>JAOEGL010000006.1:63024464-64298652 GCA_034509955.1 Urosaurus nigricauda | reverse complement strand
CATGTGATAGTTTCTCACGCAATAACGTGAAACCCCATGATTGCGTTCGGAAAGACTTCCCAATGCCCGAAAATGTGTGTGATCGGCTTTCACGCAATAATGCGAAACCCCATGATTGCATTCAGATTGCCATTGGATTATACTTCCAATTCCCATCGTGTGATAAACTCCTATGACTTGTCCATAGTCATCCAGTGGGTTTCCATGGCTGAGCAGGGATAGAAACCAATGAACCTTGGTCTCCAGAGTCATAGTCCAGCACTCAAACCACTATGCCACACTGGCTCTAAAGAGCATATAAAGATAAACACAGACCACAATGACCTGTTTGGCATTGTGTGAACAGAGAGGTGAGCAAACTGACTTAACCATGGTTTGTTCAATATTAATATAGTGCTTAATTGTGGTTAATGCAATTAATGGTTTTGCCACCCACTTCAAATCATGGTTTCACACCTTGGTTTGCAAACATTTTACCCCCAGACTACAGTTTTGGACTGTAATATCCTATATCACCTACCACCAGCCATAATAGCAGGGGCCTCCCAGAGATTAAGTCCAAAAATCAGGAAAGCAAAAGGAAAGTTAAAATATAAGTGTACTATCAATATTATTAATAGCAATATGTGTGAGATTTATGACATTGCTGGGTGCAGCCTGATATTAACATACATTTTTAAATGTGGTTTGTTTAAGAATTCACACTTGTAAAAAAGAAAACAAACCACATTTAAAATGTATGTTAATATCAGGCTGCATCCAGCAATGTCATAAATCTCACACATATTGCTATTAATAATATTGATAGCACACTTATATTTTAACTTTCCTTTGTTTATCTCTCTGTGTTTTAATTTTTGAAAGCTTCCTTGAATAAGGCTGAGGGAAAGGTGGGATATAAACAAATTAACAACAACGGGTCTCAGAACAATGCTCCTGGTTGCAAAGTGTCCCCTAAAGGAGCAATTAGGATGGGAGGCTGTTAAACACTACACAACTCTGATTCCACTTTACCTGTCATGACTGTACCCTATGGAATCCTGGGATTTGTAGTTTAGTAAGACATTACAGTCATCAAAACGTACCTTTTGCTGAGCTAATTTTTCCTGTTTGGCAAAAGGCACTCTTTGACAACAGTTTCCCCTTGAGAAGAGAATGGAAGTGCTACGATGTCATGAGGAGCAGCACAGAGAAAGCAATTACTCTCCTGATCTGTTTTGCCTTTCTTTTCTCATGTGGTTCAGTTCTTAGTTGACAAATAGCTATTTAAATAAATATATTTTTTACCTGCCATGTTAAAGAATGTTAAAATGCCCCTGGAAGTAACTTTTGTAAGTAACTCAAAATCATTACTTGTTATGCCAGTAAATTAACTGTCCACTTACCTGTTATGTCGCTTTAGAAGTATAACCTCATCACACATGCATTGCCCCCTAAAGCAACTATTTATACAGGTATCAGTGTGGCTTGTTGTAAGTAATTTTTCCAGGATCA
Source organism: Urosaurus nigricauda (assembly GCA_034509955.1). Taxonomy (NCBI): domain Eukaryota; kingdom Metazoa; phylum Chordata; class Lepidosauria; order Squamata; family Phrynosomatidae; genus Urosaurus; species Urosaurus nigricauda. The sequence continues at coordinate 64,297,158 of JAOEGL010000006.1, read as the reverse complement.
GACCATGAGTCATGATTAACTTTAGCTGACCTAGGGCAAAACAACGAATGGATGAGACAGAGGTCTCAAATACATTGCATATATACTATCATTCCTTGTTATCATGCTATAACACACTTTCTTCTCTTAACTTCAATTATAAACATGTACAACATTGCACTCTGTTTTTCAGAAACATAAGTCTTCTGTTCTGTCTTTATAATCAACTGTAATGCTTTTAAAAGCAAAATATATACTACATTTATAATGGATGCAGTATCTGCTATCTTTCCAATGCAGCTGGGGAAATATATGCAATGCTTCTCTGTGCTTCTTGATTTTTTTTCCATCAGAAATCCATCAAGGCAATGGGACAAATATAATAATGTGCTAATTATGTGCAGTAGTGATTCAGGCTAGGGCTAAGGAAACAGACTTCTGCTTGTTACATATGACAAATCCTTCAGTGGCCATTTGAAAATGAAAATAAAAGAAGGCCACACATTCTAAGTTTTGCTGCAATCTTATGCATGTTTACTCAGAAAATAGTCCTACTGAGTTCACTTGGTCTGCTACCAAATAAGTATTTATATTAGTTATCATTCTCAAACATGTATCCTATATAGAGTTAGGTGTTTTTACACTCATTTAAAATCAATCAGTTTAAGAGTAACAGTAAGAGTTTACAGATTTTTGCAATTTTAGACTACAGTACTATGTATTCTTACTAGAAAGTAAGTTCTTTTCAAACCTGAGTCTTACTATATCAAGTAAATGTGCTTAAAATTGATCTGCATGTATACAGCCACAAACATACTTGGAAATAAGTTATACTTAAATATTGAACATGATTGCAATCAAACTGCTAAGTTTCATGCAACTCAATTCAGTGCATGTTCACAAAGTCCCATTGAGCTCAATGAGACTCATTCCCTAATTAAGCAGGCCTCAGATTTCAGTCTTAGTTTTTTAAAAATTCCTTTTGAGGTAGAATGGGAGTTATCTGAACATTTAAAATATGACTGACTGTATTATTTATGGGGGAAAGTACAGCTCTATGGATTTCTCCCATCTGTTCAGCTTCTGAGAAATAAAATGAAGTTAAATGGGCTTTTAGAAAAATCATTATGGCTTAAATGGAACATGATTCATTGGGAAAATAAAGCCATATGTGTTACATTAGTTTCTCGTCTTTGCTCTGCCCCAGTTTTGCCGGATTGGATATATGTCATATTTGGTGTTTCAAATGTGACACCCTTGTTGAAAATCCAAGACCACACTGCAACAGTTTTTAGGGTTCCACCCCATGACTAACTGAAATGTCAGCAGGAGATGAAGTCATAAGAGTCCACTGGCTTTTCAGTGCCTAGTGTTTTGTGTGTGATACAAGTCTCTGGGCAGGAATATGTATGCCAGATTAACACATGAAAGCAATGCTGGCTTGGAAGTGCTGGCATCTGTAGTCCCAAAAAGCAAAAACTCCACACTCTGATTAAAATGTGAGGTTGACAGGCTTTTGGGGAGCTAGGGGGAATATCGAACCAGCATTATAACAGCTACTCTGGCTCTCAGTTTTCAGGCACAGTTAACAGTGCTGGTGTTGATGATCAAAGTGCTATAACACATCTTTGGGTTTTTATTTTTCAACTGGAAACTCCTCTAAAACTTCATTAGAAATCAATTTATTTGGGGAATCTCAGGTCCCAAACAGATGGGCCAAAAGGAGCAGCTTCCTCCCTGAACATTAATATTTTATTTAAATAATATTTTAAACTGCAATATTCCTAAAGAATAAATGGTGGAATAAACCTAATTCTCAGAAATATTATATTTTTAACAGTTTGTTGTTTGTTGTTAACTGCCCTCACATCAACTTTGGCTCATAGAGACCCTGTGGATGAGACATCTCCAAGATTCCCTGTCTTCTACTGCTCTGCTTAAGTTTTGCAGATTCATGCTCATGACCTCCCTCATTGAATCTATCCATCTGATGTGCAGTCTTCTTCTCTTTCTTCTAACCTCAGTCTTTCCTAATGAATCATGCCTTATCATGATGTGGCCAAAGTATGACAGCCTCAGTTTGACCATTTTGGCTTCTAGGAGTATTTCAGGCTTGATCCATTCAAGGACGCATTTGTTTGTCTTTTTTGCTGTCCATGGTAATATACCTCAGCATTCTCCTCAAGCACTACATCTCACGAGCTGATTTTCTTTTTATCTGTTTTTTTTTTCACTGTCCAGCTCATACATAGTGAGGGGATGCTTTGACTGGGAGTTCCTGCATGGCAGGGGGTTGGACTGGATGGCCCTTGTGGTCTCTTCCAACTCTATGATTCTATGATTCTATGATGGGTAATACCATGGCTTGGACAATTCTAACTTTAGTGTTCAGTTGTATATCTTTGCTCTTTAGGATCTTTTCTAGCTCTTTCTGGTTGCCATTCCCATTCCTTGTCTTCTTCTAGTCTCTTGACTAGTCTCTATTCTGAACAATGTTTGATCCAAGGCATGAGAAATCTTTATTTCAATTTTCGCATTGTCTAATTTGAACTTATGTAGGTCTTCCAGGGTCATTATTTTTGTTTTCTTTACGTTCAGCAGTAAGCCTGCCTTTGCACTTTCTTCCTTGACTTTCCTTTGTAATTGTTCCAAGTCCATGATGTTTTCCATTAGTCAGTAGCATCCCTGCCTCTGGTGTCACCCGGTGTGGGGGCAGGACTTCTGGTTAGAGCAGGGGCGGGGCTTCCAAAGGGGAAGGGGTGGGTCTTCTGTAAGGAGGTGTGGGGGTGGGCTCAGCCTTTCCAAGCGGCCTTCCTTGCCACAGCTCAGTTCTCCTCAGAGGAGAACAGGGCTGTGGCGAGGAGCCTGGCCAAGCGCATGCCCCCTGCCCCATCTTGCCATGGCAAGGATGGGAGGAGTGTGTGCACACGCTTGACCTAGCTCCTTGCTGTGGCCAGGTTCTCCTGTGAGGAAAATAAGGCCATGATAAGGAAGGGTTGTGTGTGTGGGGGGGGGGACAAATGAGTGTCACCCCCCTGTGAGGTATCAGACTGCACCTCTGAACTCGCCCCATGACACTATTGCCACTAGTAATATTGTGTCATCTTAGATTGGTGAGAGGTACCTTTATATTACCACCATGTTTGTTCAACTTGTACACAGAAAACATCATATGAAGAGCAGGGTTAGACTTAGAAGGAGGAGGAGTGGACATCGTTCCTTCCTCCTATGTTCACTTCTCCTTCTTCTAGGTCTAACCCTACTCTTGTATGATGTTTTCCTGTATACAGGTTGAACAAATATGGTGATAATATAATAGTATCTCTCACCAAACAGTCTCCTTAAGTCCAGTGGCATGCTAAAATGCAATAAGAGCTTAATATTGATCCAGCTGCAAAACATCTATTTGATTTGTCCCTTCCCATAAAAAGTCAGTTTACTTATTATCATAGTCCAGCAGACTCTGTGCAATCATATTTCTTTTGGTAACATATTTTCGTTAGTACTGTGCCAAAAACATTGAATTACCCACCTGAATTTATGAATTTTCGGCTTCATGGAATCCCAGAGAATGATCAACGCTCTTTTAGTATAATATACCCAAGTCTATGGGGGATGCAGGGCTTACCTGCAGCACGTGTTGTGACCCGGGGGACTGGAGTGGAGCCATGAAGCTATGGCTGCCAGCTGGTGGGTCTCCTTCTTCCCTAAAGGCCCCATGGCTTCCAGGTGGATGGGCCTTCTGGGTTTCTGCATCCAATCATGGGTGAGCACCCTGCTTGCACCTAATGCACTGCATGGTGCAGCTAATCTGAGTGAAGACTACTAGGGGTAGTCTTCACTCAGGTCCAGCAGAGTGGCATATATTGCCATGTTGACAGCCTTCATGGCCAGTTGGTCCCTGGCATTGTCCTTCCCTCCCCTCCCTGTTTGCATGCTTATTTCCCATCACAACTCTGGTTGGTGGAACATGGGATCAGGATCCTGGTAGGATATCAGTAGCCTGAAAAGAGTACAGGCGAGGGGTCCCTTTATGGGAACTGGGGAGGTAAGTGCTCTGGAAATTGCCGGCCCAGGTGGGGACTGTGGGCATTTCCAGCATCCTCTCCCCACTCAAGTGGAGGCACTGGGAGTTTAGCCTGGTTGGACTGCCAGCCAGGTGAATCCTAGGGGCTTCACTTCTGTTCTTCAGCAGACACTGGAGATTCTTGGACCTCATTGGGCAGCAGGCAGGCTGCCCAATACCCAAATCCTATCCCATGTTTATGCCAACTAACTGTAGCTATAATCAGTAAAGAGTTGTGGCCTTTTACCTCCAATTATCTGCGTTGGGTCTTCTTTGGCATAGTGAATGTGCCCCCTGCACATGCAACTGCAACCTTCAGAGCAGAGGTAGAGAAAATGAACCTGTAGGCCTCATGTAGCTCCCATGGCCATTTTTTGTGGCCTCGATCCTTTGGAATCCTGCAATGTGCATTTTAGAAAGTGGTATTTAGTATTCTGAACCAGAAATCCCTAGTATCTCACCAAACTACAAATACCAGGATTCCATGAAATGTTAGAAAAGCAGTTAAAGTAGAATATTGTGCTGAGCACTGAATCCCACTGAACTTTGGGTCTCATGGTTTGAATCAGGATCCTTGTTCTGATTCTGCAGAACTCTTCTTGTTATGTCATGCCTCAGAATCATGAAAACAAGAACTAATTTTTAGCAACCCTGGCATAAATTTAGGAGGCTCCAAGAAATTTAATCCAATAACTAAGTCCCCTGATAATAAATTTGAGTGGATAAGTCTATACCAGTTTAGAAGCAACTCCACAGTGATCTGTACAAATTCAGGGGTTCTTGAACTACGTAAAAAGATACAGTTTGCAAATGTAAAGAAAATATTTTAAATGAAGAGAGGGCTAGGATCAATCTCCTAAATTATTTTTCAGTTAAAACATATATTTTTTTCACTGAAAATATAAGTACAGATAATTTGAGTACTGAGTCATTGATTTCATAGGAGGCATCTCCTCCTATTGAATGGTTGTTTGACCTGAAAATTTAATCAATGTATTATATAGTCCATTAACTACCTTCGTTTTCTTTTGCCTGAACCTTGAGGTAAATCAGTACCCAGTATTTGGCTGACATCCAGTCATAACAACAAATTTTTCCTGGGTCATTCACAGGCTTCAATTTTGTGTTTGATGTTTATATTAGTGGATGAAAAAATGGGGGGGGGGAAACCAAAAATGGTTGTGTGGTAGCAGGGAGGAGGGATTGCCTTTTACATTCTGAGTATGTTCATTTAACATATTGCTGTCAAGTACAGATGGTGTTTGAAGAGATTATATGCATGTCTGGTTGGATCTTTTTACAACAGAACTAAAAAGGACATTGATGTAAGCTGCAGCACAAAAGAAAGGAGTATATCTTAATGTACTATTAACCCATAAGCCTTTCCTAAAAAATGCCTATTTGTACCTTTTAGACCAGTGCTTCTCAGCCTCAGTGTTTCTCTGAAGATGCCAGCCACAGATGCTGGTGAAACTTCAGGAATAAACTCTTCTAGAACATGGCCACGTAGCTCGAAAAGCCCACAAAAAATTATGGATGTTGGTCATGAAAGCCTTCGACTTCACACTTCTCAGGTTATTTGATGTGTTGGATGAACAGTTATTTTTCCCCCAGTGTGCCAGAGACCAGCTCAATATTTGTGTGCATTGGCTATATATATATATATATATATATACAGTATATATTCTGAAAACTTCCTAGCGACAAGCAGTTAATGACCTGGAGACAAGCAATGATCCAGGGACCACTACGTTGAGTTCCACTGTTCTGAAGCTTGTGATCTTTGAACATACAATCAGGGAGAGAGTCTTCTCTTCTGCCGAATGAATGATTTCTATGGATTCATTTCTGTGTGAAACAAATTCTAATCTCGTCACATAAAATGTTTTATGAACTGGGGTTGTCTTTTGATATTTCATATGGTTCTTCTTGTCATTTGTCTCAAGCTGGCTTCAATTTATGATAACCCTATGAACGAGGATGATTAACCAGCCTGTCCTCTAACCTCCTATGCCAGTTTGATTTTTCAGCATTCAGGTCGTCTCAGGATGTATTCTGAATCTAACTGACCTTGAAAAGAAGAACATTGCTGAGGAAAATTCCATTGAGTAGGAGAACTGTAATTTTTTTAACAGTTACCCTTTATACCCAAATTTATATAAATACAGTGTAACAAAATAATACCATGCAGGACTCGTCTGACTCATCACAAGAAAAAAGAGCAATGATTACTTAGTAGGCAAGAAATATTAATTTCCCTGTTCTCTTTCCTTTTTTATCCCTGATACACAGAACACAAGGTAGATGAAGGGAACATAATGCCCTGTTTGTGGGCATCAAGTGATTTTGTACCACATATTAGTTGCCATTGTCACAACTCATATTCTGAACTATTTTCAGGTCATTGGTCTTAAATACTGTGAAGAGCCACTCCTCATGAGGCTGAGAATCTTTTAAGGGCAGGATCAACAGGCCTCAGAGCTAAATTGGGTTGCCAGAACTCAGGCCCTAGCCCTGACTCTCCAGTTTCATGTGTGGGAAATGCCAGTGCTCCAGTTTTGATGAGCTCAGTTCCAGGCAGGAGGAAAAGACTGCAAATCTTCAGCTCAACTGGAAGCAACTTCCTACATTCTGCAAGGCTTAATGGTTCTGTTGCTGCGATTTACAAAGACTCTCTAGGGAGGTGTAATTACTTACACTCTTCCTCCCTCCATCCCAGAGTTGTTGGTATGTCCAGGTGTGCTCTGCATCCACATCCACCTTGAAGCAAGTAGGCTAGATGCAGGAGCTTATCCCATTAATAAATAAGATGGCTTACCTCTTATGGCTTGAATTCAGGATCTAGGATGTTATCATATCTAAATCGCCACCTATCTAGCCGGGATGCAGCCAGCCGGATGCATCACAGGTCAAAACCTTGCTCAGCCAGCACATTTTCAAAGTCGGACATCTTACAACCCCAATCTTACGATTTAGGTAAGATAACATCTGGGGGAATCCCGGATCCTTAATTCAAGCCAGAAGAGGCAAACTGGCTTGTGAAGTCAAGGTTTTTATGGCTGCCATCCCTAATTTTTTTGTGGATTTTTCAGGCTATGTGGCCATGTTCTGGAAGATATTATTCCTGACGTTTTGCCAACATCTATGGTTGGCATCTTCAGAGAATGCATCTGAAGATCCCAGCCACAGATGCTGGTGAAACGTCAGAAATAAACTCTTCTAGAGCATGGCCACATAGCCTGAAAAACCCACAAAAAATATGTAAACTGGCTTATTTGTTAATGGGATAAGCTCCTAAATGTTCCTTATCCCATCTCTCTCAGTGTTGGCAGGCTGAAAACTAGAGAGGGCTCCTTTGCCTTTAAGAAGGAATTTCAGCAGGTGATGCTTCTCAGGCGACCAGATAACAAGCAATCCATACTGAAATTTCCTCTTCTGTCATGCTGCCAACTTCTTTGCTTCAGTTAGCCTCAAAGATGCTACAAGATCTCTCTACATACTCCCACTTAATGTGCAACCATTACAGGTACAGGAGCCTTCTCTACTTTACAGGCTAGCAATCCCAGTCTCCCTAAAAAAAAACATAATCCCTTAATTTCACTTTGATCTGGGGAACACACCTTTATCTGAATCTTAATTTCCAAACAGGAAAATATGGTCTCTTTGTGTGAGCACACAGGGGTGTGTGTCTGTGTGTTTGAATGGCAAGCTATCAGCAACCGTGGCTGGTACTTATTGCATAATGCCTAACCAAGGATCATTCCTAGGTTTCAGGTTTTGGCCTGGAAACCACAGGATCTGGGACAATACTGAACTAGCAGTCCTAGTGCTAGTATGCTAACTTTAAGTTTGGGGCAGAAGCAAGAAGAATGTTTGGGGTTTGCCCTAGTTCCTTAGAGGCCAGGACAATCCTGACCTTGTTCAGTTAAGTTTTTGACTGCAGTTCCCAGCATTACTAGCTGCTGGTTTTGCAAGCTAGGGCTGCTAGGACTTGCCAGTCAACAACATTTGAAATCCTGCATGACTCTCATCCATATTTTAAAATTAGATATCGTTCAGAGATTTTAATAGTTAAGATGCTTGTGTTTAATGCTGCTGCTGATACTTAAAAAATCTTGCCGAATGACCAGGCCTAAATATAAAAAGCGTAATATATTTCTATAGTGGGCCCTTGGTATCCTTTGGGGTTTGGTTCCCAGAGCCCTGTGGATACCAAAATCCATGGATTCTTATGTCCCATTACATTCAGTGGGTAGTAAAATGGTGTCTCTTATATAAAATGGCAAAATCAAGGTTTGCTTTTGGGATTTTTTAAAAAAGAATATTTTCAAGCTGTAAATGAATTAATGGATGAAGAATCTGTGGATACAGAGGGCCAACTGTATTACCTTTTAGTTAGCAGCTGGGTAGAATTGTGCCTGTTACCTTTTCTAACATCTTCAGATATAAAAGATCTTGATGCTTGCTTTTCATAATGAATGTTCAAGTAAAGAAAAGGGAAAACCTAGAATAGAAATTTAGGAAACAGTCTTATATCAAATGAGAATATTTGTCATTTCCTTCCTAGAATTTCTTTTCTAAATTTGTTGAACCTGTGTACCTTTAATCTAAAAGTAGAGCAGAAAAGGGTTTTAAAAGTATGGTGAGAGTGTTGTATTGGAATTTGGGAGATGTGGGTCCAAGTCCCTTCTGAGCTATAAACCTCACTGGGAGACTTTAACCCAATTAGTCTCTTTCAGATATACTTCACAGAGCTATTATAAAAATAAAGTGAAAAAGGGAAGAGCTATGTAGTCCACCTTGAATTCATTGGAGGGAAAGTAGCATAGAAATGGATATGTTTTTTAAAATGACTATTCAGCTATGATTTTTGTAATCAGATGATAGCTGAGTAATTCAGTCTTGAACATTTAAAAATATTTTAAAAGTACAGTAAACATGCCAACATGCTTACAGCACAATCTGTTCCTATGCATTTGCATTTCTCTCAGATACATTAACACTGCTGCAGTCAAACAGCTGGAATGCAGAGGGATTCAGATAGATCAGAAAATAGGACCTACACAATTCACCATGTCCCATGCTTGGCAGAGGGTTGAAATTATTCCATGGAAGTCCCTTTTTTTTTCTTGTTTTGAGTCAGGCAATTTTGAATGCATAGAACATTGCATATGCTCATGTATAAGCCTAAAAATCTTAGTCAAAAAATTTGACCCAAGAAAGCTGAGTTATCCATGTAAGAACTGTTGTTGTGTGCCTTCAAGTCGTTTCCGATTTGTGAACCTATCATGATGTTTTCTTGGCAGGTTTTTCCAGCGAAAAGTTTCTTCAGAGGAGATTTGGCATTGCCATCCTCTGAGGCTGAGAGAGAGTGACTTGCTCAAGGTCACCCAGGGGGTTTCCATGGTCAAGCCACGATTCAAATCCTGGTCTCTCAGAGTCTGCTGGCTCTCTTTAACTGTAATATAACTGTTAAAGCATTGTACTTCAACTCTTATAAAAATGGAACCATCCTCTGGTGAAAGGCAAGAGTCTAATGTGTCCTAGAAGCACTGGCTCCCTCTATTCTCTCATCTATCCAGCCTTTTGGGTGAGCACAGTTATGCCTGCTGGAATTTTGCAAGTTCTTTGGCATTTTTTTTCCTTTGCTTCATACTTTAGAATCAAAGAATCATCGAATTATAGAGTTGGAAGAGACCACAAGGGCCATCCAGTCCAACCCCCTGCCATGCAGGAACTCCAAATCAAAGCATCCCTGACAGATGGCCATCGAGCCTCTGCTTAAAGACCTCTAAGGAAGGAGACTCCACCACACTCCGAGGGAGTGTGTTCCACTGTCGAACAGCCCTTACTGTCAGGAAGTTCTTCCTAATGTTGAGTTGGAATCTCTTTTCCTGCAATTTGCATCCATTGCTCCGCGTCCTAGTTTCTGGAGCAGCAGAAAACAAGCTTGCTCCCTCCTCAATATGACATCCCTTCAAATATTTAAACAGGGCTATCATATCACCTCTTAACCTTCTCTTCTCCAGGCTAAACATCCCCAGCTCCCTAAGGCATTCCTCATAGAGCATGGTTTCCAGACCCTTCACCATCTTAATTGCCCTCCTTTGGACATGCTCCAGTTTCTCCACATCCTTTTTGAATTGTGGTGCCCAGAACTGGACACAATATTCCAGGTGGGGCCTGACCAAAGCAGAATAGAGTGGCACTATTACTTCTCTTGATCTAGACACTATACTTCTATTGATGCAGCCTAAAATTGCATTGGCCTTTTTAGCTGTCGCATCGCACTGTTGACTCATGTTCAGCTTATGGTCTACTTGGGCTCCTAGATCCCTTTCACATGTCGTCTCATTCAGCCAGGTGTCCCCCATTTTATATCTGTGCATTTCATTTTTCTTCCTTAAGTTCAGAACCTTACATTTCTCTGCATTGAATTTCATCTTGTTAGCATCGGCCCAGCTATCTAGTCTATTCAGGTCATTTTGAATTTTGATCCTGTCCTCTGGGGTATTAGCTACTCCTCCCAGTTTAGTGTCATCTGCAAATTTGATAACTAGGCTCTCAATTCTGTCATCCAAGTCATTAATAAAGATGTTGAATAGCACTGGGCCTAGAACAGAACCCTGTGGGACCCCACTGGTCACTTCTCTCCAGGATAAAAAGGAACCATTGTTGAGCACCCTTTGAGTTTGGCCGGTCAACCAATTACAAATCCATGTAACAGTTAACTTGTCTATCCCACATTTTGCAAGCTTGTTTGCAAGAATGTCATGGGGAACCTTGTCAAAAGCCTTACTGAAATCGAGGTATACTATATCCACAGTATTCCCTTCATCTACCAAGCTGGTAATTTTATCAAAAAAAGAGATCAGATTTGTCTTGCAGGACTTGTTTGTCTGAAACCCATGTTGACTTTTTCTGATTATGGCATTGGCCTCTAAATGTTCACAGACTCTCTGCTTAATGATCTGCTCTAGAATCTTTCCTGGAATTGATGTCAGACTAACTGGACGATAATTGTTGGGATCCTCTTTTTCCCCCTTTTTGAAGATGGGTACAGCATTTGCCCTCCTCCAGTCTGCTGGGACTTCTCCTGTTCTCCAGGAGTTCTCAAAGATTATTGCCAGTGGCTCCGATATTACATTTGCCAGTTCTTTTAATACTCTAGGATGTAGTTCATCTGGTCCTGGAGATTTATATTCATTTAGGTTAACCAGGTATTCCTGTACTATCTCTTTACTTATTCTGTGCTGAAATTCCCCTATTCTGTATTCTGCTCCATTAACCTTAGGTTGAGCACCCTTTGCCTTTTCTGAGAAGACTGAAGCAAAGAAGGTGTTGAGTAATTCTGCCTTTTCTCTGTCCCCTGTGAGCATTTTGCCATCTTCTGTACGCAGTGGCCCCACTGTTTCCTTCTTCTTCCTTTTGCTGCAGACATATCCAAAAAAGCCCTTTTTATTGTTCTTAACCTCTCTAGCAAGCCTGAGTTCATTCTGCGCTTTAGCTTTTCTGACTTTATCCCTACACATGCTTGCTATTTGTTTGAATTCATCTTTGATGATTTCCCCATTTTTCCATTTCTTATACATGTTCTGTTTAAAACTTAGCTCAGTTGAAAGTTCCTTAGTCATCCATCCTGGCTTCTTGAGACATCTTCCATTTTTCTTCCTCATTGGAACTGTTTGAAATTGTGCCTTCAGTATCTCCTTTTTGAGAAACTGCCATCCATCTTGAACTCCCTTCTCTTTTAGTATTCCTGACCATGGGATCACCCCCAATATTTCTCTAAGTTTATTGAAATCAGCTTTCCTAAAGTCTAGAGTGCGTGTCTGAATATGCCTGGCTTCTCCTTTCCACTTTAGTTCCTTTGTTACATACGCCTAGGTTTTACCCTTGAGTTATTCTTGAGTAATATCAAAATCCATAATTTTGGCTGCAAAATAATCAGGGAATGACTCCAAAATGTCAGGCCATGGGATAAGCCTACACTGACACCTCCACATGTGACTGAAATCTATTCATTTGAAAAATGGACACAAATACACCTCAGCTAAGTGCAAAAAAAGGATTAAAATGCATAAGAAGAAAAATAAGTATATTATGAAAATGAATGCCATAGTGCACACAAATTTCCATGCAGGAAGAAAAAAAATTGATAACCTAATTCAGAACTTGGATAGGATGAGAATGGTGCTGGAATTCAGCAAAATGCTAGAGACTGTAATAGTATGCTATTTAGCTGATCTTAATGGATCTTTATGTTTTTAGTGGATTCATTTTAATTGGCTCTTAATTGCATCTTAATCATCAACTTTTTCATGTTTTTTAAAATAGTTTTGTCAGCATTTTAACTGTGTGTCTTTTAAGTTTTGTATGGCACATCGAGTTCCAGTACTGGGATATCAATGAATCCATAACAACAACAACAACAACAACAACAACAACAACAAAACTGAGAGATTTTTACATCCCTAATCATGAATGGGGATCTTTCACATAATTTCCAACCTGATCCTTTTAGCTGCAGGTGCCAGAGAGGATTGAATTTATGATTTTCTTTTATGAAAATCATGCTCTCCCTCTGTGTTACAGTTCCACCTCTTTCTCCAAATATTCTTGAGAAGTGATTCCCATGTGACTAAAGCCCTTACTATTTGTACACCATTTGCACATTGGATGAAATGTTTTAGGTTATGTCTATATCAGTATTACTTACTGCATTTCTTCAGTCTTGCTGCTGTCCTCTTTACTGCTCCTTCTGAAGTAAAGCTTTGCCTCATTATTGATGTATGAACATCTATGAGGCAAGCAAAGCAATGATCTTTATTTCATTGATAGTTGTTGTGTTACCCAAAACGCCAGGGTCCCAGAGGGAACCCACAACCAATATTTAATAGGAGGAATTTTATTTGCTCAAGTGAAGCTGCTTAGAGGGCTTTTGACAACTAGAAGTAAGGATCAAGCCTATATATACTAGTTCCAAGAAAGAGAAGTCCAGAATGCAAGGTTAAAATGTAGTTTTAATTATAACAGTAAAAGGGAAATTGACTATCACACAAAAAATGCTCTCCCGCAAACATACAAGAACTAGCAATATAAAAGGGGATAGCAGATAGTGATTTTCAGGATTGCAGAGGGTGATACTGTTTTGAACAGTTCTCAAAAATCGCCTTCTCTGGGACGGATTGGGAACAGAAGGGAAGGAAACGAGTGAAGGATTTCTTGTGTGCAGTAAAATGTGTCCCTCACTCGTTCCCCACTCATTTCCAGCCCCTTTTGGACCATTATCTGACCGTTCCAAGGAGCCTGTGCAGTAAACTTAACTATCTGCAGGAGAGCAGCAAGGCAAGGGTGGAAGGGTGAACTCGTATTCCTGATTTCTCCAGTCAGGTAAATTTCTTCCTCACTTGTTGCAATTCTTTTTATTGCCCATATATGTGGTGGCTGTTTGTATATCAAATAGAATCATAGAATCCTAGAGTTAGAAGAGACCACAAGGGCCATCCAGTTCAACCCCATTCTGCCATGCAGGAAATCTCCATCAAAGCATCCCTGACAGATGGCCATCCAGCCTCTGTTTAAATACCTCCAAAGAGGGAGACTCCACCACATTCTGAGGGAATGTGTTCCACTGTCAAACAGTGTCACAAAGTTCCTCCTAATGTTGAGGTTGAATCTCTTCTCCTGTGGCTTGTATCCATTGTTCCAGGTACTAGTCTCTGGAGCAGCAGAAAACAAGTTTGCTTTCTCACCAATAGCACATGGTAAAAGCTTATATTTTTAGTAGAAGTCACATTTTTGGTCCTAAGTATTATGATTTAACTGATCTCAAGTATTTCAAAAAGTGTGCAGCTCACTGCAGATGGAGCATGGAAGGAAAGGGGTACTCCCTTACCACTTTACCTTTTGGCTTTGAAAGATCTCCCTGCTGTTAATTCGTACAATCCCGTGAGAGATGTAAGACTTCTATTTTGCTGAAAAACTGTAATCTACCCTTTGACTATAATCCTTCAACAAAGGCATAATAACATTGACAACTAAGGCTTTCCTCATGTGGGCAACTGATATCCTGCTGTGATACTGGGTCAAAGGCTAGAATTAGAATTTTAAAGAGCATTTCCTTCTCTTCTTAGCAGGACAAGCATTCACTTTGTGTATTTGGACTTAGTCTTGTGCCTCTAACAAAATTTAAATGCCACTCAAGCTTTTGAGAAAGGGATCATCTTTCTTTACAACATCTAATTAGCATGTCAAGCTAACAGTGCAGGGATTTATTGAGAAATGCAATGTTCTCAGCCTAAGAAAAGAGCAGTTAGCTTTACACAGGACAGAGACAACCTGTATCGCAAGAGAAGTTAGGGGCAGTACAGATGGGCAGCTAGAAGCTGCCTCTTCCTACCTTGGGTTTGTTGACACAGCAGCCGCATGGTGCTCCACCAACCCATTCCCTAAAAGAAGCTTCTCTGAGCAGCTTCCTGGAAGGGGCATCACAGGTGTGCTCTTGTGTAATGATGATGCCCCTTCCAGCCAGCACTGTTTGGGCACTGCGCACCATGGACAGCATCATGTTGTGCACTGTGCGGACAGGCACATGTCATAATGGTGGTAGGGTGTTGCATTAAGGGTTTCCAGCATGTGAATGCTGAACCCTAGTCCTCATCCAGGCCAGCATAAGGTGCTGGTCTGTATGGCCCCTTAGTTTTTTGTTGCCAATGGAGTTGACATTTTATTACCTGTCTTTTATTGCCCTTTGTTCCTGGTCCCCACATGGCCAAGATGGGGATTGTCCTGTGCCTGCATTGAGAGCCCTACAGAACAATTGAACTGCAACAGAAACAACATCCGATACAAAATGTAGGCCTGTGACTCTATCATTGTCACATTTTGTTAGCAGTGTATGATTTTAAAGCATCTTGTGCCTGATGAAGATGTTAGTGGAGCTTTGAAAGCTTGCATGATATATTTTGTGAATTTCAGTTAACCAGTAGAGTTATCTTTCTTTTGTAGGTTTTAAATTTTGTTGTTTCAAGTTGTACCTTATTGTACCAAGTAGGAACCATGCCCTGATCCTGAGCTTTTACTTTCAGTGATTGGTGCTTTCTTCAATGGAAATCTTTTGAGGAGCACAAATAAAGATGTGGACAATGATGTATGAAGGGTTGGGGAGTCTGTAATACATTTCTGTTAAAACAATAATATTAAATCAGCAAGAGAAGGGATTTGTTCTTGCCAGGTGAAGAGACACTGGGTTAAATCCAGAACTAGTTATGCTTCGGTAGGGCCTCTGAATCATGTTAGTCATTACTAACTTAAATCCTAGTGATTTCCATGGGTTTCCTCAAAGTATGACTGAATCTGGGTCCAGCCTCTAGGGTGCAATCCTATTTACATATTTACAGATAGGATTGCAGTCTTGTGTCTCTAATATCTATTTTGTAAGGTGCCTTGAGTAGTGGGGAAAGAGTGGGACAAAAATGAAAAGAGGTGGAAGGTGATGATAAGGTAAGGTCTTTCATGGACAATTGTTGAACATAGTGTATACTAGTTCTATGGAGTTTATCAGATGATGGAAATTGGAAGTATAAGCCAATGGCAATCCGAACGCAATCATGGGTTTTACGTTATTTTGTATTAAAGCATCTCACGCAATTTTGGGCAATGGGCAGCCATTTTCAGGTAATGGGAGGTCATTCTGAATGCATTCTGATCACAATTGGAATTCATGTAAATTCGCTAAACTAGCGAATTCACGTGAATTCGAATTGGCTCCAATTGGCTCCATTCAAAATAGAGAGAAATTCCTCCCATCTGATAAACTCAGAGAGCTGCTCAAGATGAGAAAAAAAATTATCTGAAAGTCCCAGGTTTTATTTTTGTACAAATTTGTAGAAGTTAATTCTATTTTGAAGAGTTCCATGACATTTTCTTCATCTTGGAATATTTCCTGGGAACTCTTGGCATTACCTAAGACTTTGCATTCCTTCTTCCCAAGTCAGTTTAAATTAACCTGGTATTTTCTGAAATTAAATGTGACTCTACTTGGCTTTCTGTTTGTATTGTCCTGGAATAAACTAAGATGGCTACTGCCAGTAAATGCAGCTATTGTTTCCAGGACACAGATTCAATAGAGAAGAAGTGAGAGAAAGACAAGTATTTGCACCAAGACAAAATGAGGCTAATGTTTAACTAATGTAATATTGCTAAAGCACTTAAGCAAGTTGACTATAAACTCCTGAATAATAATAAAGAAGCTTAGTGAAAATGGGTGAAAACCAGTTTCTGAAATGTTGCATTAGTCTAGATGGGACATGTGGACAATTGGAGGGGGAGGAAGAAGAACACAAGAGAGGCAGCATATTTAGTCTTTCCAATTTCTCTGAATGCCGCTTCCACTTCACTTTCCAAAATTTGGGGTTTACCTTCATATGGTTCTTCATTCCATGTGTCCATTCATTGTTTTGCCTCTTTTATATAGGCCTTCTGTGCATTGCTTCTATTGCCTTTTGTTTCATTGTGATGGCAGCTAGGTGTATATGCCTCTATATGTGTGATGTGTGCTTCAGTGGTAAGATGAGTGCAAAAATAAATATTCAAATGCAGTATTAGCCGGTATACTGGGAATATGTGACTGTATAAGTATGCAGCAGCATAATGCAATAGTCAACATGGAGATTTTTAGATCTGTGTTAAATGAAGAATCCATAAAATGCTGTTCTGACAGCAAACAGTCAATAAGAGTTTGGAAGGCTTTTCTCAGCAGCGAACATCTGGTCTACTGCTTTCACCCAAGGACATTTTTGCTCACCAATGTCTTGTTTCTGTTTTTCCTTGCCTGTATTTGGAGTGCTCAAAAAGCCTACTTCTTATTTATGCACTGCTGGAGTTGTCTGCTTGAGCAAACTCACAAAGCATAGGTAAGCATTTTCTTAAAAAATTCCAGTCACATTTGAACTGAGTTGATCCAGAGGGGTAGCTCTCATAAGATGAGAACAAATTGATTTGTCATCTCACCAAAAAGCTAAATGTTGGGCAAAAATAACATTTGAAAGGTCAGGATGACACTGGCAGAGCTCTTTTACGCTGAAGAGAAACTATAATTGTTTTCAACAGCACAGAGTGCTGTGTATGCATTTGATGGATTAACTTTATTTTCTGTCTGTTTCCAGCATAGACTCTCAGGGCCAAATGTGATGAGCCTCTATTTACACAATTGTCAGCTGGCATGAAGAGCCTTTGAAAAGGAAATTATAGATGCAACTCCCTGGACCAGAATGGTGCCTTGAGACCTATTCACACAACACACTTATTGTGCTATTATTTAACTGCCATGATCCTATTTTATGGAATCCTGGAGTTTGTAGTTTAGTTAGGCAATAGAGCTTAGTGACTGACAATTATAGATGCACTCCCCTTACACTGAAAATGCAGTGATAAAATACAACATTTATAGCAGATCACAAAGAAAGCAAAAGAGAAAGTGAAAACTTGTTCTCACTGAAATACTATTCTGGCAGCCTAGTAAATAAAAGAATGCATCTAATATACCTCAGTACCTTAAAATGCCCTGCTTTCTCAAATTAATATTAAAAATAAGGAATAAGTTGTGCAGGTTTTCAGTATGAAACTTTTAACCTCTGTATCAAGGGAAAGGCACATAGGAGTAGAATTAGCCCCTCGGCCATGTTGGTGAACCTATGGCACACAAAGCCATTTTTGAGGACACACAGAGGGTGGGGAAGAGAAGGAACAGGCTGTTGTCTGTTCCTCCTCTTCCCAGCCATCCCAGGCCTTCAGCTGTCCCTGGAAAGTCCAGCCCATGGAATTCCTGCCCCCAAAATGTGGAAGTCGCACCCCCCAGAAAGTGGAAGTCTTGGCCCCTGATATCCCACTCCCCAGAAGTCTTGCCCCCTGGCACCAGGTGACACCCGGTGCAGGAACACCTTTGAGTTTAGGCAGTCTCTAAAAAGTTCACAATAATGTTACTTTATTGTCGCCACATTGTGAGAATCTGCTGGGGATAAAATGGACTCCAGTTAGCTTAGGTGTTTGGATTTTCATTTTCACTACTATTTCTATGTGTTAAACCAGATCCCCCCAATAGTAAGTTGAAAATAAATTTATAAGAAATAAAAATAAACATTAATATCTGGATCATGATACGTGCTGCTTGTATAATATGTGTAAGTGGTGGATAAAGTGGTTTAAGGGCTGGAGACCTCTTAGTACAGAATACCCACGGCTATACTTTCACCATACTTGTACAGTTTTAGTGAAGAAAGGCAGTCACATTTGCAGTTCTGAGTAGCCTATTTCTCTTGCGCCTTATTTCCTTTATGGCTTCTGCTCCTGCTCCTGCTTGTTACACTATTGTAGTGCATCAAGAGCTTACTTTTGCTCTTTTTTATGGTTTACAAATATTTCAAAAACTGCCAGCACCCACAGCAGCCCCACTTACTTCTGGGGTATGTTTCTTTGGGACCAGTGCAGCAAAATTGGTTGTATAAAACTCTACGTGATAAGATTAAAGTAAGTGCTGTATCATGATGATGATGATGATGATGATGATGATGTTTATGATGTTTATTTATGATGCTCTTTCCACCAAAGGGTGGTACATCAGAAGATATACAATAAAAAGTGTCTGATAAAACACCACACTATGAAATGCTAAAATACTAAAATAATATACTAATATGTTAAATGCCAAAATATTTTGGAGTGGAACATGCATCTTCTAAATTTCACTTCAGTGTCATATGCTGAAGAACTTTGTCCTTCCCTTCAGTTATTATATGAACGTGGCATTTACAGTCCGTCAGCCTCCACAAAGTTCAAACAGTATCCTACATTCTGCTAGATATTAAATTTTAATAACACCTATGAAATTTCTTCCTTTCATATCACTCCCTATACTTGTCTTTATAAAACAGAGTTGCGTACAAAGTAGGCTGCCCCAGCTTGCTTCTCTTCTCATGTGTTGCACTAGAGTTCCCATAATCCTACAAGCAGAACCAGGTTATGGGAGTTGTAGGTCAAATTCTCAGAAGGCACCAAGTTGCAAAATGCTAACTTGAACCCTTCCCCTTTCTTATATTTTAGAATTCCATTTAACAAGACAGATTTCACCCCAAAATTAATAGTAGAACGAATAGGGAATCTGATAGTGTAATATGAAGCTGGAGACAGGTATGTAATTAGCTCAGGGAAAGACTATGCTATCCAGTGTTGGGTCTATGTGTTCAGTATAACCCAGAGGTCATCACCAATTAAACAGATCAAGACTTCTGTGTTTGCCATATTCGATCCAAGATTCTGAGTTTCCACCTTCTTAAATTTGCCTACTGGAATGAGACTGATCAATTGAGACTACATGGCTACAGTGGATTATTTTTTTCCCCTGAGCTAACTTAAAAAAACAAACAAACATAACATCTGTATTATCACCTTTGTAATGCAGTGAGAAGAAAAAAAAAGAATACACCACCTTTTGGCATTTAAAGTAGGTTATTGTAGGGGTGCCACTTGTCCAGTTGAAAATAAACTGTGAGCAGTCCTCACTGAAAGCTCTGATTCATGAGTCATTTGTTTGTATTTCACCGTTTATTTTTTAATCGTATGTACAGCTCTCGCTATCCCACAGGTTTTATCAGTTCAGTGAGTTTCATAATGAGACTAGCAACTCCAGAAAACTTTTACCCCAAGCCCTTTGTACCCCTCCTTTATGTCAATATCAAATTGATATCAATGGGATGTTTAAACATAGCTGCAAGGTCACCGCAATGCAGGAAATTTTCTTGCCATATAAGGAAATCTAGTAAGCTCAGCATGGGGGGCTTCAAGAGCGTGTAGACAACAAAGATAAATTGAGATCGGAATTTGCATAATCCCTGCACTGATAGGAGTGATGATCGGCAATAGAACTGGTGCTTACACATGAACAGAAATCCAAGTACATGCCCCTCTGGGAGAGATGCTATTTTGTCCAAGGACATTTGCACTGATTGTCCAGCCATCTTCAACTTCCTTGTTCATTCCACATTCCTGAAAACCCTTTCACATTCCAAAACCTGCCCCAGATTATGTTTTGTCCTATAAAAGTGCCTGCTCAAGCATCTCCAATTCTGTCTCATTTGAGATTCAGACATGCTCTGTCCATATCTCACTTGACTCCTCAGCATATGCTGGCTACCCCACAGTACCAAGCAGCTGCTGGACAATTTTCCATTTCACTGTATTCCCTGTTTGGAGCTATGTCTGGAATCAGTACAGTATTAACCTCTACAAACACCTTTAAGTCACTATCTGCTACCACTTTTTTATCATTAGTTTTGGAGTGTTTGCATGAGTGGATGCCTCATGTGAATGGTGGTTTCCTTTGACTATAAATAAAATTGTATTGAACCCGCATTCTGTAGTCCTATTTCTCAAAATGGTTATACACAGGCCTGATCCCCGCTTTAGTTGCCCGAGCCCTCTCAGTTGCTCTCATTTGAGTTAAAATTGCCCTATTTCAATATTAATTGTGAGTATCCTCTTGGGAACCTTGTATTTTGGGTAGCAAAATACATTATTTAAATTGTATCAATATATGTATTGAGGATGTCAGTCTACATGTCATATCATCCCGATATTACTAAGTCATTCTTAAAACAACGTGTAACTTGCTAAAAGTTTTGCATAGTTCTTCTGTTTGCTGCTGTGCTTTTCCTGCTGACAGCCCATGCCCCTTTCCCCTGTTTAATAGCTCTCCTCCAACATATCCCAGTTTTGAAGAAAATGTTGTACACAATCTGTGGTGTTGCGGGAGGAAGTGGCAAATGAAATTGGCAAGAGGACTGCATTTTAACAAGACTAGATGAAACAAACATGCTTTCTGGCAAGCCGGCAGCCAATCAAGCTGATTACTGTATCCCACTAATTGGCCACACAGCGTATTAAAGAGACTCAGAAAAACACTGATGGAGGCAACTTCAAATGAATTATCTAGCCAGCAGGATGAATAAAATACTCGACATTGTCCAAGAATGGGGTGTCTGTAAGCAAAAGGAGAAGGTAATATGAATAGAGAGAGCATTTAAACCTAAAATAGTTATTCTCAAGTTAATAGGGCAGGGTCCACAAGGGAAATGTCAGATATTTAAGGGATGGAGGTTTACAGAATTCCAGGGTTTGTCAGGATTATAAGGAAAATGGAAGATTCCTCCTCTGCCTTTCCAAAATTGGTACATTTAATGACTCTGTCAGAAGTTTGAATTGGTGAATGTCAGGGCTGATCAAAGATGTTTTTCTTTGATAATAGTAAAATAAGCTCTTTCCATGCACAGACATGAACTGGTTTGCAGTTGGGGGTCCTCCCTTCCACTAGTAAAGTTGATGCAAAAATGCTCTCTGCTGTAGCCAAGAGCAACCAACAAGTTTATAAAATGTGGGACAGCCAAATGGCATGAATTGCTCTGTCATCAAGCTATCTCATTGTTCAGACTCAGGAAGAATGGCCAGGGAGGTGCTATGTATGGCCCTATGTATGGAGGTGCTATGTATGTAAAGACGGTTCATTTACTTTGACTTATTAAATGTAGTTGATTTATATATCACTTTACTCATCTAAACAACAACTTGTAAAAATTATAACTTGCGGGCCACTCTCCCAGCTAGCACGAGGGAGCTGTGCTCCAAAGAAAGTAATTCTTTCCAAACTCTGATCTTAACAATATTTGAAGAAGGGTCAGCTGGCCTATTGCAAGTGGCTGTGTCCCAGTGCCCCACCATTCCAATGTAATTGGGAAAACTCAAAAGAGCTGCTGCTTTTGTTTTATTGTCATTTGATGTGTGGCCCATAGATCTCAACATGTTGCCTGCAAGATGAGTAGGAAAGACTTATGAGGTCTTATGTTTTATGAGGAAAGGGAGCTGGGTATGTTTAGCCTGGAGAAGAGATGGTTAAGGGATGATATGATACCTCTGTTTAAGTATTTGAAAAGATGTCACATGGAGGATGGAGCAAGCCTGTTTCTTTGCTGCTCCAGAAACTAGAACACGGAAGACTGGATGCAAGTTATAGGAAAAGAGATTTCACCTTAACATTAGGAGGAACTTCTGACATTAAGGGCTGTTTGACAGTGGAACACAGGAGTCTTCTTCCTTGGAGGTCTTTAAACAGAGGTTGGATGGCCATCTGTCAGGGCTGCTTTGATTGTGATTTCCTGCATGGCAGGGGGTTGGACTGGAAGGCCCTTGTGGTCTCTTCCAACTCTATGTTTCTATGATTCTATGAGTACATAAGAACCTCTGCATGGTAGCACAGGAAACAGATTTTGAACACATATGGAATCAATTGCAAATGGCAAAGTAGCTGGAAGCAATCTGAGGAACAGTCAAAGTCACTGCACAGGGAGCGTGGCATTGCAAATCAGTATTGATAAATATCTGAACAAGTTCACAAAGATACTGGACATGGTGTTTAGTCATGCTGGCCACATGACCATGCAGTTGCCTTTGACAACACTGGCCTAGTAACGGAGATGAGTACCACCCCTACAGTCAGACATGACTTGACAATCATGACAGAGAGGAAACCTTTGTACTGCCCCCTCTCTCACAAACCAACCCACCCCTTCTACTCATCATTGGAGTCCTATATGACTATCATTTAGGTGTATTTTTCTTGTGCCCTGTCTTCAGTAAGCCTCTCAACTCTCCAATAAAAGAAATGAAGGCAACTCTCTCAAGTAGCAGTTATTGAGAGAATGATAACAGCAGTCTCTTGGTTGTTCTCTTCATCCTTCTCAGACAATTCTCCCTGTGGGAGCCAATTGTTCCTTGGGATCATTGCCCTCCCACTCATTCTGCTTTCCTTGAGGACAGAGCTCTCTCTCTCTCTCTTTCTCTCTCTCTCTGATATCTATCTTGTCCAGATTGTCTAACCTGTCTTGATGCCTTCTGGTGTAGTAGAAGATGCTATTTCATTTCTTGCATTAAATTAAGATGCAATTGTGCAGTGCATTCAATTTCTGTATGGGGAACCAGGGGATGGTCAATATATAGTCTACTTCAGGTAGGTAAATATCTTGGACCAGCCATGCTACTTGTGTTACTCTGGGTCTCTGCAATATTTCATGGACTTTGGATCACGTTCTGATCTTATTCAACATTCACTGTTGTTTTGGGACCAAAAGATTTATTATTAAAATACTTTAATCAATACATAAGCAAAATGCAAAAGTTCAGCTGAGCAATTTACAGAGAAGCTATAGCTATATAAGCACCTTAGTGCATTTAGAGCACTTTGTGGGATTTTATGTCAATAGTAGCTGGTAGCTTCCCTATCAGTGAGTTTTTCAATCCTCTCCAGTTTATAGTCTGAATTTAGAAGGAGCTGTCCTATGTGACATCACTAATACAGAAACCACTAACTGCAATTGTATTATGCCAACAAAATAATCCTTTTACAATTTGTGAAAGGTTGGCCATTTCTCTCTATTGCCAATGGTTGGGGCAGATTTTAGGCCTAGAGAGAGAGAGATGTTCACTTAAGGAATGTCATCCATTCAGTTCAAAATTGAACTGAGATTTCATTTCCTAGTTCACAGTTCACAATCCTACACCAACTTCTACTTTTCCTCCCATTTAGAGCTCATTTGTAAGACTGGTGCTGCACAATAAATAAACCAAGGGAAATCCATAACATTATACTCCCAAAGATTATTCTTTCAGAACTGATTTATTCTGCAGCATGTGGTAATCAGCATGTGGTAATCGGCAAGCTGGGATCGGCAACCACGTCTGTCCAGCTAAATGAAATTTGGAAGGGTTTAGATAAATCCAAAGCATGTGGGGAGATCTAAGTGGTTATACACATCCATCTAGCCTAAAGGAAAATGCAGCAGTGTAGGCTGGGGAGCCAGGAACAGACAGCAGAGTCACTGACCATATGCTTAAGGATATTGGATGAGTAAAGGACAGATGGTATTATTTAGACTTTAAAATGTGTTTGTGTGTGTTTTTGTTTAACTGATTATGTCAGTCTAAGACAGTGTAAAACATATTAGTAGGTACTGTGCAATTTTTGTTTGTTCAAGTTAGAATTATTTAGCTCATTATTCACCTTTTCAGGCTTATTCTAAAACTGATTGTGTTTGAAAACAGGGTTTACTTCAGCAACTACCACCTTTGCTTCACAATGACTGGCACTTGATTAAAGGTACTTAAATGGTTGCTCTGTCTGATCTTTACAATTGCAATAACCAAATCCTGGGGGATGTCTGCCTGGGTATTTAATCTCTGCACCCTTTGAAATGCAGATCACTTGTATTAACCCCTGCGGTCTCATGTCTCTTTGGATAATTCGGATTATGTGTAAATTTTCAGACTTCACTTTGTATAATAATTTAAGATTATCAAAACCAGATTTTTCCTCCATCTTTCTGACTAGTCACCTTAATCCTGTTTTTCATCTCTACATGATGATGCCATGGAGTATAAAGGCTGCTCATGATTTTGCATGTGTTCTGATTAGTAGTAAGCCATTTTTATTCATCTGGGGAACAAATGAAGACATTGAAAAGGATGTGGAAAGCTATTACCTCTCCTGTCTTAAAATAAGCAATAAATTTATTGTTTTCTATCATCTTCTTGGTATTATATGCTTTCCCAATATATCTATTGATTTTAGATGCAATGGCCTATTTGAGATTTCTTAATATCTCAAAAGTGGCAGTAGACCAGAATTTCACACAAGTCCCTCAGATTAACTCAAAGAACAGGACTGATCTGGAAACAGTCTACTGTTGTCAAAAATGTGGTAAAAATACTAGTAAAGAAAGGGAACAGCACTGGTCCATGAGGAAAACAAAATTGAAGTTGCCATTGGTCAATAATTATTTTTAGGGCCAATCAAAAAGACAGAAAAGTTTGCAGGCTTTTGAGTTCGCCAGAACTCTTTGCTAGAGTAGGTGACATAAACAGGAGAATGCTGGAAGAAAAAGAAAAGTACTCAGTACCTCAGATGAGTACCACGAAAGCAGGATCTGGTCCTGAAAGAACTGTGAGATTTAAAGATACCTAGGCAAATGAAAGCAAGGGACAAAGTGATGCCAGAATTAATTCTCAAATATGTTCTTTATTCATAGTAGATAAAGATGATTAGATAAATATTTTTAGAAGTAAGAGGGGAAAAATATTTGACACCTATATTTTACAAAATGATATACAACAAAGGACAGACAGATATCCAGCTGAGTGGTATAAAATTCTTTATGATTATTTTTGTACCTGTGCAGTTGAGTATAAATAATAAAACACTGGAACTAGGGACACTGCTGAGTTCTAGGTTTGAAGCAAACCTTGTGCTTATATTGAAAGGATGACATAACCTTTCAAGGTAATTACACTGTTTATTTGTTTACTGTAGACCATAAAATCCTGTCTATCATATTGGTAAGACATTTAAATCAAGATATTCTGGACAATACAGTAAGATTTTGCACACTGATCAGATTTTGATGTTTTGACAATTTGCTTGCAGACTGAGTATTAACAAGGGTTTTGTCTTAATCTGAAACAGGTGAATCTAGATCTGAAAGTTTTATTTTTTCTTTATATACGAAATGGATTGAGATACTGTGCAGCCACCCTAAATAATAGATTGTACCTGGTGCTGCTATGCTATCTGATATGATGAACCTATGGAGATGTATGCACGGGTAGCTGTATTGACCATTTAGGAAATTTTTTAAAAAATCCACCAAACAGTGATACCTTTATTGGCCAACTGAAATGCACAATATATTTATTGCAAGCTTTGGAAACTCCATTGGCTTCTTCATCAGGCAAGATGTTACAAACCAAAAAGGAGAAGAAATGGAGATGTTAGTAAGATGCCTGTATTTTGTTGTTTTTGTCCTTAGTTGAGATGGTTTGAGGAGGGTAAATTTTGCAGGCTGGCTCCTTCTCCTGGTCATGTGGGAACTGGGAGTTTTTCAAAGTCCAGAAAATTTAAAGTCCATTTGCGTATCAACAGGACTCCTCTCTTGCAATCCAATCTTATGGATTGCAATCCATAAGATTGTATTTATATAGATTTGTCCACTTTCCCTTTTATTAATTTTTGACTTACAAAACTTGCAAATGTAGTGTGATCAGACTAAAAATGGAGAGAATATTTAAAAATTGTTGAAAACATGTTTTTTTAAATGTCAAGAAGCCCTGATAAGAAGAATCCTGGACTGAGGATAATCTTCACAGTTTTCTGCAGGTGGTTTTCTGCAGGAATCATCTTTTCTGAGGAAATTATGTGCAGAAATATTACTTTATGTACATCAAAAACTGTCTCCTACATAGAAAAAGCTATAATTGGAAATTTATTCTGTGCAAACTTTGCAGACAGTTTATTTGCATTGTTGTTGTTGTTATCTGCTCTCAAGTCAACTTCAACCTATGGTGGCCCTATGGAAGAGAGACCTCCAAATCACCCTATCTTCAACAGCCCTACTCATGTCTTGCAAATTCAGGGGCATGTCTTCCTTGATTAACTCTACCTATCTATAATGTGATCTTCCTCTTTGACTACTGCTTTACCAAGTATTATTGACTTTTTTGGGGAGTTATGTCTTCCCAGGATATGTCAAAAGCACAACAGTTTCAGTTTAGTCATCTTGGTTTCAAGGGAAAGTTCAGGCTTGGTTTGCTCAAGGACCCATTTATTGGTCTTTTTAGCAGTCTGTGGTATACATATAACCCTTCTGCAGCAGCACAATTCAAATGAGTTTATTTTCTTTCTGTCCACTTTCTTCATACTCCAGCTTTCACAACCATACATGGGGATGAAACCAACGACCCCGAAAGTCCAGCTCTACACCAGCTTGGGGGTGTGGCATTTAGACAAGGTATGCCCCCAAGCTGGACAGAAGCCACACTGGTGATTACATGCCAGCCAGCTTTTATCCAGCTTGGGGGTGTGACATTTAGATGCCACTCAACCTGGAGTCTGAAAAAAGATGGCTTGAGCAGCAAAGGGGAGGCTTTTCCCCACCCCAAATAGGAGCAGATTTTTTTCTGCTTCTATTTGAGGCAGAAGCTGGCCAGATTGGGGCCACAGTGTGTGGTTGCTATGGCCCCAGCCCAGCTTTCTCAGAGGTGGTCTGTTTTGCCTCATAGAAACTGGAAATACAATGGCATGAAGAATCCTAACTTTAGTATTCACTGATATAAATTCACACTCCAGAATCTTGTGCCCTTCCAAGTCCTAGTCTTCTTCTGATTTTTTGACTGCAGTCTCTATTGTGATGATTCTTCTTCGTGGTCTCTGCGAATCATATAAATGGGTTCTCTGCCCCTGCGCAGTCAAATTCGGAACTCTCTGGAATCATTGGGCAGAAAAGCGGCTTGCAACTTCTTGCAACTTTTTGGCGGTAGCCCCGCCCCTCCTCTATATAAGCCCTGTTCCCGCTCTTTTCCCCAGTTCCTTTTTTTCCGCCGCGTAGGCTACTCGAAAGGAACAGTGTTGGAATCGCTTGGCTTGTCTCTCTTGGTATTTTGATCTTCGGCTTGTTTTTTGACCACTCTCCCTCGTCTGGGACTCGGCTTTGTTCTGACCTCTCAGCTTGCTTGACCTTGATTTTGGATTCTGATTTGGACTTGATGTCTCCGGCTCCATTTAAGCACTGCGCTGTTTGTGGGGCCAAGGTCCCTCACACGGACCCCCACAGCAAGTGCCTGATCTGCTTGGGCGAAGCTCACGACACCCAGAACTGTGCCCTTTGCAGATCCCTGACTCTGCAGGCGAGGAAGAACCGTGCTTCCTGGTTGAAATCTTATCTCCTGGATCGAGCCTTGGCCCACCAGGAGATCCTGCCTTCGACTTCGGTTCCGGCTTTGACCTCCAAGGCATCCGTTCCGGCTCCGAAGATGTCCCAGGAGAAGGTGACTGTTGATTCCCCTGTTGGTCCCTCCAAATCCCCCCGGGATGCGGAGGCTCACCCCGCCGAGAAATCGGCTAAGAAGGCGGGTGAGAAGTCCAAGTCCTCCAAAAAGGACTCTAAGGACAAGCCCAGGCCGGGCAAGGACCACAGGGATGAGGGTCGGAGAAAGAAGGTCAAAATTCCTTCTCAGGGCGCGGCAGATGGCACTTCCTCTCTGAAGGAATCCAGCTCGAAAGCCTCTGCTAAGAGGAAGCATTCCACCGAGGGTGAATCCCTCTGGAAAAAGTGCTCCTCTGAGGGTGAAACCCTCCAAAAGAAGGCCCGCTCCGACTCCAACGTGGGAACTGAGCTGCCACGTGCGTCGACACCGGCGCAGACTCCCACCACCGAGTTGCCACGCGTGTCGACACCGAAGCGGTTTCCCGCTACCGAAGGTGCCGCCTCCATACCGTCTGCCTCCATCCTGAGGGAGGTGTCTCCTCAGGGCCAGCCCACTCACTGGGAGACCTCCGTCCCCCGTAGCCTGACCCCCACACAGCGCTCACCTCAACGGAGCTACAGGTCTCAGAGGTCACCGACCCCGATGGCTAGTCTGAGGAGGACACTGAATACTTCTACGACAGCGAGTCGGGAAGGTATTTCATGGCCGTGGACCCGTCGACCCTGGACAAACCTCGGGGGAAACGTTGGCGCCCGTTGGAAGTGTCCACCACGGTTGGTCAAGAGGTCGTGGAAGCGGCCGCGGAGCAGGAGGAGGCCCACCGGGGAGATGCCGCGACTCAAACGGCTTATTCCCCTTCCAGCTTGGTGCTTTGTCTGGGAGCCGACTCCGATTCAGACCAGGAGTTTGTGCAACAGTAGGGCTCGGTACCGTTGCCCCTCAAATCCGAAGGTGAGGAGGACAGGCCTAGGCCTCGCCATGGCTTCTATCAGCCCGGCCCGGTCTCCCCCACAGACAATGTGGTCAACTTTGGGGAGCATTTAATCAAAATGGCTAACGCCCTGGAGTTGGAAGTCACCCGTTCGGAGCAGGAGGCGCTCAACCCGGGGGAACGCCATGTACAAGAGACTGCACCTACCTTGGCATCGATTTCTTTCCTCCCTTCTATGGAAAAAATTGCCAAGAGGTCTTGGCAGAACCCAGCGTCTGTTCCCTCAACCTCGAGAAAAATCGACGCTTTGTACCATGTCTCCTCTCCTTCGGAGGAAGGGGCTCCATTCGCATCCGCCTCAGAATTGGGCCATCATCGAAGGTTCCCAGAAGTCGTTCACCCCCAAGACTTTTCCCTCGCCCTCGGATCGAGACTATAAAAAGGTGGATGGATTAGCCAATAAGACCTTTGAGGCGTCAGCGTTGTGTCTTCGGGTCTCCAACTACAACGCGTGCATGGGGGCCTACGTCCAGTACCTTATGGAGAGAATGTCCCCCTTGCTGTCGGACCTGCCCGAGGACAAGAGCCCAGTGGCCCTCCAACTGAGGAATGAGGCCCATGAAGTAGCAGGTCTCATGATCACCTCCGCCAGGCACACTGCGGACTGCTCGGCGAAATCCATGTCCTTGATTGCCCTCCGGCGACACGCCTGGCTCCGTGCATCGGACCTGAAACCACAGACCAAGGCGGCTATCGAGGACATGCCATTTGACAGCGAAGGGCTCTTTGCTAAGGACACTGATGAGCGGCTGAACTTCAAATACCGTATGAAGTCAGCCGCTTGGAAGCATGGCATGTCCAGCGTGCAACATTCATTCTCCAGAAGGCGCTTCGGAGGCTTCAGGTCCCCGGCTGGACAATCCCAGAGACCCTTCGGTCAGGAGAGGCAGTTTCAGTGCCAAGACACCCGGCAGCGTTTCTCCTCTCCGTCTTCATCTTCTTCAGGGCAGCGGATGCAGCCCCAGTACCAAAGGCCTTTCTCTAAGAAGGTGGACACCGAGCCGGGTAAGAAGGGGCAATGATGTGTTCCCGCATAGTCCGTTGCCTCCGTTGCTTGCCCCTTCTCCCTAAACCTGCTGAGGCCCTTTCGGGACATCTGGGCCCAAATCACCACCGACTCCTGGGTCTTATCCATCATAGCCAGGGGTTATGCTCTTGAGTTCGAAGAGCTCCCTCCTACGGGATCTTTTGTTTCCACTCCTCCCTCGCCTACTCTCCTCAATGAAGTACACACTCTATTACAGAAGGGGGCGATTTCCATGTTGGACCAATCACAGGTGCACCGGGCCTTCTTCTCCCGGTACTTCACGGTACCGAAGCCGGATGGAGGACTTAACCCCATCCTAGACTTCCAGAACTTGAACTCCTTCTTGTCTCACAAGAAGTTTAGGATGGTGACTCTTGCCTGCATTTTGCCTCTTTTGCATCAGGGCCTGTGGTTTGCCACGATAGACCTCAGGGACGCCTACTTCCAAGTCGCCATTCGGGAGGGACACAGAAGATTTCTCTCCTTTGCCGTCGGGATGGAGATGTTTCACTACAATGTCTTAGCCTTCGGCCTGGCCACGGCGCCGAGGGTCTTCACCAAGTGTATGGCTCCGGTCGTCGCCTTCCTGCACCAGCGAGGGTCGAGAGTCTTTCCCTACCTAGACAACTGGCTGTTCACGGCAGACTCCAAAGAAGGCCTCTGCCAAGATATCTCCTTCGCCGCCTCCTTGCTGCAGTCTCTCGGTCTGGTGTTAAACCTCGAGAAGTCCCACTTGACCCCGGTCACAAGGATCAAGTTCATCGGGGCTATCCTCGACTCCGACGCTTATGTCACATACCTGCCGGAGGACCGTTTCCAGTCCCTCTCCAAGGCCGTTCGGCATTGCAGCGCCAACAGGAGGGTGCGGGCCCGGGATGTTCAGGTGGCTATCGGACACATGGCCTCGACCACCTTCATCACTCCATGGTTAAGGCTTCGGTTTCGACCCCTGCAGTCCTGGTTCCTCTCCGTCTTCAACCCGTTGGTTGACCCTCCAGGCAAGTGGCTCACGGTACCGAGGCCTGTCTCTCGGTCCCTATCGTGGTGGCTAGACTCCTGGAACGTCTGCGCAGGCATGCCGCTCGTCTCGCCAGATCCACAGGTGGTCCTTACCACGGATGCATCCATGGACAGTTGGGGAGCCCACACTATGGGTCTCACCATAAAGGACAAATGGCAGCTGTGTCATCAGGATCTCCACATCAACGCTCTGCAGATGCTGGCGGTCGAGAAGGCTCTGAAGGCCTTCGAACCCGAGCTCAGCGGGAAGGTAGTGCAGCTCCTGACAGACAACACCACCATGATGTACTACCTGAACAAGCAGTGCGGAACCAGATCTCCAACCCTGCTGGACATAACCCTACGGATTTGGCACTGGTGCATCCCGAGAAACATCTTCCTCCAGGCAGTTCATCTCCCTGGAGAAGAGAATGTCTTGGCAGACCAGCTCAGCAGGTCAGATTCGCAGTGCCACGAGTGGTTTCTCCATCCCGAGGCGGTCGCGGACCTGTTCCTGAGATGGGGCACTCCGCAAATAGACCTCTTTACGTCAGAGGCCAACGCGCATTGCAGCCGGTTCTGCTCCCGGGATCGGTCCCGCCGCTCTCTGGGGGATGCCTTCCTTCACAGCTGGATGGGGGAATTCCTGTATGCCTTTCCCCCGTTCCCACTCATCATGAGGGTTGTCTCCAAGATGTCGAGAGACCAGACGGACGGCATCCTGATCACCCCTTGGTGGCCCAGGCAACCGTGGTTTCCGTCCCTGCTGCATCTGTCTCGGAACAGGTTCCTGAGGATCGAGCCGAGGCCAGATCTTCTCACTCTTCAGGAGGGTCGAGTTCGGCATCCGGACATCGAGGACCTTCCTCTCGTCGCGTGGAGACTCCGGCCTTAGCGAACCTTCCGGCGGCAGTGAGGCGTGTAATCCTGGCGGCCCACAAGCCTGCAACCAAGAGGTCCTACTCCGGCAAGTGGCAGAGGTTTCTCCAGTTCCTGGATTCGAGGGGGATCTCTCCATCCAGGGTGTCGACACCAACGGTGCTGGAGTTCCTGATGACACTGGTGGAGTCGGGGCTGTGCCTCAACTCCATCAAGTGTTATTTGTCTGCGATCTGTTCCCAATTTCAGTTTGATGGGAAACCTTCCTTTTTCAAAGACCCCTTGGTGAAGGGGTTCTTGAAGGGTACCAGCACCAGCTTGGAGCCTTGAGGTTGTTTTATCTTGTCTTGGTACCAAGCCCTTTGAGCCCATGGCTACTGCTGACCTAAGGCTGGTGACTTGGAAGACAGCCTTTTTGGTGGCCATTACTTCTGCTCGCCGTGCAGGCGAGCTTTGTGCCTTGTGGAGGGACCAGCCTTTCCTTCGGTTTCATAAGGATAAGGTGGTCCTCCGTACCGACATTACCTTCTTGCCTAAGGTAGTGTCTGCCTTCCATATGTGCCAAGACATTGTGCTCCCGACCCTGGCCCCGAACCCGACCACCGATACTGAGCGCCATTTGCAGTCGTTGGACGTTAGGAGGGCTTTGGCCTTCTATTTGGACAGGACTTCGGGTTCGAGCCGCTCTGACAGACTGTTCCAGTGCTATTCAGAGCCAAAGAAGGGACTACCTGTGACTGCTCAGAGGTTTTCCAAATGGGTGGCTGGTACCATCCACCTCTGTTATGAACTGTCGGGTAGAACTCTTCCTGCCAGGGTCAGGGCACATGCAACTAGGGCGGTAGCGACATCCTCCGCTTTTCTGACTGGTGTCCTGCTGGAGGATGTCTGTAAGGCTGCTGTCTGGTCCCAACCAATGACTTTCATAAAACATTACCGGTTGGATACCAGGGCAAGGACTGATGCAGCCTTTGGCAGGGCAGTGTTATTGTCTGCGTTACACTAATATCAGGTTGTACCATGCCATGTTTGATGACACATTGCATTGATTTGTTCCTTTTTGACACACTGCATCTTATTGCACTGTTCTGCCTGTTTTATTTGACATTGCTGGCATCCAGCATTGGGTGCTCTCAGGGTGCATTTCTGTATATCCATGCTCAGTGTATATAGTTACTCTTTGAGTATGTGCTTCTATCCTGCTCTGTGAGCAATATTGCACTATTGTTGTTGTTGCTTTATGCTTAAAGAAACAAGAAACACACACGGGTTAGTTCAATTTGACAATTTTTATTGTGGACCAATAAACATTCTTTGGTTCATCTTACAACTGTTGTCATGACACTCCCTCCACCGCTTACCTAAGCTTGCTAGTCTAACCCATTTGTATGATTCGCAGAGACCACGAAGAAGAAGGACAGGTTGCTTACCTGTAACAGTATTTCTTCGAGTGGTCATCTGCGAATACATACAAATCCCGCCCTTCCTCCCCTCAGTGTCCTGCTCAACATTGTTCTGCTCCTCCGTTGCTTGCGGCGGAAAAATTTCAGAACTGGGGAAAAGAGCGGGAACAGGGCTTATATAGAGGAGGGGTGGGGCTACCGCCAAAAAGTTGCAAAAAGTTGCAAGCCGCTTTTCTGCCCAGTGATTCCAGAGAGTTCCGAATTCGACTGCGCAGGCGCAGAGAACCAATTTGTATGTATTCGCAGATGACCACTCGAAGAAATACTGTTACAGGTAAGCAACCTGTCCTTCTCTATTCTGCCCTGGTGGCACATCGGTTAAATGCCTGTACTGCAGCCACTCACTCAAAACCATAAGGTTGCGAGTTCAAGACCAGCATAAGGGCTGAAGCTCGACTCAGGCTTGCATCCTTCTGAGGTCGCTAAAATGAGTACCCAGATTGTTGGGGGGCAAATAGCTTACAGTTGTAAACCGCTTAGACACTCCTTAAGGGTATGAAGCGGTATATAAATGAAGCTGTTTGTTTTGTTTATTAAAAACTGAACCAAGGTGTTGAAAATCTTGAACCATTTCAACATCTTCACCGTCTGCTTTAAAGTTATGTAAATCATCTGTGGTCATTATTTTTGTTTTCTTAATTTTCAGCTGTAAACCTGCCTGCACTTTCTTACTTGACTTTATTTAGTAATCCTTCCAAGTCCTTGCTATTTTCTGCTATATTCTGCATAACTGGTTAGCAGCAAAGTTGCAGTGAACTCTCCCCTGCCATTTCTCTTATGCACAATCCTTTGATGAAATCTTTGGCACCCAATACCCACATGTGAAAAATCTTTACCACCTCTGCAAAACTTCTTGTAATCTTGCCAAGCAGAATGAAAACTTTTGAATGTTTTCATTCTTACATGTGTGCAATAAGGAAAGCTTGCGGTGTTACTACTTTATAAAAGAGAAATCAAGGTTTTGCAAAGAATACCTGGGATGAGGCACACTTAGGGTTGCTCTACTACCAGTCTGCTCAGGCTTTATCTGGTTCTAGGCATGTGTATTTGGACCATCATCTGGCCCAGATGTCAAGTTTTCATTTTTTAAAAATCAACCCACTGAATGATCTCTCTCACCCTCAGAGAAAAACAAAGACAAACCTCCCTGAAGAAATCTTGCCAAGAAATCCCCATGATAGTTTCATCCTAGGGTCACTATATGTTGGAAATGACTTGACGGCACAGAACAACAACAACAACAAAGGCAAAATGTGAAGGCACACTTCTGTGAAATTGTCTGTGAAATAAGTCCATAATGAGAGGTATCAGGGAGAGATGCAAAAAAAGAGGAAAGAATGTGCTGAGAAAAATGGAGAGTATCCAGCTTGAGGGATTGAATACAAGAAGATGGTGACTAGTGCAGAACTCCAATCTAGATTGGATGCATGTGCATCGGGGTGTGGGTTGTTCTTCAGGATCAAAGTGAACAGTTGAAGCTCACTTCAAAGAAAAATAGTGGTGTGAATAATGTAACATTCATGTTTGGCTGTATTTGGAAGCAGCTGAAATCAGCAGCTGCCCCGGCCTGTCTCCCATGATCTTTTGTAAGATTATTTTTAAAGCATGCAGCAAATATTATAGTCAGGTTATTGATCGGCTCACTGCAGCTATATGACATCATCAAAACGGAATGTGAATGCATTTGGTTTAAAATGTGACTATTCCAAGATCTGAACTGTTATAGCTATGCTAAGGACATCTTCTCTCAGAAATAATAATAATAATAATAAATAATAATAATAAAATATTTATTTGTATCCTGCCTCTCCCTGTTGAGGATCGAGGCAGGTAACAGGAAGTCCTCAGTAGGCATCATAAGCAGTAGTGATTGCTTTTTCTCTTTTGCATTTCAATTTTTTAAAGTTGCCTCAACCACTTATGATAGTGACTGATGACTTCCTGAGAGGAGATACTCTCCATATAGGCATGTCTGTAATGCCTAGATGTTGGAAAAACATTTTATAAAATCCATCCCCTAGGCAGCATAGTCACTGGGCTAGGAATACTAGAAATCTGTAGTCCCTGAAAATAATGTTTCCAAACTCTGGATGTCTGAGCCAAAGTAGAATACAGAATTTCTGGGCCATGAATCTAGGGGTACAATTCAGATGCTGGCAAAAAGGTGGGCATTTAAAGTCATTGTTAAAAATAGAGAAAATGTTTTGAAATGCATAATTACAAGATGTACACCTGCATTTTCCTCCAGAAAATGTTAATCTCACCTGATAGCAGAGCTGTTTTGACTCCTGAGCACCTTTTGTTAAGTGTTTTCTGCAGTCAAAGTGAGAACAAACTTCATCTCTGATGGTTGCTAGGGCATGGCATCTTAACTCAAAAAAGCTTCTTTGAAGCCAGATGCAGCACCTAAAACAAGTAATTATATTTTTTAAATGTATTTTTACATATGCATAGTGTTCGTGTAACAGTAATGCCACAGGATAATTTGTTATTTGCTTTTAAAACTTTTTAAAGTTCCCGATAGTAACTTTCTATTCCAGAATGCCTAGGTAGGTTTGAGGCTGTGACAGAACATATAGGCCATAGAGCAACTTTTGTACAGTTTGTAGAGATGCCTAAGCAGCACTATCAGAACTAGGAGGATCAGGATGTGTTTCAGCAGTTGCAAAGGGTGTACTCTGAAAAGAAGGGGAGAAAGAAAATAATCGTGTTAGGAAAGACATTATTTTTTCTTTCATTCATTGATGATACTAACAGCTTTATATTTTTTTTCTTTTGTTTTGCTGCTTAAGATTTTAAGAGACAATATTTAAAGACAGCTACAGACGTACTCTAAATAGAAGCCCCCCTCCCCGCCTCAATATGTGAGAGTCCAGTTAATCATTACTAATTTCAGTCTGGTTGATTTCAATTGGTCTGCTCAAAGCCAGGATGATATAGTGGTTTGCGTGTTGGCCTACGACTCTGGAGACCAGAGTTTGAATCCTTACTCTACCATGGAAACCCACTAGCTGACCTTGGGCAAGTCACACAGTCTCAGCCTCAGAGGAAGATAAAGGCAAATCCCCCCTGAAAAAAATCTTGCCAAGAAAAAACTATGACAGGTTAGCCTTAGGGTTACATAAGCTGGAAATAACTTGAAGACACACAACAACAGTTCAAATTATAAATAAACCTAGATCCCACTCACTGTCATTTTATTTAGCGGGCTACATAATGTAATTTTCCCTCATTTGATAGAGATGTAGACAGTGACTCTCCAGAATATATGTCTAACGTTTGCTTCCCACAAATGACAATGCTGAGAGAAAGGTGCTTTGCCCTCACGCAGTGGTAAATAATCATGGGAATGTGCGGATCATGGCTCAGTCAAAGGCAAAGCAAATTATCTCTTCCCACTGCAATGTTTTACTTGCTTTAGAAGCCAGACTATTTCAGTTGCTCTCCATCTTTTATAAGTCCTGATCCTCTTTCTTTTGGGAGCACCCATACCACCACCACCACCACCGCCCCCCCGGGACTAGAAGACAATTTGCTCAGTCTTGTCATATGTGCTAATTGTTGCGGGTTTTTCGGGCTATGTGGCCATGTTCTAGAAGAGTTTTTTCCTGACGTTTCATCAGCATCTGTGGCTGGCATCTTCAGCGAATACTGGCAAGGAAAAGAGTGGAGTATGTGTGTGTGTGTGTATATATATATATATATATATATATTCTGTGACCCTGGATTGGGAGGAGTGATTTGCATGTTGATCTGTGTATGTTCTGTTGTTGATGGCAAGGGCCTCAGGGTGGGAGTATATGAAACTTTCGACTTCACAATATGTGCTGAATTGCCCTGATTGACATAGGTGATTGAAATCCATGCTGCTGGACCATGTTTCTTGCTAGAGATTGGATGAATAATGTTTTGACTGGAAGTCAGTCCTGGCTAGCTGAAAGTCATATCACTGAGCATAGAGAATGGGATTATGGCAAGCAGCTGGCATGGATAGAGAAATAAAGATTAAGAGGGACCATATAGTAAAAGCTGCTGGCGATATGGCTTTGGTTAGGGTGAGCAAAGTGTGACCATTGGGCTGCATGAAGGCTTCTACAGCTGTTGCTGAGGCCCCTAGAGCCCCCAGGGCCTCCAATTTGACTTTTAACTATTATCTCAAAATTCCGCAGTAGGATGTGGAAGGACAATTTTGTCATGTGTACCCTCTCACAGGCTATTTTAAACCCAGTCCTTCTTCAAACCAGGAAATTAAACAGAAGTTGACTTCAGGTTTACTTCCTCATACCCTCCAGTGCTTCATCAATGTAAACTGGCCAAGCAACATTAGAGTGTGGTTAAGATGGCAAAAATTATTAACGAAGAAGAACTCAAGTGAGCAGAGACTGCAGTAATTTGCTTTAGTCTGAGCTTACCAACAAGGGCAAGATTTCACTTCCTCCTCTCCTCTCCCTCCTGTTGAGTTAACTGAGTGCAAACTACTTCTGTACTTTGAACTCACTTTGCAGCAATTAATGGAAGCTGAAGACAAAAGGGCGAAAAGTGAAAGGAATAGAAAAACTGGAATGTTTAAAAATATCTGAAAATGGGAAGGCAAACAATGATTCGGAATTCAAAGACATAGCTGTGTTAGTCTGGAATATCAGTATGCAAAGCACCTTTGAGACTAACTGTGCAAATTCCAATCCATCAAGAGTGGTTAGAACAGAGATAATGGCTTCCTGGAATACTACACGTATTATGTTGTTGTTGTTGTTGTTGTTATGTGCCTCCAAAGCATTTCTGACATATGGCAACCTTCAGTGATGCTCCAGCCCCTGGTGTCACCCAGTGTGGGTGTGGGGCTTCAGGGGGCAGCATCGGTGCTTCTGGGTGGTGGTGGTGGCAGTCATGCTCTGAGGGTGGTGGCAGCAAAAAGGGCACACTTGTCCCTACTCCTTCACTGCTGCAGTGTTGTTCTTGAGCAGAGCCGTGCTGCAGCAACAAAACTGGGAGGGGTGTGGAGGAGATTGCTGCAGCATAATCAGCATAAACACTCACCCCTTCTTACCCTACAGCAGGAGGAGGGGCTGACCAAGTGTCATCCCTTTTCTGGGGTGTCACCTAATGAAGGCTGCATCCCCCACACCCACCGAGGGATGTCACTGGCAGCCCTCAAGTGAATCTGTCATGGGGTTTTCTTGGCAAGATTTGCTGAGAGGAGGTTTTGCCATTGCCTTCTCCTGGGGGTGTGAGCAGGTGACATGCCCAAGATCACTCAGTGTATGACGCAGGCGCACTGTATATCCTTTCTGGTTTGCAGAAAAACTCCCTCCACCATTCATACCGTCTTCCACCACCCTGCCTTAGGCAATATCCTTATACCTGCTTTTGCTCCTCAGTGACCAGAGTTAAAATTGAACTGGTTATCTTATCACCATCTCACAAGTTTTGCATTTATGGATGCATAAAGTTTTGCTTCAGTCTGCTCATAAAGGTTCTCCCTGGGCAACAGTTCACTCCATTCATCTGAGGAAGGAGACCTGAGTCTACAAAAGTTTGTCCTACAACTTCTTTTGTACATGTAATCTCAAAGGTGCTACAAGGTCCATGTGCATATTGATATTCCAGACTAACATGGCTGAGGCCCTGAATTTTGTATAGGGACATTTTACATTCAGTTCTTCACTTTTGGCTTTTATTTAGTATTTGTCTGGTTACAGGCCATACATTGGAACTTTGTCTTTGAATTATGTGCAGAAGGAGTTGTGGCTTAGGCTTTCATACATATAGCTTTAATTGCTCAGATGCAGGCATAAACAGGTGCCCAGGCAGGACATTTATAATTAGATTGTACGAATGGCCGGGGCATCAATAGGGGGTGCAGGGGGTGTGGGCCACACCAGGTGACATCCTAAGGGAGGGTGAAGCCACTGCTCCCTAAACATCTGCCTTTTTTGACACTTTGAATTTATTTATTACATTTTACAAGAATTAAAATATAACAAACGAACATAAAACAATAATACATACATACATACATAAATACACACATGTTACACACATAACCACTAACATAACGTATGAATGCTTGCTTTCCAGTTGAAATCACCTTAATTTAAGTTCTAAATTAGTTTTTCTTTTTCTGCTAAGCTTAATAAAACAGCGTAAGGACTTCTATTCTTTTTGTTAAATAAGCCCCGTATATTTCTTTTATTCTGTATCTAGCTATTATTATCTACTTTTTGTTTTCCGTTGCCTTATATAACTGAAACTTCCCATACATATCATGTTGTTACACTATTATACCAACTTAATCTTTTGTGCACTCATTTCCCATTTTCAGTTCTTTCTAAACTCTGCCAGTTTTTCTTCCAATATCGTCTTACTGGCTTCCACTCTTCCTCTATCAAATCTGTTGTTTTATCCTGCATTAATGCAGTTAAAATGTCCATATTCATAATCTCTTTTAGCCTCACTATAGAAGGGACATCTGACTTTTGGCAGAACTGGGCTGTGGCATTCACCTGTGTCCCTTTAAAATACTGAAGAGTTGGTATGAGTGGGGCTAGGCTCAATTAGGTCCTATTAACATTTTTTAATTAATATATATATATATATATATATATTAATTAAATTTAAATCTTTTAAAATTTTCTTTAAAAACATCACATCCTTCCAAATTTTCACTTTAACCACATGAATGTACATGTAAATATATTTAAGCTGTGCATATGATACAGTAATGTAAAGGTATAATTTTAATTTTGCTAGTTTAGGCCACAACTGCTGCTATTATATTCAGTGATATAAGGGGATTACAATTTATGAGTAACATTAGTACAGAAATATATTACTAAGGATTCTGTATGGTGTGGTATGAGCAGAGGTCACTGGGAGGGGAATGACACTGTGAGTTACTGCACTGACACCAACCCTAGTGATGCTACTGTGAATAGCATCTGGGGGAATAGATTTATGTCTATAAAAGCTTATGCTACAACTTCTTTTGCACCCATGCACAAAGGTGCTTCAAGATCCCTTTGTATAATGATCAGGAATGTCCTTGCCAAATTAGGACAGTTGGATGGTATGCTTTCTGTCTTAGAAGTTTATCGCACCCTTTTTTTCTCTCTTGTTATGGGGACAGGAAGGGGATGCTTGGGTGCATACACGACTGAGAAAAAAATGGATTTTATCGCACACCAAAGCATCCTCAAAAGAGCCGCATTCCATCCCTGGCACCAAGCTGTCCCCATTCAGTGCTGAGGAGTGCCATTTTTGTCAAAGGGGATTCGAGCATCCCCTTCCTTTTCCCATAATGGGGAGGTGGGGGTGGGAAAAGGGTGCAATAAACTTCTTAGAGTTTCTGAGTTTAAAACAGTCCAGTGAATTTATGATCATGTTTGCCTAGGAGAATTGGGTACATTTGAGGAGGGTTTTTTGTGTATCTCTCCCCCCTCCCATTTCTAAAAATTGAGCAAGACCTCAGTGGGGGAGTGGCCCTCCAAGGTGCTACTGAGCATCATATGAGACAGTTACTCAGCTCTGATATTTGGCATATTGTGAATTTAAGATATTTTAATTTGTCAGCATGCTAAAAAGTCCCACCATAACTTGCAAGCAACTATCTTATTTTACCATCCCTTCACACATTCTACTTCTTTACAATTGAGAGCGCCATGTACCAGCAAGTTGTGCACTGATTGCTCAGTTCAGGCCTTCTCCTTTGCAAGATCCTAGTGTCTGACTCCATGTTTTAATTTAATTTATTTTCAGCCACTATGGACTCATCTTGACATTATGAACCTTTTTGGTGAAATGTTAGAATGGTTCTCAAAGCCCCAAAGTCAAGATGGGTTGCACCAGAAGGGAGTTACCTACCTGTACCAGGAGATGATGTCCCAAAGGATATTTGGTTGCTACAGCCGGAAAGAATGGGTAAAAAAAGAAAGAGAATCAAGAAGTGAGTATTAGTTTTCAGCCACATGTATTCTATTCATTACTGAAAATAACTGTACAATTATAATCGCATGCTGCTTTGAACATATCAGCACTTAAAGCTATGTTTTCTAAGTGACTCATTGGAGACTGATGTGTTTTTCTTGTTGTTCAATGGAATGTTGCTTGGAAATTAAAACTATACTTTTTTTACTGATCAAGAGCTCTTCACATGACCTCAGAATCTTGGGTGGGGGAGATTATGGTCAATCTGGATATCTAGTTGCCTTCTGGTACATAAGACTTTTTGCGGATTACAACTTTGTCTGTAAATCCAACCCATTTGCAAACTGGAATGGATTTTGATATCTGCATGGATTTAAACCTATTGGTGGAGTCATAGATAAAGACTACTTTCCATAATTTATCACTTTATTTACAATATTTCTTTTCACAGACCAGACATGTACTCCAAGGTGTGTCTATAAGTTGTATATAGCATTACCATATTATACGGATGTTATTTATAATTTCGAGTGCTTATATGCATTTTGTACTTGATGGTATTGTATACTTTTTTAGTTTTATAACTCCAGTCATAATTTGCTTGAGGTGTGTGTTTTCTTGCTTTTTTGTTCCTCTTCTTGGAGCTATTAATTTCAGCCATTGCATAAATTATATGGTATCAGCAAGCAGAGGGATTTATTTATTTATGATATTTCTGTATGGCATCCCAGGCCAGCCCACAAGGGCTCCCAAGGCTATAAAGAAATGAAAACAATGAAAACAATGCAAAAGTAAAAACATCTACTTTTTGATCAGGAAGGATAATCACCTCTTTCTAATCTGTGTTTGTGTGTTGTGTGCTTTCAAGTCATTTCTGGCTTATGGCAACCCTAAGATGAACCTATCATAGGGTTTTCTTGGCAAGATTTTTTCAGAGGAGGTTTGTCTTCCCCTGAGGCTGAAAGTATGTGACTTGCCCAAGGTCACCCAGTGGGTTTCATGCTGAGCAGGGAATTGAACGCTGGTCTCCAGAGTCATAGTCCAACACTCAGACTACTAGATCTTTATTTCTTTCCCCTTTTAGAGAAATCCAGAAAAACGCATCTAACTGGAACACCTCGGTCTCCAGAGCATGCAAGAATGCAATCCATACTCAGGGGCCAGCTACAGGCAGAGTAACAATTATGAGCACTTATCACTTTGTATAAGATATAACAGTGTATTGATACATTACATATACACAGTTAAATAGCAAGGGTAAAGGGGACCAATTTTTGTATCTCTAGAATTTGTTATATTTGTGGCCATGCCCTTGCTGCTGCAGTCTATATGTGTGCCGTTTCCTGCGCTTGTCCTTTGTTTTGTTTGCAATGAGCAAACTCAGAAGTGTTCAGTCTCTTGGTGGATTAGAACAGGGCTTTGGAAACATACATCCCATCTGCCACATGAAGAACCGCAGCTGTTTCTTTAATCCTTGCTAACTGCATTTGTTAATGTTGCCATTGAAATCAGCCATGTGGCTGCAGCCTCCTGTAGGAGGCTCTGATGAAATTTGGCAGCCCCCAAACAAACAAACAAACAAACACTCTTCCACTTTGTTCCAGAGAGAAGGAGATGTTCTGTCCTGCCAGTCTGCAGGGCTCTATGGTGATGGTGGAGCTGCTCTGGAACCCTTTTCCACTGAATCCTGGCACTGAATTCTATCAGGTGTTTATTTTTTAAACATATTATATATGCACTCTTTGCTGTACTATTGCTAGAGTTTGGAAAAATTACTTTTGGGATTCCTTGCTTGTTCATTTAATCCATATCCTTTCTTTCAATATGGGAACCAAAGCCACTAGATTTCAAAGAGATTGCCACATCGGTTTGTTTGTGTATAAAAAGGGAGAAGAAATGTGGTAGGACCATATATATATATATATATATATATATACACACACACACACACACACACACACATACACAAATGAGCTAGGCTCAAAAGTGTTGCTAGATCATCTTGTTCATTATTTTGCAATTGGAACCTCCAGGATCCCCTAGGCATTATGACTATTCTGGGAGTTGCATAAAAAACACAAAAAAATCCTGCCAAACCCTCCAAGCTAGGTTGCAGTACAGTTGTAGTTGAAACTAAAGAAAATTTTTTTAAAACTCAAATTTTTGCAACTAAGCCCCATGAAACACATTCCAAAGGCAC
The DNA here is from genome assembly GCA_034509955.1 of Urosaurus nigricauda. Classification (NCBI taxonomy): domain Eukaryota; kingdom Metazoa; phylum Chordata; class Lepidosauria; order Squamata; family Phrynosomatidae; genus Urosaurus; species Urosaurus nigricauda. The sequence continues at coordinate 64,253,769 of JAOEGL010000006.1, read as the reverse complement.
ATATGCATAAGTAAAGTCCATATGCAAATGATTAACACAGGAGACTGTTTTATTGGCCAGGTGCTGAAATACAGGTGTTCCAAAATAGGAACAGGCGTTCACAAGTCAATTTGGAAGGGGGTCCTGTAAAAAAATCTCAGGTTTATTTTGTAATTCTAAATTTCCTAGGGGTAATGATTGCCCCCTTATACAACTTCCCATTTTGCCCATTGCTGCTGTGTCTTGTTGGGCCTTCGTTTCTCTGACTTCCATCTTGTCAGGTAGGATTGCCAGATCTCAGGGCCTGGTCCTGAGTGTCCAGTTTTTGTAGGTCATCTCCAGGAGAGGGATGAATGTGCAAATTCTCCACTGTTGGTGGGCTCAGCTCCAGGAAAGAGGAGAAGACTGCGTGTAACTCTCCATCATGGTTAAGTTACAGAAGCAGATTGCTACAAATTGCAAAACTTAATTGGTTTATTTTTACAATTTACAAAGACTGGTGGGTGTGTGCCTATTTATTTACCAAGCTTTCTCCCCTCCCAGGTGTTGTGGCACCAGGGCTCACTCTCTGCTCTGCTCTTCATCCACTTTCTGGCTGGAAGCAAGTGTGCTGAGACTAAATGTTCCTTATCCCATCTCCCTAAATAACTGAGAAGGAAAAATCTCATTCTATCTTAATCTGGAACCATCCCCTTTAGCTAATTTCCTGTCTTAGGTTCAAGACAGGAAAATAAGTTCTCTCTGTGTGTGATGCATAGGTATATTTATGTTTGAATGAAAAGCTGTGAGCAACTGTGGTTGGTACTTCAGGCTTTGGCCTGAAAACCTGAGGGCCTGGGATGATCTTGAACTGGCAACCCTACTGTGAAGTCCTTTAAAAACAAACAAACAAACAAACAAACAAACACACCCTGGTTTTAGGATTATACAGTTTTCTTTCTGGAACACCTTCCATGCAGTGTTGATCAGCTGTCAGGACTGAATTTGATTGAACTGGCAGATACTGTCAACTTCTAGATAAACTGGCTGGAGACCTGATAATTCTATATTTCTGCTATGTTGGTTTGTGTATGTGAAATTTATTCATAAAAGATAACCTTGTATCTTAACAGCCTGTGCTGTTGTGTATAAATTTTAATAAATCAATATATAGTTGTCCTCTTTTAGATTTATTGACAGTAGATAAGAAAGCAGTAAGGAATACAGAAAACCTAATTCATTATTAATCTATCCTTTCTGTAAGACTAATGTTTGTATTTGCTTTGAACTTTCATATACAGTAGGACCTCTGTATTTGCAGGGGATCCATTCCGGACCCCCCCCCCCCTTCAGATACAAAAATATGTGCATGCACAAGTCCCATGGAAGTAATGGCAGTGTGGCACCTGCATGCCTGCTAGTGTAGTCATGTACACAAATAGCAATTAATCAAAATGGGGACTTGCCAACCATGGATGGTTAAATCCACAGATGACAAATCTGCCAATAAAGAGGGTGGACAGTATCTGCTTTTCTCTCCAAACAATTCCTCTGGGCACTTCAAGTTCTTCTTATCCAAATTTAATTTTGCTTTCCTCGGGTGTTAAAATTCAGATTACTCTGGAAGCATCATGTTTTGCTTCATACGTACTTTTCCTGAATAAGTTACATGTGATTTTCCCTAAGGAAATGTTGGTGCCTGCTATCCACTCAGGCATTATTGCTTTTCCGATATGCTGCAAGACATTTCTGTTTCAGCTTGAACATAGATAATTTTAGGAATTTCTGCAGGTCCTGATGGATGCTTCAAGCCGTTTCTTTACATGCTCCCTTGGTGCTTCAGGACATATTTTCTCCAGGCTTTCTAGAGATTTTTCAAGCCACTTCTTCACATCCTGTTTGGATAATTCAGGATCTTCTTTTTGGAGGTATTCTAATGGTTTTGCAAGCCACTCTTTGCAAGCCAATCTGGACACTTCCTTTTTGAGACTCTCTATGGATTTTCTCAAGCAATTCTTCCACATCTGCTATGGATTCTTTGGGACCTTCCTTTTTAAAACTCTCTATAGATGCATGAAGCCATTCTTGCACACTTACTTTGGAAGTATCAAGACCTTGCTCTCTGAGATTCATTATGGATGTCTCAAGCCACTCTTATGGGCCCCACAGAACATTTTCCATTTGGGAATTACTCATGCTATAATCAGTCCTTAAAGTTACAAACTTTTGTGGACCCTCAATCCAAAGAGGAATATAAATTTAATCCCCCCCCCCAATTCTCTCTCTTATAATGTCATTTATGTATTAATTTGTCCCTGTAATCTATTGTAAATAGGAAAATGTTCCAGACAGGTGAGTGCCAGAATGACTGAACACCCGAGTCAGTTGAGAATGGAAGCCAGAAATAGCTCACTATGGGGCTTTCTAGATTGGCAGGAAAGTGTGACATGAAGTTGCCTTTTCCTTAATGCTTAGCAGCTGCACCGCAGCCTTTAGATGGAGCTGCGCTGTTCCGCAGTTTTTAAAAAAGAAGCTGGGAACACCAGCACCTTTCTAAAGGCGCTTCTTCTCCCCTAAAATGCAAAAAAAGTGTTTTCATGGCACACTTTCCCTTTTTCTCATCTAAAGGCTAGAGTTTCATGCAGCCATGAACACACTTCTTTTTGCCAATCTAGAAAGCCCCAAAATGATCATTTTCATCAAGGAAATCATAAATTTGATTCTTTCAGGGTTTTTTTGTTATTGATGTAATCAAGCCAGCACCATTTCAAGATGTTCATAATTCGTTATCTAAACAGTAACGTGGGTGGATTCATACATTACATACCACCTTTCCTTATGGCCTGAATGACAAACGAGATTTTAGTTGTTTTCTTTAAGAAAATGTATGAATGCATAACAAGATTCTATAAGTTTGTTAAAAATATCTCTGTGAATATAGAAGCTTTACCTTAATGTAACACCTTTCCTTTCCTGCCTAATTCTGCTGCTGAACAGGTGGCAAGCCTTATCAGTTATCACAGGCATTTTATTCACCTCTTGTTCTGGGGTTAATTACATGCTGTTTTATGCTATAACCTCAGTGGTGTAGGCATCATGTATTGTTTAAATGCTGTAAGTACTGTATATGCTCATATATAAGTCTAGAAATTTTAGTCAAAAATTGATCCAAAAAATCTGAGTCAACTTATCCATGGGTCAATATAGTACTAAAAGTACAGTAATGTAACTCTTGTTTTAAAAAAGGAACCATCCCCGGTGAAAGGCAAAATTGTAATTTGTCCTGGAATCACTGCCTGGAATACAAAATCGGGCTCTATTTTCTCATCCAGCCAGCCTTTATTTTGAGCAGTTATGCCTGCTAGAATTTTGTAAGTTCTTTGGCTTTGTTTTCCTATGCATCATCCTTTAGATCCTTTGTTACATGCCCTTAGATTTTATCCTTGACTTATCCATGGATCATATCAAAATCCATAATTTTGGCCCTAAAACTTGCCCTCGACTTATACATGAGGTTGACTTATAGTCGAGTATGTACCCTGTTTCCTCAAAAATAAGACATCCCCATAAAATAAAACCTAGCAGAGGTTTTGCTGAATTGCTAAATATAAGGCCTCCCCTGAAAAAGTTTTTGTATATACATATATATACACTATATAATAAATTCATTTTTGTTTTTGTTGTTATTCAATAATAAATGCGAATTCTTCTTCATGGAAAAAATAAGACATCCCCTGAAAATAAGACCTAGTGCATCTTTGGGAGCAAAAATTAATATAAGACACTGTCTTATTTTCGGGGAAACACGGTATGGTAGTTGTATCTTATATTAATTTGTTGCTGTATTGTTTATCAATTAGATAGCATTAGTATGGTATATATGTATAAATGCGTGTATTTTGTAACATAACAAGGAGGTAGCTGAAGAAATCTCTCACAGATGAAATGGAGACTAGAATTTCCTGAGGTCTCTAGTCCTACTACTCCTCATCTTTGATTTATATACACTGGTTATCTTCTATATGATAAATCAAATAAGCAGGAATTTGTAGCATTACAACCAGGGAAAACTAAGGACTGTTTAAGAATTTACAAACCTCCCAACACAGCTTCACATTCGGACATTGCTGCTGGGCACCACTCACAGACTTGTTGCATTATTGTTCACTGTTTGGTTTAATAAATATAATGGTTATTTATGTTCTCTAATATATGTTCTCTAAGATAGAGCCTTGTTAATTAATTGCTCATGTTAAAATCATACATTTTATAGCTATCCATATTGCATACCTGTTTCTTGTTTTGGTCAAGCCACTCTTTCACACCATGTCTGGCTGCTTTGGGGCCAATGAGATTTTGCATAGATGCTTCAAGCCATTTCTGCAGGCTCTGTTTGGAGATATCATTTCCTGCTTCTTCAGGGAGTTTCATAGTATGTTCAAGCCATTCTTGCACTTTGATTCTGCAATCTTCATCTTGGGCTCCTCTTGTGGATTCACCAAGCCATTCTTGCACATTCTGTGTAGATGGTTCAGCACCTTCTATTTCCAGTTCCTTAACTGATGCTTTTGGGAATTCCTGCAGGTTCTGCTTGGATGCTACTGTTTCTTTGTCTCGGGGACCCTTTATGGATGTTTTGAGCCACTTCTTCGAGTCTTTTCTGGTTTCTTCAGGACATTCTGTTTCAGGGTTTTTAAAAGATTCTTCAAGCCATTCCTGATCGTTCTGTTGCACTGGAAAGGATCCTTCATCTCTTATGCTTCTTACGGATGCTTGAAGACTTTTGCCCAAATTCAGTTTGGATGTTTCACGACCTCCTATGTGTGGTTTAAAGGATTCTTGAATTTTCTCTCTGGATGCTTCAGCACCTTTCTCTTGGTTGCTTTCAATGTATGGTTCAAGCCTCTCCTGCACAGTTGGCTGGAATATTTCTGAGCTTTCTTCCTGAAGGGTTTTTGTAGATGCTTCAGACCTTGCTTTCACATCCTCTCTAGTTGCTTCAGGGCACTGCTCCTTAATACTTTTAATGGGTGGTTCAAGCCATTCTGCTACAGTCTGTTTGGATGCTTCATGGCTTTCTTTTAAGATTCTTGTGGATGCCTCAGAGTATCTCTGCATGTTCTGTTTGGAAGCTTCCCCTTGCAGGGCTTTCAAGGATTCCTCATGCCATTCCTGCACAGTTAGATCGCATGTTTCAGATCCTCCTTTCTCTTGGAGATTTTGTATGGATGACATAAGCCATTCCTTCACATCCTGTCTGGATGTTTCAGGGCATTCCTTTTGTAAATTTTGTATGGATGCTTTAAGCCATTCCTGGAAGTTCTTTCTGGATGTTTCAGAAGGTTGCTCTGTCAAGTTTTTCATGGACGATTGAAGCCATTCTTGCACATTCTCTATGGCTGCTTTAGAACCTCTTGCTTTGAGATTCTCAATGGATGCTTCAAACCATCTCTTGTTTTTGCTACTACTAGAACATGGAGGCACAATAAGCATCTCTTTCTCAAAACCTTCTTTCTCATTCATTTTGGATACTTTATCTGCTTGCTGTTCTTTGAGGTCTTGGAGGCTTTTCACAGATGCTGCCAGCCATTCCTGCACACTTAGATGGGTTGTGTCAGGCCCTTCCTCTTTGAGGTGACTTATAGATTTTTTGAGCCATTCTTTCACATCCTGTCTGGATGCTTCAGGAGATTCCATTTCAAGATTTTTAATGGATTCTTTAAGCCATTCTTCCAGACTCTGTTTTGATGCTTTAGGACCTTTCTCTTTTAGGGTTTCTATAGATTCTTGAAGCCAACCCAGGACGTTCTCTCTCTCTACTTTTAAATCACCATTTTTAAGGTTATTTATGGAAGCTTTAAGCCATTCATTGGATAGGTTAGTTTTGGGCAACTGACTGACTTCAGGACTCACTTTTTCAAGAATTTCAGTCTCACCATTTTTAAGGTTATTTCTGGAAGCTTCAAGCCATCCATGGCTTAGGTTAGTTTTGGGCAACTGACTGACTTCAGGACTCACTTTTTCAAGAATTTCAGTCTCACCATTTTTAAGGTTCTTTATGGAAGCTTCATGCCATCTATTGCTTAGGTTAGTTTTGGGCAACAGACTTACTTCAGGACTCACTTTTTCAAGAATTTCAGTCTCTTTCTTTGTACTTTTTGTGTCATCTTCAGGTCCTTTAGCACTTGTACCTGTTTGCCATATGCATACATAACTTTTTTTGCCTGCTCTGTTCACTTGTGATCCTAGGTGATCCATGTTTACTTCATACATCCAAGATCCACAGTGGTCCTTCCTCAGCTCCTCTAGCTGTCTATGAAGATCAGATCTAGTGCAGTGACTTGGAACAAAATAATAAACCCAATCAAGAACTGCTTTAAAGCACAATGCTAGTGGTATGTCATATTAAAAGCTTATTTACAGTCTGCATTATGATCATTTCGGGATTATTCAAAGCACCGTCCCATGTGTGAAGGAGGCACTAGACAGAATTGGCTTCAAGACTCTGTGATGGCATGGAGGGGCCTCTGGGAGGTGTATCTATTGAGGAAATTCAGGAATCATTTAAAGTTGGACAAGTCAGTGGGGAGTGAATGTGTGTTGGTTGCCTAAATTGCCTTAAGGGTAAGATCTGACGTTACTTAGGTTCATATTATATAGCTGGAATGAAGTACTGGAATTGGTTAAAGCATTAACTATTCTACATGATATAGTAAACCACATTAATCCGCCCCGCACACTAAGATCTACAGGGGCAGCAATTATTGAGAGTTCCAGAGGCTAGATTAGTGAATACAACGAAGAGGATGTTTTCCATCTCTGCCCCTAGCCTCTGGAACTCACTGCCCACTAAGCTCCGCTTGTCTCCCTCTCTCATCCAATTCAAGAAGGACCTGAAGACTCACCTATTTAAGCAGGCATACTCTTGAATGGGCCTTGTCCATCATGTAAGCCGCTTATTGTATTGTCATTACATAGCCCTGCATGATATTGTTTTTATTGTATATGGATGATTTTAACCGATATTGTTTTTTGATGTTTTAATGTTTTAATGTTTGTATATGTTGTACACCGCCCTGATCACTGGAAGGGCAGTATAGAAATAAATTTTATTATTATTATTATTATTATTATTATTAATTTTCTTGTTATTTTGTTAATTCTGACTCAAACCGTCTTATTTCACCCTAAATCAAGGAGTTATCATGCTTATCATAAAGAAGGAGAGTTAGGGCCAGCCTGGGTAAAAGGATCTGTCACAACAGGTATTTTTATTTATTTGGTATTTAATTTTTCCCTAAAAGTGTGCTTCCAGATCATAGTAGGAAAAAATAAATTGAGATAAGCAATTGTACTATCAAAATACAATTAAACAAATAATAATAATAATAATAATAATACACTATTGAATTGAGAAGTGTGCATACATATACAGCCATAATGATTTCTTGTTTTGCATATTGCTTCAGAATATGCTTCAGTTCAGACTTGAACTGTGCAGAATTTCAAACAGAGGATGCCTACCAATACCCAAATTATGGTTACCCAGATTATTTGAATTACAGTAGTTGTTGCATGCCTTCAAGTCATTTCTGATTTATTGTAATCCTCAGGTGATCCTATCATGTGGTTTTCTTGGCAAAATGTATTCATGGGGTTTGTCATTGCCTTTTTCTTAGGACTGAGGGTGTGTGATTTACCCAAGCTCACTCAGTGGCTTTCCATGACTGAGTAGGCATTCAAACCCTGGTCTCTGAGTCCTAGTCCAGTGTTCAAACCACTTTCACCATTCTAGCTCAGTTGCCTGAAGGCTCTAATTAATTCACAGGACATTTAGGAGCGAAACAGATGGGCAGGAGAAAGTGGCTAGAAGCTGCCTTTTCTGAAGCCACACTGAAACCCCACCCGCCATACCGCCGGCTCCCAAGGCAGCTGGAGTGCTCACATCATGAGCACATGACATGGCTTCAAGCCAGGAAGAAGTGGGGGAAAGCTGCTTCTTTTTGAAACCGGTTTTCTCTGCACAAGGACACTATTCTGCTGGCTTCAAGGCATGTGTCATCTAAACACCACACCTTTGAGCCAGCCTGAAAGCACCTCTTTTTGCCTGTCTGTTTAGCCCCACAGATTCACTACTTTTTTTAACTCTATAAATTTGGATTTTGTGTCAGAGCTGTTACTAGTATAGTTGTACAGGTTCTGTAACAAATGCAATGTTATAGAGCAAATTATTTACTTTCTAATTTGTATTGGGATCTCAATAACATTTCATATTTGAAACTCTGCAAATATGGGAATTTTCCCCAAATGCATACAAATGACTTTTTATCATTCCAATTTAGTCATTTAATGCTTCCTTGCTAGCAGAGAGCCAACCTACATTTATTCACCTGTCATTGAACTGCTTCTGCAGGATCCACTGTGGAGGACTCTGGGATGCATTCTAGCAGGTGATGAGAATAGACTGCCTGGACCAGACTGTTTTTTCAAGCTTTAGTGACACTAACTCAGAATAGAGTTTGAGACTTGATGAACCCTGCACAGTCGTGGACCCTCAGGGATTTTTGTTTCTGCTTTTTGTTCCTGATCGTATAGAGAGCAGCCATGTATACAGAAAGCTCTTTTTTCCCCCTGCTGTTTGTATGAAAAGAGAGTGATACAACTTAAGAGTTGAGGGGGTGGATTAGCATGTTCCCCTTCTTGTATGTTGTATGTTCTTGTATGCTTAGATGATGTTTATGTTTTACAATCAAATAAAAGATCATCCAATCCACATTCATAACGAGCAAAATATCTCCAAGTATAGCTATCACTTTCAGGATTTTAAATAGGGATGGGCAACTTTCAGGCATTCCTAAGAAACCTTAAGGCCTGCCTAACCCTATTTTGTCCCCTCACCAAAACACGCATTATAAAAATTTCACTAAATTTGTTAATAGTATCCCCAGGGGTACAGGACCTCAGGGTCCTGTTTTGAACCTCCTGATGATTTGGCTGAAACAGTCTCTTCCTGTTTTGAAAAAAAGGGTCATGCTGAAAATGGGACAAAATAGCCAAATTCTTCACAGCAGATGATATTAGCCTCTTGGGAAGGGGAAAGACATGAAAACCATTTTGTGGGGTCTGAAGAGAAGTGGGGAAACTTGGGAGAGTCTAAAAAAACAACTTTGCGGACTGGGCTACATTTTGCCTGATCTGAACTAATAAAAAGAAACTCTCAAGCCCAGAAAGCAATCCACATAGACCCAGAACAAAGAACAATGCAGTTGGCCTTCCAACTTTGTGGCTTTGACTTTTACGGATTTGATTATTTGTGGTCTTGATTAATATGTTCTCTTTTGGAATCTCTAGGTCCCCCAGAACAATTCTTCTAGAACTTGACCATAGAGTTGTGCTTGAGAACCTAGAAATTCCTGGAGAAAGCACTTCTCTAGGTATTTGTAGGTCCTCCAGCATCATTCTATGGCAGATGTTGACCATCTCTAGGGGACCTGGAGATTCCTCGACAGGTTTTCTCTTAGTTAAAGAGAATAATTTTTTTTATTTGCAGTTTTCCACATTCCTAGGGGGACCTTCACTCTTAACCTCAGTGAATGTGATGGGACCACTATATTATATAAACTGATATTCATAGAATTGCTTTACAAAACCCAGAGAAATGTGAATAGTGAAGGACTACTGCATTCCAGGTCTCATATTGGCTGGCAGACTGTTAGTGAGTTCAGTGGCATAAGTCCAACGCGTGATGGTTGGAATTGTGTTCTGAGAGTGAAGCCACAGATGCTGGGGAAATGTCAGGAATCAACTCTTCTAGAAAATGGCCATATAGCCCCAAAAAAACCACAAAAAACTATGGATGCTGGCCATGAAAGTCTTTGACTTCACACATCCAACTATTTTCCTTTTGTTGGATGCACAGCAATATCTTCCTCAGTGACCTCCCAAGGACTCCCAGGAGGTCCCTAAGGATGCCTGTCACAGACGATCCAGCTACAGGAAAATAGTGACATGCATCTCTGCTTCTCCCACACTCCTTCAGTGCACAAGATGGAAGATGGGGAGGCTGCTTCATTGAAAAGCTGTGCTTATTAGGTCGACTGCATTTTATAGCAATATGCTGGAAATACATCTCCCATTGCATGATAGTGGAAGAGCCAGTGTGGTAACATGTTTTGTTGTTGGACTGTCTCTGGAGACAAGGGTTTGAGTCCCACTTGGCATAGAAACCCAATGGATGACTTTAGTTAAAGTCACAATCTCTCAACCTCAGAGGAGGCAAACCCCCTCTGAACAAATCTTTCCAAGGAAATCCCATATAGGTTTTCCTTAAGGTCACTGTAAGTTGGAAACAACTTGAAGGCACACAACAACATTAACTCTAGGATCTCAGCCATTGAGTCCAAAGTGTGGAGTTGATAAATGTTTTTTTAAGTAATGTCTTCTTTCATCACATATTGAGTAAGATAATAAAGGAGGAGAAGGTTCAACCCAAATACTTCCATGAGTTGTTGATACTTACATTGTGGCTCGTAGCTCAGCATTTTTGAGTTCATCTTGCAGGCGATTTATTTTCATCTGAAGTCTCTTAAAATATGAGAATTAGAACATATGTTATAAGTAAAAAAATAAGTACATCGATGTATCTCACATACATTTTTAAAACCCTTCAAGATTCTTCCTGAAAACACGTTATTTCACAATGCAGTAATTTGTTGGCTGAAATACAATTTTCCGTCTCAGATAAATATGTTGAAACAATTGAACCGATGTAAATTTTGATTTTTCTAGTTTCCAAGGATTGAATAGGTCTACTCCAGTTGGAGTTAACAGTCGGTTTTAGTCCAGTATTCAACAATGCAGGGAGAACTTCTATAAGTCTATTTTCTATTGTGATTCAGGTGTCTCAAGACAAATCTTCCTCTTTAAAAACCATTTGAATGATTCCTCCCTTTCTACAAGTTATATCTTAGCTTAGTAGCACACAATGGTCACTTGAAGCAGATTACAAAGGAATGACTGTTCCTATGGGTGTGTGTTCATTTAAAAAATACAGATGGATTCTATCTAGATTAGGCCAGATAGGAAGTCTCAGTCTGTGATGTTCAGGACAACACTTAGGCTCTCCCTTTGGGTGGCCATGTACACTTTGCCCTCTCCCTCAAGTGCTCATAAGAGAACACAGGTCCACATTCTGTGAAATGTGCATGTGTTATTTTATAGGTATACTGTAGATACAAATTTCAAAGTTATTGCTTTCATTTAAAGAGACAAGAACTACATCTCACCATCCTGGGGATGACTGATGGGGTGACCTGTGTGCCTGCTCAGTTCCCAGAGTATCTGGTCTTTCTTATTCTGGTTCTTTAAAATCTTAAAACTGAATTTTAAAGTTACTGCAATGCTAGATATTTGAGCAATGAAGGAAAACACCAAAGGGAGGGGTAGAATTCTTATGAGGCAGGCAATGTCTTCAATATGCCCCCTGTAGCTATATCCCCCCACCTATTTTTGTTTCCAGCTCTCTCTCTAGGACAAGCATCCTGCCTCCCTGCCATGATGCTTTCCAGTAGGATAAAATGCTTATCCTTTCCACTTAGAAGCATTCATAATATTCTGACAAGCAGAAAATCTGAAAATAGCCATTGGGGGAATTGCTGGATGCACACAGGCATGTATGAAATTCTTTGCTTGTTTTAAGTCTGTGGACAATGGAGCATCCACTCAGTTGATTTTTAAGCTTTAAGACCCTTTAGAACAAAATTGTTTTACATCTCTACTGAAACTTATCTTTGCTAGATTTTTTAAAATGTGCATATTGTCACAGATTCAGACCCACTGCTCCCTCCTTCCAAAATAAAAAAATGGGCTACACATTTTAAAAAAATCCTTTCCCAAGTGTCAGGCCTGAATTTTCTTTTGAATTGTAAAAGCTGGAGAGATCATATTTGCCTGAATGATATTGAACCACAAGTAGTCAAACAGAAATTCATGTGGAATGAACTGGATCTTTTTGCACATAGAATCATAGAATCATAGAATCATAGAGTTGGAAGAGACCACAAGGGCCATCTAGTCCAACCCCCTGCCATGCAGGACCTCCAAATCAAAGCATCCCTGACAGATGACCATCCAGCCTCTGTTTAAAGGCCTCCAAGGAAGAAGACTCCACTATGCTCCGAGGGAGTGTGTTCCACTGTCGAACAGCCCTTACTGTCAGGAAGTTCCTCCTAATGTTGAGGTGGAATCTCTTTTCCTGCAATTTATATCCATTATTCCGCGTCCTAGTCTCTGCAGCAGCAGAAAACAAGCTTGCTCCCTCCTCAATATGACACCCCTTCAAATATTTGAACAGGGCTATCATATCACCTCTTAACCTTCTCTTCTCCAGGCTAAACATCCCCAGGTCCCTAAGACGTTCCTCATAGGGCATGGTTTCCAGTCCCTTCACCATCTTAGTTGCCCTCCTTTGGACCTGCTCCAGTTTCTCCACATCCTTTTTGAATTGTGGTGCCCAGAACTGGACACAGTATTCCAGGTGGGGCCTGACCAAAGCAGAATAGAGTGGAACTATTACTTCCCTTGATCTAGACACTATACTTCTATTGATGCAGCCTAAAATTGCATTGGCCTTTTTAGCTGCCGCATCACACTGTTGACTCATGTTCAGCTTTTGGTCTACTTGGACTCCTAGATCCCTTTCACATGTGGTCTCATTCAGCCAGGTGTCCCCCATTTTATATCTGTGCATTTCATTTTTCCTCCCTAAGTGCAGAACCTTACATTTCTCTGTGTTGAATTTCATCTTGTTAGCATTGGCCCACCTTTCTAGTCTATTCAGGTCATTTTGAATTTTGATCCTGTCCTCTGGGGCATTAGCTACTCCTCCTAGTTTAGTGTCATCTGCAAATTTGATAAGTATGTTCGCAATTCTGTCATCCAAATCATTAATAAAGATGTTGAACAGCACTGGGCCCAGGACAGAACCCTGTGGGACCCCACTGGTCACTTCTCTCCAGGATGAAAAGGAGCCATTGTTGAGCACCCTTTGAGTTCGGCCACTCAACCAATTACAAATCCATGTGACAGTTAACTTGTCTATCCCACATTTTGCAAGCTTATTTGCAAGAATGTCATGGGGAACCTTGTCAAAGGCCTTACTGAAATCGAGGTAAACTATATCCACAGCATTCCCTTCATCTACCAAGCTGGTAATTTGATCAAAAAAAGAGATCAGGTTCGTTTGGCATGACTTGTTTCTCTGAAACCCATGTTGACTTTTTGTGATTATGGCATTGGCCTCTAAGTGTTCACAGACTCTCTGCTTAATGATCTGCTCTAGAACCTTTCCTGGAATTGATGTCAGACTAACTGGACGATAATTGTTGGGATCCTCTTTTTTTCCCTTTTTGAAGATGGGGACAACGTTTGCCCTCCTCCAGTCTTCTGGGACTTCTCCTGTTCTCCAGGAGTTCTCAAAGATTATTGCCAATGGCTCCGATATCACCTTTGCCAGTTCTTTTAATACCCTTGGATGTAGTTCATCTGGTCCTGGAGATTTGTATTCATTTAGAGTAACCAGGTATTCCTGTACTGTCTCTTTACTTATTCTGTGCTGAAATTCCCCCACTCTGTCCCCTTCTTCACTGTCCTCAGGTTGAGCACCTTTTGCCTTTTCTGAGAAGACTGAAGCAAAGAAGGTGTTGAGTAATTCTGCCTTTTCTCTGTCCCCTGTTAGTATTTTGCCATCTTCTGCATGCAGTGGTCCTACCATTTCCTTCTTCTTCCTTTTGCTGCGGACATATCCAAAAAAGCCCTTTTTATTGTTCTTAACCTCTCTAGCAAGCCTGAGTTCATTTTGCGCTTTAGCTTTTCTGACTTTATCCCTACATGTGCTGGCTATTTGTTTGAATTCCATATGAATAGGTTGAATCTACCTCGATATATTTTTCTTGTTCTATCAAAGCTGATCTTGTTTCAACCATATGTAGTTGCTCCTACAACATGAATAAAATACAACATTTTAAAGTATGCAAAGAAATATCCATAATTCACATTAAATATTCAGGATGTTTTTGTAATTGTGTTTTAAAAATACTGTTCATTTAACTAAAGTGTGATTATTTCCAATCAGTATGTATATCTGTATATATACATATATTCTTGAAAATTGTACTGCTGTTCTGCCCTTCCAAAGCCCCCAAGGCAGCTTACAGTTGTATTAAAGAACAATAACTCATAACAAATGCACAGTAAACACTAACACCATAATAAATTCACAGGAAAATAACAAGGCTAGAAAGGAAACAGTAATCTGATGTTGTTAAATTAGAACTTGCACAATCAAAATGCACTGTTAAATTCAAAAGGTACTCAAAATCTCAGTGAACAGGAAATTTGAAGCACCATCTGTATAGACCCCTGTCAGATGTGTCCAAGAGGCCATGCCATAGTTTGGATCTCTCCATAAAAAGAAAGCCCTGTCTTTGGCAAACATCAGTCTTCATTTCTGATCCAGGAACTCAGCAGACAGTCTGAAAGCATGGGCTGGGTTATGAGGAAGCCCCTAGGGATCTCCTAGTCTTAGGCCATTAGCCCTTTGATTAATACTCAGAAATAGACTGTCTCTTCTCAATTGTACAGGACTCTAAATACTCTGGCTGCCATGACATATGCTATTACAGTTGGCATGCAACTCATTGAGGGAGCTCTTATGCATCCCCCAGGACTAAACCCACTCCCATCCCTCAGGACCTTGCCAAGGCAAAAAAAATTAACTGAAAGGCACATTGAAAGCACTCACTAAAAGCAATTGCAGTTGTTTTGAAGGACCTCTAGGCCCATTGAAGTAGGTAAAAATGATGAAATGTCTTTTCTGGTCCATCAAAATGGCAGCTGCAATGGGGACTTCCAAAGTGATTCCGGAGACCCTCCATGTTCCTCAATGTAACCTCCTCTGCATTTAACTTGGCAAAATTCAACAGCATAGGTAACTGGCAAGATTAGATACATCTTTTCTGAGATCCCACAATCCATAGGAGGCTAGTTGTTGTTGCTCCTAGTGCTAACCAATTATTACTCATGTGGTATAAATTTCAAATGAAATTACAATTGATTTTCTACTGGATTTTAATGTATACACTGCTGGGGCAAGGACCATTTAAAGCTCAGCAGAGAGTCATAACAACCTTTGTTGTGGGCACCATTTTATTACCTTGCATTTATGTTTTAATCTTTTAATTATTGTAAAAACTTTTTTCCCCCAGCAGGATTTTTTTTGTAAATTTAAGAGACATCTTCCACCTGTGGAGACTGCAATTTTGCTTTTATGGCCAAAAGTAAGAGTTTCTGTGATCTGAGAAAAGCTAGACCTACTATAGGAAAAAATATAAGATGAGAGAAATTGCCCTTGTAAAAACTGGTCCTATAAAAATGAGTGAACAAAGAAAAACTCTCCAACTGTAGGAGGCCCTTTCATACTATGTACCCCAAAAGCAACCAGACCCCAACTGATCTTGGAAACCTAAGCAGAATCAGCTCTTGTTAGTACTGGTATGTGTGTGTGTGTTGCAAACCTTCAGGTTGTTTCTGACTTATTTATTTATTTATTTATATCCCACCTTCCTCCTGGTACTGAGACTCAAGGTGGCTAGCAAAATTTAAAACAGTCCAAGTTAAAAAAATACAAAACTTTAAAAATACAAAAAAAAACACAAAACCAATTACACAATTTCAAAAACTTAAGAACAATACATGTTCAAATTTAAAATTTAAAAACTCTTTATAAAACTCTTACAGCGCCCATGTCAGTGTGAGAAAGCCTGGCAGCATAAAAATGTTTTTATCTGCCACCAAAACAGAGGCAGGGATGGAGCCAGCTTGGCCACTCTGGAGAGGGAGTTCCAGAGCCTGGGAGCAGCCACCAAGAAGGTCCTCTCTCTTGTTTCCACCAAATGTGCCTGAGATCTCATGTATGATGACCTTAAGGCCCTATCATAGGGTTTTCTTTGAAAGATTTGTTCAGAGGAGGTTTGCCATTGCCCTCCTCTGAGGCTGAGAGCATGTGATTTCCCCAAGGCCACCCAGTGGGTTTCACAGCTGAGCTGGGAATCAAACCCTGATCTCCAGAGTTGTAGACCACCAATGAATACCAGGTACTGTAGGCTATATTTCAGGAGGAATTGGCAAAACCATTCTTTAATTATTTCTTGCTTAAGAAAACCCTATGAAATTCATGAGGTTGCAGTAAGTCAGCAGGCAACTTGAAGGTCATGCACACATGATTATAGCCCTATGAATCCACTTTAACTGTCAAAGTTACATCCTATGGAATTCTGTGGTTTGTCATTTGATAAGGCACTAAAGTTCTCTGAATGAGAATTCTAAGTAACCCCTCCTTCCCAAACTACAAATCCCAAGATTCACTAAAAGTGAACCATGGCACTTAAAATGGAATCACAGTACTATAAATTGTGTAACGTAAAAAGGGCCCTAGATGCTGCACAGGCTTCACTAGTCATTTCACCATTCAGAGCTAGAATTTAATATACTAGGTGATTCAAAAAGAGTAAAACTGTTCTTATTCTGTTTTGCACCATTCTTTTTGAATCACCCTGTACATCTCTCACATATATTTCATTTCAAATTTACAACATATGAGCAATTTACATCTCTCACATCTCTGGATGTGAGTGCATAACTCATTACCTGGAATAAAATCTCAGCGAGACTTTATAAATTTGCAGCATTAGTTCTAAAGAAATGGACAGATTGTATACTTACATTCTAACATTATTTCAAGTGATTTCAAACATTTTAAAAAGATCAAATTAATTTGAGATACTCCTGGTGTTGGGGAAGGTGCTGTTACAAAGAGGAGCACAAAAAGAGGATTTAGTCATGGCTTCTTCATCCCAGCATCCTATGAGTAACTGATAACTTGTAACACCTCGCAGTAGCTTTCATTCAGTCTGAAGTCTCTAGCTTGAGACTGGGAAATGCTGGCTACAATTTCCACCAAGCCTAATTCTTTTATTTACCCTTTCCCCTGACCCCCTTTTTTCCTGCCATTTAACCTGAAGAATAAACTCAATGGTGTAGCTACCTGGGAGATAGCAAAATGAGGGCATTGCCCCTGAATAAGAATTCTGAACCACATGTGATTTTCTTTTTCCCCATAAATTTCTGGCATTGCAGTAAGTTCAAATATCAATTGGGCATTTAGAAATACATCGTAGGTGTCCAAAAGAAAAGGGCAGACAAAGGATGAACAATTTTCAGTATCTCACCCTCTGCAATGCCCTCATTTTGCCCTGCCCTGGTAGCTACACCCTTGCAACACTCCTGAAGAACTCAAACGCATGTTCAGTATTTCATGACTTTTGGGTTAGTTTTAATTGTCTTTCCCAATGGGGGAGAATTTTATTCCCCTCGTGAACCGTGACAAGTGTTTTTGATCATTTTAGTAAATAATTTTACTGTAAATTAAGCCCAATTTGTCTGTCTGTCCCAAAAGAATCATTTTCTTTGATTCTATGTCATTTTCCCAATACCTTGAAAAAATCTCCCTTTTTTCTTTCCATCTTCTTTTCACAACACTGCAGGTGTGTCTAAACAAAGAAAGAGTGTGACAGGACAGGAGTTTCAATCAGTATCATCACCATCACCAAGGAATGGAAACTACAGCATTTGTTTGTAATGGAAAAATAATAACCCTAATCATAGCATTCACATTCTGTGGGTTATGAATGAATGCAGTATCATGTGAAAAGTCCATCATAGACAGAAATTTCATGTTATCCAGTGTTACAGATGCTGTCCTTCTCAGTGATGGAGTCAATTCATACATTGAGCCAACTGTCATCAAGTATTGAGTAACCAAGTGATACATATACATGAGCCAGTTTTAGTATTATGTACCTATCAATTGACAAGATTCCCTTCTAGATCCAGTTAGGTATTTATTTCTCATAGGCAAAAGCTGGGCAAAGTCTAGTCCTTCAGACTTCGTTGCACTGCAACTCCTATCAGCCTTAGCCAGTGGTGATGGAGGCTGGGAGTTTGTTATTATGTGCCTTTAAATCATTTATGACTCAATGGCAAACTTATAACAGGGTTTTCATCTGAGAATTTGTTCAGAGGCAGTTTGCCCTTGCCTTCCTCTTGGCTGAGAGAGTGTGACTCACCCAAGGTCACCAAGGGAGTTTCCATGGCCGAGAGGGGATTGGCATCCTGATCTCCAAATATACTAGCCCAAGGAGCTTATTGCATGAACTTTAAAACTATCTCAAGCCTCCTGGGCTGCAGCTGGGACATGGGATGGAGGCAAGGATTATCACATGCTAAATCGCTGCTTAATCAGCCTGGATCTAAGCCGGGTCCCAGCCGCACTCTACAAGCACTTTTCCAAAGCTGGAAGTTTCCCAGCTTCTAAAAAGTGCTGGTGAAGTGCAGCTGGGACCCAGACTGATGGTGGCTGCCAATTAGGAAGTGATTTAGCATATGATAATCTTCACTTCCATTCTGTGTCCCGCCTGCAGCCTGGGAGGCTTGAGCTGGTTTTAAAGTTCATGCGTTAAGCTCCCAACTCTCAAACCACTATGACTCACTGGTCCTCAGGCTGAGAGCACTTGCTTAGAAACAGCCAGTGGTTGCTCCAAGGTAGGCAATATGTTGTTGGCTTGTATTTTAGTATCAAAATAATTCACATTGTTTCTCCCAAAGTTACTAGTGGGACAGAATAAGTGTTAGTTTAGAAATCTATACATTGCTGGGGCTATTATGCATTTTGAAAATGTTTAGGGTGCAATGGAAAGGTCTCATGCACAGGCCTCAGTGAAATAAATTAAGGCTACAGAATAGCACTAAAGGTAAAGTTTTCCCTTGACAAAATTGTCTAGTCGTGTCTGACCATAGGGGGTGGTGCTCATCTCCATTACTAGGCCGAAGAGCCAGCGTTGTCTGTTACCTTCCCACCAAAGTGGTATCTATCTATCTACTTGCACTTTTACATGCTTTTGAACTGCTAGGTTAGCAGAAGCTGGGACTAGTGATGGGAGCTCACTCCGTCACGTGGCACTTGGGCCTTGACTTCTCAACCTGCAGATCTTGCAGTTTTCAGAGTCAGTGTCTTAACCATTGAGCTACCATGTCCCTGTCACTGTGTCCATGGCAGAATAGCACTACCATGCACAAAACAAGAAAATTTCCAGGTGCATTGTGCCCATGTGTTTGAGAAAGGCTCCACTATGATGAAAACATTCCCTTGAATATATCCTTCTCCAAAGATGTGTGTTGTTTTTTTCACTTGGAAGACATTTGCCAATCCAATGCCACATTTTTACAGGAAATTTTAATAAGTAATTAAAAATTAATAAGCTATTAGTTCTATTCTGTGGCCTTCATTTATTTCACTGAGGTCTGTGCAAGAGACCTTTCCAAAAGATTGCACCCTAGAAAAGGAATACAGTCATCCAAAGAAAATTGGTTACCACCTCAGTTAATACCTTTGAAACTCTTTCCAATTCATGCTCCAAGCAATGCTCAGACACTATTTTGCTTAGCTGATGTTGCTGACTCCTGGTAGAATCAGAGGTCAGAGCAGAATCACAGCAGGCCAGTGTGTGATGAACCATGGTTGTCCTTAGACAGTCTTGTTGCTTGGCAAGCTGACCATCACATGCTCTAGAAACAAAGAGCTTTTTTTTAAAAAAAAAAAGAAAAGAAATTATATACATGTTAAAAATGAATTGGTTTGCTTCTATAGCAAACTGATTTTACCCTATTGTTTTTTATTAATTAAAAAACACATAAATATCAAACGACATATATAAATCTTTTCAGCACTACTACAAAGTGCACCCCACCCCCCAGGACCATGTATGCTATTTAATTAATTAATTTTCCTTCACAGTTTATCAGGAAAGCAGTAAGGTTTGCTGTTTGTTTGACAGGGTCCTGCAGTTACTACTTTAATACTTTTATTCCAAATGTAGTTCAGAATGACATTCCCAGGTTGCTTTTAGGGTCCTGCTTACCATAAAAAATCAGACTGCATCATGCATCTTCAGATCATTCTGGGTCCCCAAAGTTAAAACTATATTTTGTCGTTTAGGTCTTCTAGCCGTTCTAGCTACAAGAAAGGCCCATAGAAGTCTGCACTAAAATGCTGGAACTAAAGTTCACCATGGAGTTTATCACACAAAGGGAATTGGAAGTATAATCCAATGGCAATCTGAATGCAATCATGGGGTTTCGCGTGATTGCGTGAAAGCTGATCACACATATTTGGGGGCAAAGGGAAGTCCTTCCGAACGCAATCGTGGGGTTTCACGTTATTGCGTGAGAATCTATCACACACAATTTCAGGCACTGGGAGGCAATTTCGGGCATTTCTGAACGCAATGCAGTGTCAATACACAATCATGTAAATTCACTGAACTAGCAAATTTACTCAATTCTGAACTGGCCTCACTTCCATTTCTTTCGAAATTGAGAGAAATTCCTCCTGTGTGATAAACTCCCACGTGGTCATGATTGTACTTTCCAGTTTGAAACGAAACAGGTGGTTGTTCTTATCTTTTGGTTCAGATTTAAGACAGGGCAGAGACAGGACGATTGGGAGTTTTTACTTGACCATGAACAGAGCTAGCCTAAGACATTTTGCTGCAGGAGATGAAGGACAAGATGTTGCTTCTCCTAACCAGACTGACTACCGAATCTAATCAAAATGAGTCCAAATCTCAAGGCAGCCCCTGAGGGAACCAGGGAAACAGTTCTGCGATCACTTTGCCCCCAACTCTTTGCATGCAATTGTTGGTGCCCTCAGGCAGCTGCTTCACTCTGCTTACTGACAGGGCAATTGCTACCCAACAAGCCTACCTGATAAGAATTTTCTTTAAAACTAGATTGGACTTATTATGGGCGACAGACTCCTGTTTTGGTAGCTCTCAGTTAAAACTCAAACTCTGATGCATTTTGACCTAGTTATGATTCAGGTATAGAATCATAAAATCATAGAGTTGGAAGAGACCACAAGGGCCATCCAGTCCAATCCCCTGCCATGCAGGAACTCTCAATCAAAGCATACCTGACAGATGGCCATCCAGCCTTTGTTTAAAGACTTCCAAAGACGGAGACTCCACCACACTCCGAGGGAGTGTGGTCAACTGTCAAACAGCCCAAACAGCAATTTTGTACAAAAGTGCAAAGGGATTTTGTAAAATGTCCCTGTACAAATTTCGGAGACTTAGCAGTGTTAGCCTGGAATATCAGTATGCAAAGAACTATTGCAGCACCTTTGAGACTAACTGTGTGAAATAACATAAGCTCTCATAGACTTGGTCTGCTTCCTCAGATACTTCCTCAGATGGGAACAAACTCTGCAGTATCACAAAAAAGATGTATGCAGGTGTAAGCTTGACTTCTGCACATGGATGCCATTAACAGAATGACAGCCATTGTGTTATTTCACTGCCTGTTACTTATGTTGTAATAGTTTTGCATAGGCAGCACAGTGATTGTGCCAAATTTTGACTTTGTGATAGGGCAGCAGGTCTTCATATCCTGTTTTACATGCTTGTTTTGCTGCGCAGAAGGCTCAAAGCATAAATTTGTTAGGTACCATAATGGAAAGAATAAATGTTGTCCTTTTCAGACTTGGGAAGAACCAGCACCCAGGCAGCATGTGCCTCCCCACTGACCATTTTTGTAACCCACACCCCAAGTATTTCCCATCCCACCAGAACTGTGTTACTGAGGTATAGTGGTGAATGAAGATTGCGTTTTTATTTTCTTTTTGGAAGGGAAGACGTTGCACTGTCCAGTCTGCAGGGCTTTGTGGTAAAGCATGCCCCTCTAACACTCAATTGTATCATGCTTTCAAATTATGGTGGCAACAGCAACAGTAACCTTGCTGACAGCCATTGAATTATGCCTGTATTACCCCTTCCCCATATTCTTTTCAGGGAAGGTGCCACTGCGAAGTCTGTCTTTCTGCATCAGCTGCTAAGAATAATTAGATGCCAGTTGTCCAATAACATATGATGAAAATATAACATTACCTTTTAGAGCTCATGGCAAATTCCCTATCCCATTTCTTTAACCAAAGTATTTCTTGAATACTTTGAGTGTCTTACGGCAGTGTTTCTCAGGCTATCTGATGTGGGGGATCAGCAATTATTTTTCCAAAGACCACCATCATATTCGAGACACCATATATCTGCCTGTTGGCTACAATTTTTTTTTCTTTCCTGCAAGCTCACAAGGGACCAGAACCCAATGGTTTAGGGATTGGCACCAGTCTAGGAACTACCATTTTGAGTAGTATTATCTTACTATATCTCCTACTTTCAGCCACCTCTAGGATAACAGTATTTCAAGTGACCTTCAAGCAATCAAAATGATCTTTCTGACCTCCTCTTGTCGCTTGATCACCTTTGGTTGCTTGATCTTCTGGCTATCTTCCATATCTATCACTTCCAGCATTCTTTTTGTATGTCGTTGTGGGTATTGCAGGCTATAATATAAAATTATAGGTGAGATCACTGCAGACTGGGGGAAATTAATTCTGATCCAATTTTAAACTAAACAGGTATGGGACATTTTCTCACTCTTTCTTCCTGGTCCTTTGCAGATGACTCACAACACTAGTTGTAACCCTTTTTGAGACTGATAATACAAATCTATGGAGTAATAATTATAATAGGAATTTGTATGATTTTTTTTTTTTCTGGTCAATCGCCATTGCTTGGGCCAATCATTTCTTGCTTGTGTCTTTTGTTTCTCCCACTAATGGAAAATGAGAAAGTAAGACTCAGCTGAGGACCAAACAGCATGTGACACAGAACATACACAATTCTTTCATTAAAAGTGTGCGTGTGGAAGGGATATGAACCAGGTCAAAGAGGTGAACACTTCCCCATGGCAGTTCCGTAACTTAAACTGTCCTGAAGTTTTAATCACATTTTCTCTCTCCAGGGGTAAGAGTAGTATTACAACGTAATCTTATATGCAGCTTCCTCTTCTTTTGTGCCTTCAAATTGACTCTAATTTATAGTGATGCTATCATAGTTTTCTTGGCAAGATTTATTCAGAGAACATTTGCCCTAACTTTCCTCTGAGGCCAGGAGAGTGGAATGTGCCCGAGGCCCACAGTGTGTCTCCACAGGTGAGCAGGATTTCAAACCCTGGTCTCCCAAAGTCCTAGATCCTTACCACGCTACAGTATTACAGTGCTACATTCCAGTTTAACTACTATTGCAGCATCCTATGGAATCCTGGGATTTCATTTTGAGAGGAGTATTTAGAAGTCTCAACCAGAAAGCTCTTGGGCCTCACTAAACTACAAACTCCAGAATTCCACATGATGTTGCCATGGTAGTTAAATATACCACGATAACTGTGTAGTGTGTTAGTCCAACAATCAAAGCACACTGGCTCTCCGTAATTCTACCGGGTCCAGTTGGTCTATTCACTGCCAAGTCTTACTGCTTTATCACACTAGGGGGCAAACAGGATTTAAATGAGAGTTAAACGAGAGTTTATCATAGGACATTTCCTGTTTAACTCTCGTTTAAATCCTGTTTGCCCCTTGTGTGATAAAGCAGTTAGGCAGTGGTTTGGATTGGAACCACACCACAAAGGAAAAGTGCAAGCCGCTTGTCCCTCAAAACCATGTTCTCGGTCTAAACCATCTCAACTAAGCAACTTCTTTTATGAAAGAAAAAATTATGCTGGGTGATCTTATTGTGTGTCTTCTGTTTTTAGGGTTGCTAGCATGAACACTAGAAAGGTCTTCTGTACCTTTAATGGTTGTGTAGAGGAGGAGGTTTCAGCAGGTGTTGCTTGTCATGCAGTCAGGTGACACAAAATTCCCTGTCCTACACAACAATTAAAGGTACAAGAGCCCTCTCCAGTTTTCAGTCTGGCAAACCTTACCTGTGTCACATGTCACTGGGCTAAGACTTTTTATCTTGTGAAGGCATTCATCATCTCTACTGGCCATTTGGAGCCTAAGGATCACAGCAGAGGAGGGCTCCATATGCTTCCCATTCACCTAGGAATACAGGAAGGCAGTTAATGAAAGAATTAAAAATAGTTGGCATATCGAGCAGTGAGGATTGCTGGGAATTGCAATCTAACAATATCTGGAGGATTGCACTTTGCCTGGTCTGGGCCTTATATTTCAAAAACAACTCTTTCCCAGCCATACCTGAAAATATAAGACTGAACATGAGATGCATGTAAGCCTGAGGGCAGGGAACCATCTAATTACAGATTGTATATTCAGCGCTGTGTAAATTTACAGTGATATACAAATAAAGGATAATAATAATAATAATAATAATAATAATGAGGCACATCCTATGAAGTGGGTCCCAAAATGGGGATTTTTCAGGGGAACAAGACCTGATTGAGTTTTCTCTGGCAAAATGGATAGCAGAAGATTATTAGATGCAGAAGTAGACTCAGAATTTACTGTAGAAATAAAGAGCAGCTCCTTTTTTTTTCTCCTCTTGGAGTATGCCAGCCCTGAGAAAATGTGGCAGAATGAACCTAGAGTGCTTTCTAATGTATTTCCAGGAGAGGGAGCTAAATAGAAGTTAATGTGAGATATTTAAAAGAGAGAATTGTTCTCTAAAACACTCATTACCTTCTCATCTCTTCTCTAAAATGTTTGTTTTCTCTCAAGAGCTGCTGGTTCTCCCCGACAAGTTTGATAATCATATTGCTAAGGAACTTCTTCTCACTTCTGAGCCTTTCTGTGGCAAACAGGAGGTCTGGAACCATCATCTTTCTATAAAATAGCAGAAATAGAACAAGATCAGCCTTCACAAGTGATGCTTAAAAAAACCATGGAAGTACATTTTCACATGTTGTTGTCATTGACAATCAAAACATATATAGTTACAGTATACATCTAATTTGCTTCAATTAATCCATTTCACCAGATTCAGTATAATTTTTTATTTGGACAGACAAGCAATTTAAGGTAAGATGAACTCATGATGGAACTTGAATCAAGATCTAAATTTAACGCAACATTTAGGGACCAGCTCTGACAAGTAAACCACACATGTGTGCATGTAATTTATTTATCCATTTTCTTTTCATTCTTAATAAATTTTATTAAAGGAATCCAACATTTTTTCCTTTTATTCCAATCATTTCCTCTAATTAAACAGGTAAGTTTATCTGATTCCATATACGTTATCAATTTCAATATCCAGTCATTCCAGTTCAAATTGATTTCTTCATTCCAGTGAGATGCAAGGACTATCCGAGCTGCAGAGATCATATAAAATAAAAGAACACCAAATTTATCTTCCATATATTCATCTAAGATCATGTTTAAGAGATACCATTTCACTTCCAACCTAAATTGATAATTAAGAATCTTTTGAATTATTTCATGAATTTGCTTCCAATACTTTTTAACATTGTCACAATTCCACCACATATGTAACAAAGAGTTAGGAGCCTTCTTGCATCTCCAACAAATTATACTATTATTTTTATAAATTTTTGATATTCTAATAGGAGTAAGATACCATTGATTTTGCATGTTAAAATAGTTTTCCTTAATTTCTGTACATACAGTATATCTTAATCTCTTCTGCCAAGTTTTTTCCCATTGCTCTAGAGACAGTGTCTCTTTCAAATCTTGGGCCCATTTGATCATGGGGGTTTTAACATATTCCTCATGCATTTCCATTTTTAAAAGAAATGTATAATATAAAGATTTTTTTTGGATTATCTGCAAAAATAATCTTGTCAAAATCCTGCGACATTAGTTCAATTCTTATTGTTTTAGTATCATATGTGAATCTTTCTTTAATTTGTCGATAAGGAAACCAGTTTATTAATATACCTTCTGTCCCCAATTCTTCTTGTGATTTCAGTCTGACAGTATTATTAACCTTATCCAGCTTGACCAAATCTTTATACATTAACCATTTTCCATTGACCATCTTTAAACTAATTTAGGCCCAGTACAGACCGGCCTGAAAGGCCAGTCTGGGGACGGAGTCGGGGTGTGGCACATGATGCATGCCCCAACTTCACCCTCCAGGGCACCATGAAGCTGTGAGCTACTCCACACGGTACACATCATCATGGCACTCCTCCAGTGTTGCGTCGATACGATGCAGCACTGGAGGAGTGCTGTGTAGCCACGCTGCCATAGCTATCACACCTTTTCTAGGGCACAAAAAGGAGTGGCTCCTTTTCGTGCCCTGGAAAGGCTGTTTTGGAACCATGGTGTGTGGTTGCTGCAGTCCCGATCCGGCTGAAAATGGGGCGGCTTGAGACCGCCACTTTGGGGCTATTTGTGCAGCCCCTTAAACTGGAAAAAATAAGAAAGAACTCCAATTTAATATAACAAAGGGGTGAAGCAGATGGCTGGAAAGGAGTGGCCACAGGCCACTCCAGCCACAATTGGATTGTAGCAACTGCATGGTCCACTCTTAAAGTGGACCACAGCTACAAGTCCTAACCTGCGCTGCCCAGGAGCCAGATAAAAATTCTCCTTTGGCCCAGAGAGTAGCATGGGAGTGGCTTCCAGCTGCTTTGGGGGCATGTGTCATCTAAACACCATGCCTCCTTGCCTCTTGTCTGTGTTGGCTTGAAGAATGATTGAAGTACGACAATGACAGAGTCTTAAGTCTAGAAAGCATCAATTTAAGGCTTCCTTATCATGTGTTTATGCGGTATAACAAATTAAAAGACAATAAAGACTTCAATCACCATCTAATAAGAAGAGCTCTCTTAAAAGTATGGTTTAAAGTAAAAGATCAATTTTATAAAGAAATCCCAGAATGGGTATCAACACAGGAAGCTCTTTTTTACAGAAGCAAGAATGATAATAAGCCCGGGTTAAAATATTTAAAAAATTAACACGGGAAAAACTAATTATTATAACATGGAATCAATTGATATCTTGGGTAAAGAAAGGAAAAGCTATAACTAGTTCTTGCATAATCAATTATTGGAGTGTTTTAAGATAGATAGAAAATCAGTAGGAATTACTAAGAAGACAAATGAGATAGACAAGATTTTTATGGAGGAGGGAAAAGGTCATATAGCGAAGTTCTATAAAATACTAAAAGAGAGACAACAAAACATGCTATGGTTACATGGGCACAAGATTTGGGGAAGCCCATAAGCCTAGAGTTTTGGGGAAAGACATGGAAAACAACAAATAAATTTACATTGTGCCAAAACTACAGAGAAAATTTCATTAAAATGATGTACCAATAGTACTTATCTCCCACTAAACTTAACACTATATATAAAACAGGGAACACACAATTTTGGGAAGAAGAAGAAGAAAAACACTTGCGTATTATTCTCTATCTGGTTTCAATGGCAAGAATTCTGTATGCCAAATATTGGAAATTAAAACAAATTCCTACAACTGAGGAATGGTTAACAAAATTAAGAAATGCAATGAATATGGATACCTTAACAGCAGTTATGAGAGATAACTCAAGAACAAATATAGAGGAGGATTGGAATTGCCTTAAGACATAAGGAGACCAAAATAGGGCTAAATTTGATTTAATAAAACACAAAGAAAATAGAATTGAATTTTTCTGTTGAACTTTGGCTAAATCATGATGTCAATAACTCAAATTGAATTTGAATGAATTAATCTTCTTTTTCTCTTTTATATTTAAGGAAAAATAATAATGTTAGTGACAGGTACAATAACCTATGCTAATATTATAAATAACAAAAGTCATCGTATTATATTTTAACCATATATTGCAGAGTAGTTTAAGCAAATCTCCCCCCCCCTTTTTTTTTTTTAGAATTTTTTTATTGGGTTAAAGAAGTGAACACAAATGTTTAGGGAATTAATTTATAGATGAAACCTTTGCGATTATAAAAGCTGCAGTAAGGATATTGTTATTTGTAGTAATGATATTGTTATATGTAATTCGTATTTTGTGATTTGTGTTATGTCCTATAGTATATGTTCTCAACTTGTTTAGGGGTTAGTGGTTATGTCAGTTATGTATTAGTTTATGTATTAGTTTTGTCATGTATTATTGTCTTATATTGTCTTTTATATAATAAAAAAATAGATAAACACCCAGCCTCCAAAGTGGCCAGAAGCTACTTCTTTTGGACAGTGTGTTTCAGGCCAAAGAGATTTTTATTTAGAAGTGTGCCAAGCTGCACACACATACACACAAATAAATCTTAGAAAACAAAAGAAAGAGAAAAAGCTGGAAGCCCAGCTTATGGCTGAGAGAACCCCTAGAAATAAGTGGGGGGGGGGGCGGAAATCTGGACAGTCACGAATAGCTGAGGAACACTCCAAAATGTAGTGAACAAAGAGGCTCTGATTTGGAAGATCTTTATACACAGAAATCTTGCCCCAAAGCATATCACAAAGGGTCTGAAAACAGCTTTGAAATTTTCCTGGGAGGGGAATTAAATTCTGGCAAACTGAGAGTGTTAGATAGTGATACAATGTAAAACATCCCCTTTGATTTAGGGATAAGCAAAGGGGGAATGGCAATGAATTCCAAAGGATTAGATTGCTTCTGGCTTCTGTCTCTTGACAAATGCTTTCCTTACTTGTCCTCATTTCTTTTTCCATAGTAAATGGAAAATAAGCTGGTAGGGGAAACATGTCATATCAGGCATTACCTCTGGTGTTGTCCTTTTGTTCTCTATTAGCTGAGCATGCCCAAGGTCAAGCAACCCTAACACTTGGTGCCTTTTAACTTCCTCAGGTCATCATAAGCACCAAGACACTTGTCAGGTCATCCTGACTTCAGTCATGTTCCCCATTAGATATCAATTATGATTACATATATCCAACATAAGGGTATGCAATGGCACATAATACCTACTGCCTCTTCCTTTCCTGAACCTAGCTTGGACATCTGGCATTTCTCACTCCGTATATGGCAAAATCATAGAATCATATAAATTTAGAGTTGGAAGAGACCACAAGGGCCATCTAGTCCAACCCCCTGCCATGCAGGAACTCCCAATCAAAGCATCCCCGACAGATGGCCATCCAGCCTCTGCTTAAAAACCTCCAAGGACGGAGACTCCATCACCCTCCGAGGGAGAGTGTTCCACTGTCGAACAGCCCTTACTGTCAGGAAGTTCCTCCTAATCTTTGTTGAAGAAATTTTAGCATCACTTTACTTGCATGGGAAATTGTTGTAATCCCTCATGTCCCATTTCTTGGGGATTGCAATGTATATTGAACATTCCAGTCCTTGGGTCATTCTTCTGTTTTCCATATTTGTTGACAGATTTTAGTTAGAACTGGAACATATTCTGTCTATGTAACTTTGAGCAGCTCTATTGGTATCTATGTTGTGATTTATTTCACCCAGGTGCTCTTAGTACAGCCTCCACTTCACTTTCTAAAATTGTAGGTTCATCTTCAAATGGTTCTTCCTTTAATAAATCTATCATCCTTTCATCTCTTTTATATAGTTCTTCAGTGTATAGTTTCCATCATCTTTCTATTTCTACTTGGTCATGTAATATATTGATATGTTGGTCGTAGAGCATCCCCATTCTTGGTTTAAATTTCCCTTTAATTTCTTGGATTTTATGGAAGAGGTTTTGTATTCTTTCTTTTTTGTTGTCATCTTCTATTTCATTGCCTTGATTATTATAGTAGTTTTGTTTGTCCTTGCACACAGATCACTGAATATTTGCATTCATGGTTCTGATCCTATGTCTGTCACCTTCTACTTTTGCTTCTTACTTGTCCTTAACTGCTTGAAAAGTTTCATTTGTCATCTATTTAGGCTTTTAATAGGTTTATCCTAGATGGGAGTGAGCTATCTTGGGAAATCATTATTTGGTTAGTTCAGGATTTCTGATGTTGAGGGCTGTGTGTGTGCAAGCATGACCCAGCCAAACTAAATAGTGGCTCTTGCAGGTGATACATTTGTGTATCCCTGGCCTACAATGACTGGTAGCACTTCTACACAGTTTCACCCAGGAATATGTTGGTACGATCTGTATTAAATTAATTGGTTCTGTCAATGGTGTATAGTCCTTTCGACACCATATAATAAACCATGTTTCCATTTCACAAAATCCTGTGGAATTATGTAGCTTGAAAGCTTTGTCTTCAAAGCTCTATCCATGCTGTATACAATCTTCAGACCCAAACCCATCCCATCTATACATACCACAATGAATACACCAATCCAGAAGAGAAGAAAAATATTCTCCTAAATGCAGTGAAAGAGAAAGGTCTACTCAAGTCCCTGGTCCCTGGAGCCAAACTCTGTCTACTTCAGCCAGCAGCTTTCTGAGCATCTCTGGCACTGGCCTTGTTTGTGAGGTAGCATGAGATCACAACTGTATAAATAATATTACCAAAAATAAGTTAGACTTCATTTGTTTTCTTTAAGTATTGCTACTGAAATTAATAGTATCTATATTTGCATTAGGTTAATAGGAGACTTCCATATGGGAACACAAAATTTATCTTTGCCATAGCAAATACTTTCTCCTTACTTAAGTGTTCTGTTCGCTGCTTAAGGCAGGGGTGATCAGCTGTGGCCCTCCAGATGTTTTAGACTTACAACACCTGTCAGGTCCAGCTAGTTTTGCCAGTAAAAGGATTATGGGAATTGTAGTCCAAACTAGGACCACAGTTGTCCACCCATGTGTTAAACAAAGAATACCAATTCTTAATTTGTACAGTACCATGCTTTGTTTGTTAAGATATCTTTTAAAAAGCAACAACTTTTTTTAAAAAAAAAAATGGTGTGACTGTAATTCCAAATTGAATTTTAACATTCTTTGTAGTTTCCATTTGTGGTTTCTGTTCTAACCTATTTTTCAAGTTGAGCAGACCTTTCTAACTGCTTTATCACACTAGGGGGCAAACAGGATTTAAACGAGAGTTAAATGAGAGATAAATAGGAAATGCCCTATGTTTATCACAGGACATTTCCTGTTTAACTCTCATTTAACTCTTGGTTAATTCCTGTTTGCCTCTAGTGTGATAAAGCACTTCTTCTTAATTACTCTGCCTCCCATGTTGTTGCCATTTCCTCTGCCTCATCTCTCTAACCTGCTATACTCCCTCTCTTCTGTATTTTCTTAGAATTAGCTCACACAGTTTACATACTTCGCATTTTGTGACTGGGACTCAGAAAAATTGGGCTTCAGTGGTGGGGGAATAGATGGTGGAAAAAGGAGAAAGAAGTTGCAGATTACATAAACTAAGTTTTAAATATTTTAACATTTCTTTGATCCCTGGCAATTAATGTGAAGGGTAGACAGACTGTTGGTTTCAGAAACTGAACTGATTTATCTGCACTAGTATTCTGTGGCCTAAATCCAATTTACTAGTTCCGACCAGAGTAGATCAACTGAATTAGGGAGATTTACATAAGGGTTGACTTACCGTTCAGCAAATGATTCTGTGTGTCTAATCTAGTTGCAACTAACAGCCAGATTTAGGCTGCATTATGTGATTATTGGTTGTGTCAACACATGCCAACATGCATCACGCATGCATACATACACATGTATGTATGTGCATACACATACAAAAAAGACAGTTTTGCCAGTTATGCATTATAAAAAAGAAAAGAAAAGAAGATAATACAACTCCAAAAAAGAGGGCAACAGATTACCTTGGCTGCATCTGCAGTGCAAAAACAATGCAGTTTGACATCATTTTTACTGCCATCGTTCAGTGTTATGGAATTCTGGAATTTTTAGTTTTGTGAGATAGTTGTATCATTATCCATAGAGCAGCTTGGCTTTGAGCACGTGCTCCATATCTATAAAAGCTGTAAAGCTAACTTCCAGAAGAAAATACAGGTGACAGTTTAGTTGACCCTGGAGTGGATCCTGGAGTTCTTTTCCTTTCTCTCGCAGCACTGCACAGAAGCAGAGTGTCCTATAATGTCTACCTGTGGAATACTGTTCTTATGGCTCACTGGCACTGAAATTTTCAGCACTATGCTTTGTATGATTTAAACAAAACCTCTCCTATTCCATTGTGTAGTTCAGGTCGTTATTTGAATTCTTTTAATGTCCTTCTCTGTGTGCCAGACTCAGAAACCATGACAACTACTTGCCAGGACTCCTTGCAGTGTGTTTTATTTTTAAATTCTTTTATGTCAAGCATTGAAATCTTTTTTTTTAAATCTCAACTGGAATATCTGGGGATATTGATTATTTGCTCAGGGCTAAATCCTGCCAGGCCCATAAATTCATACTAAGCAATTGGCCTTCAGAGTCTGACAGGAAAAAAACAAAACAAACCCACAACTATGTATAGCACTGAATAGACTGGATTTTCAGCGTACTTCTCATAATCTAAACCTTCACCCACCTAGGGCAGGCTCTTCTGTGACAAGAGTAATTTTTCAAGCAAAACCCAAACTGCATCTAGCTGTACTAGATTGGTAATAAAATATTAGTCATTTTTTTCCTAGGAGCTAAGTGAGTGAGCTGATACCAATAATAGATGATGGAGGAGGGCGTTTGTATACTCCAGAACACAGGAATTTTGTATACCCAGGAACTTAAGGTGGGAGTGAATAAAAAAATAAGATGATTTAGGGCTGCCTGTATGTGCTACTAGGATGCTTCCATGGAAACTGGCCACAGGCTGAGTACCTACTAAGGCCTGCCTGCCAGTTGCTTCCCTTTAGTTTTATTGGCCTGATACAGACAGGCCTGAAGAGGTGCCTGGGTGGTGGCATTAGGGTTCGTGAGCGCGCAGCGTCCACATGCTCACGAACCCTAATGTACAACGGTGCCACCGCCATTACAGAATGCTGTTTAGATGGCATTTGTAATGGCGGTGCCACAACTGCACAGCTGCTAGATGCAGCTGTACAGTTGCGGTAAACTAAAGGCGCCAAATGGGTTTGCCCGCTCCTTTTTTGCTGCGCAGCTTCACCGCCACGTCTAGCTGCTGTAGTGAACCTGCGCAGCAAAAAAAAGGTGGTGATAGACCGCTCTTTTTGGGCAGTCTGTATCGCCCCATTGTGTCTAATAGCCCTGTGCCAATCACCCTATATCCATATCACTAAAGAAAGGTTTGAGGTAGCTAGCTAGTCCTGCATATAACTGCTCTGGAGCAGAAGAGAATTGGGAGCAAGGTTTCAGGAAGGGTGGAAAGGGCTAACAACTAGTCCTGAACCATTTAAGGCCCCCTTTTACATTACACAAACAACAGTAGTATGATCCCATTTTACCTGCCATGGCTATGTCCTATGAAATCCCGGGGTTTGTAGACTTGGGAGGCATTAGAGCTCTCTCCTAAATATTCCATAGGATGGAACCATGGCAGTGAAACTGAAATCATAATGCTATGATTGTGTGGTGCGAACAGGCCTAAGAACTATCTTCTAGTAATATTTATGCTGGGATTGTTACAGTAATGTTGAGGTTCTCCAAAGTGAATGGTTTTAAGTATTTTAAATCATTATGGCCGGGCAGGCAAGCAGCAACCATAGATGGGCTGTGCAATATAATGCATTGCTTATCAAAATGGTGGTCAACGGACAGGTGCCAATCTATGAGCCATCAGCTGCCACTCCCTGGAGAGTTTCCAGAAAAACGAAGAAAAAGAAGAGGAGGAAGTTACAGTCAATCGGCATATATATGGTACTAATACCTAGCACAATGGAAGAAAATAAAAACAGAGGCTGGATGGCCATCTGTCAGGGGTGCTTTGTTTGTGAGTTCCTGCATGGCAGGGGGTTGGACTGGATGGCCCTTGTGGTCTCTTCCGACTCTATGATTCTAGGAAAACAAACTGCTGGTCTCCCACACTGGATATTTTATGAAGCACTGATATAATTAATAATTTCCAGATTAGCCTCCTCTCCATGAGTATGGATGCCCCCGTCTGTCTTGTAAGCATATATTTTCGCCTTAACTGTTTCCCACCCCTATTTTTTAGCTGTCCCTTCCGTTATAATTTTTAAAGACTATATTGTTATATATTTTATATTGTTTTGTTTTTATGATTGGGATGGGTGGATGGGAAAGGGATTATTTTTAAATTGTAATTGACATTGGTATGTATTGTTTTTATTGTTTCTTCTGATGTTGTAACCCACCTTAATTCCCCATGAAAAGGCAGGCTATAAATAAATTATATTATTATTAGTAGTAGTAGTGATAATAAAATTGATGTATTTTGTAAATTAATCTCTGGATGGAAACAATTCTGGGGAAGTTTTTTGTGGGTTTTTCAGGCTATGTGGCCATGTTCCAGAAGAGTTTATTCATGTTCTAGCAGAGTTTATTCCTGACATTTCGCCAACATCTGTGGTTAGCACGGATGCTGGTGAAACGCCAGGAATAAACTCTTCTAGAACATGGCCAAAAAACCTGAAAAATCCACAATAAAGCTATGGATGCCTGCCATGAAAGCCTTCGAATTCACAATTCTGGGGGAAGACAAAGGAAAATTGAAAACTAGGATAGCAGTCTGTGTAGTAGGATTTACTTTCCTTTTTTGACACCCAAAGTGAAGATGGAGCGCACTCACTTGCCTTAACTATAGGGCTGATTTTGTGGTCTGCACTTTTAAAACAAATATGCCAGTATGAAAGGAACAATTTGTACTGTTTTAAGTTTGCTAAAAGTCAAGCACAGGACACTCATTGGCCATTTTTATCAGCAGGCTGTGAGACCAGAATTACACTAAGGATGTGAGCCCCTTGTGGTTTTGTGGTTCCTGTGATGTTTCAGGAACAACAGCTGCAATTGTTCACAGTGCTTGAGCACTCAGTTGCAGGATTTAGTTTTCTCTTTTCCTGACATATCTTGGTTTTTCAGAATTATGAACATGAGGTAAGAATGTCAATATATGTTTAGCACTACTACTATGGTTTGTCTTGTCAAATATATATTAAATAAACCTATTTAAATGTTTGTTTGGTTATGAAGTGGTATTTGGAAGAATAATGCATTTTTGCTTTCAAAAAAGAAAACAAATAGCTTTGGGAGTGTACAAGAAAGAACTGGAATATGTGGCAACCAACATTAAATTAAACTAGCTGAAGACTTTTTTCTTCAGATTCCAGTAGGCATTTGAGTTACTGTCCCCATACCCATGGGAACAGAGCAAAAAAGTTAAGATGAATTTTATTGTACGATCTCTAATTCATCTTTGAAATTATCATTCACTGTTTATATTCAAAAGCCAAATATCCACTTGCAAAAAAAATGTATGGGTATTTACATTTAATTAACTCAAAGAGCTCATTGTTTTCTTTGCACTCTATGCATAGTTAAATTTCTTAAAGCATTTGATGAATTTGTAGCATTAGTAGACACATAGCTTAGAAATAGTCCTTTGTGGACTACAACTCCCACAATTCTCCAACCAACCTGGGTCATATCGACTGGGAAATTCCAGGAGTTGTAGCTTTTCCAAGGTTTGAATAAATCTAGTAGCAGCTAGGGGCAGCTAAATAAGTAGAAATATAAGTTGATAAATCACTAGCTTAAATGTTTCTACATCCACCATGGACTAAGAACTTTATCACATTCATTTTTCCCCCGTTATGGGGATGGGAACAGGAGTCTCAGGGGCACACGCAAACGGATTTTATCGCACACCCAAGCATCCACAAAAAGGTCCCATTCCAGCACCTGTCCCCAGGCCATCCCCGTTCAGTGCTTAGGAGCACCATTTTTGTCTGATGGAAGTTTTCCGTTGGACAAAAATGGCACTCCTCACTAAAATTAAAGAATTGATGGAAGAAATACAGCAGATCAGAATTCCATTAGATCCATTAATATTTCTTTTAAATATGATGAGTAAGTTAAACTTAAACAAGAATCTCTCACATATTGTACTATATATGATTACTTTAGCGAGAATACTTTTTGCATAATATTGGAAAAAGGAACAAATGCCCTCTGAAGAAGAATGGTTCGTAAAGCTGAGGGAAGCAATGGACATGGATATTTTAACTTCAATTATGAATGATAGAAGTAGAAAATCCACAGAAGAAAATTGGAAACCCCTTAAGTTGTATAGTAAAAAGAAAGGCTGGGACTTTGACTAAGGATAAATGCTATCTTTATATATTTTTTTCATTTATAGTGTGAACCTTGAACTTTGAATATTGCTTAGAAATATCAAAGACCCGTATAGAAACAAGATGGTTCTGTGAATTTGGAGGATATAGGAGTTATATAAGAGATATATAAGAAGGAAATCGAATAATAACTTGTTCTGAAAAGGTGATTTAAACTGGTTTTAGAAGATTCAGAAATAGAAGAATAAGTTACACTTTTAAGAAATTTTTAAGTGTGCTGTATTAGGTGTAGGTGTATATAATGTTAATGTAGTTTGTGCTGATGTTGTGTTGTGAGGTCATGTAGATCTGTACATTTATGTGTTTTATAATGGAATAAAATTAAAAAAAATAAAAATGGCACTCCTCAGCACAGAATGGGGACAGCCTGGGAACAGGTGATGGAATGGGACTTTTATGTGGCTGCTTGGGTGTGTGATAAAATCCATTTTTTCTTGGTCGCACATACACCTGAGCATCCCCTCCCAGTGCCCATAACAGGGGGAGGGGAGGGTGCAGTAAATTTCTAAGTTTCTCTGGTTCAACCCTTTCTCTGAGCTATGTGGGAAGTAATAGTTACTATCATCTTGTAAAGCAGGGAGGTACTTTCATTCTTATATTTCTCACAGGTAGCTTAGGTAGAGAAATAAAAGGTTTTTCTAAAGACATTGAAAAACATAGGTGAGATAAGAACTGCACTGAGGACTTTTTGACTTACAGCACCTTCTTCCCCTTGGCAAGAACCATCTCATTGTAGTCGCTGGAGGTGATAATAAGCTATTTCATTATTTTAAAATGTTGGTGGTAGTCCATTCATTTAAAAGAGATAAAAAGCGTGCAGTTGCCATGGCCCCATTCTGGCGAGGAAAGGGGCAATGGGACACCGCTTCAAAGGTAAGCAATGATAAGATAGCAATGCTACCCCTGTGCCGTAGCAACCAGAGCCTGCAGGGCAGGATGAGACTACTGCCAGTGCCATCTTCTTGCCTGGTTTTCTGCTTTATTGTCACTGTCACATTTTAACCTACTCATTGGCCTGCAACAACTGAGGAATCCAAGATGTACTGCTTCAACTGGCTGAAACGGCTGGGACATTTTTTAGTCCCTTCAATCCAGGATTTTCCAGATTTTCTGGAACAAATGGCAACTCTATGGATGAGGGGTTATTTGCTGGTCTCCTGCCTGCTCAGCCCCCCCCCCCCCAATGGAGTTTAGCCATCCTGTGTTCAGGCAAATGCTGGAAAGGCTAAAGTGTCATCATTTTATGAATGAATGAGGGCCCGAACAGACAGGCCAAAATAAAGCTGCTTCGGGTCACTTTGGAGGTATGCTGTTTAAATGACACTCACATCTTCAGAGGCTGGAAGCTGCACCAAAGGACTGGAGTGTGGCTTTGGCACGGCATTTGGACTCTTAGGTCATATGCGTCATTTAAACAACATACCTCCAAAGTGACCCGAAGCAGTTTTATTTCAGCTTGTCTCTTCAGGCCCTTTGTCTGTAAAAAGGTTTGATACATACATACAACATACTCTAAATGAGTAAAACCTGTAGTGATAGTAGGCATTTTGTCAGCCCTCATAATATATTAATGGTTTACAGTTTGTCATACCTGAAATGGATAAGATGGTTTTGGACTGCAAAATACTCTCTGTTTAGGATTTGAAAACTGAATAGTAAAACAGATATCCAGTAGATCCTAGAGGTTAATTGTATTTACAGAATATTAATGAGATCAATGGGGCTTAGGTAAAGCAAAACTGTCTTAAGTCCCACTATAATAATTTCCAAGGGGTTGGGTGGGTAACAAAAAACCTCTCCTTGCAAACCAGTAAAAAGTCTTGTGACAGTTTACAGACTAACCAGTATTATGTTATCATGTGTTATCATGGCATAAGTTTTAAAGTTATTCAAGTATCCTCAAGCTTGTTTATTGTTTTTATGGAGCTTAATTCGGGGCAGCATCCTGATGTTATCAGAAGATTCCACAGAAATCATTACCCAAACACAGCTTCGCGGCTCTTTTCGGATCCGGGAGTTTTCTGGCTTGATAAATGGCTGCCAGAGTGCTCCTGGAAATGGAGATGGACCTGGGCAGTATTCAAGCAGCGATTTCAGTAGCAAAAACCTTCTGATAACATCAGGATGCTCTCCGAATTAAGCTTTAAACCTGATAGAGGTAAATCAATTTATTAAGCCATGGGATAAGCATCACATTGATTCTTGTGGGTCTCTTCTGACTAAAGGGCGAAACAGACCACCCTGAAGGAATGGCTTGCCCCCATCCCTTTGAGTGCCAGATTGGGGTCATGGCAACCACATGCCACAACCCCTATCCAGTCTTTTTTCAGACCAAAAATAAGTGGCAAAATGCCACTTATTTTTGGCCCAGAAAAAGGGCACCCTTGCTGCTGCCACAACACAGCTCTTCCCCTTTCTTTGGCACAGCATCTCTAAATACTCCACCAAAAAAAAAATCATGATCCTGCCTGCCATCTGCCTACTTTGGGAATCAAATCAGGGCATGCCGTGTGAAGTCACCCCAT
Organism: Urosaurus nigricauda; assembly: GCA_034509955.1. NCBI lineage: Eukaryota > Metazoa > Chordata > Lepidosauria > Squamata > Phrynosomatidae > Urosaurus > Urosaurus nigricauda. The sequence continues at coordinate 64,215,209 of JAOEGL010000006.1, read as the reverse complement.
CCCCACTCTACCCTGACGCCAGCCCTTTTGGCTGATCGGTACAGCCCCTTTGTCAGTATCCAACCCAACAATGCTAGCTTACTAACATCACTTCACAGTCTCCATGGGTATACTTCAAATTGCTGTTTAATGTACTATAGCTCCTTGCAAATACTCTCCTAGCAAAATGGGAAACCACAACGATGACATAACATAATGACAGTTGGTGTTGTCAGTTTGCAAAATGCATACTACTCTATGGAATCATCTGTGTAAGATGAAAGATCTTCAGGCATCTAGTTCAGCATTTTTCCTGAACAATGAGAGTGTGATGGAGTTCCATCTATTTTTAAAAAGTGAAATGGCTGTCTGACCAATTTTTTAAAAACCCAACTTATTAAATTTAGCCCATTTATATTGTGGGCACAACAAATATTTGCTAGTCCTGATTTAAAAATAAATAAATGTTCTAACCACATACCTTTTCACAATTTCAATTCACTGAAGTCTTTGCCTAGCTTCTTTGCTTTCCTGCTAAGGGAAGTACCTTAGGAGGGCAGTGGCCAGCTAGCCTGTCTGCCTGCCATTTTAGTTCTGCAGCAGTGTAGTAGTCAAAGTTCTCTAGAACCCATTGATCTTCAGCTGCTTTGTTCTCAGGTGTCTTTCCACAGAACAAGGCATTATGACCAGAAGGGCTGTAGCTATTCCCTGTGTTGTCAAAGCACAAGCTGGCCAGCCAGCTTGTCTCCATGGCCAACCTGTGCACAGTGCCTTGATTTTGTGCAAGACATTTGAGTTGAAGTGAACAGACTGAGGGAAGGATGAGGAAAGAAGAGGGAGCACCCTGGGATAACTGTACAGGTAGAAGTGGCAATGAGAAAGCAGTGCATTTCCTTTCTGACTCAGGCAGCAGAATACTTTGTGCTATACTCTTGCCTTTGAGAAAGTTTCAGCCATCTTAAGGTCAGTGTAATCTGTGTCATGTTGTCAATTAGTCTACCAAAATTGCCAGGAGAAGTGCTACTGGGGACAGGTGATGGTCGGGTGGTAGCACAGCAGCAATTTTGTGTGTGATACAATCTGGTTCTCTCCCGTTCTGGCCCAATCCTGTCTCGTGCCTAGATAGGGCTAAAAATGCATGTGTGATAAGCTCCTTAGTAATGCTTGATATCTACAATCCAGCAAAAGAAGTAGATAATATTAAGCTAGTGGCATCTAGGTAGAAATGTGCTATTATTAAAATAAACAAGTAAGCATCCTTTCAGAAATGTCAAAAAAGATTGTTTCAGCTGACCCACGGGTCAGATGATTTGGCATGCCCAAACACTTTGTAGCCAACCCTTAATGTCAATTTAGCATGTCTATTTACTTACAAATAAAGGGGTAGGGTGGTTGCTTGTCTCTAAAATGCATATGTGCACACTTGTGAGAGTATTTGATTCCTTTGTACAAATGACATCTTGGCCATTCTAAAGCAAGGATGGTAGTGGGCAGAAGACCATCACATGTTGTTATACTGTATCTCCCATGATTCCTCACCATTGGCTGTGCTAGTAGGGTTGCATAGACAAGCAGTCCAGAAACATCTAGAGGGCCATATGATTGCCACTGCTGCTCTAAAAGAAGTAATGGGTAGTTTGGCCTCTTGGATTCAGTTCCAGTCTCAAAAAGCCAAGTATTCATGTGTTTAATTTGAAGAGTCAGTAGCAAAACAAAAGCACTATACAATAGAACCAAATTATACAGACCCACCTTGTAGCTATCTGTAACTAATTCCAAAGTTTTGTAGAGCTGCTGAATAGCACACCAATTACTGTGTAAACAGCAAGCAACATTATTGGGTTGGGTTGCTGATGTCTTTGATTTGTGTTTGTACATCCATTAATGACTGCTGTGTCTATCAGACAGTCTGGACCCAACTTGTGTAAGGCCTAAAGGTCAAAACAATCACTTTGAATTTTGCCAGAGATGGACTGGTAGGCAATGCAGCTGTTTCATCAAGGACAGTCACATGATCCCTGTATGCAATCCCAGTCAATATCCTGGCCACAGCATTTTGGATCCACTGAGGTTTCTGAACAGTTTCCAAATGCAGCCCTACATAGTGTGTTACAGTAGTCCAAATAGGATTTAATCAAGGCATGTGCCACCATAGCCAGACCTGATTTTTTTAATGAACAGGCACAGTTGGCACACTAGTTTTAACTGTGCAAATGCAGTCCTGGTGATTGCTGAAACCTGGGCATCCAGGCTCAGAGACAAGTCCAGAAAAACACCAGCTGTAAGCCTGAGATTTCAGGGGGAGGGTAAGTCCATCCAGCACAAGCTGAATCTCTATTCCCTGATTTGCCAACTGACCAGGAGCACCTCTGTCTTGTCTTGTTTAAGTTTCAATTTGTTCACCCTCAACCAGTCTGTTACTGACAGCAAACACTAGTTTAGTGAAGAAACAGTTTCCTTCGAATTGGATGGAAAAGATAGACAGAAGTGTGTGTCATCAACATACTGATGACACTGAACCTGAAAACTCTGGATGACCATTTCCAGAGGTTTTGTGTAAATATTAAACAGCATGGAGGACAGAAATGAGCCCCAAGGGACACTTCAGGATAATGATCAGGATGTTGAACAGACATCCCACAGAATTACCTTCTGAGTCCAGCTGTCCAAAACCAAAACCACTGCAAAACAGTGTCCCCTGAGCTTTATCCCAGAACACTGACCCAGAAGTATACCATCATCAAGAGGACCAGCAGAACCAACAGGGACACATCCCCTCTGTCTAGCTCCCTGCATAGGCCATCTACCAAGGTGACCAAAGTTGTCTCTGTTCCAAAACCATGCCTGAAGCCAGATTGAAATGGATCTTGATAATCCATTTCATCCAGGAATGTTTGGAACTGGGAGGCCATCACATGCTCCAAAACCTTTCCCAAAGGGGGGATCTTGGAGACTAGCCAATAGTTCTCCAGTATAGTGAAGCCCAGGGAGGATTTTTTTTTCAATAGCCTCACCACAAACTCTTTTAGACAAAATAGAAACCTGCCTTGCTATATTGAGACATTCACTATTCCCCTTACCTACTCGGCCAGTCCTCCTCAGGCTGCTTTCAACAGATCATGTCCAGTATGCACTTGGTGGCTCTCATTTCTCCAAGGGTCCTGTCCACATCCTTGGGCTGCACAAACTGAAACATATCCAATTACATAGGACAAGCAGAAGCCAAGGTAACATCCACTGGACCTATATCAACTACAGCATCCAACTCAGAGTGAATTAGATTAATTTTATCCACAAACTGTAAGCACATAAAGCACAACACTCTATTTCTTAGGATAAATTGGCAGTCATTGATTAGATAAACAGATTACTTTTTCTGGGAACAGCTAATGTAGTAGATTAGCTTGTTGGACTGTGGCTGGAGAGACCATAGATTGCAGAACAAGAGAGAAAGGATCACCACGTCTCTCCAAACACCATAAGACCGCCAGCTCAAGACTTTCCTGGAGTTATTTCCCTAGCATCAGTGAAAAATATTTTATCTCAGAGCTAATAAGGCTGTCCTTAGCCATTTTAATCTCCCTTAGGAGAAAATCTTTAGTAAAGCTTATGGGTGTTAATTGTCCATTCAGGTCTAAACCACTCTCAGATAGTTGGCATTATAGCAATATTAGTTCACAACAATATTGTTGCTGGCAGCTTCTGTGAAGATTTTGATGAAGCCCAGAGGAGCCCTGGAAGATTTCATGAGGACAGGAGCATGAGAAAGAGTGTGACATGGCCAGCTACATGATTTTTACAGATGAAACACACAGTGAAGTAATTATATCAAAGTATGTTTTAAAGACATTGTTTACAGGTGTGAAATTCTGCAGTGAAATTTAAGAGAAGGATATTTCCCCACACCATCTCACTCCCTTTTTAAAATCCACACTTTGAAGCATTTTTCTAAAGTATCAGTCTTACAAAAGATGTGTGGCCCATCTTTCAGCTTCATGTTAAGAGAACCGCTGAACAATGTGCATTTCAGTGTGATTGCTGTGAAAGTGGATGGTGACAATATGTGTCCACCCCTGCCCATACCATCAAAGCCAAGTTAAAAAAAAATTAATTGCCTTGGCCTAGAAAGAAACTTTCTTAGATAAAAGGCTCATAATAAAAGATATAACAGTGAAGAAGATGCCTGTCAATCTGATGGGGTGAAAGGGGAGGGAGAGGATATCACATAAATGTAGAACAATGATGAACCTATGGGGAGGAATCATAGTATTTTTTTTTTAAATCAGGAGATGAGGTAGAAGATACCTAGCTAAAAAAGAAAGGATCAGGAAACTATGAAAGAGAATCACTACTTCTCCATATTATGACATATTTAATTCCTTTGTGTAGCAAGAACGTTGTTAGACAAGTATGACAAAGTTATTAGACAAATATGACAAACCTATTAGGCAAGCATACATCAATCAGTGATGAAAATGGTTCTCTAGTGCTTACAGTCACTTTAAATATAGATATAATGAAAGAAGATGTGACTGGTGATGTGGGAAGATTGGAAATGCCAGTCTAGCAAGACACAATGGCATGGGGAAAAGTTGGCCAGCATGGTCAGCCCCTGTTCACAAACTGGAGTGGAAGATCTGCAAAAAAAAAATATCAACCCTACTTATAGTGTGGTTTACCAGAATATTGGTCTTGCTTATAATTTTCCTGATTTTGTGGTGAAAGCAAATGCTTGCATGACTAATCCTTACAAAGTAAAAAAAAATTCTTTCCTTCTGACACCTAACTTTGACTTCAGCACTGAAATATAGTATTTCTTCTTATAACTGCAGGTGGAACCACTAAAAAGAAGGAAACTGCATTTTCCAGCACTCTTTATTTAAAAACAGGTCATGCTAGACCCAAAAGAATAAGATTGCAAACAGCACGCGAGCTGTGGAAGGCTCAGAATGAAAAATATTCTGAAGCTATGATTACCCATCATAAAAGATGTACAGGTAAAAGATTGTAAAAAAAGATGAGAAGTCTAAAACCTTTTCCCCAGGACTTTTGAACCCAGTTACTAAAAATAAGCGAAACAGAAAAGATGCCAGAGCAATAGTAATGAACTTTTCACTTCAATTTTTTTTACCTAATCTCATGTTTGCAGTTTCCAAAACTACAGTTGCAATCCTATGCACACTTAATCAAATAAATAATAACACATAATAAATTAAAATAAATATAACTATGACTAAATCTCTTTTCAAATACTAAAACATACCACCAAGTTAGCATGGTTAGGACTGGCTCTACATCTTTTGTGCGAGTGGCATATTGGGTGCCATCTTCATTGCCAGTATTTCTGAAAAGTTTTCCCTTCTAGTTTCTAGCCCTCACCTCCAAATTCCTGTCAGCTAGAGACCTAAGGAAAACCACTCCCTTCCATACCTGTTATTTTAAAAAGAAAAAGAAAAATCTGATCTGATTAGCAATGACATGATTAGCATCATATCTCTAAGGCTGACGTTCTGTAAAGATAGCATAAGACTATATTAAGCGAGGCTGCCCTGAACAGCAATTAGACTACTTCTAATATAATCCAAGAATGCAAATATGCCTAGAAAAGAAAGTTATGTGTGCATATACTGTACAAATCTATGATTAGGATAGCTTTAATGTTTGAGCCTATAAAATGTGCATGGTTTACATCACAGACTGAAAAAGAAAAGTTGAAAGCAAGTTGGGGATCTTTTTGCTCATTCATACATTAACAATCACAGGCTAATGCTAATACCTGGAGGGCATCAAGAAGAAAATAATGTGACAATCTAGGTTGAATATAACACAGGTCTGCAAAATTGAGGGTGGTAAAAACTTTTTTTAAAAAATGTATGCTGGTTTTATAGGGATTTGTTGTTTTAAAATCCAAAAATGATTCAGATTTTGTTCATCAGGTACAGTTTTTTCTCATCTTGCTTTGATGTTTCTCTATTATAATATATGACTGAATGAAATGGTCCTGCAAACAACTATGCTCCAGAGAGTAAGGAGATTATCGCACTGCCCTTTTCCATCCTTCCCTCCCAATTTAGGCATGGGCTGAAACCTTTTAAGCATGGGTTTTATTGCACGCCTCCGTGCCCAGGTTGGAGGCATCCCATACCCAATCAGGTACAAGATGCCATCATTGGGTACAGGATGCCTCCATCTTGGACATGGAAGCATGCAATAAAATCCATTGCTTAAAAGGTTTCAGCCCACACCAAGTTGGAAGGGAAGGACGGAAAAGTGCACTGTGATAATCTCCTAAGAAAGGGGTTAAAGTCTTCTAATTGATGTTCAGAAAACACTTTAATACACTGACATGAAACACAAAAACCATTCAAAAGCACTAAAAGAATCACAATGGAACATTTGTGTCTGCACTTAATCAAAGCTGAAAAACAACTGAATTTTAAAAAATATCAAATTTGTGAAAGAACATTGCGTGGTACAACTTTTTTATTGTTTATTTTTAGTTCAGCACCCAAAAATACATTAAAAACAGCTAAAATATAGAAAAAACATTTTTTTCCCATTGCAGGCCTGGTAATAATTTCCTTCTACTTCAACCACAATAGTATTTAGTTCTAGTTGTTTTCATATCCAACTACACATAGACTACAGTTAATCATATTTAGTCACTTCTTGTATCTTCCAGAATACTATCCATACATTTGTAGACTTATACTTTTAAAGCTTGCTTTGAAATACAAGTGGAATTGATTTTGTTTGTTTGTTTCTTCTAGGCTATGACCAAAGGAAATTCTAGAACAATGGCTGAAGAGAATGGAACGCTTTTTAATATAAACTCATCCCAGTCTCCAGTAACAGTTTCTTATCACTTTATTTGGAATCCTGTCTTGATCACAATATACACAGTAGTGTTTATTGGTGGTATGTGCGGAGCCATCAGAATGTCCTTTTTGCTAGTGAAAATGAATACATTATCTGTGACCACAACAGCAATTATAAACTTGGTGGTGATCCACAGTCTCTTTCTTGTGACTGTGCCATTTCGTCTGTATTACTATATCATGGACAACTGGATCTTTGGACCATTCTTTTGTAAAGTTGTGAGCATAATGGTACATTTGCACATGTACCTCACCTTTCTATTCTATGTAATTGTGTTATTAATCAGATGTCTTATTTTCTTTCAATGGAAGGATAAGGTGGAATTCTATAGAAATTTGCATGCTGTTGCTATGAGCACAGCTGTGTGGATTTTGGCTTTTGCTACCATAGTGCCAGTAATGTCTCTTTGGTATGGGCAAATGGGGGACTATGGCAGCAACAGATGTTTTACCTTTCACCAGGAATTCAAGGCCGAAGCAGTGAAAGTTGTGAACTATACTTTAATTGGCATAATGGTTATTATAACATGTGCCCTTTTGGGCTTGCAAGTTTTCATGCTGCTCAAGGTGGTGAAGAAGGTGTCAGGATCCATGTGGCCGCATCAAGAGTTTCGAGCCCAACTGAAAAGCTTTTTTTTCATTTTAGTCATCGTTTTTTGCTTTCTTCCTCATCACTTTTTTCGGATTTATTATATTCGGCATGTGAATGAGAAACAGTATTCTCACTTGGCTTTATACAATGAAGTCTGCTTGAGCGTAACAGCAATCAGTTGCCTTGATTTGTTTTCTTTTGTGATCGGTGGAAGGAAAATCTTGAGGCAAAATGTTTTTGCACTGTCCTGCTGTTAAGGCTTTGACCCAACAAAGTCAACTAGACAGAGAAAAGGTGTATAACTTAAAAGTTTTTCAGAACAAAAATCTAGGCAATGTAAATATTGTGTGTTTATGCATGCACATCTATGTGGCTATACACATATTCCCTGATACAAACAGCAGAGAACTTCAACTGTGTACGTAACTACATCCCTGGAATTTGGGGATGGAAAACTATAATCTTTCAAAATGTTAGACAGATAATCCCATCATCCCTCATAATGTTCTGGGTTCCCGGGGTTCCCGGGATTTGCATTCCAGCGACATCTGGAGGTTCCATTATCCCCCAAATCTGACTTACTTGGTGCATGGCAATTCCAGCAACTGCCTCATATTGGCATACTATCGTATTTTAAGGGAGCAAATGTACAAGAAAAAAAAATCTGTCTATAATAAAGGGTCAGTAAAAGGAATAACAATGGCACAAAAACACTCAGTCTCTGGTCTTCATGTTATATGTGTGCTTCTGTTCCTACTGGTATTTATTTTAAACATCAGGACTTATGGATACCATTTACATCCGTATGGACAAAAATTTATTGGAGCTTAGTGTAATGAGCTATTAAGGGAGTCCTTTAACAGTATACAGTTATATTGCTGATTCCACTTTATGGTATCTTAGAGTTTGTAGTTTGGTCAGGAACTGTAGGAGCTCTCTGGATGAGAATTCTATATGAGAATGCTAAATTTTAGCTCGCAAGATTCCATAGGATGCAGCCATGGCAGTTAAAATGAATTGAAAGTGCTGTAACTGTAGTTTGAAAAGGCCTCAAGACTGTAGTGCTCCAACCTCAGAATCCCATTTAAATACTGAAGTGATATGCATTCCATACTTATCAACATTCCACAGATGAAAACCAGGACATAGTGCTAAGGAACATCAGAATGTGTTCAAGATGGCAAAGATTCTTACTAATGAAGAAGACATAAGCCAACAAGGGTTTACAGCAGTTTGCTTGTTCCTCATCCTACTGGGAAGGGCAAGATTCCTCCCCTAATCTCCCTCCTGCTTAGTTAATTGCTTTGCACTTTAAACTCAGTTTGCAACAATAGAGAACAAAGGGGGAAGAGGGAGAATGATAGAGAAACTTTGACATTTTAAAAGTAACTGAAAATTGGAATAGTTTGAGATTCTCAATTGGGATTGTTGGGGCATATGGCACTCTGAGACATCCCCTGCTACAACTGCATGGCATCATATATGCAGTTGGAATAGGCCCAATATAAACTTGGCATATAATTGGGATAGGCCAAGTATAACCAATGGACATAAGTTTAGTCTTCTCTCCTTTACAGTTGTAAACCGCTTAGGCACTCCTTAGGCGGTATGAAGCGGTATATAAATGAAGCTGTTTGCTTGTTTGGGTGCCTTTACCACCATTACAACATCTTATGGAATGCTGGGATTTGTAGTTTAAGGAGAGGTGTTTAGAGTTCTCAGCTATAGAGTTCTATTACCTCCCCAAACTACAAACCCCAGGATTCCATTAAATACAGCTAAGGCAGTTACAGTGGAATCACACTGTTATAGTTGTATATTGGTGCATTTTAGGTGCCTAACTCAGATCCTCAGCTCCAGACAATGTTTTCCTCAGGAATTTACATAAGGGGCATAGTGGGAGCGCTGAGAGATGAGACTCTCTAATAAAAATTAGAGGGGGGAAAATCACAATCATGACTACTCCGTCAAATTTAAATTAGTTAAACTCTCATCCTTTTTTTTCTTTGATATTTTGCTCATTTCTCAAATTTAAATTAGTTAAACTCTCATCCTTCTTTTTTTCTTTGATATTTTGCTCATTTCTACCAATTCTTAAATGTAACCTGCTCACTTTCAGTTACTTCTTGTGCTTCTAATAGATAGTGTTGTTACTTCAGCTGGTAACACTCATTCACCTGATCAGACAGAAAATGTGTCCCCTGTGCTCTGAGTGTGAAATTCTACACAATAATGACAAAGAATACTGAACTACACCTCTCTACCCAGATCTTTTAGTTGTCCTACCACAGTATTTCCGTTTTGTGTGAATTCATCCTGAAACCATTTCCAGACAGCAATCCAAGATGATGAGAACAACTAGGTTGCAGATGCTGCAGGCCAAACATCCATATGACTCCCCCTCTCCTCGGTTAGAGGGGGAATAATGTCTCCAGCTCTAGTCTTCTCCGTGCTGTAAAAACTGATGGTGACAATATCTGTAAGGTAGAGTATCACTTTGGTCCAGACTTTAAGAGATCTGTCCAAACCCTCTCCCCAAATATGACCACTGCTCTGGATAGCCCATCTGAAGTCTGTACAAAGATTCAGAGTGAATTCACCACCCCATTGATGTTGGAGTCACTAGAAGCCACTGCCCATGACACTTAAATCTCTTAATCTCCGATCGAAGATAAGACATTTCTACCTCTGAACCTGCCTCTATCTCTTCCAGTGTTGGGAAGGGAAAGACCCAGCTCTCACCTTCTCAATGTGATGACTCTCCTTCAAAAAATTATACAGTCTCACCCATATCTGTGCCAATTGAAATTTTGAAAGCATGATTTTGTGTGTGTGTGTGTGATAGTGGACATGTGTGTGCATGTGAGAGAGATAACGTGTATCCGTGTGAGTGGGCCTGAATAATCATGTCAGGGGCTTTTCCACTTCTGACCTGCAGCTTTTAGTATAGTTTCCAGAGGGATGTGTTAGTGTCACTCAGTTCTACATGGTAGGACCTCACGTGGCATGCTGTGTCCAGTTCTGTTATAATTAAAATACTATTAAAATACTTCTGTACCCCAGAGACAGATGTTGAAAAGCATGAGGCTGAACCTTACTGTGCCCAAATGCCAATGGTACAGAACTACAACCTCCATATACTTCTTTGACTATCCTACCAGAAAAATAAAAATAAAATGGAGCACTAGAATCCTGTGTTTCCCAAGTCAAGGCCAGCCAGGCATCCTGGAAGAACTCCACTATCAGTGCTAGTGAAAGTCACCATAAGTCCAGGAAAACTGACAGAGATGCATTTTCCCCATTCATACCATAGCATTTAATCATCCTCCAAGCTCATCAAGGCAACTGCTTTCCCCAGACTAAATCAGAACGGATGCAAATAGACAATCTCACCCAAGAGGAGATTGGTGTATTATTGTACATGATAACTGTATGTTATATGCAAAATATTGGAAATTAAATATGACACCAACAATAGATGAGTGGATAATAAAAGTGAACAATTTAGCGATACTAAACAACCTGTCAATGTATGTAAATAAAAGAACAACCCAACAGTATGATGGAAAATGGGGAAAAAAGTAGCCAAACTGTGGGAAAACAAGACACGATCAAGAGCAAAATTACGAAAAGAAATCTATAGCAGAATATTATGTAATAAGTTAGTTCAAAGAAAAATAACCAGTTTTATACTTGTAAGAAATCTGTTTGTTACATATCAAAAATATAAAAGGAAATGGTTTAAAAGGGATGTATACAATTAATGTAAATTGTAGAACAATGTTTTGTTATGTTTTTATGGGGAAAATAATTTTAAAAGGGGGAAAAAAGAATGGATGTAAATAATCAGTCCTTACCATCCTTACTACTGATGACTCTAGCTGTGGCTAATATTAATCTAGCAACATTTGGAAGGCCACGTGTTCTCCACCAGAGAAGCACGTATTATTTATAGCTGTATCATCTTTCTAGGCATCATGGCCAAATGCTCAATCTCTCAGAAAACAATGATATTTTATGGCCAACAATCCTCTGATAGGTAATATTTCTCAGTAAAGAGATGAACAGATTTCTGCTACCAGCTTCCAACCATTATCTTTCCCAGCCAGCAAAAGGTGGCTCTGCAGAGTCTGAGCATACACTTAAAAAAGGACAGATAACTGGCAGTACAAAGGAAAGGTGATTATTTATTTATTTTCTGCCTTCTTCCCAAACCTGGAACTGGAGACAGCTTATACAAATTAAATATGCTTTAAAAGCACTTACAAAGATATATGTAAAAATATACAAAAAAGTTAACAGAGGTTTGATTATGTCTCCAGTTTCTATATGCAGAAGATTCCATTTGGCTTTCACAGAAGCTTGCAACACTGGATTTCAGTTTCCAGAATCCTATAGTAATGTTCTGACAGTTGTAGCCCCCTTTTCACCTGAAAACTTTCTCTTGGACACATTTCTCTTCAATGCCCACATTATACCATCTTTGAAATATTGTGTTACCTTAAACGGGAGCTTTTCAATGAAAATTTAACCCATGATCTATTGTAGACAGGGACTCAAACTATCCTGCATTATACTGAAATAGTCTTCAGTAATTCTATAAAGCTGGGAGAAGACAGCCAAATTGAATAGTTCAAAGGAAAAGCCAGTCTTAATATCCTTGAATCACACACACATGCAGTTTCTCCTAACAGAAAAGTCATCAAGTTTAGCTCTGCAGATAATTTGATTTTGATTACTCTCTAGGCTGTTATTTATACAGCACTTTTGTTCTTTCTTAAGGTCACCATATAGTCTCCAAGGTAACATCATTTTCTCTTCAGTCATGCTGGGTGCATCTTTATAGGAAAAATGTTTCTGTAATAAAATTCATTCCACAACAGTTAAAAATAAAAGAAGAGGAGGAAAAGAAGAAGAATTCTGTCCTCTACTGTCTTAGACTAGTAGAGACCCCCAAACTGTGTGATTTTGTAAGTAGGAAGGAACTAGGAAGAATTTTGTAAACTCAGGAAGGAAGCAGTGAAGAAAGAAGTATCAGCTTAACCAAGAGCAAGATCAAGAAAACAAACAACTTCTCTAAAAGTCATAGGAGAGCAATTCATGTGAACAGCACTGATGACCGAGAATTTTGTCTGGCCCACATTCTGGGAAGTACTTACTCAAATCCTCAAATTGGGTCATAAATGAGATGTCAAAAACGTCAGTTTAATATAACAGTTTGCATGTTGGAAAACATGAGACTGACAGAAAAGTACAATAACATTCAAAATTCACAAAAGAGCAATATCTTTATTGGACCAACCAAAATGCACAAAATACATGATGCAAGCTTTTGAAGCTTCACTGGGTTCTTCATCAGGCAAAGATGTTAAAAATCACAAGGATCAGGATGTTATTATTCTCAGTTAAGATGTACAAGGGGATATTCCTATAGGCAGAGGCCATTACTCCCCTTTGGCCATGCGGACTCTGAGATACAAAGAGTTGTAAAGTCTATTGTGCTGCTGTTATTTTATTTTATTTCATTTCATTTCTTTTCAGGTCGTATTGATTTGTTGTTTCTGTTTATTGTTATGAATACCGTTTTAAAAATGAAAAAAAAAGTACAACATTGTCCTCTACATTTTAGGAACAGCCGTGCCTGTTAAATTTGGCTTGCACAGACTGGTAACAATTTTGGTTTGGTTTTTTTTAAAAAAGAATCAAACAGAAATGGGATGAAAAGAACCTGAAGTACTTTAAAAAAACACAGTTGTGGGAGAAAGCAACACTGAAGCTGCATCAGCAGTTGTGGTCATTTTGATTTCTGTGTCCTAGACGGTTATGAGAATGCGAAGAAACATTTTGTTTATTTATTTAGTAGATTCCAGATTCCTCCCTTCTCACTTGCAAACAATGAAATAAATCTATCTGTCTATCAATTGATCAATCTATCTTGGCTATGGAGACTTCACAATGCAGAATTTTAACTATGATTCCATTTCCATTCCCATGGCTCCATCCTATGAAATCCTGGAGCATGCAGTTTTTGTGGTGTGCCTTCAGCTCATTTCTGACATATGGCAACTCTAAGGCAAACTGATCACAGGTCAAGAGTTGTTCCAAGCGGGTTTGCCTTTGCCTTCTTCTGAGGTTGAGATAGTGTGACTTGCCTAAGGTCACACAGTGACTTTCCATGTGCATGCAGGATGGCGAACCCTGTCCTCCAGAGCCTTAGCCCAATGGCTATGCTTAGGGAGGGTAATTTAGAATTCTCAGTAAAAGAGCTCTAGTGCCTCACCAAATGATGGGGCTTGACAGGCCAGTCATAAAGGCCAGCATTGGGGCACAGTGGGAGCATGGCGTCTGTATGCCGCATGCGTCGATTCCACCCCTATGCCACTGTGATGCCATGCACCCCACCAGATGGCAGGGGGCATCACGGTGTTCCTGTGGTGCATCCAGATGATCCAGCACCAAAGGAGTGCAGTAAAGCTGTGGCACTAGCAACTGGCTATGGCACCCTTTCTGCGGTGCAAAAAGGAACTGCTTTTTGTGGCTCCTTTTTGCGCCACGGAAAGGCCAGATCAAGGCCACAGCACTGAAGGGGATGGTCTGTTCAGTTTCTACGTATCCCAGGATTCCATAGGATGCCACCATGGCAGTTAAAGTGGAAAGACAGTGCTATAATTATGGGGTGCATAGAAAAGTGCCTGGTCTTGAGAGGAACTTGCAAGGTGGAAGATATATAAAACTATTAGCTGACTGTACAGTTAAGGGTGAGATACATTATAGTTTGTAAATATATTTAAAATTAAAAAAAATAAAGAATTAAACAAGCAAACAGAACAAAGCAAGAATCCTAATGTCCTCTTATACAGCAGACATTTCCCTCCCTCGCCATTTTTTACAGTTGGCATCTTCCACCTAGATGTTCTTTGGTGACCATAGCAACAGTGATAACAGCTGCCCTATCAGTCACTCTTGTACAGTTCTCATCACTTAGGGAAGTAGTTATTGTGGATTAATTAACAACGTTTCTATAAGTACTAAGAGTTTGTTCATGAGGTAATGTGCCGTTACTTGTTTTATGGTTTAAACTGTTTAGCGATGATGATTTTAACGGTCTTTAGCTTGTTTTTAATGATTGTTGTTAGTCATCTTGAACACTAATAGAAAACCAGGAGAGAAATATAACAACAACAACATCAGCACTAATACTAGAATAAGAATTTGTGGATTTGAATTAATACATCAACAGACACCATGGTGTGTGACGTGAAGGGGGAATTTCGGTTCATAGTATGAGATCTTAGTCTTGCTTTTGTGGGGTTTCTCATAGCTGATATGAAAAAATACACAGCAATTGTGAAAAACTGGGAAGTCCATTAATCTACTAATAGTTTTGGGAGCCCTGGTGGCATAGTGGTTAAATGCCAGTACTGCAGATACAAGATTATGAGTTCAATCCCAGGGCTCCAAGGTTGACTCAATCTTCCATACTTTTGTAGGTCAGTAAAATGAGGATCCAGCTTGTTGGGGGCAACTGGTTTAGGAGATTAGCACAGGGGGAGTCTTAGTGTGAATAAATCACCATGCAAACATAATAAATTGTTTAAAAAGTGCAATCAGGGTTCAGATGCCCGTGCGCTTCTCCTGTCAGTGAATCATCATGGACATGTCCCCACTCGCTTCTTCCATGACCAACGCATCCTTGGAGCCGCCCTTTGGTAATAACAGGATCTTCCGTTATGTACTCCGCAATGCTTTGGTCATGGAAGAAGTGAAGAGGCGCATCTGTGACAATTAACTGACAGGAGAAGTTTGTGGGCATGTGAACCCCGATTTCACTTTTTTAACAATTTATTATGTTTGTATGGCGATTTATTCATAAGCCCACCATGTGATAAAGTCCTTACAGATTGTTAACTGCTTAGAGTGTGCTGAATTCACTGATAAGCAGTATAGAAATGTATGTACTATTACTATTGCTCCTCCTAAAAAGAGGTCCAGAGGGTATCAAAGAAGTTTACTCACACTGTAATTCACCCCATGTTATGCTATGTTAGTTGTTATTGCTGTTGATGCAATACTGAGGTGTAGGGAAGAGCTGGGGTGCTGTATCTCTGAAAACAGAGATTGCAAAAGTTATGTTGGGGTTACAACATCCAGAATCCCTCAGCCAGCACAACCAGTATCTCTGTATTGACAAAACATCTGTATACAGATGGGGGTAAATCATGGCGGGGACTGTGTGGGTGTCCTCTGAACCACACTTTCAGTTTTGTAATGTCTGCATAGGTCTTGTACTTTTTTGTTTATTTGGTTTCTTGCCCTTCACAAACTGCAGTCGATCTGTAAAGTCCAATGCTGAGATTCATGCAGTCCTCTAGTAGTTGGATTGCAAGTCCCAGCATAACTAATGATGAGGAATGTTGGGAGCTGTTGTTCGGCAACAGCTGGAAGATTAGTGGATTCCCACCTCTTCAGTGCAGAGATACTTGTAAAATGGCATCGTCGTTAAATAAGAGAGATTGTTGTTGTTGTGTGCCCTGAAGTCATTTCCAGCTTATAGCAACCTTAAGGTAAACCTATCACAGTCACATGCTCTCAGGCTCAGAGGAAGGCAATGGCAAATCTCCTCTGAACTGCTCTTGCCAACAAAATCCAGTCTCCAAACAACCTGAAGGCACATAACAATAACAAATTATTAGGAAGCACTACTATTTCTCTCGGTCCTCAGCATGAGTTCTCTTTTACTCATCTCTACCATGCTACTAACTCCCTCTGCTGGTATAAAGATGTTTATTCCAATAAATGTTATTCAATAAAATGTTTCAAGGTACCTGTTTTAAGGATTGTGGTGCCAGTACAGGGACCTAGGCAACTCAGTTGGCTTCTGATGAGTGCAGTAATAACTATCATGTATTATAGGTGGTCGCATCATCATTATCTTTTACAGTGGCATTCTTCTCCACTGTATGCAATGACAAGGACTGAAGAAAGGTGATATTTTAATGTATGATATAGAACGATTATTGATTGTTATACATATGAATTTTGTTGCTGTTGTTAATTCAAAAATCTGGGGAGGAAATCTCAAACTTCTTCAGTGTTTGTGACTACAGTCTTTCCTGACTCAATATTGTAGTTGGGTCTTCTGGGACAATTTGTTATTCAAAATATCTGAAGGGCACCAAACTGGGGAAAGCACCTTCAATGCCTTTAAAAAATGACTGTCCTTGCTTATATCCATAATCTTGTTTTTAAAATGAAGCCTCAGGCAGAAAGTTTGGAGCGGGTCCAAAGGAGGGTGACTAAGATGGTTAAGGGTCTGGAAACCATGCCCTATGAGGAATGACTTAGGGAGCTGGGAATGTTTAGCCTGGAGAAGAGAAGGTTAAGAGGTGATATGATAGCCTTGTTTAAATATTTGAAGGGATGTCATATTGAGGAGGGAGCAAGCTTGTTTTCTGCTGCTCCAGAGACTAGGACCTGGAACAATAGATGCAAGCTACAGGAAAAGAGATTCCACCTCAACATTAGGAGAAACTTCCTGACAGTAAGGGCTGTTCGACAGTGGAACACACTCCCTCGGAGAGTGTTGGAGTCTCCTTTGGAGGTCTTTGAAGAGAGGCTGGATGGCCATCTGTCGGGGATGCTTTGATTGGGAGTTCCTGCATGGCAGGGGGTTGGACTGGATGGCCCTTGTGGTCTCTTCCAGCTCTATGATTCTATGATTCTATGACTATGAATAATGTGTATACACCTGTCCTATAATTTATCTATATACACTCTAAAACATACCCTTAAATTTATCTATCAGTTTTGTTTGGCTTGCTTCCATTATCTATTGCAACTGTATACAGATATATATGTTTGTTGATTTCACTGCTTTAAGCTAATAAGAATTTCTACTGATCTAAATTTCAGAATGTAATAACAGTGTTTTTCTCAATTATTTCAGTTCAATATTTTTTACATTTGTATAATTGTAAGAATATGGCAAGCAAGAAGAAAGAAATTCAGCTACAGGTACAGATCTTACCTTTTTCTGTAACTGTTCAATGGGTCATTGGAATATCTAGCATTTGAGAACTAACAACATTCTGTATTTACTTTGCTTTAGACAATAATAGCCAATCAAACACAATGGGATGACATGCTGCTGAATAAAGGTCTAACAGGTACATTTCCTCACTTTTTCCTATTATACACTAAATATTATGCACACATGCATTTGACACAGCATGAACAATGTACCCACAGTTCTGCTCTGCACGCATTGTGTCTGCAGAGTCCCGCCCAGCAGAGCTGTTCAAGGCGGTGGGGGAGTTGATGCAGGTTTCACCTGTGGCAAACCCCCTACTGGACCTTATGGCAGCCTGCTGTGAGGCATTTACATCCATTTTGCAAATAAAATCTCTTGGATAAGGGCTGACTTGGATGCCAATATTCTAGCAGGGTCCGTAAATGAGGTGTCCAGAAACTCTGTTGTTACTAGATTACTAGATAAGTTTCAATCGGTGAGTACCGATGACATGGACAAGCTCCTTGGTAGCACAAGGAAGACAACTTGCTCCCTCAATCCTTGTCCATCTTGGCTGGCCGTCCAGGGAGGGGACGCACTGAGAACATTCCTTCGGGATGTGATCAATGCGTTAGGGAAGGTATTGTTCCATCCTGTCGGAAGGAGGCAGTTGTGAAGCCCCTCCTGAAGAAACCTTCCCTCAAACCCCTGGACAGGAACAACTACAGACAAGTTTCCTTGCTGCCTGTCCTAAGCAAGGTGATCGAGAGACCAGTCGCCTCCCAACTCCAAGCTGTCTTGGATGAAACTGATTATCTCAATCCATTTCAAACCGGCTTCAGAACATGATATGGAGCTGAGACTGCCATGGTCGCTCTGACAGACTACTTCTGCCTGAATATTGACAGGGGTAGTGTGACCCTGCTGGTGCTCTTGGATCTGTCAGCGGCTTTTGACACTATAGACCATTCCATCCTTTTGGATCGGCTGAGGGAGTTGGGGATTGGTGGCACCGTACTTCGGTGGTTCCGGTCCTTTCTCTCTGGCAGATCCCAAGGGGTGAGGCTTGGGGACATTTGCTCTTCCAAAATCGAGCTTAATTGTGGTGTTCCTCAGGGTTCCATCCTGTCCCCGATGCTATTTAATATCTACATGAAGCTGCTGGGTGAGATCATTCGGAGGCATGGAGCTCAGTGTCTTCGGTACGCTGATGACACTCAGATATACCTCTCCATGACCAGATCCTCTGCTCAGACCTCAAATGGCATCTCTCCTCTCAATGACTGTCTAGCAGCGGTAATGGATTGGATTAGGAAAAACAAACTGAAGCTCAATCCAGACAAAACAGAGGTGCTTACAGTCACAGGCCCGAACCCCAGTTTGGGAATACAATCTCCAGTCCTCGATGGAGTCACACTCTCCCCGAAGGACTCTGTTCGCAGTCTGGGAGTACTCCTGGACTCGTCGCTTCACATGACTAGTCAGGTGAATGCGACGGTCAGGAGAGCTTGTTATCAGTTTCGGCTAATACACCAGCTGCGCCCTTTCCTGGATGTGAGGGATCTGGAAACTGTGGTACACGTGCTGGTAACCTCACGTCTGGACTACTGTAATGCGCTCTACATGGGGCTACCCTTGTGCTTAACCCGGAAACTAAACCTGGTTCAAAATATGGCAGCCAGGCTTGTTGCGGGAACATATAGGAGAGAACATCTGTGCTTAAATCTCTCCACTGGCTGCCAATCAGTTTCTGGGCACAGTACAAGGTGTTGGTGCTAACCTTTAAAGCCCCACATGGCTTGGGTCCATCCTATCTTAGGGACTGCCTCTTCCCATATGAATCCCCCCCCCCGCCCACTTCAGTCCTCTGGGAGGAATCTACTACAGCCCATGAAGACTAGGCTGATGCAGATCTCCCAGAGGGCCTTTTCAGCTATAACCTCCAAGCTGTGGAATGACCTGCCAGATGAGATACGACTCATTGTATCCATCGATGGCTTTTAAAAAACCTTAAAGACACATCTCTTCCGGAAGGCCTTCCCAGACAGTGTTTAACATCTCCCGGCTCCAAACTCAAGATCTAGAATCTTTCCAGCTTCTCTCCCTTATGATTTCAACTCTACCCATATAGCTCAAGAATGTTTAGGCTTTCTATTGTTTTGTACTGTGTTCCGAGTTTTTTAACTTATTGCTAATTTAATCTTATTTTAAGGGGAGGGAGGCTGGGATGGGATTGATCTATTTTAACTGTTATTGTTTTAATTTGTTGTACCCCACCCCGATTGCTTGTTCAGAGGGAGAGGCTATAAATAAAAATTATTATTATTATTATTATTAGTAGTAGTAGTAGTAGTAGTAATTATGTGCCTTCAGGTCAACTCCTATCATACAGTTTTATCATATATATTTATTCGGTGGAGGTTTGAATAAATGAAAGGTTGCCTTTCTCTGAAACAGAGACTGTGACTTGCTTAAGGTTACCCAGTGAATTTCCAGAGCTGAGTGGAGATTTTAGTGCACCACACTGGCACTCTGTATGTACATTTCAGTGCAAAGATTACATCAGCATCATATCTAGTTTGATCTCATCTGCACTAGCAACCAGTGTCTGTTATGCAGGAGGGCACTTCATTTGAAGTCTGACATTTTGCATATCTTAAAATCAGACTGCAAAGATTTCCATAAATCAGTTTTCCAGAAGCTGGAGATCTCCAAAGGATTGTAGAGTACTACAATATTCCATCAGCTCCAGATAACATAGAGAAAGCCTAACATCTCCAGTCACCAAAATGATAATAGGGGCATTTTTCACCTCCCATTCCATTTGCATTCCCTATGATAGTTTGCAGTACATTGCCAAGGACTTCTGACTTGATATTGTTTAACCCTAAGAGCATGTCTTTCCTACATACAGAAATTAGATTGCCAAAATGTGTATTATTGGAGTAAACAAGAGCCATACGGGACATGGATTCTGCAAGTCATAGTCCAAACAAGTAAATTATCTGGAGTTGAACTAGCTTTAGTTTGTGAAGTTTCTCCCAGATTTTGGCATAAATGTGATTTTCAACACAAGGCCACATTGCATGCCACTCCAATACAAAGGTCTTCAGGCAGATTATGATGAGTAAATATACAGTGGGCTTTTGATATTTGCTAGGGTTTGGTTCCAGCCCCCTCCCCCCCAACCCATGGATATCAAACTCTATGGATGCTTATGTTCCCTTAAATACAATGACATAGTAAAATAGTGCCCCGTATATGAAATAGCAAAATCAAGTCAAAGGCTTTAATGGCCGGCATCCATAGTTTTTTTGTGGTTTTTGGGCTACATGGCCATGTTCTAGAAGAGTTCCTTTCTGACGTATCGCCAGCATCTGTGGCTGGCGAAATGTCAGAAAGGAACTCTTCTAGAACATGTCCATGTAGCCCAAAATCCCCACAAAAAAAACTGAAGCAAAATCAAGGTTTGCTTGTTTGGAATGCATATATATATATATATATATATATATCAAGCTGTAAATGTTTGTGGATAAAGAATCTGTGGATATGAAGGGCTAAGTGTATATGTATAAACAGCAGCTTAAATACAGATTATAATAGGAACCCATACAATCTAAAGCAACATAAAAAAGAAAAAAGAAAAACTCACCCAGAATGAAACATACTAAGTTTAAAACTAAAGGGCTTAGGCTACTTGTGTTACTTAAAAGACTTGGGTGAACAAATTGGCCTTTGGCTGATGTCAAAAAATCTGCAGTGACAGTATCAGGTGAGATGGACCTCACTGGGAAGGCTGTGCCTTATTATTGGTGTTGACCCCACTATTAGGCAGAATGAAGCAACTACCTCAAGCAGCAGGTGTTGAGGATAGTGGTGGCAACCATAAATGACCTGCATTTCCAGCATTGTAAGATTCAATCACTATTCCAGACTGCTTCTCTGTGTAGAATGTGTAGAAAGGGTGATCACGATCCTTTGCCACAAGCAGTAACCTGTTTTGATCTGGGCCTTCTGAGATGAAGAAGTGGGTAAAAAATGATTTCACCCATTTGAAAGTGTGTATTTCATTTATAGATCTTTTTGTACCTGTCTGTATTTTTCAGTGGTTGACGTTTATCAAGGTTGGTGTGGACCTTGCAAAGCAGTGGTGAACTTATTCAGAAAACTGAAAAATGAATATGGTGAAGACAATCTTCTACATTTTGCTGTGGTGAGGATCTAATCATCAAGACTTCCAATGCCAGCTATCTGGGGGGGGGGGAAGTACATTTTTAAAAATAACTTTTAATTTAGATTTCAGTAAAACACTGAAAATTGCAGCCCTTCCGTTACCTATCTCAGTTGGTAGAGAAATTTTCTTGTCACATATTAACAATTGCTGCTTGGCCCTCATACAGGATGGGACCATTTATTCATTATCCAAGTAAATATATTACTTTTTACCATTGTAGCACTTTTTTGAGAGCGCTACCAGGGTGACATACTGGAACAAAAAGAATACTCTGGACAGCATTATGTTGGCCCCATTTGGGGAAAGGGTAATGGAGAATTTTCAGAGTGTTAAAGAAATAAAACATTAAATCCTGCCAATATGTTTGCCACAAACCCTTTCCTTACTGCTAAACTCAAGTATAGCGGTTTCAGAAATACACCACAACACACTCAACTGTTGTTCTTAAATGCATGAGAGTAATTCTAAAGAAGGGGGAGAGAGGAAAAATAACACATGAACTCTATCTACCCATACACCAAAGCAAAAATCTGAGATTGTTTTCCCTTTCATCCCCACAACTGAGATTTCCCAGAAAAGGTTTCGACTCATCACAATCGAGAATACATGATTTAGATTTTACTGGATACTTAGAATTTGGTTTTTTGTCTCAGAAATTGGCTGGAGAAATTGGTATCTAACCATACAGTTCTTGGGATAAATGCATTTAATGTAGAAGCACCATATAATATTGTTTTTTTCTGCTCTTCTTTTTATCTTATTGATTTGGGTGTTTTGTTTTGTTTTTTAAAGGGTTCATTACAATGGTACTGTTATTTTTAGCATCCTTGAGTGCTCTCATAAAAATGAGGGATATCTGTCAAAATAATAATGAACTACTTATTGGGATAATCATGCAAAGCCTCCCCAAAGTTGTCATGATAACTACATGTAATGATAAAATGCCTAGCAGCCAATCATGGCAGGGATTTTTTAAAAACAGTAAGCACATGGGGAGGAAAGTGACATCCATGACTTTTGTAGTTAACTCTAAGCAGGACAGCCTTTATGGACCTTATCATACAACGAAATTTGAGGGTATAATCCAATGGCAATCCAAACGCAATCATTGGGTTTCATGTTATTACGAATTAAAGTATCTCACGCAATTTCGGGCAAAAGGGAATTCATTCCAAATGCAATCGTGGGTTTTACATTATTGCGAATTAAAGCATCTCATGCAATTTCAGGCAATGGGGGGTCATTTTCAGGTAATGGGAAGTCATTCTGAATGCATTCCGAATGCAATGGGAATTCACGTGAATTCAAATTGTCTCCATTCGCAATAAAGAGAAATTCCTCCTGTCTGATAAGGTCCTATGACTTCAAAATTTCAATTGATCCAAATGTAATTGCTCAGCTCTTTGCTGGTGTTAAGTGGTCAGAGGCCTTTTATATAATTCTGTAGTGGCTATACAGTTCAATGCAAAATGACAAAGGACAGTGTTACATTTTGAACACCGCAACAGTGACAAAATATACTTGCCAATTAGAGTAGCTTTAACACTCCAACTGAAGCTGGTTACTTTTGAAAATAATTGCCAAACTATGGTCTTGTATGTATTTAAAAAAATATATGCTTATTTCTATCCATGTCCTTCACTGAAGGCAGAAGCTGATAGTGTTGTGACTCTGCTTCCATTTAAAGACAAATGTGAACCTGCTTTTGTCTTCTGTCTAGTAAGTATGTAGTACTTGATTTTTGTTTGGTCTCTTTGCTAATTTGAAATCAATTGTGGTTTTGAAAACATAAAACCTTTTACTGTTTTAATTGGATTATTTTAATTGTTTTTAAAGTGTTGTTTTAATGTGTGTGTGTGTGTATATATATATATATATGTGTGTGTGTTGTGATTTGCCTTGGGTCCCAACTTGGGAGAAAGGTGGGATAAAAATAAATAAATAAATACACAGGAATTTGACTGAAGTATTATTCATATTATTTAAAACACTTCATTGCAGTCGGCATCCACTAACAATATTTACTCATATAAATATATTTTCACTAGACTCGGTTTTCACAACTAGTGAGTTGTCTGGTTAGCTGAAATTTTTGAGAAACTATGTATGAATGCACACTGCAGAATTAAAGAAGTTTGACACCACTTCAACTATCATAACTGTATCATACAGAATCCTGGGATCTATAATTTGGTGAGGCATGAGACCTCTCTGACAGACCAGACTGAATGGATCACTAAACTACAAATCCTGGCCTCCATACGATGGAGCCATAACAAAGTGGGATCAAACTGTTTTAATTCTGCAATGAGGATATAGCCTACATTTCCTACAAGCTTCAGCTGTCAGACTAGATGCTTTATCTACTTTATTCAATGGTCTACAAGTGATAATTCAGATAAAACAAAAAGTATATGTTAATTGTTCACTAATCTTCTATATACAGTGGGCCCTTGTTATCCACTGGGATTTGGTTCCAGGACCCACCGTGGATACCAAAATCCATGGAGGCTCAAGTCCCATTAAATACAATGGCACAGTAAAATCAAGGTTTGTTTTTTGGAATTCATACCTTTTAAAAATATTTTCAAGCCATGGATGGCAAGGGCAAACCACTCCTAAACAAATTCTGCTGAGAAAACCCTGTGATACATTTGCCCTAGGGTCACCATAAGTCAGAAATGCCTTGAAGACATATAACAGCAACATTATTCAAAGCTAATTTGACATAACCATGGCATGTTCCTGATCTTAGGTTTTAAATTATGTTTGTTTGTTTGTTTGTTTTACAGGATGGCAAGATGATAGATCTGGTGAAAGGTGCAAATGGACCTCTTCTAAGCAGAAAAGTCATTGAGTTTGTAGAACAAGAAAGAAAAATTGTAGCAGGAGAAATACCAAGACCAGAGGTAACAGAGCCATTTTTCAAAACAGCTTTTTTAAAATTAAAAAACTGGGAGGTTTCCCCAATTGTTCAGTTATGTTGTTATACAGTTTTAAGCTTTTTGGTGTTTCTGATTATTTGGATGAAAAGACAACCCACTGAGGTGTTGCCTATCGGCCATGAACTAATATAAAAATGTTTGGGATGTCAACTGAAGTCTAAATGTTAAGAATGGCCAAAACTGATTCATACATTTGAATTCTATCTAAAGCAATACAGAAATCTGAGTGTTTTTTCAGGAAGCATCTGAAGCAGCGTATGGACTAGGTCCAAATTCTACTGCAGTCTTGCAGTCTTTGTGTTGGTCTCTTTAGATAACACATCATGTGAATTTTTATGCTATAACGGACAAACTATCGTACCAACATGATTGCTTTCTTTTTCTTCATTTGCCATATTTTGCTTTACCGCTCATTGACTTACCCCCTCCCCCTTTTTTATGTATTGCTGTTTTCATTAACAGGATGTTGCTGCCCATTCTTAATATATGTTTGCTGTTTTTGTTATTTGCCATCAAATCTACTTCAACTTACAGTGACTCTATGAATGAGAGATCACTGTGAACCCTACTCTGGTCTTACAAACTCATCACTCTGGCTTCCTTGATTGAATCAATCTACTTGTAATGTGGATTGACTCAATCTATGTGTAATGCAAGCTACTTCATTTCAGACTGCCCTCTATTTTACCAAGCATTATTGTCTTTTCCAATAATCCATGTCATCACCTGATATTCACAAAATGAAAGTTCAGGCCTGATTGGCTGTAGGACCCATTCATTTGGTTTTTTGTTTTGTTTTGTTTTGTTTTTGGCAGTCTTTGATGCAAGTTGGCTTTCTTCACTGTCTAACCTTCACACCCATATATAGAAATCTGAATATCATGGTATCCCATTTTTTCACTACCTTTCTCTGGTGGTGGTATTGTGTACTCCAGTGAAATATGAAGCTATGCTGCTAGTAGTATTGCTGCTGTTAGGATTTTCCAAATCAGACAGGCTTTTTCTGAGGAGTCAGACAAAATGTGTCAGCTACTAAGCATCAGCAGTAATGGTGGATGACACTGGTGGAGGATCTCCCAGAGACTACAGCAGAATCACTTTAACCCTGAAGGAGTTAACACTGCAGTGTATATAAATATTTTTTTATTGCTGTTAACAGCCATCAAGTTGACATTGATTTTTTCTGACCCCATGAATATGAGACCTCCAAGTCACCTTACTATCAACAATCTCACTCAGGTCTTGATCCAAAAGTTGTGGCTTCCATGACTGAGACTATCCATCTGTAATGTGGTCTTCCTCTTTTCCTACTGCCTTCTGTCTTTACCAAGCATTATTGCCTTTTCTAGTGAGCCACATCTTCTCATGATATGTCCAATATATGGCAGTCCCAGTTTGTTTATATTACATAGAAACAAATAACCTATGTTCCAGTCAGTGTCTGTCTCTGTCACTGATCACTTTGGAAATGAATGAGATTTATACAGGCAAAGAATTTTCAGAACGAACTGCTTGTCTTAGGAATCCAAAGGTTTGATTCACTCAGAGTCCCCTATTCATTCTGCTAAAGGGAGAATCCTTTCTGTATGAGTAGGCAATACACATGGATCCTAGAGCAGATCAAACCAGAAATCTCCCTGGAAGCCAAGATGAGGCTGTCGTACTTTGGGCACATCATGAGACAGCAGTAAGAAAGGAGGAGGGAAGTAGAAAGAGAGGAAGGCTGCATGCTAGATGGATGGACTCTCTTAAGGAAGCTACTGGTATGACTTTGCAGGAATTGAGCAGAACAGTGGAGGACAAGGGGTCTTGGAGATGTTGAAAATGACTCAAGGGTAGTTAACAACAACAAAGGCAATATCTTGCCCTCATGGATGTTGGGAGAACTGCACTTTCTTTGTGTGACTAATAATTTGCATGCAGTGTTTTGTCTTTCCCACTGCCGCAATCCCAGTGGTTCTGCTAGAAATACGATATTTGGGCAACATTTTCTTTTTTTCCCTAGAAAAAGTGATATTTTTGTGGTGGGTAGCACAAAATGGTTTTGGCCAGAAGATATAAGAAACATGTTGGTCATTCCTGCCTTTAAGTGTTATGACCTGAAGCAGTTACCTCATATGCACATTTTTCTCTGATATCAAATATGAATGTTTTCATCTGATTCATACATTAGACCACAGCAGGTTGTGGTTTTGCTGATTACAGTTAATCAGCAAAATTATAACAACATTAAAAATACACATTTCTGTCTGAACACTATGAGATATATAGCACAATCAGAGGGCCAAGACAGACCACCTGAAAATGGCGGTCTGGAGGCACCTGTTTTAACTCCGGAGGCATGCCACAGCAGCCAAACCACATGCCGTCCCTCTGGAGTAAAAAAAAACCCGATTCGTCCAGTTTCTTTTTGCGGCGCCGACTTATGTCACAAATGCACCATTGCACCAGTCTATTGCACCAGTTCAATAAAACTTGAACTGGGAATATATGGGGTTCTCTCATCCTAACGTAGCTATGGGTACTTGCTTACAAGGGACAAGATAAACAGCAACTGCCTCTAGAATCCTTTACGGAGCATGTGTGACCAGCAAAAGAGAGTGAAAAGGACATGTTTTGGAACAAGCCTTCAAGCAGTCTCTAGAAAGCTCAAAATGTTTTTCTCTACTTATGACCTACCTGAACTGGTTGTTCAGTTTCACATGTGTATGTTGTCAATTTTGAATGAAAAGTTTGCTGAACTACTCTTCTTGTTTGTAATATAGGAAGGAGTCTATCCTTCTTTCTGTCTTCTACTTCTAGCACCAATTTTTCTGTTAAAGAAGTAATGCTCAGGAACTCATCAACATTGGTAACTGAGGAATACTTGTAAATAATCCTCCTATTTCCCATCTCTCCCTCGTCTGTAGCTTGATGAAATGTCTGTTTCTGATTAACTGTGGAAGGAGGGGAAAAATAAAAGTGTTGATCAGGCTCCACTTCTCTCCATCTGCTGCAGCCTGATGGAATCATGGTAGTGGTGGTGATAGTGTTCTCTAATGCAACTTGTTGCTATAGATAGGGAAAATCTATGTTAGATACACTTTTCTGTGTTGTTTGAAAACTTTCATCCTTGGAGAGAACACGTTTTAATTCAAATATTTTGAGTCAGCATTGGGTAATAGGAAATAGGAATAGATGCTATGTAGATTTCTCTCTAATTGCTATGTTGACTCTCCAACAGAGAATGGAAGCTTGACCATGGAAACTTTTTTTTAGCTTCCAGAGCTTGTAATTATAGAAGAAAAAGAGTCAGATGAAGAACCTGAAGAAGAAGAGGCTGTAGGCAAGTGTTATCATGGGTTTTCTTAGCAAGATTTGTTCCAATGAGGTTTTCCCCTGAGGCTGAGAGACTTGCCCAAGGTCACCCAGTGGGTTTCATAGCCAAGCAGGGAATCGAACCCTGGTCTCCAGAGTCATAGTCCAGCACTCAAACCACTACCCCACACGGGCTCCATATAAGCTTTAGCATCTGGGATATTATATTTTCATTAAAGTTCATACGAATACCCAAAATGGATTCATAACCCAATTGATATGGAAGCCACCTGTAACCACTGCTTGCTCTGTAGTTAAAAATTATTCATATTTATGAAACCGAGATTATCAACAGATCCCAGCACATATTCATATTCAGAAAACATCTGTCTAAAGATGATTTTGGTGCTGTGGCTCATCCTGTCTGAATGCTAGCAGCTAGCAAAAAATACCATTTTGTAAGAAATGGAAACAATCTTCCCCTCACCCATCTTCTAAGTTAGAAGATATTTTACTTAGGAGTCCATTATACAGTTGGCTCTCCTTATCCATGGATTTTTTTATCCACGGTTTTGAGCATACACAACTTGAATATATTCCCCAAAAGTATGAATTCCAAACAGCAAACCCTGATTTTCCATTTTATATATGGAACATCATTTTGTTGTGCCATTATATTTAATGGGACTTGAGCATCCACGGATTTTGTTATCCACGGAGGGTCCTGGAACCAAACCCCAGTGGATAACACGAGCCCACTGTATTATTCCATGTATGTTTTAAGATAGAGATTTGTTATTGCTGCGTGTGGGTAAACCAGTGCAAGAACAGCAAGAGGCAATATTAAGATAGGAGCTTTTATTCTTGACAGAGGCTCTGCCTTATGGATTTTACAAGTTCAAAGCAGGCAGGACATGGAGGAAATATAGTCGCAGGGGAGAGCTAAATAATTTCTCTGTGTACTGGGCACATTGCAAGGTTTGCATAATGAAGATATTTGGTAACCCACAAGAGCTGTGGATCTGTTCCTTAGACAGTCTCAGAGGGTATTCATATACTTATCCTATTTCTAAAGCAATTAAACAAACCAGCACATACATTGTGAATTGAGTTGGTGGATGGCAGGCATCCAAAGCAAAGTCACAAAGTGTTGGTTAAATTATTATTAAATTATTATTTTTCTCATGCATGCAGACGATGCAGCAGTTAACAATAATTAATGAATGGTGTGTGTTCTTAGCTGTATCTGGGCATTTTTATTTTATTGTATTTGAAAAACTGTGCTGGCCAAATGGCTGTAATAAAGTTGTTGTTGTTGTTGTTGTTGTTGTTGTTGTTATGTATTTGAAAAACAGCAGGTTGGGAAATATAGATTGTTCCCCTGCGGTTCAGACATGCGATTTTGATAGCCTACTTTTGATACAAAGATATTCTGGACCCACGTCATTATAGTCCTTCTTCTTAAAAGTAACTTTTTACTTTTTAAGCTGTAAAAAATTGTTTGCAGTTATTATTCCTCATTCTTAATTAGCCCTATAGTGTAAGTGAAAACATAGTTGTTCATACATTTTTGGGGGGATCTGATTTACAAAACCCTCTCCTGTGTACATGATTTTTAATTTGTTTTGAACTATTTTAACTCTTTCAATATGTATTTTTAATTTGTTAAATCAACATGTTTTAGCCAATTAAAATCATTTTTATTATCCAACCTGTTGTAAATTAGTCAGATTGGTTTTATTGTATGCAACCCTGAAACCTTTGGATAAAAGGCAGGATGTAACTATTTTAACAAACCAACCAACAAATTTATTATAAGAGTTCTGCGTTACCTGTATATTCTATTATTTATTTCAGTAGTTCAAACCAATGTAAAAGCATCCATAGGAGCCAGGCTATAGTATCTAGCTAATGACAATATTTTGTATAGAGACCATGCAAGCTAGTGCTTGCAAGCAGGCTACTATTAAAAGAGAGCTTTTGCATGAAATGTCCAGAAAGTTACCTAATATATAATCTTGTGTGTCTGTTATAAATGTTACATATATTGTCATTTTTTTTTCTTTTAGAGGAGGAAAAATACAATGTCGTCATTATAAGACCTGACGCAGTTGCTGTTGGAAAAGTTGATGAAATTAAAGTAACGGTAAACAAAACTGTTTGGAAAAACTTTTGTTGCTATTATGCCTCTTTATTTTTTAAAGAGATATGTAATTTAATTTAATTTAAATGTATTATTTGATTCATAGTTTAAACAGATAATGGATTTAATTAAACATTCTTTAATCTACATGACAGCTTGAACACAGTCTAAACATAGCCTGATAACATATTCTTTTCTTCTACAATGTGATGGCTAATCTACAACTGAAGATTGTGGAAGCTGGCTTTATCATTCTTGCAGAAGCTGAGAAGACATTAACTGAAGAGCAAGTTAGAGACTTCTATCAAAACAAATCAGAAGAGGTAACATCGATTGCCACTTGTGTGAATTGGGTATTTTGTGGTGCATACTCCAGGTGGTGTGATGAACTTGTGCCTCACCACATCTGGAAGTTCAACTTCCAGCATTCATTATGATTGTCTGTGTTGGCTGGGGCTACTGGGATTTGAAATGCAGCAAGATCTGGTGGACCACAAGTTCTCGATGCCTTATTTAAGGAGATACTTTAAGCTCTCTCACTAAAAATGATCTGAATTCTGTTTTGTAGGCTCTTTAACTTATGACCATTCTTCCCAAGTATGTGTCCTAACATTCTGTAACATATACTTCAGTGTCACCTATTAACAATTAGCCATCAAAAGTGTGTGTGGGGGGGGAATTAAAGTGCATGTTTTGGCAATATTTTGGTTCATATCAACCAAAATGCCCTTAAAATTTTGCAAGCTCTGAATTCACCAGAAAAACTATCTGTCAAGCCAGGTCAGGAGTTGGGAATGTGCAGCCGATGAGCTGCATACAATCTCCCATTTTCTTTTTGTGTCTCCCCAAACCTCAGCCCCTGATTTAAAAAATCTCTTTTAATTGGTGAAAATGTCCCAGATGCCTTAAGACACTTTCCTTTTAATACCTCTGACTGCCCCCCCAATCCTTCATACTCACTCTTCTACTATTAGTTTATTTAGTTTTTTAGTTTGCTGTGTTCGTGCAATTATGGCAAAAAGATGCACACTTATGAAGCATACGTACAGTGAAATTATAAAATAAAATAAAAATAATTTTATTTTATTTTATAATTTCACTTTACGTATGCAAAAACAACAAAGATAAAAAGAAAAATACGTGACAGGCACAAACTTGGCTTGCTTTGGAATAGTGAGTGGGAGGGGGAGAGAGGAAGAGAATCAGGTCCCCTCTTGCCACCTGGCTGCTGTAATTCTGGAACTGAAGAGGCTTTTTGCACTACAATAGCTGCACTATAATAGTGACATTGAGAGTTCATTGACAGGTTTTGCCTGTCAATGAAAAGGTGCACTATAGTAACAGGGTGGCAGTAGGATGGACACAGCATCATCTGATATGTTCCGGCCAAAGATGCGTTTAGCCTGTTACCATTCTGCTTTTTAGCCTTATGTGGTAAGGACCCTATGCTCCAGATGGAGAATGAAGGCTGAACAAATCAGTCCTTGGTGAGTGTTGGAGGTATCAGATTATACCTTGCATTCTAGGACAAAGAAGCAATGACTGACGCTCCTCCTCAGAAAAGATGAATTCATTTCTAACTCAAATCATCTTTTTCTTTGAGTGAAACATGTAGATTTGTTGATAGCTTGGCAGTAGACATAAAGAGAAACATTATATTCTTTGTGTTAGCAAAACTGAAGGTTGATTTTTGGTGATGCGCTAATTTGAAAAAAAAAATGAAACCAAATTGTGTAGTATTATCTAGTGGTAGTGGGGGCAATAAAATCCTGTCACTTGGCTGGAAGAAATCTATCTTCCTGTGGTAAGGTATCCTGAACTACCCCTAGGCAATAGATGACCCCCTGTGATGCCCTACTTTTGTTAGCCTGTTGTTGCTCCACGGAAGGGAGTGTGCCATAGAATTTCTGTCCTCCATCATCATTTCCTCCCACAAAGGTGAAACTGATGTCTTTAATTCCTTTCATGTAACAGTCACAACATGTTACTGGCTCAAAAGTCAGATTTTCATTTTTATTCTGGAAGGGGTATGTAACTAAGCAGCATAAGCTTTCTTCCATTATGAAGATGGGGGAAGTGCTCTGTAGACTGGCTCTAGGATTAATGCCTGAAAAAATAGGCAGAACAAGAATATTCCAGCCAAGGGAAAAGACATGATTCCAAACTCTGGAAATTCAGAAAGCAGTATTTCCTTCATCCAACCATCTTCCATGGAATAAAGGGCAAAACAAGAGAAGAGGGAATATCTAAGCATAGCAAGAGGCATGGTTTCAAAAATATTGCTGGATTTCAATTAGCATTTTGAATATCAGAAATACAACAGACATAGAAATGTAGGTATCTGCCCCGTACAGTGTTTTGGTAAAATGTGAAATGCAGGCAATCATTATGACAACTCCCCACAGCTCTGCTGCTTAGGTAAAAAATTAGACAACTTTGTTGATCCAAATCTAGCTAGCTCAGAACAATACTTTTTATTTTTTTTTCTACAATTTCTCTGAGAACTGCAACTGGACAAAGAGGGTATATGTATGTTTGAGGGATTACCATATGATATGACTGTTCCTGCTAATAAAAATATGTCCTATGAACCCTGGCTCCACTACATCACTATCATACTGTTGTCCATCTAAACCACTTTCGCCAATACTGAATGGCAGCAGTTTTATAGGGTTTCAGGTAGGAAGAGTCTTTCCCATCACTTGCTGCTTGATCTGTTGAAGATACCAAATGGAGATACCAGAACTTGAAATCTTCTAAATGTAAAGCACATCACTGAGCTGTGATCTGTCTTGGTAGACCTTGCTAATATGTACATGTCCCTTAACAGGGTAGAAACATACCTGTATAGGCAAACATGGTGTTAGAATCCATCTTTTCTCAAATGTGAACTTACATTGGATTTTTTATAAATTCAGTATCTCATATTTATACACTTGGAAAGATGATTGCCTAGTTGTTAAACAGTGAAAACCAGCTAGGGTGTGGTACACAAACAGTATTACATGAATGTAAGCAGTGAATCCACTGGGTTGGCTAGAAACCAAAATTTCAGTCTTGAATGCCTGGCTGCTATAGAGACACATGGAAACTGGAGATGGTGGTGGTGTGAGAGAAGAATGGAAAAGATTGCAGAAGCAAAGGAACAGAAATGTTACAGCTGATGAGAACTGGAGTAGTGTGGAACAAGAGTTTAGGAATCAGGCTGATATAAACTAGTTTAGAAGAAGAAGGAAAGCAAGTTTCAACATTTCAAACTTTGCCATTAAGTAGCTTCAGGAAACAATCTCTGACAGCAGGTCCTACAGGGGCAGAAAGTGACAGCGAGATGCTTAAGGACAGAATCTGTTGTTTTGCAATAGGTGCTTTTGTAAAATAAAAGAAGTTTTATCACTAATTAAGTCAATGGGCAAAGAGGCTTACTACTACATTCTGTCTATTTAATGGCAAATTAATTGTACTGGTTTATTTTTCAGCCTGACTTTGAAGATTTTATTTCATTTATGCTGTCAGCCCCATGCTATATTCTGATAGTGTCTGAAGGAAAGCAATCGCATCATGTATTGCCTCTTGTGCAAAATTTGGAGGAGGAGGAAGAACAGGAGGAGGAGGAGGAAGAGGAAGAGCAGGAGGAAATGGAGGAGGAAATGGAGGAGGAAATGAGAGAGGAGGGAGAAGCTCCACCTGGAATGCAAACAATACGTGAAAAACCAACAAAGTAGGTTATGTGTGTGTGCATGCGTACATGCGCACATGCAAGCACATATGCATATGTGTGCACAATGTGTATAGTTCTGATAGTTCATAATTAATACTGAGTTAGATTCATTTAGTCACACTTAGAACATTTTAATTAATGGAACTTACCAGAAGTTATTCACAAATTTAACATTTCATTGATTATAATGAGTCTAACTCTAATTCAATTATAAACTTGTCCCATCAATTTCAGTGGTATGAAATTTCAGCTAGTATTGGATCACATTATATTAAACATGTAGTTTGCTGTAAAAAATGGCTCTTTTTTCCCTGAAAGGGAAGTAGAAGGCCTAATTCAGACTCAGATCAGAGATGGTAGATGGAGATTCTTTAAACTTGCTCTCATTTGGTTTTTATCTAAAAATTTGCTCCCTTCACACAAAAAAAGGGTTTTAAAAGGGAAAGAAATGCCACTATTGACACCAATAGAGTTTCCACACCTTTTGTTTCTGAAGCTGTTGACTGTGGTGAGTTCTTAAATAACAGTGAGGCTGGCCAGGGGGAGTTTAAGCTCGCTCACTGGCGCATTCATATCTGAATCCAAACTGGGGCCACACAAAGCAACTTTAAAGTGCTTTCTAAGTTTATATTTAACCAGTGGTTATGTACAGTAATGTGCATGTCAGCCTGAAAGAAAGTACAAGCAATAAAAACTGAAAATTGTGCCAAACTATTTTAGTGGGCACACAGCAATCCAAACAAAATCTGGTTTACCAGACCACCAGAGCTGCACTTGCAGTTGACTAATGCATTTATGCCATTTCAGCAACAAGATTAGATAATTCAGAATGCAAAAGTCTGAAGAGAATTTTGAACAGGGAAAGTGTTGTATGCATAATACAGTACAACATGTCTTTGGTCTCTCCCACAACACTTGTGCCCACCCCACTGAACCAGTGTTTGTTCTCATTAGAGTTTATCAAACGATAGAATTTGGGGGTATAATGCAATGGCAATCCGAATGCAATCATGGGGTTTCACGTAATTGCGTATGAGTGTATCTCACATAATTTTGGGCAAAAAGGAAGTCATTCCGAATGCAATCATAGGTTTTATGTTAATGCTTATAAGAGTATCTCACGCAATTTCGGGCAATGGGGGGGTCATTTTCGGGAAACGAGAAGTCATTCTGAAAGCATTCTAAATGCAATTAGATTTCACATAAATTCGCTAAACTAGCGAATTTACATGAATTTGAATTGGCTCAATTCAAAATTGGGAGAAATTCCTCCCATGTGATAAACACCATTGTTCACCGCTTATCTCTGCTGTCATCCATGCAGATTAGCGCATTCTATTTAAAATGACTTATCTCCAACAGGATAAAGTCACGTTTAAATTTAAAAGTGGATGTTAGTGCACTTGGCCACAGCCAGGTAAGCACTACCCGTTTGCAGCCCGGACCCCAGCTGTGCTTATCCAGCGGTTTTTCAAAAACGACAAGCTCCCATTTTTGAAAAACTTCTGCATAAGCATGGCTGGGGTCCGGTCTGCAGACAGGTTGCACTTGCCCAGTCATGGCTGAGTGTGATAACATCCACTTTTAAATTTAAACACGACTTTATCCCATTGGGTTTCTTATAAGCTCTGTTCCCCCTTGGTTACTGTTTTTAAGAAATCTACAAGAGAGAATAATTTTACTAAAATAGGTCAATTTGCAAGTAGATTTTACAGATATTGTATTGTAATTAAGGATTCTCTGCTTAAGCTACCCTCCCCCTTTATTTAAACAGAGGGTCCCTCATAAGGTAGAACCTGTATTACATCTGTTTTGCTCCTGCACTTGTGTCTGGCGTTTCACCAGATCCTATATTATTTCATTTCAAACTTAATTTGGAGTGTATGAAGTACTGATTGGTTTTAGTACTGTTACTTAACATCATTTTCTTTTCTTTTTAGTTTGAAAGGCGCCTTGGAAAATCAGGACCTGTTACATTTATGTGATATTCAGGACAGTGTGGAAGAAGCAAGTAGGCAACTTGCCTTCTTCTTCCCTGATTTTTCCAAATCGAGGAGAGGCCCAGAGGTTGAAAGAACATTGGCCTTGATTAGACCTGCCCTCTTAAGGGAAAGAAGAGGTTAGTGACGATCATTCCCTTTTCTACCTATACCTTTCCCTCCTGTATTGGGTTTCTTCAATATTGTGAATTGGTAACAATTAGAAATGTGCCCAGTCAGCGGTAGGGACTGCAGATCACAGTTTTCCTCACCATTGCCTAGACGGATTAGGGATGCTAGGAGCTTCAGTTCAACAGCATCTGAAGAGCCACACAATTCCCATATCTATGCTAGAGGAATACAGTGAGCCCTTGGTATTGATTGAAGTTTGGTTCAAGAACCACCTGAGGATACAAAATATATAAATGCTTAAGTCCAATTGGCATAGTAAAATGGTGTCCCTTATATAAAATGGCAAAATCAAGGTTTGCTTTTTTGAATTTATATATTTTTAAATATTTTCAAGCTGTGCATGGTTGAATCCATGGATAAACAATCCATGGATATGGTGGGTTGACTGTAAATTCTGGCAGTGGTGCTGTTTGGTGAACTGTTGTACAAGAATAACAGAAGACACTGTGCAAGCCTTGTACAAGAGAATTTGTATTACAATTCCTAGGATTCCTGACCTCCTACCTGGTAGGAGCTGAAGTGCAAAATAGTGGGAAGGTGCCAGATTAGGGGAGGCTTCTTATAATAATGAGATTGTATAGGAATAGTAGCAGGAGAGGAGCACAAAATTGCCGGGTTCTCAGGATTGCCAATTAAACAGTCTCACTACTTCCCATCTCTCCCACTTCTGCAGCTTGATGGAATGGCTATAGCTGGACAACAGGGAAAAGCATGGGAAAAGCAGGGGATAACCTGGAGTTATACATTTGTGACTTTTTCATATTCATGATCTTTACATACACTTTAGTTCAGGGGATAATTTGGGACCATGAAAGATCCCCATCCCGACTTATTGGGCAGTGGCTGCTGTTGCTTTGGAAGCAGGTGACTGACATTTCCACCTCTCTTCATGCAAGTAATCTGTACTGAAAGGGTGAATTGTGGCAGAGACCCCGCTTCTCCTGGTACTTTTTTGTTTTGTTTTGTTTTGTTTTGTTTTGTTACAAAGGCAGAGAGAAGTTACATTTTTGTCAGGACCAATACTGAGAGAAGGTGGAGCCCCTTTCTCACATACGATTCCAGTTCTGATCAGCCCCCTCTCCCAAATGCTGTCGACATTTTACAAGAGATGCATACAGTGTCAAATGAAATGTTTAAACATCAGATACAGTTTTGTCTTTAGGCTGTCAGTTGATAAGGCTCAGCAATAAACAGCTTTAAGTGAATGGATCATTTTAAAACATCAATTCTGTTTTTCTCCGATTGAGAGTTTATTCATCATCTTATGTTGTGGAAGAATGGCAAACTAACACAGAAACTAAATTTTATGGCAGAATCTTCTTGGTGGTGGCATCTAACCGTGAAAGTCCCTCCTGGTAGAGATGTGGTTGTCTTCTCACTGTTGTTATTGAGGTGCCAATTAATAACATAGTGTGTGTGTGTGTGTGTGTGTGTGTGCAGGCTTTCAGGAGATGGACATTTTAGTTCATCATTCTTATATTTTTATATCTTTTATTTTTGAATTATGATTTTAATTTTGTTTTATTGTTGCACATAAACACACACACATGGATTTAAATTATGTTTGTGTTTGCAATATTCAAACTATATTCAGATACTGAAGACAAGTAACAGAGGAATGCTGTTTCGATGTAAGATTGCTAAAGGGTAGAAGGCTAGATCTGATGAAGAAAATTGCTGGCAAGGGGCACAACCAGACTCTAAGCCTTAGAGCCTTCACGTTCCTATTCATCTTCTATTTCCAGTTTAATCTCTCAGTCAGGACTCCCAATTTAGTTCTCCATTTAGTACATTTCTTCCTCAGATATTTGTTTCCCTCTCAGAGTCCCCTTAAAAATATTAATCCCCACATCCATCCATCCCCCACCAGCAGTCCACCTTTCATATTTTGCTTTTGTACCACTTACTGAATTCTATGAGGCCAATTATAATTGAATATTGCAAGCACACACGTAATTTAAATCCATGTGTGTGTTTGTGTGCAACAATAAAACAAAATTATATTTAAAATTTGGCACACAGTTCTATGACACACAGTGTTATGCATCCAATAAGGTGCCAGTGCATGACTTCAGTGCAGGACTCTTCTGCCTTTGCTGCTCAGTAGAACTACAGCATTTAGATGCAACCTTAAAGCCTTAGACAAAATCACCCCAAAATTGATGCAAACATAAAATAGAAAATTTACCCTTTTGTTTCCTCCTAAATTTGTTGTTGCATGCCTTCAAGTTATTTTTAAATTGCAGGTAACCCTAAGGTGAAACTATCATGGGGTTTTCTTGATGAGATTTGTTCAGAGGGGGGTTTGCCGTTTAACCACTGTCCCTTCCTTAAGGTTTCCCCACCTGTCTGGCCAAAACAATAATTCATAGGGGTTACACCATCATGGCTGATAAGAGGACAGAGCAAATAAAAATGGTTTGGATGGGCAAAACTTGTTTAGACTGCATGTAATGAGAGTGATCTGACAAAGTTTTTGAGCTTTTAGCCATTTTGTCTTCTGGGGAGAACCACCAAGTTTGACTATGTTAAATCCAAAGAGTACCAAGGCTGAGTGAAGGCATTTTGCTTCTAGTAGCAGAGGATCACTTTCCCTGAATCAAAATGAATTGTAGTTAAAGCCAGCCAAACTATTGTGGCATTTGAGGCCCTTCAGATGCTGCCAGATTGCAAGTCTCATCGGTCCTACCCATCACAATCAATTTGAGGAGTAATGGGAGTTGCAGTTCAGCAACATCTAAAGCAGTGGTTCCCAACCTTTGGGCCTCCAGAGGTTTTGGATTTCAATTGTCAGAAGTCCCAGTCAGTATGCTCATTTGTTCAGCAATTCTGGGAGCTGAAGTCTCAAAAATCTAGAGGACCAAAGATTGAGAACCACTGATCTAGAGGGTCACACATTGCCCTGCCCTTGTCTAATGGTACAGCCAGTCCTAAAGAATGCAGAGCAGTGGGGTTAAGCGGCGGTTCCATTTTGTGAATTTTTAAATGCAGAATCTATCCTGAGAAGGATTGCAGAAGATGGCTTTGAAATAGCAATGGAAAGGGAAATAGTCTTATCAGAAGAGCAAGCACGTGAGTTTTACAAAGATCACGAAAATGAAGACTATTTCCCAGTTCTTCTAGAAGAAATGACCAGGTAATTTATTTTACACAGCACATCGATAGCTTTGACATTTGATCCAAGAAGAAGAATAAAATATTGATCATATATATATATATATATATAATTAATTAACAAGAATACACACAGAAAGATGTACCTACAATCCGTTTGTCAAATAGTACCCACATCCATAAGAGTTTTTCAGAGCTGAGCTCCCAACAGGCATGTCTACTGTACTTTCATACTGATCAATAAATCATAATTGCACACTATTTATTTTTCATTGTTTAACATCTGGAGTCATGGGGTCTCTACATTAGCAAGTCTTAATTGTGGGGCTGGCACCACTGATGAAATTTAAATATATGTTTATATGTTTTGTGGTCTATAATGCAAGAGGTATAATAAAATTTTACAAAATATTATCATTATTAGATTACATACTTTTCCCGTGCCCATCCCCTCTCCTCCCCCTCCGATAGCTATGACCAAATCAATGAGTACCCCGGTACCCATAATGTGGAATATCTTATTAATAATTTTTCTAACTTCATTGTGCCCCTTTTCAACTTTAACTTTCTCAATCCAACTACCTCATTTTTCCCACCAGACCATTTTGTTTATTTACCATTATATTTTCCTTTACTTTCCTTTAGATATTCAACTAAAAGATATTCTGCAATATGTGACAACCCCCCCCCCCCCAATATTGTTTATTTTTCCAATCCAATGCAATTACAGCATGTGCGACCCTTAACAAACTTTTTTTATTATGTAATCTTCTGTTTTATTCAATCTGAAATTTCTCAAATTCAGAATTAAACAATTATCTTTATCAAATTGAAGGTTTCTCCCCACCATCCTGTTTATCTCCTGTACAACATATAACCAAAAATGTTGTACTTAGGGGCACTCCTACCACATATTGATGTATGTTTCTTTTTGACCACATCCATGCCAGCAATTTGGAGAGAGATTTTTATTTATCATTGCTATCTGATGTGGGATTCTATACCATTTGCTAATTAACTTTAATTGTTGTTCTCTTACCTTTATGTTTTTAATTTTAGTTGTCTGAGAGAGCCAAAATATTAACTCTTCAGTGTTTATCTTTAGATCTTTCTCCCATATACCCACCAGCCCTTCCTTTATACCAAATTGGTTCTCCAAAAGAAACTTGTAAACCTTTCCTATTAACCCCTTTTCTCCCCTAATCCTTCTTTTCAATACAACCTCAAACTGTGATGTGCTGTCACCTGTTTCTTTTATTTCTTGTAAAGTTCTATTTATTGACATTAACTGAAGCCAATATTTCTTCCAAATAGTTCACTTAATTTTTCCATCCTAATTGGTTTCCCTCTTTCATCAAATAGGTTCCCTATAATTCTATATCCTTTATCTTTTATTACTTTAATTACTGTTCCTAACTCTTGATTCCCTCCTTTGTTTAGATATTCTAATGGGTACCATTTTAAATTTAAAATTTTTATACTTTTAAACCATTTGTTCCATACATGTTGTATTGATAGAAGGGGGGCCTTCTTCAGGTCCGTAATCTTCTTACTTGGTTTCATTTGAAATATACATGTGTAATCCATGTTATTACGGTAACATATTTTTTATTGTAAAAATATTTTCCCTTTCATATTCAAACTATAATTTGACTGAAACTATAATTCCAAAGATGGGAGTCCTCATCCTTCTTTTTCTTGATGTGAATAAATTAATTTGTCTTGTAGTGACATTGACCACTTGCATTAGATGGACAATTTTGAGATCATGTCCAGATCTCATTAGGGTCTGTTCCATTTTGAACAAAGTTCTATGCATGAGTCCTCTTAATTAATAAATCCAGGCCCAGCTTTATCTATTTTTCTTTTACGAATAAACAAGATTTGCAAATTTTGAAAAAAAAATGCTAGAAATGTTATGGGTGTGTCACAAACTATGTTGTGGTTTAATTAAATATTTTAACATTTTATTGTTTTAGCGGCAAGTGGTATACAAGCCTTTCTTTAAACGGTTTCTCATGGTTTTCCCCTCAGTTCCCCCAAGTCACTTAATGATGTCTTCATTTGAAAATCCTGAATTCAGCTTTTTGAATTATTAATATGCTTAGAATTGTTATGGAATGTAGAAAACCTATGCAAGTTACACTCCATTTATATTAAAATAGCCATATTACAGGGAAAATATATTATTTGTTGTATAATTATTCTTTTTTAAAAAAAAAATCTGATGTGTTTGTTTCAACAGTGGGCCTACTCTTGCACTTGCTTTGGTACAAGAGAATGCAATACAAAAATGGAGAAGCTTACTGGGTCCAAAGAAAGTCGAGGAAGCAAAGGAGCAATGCCCAATGAGGTACTTTGTCGTAATAAGTGTACAGTATTAGAAAAACCCAAAAACCTTAGAATTGCCATAGGTCGGAAACGACTTGGAGACATGCAACATACAACACACACACACACATTAATCTATGACATCTCGATAAATGAAGCTGTATTTATATTCCAAGCATGTAAGCCATGGTGTGTCGTAACCCATGCAACAATACTGCCATCATCTGGATAGTACTTGATACTTCTTTAGCACTTTGAAATTATTAAGGAGTTGACATGTGAACCTGTAGCAATTTGTTTACTTGCAAGACCTGCATACAGCATAAATGGGTATACGATTATACCTCCTTAAAATGAGACTGTTGAAAATAAGCATATGCCAAAGAGCAGGGATGGGAAAGTGTGGCCTGCTGGCAGGATGCAGCTTCCCTTTTCCTGCACTCCAATTTTTAAGCTAATAAGAAAATAAGAGAATAACAACACGACATTAGATCCATTTTGTAAACTCCTGCCTCTCATGAATTTACCTCTTAGTCACGGCTAAATTAAATCAGAGAAATTTAATAACTATGGTCAAAAAACATGCCAACAAATGTTTTATCTGAGCTGAACTCTCCAAACCCACACTGAATATAGTTTATGGTAAAATAGAATGACCATATTTGAAAGCCTGTTTGATGACAGTTCTCCAGATTACGTCATCCTGTATTTAAAGGATTGTCCAGTTTAAAGACCTGAAGAAAGGGAGAGCACCAGGAGTCTTGTCATTGCCCATCAACAATTTGCCCTTGGATAGTAGACTAAGGGATAATCCTGTTGGTGGCTTACACTGGTGTAAAATGTGTTTGTAAGGCATTGCTCAAGAAGGTGTCCAGTAAATACCAGGCATTGCATAAGGAAGTATGGATACCTCCTTGTGCAATGCCTTTCATTCCATGTATACAAGGACAGCTGGAGGCCTCTGTTTTCAAGTCCACCTCATTCCGAGCCACTAATTGTTGGTGTGATGCGCCCAGGTGCTGTCCTTGAGTTCCTGAGGAAGAACCAGCTTTGTCTGGGGGACACAACCCTTTTCTTTTTCCCTGGGTATAAAAGGGAATCTACGTAATGGCATGGTATGCCATAACCACCCATATGTGGGTATAAAGGAGGTGAAGTTGCACTCTGGAACCTCCAGCTACCCTTACATACCCCAAGAAGAAGCCTCCGTCTTCCAACTACCAATGTGCATATGCTAGTGGATATCTATGCTCTGTCAGCAGTTCTATTAACTTGCAGTAATTATTTTTAAGTTTGTAAATTACCATATGCACGTTTTATGTATTCTGTTTTAGAGTTCCTC
This sequence comes from Urosaurus nigricauda, assembly GCA_034509955.1. NCBI lineage: Eukaryota > Metazoa > Chordata > Lepidosauria > Squamata > Phrynosomatidae > Urosaurus > Urosaurus nigricauda. Next base: position 64,172,456 of record JAOEGL010000006.1, on the reverse strand, counting down.
TTTTGCCCCCTTTTGTGGTGATGTACAGCATCTACGGTAGTAATTTAGGGGTGTGTGCACACCCTCATGCTCCCACAGATAAAAGGGTATCCCTTCTGGTCAATGAAAAGAAAACAGATTTGAAAATCAACACATGAACAGTATCTTTGCGGAGACCTACTAAAATTATGTAAGAGTGTGCAATCTTTTTGAGTTCTTCAGATCTCTCCACTGAGTTATGTGGTTTTTTTTAAAAAAGTAGAGGGTAGCTTGAAGCATAGAAGTCTAAAAATTTGGGTAGATATTGGAGCCACAAGATCCTCAGATAAACTTTGATTTGAAACAGAAATCATATAACCACTGGTAGTGTTCAGGCATCAGATTATAACTTTCAGTGCATACTTGTGAAATTTTAGTTGGGGCTTTTTAAAACTTTTGCAAATCTTCTTGAAATACCTAAATTTGTTTTGAGTTCCTAAAGACAAACAGAACCTATAATGTTTCCTTCAGATTTAACCCAGGAAAAATCTAAAATCCTTCTCTATTCATGAGTCACACTCCCTTGAACCTTGCCTTAGGAGAAAAAGATTGGATTATCCAAAGCTGCGTTGTTATCTCTGCTTTCCATTATCACCTAAAGGCATTTAAACACTGTATTTTATTACTTCCACTGGTACTGCAAACAGATGCACTACAAATATCTATAGTGCCAGTATCCTCAATCTGGCAAAGGATGGGAGACTAGAAAGTAATGGGAAGCATACACACAGACACAAACATTTCTTCACAGTGCATGCAGCTATGAACTATATTTGTGTAGATGTATTTAAAATTAGTTCATCCACGGAAGAGGAGTATGACATTGTAACTTGTGGACATGAAATATCCATGCCATATATCTAATTTTCTGATTTCATCGTCCCTAGTTTACGTGCTGAGTTTGCAATTGACAGTGCACCGATCAACCAGCTGCATGGAAGCTCAACTCCTGATCAAGCGGCAAAGGAATTAGAATTCTTTTTCCCGGTGGAAAACACTTTGGCTATCATTAAGCCTTCTGCTCTTGAGGAACACAAAGGTAAATGTCATGAGAACCATGCACACAACTTTCTTTATTCATATATGGATGTATAAGCAGAAAGCAGGATGGCACCTGCTAGCTTTGCTCTTGATGCTGATGTGCCTGCTGGCCCAGTTATTCTGATCATCAGACCACATCCAGAGTATTCATTAAAGAGAACACACTGAAGATTCAGCCATCTGCCCTTAATGCGAAGCGTTTACTTTCCAGGATCTGTAGCCAGAGGCTATGGCTGTGACATTCTTTGAGGCGGTGGCCTGTGGGGAGATCCTGCTATCCTCTCAGAAAATATGGATGTCTTTTGTGCCTGAATGTATTGAGAAAAGGATGGACAACAAGTCCAAAGGATGGACGGACAATGTCTCATTTTCAAATGCATGGCTTTTAATTAAAAGACCGTGTGATATTATGATTGGAATGTATTATTATAACTTAGAAAACGTCTGTGGCAAGGCACTATGAAAGAGATATTGTGGCTTACTAAACCAGTGTCCAGCTACTGATGAACCTTTCGCTTGACACAAAGCAAAAATGCAGCCCAATCAGTACTAGTATTAGCAGGCAGGCACATGATATGAAATGGCTTTTTTTTTTTTTTTTTTTTTGCATTTGCAGTTTAAATCTAAGATCTTTTAAAGTTCTTAATTGTACATACTTTTAAAATAATGTTAATTTATTTCTACTTTTCCCTCCTAGACGAAATAATAAGTAAAGTACAAGATGCTGGATTTGTTATATCTGAAATGAAAGAAGCACATATATCACCCGAGATGGCAGCACAGTTTTATAAATCTCAAGAAGGACAACCATATTTCGATCAACTTGTGGAATATATGTCAACGTAGGTGCCTGGTGTTTTTTTTGTTTTTTACATGCAGTATGTTATACAAGCCTCTATTGTAACGCTGAACTCAACAAGTAGACCAGAAGTGTTTGATACTTTCTTAATGTTCTTAGAAAGTTTTTGCCTTTTGGAAGGAGTAGCAGATTACAAAGATAAGAATAGCCATGCCACAGGACACTTAAGGTGTATCCAGTCCAGTATTCTGTTCTTACAGTGAGCAGCCCACAGGAAGCTCATGGGATGCTGTCTGGACAATGTTCTCACAGAGGATATATGCACACCAGTATTAAATTCAGCTGATTTTCGTGAGCAGACGTTACTATGAGACATAAAATTCAACTCAGAACTTTAAAATGAAAAAGAAAACTAAAAAACAAAGCAAAACAAGTTAAAAATTACCCCAGGAACACCAGATCTCCCCAAATATGTATGTATTACTCATTAAGTAACAAACGTTAACATTTATATTGCTGTAGTTGCAATATCCAAAGTGAAACAATTTCTTGTATGGTTTGAGATACTAACCAAAGGGCTAATCCTGAATTTTGGGCTGCATTCCTGGAACAGATTTCCAACCTCTGTTTCTAGGTCTCTCCAAATATAGAAGTTCTCTCTGTTTTTCTTACCTCACAACTTTCTAGTGAGGTAAATAGTTCAAGTGTTGGTGTTTCAAAAATCTTAGAAAATAACATTTCATCCTTCATGCAGACACAGGCAACTTCTTGCATTCATTATCCAGCCCCCACCTCTTTGCAATACTTTCATTGTACCAGGTAACTTTACGGTGCTTAAACTCCAGCTACTCAGGCATGGTATATGTGGTTGTTGTTACTCACCCACTTTGCAAAGCAATCTTTCACATATGCAAATAACAGTTTGCTCTAGAACAGAGTAAACTCCCAATCCTAGGATTTTCTGCACATAGTGAATGGGTAAAATACTGCAAAACCAGAAAGGAATGGTGCTAAGACAATTAGTCAGTTGCCTATCAAGGAATTTGTTGCATATAACTCTGATGTCTTGCAGCATGGCATTAGCATGGGTAGCACACCCAAACAGATTCCTTCAGAATGTTACACTTAAGAACAACTTCAACACAATTGATAGAGTCCTCAAAGCTACAGAGCAAGATTGTTTGCATTTCTTCAGTCATTGTATGTTTTGGTTTTCCAGTGGTCCATCCATGGTAATGATTCTCACCAAAGAAAATGCTGTAGAGGAATGGCGAAAATTAATGGGACCAACAGATCCAGAGAAGGCTAAAGAAACGCATCCTGATTCATTGCGTGCTCAGTTTGCAAAAGATATTCTGCGCAATGCTGTTCATGGATCATCAAATGAAGAACACGCTATAAAAAGCATTAATTTTGTTTTTGGTGACATTGATTTGGAGAGCCTAAAACACAAATATGTTTATGTATAATGTTTCAATTTTTTTTCAGTATCATAAACCATACAAATAAACAAAGTTTGCTATAACATAATTATGTTTGTAATTATTATTGCTATCTTGAATCATGGAGATTAAGGATGCTATCACCATCCAATTGATAGTAGTGGATATTTTATCATGTATTTCAAGGAAGAAATAGCTTCGCTTACATAACATCTTGCAGCAGCATCAGATTTTATGTAAAAGAAAACTGTACATGACTAAACATTCAGAGCCAAAGAGAGAGATATGATCCATGGGGGTACCTTCCAACTCTATAATGCTGTGTTTCTACTAGTATAGTTTAGCAAAGAATGTTCACACATATTCATTCAAAGGTAAAAGCAAAAATAGGTTTCCTGACAATCAGAAACATCTATAGAAAAGAACAAAAGATTAGCAAGAATTCTACCTGTTTTCTATAATTTGATGTCTGGAAATGTTACTTTGGAATTATTTTGCAGAGAACAATGAGGTTTTTGTGCAAAGCTCATCTTTTCTGTACAGAAAATTGTGTTTTCTATGCAGAAAACAGATTTTTGTGCAACCTGCCTGCACATATTTTTCTCTTTAGAATAATTCAGCCACTCACTTCATGACGTTCAAATATAGGAAGAATGCTGTCGGGGAATATTAGTTTTATCCCACTGCAAGGATAAAGCTACCATAATTGTATGTCCTTGCATGTGAGGAAGAAATGGGCAAAGTTTTACAAGTTGTTTTCCCATGATTTGAGGTTAGGAAATAACCAAAGAACAATATTCTAACTACACACAGCAAATTACATAATATATGATACATATTTGAAATCTCTTGTTGCTTAAACACATCCATAACCCTTAGAGCTGTTCACAGAGGAGAAGAGTTCTGCTGGGGGTGAGGAAGATATCCACTTTTCGAGCCTCCAGTTACATCTGTGGATAATTCCACAAGTACAATTCTGCTGCTGGCATTGCTTTCACTTGATAGATATATACATAGACAGATATATACATAGGCATGCATGATATCTGGAATATTGCCAGAAGAATCAAGGATGCTTGAGAGATGCTTTTAAAAGCTGCGCCCTAAATTTATTGTACCTTTCCTATCAGTGTCTCTGGCTTAGCTATAAATTTAACTGTTAAAGTACGTACAATACAGTGTCGTTATGTTGCTATTTGCTTCATTCTTCATTCTTCACATAGAGTCTTTTGGGCTACACCATTTGGGCAAAATTGGAATGATTTAAAAAAAACACAAAATGGAATGATTTAAAAAAAACACAAAAAACACCTTTCTATCATTTTCTGACTTGTAACAAAACCATATTTATGTACTGACCTCTTCAGACAGTATTTTATGCATCTCTTCTTTTTCACCTATGTCTTGTGATTGAAGCTTGTTCGGCGAATAATTTACTATGTTCCTCCCCAAAAATCTCTCTGCATATACAGTTATCAAAATTGTACCTTCCAGCTTGTGAAGATGATTGTCATAGAAAATGAGTGGTGAGCAGGGAAAGTGTAGAAGATGAACATTACATTAAAATTCTCATCCAGACCACTGGCTATTCTTTCCTCACCCTATCAAAACAGAAATGCAATATACTTAAGGATTGTCATGTTTTATTATACATGCTAGCTTGGATCCAGATTTGATTATATTTAGAGCAGATGAACTGATATTACATTGGTCAAATTAGTCTTAGGATGTCATTAATTTCAAAGGGGCTGCTCTAAATATGAGCAATTCTGGATCTCATCCCATTATGAGGGCTGCTGTTCCACAGTTGAACTTTGTTTTCTATATGATAGCCTGCTCTTGTGTTTTGTGTGTTTTACTTTTTTCAAATTATTTTATAATTTTTTAAAGTGTTTTGTTTTGTTGGTTGGCTTGGGAATGGAGCCCTAGTTGCTTTTGGATTTTGCATCATCTGACTCAATCTGTTAATATAAAAGCTTGTGATTTGTGTGTGTGCGACCACAATTCACAGCTGGGGGATGAACAGAGGAGGTCAGCTGTTTTGCAAAATTGCTTAGATCCTGTTCTGGGTGCCACATTTTAAGAAGAGCATGACCAATTAGAATATATCCAGAGAGGATCAACCAGGATGATGAAAAGTACGTTCTATGACAAATGTTTGAAAGACTTAAGAATGTTTGGACTGAATAAGCAAAGATGTAAAAGCCGTCTTCAAATGTCCTAAAGGGCTTTTATGCTGAAGTTGGAGTAGTCTTAGAATAATAGAATCATAGAGTTAGAAGAGATGACACAGGCCATCCAGTCTGCCTGCCATTCAGAAATACACAATCAAAGCACTCCCAACAGTTATATAGCAATAGCAAGTACATTTCTATACTGCTTATCAGTGCACTTAACCACTCCCTAAGAGGTTTACAATGTGTAAGCTAATTGCCCCCAACAAGATAGGAACTCATTTTAGCAACCTCAGAAGGATGCCAGACTGAGTCAACCCTGAGCCCTGGCTGGTATTGAACTCACAACCTTGTAATTTGTGAGTGAGTGACTGCATCACCAGGGCTCCAGTCTCTATTTAAAAACCTCAAAAGGAGGAAACCCCGCCAAACTTGGGGGCTGCATATTCCACTGTCAAACTTCTGTTACAACTAGGAAGTTCTTTCTAATGTAAAGGTGGCATTTCTTTCCCTGTTGTTTAAATCCATTGCTCTGTGACCTAGTCTTTGGAGCAGCAGAAAACAAGCTTGCTCCATGCTCAATATGACATCCCTTCAAATAGTTAAACATGGCTAAACCTTCCTTTCCTCAGGTTAAACATACTTAGCTCCCTAGCCACTCTTCATAGGGCATGGTTTCCAGATCTGTCACCATTTTGGCTACTTTCTTCTGAACACACTCCAACTTATCAACATCCTTTTTGAATTGTGGTACCCAGAACTGAAGTCAGTGTTCCAGGTTGTGTTCCCTACAGAGGACAGGACTAGAACCGATTTGTGGAAATCGCAAGGAAGTCAATTTTATCTGAACATTTTGTAACAGTGAATTCATTCCTAACAGTTAGAGTTGTTTGGCAGTAGAACTGGCTTCCTTTGGAGGTATTGGCTTGTCCTTTGTAAGAGATATTTAAACAGATAATGGGTGGGCATCTGATCAGGATGCTTTAATTACATCTGCTTTGCAGATTCTATCCTAACAAAAATAATCTCCAAGGTTTCTTCCAACTTCACATGAGTTCCAAGAAACACCTTGTACTTTGAATCATAAGAGTAACCTATGTAGTATTTTAAAAACAGAGGCTAACACAGTGAGGCAGGATGATCAAAGATAGTGTCCAAATTTGTTTTTCTTTTTAGTCTATATCAGAAGAATATATTTCTGCTGAAGTAACAAGTAAAATCATATTTCTCCATGTGAGAGTTCACAGCAATATTCAGAAATGGTTTCTTTTTTTGGTTATTTTTTGTAGGGCTGATACTGGTTCCTTTGTAATACTGACATTTCAAAACAGAAAGTAAATAAAAATACAATACGCTAAATTGGGTTTTAATATTTATTGTTCTTTACAGTAGAATGTCAATCATAATTGCTTACATTATGAAGAAAAGGATGTACATTCTCTGCTGACACTCATTTTACATTTGTCTCCCTTTAATGTCAAAAAAGCAAGTTATAAAATAATTTTTATTGTCAGAAAAATAAAATTCCAGAATCTAGCCGTGTTATAAATGGTTGCAGAAGTTTCAGCCCATTAAATTTGCTAATAAGTATCATCTGAGCTAAAAAAGTTATTAAAATAGCAAAGTAATATTAAGATGATGATTTAAAATTTATATGCAATAATAATAACATTTAGTCAGGCTGTACAATGGAAGACTTAGGAAGCAAGTGCCACTGTATTCTAGAACTATGCTCACTAACTTGTGGGTAGACCTACCTTTCTCTTTCCAAGATTGGGCACATAAGGTTTGTACTGTGGGTTTAGAAGTAAAGTCAAATTTCTCCCATACTACCATGTGAAATAAAACTGATTTGAACACCATAGGTTAGCTTATAGCCATAAAAACTCTTCTCTCCTTCCATGAAGCAGTTTTTCAAATGGATTTTGCTTTTTTTTTTTAAAAAAAAGAGAAATTGCTTGCCAAATAAATAGATAGCTTTTTGAATCACCAGTTACCTTTTGTGGATAAAGCACAGGCCATCCATATGACATAATATACATGAGCATGGGACAGAAGGGGAGAAAGGGTTGTAATTCAACAACCGACCAGTGCAATGCACAGCTATCCAGCAAACAATAGTTACTGTGCACATTTAGTTCTAAATGAAAAACAACAAACAGGGCAAGAAATGTGGCCCTTCAAATGCTTGTAGCTCACAAGTCCCATTGGCCCAAAGGTGTGGAATTGGAGAAGCTGCAGCCCAAACACATCTGGAAGTCGCAGTTTCTTACCCCTGTTGTAAAAACAGGGTGAAACAAGTAGAAAAGGCCATGGTGGCTGCTGCTTACAGGTAAACAATTTTAAAAACAGGGGCCAAGACATTATATTGTTTATCCCTGTCCAAGAAAACTAGCTCATAATTATGTGAGATTATGAAATGGCTTTGACAAAGACATGCATTCCAATACTAAACACTTCTAAAAGTCCCTCAATATCCTACTGTGTATGCATGTATGGCAAGATGTTTTGCACACAGTTAAACTCCAGGGCTCCCACTGATGCATGCAAAGATTATATTTTAAAACTCTCCAGTGTTTAAAACATAGATGGTACATTGGCCATGTTCTGCTTGGGTTCAACTAATTAATGTAATCTCTTGTGCGCTTGTCTCTGGATTACATCCATCATGTAAAATCACTGGAATTTACTTAATTAAAAAAAAACTGCATGTAAAACCAAGTCCCGTTTTCAGGTGTGGAAACCAAAAGACTTGAGAAGAAACTAAAGGCATCCATCAGTTTCCAAATGGTTCATATCCTTTGCAAAGAGATGAACCAATCCATGTGTAGAACTGTTATTTTTTGAGATTATATATATATATAAAAATTATAACGTTTAAAGAATTGTTTGTTAATTTGCTTCATCTATTGAAATGACTAGGACATTCCAAGCATGAAAAAAGATCCATGTGTGTCTCTTAATACATGTAGATCTGTGGATTGGAGCAAATATTTTTCTGATAAAAATATTAGCAACATTTTAAATGTGCTAAAAAAACATTTCAATATTAAAAACATTATTGTACAGTGCCATGATGGATTTGGCATTTGCCAAGAATTCAGTTCGGAACATGAAATATTTGCATTCTACATTTTTAAAAGTTTTCTCAAAGTTATATGTGGTAAATATGCAAGAATTGTTCTAACCGTTCAAACTGGGTTCAACTGGTTATTGTATGCACTCATTTGCAGCTAACATAATTATATACAACAATTAACATTCATTTTTTAAAAAGCTAGCCAAAGAATATTTAAAAATAAGTTTCTTTCACTACACAAGCAGACATAGTTCAGTGACAAAAGGACAATGGTCGAGTTCACCATGATGAAGGAAATTAGAGTGAACATATGTGCAAGAGAGACGTTAGTAGAGAGGCAAATTTCTCCCATACTACCATGTGAAAATACAATCTTTTAAGAGTAAATTGTTGTAAATAAGGTCTGTTTGGAATAGAGCAATAAATGTTGACATTGATGGTTTCAGAAAAAAACACACCACTCTGGCCTGGTTGTGAGCTTTGTCATGGAGAAAATCTGCAATTCAATTTTTTTTGGAATTAAATTCTCTCTGGTCACTTTTGAGTTTAATGATCTTCTTGGGACCAATGGGGACTGGATTAGCCGTCTTCAAGTTTTGTTTTAGTACCCCACTGCGGCCAGAGTTTTTAGCATTCTGGCTTTTATTAGGAGCTGTTTGCAGCTTCTGTTCTTGGAGACGCTGTTCCCATCTCTATGAGAAATAATAAGAAAAGAAAGTAAACACATTAGTGGCAGGGGGCGGGGAGAGAAAATGCAAGAAAGGAAAACAAGAAAACTAGATTCAGCAAATCACCAACCAGTATCCAGTGCTGACGAGTGGCTTCCAGATCAGTGGAGTATTGGATCTACTCTGGGTTTTAGTCCAAAGTTTAAAGAACCTGTCTTAATTTTTTTTAACCCACATACAAATATTAGCTCCACAACTAGGAATGCTTCCAGAACTGGGAGATTTAGAAGTACCCAGCAGCAAAAGTTGTTGTTGTTCTCTTAGACCTCCAGAGAACAAGAAGAAAACTCAATGGGGAAAAGCATGGGATGATGATACTTTGCTCATTATATCATGTAAGCATCCCATGAAAGTAAATATACAAAACATGAGATTTCCACAGTAAACACCAATTGTGGAAACAGTTCAGGACAGAAGAATCTGAATCATAATTTAGAGAGACAGTGTGGTACACTGGTTATAGTGCTGGACATGAACCCAGGAGATCTAGGCTCTGGTCTCTACTGTCATAAAACTCTTTTGGTGACCTTGGACTGGTCAAGCTTTCTCAACCTGATCTACCTTACAGGGTTGGTGTTTTGAAGATAAAATGAGAGGAAGAGAGTAATGCATGTGAGCTTGAGCTCCTTTGAGTATAGGGTACACATAAGTGTAACTAACAAGGAATAAATAATACTCACATGGAAAGGCAAAGTGTGTTCAAAACAGTAGCAGTGAAACATCTTTACCATGCTCTCAGTGTTGCATAGCTGCTGCAGAATACTTTTGTGTAGTTGTATCAGGTAGGGGTGCTTTCTTGCAGTTGTCTCAATCAGGAATGCCATATATGTAAGAGTGTGGCAAATCTTCTCTGCCTTTGATTTCTACCCAAATATGTGGTCAATTGAGGCAGAGCTGAAAAAAGCCTTATGATATTGGCATCATAGCTAAACGTGAAACCCTGTTGCTCATTTGAACAGTTTTCTGCTTCATAGGGATAACACAAGAAGGAGGCTTTTGTTGAACCTCAGGCCGTGCTTTTGCTTTGGACCCAGTCTAGCACTAGAATAAAAATCCAATTTGTCCTTCGATTTGATTATTAAAGTCTGTTTATCAATCCCTCCTACCTAACCTAAGGTGGTGTGTGTGGGGGGCCGGGGGAACAGCAGTATATAAGGACAGCAGTGCCGTAAACCATTATGTGTAAAAGCCACTGTCTCTTTGCTCAAAGCAAAACAGGTTTCTCTCTGTTTTTCTGGTAAAAGCAAAGCCCACGAAGTCTCCGGGGGAATTTCCAGCAAGACAAATAGTGGAATGCAAAAATCCCCCAAAACATTTTGGGAAAGGTTTTGATGAGCCAGCCAAGGAAGTGGTCATTTCAATGTATCCTCCTGAAATCCTGTGGTGCAGGAGGATAAGCCTTAGTGTTGTGTTCATGTAGCAACAGCTTGTTTATACACAGATAGGCCTGATGTTAATGTGCTGCTCAAGAGGGTTTCTTGAACATGTTGGCTTAATGGTTCGCCGCAACAATAGCCATAGCCCTTGATTGTGCCACAGCTCTCAGAAACTTTCCTCTCCTGTACTCTAACTTCAGTGGCAATTGTGGGCAAAATGTTTTATTTGAATTATATCATGTTTATCTAAAAATTTTACCCGTTTGTTCCTTTATATCCTTTTACTACTGACTTGAGGCCAATTTTCCGTTATAAACAATTGAAAGGGGTCAGGCATTTATCACATCCCCTTCTACAAGAGATCTTAGAAATATCACATAAATGCTCTTACCTTAAACCTTTTGCTTAAAGGATCCTTCCATTTTTCAACTGAGCACCCATCAAGAAGCATCAATCTGAAAACAGGGCAGAAACAAAAATGACATAAAAGAAAGATGTGATCTACATCTGCAGGACATAAAACATAGGGCTTGTTCCTGTCAAAATAAACACTTGCAGCTTTGGTGAATTCCAACCTGTTTTAGGATTCAAATACTTATCAGGAAATAAGATTCAACTAAATTCAGTGTGGCTGGTTTCTGAGTAGACATTACAGGGTCTCATTGTAAGTTTGTTTCATTGAGGATCTGCATGTTTTATAGTTCGGCTGGATTATGCCAGAATATACAGATCAATCCTATGGCAGATAAAGGAGAGAAATGGATGACACTGTTTCTACTGCTTCCTATGCCCTTCTGGTTTATTGGAGTAACAGCAATAAGTAAAATCACACTCAATTAAAAATCAAAGATATAGCCGTGTTAGTCTGTAGAATCAGTACATAGAGAGATCTTGAAGTACCTTTGAGATTAACTGAAAGAAAAACATTGGCAGCATGAATTTTGTGGGTTTTTCAGGCTATATGGCCATTTTCTAGAAGAGTTTCTTTATGAGGTTTCACCAGCATCTGTGGCTGGCATCTTCAAAGAACATTCTCTGAAGATGCCAACCACAGATGCTAGTGAAACGTCAGGAAGAAACTCTTCTAGAACATGGCCATATAGCCCCCAAAAACCCACAAAAATCTATGGATTCTGGCCATGAAAGCCTTTGACTTCACATTGGCAACATGAGTTGTAGAGTTGTAGAGTTGTAGAGTTGTCTACTTCCTCAGATGCATCTGAGGAAGTAGACTGAACTCTACAAAAACTCAAGCTGCCAATTTCTTTCTTCCAATTAGTCTCAAAGGTGTTATAAGATCTCTCTATGTTCTCATTTAAAAAATATTTCACATCCATGTCAATTGGGGATGGGATCAGGTATGTCAATTTGAAATAGCTTGGCTGCTTCATGTCCTTGCTGGAAAAATGAGAAAATTTGAACATTGCAGATCCAAAGCGTGCCTTGATCAAGTCTGCAATTTTTCCAGCATAGTCATGTTTGCCCACTATCAACTTTAGCAGAGCAATTGCGGCAGAGGGTTTTGACACTTGGATGTCCTTGTCACTCATGGACGGAAAGGTCTGCGGTAACAGGGATGCTCTTCCAAGGACCTTAGAATTGTTCCCTTAACTTTTATTTTAGTAATGGACTCACTAGTCAGTTCAATGCAGACAAAAATGTGCATTGAAACAAAAATGGTCATACCATATAATTTCATTTTTACTAGGTGCAAGTCTCTTTATTTTCATATTGAGACTAGGGATAATGTTACTGATTAGCCAATATTATTCTGCATATATTAGCATGCCATATGAATATTAATTGTATGTATATAGAGAATAATTGAAATGCATTACTGTATGGATCAATGCCCATACTAAGCATTACTGGGCCAGGTTACTACATGGATGAGAGACCACCAAGGATCTTCAAGTTAGGCTAGGAAACCTGCTGCCAGTCAGAACAGGCCATGCTGGGCTAGATGGATATGGAAGTCTAGACTAGACTTCCTAGGTCTACCCTAGGCCTAGGCTAGCATAATACTAGGCTATTGAAACTGACTAGGTCTCACTCCACATAAGGTAGCTTCCTATATTCCTGTAGTTTGTCCTGGACCATACCTTTCAGTCTGAGCATTTGTGATGAGCTTCACCATTATGGTCTTACTTTGATCCAAGACTGAGACCCACATTATAATCATAAACATCATATTGTGATAGAAACAAGAATGTGGTATTTCCTTCAGCACTCTTCCAAGCAACAGACCATTACTGCTGGCATTTTTAAAAGCCACTGTAACACAAACCCTGTTTATATATCACCAAGTTCAAGGAGAAACACAATATTTTGTTTTGCTGTCTTTTTAAAATCCGTTAAGAAAACATATAAAATGAAAACCTCAATGACCTTTAGAAACATCATTGGCAAACTTGTTCCATGGAATATGGGACTCATTCTAACCTTTCCCCAATTCTAAGTTTAATTTTGGAAGCCTTTGTTCATGGACGCATTGTCATTCTAAAATACCTCAACCTTAACCAAAATGTTGTTTCGTGTATTGTACACACATTTTCCCTCCCACTATTTCTGTAATCAAATATTCACTCGAAATATCAACTCCCTCTTCATCTTTTCTGCCTTCTTAGCCTCAGTTTCTCAACTTCATTTTCAAAACTTTCATCTACCCTCGCCTGTGGATGTGAAAGCTCAGATTTATCATTATTATCATACAGGATGTCCAAAACTTATATGCTACCATGCAAACTCAAAACAATGCAAGTGACTGTGTTGAATGATAGTTCTGTAGCAGTTTTCATCTCCCTCAAAAGAAGGTATTTTGTAAAACAACTGGGTCTTGCTCATTTAAGACCACCCATTAGCAAGATTAACTTATCAAAATACTTTTTTGGCTGAGAAAATACATTTTTTTCCAGCTACTGTGGGGACTGTAGCTTGCTCAGAGGCAACAGGAGAGTCCATATTAGGAGTTTATCACACAGGAGAGATCCCGTGCAAAAATGGGATTTAAAGTGGGGGGAAAAATCCGCAAAAGCGGATTTATTATCAGACGACATCCAGGTTAACCTAACATTAACCCAGAAAGTAGAAAAGACACACAAAAGCACAATTGATTTTCAGACAACGTCACTGTTAAGGTGCGTAAATGCGACATTAACCCGGCTAGAAAGTAGACACACCATGATTCTTTTTACTTCTGGAAAATTCCAAAAGTCTAAAGGATTGCGTTTTGTCGACTTTCTAGCCGGTTTAATGTTGCGTTAACCCTAACACGTCTAAAAACATGCTTTTGCATGTCTTCTTAAGTTTTTTCAGGTTTTAAATCCCATTTCTGCATGGGATGCCGGCTCCCGTGTGATAAACTCCATAGTCAGTGCTAATCAAAATCCTAGTGCTTCAACCCTGTGAGCCTTTGTTTCCCTTCTACACAATTTCAATGGCAAATTCACTCCATATGGGCTTATGTAGCCTTAACAGTATCTCCTACACAAAACATTAAGTGATTTTTAAGCTTGGAAGAGCCCTGGGTTTTAAAAAGTACATAAGACAAGAAAAAGAAAGGAAAGGAACAGAGAGGAAAGGAAAGGAAAGGAAATAAGTACTAAGAAGAGGGAACCCCACAAAAGGTACAGTGAGAAATGGTAATGCTCAGCGAGCACAGAATACTGATCAACTATTGTTAAGAGGGCCACAAAACAAACACTATACCCTTTGTGGGGTTACCTCTTCTTAGCACTCTTTTCCTTTCTTTTCCACACTGTTCCTTTCCTTTCTTTTTCTTGTCTTATGTATTTTTTAAAAACAAACAAGAGGATCAATGCAATGGTGTGTCCTGGATATGAGGATTTCATACCACAACATTTTTTTGTTGCAGGTCCTGTTAATATGTTCCAAATGCATTCTTGGTTCTTCATGTACTATTGCTTATGAAGCCAAAAGAACAGGACTCACTAACAAAAGAGAGGACTTATCAGGCTCAGGGGAACCTCATGGTTTGCAGAAGTGACACACACAAACCCACAGAGATAGGGGAGGGAGATGTTCAAGGCAAAAAAACAACAACCTGAGAGACTGAAAAACCCAAAACACACCAGGGAGTGCTAAACACGGGCAGTGAATTATAGAATAGTGTAGAGAATGAAATGGAATATCCTGAACATCCCACATGCAGCACATTGTTACCATTTTCCTTTGTTTTTACTAGTCGCTTCTATATCTCAGGGTTTCTCCAAACATTCTTTAGCCCCCATTGAACCTTATCAGACGTCGGAAATTGGAAGTATAATCTAATGGCAATCTGAATGCAATCATGGGGTTTCACGTTATTGCGAATTAAAGCATCTCACGCAATTTCGGGCAAAAAGGGAAGTCATTCCGAACGCAATCATGGGTTTTACGTTATTGCAAATTAAAGCATCTCATGCAATTTTGGGCAATGGGGGGGTCATTTTCAGGTAATAGGAAGCCATTCTGAATGCATTCCAAATGCAATAGGAATTCACATGAATTCACTAAACTAGCAAATACACGTGAATTAGAATTGGCTCCATTCGCAATAAACAGAAATTCCTCCCGTCTGATAAGGTCCATTGGTAGAATAAACTGGATGAACACTACGGGCCCAAAGTTACTCACTAGGCTTCATGGCGAAGCAGAGATCTGAACTCAGTACAGCACTCTAGCCTTCACACCACTCTGGCTCTCCAGTGTGTATGGGGGACTGCTGTGCTCTCGGGGGCATCCCCATTCATTTGAGCGGATGGGTCAGCTCCAAGGATACAACAGGTCCCCTTTTCTTAATATGAAACTCAAGGCAAAGTTACCACTGCTTACCTTGAGTGCTGCTCATAACACATAATGAGGACATCTTGGTTTGGTAGAAGGGGTGGACACTGGCAGGAGGAATTCGTGTGGAGAGGAACGAGGGAACGGGGAACGGGCGAGGAAGATTTCAGCACTTCCTTCACATCAACCATCGTGGTTATTTCATTGCAGTCCCCCCTCTCCAAGCTCTTCACTTTAGCACGGATAACTGCAACACATAAGGCAAGAGTAAAGGGCTAATGCCACATAAGTGAAGTTTTTGAAAAACGGACAGCCTGATATGGCACATTTTCCCACAAACAAGTCTCGCTGAGTTGTCCCACTGCACAACACACTTACTAATATAAGCAACTTGATAAAATGAGCTTCGTCTTTCTGGAAGGCTGAAGGGAGAACCACTTAAACTCATATTGTTATTAGGCAAAGGGATCTTGTAATGCCTTTGGGACGAACCATGTGAAATAACTGGTAGCATAAGCTTCCATCAGGCGACAGAAATTGGAAGCATAATCCAATGGCAGTCCGAATGCAATCATGGGCTTTCATGTTATTGCGTGAGAAACTATCACATGCATTTTCGCTCAATGGGAAGTCCTTCCGAATGCAATTGTGGGGTTTCACATTATTGCATGAAAAATTATCACATGCAATTTCGGGCAATAGGAAGTCATTCCAAACGCGATGCAGCGTCAATACGCAATCACGTAAATTCGCTGAACTAGCAAATTCACTCATTTCCGAACTGGCCCCACTTTCATTTCTTTCGAAATTGAGACAAATTTCTCCCGTGTGATAAACTCCATAGTCTACTGGGTAAGTAGGCACTAGCTTATGAAAGCTTGTGTATCAACTTCTTTTGCACAGTTAGCCTCAAAGGTACTGCAATATCCCTTTGCATGCTGATATTCCACACTAACACAGCTATGTCTTTGAACTCCACCCATATAGTTGTTGTTGTTGATGATGATGATGTTATTAATTTATTAATTTATTTTTCTATTGGGAAGCAAAAAAAAATGTACTTTAAAACCAATATAATTTGAATTAGCCCTTAGTTCGACTTATAAATGTTTACAAGTTAAGTAAAGGCTGACGTTTGAGTTGCAGCCTCTTTGCTGAAACTTCATCCATAAATCATCACCGTGATCTCAAAATGTGATAACTTAAGCTAATGAAAAGTAAGCATGCAGTCGCAGTAGTTTCTGGTTCATTTTTAAGACGCCAATTTGAGTTTTCCTTTATTTTATACACCCTGGTAGTCTTGTATCTGGGAGACTATCTGTTCCATATGATTCCTGCTGCCTTTGAAAATTGAGGGGAAAAAAGGTTTGATTAACCTTGTTATTTATACAATAATTATTATTGATAATACTGTCAATAATGGCTGGGCTACGACTCCCTTTAAGCCAATGGTCCAAAACTCACTGCAGAAATAAGCCACGTTGAGACCACTTTAACCTAACACTGAGCCAGGGCAGTTAAAGCAGTCTCAACATGGATTATTTCTGCAGTGTGTTTTCAACCAATGAGACTGGTGCACTGACACTGTTATACTTGTTCAAAAGAAAATGCCACTGGGTTCAAGAGCACTTACTCCTTAGCAAGTGTGCAACCCATACAATCTCAGGCTGCGTTCACACTGGATAAATAAACTGGTTTAGATGGCACTTAAACCAGTTTATTTATCCAGTGTGAACACAGCCAAAGCTATTCAATTCGCTGCTTTTAAAAACATTTGTTTCTGTGTGACAGAGGTCTGTTAAGCTTGTCTAGGAAGACATGCTAATAACTGTGTGTATAAAATTGTGGAAATTGCTCTTCTTTTGAAAACACATCATTGTTGCTTTTATTATTTTATTCTTCAAAAATGGAATATCCGGCTTTTAACAAATATTACATTCATAAGTATACTATTACATCTATCTACCTATCTATCTATGACATAGGTCCAAAACACACTGCAGAAATAATCCACTTTGAGACTGCTTTAGCTGCCCTGGCTCAGTGCTAGGGAATCCTGGGAACTGTCGTTTATTGTGGCACCAGAGCTCTCCGACTGAAAAGGATACATGTCTAACAAAACTATTCAAAGATATAGCCATGTTAGTCTATAGAATCAGTACACAGCGAGAACTTGTAGCAGCTTTGAGACTAACTGAAAGAAAGAAATTGGCAGCAGGAGCTTTCATAGACTTCAGACTTCAGGAAGTCTAGGAAAGCTCATGCTGCGAATTTCTTTCTTTCAGTTAGTCTCAAAGCTGCTACAAGATCTCTCTGCATATTATTAATATTAATATAATATTTATTATTATTATTATTATTGTATCTAAGTGCATCTGAGGAAGTAGGCTGAAGTCTAGGAAAGGTCATGCGGCCCATTTCTTTCTTTCAGTTAGTCTCAAAGTTACTACAAGATCTCTCTGTATATTATCAATATTATTATTATTATTATTATTGCATCTAAGTGCATCTGAAGAAGAAGGCTGAAGTCTAGGAAAGGTCACGCTGCCAATTTCTTTCTTTCAGTTAGTCTCAAAAGTGCTACAAGGTCTCTCTATGTCACAAAACTATATTTCCCAGAATTTCCTAGCATTGAGCCAGGGCAGTTAAAGCGGCATCCAACCGGATGATTCCTCCCGTGCGGACACAGCCTGCAATTTAACGATAGAAACTGTACCTTACCGTAGCTGTAGTTTTTGTTCAGATAGGTGGCAAGCGTGGGCTTCAGTTTCTGACACTTGCAGTGACCTTTGGTTAGCAAAGAAAGACAAGACAAAGAGAGAGGGTTTGAGCGATGGATCAGGGCATGGGAGAGTCTGGGTTGGTTTTGGGAGGGGATTTTTTGGGGGGAAGAAATCTGTCATTCTGGTCAGGATGGGGACCCCTTCCTTACCTTGGTTGGCGCCTCGACAGTCAGCGGGCAAAGAAGGCCTCTCCTGGAGCATCACATCGTCCGACAAGTCGATCCACTTGACCTCTTCTTTAAGGGAGGAAAAACACACAGAAGAAGAAGAGACAGTGAGTCCTGGATTGATCAGAATGACCACTGATCACAATGTTGATCAGTGATTCCTTTACATTTACTTTTACTGTTATTGCAATAAAACTTCAATACATTTGCAACCCATAGTGATTTCGAGGCTTTTCTTGGACTTTCTGTTTACGTCGGATAATCGAGACTCTACTGTATTGCGAATTGTTACGTTATTTTTCATTTTATTTTTATTGCTATTTTTCTTAACGTTGTAACCTGCCTGGATTCTTCATGATTGGGTGGGCTATAAATTATTATTATTATTATTATTATTATTATTATTATTATTATCTGATCAGAGTTAAAAACCTGGAATAACTGGGGTGACCTAAATTTCCAGAGATCGGGCTGATTTTGGGGCAGAGAAGCCGGAGAAACCTTGTGTGTGTAGTTTTTGCTTTTGTTGTGTGCCTTCAAGTTGTTTCCGACTTAAGGCAAACCCTCCAGAGGCCAGGGTTCGAGTCCTGATCGGCCATGAAACTCTCTTGGGCAAGTCACACTCTCTCAGCCTCAAGGGAAGGCGAGGGCAACCCTCCTCGGAAGGAAGCTTGCCAGGAAAACCCCATGATGTCCTTAGGGTTGCCATAAATTGGAATAAACTTGAAGGCACACAACACAAAACACACACCCGCACAAGAGGGACCTATCCTGGGGTTTTTATGCCGAAGTTTGTTCCGAAGGGGGTTGCCCTGAGGCTGAGAGAGTGTGACAAAAGGTGGATTAAATGGCTAAAACCCCAGAATTTGCACCCTGGTCTCCAGAGTCCCAATCCAACAACGCTCAAACCACCACATTAAGAAAAACCCACAAAAAGGTTCGCCTTGGGGGGGTCTCCTTGGAAGCACAACACAACAAACAAGCACAACAGGTCCTTGTTATCCGCTGGAGTAATGGCAGAGCAACAACGGCGTGCCTTGTTATGAAACGGCAAGCTCAAGGTTTGCGACTTGGAAGTTGTTCAGAGGAGCTTTTGCCCTTGCTTTCCCCTGAGGCTGAGAGAGTGTGACCTGCCCAAGGAGAACTTTGTTGTGGGTATCTCCGACTCATGGCGACCCTAAGGCGACCCTTTCAAGAGGTTTTCTTGGCATGATTTGTTCAGAGGAGGTTTACCCTTGCTTTCCCCTGAGGCTGAGAGAGTGTGACCTGCCCAAGAAGGACTTTGTTGTGGGTATCTGCGACTCATGGTGATCCTGAGGTGGACCTATCAGGGGTTTTTCTTGGAAAGTTTCTTGGGGGGGGGGAATGTCGCCCTTGCCTTCTTGCCCTGAGGCTGAGAGAGTGTGACCTGCCCAAGGAGGACTTGGTCGTGGCGCCTCCCACTTAAGGAACTGGGGGTGTTTAGCCTGGAGAAGAGAAGGTTGAGAGGTGATATGATAGCTTTGTTTAAACATTTGAAGGGATGTCATATTGAGGAGGGGAGCAAGCTTGTTTTCTACTGCTGCAGAGAAAAGGACCCGGTACAATGAGTGCAAACTCCAGGAAAAGAGATTCCACCTCAACATTAGGAGGAACTTCCTGACAGTAAGGGCTGTTTGACAGTGGAACACACTCCCTCGGAGTGTGGTGGAGTCTCCTTCTTTGGAGGTTTCTAAACAGAGGCTGGATGATGTCAGGGATGCTTTGATTGGGAGTTCCTGCATGGCAGGGGGTTGGATGGCCCTTGTGGTCCCTTCCACCTCTACGATGCTCTGATTCCCTGGCCCTTGAAAGCGTGGGGGCCGGAGAGGAGGCTTACCTGGCGGCAGGTGAGTGACGACGGCCTCGGGGGCGATGCAGACCCCTCTCTGGTAGTCCGGGAGGTCTTGGCAAGCCAGGGCCGGGGGCCAGGAGTGGTTGTAACGCCGGAGGAGAGGCTCGCAGCCCCGCCGGGCCCTTTGGCAGAGCGATCGGCAAGGGGGGATGATGGGGAAGGGCTCCTGAAGATGATGATGGGGAGGATCTTGATGAAGATCTTGGTGGGGAAGGTCCGAGATGAAGTCCCGAGCGCAGAGCGGGGCGAACATGGAGCAGAGGAAGAAAGCCAGGACCGGGCTGCATCCGGAGGCCACCAGCTGGAGGTAAGGCTCGATGGCCAGGGCGGCGTTCTCCTGGGTGCTGTGGTGGAGGTGGTTGGGCATCCGGGTGGTGTTCCAAGGCATCCGCAGGCACAAAGGGATCCGCACCGGCTCGCACCTGGAGGAGGAGGAGGAAGAGGAGGAGAGGCGAGAGGGAAGGAGGAAAGCCCACCCCGAGGAACAGCAGCCCCACAGCACCAAGCCCAGCGCCACCGCCAGCATCTTCTCCTTCTGCGGGAGACTCTTCTGACTCTGATGATGCTGAGCCTCGACGGAGGGGATGATCTGGAACGGCGTGGAGGGAACGGGCTTCTTATAGACGGTGCCGGCCACTCCAGTGACGTCGGAAGGGGATCGCCCTCCCAGAGGGGGATCCCCGGCCAGTGACATCACACACACCACACACCACACACCCTCGGATCTCTTTCGTCCCGGGAACCACACCGTCAGCATCACCTCCGACATCATCATCACCATCTCCATCATCATCACCAGCACTATCTTCACCACTTCCAACATCATCATCCTCATCCCCATCATCCCCATCATCATCATCATCATCATCACCAGCACGACCATCTTCCTCACCTCCAACATCCTCATCCTCATCATCATCTCCATCTTCACCAGCACTACCATCTTCATCACCTCCAACATCATCATCCTCATCTCCATCATCATCACCAGCACTACCATCACCATCACTTCCAACATCATCATCCTCACTTCCGACATCATCATCACCACCACCATCATAATCACCAGCACTATCTTCATCACCTCCAACATCATCATTCTCATTCCCATCATCCCCATCATCATCACCACCAGCACTACCATCTTCATCACCTCCAACATCCTCATCCTCATCTCCATAATCATCATCATCATCATCACCAGCACTACCATCTCCATCACCTCCGAGATCATCATCCTTGTCCTCATCCTCATCTCCATCATCATCACCAGCACTACTATCACCATCACTTCCAACATCATCATCACCATCACCATCACCAGCACTACCATCTTCATCAACTCCAACATCATCATCCTCAATCCTCTTCATCCTCACCATCATCTCCATCATCATCACCAGCACTACCATCACCATCATTTCCAACATCATCATCACCATCACTACCATCTTCATCACCTCCGACATCCTCCTCCTCATCACCATCACCATCAGCTTCACCATCACTACCATCTTCATCACCTCCAACATCATCATCCTCGTCCTCCTCATCCTCCCCATCATCTCCATCATCATCTCCATCAGCATCACCAGCACCACCATCATCACCTCCAACGTCAGCATCACCAACACCGTCACCCCTGCCATCATCACCATCATCACCTCCAACGTCCAACATCATCTCCCCCGCCATCCTCACCATCACCACCAATACTTCCACCACCATCACCCTCACCATCACCTCCTCCACCACCACCAAATTCCTGAATCTTTGAGTTGGAAGACACCCCAAGAAGGGCCATCCACTCCGACTCCATTCGGCCATGCAGGGACTCCCAATCAAAGCATCCCCAACAAATGGCCATCCAGCCTCTGCCTAAAAACCTCCAAAGAAGGAGACTTCATCACATTCCAAGGGAGCATGTTCCACTGTTGAACAGCCCTTACTCTCAGGAAGTTCCTCCTAATGTTGAGCTGGAATCCGTTGTTCCGCGTTCTGTTCTCTGGAGCAGCAGAAAACAAGCTTGCTCCCTTTTCAATATGACATCCCTTCAAATACTTAAAGAGTGCTATCATATCACCTCTTAACCTTCTCTTCTCCAGGCTAAACATCCCCAGTTCCCTAAGGTGTTCCTCATAAGGCATGGTTTCCAGACCCTTCACCATCTTAGTTGTCCTCCTTTGGACACTTGCCCATGGTCACAACAAATTCCTCCCATGTGGTAAGGTCCATAGTCTGGGAGATCAGTATACAAAGGGATCTTGTGGCACCTTGGAGACTCACTGGAAGGAAGAAGTTGGTAGCAGGAGCTTTCCGAGACTTGAGCCTCATCTCCGCACCCACAAAATGTTGAACCTGAATTGAGCTCTTCACGCACAAAACACTTCTATGGATCTGTCTTTGGATTCTCTACTCCAAAAACATGCCCCTGAAGAAACAGGCTCAAGTCTAAGAAAGCTCATGCTGCCAACTTCTGTCTGTCCTTCAGTCTCAAAGGTGCCACAAGATCCCTTTGCTTACTGATTTTTTCCAGCTATGGATTCAGAAGAGGTTTCGGCTTCCTTTGAATTGACCAAATTGGTATCAATTTCATGCGCTATGTTTCCCAAATGGTATGGATGGAAGCTAAGTTCTCCTCAAGCCTGTCACATGCACCAAAAGAAACACAGGCCATACTAAAAAAACCCCTCTAGGCTAAGGGTATATACAGAGATGGATCAACAAAAGAAGGTCTGGTTCTACCACTAAAGATGGGACCACCTTAAGCTTTTAGATCCCCACCTCTGAGATCTCCCTGCTACCTACTATAGGAGCACCGAGGGCTGAATTTAGGACTTTCTGCATGCAAAAGTTTTGCCAAATCAACTTCTGTTGTTGCTAGGTGCCTTCAAGATGTTTCCGACTTTATATGGCAACCCTAAAACGAACCTATCATGAGGTTTTCTTGGTGATATTTCTTCAGAGGGGGTTTGCCATTGCCTTCCCCTGAGGCTGAGAGTGTGTGACTTGCCCGAGGTCACCTTAATAAGTGGGTAAGCGGATGATGTGATTTTTACTCATGTTGGTTTTATAATTGTTATTGTCTTATTTTATAGTTGCAACCCGCTTCAATCCTTCAGGGAGAGGCAGGCTATAAATAAATTTATTATTATTATTATTATTATTATTATTAGTGGGTTTTATGGCTCAGCTTGGAACAAACCCTGGTCTGCAGATCTGTAGTCCAACACTCAAACCGCTATACCATGCTGGCTCTTAAGTCAGTTTACTTTGCCAATTGACAGTGGACTCTTTCAGACGTGGGAAATTGGAAGTATAATCCAAGGGCAATCCAAATGCAATCCTGGGGTTTCACGTTATTGCGAATTAATTGTTCTCACGCAAATTCGGGCAAAAGGGAAGTCACTCCGAATGCAATCATGGGTTTAACGTTATTGCAAATTTAAGCTTCTCACATGATTTCGGGCAAGGGGGGGGTTATTTTCGGGTAATGGGAAGTCATTCCGAATGCCTTCCGAACGGAGCAGGGATTCAGGTAAATTCGCTAAACAAGCGAATTTACATGAATCCGCATTGCCTCCATTCGGAATTGGGAGAAATTCCTCCCGTTTGAAAGAGTCCAGTGTCCTTGTGTAAGAAAACCATGTTTTTCTCTGTGGACTCTTTCATATGAGGCTAAATTGGAAGTATAATTTAAGGTCAATTCGAATGCAATCATGGGTTTTATGTTATTGCGAATTAACTCTTCGCACGCAAATTCGGGCAAGAGGGAAGCCAATTCGAATGCAATCATGGGTTTTACGTTATTGCGAATTAAAGCTTCACATGCAAATTCAGGCAGGAGGGGGTTATTTTCGGGTAATGGGAAGTAATTCCGAACGGAGCAGGGGTTCTTCCGAACGGAGCAGGGGTTCATGTAAATTCGCTAAACTAGTGAATTTACATGAATCCGCATTGGCTCCATTCGAAGTTGGGAGAAATTCCTCCCGTTTGAAAGAGTAATGTGACGCCAACATCATAGGTTTGGAGAGATCTTGGAGCACCTTTGGGACTAACTGAAAGAAAGAAGTTGGCAGCATGAGCTTTTGTAGGCTTCAGTTTACTTCCTCAGATGCAGTAGACTGAAGTCTACGAAAGCTCCTGCTGCCAACTTCTTTCTTTCAGTTAGTGTCAAAGGTCCTACAAAATCTCTCTCCACATACTGAGTCTGCAGACTAACACAGCTAATCTTGAATATCACAGGTGTGTTTAGGGAGAATGAAAGCCTTCCCAGTGGCTGCTCCCAAATTGTGGAAGCATGGAGTGTCTCAGCTTGCTCCCTATCTTCTTTCTTTCAAAGATCTGTTTATATAGGCAGGCCTTTGGTTTTTAAGTTACTGGTCAGAAATATTTTTTTAAAGGGGTGTGATACACATTTACCTTTTTATTATGCTCTGATGTGTTTCCAAATTTAGTGTTTTTGACAAAGCTCTGTTTCGTGGTTTTTATAACTTTTGTATCAAGCAGGTTTTGCGGTACATTGTTTTTATTTCATGTGATCTGCCTTGTGTCCCATGCCAGAAAAAATCTAGGATATAAACTAAATTAAAAAAACAAACAAACAGTAAAATCTTAGCACAATGGTTTTATAACATATTGCTATAAGTTGTGTGTGAGAGCCAGCAGGGTGTATTGGTTTGAACTTTGGATTACAACTCTCGATACTCTGGAGAATTCTATATGTTAATAATGGCATGGTGTAAAGTTTCTACCTAGATACAATGTGGTGTAGTGGTCTGAATGCTGAACTACAACTCTGGAGACCAAGTTTCAAATCCCCGCTTGGCTGAGGAAACCCACTAGATGCCCTTGGGCAAGTCACACACTCTTAGCCTTAGAAAACCCTAAAATAGGATAGCCTTAGGATTGCCATAAGTCAGAATCAACTTAAAGACACACAGCAACAATACAAAGTTGTGTGTACCTTCAGTTATCTGATCAGTGTGTTCAGTTTTTCCCCTTTGGTAGAACTATAAAAATTGTAATTGTATACAATAAAAGTGATTGACTTTTTCTTTTTCTGTACTCTGGAAAATCTGTGGTATTCACACTATCTTCACTTCACCATCAGCATGGGTTTAGAACTTGATAAGGACCTGTCCACTGACAACAAGCTTTTGGAGATGTGGAGATAACACTACATAACTGTTTTGGTCTGCTGTACATATAATATATATATATATATATATATATATATATATTTGGTCTCATAAAATCAAAGTCAAAACCAATTTTCCAGAATTCTGTAGCATTTGAAAAGCGTATTCAGGGAAAGGTAAATTAATTCCATTCTCATAAATGATACAGTTGATATGGATGTGTACAAGGGGGTATCGTGAAGTTTTAATTATAATCTTTTTTTAAAAATTGACAGAAAGTTTGTTTTGATTTGTAGTTGTTAACTTATCTCTACATAGTCACCATCCAGATTTACACTTTTTCCCAGCATTTCTTGACCCTCCAAATACCTGATATTGTAGAAGTCTACAGATTGCACCTTACGAGGGGGTATTGTAAAGTACAGGTGTAATAATTATCACCCAAAAGTTATTATAGTATATTGATGAAATTTTGTCAGTGTCATCATTGGTCCCTAAGTGCATGTTGTTGGGAAAATCAGCTCATTGTGTCCTTTATTTTTGTGACAAGTTGTGCCAGAAGTGACTAATGTGTAAAATGCTCATAAGGTACAATCCACAGACTTCTACAATAACAGTATTCAGAGGGTCAAGAAACGGTGGGGAAAATGTGTAAATCTGGATGGTGACTACATAGAGATAAGTTAACAACTACAAATGAAAACAAACTTTCTGTCAATTTTTTAAAGGTGATAATTAAAACTTTATTACACTCCCTATATAACTATTTCTTCCAGGTATATAATTTCAGTGAAGGTGGATCAGGAATGGGTGAACTTGTCTGTTTCATTCTTCCTTACACTCATGTTTGTAAAATTTTAATTGCTTTCCATCTTGTTTCTGAAGAAATTTGCAAATTTGAGTATATTCTTATAAAATCTGAGTACAGTATATTCTTATAAAAATGAAATAAATGAAATTCTCAGCACTTTTTGTTTTTGTGTGCCTTCAAGTCGTTTCTGACTTATGGCAACCCTAACCCTAAGGTGAACCTATTGTGGAGTTTTCTCTGCAAGTTTCTTCAGAGGGGGGTTGCCATTGCCATTGCCATCCTCTGAGGCTGAGAGTGTGAGTTGTAGTAATAGTGACATAAACTAGCAAAATTAAAATCACATCTTTAAATCATATATCATACAAACAGAAAAAAACGTGCTTACATATGGATATACTGTAGTTTCATGTCGCCAATGTGAAATTTTGGAAATTTGGTGATGTTTTTAAAGATTTTAAAAAAAACATTTAATTTAAAAAATATATTTTGACATTTTTAATTTTAATAATAATAACAACAAAAACAAACCTGGGGCCTCCCATGTGTCCTCCCAATACGTTAACAACTACAATGCTTGCCAATGGAGAAATTTTGGAGCATACTTGCCTGCAGAGAATCATTGGAGAATGCTTGCCCATAGGAAATCAAAGGGGAATACTTGCCTATAGGGAATCATTGGGGAATACTTCCCCATAGGGAATCATTGGGGAAAACCTGCCCATATGGAATCATTGGGGAATATTTGCCCATAGGGAATCATTGAGGAATATTTGCCCATTGGGAATCACTGGGGAATACTTGTCCATAGGGAATCATTGGGGAATACTTGTCCATAGGGGATCATTGGGGAATACTTGTCCATACGGATTCATTGGGGAATACTTGCCCATAGGGAATCATTGGGGAATACTTGTCCATAGGGAATCATTGGGGAATACTTGCCCATAGGGAATCATTGGGGAATACTTGCCCATAGAGAATCATTGGGGAATACTTTCCCATAGGGAATCATTGGGGAATACTTACCCATAGGGAATCATTGGGGAATACTTGCCCATAGGGAATCATTGGGGAATATTTGCCCATAGGGAATCATTGGGGAATATTTGCCCATAGAGAATCATTGGGGAATACTTGCCCATAGAGAATCATTGGGGAATACTTGCCCATAGAGAATCATTGGGGAATACTTGCTCATAGAGAATCATTGGGGAATACTTGCCCATAGGGAATCATTGGGGAATATTTGCCCATAGGGAATCATTGGGGAATACTTGTCCATAGAGAACCATTGGGGAATATTTGCCCATAGGGAATCATTGGGGAATATTTGCCCATAGGGAATCATTGGGGAATATTTGCCCATAGGGAATCATTGGGGAATATTTGCCCATAGGGAATCATTGGGGAATACATACTTACCCATAGAAAATCAATGGGGAATACTTGCCCATAGGGAATCATTAGGGAATACTTGCCCATAGGGAATCATTGGGGAATATTTGCCCATAGAGAATCATTGGGGAATATTTGCCCAAAGGGAATCATTGAGGAATATTTGCCCATAGGGAATCATTGGGGAATATTTGCCCATAGGGAATCATTGGGGAATATTTGCCCAAAGGGAATCATTGAGGAATATTTGCCCATAGAGAATCATTGGGGAATATTTGCCCATAGGGAATCATTGAGGAATATTTGCCCATAGGGAATCATTGGGGAATATTTGCCCATAGGGAATCATTGGGGAATACTTGCCCATAGAGAATCAATGGGGAATATTTGCCCATAGGGAATCATTGGGGAATACTTGCCCATAGGGAATCATTGGGGAATATTTGCCCATAGGGAATCATTGGGGAATATTTGCCCATAGGGAATCATTGGGGAATACTTGCCCATAGGGAATCATTGGGGAATATTTGCCCATAGGGAATCATTGGGGAATATTTGCCCATAGAGAATCAATGGGGAATATTTGCCCATAGAGAATCAATGGGGAATATTTGCCCATAGGGAATCAATGGGGAATATTTGCCCATAGGGAATCATTGGGGAATACTTGCCCATAGGGAATCATTGGGGAATACATACTTACCCATAGAAAGTCAATGGGGAATACTTGCCCATAGGGAATCATTAGGGAATACTTGCCCATAGGGACTCACTGGGAAATACTTGCCCATAGGGAATAATTGGGGGATATCCTGGTAAAGTCAATGGAACTTACATTTCCACTTCAACCAGTGGGAACCAATATATCCCCATTTCCTTTCCCTGGGTGGGTGGGTGCGCTATGGCATTCTGGGAAGGGGTGTGTGTGGTGGAGGGGAGGCCTGAGGAGAAAGTGGGAACTAACAAAGAGTAAAAAGAGAGGGTCCCCCTCAGACTCAGAGTGAGAGTCTTTCTTGAGGCCACTACTAGGCCAGGCCCTCTCTTGCTCCTCCTCCCTCAGAATAATCGAGGCGGCCCTTTCTGCCTCAGACGGAGCTAGGCCCAGTCATGGCGTCGGTGCAGGGGCTTTTCTTTGGGGCCCTCCTGCTTATGCGGTTTGGGGCCCTGTCAGGCCGGGGAGGAGGCCCCTGCAAGGCCCCCGAGGAGTGGGAAGGGAGGACGGTGGTGTACGACCACAACACTGGCAGGAACACCCGGGCAGCCCTGGCCTACGATGGCCCCAACCAGCGCCTCCGGGTTTTGGAGGAGAGGAAGGGCCTCATCCCCTGCAAGAAGTAGGTCCTCTCTCTTTCACACACTATTGCATCCAGAGTGGGGGGAATAACCCGGTTTGGGAGCGCTTTTACTCTTTGTCTGACTCGCTGCTATGGAATTCTGGGAGTTGGAGTTTGTTGTGGGGCCTTACGGCCCCACAACAAACTCCAACTCCCAGAATTCCATAGCAGCGAGTCAGACAAAGAGTAAAAGCGCTCCCAAACCGGGTTATTCCCCCCACTCTGGATGCAGCCTTAATCATTCTCAAAATGGAGACTTGTTTTGGGAATCCCAGCAGGAGGATGAAATGTAGGACATGTCCTCCATGCCCTGTCCCATCCTCATCTGCCATTCAAGAGTGGTGCCATTAAGAGATGGATGGCTCTTAAAGGCTACGGGGTCAAAGCCCGAGGATGAGGACATTTATAGCATTGCGCTCATTGCCTCCCCATTTGCGGCTTTGACTTTGGCGGGTTTGAGTATTCGCGGATTTAATTAATATGTTCTCTCTAGGAATCTCTTTGGTCCTCCAGCGCAACTCTGCGGTCAACTTTAACCAAAAGTCGCACCGAAGAACCTCGAGAAGACACTCCGCTGGGCATTTGTAGCTCCTCCAAGCACAATTCTGTGGTCAATGCCTGACAGATGTTGACCACAGAGGACCTAGAGATTCCTAAAGAGGTGTTCTCTCAGGTAAAAACATAGCAGTTTATCATACGACGGAATTTGGGGGTATAGTGCAATGGCAATCCGAACGCAATCATGGGGTTTCACGTTATTGCGAATGAGTGTATCTCACGCAATTTTGGGCAATGGGAAGTCATTCCGAACACAATCACGAGGTTTCACGTAATTGCGTATTAGAGTATTTCACGCAATTTCGGGCAATGGGGGGGTCATTTTCGGGAAATGGGAAGGCATTCTAAACGCAGTCCGAACGCAATGAGATTTCACGTAAATTCACTAAACTAGCGAATTTACATGAATTCGAATTGACTCCATTTGCAATTGAGAGAAATTCCTCCCATGTGATAAACTCCATAGTGTTTGGTATGGTTTTTCCACTTTCACGGAGGTCCTGTGCCTTAATCCATGCGAATGTGGGCAGACGAGTGTAGTGGTATTAGTACTAGTACTATTTCTGTTATGAAACCCAGTAGTTGGAGCACTGGACTACAACTCTGGAAGCCAAGGTTCAATTCCCCAGTTGACCACGGAAACCCACTGGGTGACACACACTCAGCCACAGCGGGGGAAAAAACAACTATTTATTATGGTGACAGGGTTGCCATAATAAGTTGGAAACAACTCAAAGGGTCACAACAACAACAATTATTATTGTTGTTATATTATTATTATTGGTTTCATAGTCTACCTGGTATTTACCAACAGGACTTTTGGGATGTCAGTGGTTTAGATTCTTCCGAGGATCTAGAAGTCAGTGAGGTATTGTAAGCATGTTTCCCCAAAAATAAGACAGCGTTTTATATTAATTTTTGCTTCCAAAGATGTGCTAGGTCTTACTTTCGGGGGAGGTCTTATATTTAGCAATTCAGCAAAAGCTCTACTAGGTCTTATTTTCAGGGGATGTCTTATTTTCGGGGAAAGAGGATATCAAGTTTATCATACAACAGAATTTGGGGGTATAATGCAATGGCAATCTGAACGCAATCATGGGGTTTCACGTAATTGTGTACAAGTGTATCTCACGCAATTTCGGGCAATGGGAAGTCATTCCGAACGCAAACTTGGGGTTTCACATAATTGTGTATAAGAGTATCTCACACAATTTTGGGCAATGGGGGGTCATTTTCAGGAAATGGGAAGTCATTCTGAACACATTCCGAATGCAATTAGAATTCACGTAAATTTGCTAGTTTAGCAAATTTATGTGAATTCAAATTGGCTCCATTCGAAATTGGGAGAAATTCCTCCCATGTGATAACCTTTGGACATAATGTTCATATGGATGTCATGGTCCTCCAAGCAGTGTTGCTTTTTGTAATTCTACTATTGTGATCCTGTGTGTGGCAATTTCATTCAGATGCTTTGTCTTTCCAATGGAAATTACTCCCAGAGCGCCTATCACTACTGGGACCAAAGAGGTTTTCTTTTTCTTTTTCCAGAGGTAGGGAATCTCAATTTGTAAATCTCAGTATTTAATAATTTCCCCCCTATCTTCATCTTCAATTTTACTGTCCCCTGGGATTCTGCCATGGCTCTGAATCATGGTACCACATACCCACCGATACTGCCTTTTGGCGCTGGAGGAATTATATGCCCCTGAGAGGCGAAAAGGCTATACAAGATAGTAGTATTGCTACTGGAAATGTCTCCTAAGTGAGACAGGCCTTTGTTGAGGGGCCAAACTAAAAGTGCCTTAAATCCCTCAAATATGATAGTGAAACAAAACAAAAATTGTCCACTAGATTGGTCATCAAACTGGCTCATTAATGACTGCATCAGATATTGGCATTTCCTGAGATAATATTAGCCACCTCAACTCAGAAAGCCTTTTAAAGGAAAGAATGGATTCAAAATTTCAGATGGTTGCTTTATGACGATCTGTTGCCTTGTGAACAAGGCAGCTGGAAATTTAAGTCAAATGAGATGATTCTTATGAAAGCCAGGGGTTTGTTTATATGCATCTTAAGGATAAATTTAATCAAGACAAGAAAAATACAGCCATAGAAGTTAGAAAAAAATAGGTTCTGATTAGAGTTGTGTAAAGATGGTGGCTGTGGGCCTGTACAGACAGGCCAAAATAAAGCTGCTTCGGGTCACTTTGGAGGTATGCTGTTTAAATGATGCATGCATCCTAAGAGTCCGAAAGCCATGCCAATGCCACACTTCAGTCCATAGGACTCAAGTGTGGCTTTGGCATGGCTTCCAGAGTCTTAGGATGCATGCCTTATTTAAACGGCATTCCTCCAAAGTGACCCAAAGCAGCTTTATTTTGGCCTGTCTGTATGGAGCCTTTGCAATAAAACAAGTGTATAAATGGCTTCTGAAACTAGAGACAGAAGGTGAGCCTGTAAAAGAATACCTGATAAGGGCAGCCCAAAACTTTGGACATAATGTTCATGTGGATGTAAGGCAGAAAGGTGGGCTAAAGATATAAAATTTACTTTGTGCAGTGATTTAAGAGAAAACTTGTATATGATGATGTATAGATGGCATCTAACTCTTAAGTAATCTATCAAAGATGTCTCAGAACGTTTCAAATCAATGTTGGGGATGTCAGGATAAGGAGGGCTCCTTTTTTCATCTGTGGTGGACTTGTAAGAAGCCAAAATTACTGGTCTGAGATTTATATGTTAATCCACAACATTTTAGAAGAAGATTTTGTATGTTACTAGAAACATTTCTGTTGGGTTTTATGGATAAAGAACTGGAGGGTAAATATAGATTACAGTACTTATTTGGTAATACTACAGCAGAAAGAATATTGTTTGCTCAAACATGAAAGGGGACTGAGGAAGAATGGGTTGTTTTGCTGAGTTAGCCCAAATGGTCAAATTAATGTGGGGTCTAAAGGATAAGCCAACTGAAGACTTTTTGAAATATTGGAAACCCTTTATGGATTTTTTTAGCAATAAGAAATCTAATGTTGTAATAATTGGTGGTTATTGTTTTTAGTAATTTTAGTAGGATTATTTAGTTGGATCTGTAGTGGTACAATAACTTGCTTTATTATTATTATTATTATTATTATTATTATGAATTCTCATTACAGTCAGGATTGGGGGTCAGAGTCTTATTGTGTATTTGTTATTTGTCTTTTCTGTTTTGTCTTTTTATTTTCTAAATGTATATTGCTTTTGACTATAAATTAGATTGTTCCTTTTAAAATTAATGATTTAAAAAGAGATGTTGGGAAGTTCCTGAACATCACGCAAAAAGTGGGCTACAGAACTCAGAATCTTTTGCTAGGCAATTGGAGCAAGTTACCATGAAGCTATTTGAAGGGCAACCACAATGGGAAAATGGATGGCAGGGGAAAACAGATTACTAATGGGATAAGTATTATAAAGCATATCTATCAGCCCATAATCACTCAAAAATACTGTATCCCGTCTGAAAAGAAGTGTTTTCAGAGTCTAATGTAGCAGAGTAGTGATTATGTAGGCAAACAGAACATTTTATTTAATTTATTTTGGTGATTAAAAATGATGGCAGAAGAATATGGAAACCTAATGTTTCCCATTAATAGGTTTGGAGCCTGGTATTTCCCAGTAAAAATTGTCTGAAACACCACGGTGTGTCAAATGGGACTGCAACAAAATACATTTTTGTAGAGTTCAAACATGACCACCATCCACATTGTGTGCACACTCCATTTTTATTGTGTTGTTATTTGGAGTAAGTCTTCTCCTTATTTCTCCCTCAAAGGTGGAGCACTGCTGGAGAACCTTGGAGTCCTCTCAGCCATGTGTTGGTACCTTCTTCTTGTGTGGATGTCCCCTTTTTTGACCATAGAAGAATGAGTACTTGGAGAATGTGTTTATTGTAAAGATCTTTGCCAGAGATGATGTGCTCTGTACTGTTTACAGTTCTTTCTCCAAAGGCAGCAAGATTTGAGCAAAGCGCCCATAGTCTTGCTGTGGCCACTGACTCTCTTTCACCTTTCAGTGTTCACTGCTGGAGATGCAAGACTAATATTATTTTTATTTTTTATACTACCCAATGGAACTGAAAGGAATAAAACTATAAATAAATCAACAAGATTCTGCTAAATTCAAGGATAACAGAGTAACACATTATTACAGCTAGGAGTTATGCTTCTTCTTGACCTCTGAACATAGACTTTTTTAAAAAGTTAGCTCCAGTTTTGGAAAGATTTGGGAAAAATCAGATGTGCATAAACCGTTTTTTTAAACATTATACAAGTAAATTCTGGGAAACTTTGATCTTACAAGCTGTTGAGTCATTCTGGCCATTATCCATTTAAGCACTCAAGCGTGTTTGTAG
Organism: Urosaurus nigricauda; assembly: GCA_034509955.1. Taxonomy (NCBI): domain Eukaryota; kingdom Metazoa; phylum Chordata; class Lepidosauria; order Squamata; family Phrynosomatidae; genus Urosaurus; species Urosaurus nigricauda. The sequence goes on along the minus strand of JAOEGL010000006.1, from coordinate 64,138,559 downwards.
CTCCACACAGTTTAATGGAAGACAGAACCTGCCAATTCTCTGGCACTACATTCTCAAACTTTAGTAAATGTGGCTTGGCACATAATTTTAAAAAAGAGGGTTAGAGCAGGAATTGGTTTGTGGCAGGGAATCTGAAAGAACAGGGTACAGAAAACTAACACCCACTGGTGCAGAACTTTGGAAACTGAGCATTATCTAAAAATGTTTGGCAATCAAACAAAATATTGTTGAGCTCTGAGTTTATTCAGTCTATAGATTCATAGTAAACATCACTTCTTCACCCTGTAGGCACAGTCACTATCTTCAAAAGAACACCTATTAAAAGAAAAACCTCATATTTTTAGTTCTAGAATGAGCTTGTCTGATCTGGTTCTAATGTAGAATCAAAGTATTGGACCTTGGATAGGACAAATGGTACAATAGGTACACCCCAGTTAACAAAGTAGGTGTGCTCTTGAGCTTTACTTCTTTAACAGAAACTTTGGTAGCAGGGGTAGAAATAATATGGAAAGAATAGGGATAGGTTCCTGCACCACAAAAAAGAACAATTCAACTGGTTTCAGCAAAGTTTTTAGTTCAAAACTAATACTGTGTACACGTGAAGTGAAACAACCAGGTCAGGTAAGCCTTGCATAGATAAACAAAAACATTTCAAAACTTTTAAAAACCACTTGAAAACTTCTCCCAAAAGACCCCACATTAATTTGACCGTTTGGGCTAACTCAGCAACCTTAACAACCCATTCTTCCTCAGTTTCCTTCCATGTTTGAGCAATCCTAGGATGATTTTTTTCTTTCTTTCAGCATTCCCCACTTTTCTTACAATTTCCATTTTTGTGGTAAAACTTATAGATCTATCCTTTTTCAACATGCTCTTCTGGGTTGGAAAATGGTACCTGTGCTTGCAACTGAAAGACTGGATCCATGTATCCAGTGTGTTTGGGGAAAGAACAAATTGGATTCAAAGTACAGTAGTCAACAGGAGATCATTGCTTGACTTTACCACTTTCTGAGAACTGGTTAATCAGACTTGCAAAGCCTATGATTTGCTTCTTGTTGATCTTTGATTGGATCCAGAACCAAAGCAAATCCCAGTGGAATCAATTATACCCGAGTTGGTTGTTAAATCCTATTGAACTCACTGGATCTAATCTAAACCTGGATTCTGGATTCAACACACAGTAGACCATCTTGGTGCAGAAGAGCGAATAGAGTAAACAAAGATTTTTGAACTTTCCCCTTTAAGGGGTAAAGAAAGGAGGCAGTGAATAGTAGCAGGTGTTGGGAGAACTAAAGTTAGATGCTGCCAGATCATATGGAGTCTTTTAGGTGAAGCAGGATTTAAGGGTGATTGGAGGAATGTGCCTGAAACTGAATCTGGTATGCGGATGTGGGAGGTGTCAGATTGTTGGAACAATTTACTCAAATGGAAAGAGGTAAAAATGTAGCTTCCCACATTTTCCAAGCAGAAAAATAGTACTAATAATTATCATAAGCACAGTTTATAATTCAGAACTATGAAGCTGGTAGAAAACGGGCTGTCTGGTGAACAAGTATTTAAAAAAGTGTCATAAGAAGTATTAAATGTGTTTGCATGAAAACAATTAAAATCACTAAAATAACATTGATCCAAACATTTTCCATAGAGTTCCAGTCTCCAGTCATCATTCCATTTTCTATTAAGATGCTCCTGTTGCTGAAACCGCATCACTGTATAAGAGGGATGTACAGTTGGTCCACTATATCCACAGATTCTTCATCTATGGATTCAACCATCCACAGCTTTAAAATATTCTAAAAATATATAAATTCCAAAAAGCAAATCCAGATTTTGCCATTTTATATAAGGGACACCATTTCACAATGTGACTGGAGCATCCATGCATATTTTCATAGGAAAGGTTGAGAGAAAAGCAGTGGAAGAGGCACATACAGGTAAAAAAATAATACATTGTTTGACAGCTGTGGAGAGACAGAGTAAAAAGGGAAACCAGGGAATGGAGTGGCTAGAAATGTGAACTGTAGAGGCCAACCTCCCAACAGTTTTGTTGCAGGGTCTCATTTCTCTATTGCCAATTCAAGTCTTCCTGTGCTTGGAGCACTACAGTCCAAATGGTACTACTTTTTCACAAGATGGAGGTACCATCTGCAGATCCCAGTAAGATGGGGTGAACGGAGAGAGAAAAGTGAAGAAGAAACACATACATATCCCTGAGGGTGGAAGGGATCCAACTCTAAATAGTAACGGCAACATGGATAGTTTTAACGTAACTGGGACTGTGATACGTGTGCGTTGTCTTCTCACCTGGACCCAATAACCCAGCAATGGGATAACAGAGTCGGAATATTCAGTGGTATGAAATGCTGGTCAGGGATGTGGGAGGAAATGGAATGGAGTGGCTGTAATACGAACATGGCCCCTGTTGAGTGTTAGCATTCTGTACTTCTTTTAGGAAGCCTTTGGTTGCCAACTTCTACTTCTGACAAAAACTTGCTAAAATTGTTCTTTGTGACTTTAGTCTTCAATTTTGTGCTAAAAAGATTCAGTAAAGGGAGGAACCTGTTTTATTATAAAATATACATGCTTACATATCACAAAAAACTAATTTGTACAAAATAAAATGCATTTCTTATTGAAGAAACGATACACAGCTTCAAATTGCAACCTAGAAGAAGTTGCAGTTAAAGGTTTCAAGATTTTAAATAGTTTAATAGAAAATAATAATCTGTTGCATTTCTTGCCAAGAACTTCTAGAATAAAAGAAGACTTCTTGTTTAAGAATCAAGTTTCCTATTTAGCTCTTTCCAGCTGATGAGTACACAGGTTTTCCGTTTAGAACTAATCTCACTACAAAAATCAGATTATATTTTTAATACAAAGAAAATACACTTTCTGTGTAGAGAGAACATCGTTGGTTAATATTAACTGCTATGTCCTAAATCTAGACTCACAGTCTTAATTGTTTTATTGGTACGAAACATTCAGAAAGAATTTTAAAAAATAAAAAAGGCTTAATTACTCTATTAAGAGGTCAAGATAAATAAAATCAATTCTGTAGCATACCTTTGAGAAGACAGTTCATTACTCAAAATTTATTAATCAAATCTAGGTACTGTATATGATTTTTAAAGGCACCTATCAAGGGTTTTTTTCATCCTTACAAAATTTTCTTGCTTGCTTAATAAATGAAAGCTTCAATTAATGTTTTAAATTAATAATGAATCAATTGATCTCACAAATAAGACAGGCTGCCTTTCATTGTGCAAGCATCTTGCCTCAAATACAGAATTTTGTGGAAGGACCAGACAATCTCCAAAGATTATTTCAGAGAGAGGAAAAGATGAAGCCCGTATCTGAGATTTCTCAATATAGCTTGGGCCAGTACAAGCTCATTGCAAGTCTCAGACAAACAAAAGACATTTTATTGATAGGCCAAACTGTTGGTGAGCGAGAGTGGCAGGGCAGCACCATCAGACAGAGCCTTAGAGGATGTGGGCAAGGTGACTTGTGGCAAGGTCTGTCTACCATAACTGAATCATTTGTCATAAGCCAGAGGAAGAGTTAGCCAAATAAGGACGCTGATCTCAATTTATTTAATCCTATCATTCAAGGATTAATAATAGAAAAAAATTGCTCCTATAGGGCGGGATTATAAGAAGTGTAAACTTATTTGTCAATGAATTTTGTTTGGGTGAAGTCGAAGGCTTTCACGATTGGCATCCATAGTTTTTTGTGGGGTTTGTGGGCCATGTGGTGGCCTTCTGGAAGAGTTTATTCCTCGTGTTTCACCAGCATCTGTGGCTGGCATCTTTTTGTTTGTACTTAGGGACTTTTTTCATGAAAAAAAACAACAACGCTCCATTTGAGTTTCAGCATAAAAACCCATGTGTTTTGTACAAATGGATTTTTAATAAAAGTCCCTTAATTTGGGGGGGGGACCCTCATGAGTGTTGACCATTTTCTTGATGGGGATTCTCAAATATGGCAGTATCTCCTCAAATCCACTTGATGGGGAATCTCAAATATGTCAATATAAAGGATGACAAAACGTGAGAGTATTCTTTACGTTCTTAGTGCACAGCTGTAAATTTGGGAATCTTCAATGGTTCTGCAGTCTTGGGGGTGTTCTTTGTTCCTAATAAAGGAGGAGTGGGTTGGAGTCAATGTAAATCAAAACAGAAGTCTTAAAATATACTGGCTTTTCTCCGTTCAGTAGTCCAAGAGCAGGTCTTTGAACTTTTTCTTTCCGTTGTGTCCACTCCACTGAAATACCTTTCAGTCCACTGGTACTCCGAAGCCTAAAATAAAATCCATGCAATCCATAAGCCAGACTCTTTATTTTTAGGAAGTTCTTACCTGAGTGGCATTTGTATTCATGTCAACTAGGAAATTATTTATGGGTTTAAATATATATGGGTCTAAATCTACTTTGAGGTTCTCTAAATACATTCAGCAGATACTTAATGACCTTTCAATGAGCAACAGCAAGCTTTAAAAAGTGACAGACTGTATTTTTAAACCAGTGTTATTTACAGGTCTTGTTCCCTTTGCTATTATCTCTTGGGCTTGTCCTTGAGTAAAAAATAAACCTGTCACCCTTGAATTTTAGGCACACCTGCTTCCTTAATACAATTTAGTTTTTTTAAAAAAAATAGAAATGTAGCTTTAGACAACTTGCAAGTGTAATGGAAGTCATTGTCGTCAAGCACCAGCTTTTTATGATTTTCTCCCTAGAACATTGTTAATTGATAACTGTATTATTTATTTAATACATTTCTGTACTGCTTTTTAGATGAACCTCATAAAGTGGTTAATATATATACTAGTATTAATACAGTGTTGAGAAAGAGAGATCAGAAAAACCACCTCTGATCTTGACACAAGATTCAGAAAACATAAATCAGCAACTGTCACCAAAAATCTCATTTCATTTCTGAGGTGCACATTTTTTTTCCAATGTGAATACCTTTCCTGTAAAGAAACTGCATGATCCAATCATGCTTAAGAAGAGAGAAAACTTCTGGATGTACAGACTCAATACCTCGATGTCAGATGACTTAGATTAGAGGACAATACCAGTCCTCCCTCTGGCATTATTTTTTGAATTCTTTGCTCTGATGTTTCTGTTCCTTGAGGCTGTTTACCACTTCCATTCTCACAGTGCTGTTCAATTGCTGTAGACAAAAAGACACACACAAAAATTACAAGAGAAAAGACATTTCTGAAAACTAGATCTTTCTTTTCCTCCCAGCAAGTTGCTCCTTGAGTAGCACTCTAGGGTCTGTTGTGGAAGGGAGGGGGCTCTTAGCTGGTATGCTAAGAAGGTAGATTAGTGCAAAGATTACTAGTTAATTCTTATTAGAGTATGATGATTCTTTCACAAATACAGTATGTGAATAGCAAATCTGACAAATCATAGTTTGCGAGTTTTTTGGGGAGAGGGATCTGAGATGCCAGCAGGGCAATGACTAAATTGTAGTTAAAATATTATCGGAAAAGCAACTATAATTGCCGGAATGCAGCAATACTTAACACTTCATGGTCTTCTTTTAATTTATAATTTGCCTGAACTGGCTAAAATACATGTATTTATGGCAAGAAAAGTTCCACGTTCCAAGTTCCACTCTGTAGATATTATGTTAACAGAGAAAGTTATTCACCTGCTTTTGCAATCAAAACTTTAAGTCATAGAACCAAAGAATCTTGAGATATGTAATTTGGCTATATCCATTGAGTTTACATTGACACAGAATGTGGTAGACACAAATGGTCAAATTCTAGATAGTACCACTTCAGCCTGCATGTGGGTGAATATGGATTTTTTAAATACCTATTAACTAGTATAAATTAGGGAAGAAACTAACTCCATGACAAATAGGAAAAGGGACACTTACATAGAAGGACTGGTAGACAGGAGATATGCATAGTCCCTTTGCTCCTAATTCTTCTCAGCAAATTCCCTATAACCATATGGTTTTTAAATGTCTCTCAGTATTGCCAATTAAGTATTGGAAGATATACAATTGTATCATAGTCTACAGTTTGCAACTTTCTGACCACAATGCAATCCAGAGATTGAAAAACTGATGCAGATCTGATAGTTGGTTATCACAGGAGAAGGAAGGAAGATTTGAAACATGACTCTGCTACCCTGTTTCCCTGAAAATAAGACATCCCCAAAAAATAAGACTTAGTAAAGGTTTTGCTGAATTGCTAAATATAAGGCCTCCCCCAAAAGTAAGACCCAGCAAAGTTTTTGTATATTATAAATATTCTTTTTTGTTGTTTTTGTTTAAAAATAAATGTGAATTCTTCATGGAAAAATAAAACATCCTCTGAAAATAAGACCTAGTGCATCTTTGGGAGCAAAAATTAATATAAGACACTGTCTTATTTTCAGGGAAACACAGTACAAGCTTATAGCAGTTATATACCAGTTTAATGGTCATGGATTCACCAAAGAAATCCCAGAAATTGTCATTTGCTGATAGTGCACAGATTTATCCTTACTTAGAAGTACAATTCCAAAGGTTTCCCTCAACTACATAATATTGCTCAGAACACATCTGATTTTGTCTTATTTTGGAAGCTAAACTGGATTGGGCCTGGCTAATTCTTATATAGGAGAGCACTGGGAAACAGTGGGGATCTCCAGGTAAGGGTAACAAAGAAAGTGCTTGAAATTCTGGGCTGGACAATTCAATGGTTTAAGTATAATGCAGTGTCATATGTTCTAGATGAAGTGCATTGGGCAGATAAATCCTACATTTCAGCAGATATTGTATAATGAATTCATGGATATTAATTCTGCTCTTGTTTCAATTTTCCAGGTTCTTTGAATATATATACCTCTATAAAGATGCAGTGATGTTTAAGATAGAGCAAGTGACGAAGCTGTGTATCAAGATGCCTTTGAATGACCCATGGGATCCTTTTGATATTCCTGACAATTCAACCTATGAAGATCAGTATTACATTGGAGGTCCTGATGACCAAATTATGGTACAGGAATGGTCTGACAGAAAGCAAGCTAGAAAATGTAAGCACTAATTGGTTTAATTAAAAATTATTTGTTTACCACACACCAGACATTCTGTTCCCACATTACTGTTATCAGTGTTATAACATGCCAGAAATACTATTTTAGTCTCCTTTCCTCCAAGAAATAAGTGTGGATTTATAAACAAACCTTTTGCTTTCTTCTTGGTTTCTCTGAGGGTGATTCCAGTTCTTTACTTTTATTTTTAATCACTGTGTCTTTGCCCTTACAAAAGTATAAGGTTGTGTATCCCTTATCTGAAATGCTTGGAACCAAAAGCACTTTGAAGTTAGAATTTTTTTAGTTTTTGGAATTCACAAGTAGCATAATACATACCTTTACTTTTATTTGTGAGCAGGGTTCATTGTATGGCCTTACCTGTTTGTTTGGTCATGACCCCCAAGACGTCCAGTTAGCTAAACTTAAATAACTAAGGGGAAGATTATAGCTATGCATTTCAGTTTTACATTCAAACACCACTAGCACCCATCTTTGTAAAACAGCCCATGTATGGGTGGGTTATTATACTGTCAGAGCTGCATGAGTGCCACATTCCTATTACTGTATTCCTCTAGATGTTGATGGAACGCTCACCTCAAAATTCCTCAGCATTGGCTAGGCTGACAAATGTTGATGGGAGATGGAGATAATAATTTTCTATTGGAATCAGTTCAAGCTTATGGGTTATATTTTAATATCTTTCTAAATGGGCACACACTGTAATATCTCAAGAATTGTCAAACTTTGAGTTAGGAGGCCTTCCTTTGTGTTCCATTCTGTAATACTGGAGGTGGGCCAAAAATTGCTCCTACTTTTCATATCTATTCATCTACAGTGAAAGGGATTTGGGGTTGTTTCTGGTGGAAAAGAACTGTAAGGAACATTTCGGGGCATGAGGGATGTCTCATCTGGCAGTTGTGCTACATTTATAAGGTGGCATTGAAAACTTCAGAACTTTTGAAAAAGATTTTTTTGGAAAGTTTTGCACTGTTCACTTACAGCCTCCCAGCCTGGCAGCAATTGTTGCAGCACCCAAAGGACTGCTGTTACATGGTCCCATAAAGCTTACAAACATTTCAGCCTCTCCATAGGTTTAGATATGCAGCAAAAACACACACACCCGATCTGTTCTTCTCAAGCATTCCTTGAACGTCTGTTGGCTCCATCATCAGGGACATATTCACTTCATTCACACTAATGATAAAAAAGGCTGACTAAAATGTTTGGCTCATTTCAGATCTCCTTTACAAGATACATAAGTAAAGATATGTGAATTTCCACTGCAGATTATTCCAATATTTCCCCCCTATGAAAAAAGTGAATAAAACTGTATTAAAATGTAGCACAAACTGTCATGAAGATCTATCTTTAAAGTGTTGAATCTTGATCTGACGTAAGAATTTGTTCTCACTTTACCAAGACTTGGCATCTGTCCTGTTTGTGACATCATGTATGACATCAGAATATCATTGAAACTAGCATATTTCCATGCCAACACTTATGCCAACACCTCTGCATCTGGATAGCCATTAGCCTGACATGCCAACATGATCTGGTGAGCCAGGCTGATGATCTCATAATTTATCTTGAACAAGAGTTTGTATAACCTGAAAGCCATCTTCTAGCATTCAGAAATAACAACTCCAAAATAATAGCTGATCCAATGAAAGGTGTGATGTCAATGGTGTGTATTAGTGATCAAGAGGCCTCCAGCACCCACGTTTGTAAGAAAGCAATCTTTGGGTATGTTCTTATATTAACAGAGCTACTAATGCTTCATCAAAAGGGAGGGGAACTTTGGCACTCCAGAAGCTGATAATTACTGCTCCCATCATCCTTCACCATTGGCTTTGTTAGCTGAAGCTTAGACACATGGGAGTCCCAACAATATGTGGAGGACCACAGGTTCCTTGGTCTTTTTGTTTCACATTATCAGATATCTTAATTTGGTATTTACAGTGGAACTAAAAAAGGTATTAATATTGAATTTAAGCTAAAGTATGTTTTAAGTTTAAATGTCTCTCACTCTGTTCATATTATAATCTTTAAAGCAGCAAGACAAAGTATTCCCACTGAGTACAACCAGAGTGAATTTCAGGATAGATGGGCTTGAGGAGTGTAGCATTAATCCTTAATTTGAGTTCAAATAAATAAATAAATAAATAAATATTTTGTTATTGTTTTTAAAGAAAAACTTGAAAATTATTTATGCCACATAGAAACACTAATACTTTGTGTTTTATTGCAGTTGAAACCTGGGTTGGTGTTTACACAGTCAAGGACTGTTACCCAGTTCAGGAAACGTACACAAAGAACTACAGCGTGACAACCTCCACTCGTTTCTTTGATTTAAAGCTTGGGATAAGTGACCCATCTGTATTCATCCCTCCAAGCACCTGCCAGACAGCTCAGCCAGAAGAGATGAGAGATGCATGCTGATAGTGAACTTTGGATTCTATGTGAAAACAATATAGATATATAATATAGATTATCATTAATAATCAGCTGCTGATGCCTAACGTAATTGTTGCACTTTGTAGAATTGTGGCTGTGGAGAGTCGAACATCTAACTGAGGCAAAAAAGGGGGGGGGAAGAAACCCATTTACTCTTCAGGGTCTCATTCCACCATTGTCCTCATGTTCTACGATTATTGGAGAAGCATTGTTTACAGGCTTGTTTTTGCCATTACGTTCTTTGAAATAACCTGTTATTTATAGTTTCTAAGATGTACACTGTGCGCCTAAAAGCATATTAAAATACTGTGTATATTTATTAATTCTCAAGAGATGGGATAAACTATATTACATGCAAGAGATAGAGACCAGAATCCTGTTGGTGACATACACTGGCATTACCTCCCATTAAACCATTTGTCAGTGATTGTGGAAGGAGGTCAGTACCTTCCTGTGCAGTGTTCCCTCTAGTGCAGTGGAGCTTTTCAGCAGTGGAACACCTCCTACTGTCAATTAGTGGCCGAAAGAGATCAAGGGTATTCTGGCAGCAGATCCACAGCTGGGAGAAAAGAACAGACATTGGCGTCCAGGATCTCCAGCAAGTCACTGAAGGCTCCAGCAGGAAGCCCAATGACTCACTGGAGATCTCAATGACTCACTGGAGATCTGAGGAAATGATGTCTGTTCTTTTCTTCCAGCTTAAGAACTGTAGCCAAATGCTGCCTGGGTGCCCTCCACCCTTCTGGCCTCTAATTCACCACAGGGTGCACTCTGGCACTGAGAAGGCCTATTGAACTGAGATGAAAGAGTGAGTTCAGTGGAAGTGCGCTGACAGAGATTTATGCTCTGCCAGCATGATTTCGGGTCTGAGATTGTTACCATAATGTGGCACCTGTAACTGATTGCATCATAGGGTTGTTTGTATTTTTAAACTTTTTTTTCTAGTCTGGAATTTGTTGTGGCAGTTAAATTTTCCTTTTGCATAAAAAAATTCCATGCATAAAAATAAATCTAGGATTTTTGCTTAAATGTTAGCTGAATGGTACAGTATCAGGAGTAATGAATTATCCCTAAGTGTTCTACTTACTGCTGCAGTCGTTTATATTTACTTTGTTTATTTGGAAGATTTATATCCCTTCTTTGATCTGTATTCAAGGCAGTTTAGAATAGATAACTGTAATGCACACATAGTCACATGCCATTTGGTGGGTGGAATGGAAGACTCAAAAGTCTTCTCATTGATGTATTCACTAAAGTATGTGCCTTTAAATTGCTTGTTAATTTATGGCGATCCCATTAATTTCATAGGATTTTGTTAAGTAAGGAATACACAGAAGTGGTTTACTCCATTTGCTTTCCTCTCAATATAGCCCTTCAGACATGGTATTCTGGCACTATCCTTTCCATGTACTACCTTCTGCTTAGCTTCAGAGATTAGACAGGATCTGTGGCCTTCAAGATATTTCAGATGAGAAGTAAATATGGAGAGTGTTTCTTGTAGCCACTTTGTTACCTCCTGGTGATCAGAGATACTGTTCTGTTAGAAATAAGTTACAGGGGGCATACCAGATTAATCAAGGAATGAAGAAATATGGAATGATTGTGTTGAAAGAGGATGGGCTAATACAGTACAGTATATATGCTTGAACAAATAGTGGAGTAGGGCCCAAGAAAGAGAACCAGACCATTGGACAGAGTGGGAAACTTTGCCTGCTCCTCAGACCTTTGGCTTGTAACTCCCTTTGGTCTCAGCATTGGCACTTATGGGGGATTTATGCTATGTATGCCAAAACCCCTGGAGTGCCGAAGGCTCCCCACAAGGAGACAGACTACATAACTTCTTGATTGTTCAGGCAAAATCCAACTCATGTATTTCCTCTAATAATAATAATAATAATAATAGTTTATTTATAGCCCGCTCCTCTAATAAATACTCGGAGCGGGGTACAGCAGAATAAAAAGATACAGAGTAAAAACAACAATCACATCCCACCCCAACCACCCCCTTTAAAACTGAATTAAATCTAGACAGTTTAAAATTAACATAGTTAAAATTGGTCGGCAGTTATTAAAACAAAGTGCATTTTCATGAACAATCCGTGTGCAAGGCCACATTAAATCGATTCAAGTAAGTATTAAGTAAAAGAATCGCTAATAATTTCCAATGCTGTTTATATTTTCAGAGCAGGGAGCAAGGGTTTCACTTATTCTCTCCTTCAGGGAAAGGCCTGCCGGAAAAGATGCGTCTTTAAAGCCTTTTTGAAACTAGCCAGTGATGTAATTAGACGCATCTCGTCCGGCAGGCCGTTCCAGAGCTTAGGGGCAGTAGCTGAAAAGGCCCTCTGAGAGGTCTGGGACAGCCTGGTTTTCATCGGCTGCAGTAGGTTTCTCCCAGAGGACCGAAGTGTGCGGGGAGGTTCATACGGGAAGAGGCGGACCTTAAGGTAGGATGGGCCTGAGCCATGCAGGGCTTTAAAGGTTAGTACCAACACCTTGTACTGTGCCCGGAAACTAATGGGCAGCCAGTGGAGAGCTTTGAGCACTGGCGTTATATGCTCTCTTCTAGATGTTCTGGCTAGTTCCCATATGCTCTACTGGAATACACCAGTGGCAACTTGGAGTACCAGGAACAGACCTGAAGAGGGCTTCTGGTTATAGAGGCTTCTTCCAGATTTGAATGGCTTTCAAACTTAAGATCTGTGTAGAATTGGAAGAGAAAATGTGAAGACTGTAACATGTTAGAATTGTATTTTTAAAGTGTAAGAGTACCAAAATACTACTAAAATCAGTGTAATATAGTTGTTTGAGTGTTGGACTAGGATTCTGGAAGGCCAGGATTCAAATCTCTGTCTATGCATGGAAACCCAATGGATGGCATTAGCCAGGTTATATATCTTAGATTGGGGCTGGGTGCATGCGGTCACCATGGTCCTGCACCAATACAGGCGCAAGCAGCGTCTGACCATTCCTTTTGCCCCATCTGTTTGAGGCTGAAGCAATTTGTACTCTTTTCAAAAAGGCCACATCGAGTACTTCTCTTTCCCAGCATTGGAACAGGGCTGGGCCAAAGATAGATTGGGATGCAATGGTAGACCTCTGGATGACTTACAGAAAACCAGCAAGGATTCCTGACTTCCCAACAATATCAACAGTTGCTGGAGGCTGGGAATACCAGGAGTGAGTTTGTGAATGAAAGAATTGTGAATTCATTTCTGATGTTGATTTTTTTCCCCAAACAGCATGTTGTCAAAAGTATCCTTTTCCTTAATTTTCAGTGCATGTCTGACCCTTAAACCATGGTTTCTCATTTGTGTGAATCTTACCAAAAAGGAAGGTCGATCCTTTAGCCTGTTAAGTTTGCCCATCCCTGCATCATTCTTTCTCTTCTTCCCTGCCTTCTCATCCTTCCATTCTCATTTATCTCTTAACTCTAAGCTGAACACCATCCTTGCTAAATTGATGGCCTTGCTCTGAACAATGACATCCAATGTATTCAAACCATTCTTTTGAGGATTTTCAGGCAAGAGGTTCTTCTTACACGTTTCTTATTTTCTTTTTTCCATGATTAATTAACTGTTAACCATTTACATTTTTCATTTCTTATTATATGACCAAAAATCCTAGGGTTTTTTTTTTTTTTTGCATTTGGTGTCTTTAATGACTTGCCTTTTCTATAATATTTCTTTGTCTTCACCCTCTTAGTCCAGAAAATTCTAAGCATCCTGTATTAAATCTATGTTTAGATGCTTCTTTTTAAATGGTCACCTGGGTTAAAATCTGCACATTCATGCGATACAGTAGAACCAAGAAAATGTAATACTGTACACTGCATATACTCAAGGCTAATTTAACATTGTTGTAATGTGTCTTCAAGTTATTTCTGACCCCATAACAGGGTTTTCTTGATAGAATTTGTTTAGAGAGTGTTAGCTGTTGTCTTCCTCTGAGGCTGAGGGAGTATAACTTGCCCAAGATCACCAAATAAGCTTTCATGGCAAAGTGGGGTTGTATTTATTGTTACAATGTACATTTTTCATCTTAAAAGGTCACTCTGGACCAGCTCTATTTTAACTTTGATTGTATGAACATGAACACATGGCTCATTCAGCCAGATTCCAAAGTATTTATATTTGTCAGTATGCTCCACACTTTCATTTGGGATCTTGAACTGTATTTCTTGTGCTTTTTCCCTTTTAATTTTTGCTATGAACTTGGTTTCCTTAACTTTCATTTTGAGACACTGGTCATTGCCCACTACACTGGCTTTATTCAATAATCTTTGCAGACCATTTTAACTTGTTATCTAGCAGTACTGTATTGTCTGTGTTATCAAATGTTTATGATAATATCTCATTTACCAATGGTACCATCATTTCAATAATCAAGTCCTCCTTTAATATATTCTTGGAGTACAAATTAAAAAACAGTGATGAGAGAATACATCCTTGTCATACTCATCTTTACGTTTATGTCATTTGTCTTAAATTTTAAAGTTTCACTACAGCTTTTTGTTGCCCATTACTGCACATGTTTGCAGAATAGTGTTTTCCTGGTAATCCAGCACACATTAAAGATCAAAATATCCAGAAAAATTTTTGTTAAAAGAGAGAGAGAGAGAGAGAGAGAGAGAAAGGCTGCTATTAATTTTGCTGCAAATTTTTGATGTGTACGTTGCCTTGACTTTGATTTTATCATAGAAAGCAATGTATAAATAAGTCTGTGGGGAAGCCCTTATATTTGAAGGCATGGTGTGCGTGTTTATCAGTGTGAACCACAGGTTGGAGAGGAGGCCGTTGGATGTCATTGTGTTCCCCCATCATACGTAAGATTTAGTGCCTTTAAATCTGATGCATTCACTTAATAAAGAAGTATAGATATTGTGTTTTGGATGCAGACATTTTATGTATGCATAGAACTTTACAGAGTAACAAAAAGTACTGAGAAACTTGTGATCAAAACAAGGAGTGGGGATCTCTAGTGATGTTGGATTGCAACTCTTCATAGAAAACGTGGGCTTTGAGGCAAGATTTGAAGAAGGGAAGAAACCCAAGCCATAAGTATTCTGGAAAGAAGGTCCAGGTGTAGGAGGAAGGTTGATGATGATGATGACGACGATGATGATGATGATGATTACTATTTCCCACTTCTTCCCCAAAATTGGAATATACCTCTGAATGTAGAGGTGAAGAGTTTATGATTAATCCAGGAGTAGAGCGGGAACCACAGTGAGGTTTCCAAAGGAATGTCCTAAAGAATTTAAAAGAGATGTTTGATTTGGGGGATAGCATTCTGGATAGAGATAAGAATCCCAAGGAGTAGTATTGGAACCTAAAAGAGGAAAAGGCTGCAATTGTAAAGGAAAGACAGTAAGAAGTGTAGCCAAAGGGATTGAGAAGAAGGGTCATATTTTTCCAGCTTTTTAGAAATTGCACACTGTTGGGCACACTGACTATGGGGAAGAAAAAAATTACAGCTTGTACTACAGTCACTTTCCAAATTTTTCACAGTGAAGTATTGTTCTCTTCTGGCTGTTCATGCAGCATGTCACATTTTGATTCATGTAAATGATCAGACTATGATAGGGTGGGTTTTTTAAAAAATGTTTTGAAGGGGAGAGGGAAAAAAAGTCTATATGGTATAGTGAAAAGACAACAAATGAAGCACAAGGGGTACACCTACTTTTATTTGCACTTTCTGCTTTGCTTAACTTGAATATAAGCATCTCACAGCATGAGCACTGCAGTGTAGATCTTTGGACAGAGTTTTGGAATAACTTTTCTTACTGATACCACTTTCATTCTGGTGACTTGTTAAAATTTTATGTGGAAAAGAGAAAATATATGCAATTAGAGAATGGAGCTGAAATAGTGAAATCCCCCAGACTAACAAAGGTAAAAGTGATTTACTTTCCTCCAAACAGAGCACAAAGAGAAGCAGGGGTCACTGCTTGATATACCCACTTTATCCTCCCCTTCCCCCATGAGAAAGAACAGGAGAATAGACCTTTCCAAGCTTTGCTTCCCTATGTCTGGCTTGAACCAAGCTCCAAAACAAGGCACAGCTCTCGGCCTGATTATAGTACGGACAGGATGAAATCCAAGAGCCAGAGCTAAAAGATGTTGAACATTGGTGGAAAATCAGTTTCTGGCTCAAGCGAGTGGGAATGATGCATCTAGATGCAGAAGACGTAGGTGGGCAGTCAAGTTCTGGATTAGTCAAGCCAATTCAGCTCCTCAATAGGACAGCTGGGGATGTTTAGCCTGGAGAGGTGATATGATAGCCCTGTTTAAATATTTAAAGGGATGTCATATTGAGGAGGGAGCAAGCTTGTTTTCTGCTGCTCCAGAGACTAAATGCGGAACAATGGATGCAAACTGCACGAAAAGAGATTCCACCTAGATATTAGGAAGAACTTCCTGACAATAAAAGCTGTTCAACAGTGGAACACACTTCCTCGGAGTGTAGTGGAGTCTCCTTCCTCAGAGGTCTTTAAGCAGAGGCTGGATGGTCATCTGTCAGGGATGCTTTGATTGAGAGTTCCTGCATGGCAGGGGGTTGGACTGGATGACCCTTGTGGTCTCTTCTAACTCTATGATTCTAAGTTCAGAAACATCTAAGCTTTAGTGTTTCACTTGCGTGTTCCATCTGAGTAGATTAGCAATACTTCCTCTGGCTAGGCCATGATAACAATGATCAGTTAAGTAATTCCTTTGGTCTTCCCGTTGCCCCATTCAGGGCAGAGAGCAAGGCACCTAGGTTCTATTATCTGTGTTCCTAGTTTGAGTCTCCTAGCATAGTTAGGCCAGGGATGGAAAACCTATGGCTTTCCAGAGGTTTTTCTAGGCTCCAACCCCTGTAATTCCTTCACTATGGGCTATTTTGGCTAGGACTGGTGGGAGGCTAAAAAGACACAGCCATTGCCCAGCTCTGCTCAAGGAGAAAGGAGGGATTGGAAGAGTGCTAGTTCTTTCCCTATCTTTAGATCTTTTGCCATTGGACAAAGAGCAAAAGTAGTTATGAAGCTGTACTGTTTTGTTGTTTTTTGTTTTGCGTTTTGCACAAGAACTGGATCCTGTAACATATTACAGGAATAGCTTTCCAAGTTAGTGTCTAGTCATGTATGATATTTTATATAATTTTATTAAAATAATGTTAACTGTACAAACTTGCACATACTAAGAATCATATATATATATACCCTTTCTATAATAGTTTAAGTCTTATAATGGCTGATATCTTATCTAACCTTCTCAATTCCTCAGTCTTTCTGATAATCTACAGTACATCTCTATTATTCCTGAACTTACTTATATACAACATCATACAAAGAAGCTATTGGTTTCTTTGTGTTTTCATGTCTGTAACTTACTTGTCATATCACCTTACATTATTCTTTAAATTATTAACTTTATTTATAAATATGTTCTGCTATTAACTTTTTATTATGCTATTGTAAATCTCTTTAATCTCTTTAGCCTCTTAAATTTCAAATAGTAATACCCACCCCTATTTTTGAGGTATTGTATCACTTCTTTCCATTGGTCATAGAATTTTGTCAGAAGTATGTATTCACGTATACTTTTTGATTTAGATAATTTTTGTGCAGAAGAGATCTAGAAGTATAATCAAAAGTAATTAATCACTATATTTTCCCCATACATGAGAAAAAAGTGTTGGTGTGTTTTTCCAATAATTCTCATATTCATCCAACCTGCATGGAAATATGTTTTCAGACAAATAACACATTATTGTTGAAAGTTAAACTTTATGCAACTGTGGTGTATGAGACATCCACACCTTTGTGTTTCCTTGTTAGTGAAGCACACATTTCTCATATCTTAATGATAACATTATATTTCTGAATAATTCTTTTGCTCTGTGGATCTTTGAAAAATATTCTTATCAGGAAGCCTTGTTCAAACATTTGAATCCTCCATGTCAATAAAACCACATGAGAGAAAGGAGATGAGAATACCAGCTCTACCCTGACTTTATCACTATTCCTATGTTCTTCCATAAAGGTGAACATCTACAGCAGTAAGCATTGTTTATCCATCTAGGTTCTCTGCCCACAACAGAACTTTGAAAGATCGGGTTTCTGAATCATGGGGAGCATGTATTAACTGAGTACGCATTTTGCTGTGGATGGACATTTCCCTTCCAGTGAGTGGGAAGCTGTGGGAACAGCAGCAGAGACAGCAAAGGTAGCTCATTCCTATTCTCTCTGTGTTGTCCTGGAGTTTTTTAGAATGCCTGAACAGTGTTAAAGTGCAGTAAGAATAATGTTGCAGAAGAAAGTGGAGGGATCCTCAAAGAGTTAAATAGCTATGGCTTCACATGGCATATAAATGGCATAAATAGCTATGGCTTCACATGATAGATGTATGTCTGAGTTTCTGTTCAATCGAAGAAATAAAGAGATTTATCAAAAGAGAGCATTTTAGAGGATTGGATTTATATGTCATTTGTCCAATTTTTGCTTATATGCGGTTAAAAAAAATAGACGACGATGGTGCTTTTTCTACATAATATTTATACATCACTTCTTAGAAGTTTGCCCTCCTTGACACAACTAGGCCTGTTGTCCAGCCCTTTACAGCTCAGTGTGGCTTTAATTCCCAAGCCTTTAGAACAAAACCCAGCAGAATTTCCAGTTAAGAAATCAGTTCTGTTCAAACACACTGTTGACTGTCGGGATATTAAGATAGACATACTTACACAGGGCCTGACTCTTATGTTTCACATTCACCACTCCTTAGGAATCTTCCTGAAAAACAGTATCAGGATATTTGTTTGTTGGAATTATACTATTAAAATGTTTATGGGGATCCCAGATTTCTTCCCCCACATTCCCCTGTAACTGATGTTCCAAGAAGCCTTTGTTCCTGGAAACAGAATGTAACCACCAAGACTAGTAGCCATTGAAAGTTGTATCTTCTTTGAATTTATTCAATCTTCTTTCAAAGCTAGCTAAATTGGTCACCATCACCACATCACGTGCAGCTGAATTATGTATGGTGTGATGTCCTGTTCCAGAAATGATAGTGTTCCAGACCTTACCAAGAGTTCTTTTTGGAACTCAACACTGACATACATTACTGCTATAACGTTATAGCTTTATTGGTAGTAAAGGATGCAGCAGATGATACATAGCAATGAAGTATTCTAGCCCTTTCACTGAGTCCAGCATCTCCCCACAGCCAATAGCAGAACTGAGCTAATGACATACACTACTGTACTATCCTAGACCAACTATCAAATTCTTCATACTGGCTGTTTGGATCACCTGGGTTGGGGAACACACACACACTCCAGCCAAAACCAATGGAAGATAGGCAATAGCAATAGCAAGTACATTTCTATACCGCTTATCGATGCACTTAAGCACTCCCTAAGCGGTTTACAAAGTGTAAGCTACTTGCCCCCAGCCATCTGGGTACTCATTTTAGTGACCTTGGAAGGATGCAAGCTTGAGTCGAGCTTTTGCCCTTTTGCTGGTATTGAACTCTCAACCTTATGGTTTGTGAGTGAGTGGCTGCAATACAGGCATTTAACCACTACCACCAGGGCTCATGGTGCATAATCAAACAAAATTACTGTTGTTGTTGTTGTTGTTGTTGTTGTTGTTATGTGCATAAGCAAACAAAATCAATCTGTGCAAACAGGTTAGCAACACAGGAAAACGTATCCCCTCGTTCTAATCTTTCATATCTTTTGCAAGCATCATAATGCAGAATGTACATAATGAAGTCATTAATACAAATGGACTCTTTCTCTACCCTGGATGTTTGGCTGTCAGAGGCCTAACTCAGTATTTATTATTATTATTTATTTTATTATATCCCATCTTTCTCTCAATATACGGACTCAATATAGGAACCAATAAGAAATTAAAAATAGTACAATTTAAAAACAATACCAAAGCATTACAAAGTATTAAAAATAAAGTTTAAAAAGCAATTAAACAATTTTTTTTTAATTTTAAACAATTACACATTTATAATGTTAAAATGTACTAAAAACTAACCACAAACCTGACATCTGACTTGTACGGCATTTGAAAGCTCAGCCTTTGTCACTTTAAAAAACCAAATGGCACAAAAATGATTTTATCTACAGTACTGCTGAAAGGAGAGCAGGGGTGGGACATACTCCTCTTCATCTCTTATACATCTTCCAAAACCCAGTTTCAGTGAATAACTCAACTGGGATCTAGTTTTATGTAAGAGGGAGAAAATGTATCTAATGCAATGCCCTAAGAGAGTGATGTGGAAAGGAGGCACAGTCTCAGGATGTGTAAAATAAGATTTTATTTCTCAGTTTAGGTCAGTGATTTTCAGCCTAAATATATTTGTATGGGCTTCTTCAATTTTGAAATCAACTTGCAGAGATATCAAAAGAAGTGTCTCCTAAACTTAATCCCAACAGTCTATTTATACCTCTCTCCTTTCTATTTCAATAATAATAATAATAATAATAATAATAAATTTTATTTATAACCCACCCCTCTGAATGAGCAATCGGGTGGGATACAACAGAGTTAAAAACGATTATAGTTAAAAATAATTACAACCCAATCCCTACCTCCCACCCCTTAAAATAGGATTAAATTAACATGGATTAAAAACAGAATAACAGTACAAACAATACAATATCATAAAACCAATTATTCTTTGGCAACATTGGTAGTGGCATCTGATGTATGGCTGGGAAAGGCTGGAGAGACTCTGGGTATAGCTTTGGAGCCGGGAAGAATTAACCACTGTCCAGGAAGGCCTGCCGGAAAAGATACATCTTTACAGCTTTTTAAAAGCCGTCAAGAGTCTTAATAAGACGTATCTTGTCCGGCAGGCCATTCCACAGCCTGGGAGCGGTGGCGGAGAAGGCCCTCTGAGAGCTCTGCGACAGCCTGGTCTTCATGGGCTGTAGCAGGTTTCTCCCAGGGACCAGAGCGTGCGGGGGGGGGGGGCTCATATGGGAAGAGGCGGCCCCTAAGATAGGATGGACCCAAGCCATGTAGGGCTTTAAGGGTTAAAACCAACACCTTGTACTGTGCCCGGAAACTGATCGGCAGACAGTGGAGACATTTGAGCACTGGTGTTATGTGCTCTCCCCTGGATTTTCTGGTAACAAGCCTGGCTGCCATGTTTTGGACCAATTGAAGTTTCCAGGTTAAGCACAAAGGTAGCCCCATGTAGAGCGTGTTACAGTAGTCCAAGCGTGAGGTTACCAGAGCATGTACCACAGTTTCCAGGTCCCTCATGTCCAGGAAAAGGCGCAGCTGGCGTATCAGCCGAAGCTGATAACAGGCACTCCTGATCGTCGCATTCACCTGACTAGTCATGTGAAGCAACGAATCTAGAAGTACCCCCAGACTGCGAACAGAGTCCTTCGAGGAGAGTGTGACTCCATCTAGGACCAGGAGTTGTAATCCCAGACCTGGTTTCGGGCCTGTGACTGTCAGTACCTCCTTTTTGTCTGGATTTAGCCTCAATCTGTTTTTCCTCACCCAATCCATTACCGCCTCAAGACAGTCATTGAGAGGAGAGACACCACCTGAAGTCTGAGCCGACGATCTGGTCATGGAGAAATATATTTGAGTGTCATCAGTGTACTGATGGCACTGCGCTCCATGCCTCCGAATGATCTCACCCAGTGGCTTCATATAGATATTAAATAGCATCAGGGTCAGGGTGGCTCGATTTTGGAGGAACAACTGAGCCTCACCCTTTGGGATCTGCCAGAGAGGAAGGAATGGAACCACCACAGCGAAGTGCCTCCAATACCCAACTTTCTCAGCCAATCCAAAAGGATGGAGTGGTCTATTGTATCAAAAGCCGCTAATAGATCCAAGAGCACCAGCAGGGGAACAGCAGGGGGAGGTTGGGATGGAATTGGTTTATTTTAACTGTCTGCTGTTTTAAACATGTTGTACCCCGCCCTGATTGATTGCTCAGAGGGGCAGGCTATAAATAAAATTTATTATTATTAAACTATTAACACTACCCCTGTCGATGTTCAAGCAGAGGTCGTCTGCCAGAGCAACCATGGCAGTCTCAACTCCATATCCTGTCCTGAAGCCGGTTTGATGTTTCCAGTTCTTTTTCCTTTTCTGCTCTTATGCTCTAAGATAGGGCAGATCAGGAACCACTGGTAGAGCACTGGATGATTCTCACTAGTAGGTTAGCATGGGCTTCTGTTTCCCGTTTTTTAAAATTATGGCATAATCAATAATGTGGAATAATGGACAATTTGAACTCCTTAAATGCAGATGTGCAAGCCACTTCTGTGTGTGACTTCCATGGTGATACACATGGTCTAAATTCTGTTGCTTGTCTTGACTAAAGTAGACCCATTGAATCAATTGGATTAACCTATCTGTTGTCTCACCATTGATTGAATGGGTCTACTCTAACTGCGACTAACAAACAGGATGCCAGCCATGATTGTGTAAGTATTTTATATTCTTTTCTGTTTTCTCCCCAAGTCACTAACTTTGAACCCTTAGAGCTTGTATTAAAAAACAAAGACCAGAATTCAGTATCCCACTTAACACATACATAAGATGAGGTTATGCATCTGTAACTGATCTGTATTCATGATCCCTATGAATTTCTGGTTGTGTACCCCAAACAAACAGCATCAGTCACACTAAGAGAAGGCAGGCTATTCTGCTGACTGTCAGGGCACACATAATCCACTACCCTTTACCACCAGCACCACCTGTCTGCATGTGTGTCCTGTTACCACTGCAGAAAGTCACTGACTCACTCTGAGGTCAGACCAAGGTGTCCAGCATCGACTGCATGGCTGGGTGCCTTGTTCTGACCTCGCAGCAAGCAACTCACTGTGGTAGCAGCTGTGGCAGGTGACACAATGGGACACATTTGAAACAGCCACTTGGCATCATGCCAGAGGGCTCTGGATCTTCTGGGAAGATCTGAAGCAACTAGTGAGTTTATTTAATCCATTATAAGGGGGGTATACCACATGTTTGCTGCTAAACAGACTAGATGTCATCTGGACTGTTCACACCAGGCTCAGGGATTGGGCACCCTATTGTCTGGACTCCCGCCAAAAGGATGGGGGAGGATGTTTTATTTGGCCAAATTTGGCAGACAGGGCCAAAGTAGTCCATGTAGAATTCTAACCAAAGTAATGATTCTACAAACATGAAGTATTATCATATGATTCTATGATTCAATGCTATAGTAAATAAGAAAACCCTGGTCTTTACTGTTCCAGCATGAATCAGTTATTAAGTTATCTGTAAAGAGAACAGTATGGTGAATCCTCCTAGTGAGGGGTAGCACCTACACCCCAACAAAAGGATGGGGGAGGATGTTTTATTTGGCCAAATTTGGCAGACAGGGCCAAAGTAGTCCATGTAGAATTCTAACCAAAGTAATGATTCTACAAACATGAAGTATTATCATATGATTCTATGATTCAATGCTATAGTAAATAAGAAAACCCTGGTCTTTACTGTTCCAGCATGAATCAGTTATTAAGTTATCTGTAAAGAGAACAGTATGGTGAATCCTCCTAGTGAGAGGTAGCACCTACACCCCAACAAAAGATCACTCTTCTCATCCAGCATCTAAGCAGATACCATTTCCTTTTGTTACCCTAAGTGCCATGGTCCCAGAGGGCACCCACAACCAATATTAAATAAGGAGAATGTTATTATCTCAGGTGAAGCTGCTGAGAGGGATCAAGCAGGGATCAAGCCTTTGTATATTGATTCCAAGAAAAAGAGGTCCAGAATTCAAAGTCCAAATGTAGTTTTATCTATCATAGCAAAAGGAAATCGACTTACACACACACACACACACACACACACAAGAACTAGCAATATAAAAGGTGGTAGCAGATAGTGATTTTTCAGGATTGCAGAGGGTGATACTGTGCCTGATTCCAGAAGCAGAGATTCCAATTGGAGGGTTCTGTGAGAGGAAAGTGGCTCAGCAAACTGCCTGTGGATCTGAGTTGGCTTGCAGTTGTTGAGAAGTCAGGTGAGATACAGACAGAGTGTCTGTCGGACCTCAAGACAAGATCAAATTGGTAGTGCCTGAGCAGGTATAGTTATAGGACAAAATGTATCCTGGGGCAATTTTGGGATGAAGATGAAGTTCCCAGGAGGGAAGAACAGAACTGGGAGTCGATAAATGGCTGGACAATCACCCTGAATATTCCTGGACAAAGAGGTTTCACTCCCAGAGGAAGATCATCTGGGACTTCTGTTCATGTCCAAGCCCAAGGTCTATCACCTGCCATCATTTCTATCAGTGAAGGGATTATGTAAATTCCAATCTTAATTTATCTGTCCTGGCTAAGTGCCCTGGCTTCCCCCATGCTGAGCCACCAGGCTTTCCATATATGGTCCTTATATGGCATGGCTAGTTTCCTTCACTGGAGGTGCCCTCTCAGCTATCTGCCTTTAACATCCCTTGAATATCAAACTGGTATCAAAAAGAGAGGGTGCAGAAGGAAGTTAGACCTTGGAGTAACACTTTTGTTTCCTTCTTCCCTCAGATTGAAGGGCAGGTAAATTAACAAGTGTGTATGGCTAAAAAAAATGAGAGATTGGGAGGGATGTATCCACACTTCACAGTTATAGTGGTTTGATACCACTTTATGGCTCCTTTCTATGGAATCCTTGGATTTGTAGTTTACTGGAGATAGTTATAATTCTCTGCAAGAAAACGCTAATGCTGCATTTAAAGAGAGTGTATTAACCAAACTACAAATCCCACAATTGTCTACTATGGAGACATGGCAGTTAAAGTGGCATCAAACTGCTACAATTGTGCAGTGTGGATAGACACACTCAGTGAGAAAAAAATTGAGAGAACTGCCTAGCTATGATGTGCATTCGGACACCACATGCTGAGATGGAAATATTGGTTTCTATAGTTTTCAATTCATCATGTTGCTCAACAGTCCACCAAGATGACAAATTCAGAGTCATTTTTACCACATGTCTTCATCTGGTGGGCAAACACTACTTTACCATTTGTCAAAATGAAACAGACAATACACGTTAACAGAGCTGACCCCCCAGGGATATAATGATCTTTATGAACTTAGTGTTTGCCCTTTGTGTAGGACAAGGGCACAGAAAACACATGCTAGCCCTACGCAAAATGAGGTGCTGAAATTAAATCATAATTTTGCTGGCATACTGCCTTGGCTGCAAATGATCCTGAAAGCTTTTATCTAAGGGCGGGATAATTTTAGTGCAGAGCATGAAATTTAAACCTCTTTTTAAAATGACGTGGACTGTAACGCAGAGTGTCAAATGAGCCAGGGAGGCTTCCAGAACGTCAGGGCTGTTTGTTTATAAGAGCTGGCCAAAGCCACCTGGTGTGAGACTGTTGAGTTTTCCCCCTTGCATGAACTTTGCCAAGTTTGCCCAGCGCATTTCAAATCTGAGATGAGTTCACTTCTTGGGCTGTCTTGGAAGCTCTGCCAAAATACAAAGACAAGCCATCTGCCCACCAAATCCCATAGACTCTGCGAAGTAGTATTCTTGAGTCAGCATCCCATGAATTCAGTGGGTCTTACTGCCAAGTAAACATGACTATGATTATGCTACAGAGAGGTCTGTTTTAGTGAAATGCCTGATTAAGGCTGATGGAAATTGTGTTCCAACAACTGGGGGGGGGGCACATATAGCCCATCACCTAGATAGCTGCAATACTGAAAACTGGACAGACAGATTTCTTAGCTCATGAAAACCAAGATGCAGGTGGAAAAAATCACAATATTTTGTATGTGTAGTTGTCCCTCCATTTACGTGGACATCAGATCCAACACTCTCAATTACTTGTGAGGAGCAAACGGAGAAGGTTAGAATGGGGTGTGCACCCAAGACACGTGCCCTCAGCAGCTCATAGGCACACACCCCATTCAAGCCTATGGGGCTTGAATATGTGCGAGTTTCCATTTTCATGGGGGAGTAAGGAACGGATCCCCCATGAAAACAGAGGGCCAACTGTATAAGAAGGGTGGTTTGTTTGTTTATATATATAAAAAAAACTCTATTCATAAAGCTAGAGAGTTCTGGAAAAGACATCAAAAAGAAATTGAAGCAGTCCAAAAGCTTGACAAAAAGGAGGAGGATAAAGATGATAATAGAGATGAAAAAGAAAGTGAAGAACAAGTAAGAAAACTAAACACGGAGGAATTGAGCGGAAAAGAAGATGAAGATACAAATGAATCCGAGGAGGAGGACGAGGAAGAGGGAGAGGAAGTAAGCTCGAGAGAAACAGAAACAGAGGAAGCAGAACAAAAAGAAACTCTAGAAGGATACTCTTCAAGAGAAACCTTTGAAAAAGCAATCAATCAAGAAGAGGAATCAGGAAGAAAACTAAGAAAAAAACGAGCTAAGACAAAAAGTTAAATAAGCCAAAACATCAAATGCAAAATATACGTATATTATCATGGAACATTCAAGGACTGAATAATAAATGTAAAAGAAAAGAAGTTTTCCACCTACTTGGTAAAGAGAAGTATGAGATTATATGCTTACAGGAGACGCACATCAGACAAAAGGATGAGAGACTTTTGAGAAACTTTAAATTAGGTTCAGCATATATATCCTCAAATAAACAAAAAAAAAAGGGAGTGGTGGTTTATGTTACTAATAAATTGAATTCAAGAGAACTGTTTCATGATAAAGAGGGTCATTATGTAGGAATACAACTGGAGCTATCAAATGCTGACATACTTTTGGTGGCCATTTATGCCCCCAATAATGGGAAAGCTAAGTTTTTCCAAAAACTTAAAGAGTTGCTACAGGAATACAGTAACAAAGACATTATTTTATGTGGCGACTGGAACGGGGTTATTGAACCAAAGATCGATAGATTGTCCCACAAAACAATAAAAGTAAATCAAGGAAAACTTCCAAACTCATGTTTTAGGTTAATACAAGACTTAGGTTTAAGTGAAGCATGGAGACATAAATATGGAGATTTAAGAGGCTACACTTTTTTCTCTAATAGACATAAAACGTTTTCCAGAATTGACATGTTTTTTCTTTCGAAACTATTAGCTACTAGAATCATTAAACTTGAAACATTACCAAAATCATATTCTGATCACAATTCGATATTATTAACGTTGAGAAAAGAATCTTCTGAATTCCGTTGGCACTTACAAGACTATCTGCTTGACAGTCCTGAGATTGTAAGCCAAGCCAAGGAAATCATAAAAAATTACTTTAAGGAGAACATAAATAAAGAAACTGACATAAAAGTTGTTTGGGCAGCAAGTAAAGCAGTGCTCCGGGGTTTCTTTATTAAAAAACATTGTGAAATTCTAGCTAGAAAGAAACAAAATATGAGACAAATATCGGATGAGATAATTAAAAAAGAGGAAATGTTGAGACAGAATCCAAATAATGGAAAAATTGTCAAAGAAATAGCTCTTCTGCAGAAACAATATAATATGCAGAACGCACAGGACATGGCAAATATGTTAAAAGCTTTGAAAGTAAGACAATTTTGTGAGGCAAACAAACCTGGTAAGTGGTTAGCTCAGAGACTATGTAAAAATAAAGAAAAAAAACTAATAAATAAATTAGATGATGGATTTAAAATCTATAACGATAGTAAAGGAATAAGGAAGGCGGTATATAAATACTTTAAGCAAATGTTCGAGGCCAAGAGATTAAACACTTTTGATATGGATAAGTATCTTCAAAATTGTCCTTTTCCGGAAATAAGTAAAGAAGAAATAGATGAATTAAACAAACCAATTTCCATAAAGGAAATAAAAGACGCAATACAACGAGCTAAGACCAATAAAGCACCGGGCCCTGATGGCTTTACGGCAAAATATTATAAAACTTTTCAGAATGAGATCATCGCTCCTCTAAATGAAGTCATGAACTCTGTCAACGCGGATGGCCTACCTCAGACTTGGGAAGAAGCGAACATCGTACTGGTGCTGAAGGAGGGAAGAGAACAACAATACTTAAAAAACTACAGACCTATATCCCTCCTCAACACCGATTATAAACTGTTTACAGATATTATAGCTAATAGACTGAAAAAGATCTTACAGAAGCTGTTACAGGAAGATCAGTGCGGATTTCTTCCAAAACGACATTTAAAGGATAACATTAGATATATATTAAATGTGATTGAGCATTACGATTTACACAATGAAAGAGAACTGGCACTGATTTTCCTGGATATCGAAAAAGCTTTCGACAGCCTTGACTGGAATATTATAATTAAAACACTAGAACGATTGAACATGGGACTAAAATTCATTAATTGGATAAAAGCAATATACAAAAAACAATCTGCGAGAATAATAATTAATGATCAAAGAACAGAAAATATATTATTGTATCGAGGTACCAGACAGGGCTGTCCTCTCTCGCCTCTATTGTTTATTTTGGTATTGGAAGCACTTCTAATTAATGTCAGAAACGACCCCAAAATTAAAGGGGTCAGATTTAAAGGGGAATTTCTGAAAGTACGAGCATACGCAGATGATATTGTGTTAACTTTAGAGGAACCTTTGATGGGATGTGGAAGTTTAATAAAACAACTTGAAGATTTTGAGAAAGTAGCAGGTTTAAGAATCAATATAGAAAAAACAGCTGTAATTACAAAGAACATGAAATCAGAAAATCAGGAAAAACTTAAGGATATTACTGGTTTCAATATCACAGATAAAATAAGGTACTTAGGTGTCATAATTACAAGTAAAAACTCAAATTTGATCAAGAATAATTATCAAGCTAAATGGGTAGAGATCAAGAAAGAAATAAAGAGATGGAAATATCTAAATTTGTCAATGTTGGGTCGGATTGCAGCTGTTAAAATGCTAACTTTGCCAAAATTGTTATTCCTATTCCAATGTATTCCAATTCTCAAACATGTTAAAATTCTTAAAGAATGGCAAAAATATCTAGCTGATTTTATATGGGCAGGCAAGAAGCCTAGAATCAAACTAAAGATATTACATGACTCTCAAGAAAGAGGGGGATTTGCCTTTCCCAAATTAGATCTATATTATGAAGCCAGTGCTCTCTTGTGGCTAAAAGAATGGATATCATTACAAAATAAGAGACTGTTAAAGTTGGAAAGTACTAACAACAGATTTGGTTGGCACGGCTATTTATTTTATGATAAAATAAAAGCAAATCAACATTTTAATAATCACTACATCCGTGCCTCACTGATACAGATCTGGACGAAATATAAAAATAGAATATGCCCTAAATTTCCTAATTGGCTATCTCCGCATGAGGCTCTATATTCTATGGATCCAAAAAGAAATGAAATATGGATAAAATATAAAAATCTGATGGACATCGAGGGAAATATGAAGCCTCATGAAAAATTACTAGAAGAAGGATGGGAAATAGGATGGTTCCTATACAGACAGTTAAATCAAAGATTTAAAACTGATAAAAATCTGAGAGGTCTTTCCAACTCTAATTCTGAAATAGAGGAAATTTTATTGAATTCAAACAGTAAAACATTGTCTAAGATCTATAAAATATTACTAATTTGGTTCACTGAAGATGAATTAATAAAAGACTCTATGATCAAATGGGCACAAAACTGTAAGAAAGAAATCCCACTGGAACAGTGGGAGAGATCTTGGAATAGGAGAATGAAATATTCCACATCCCAATACGTTAAAGAAAACTACTATAAAATCTTATATAGATGGCACTTGACCCCGGAAAAAATTGCTAAGATCTATAAAACGAGTAGTAATATTTGTTGGTACTGTCAGAAAGAAATCGGCTCTTATTTTCATCTTTGGTGGTTGTGCGTGAAAGCTAAAACATTTTGGAAACAAGTACATGAAGAAATTCAACAAATGTTAAAAGTGAAATTAAGATTTAATGCGGAAACTATGTTACTGTGTATGTTGAATGATGAGATGGAAAGGAGATATGGGAAAACAATATTTCTTATGCTGACAGCAGCAAGACTTGTATTTGCGAAGTTTTGGAAATCTGAAAAAACAATAGACATTGATGAATGGAGATACAAACTATATGATATGATGGAACTTGATCTGTTAACTTGTAAAGTGGAAAGCAAAGATAGCTCTAAATGGAAACAGAATTGGGGAAAAGTCATTCAATATATGAGAAAAAAATGGGGTCAGGTGGCTGACTGGGCGTCAAATATGGAACAAATTGTATAATTATAAAAAGTACTTCAAGAACTTTATTACAAACAATTACAACATAGGTAATAGGTAAATTAAAAATAAGCAAAGTTCTTATAAACAGGAGGTAATAAGACAGAGTATAAGAATGGAAAATACAATAATGAAACTCGAAATATGGGCATTATTGCCATGGAGGTAAAAGAGTAAAATACAAAGTAACCTCCAAAAGTAAACAAGGATAAAGTTTGCTACATATTTTGGAGGTTTAAGTTAAAAACTATTCTATTAAGTGAAATTTTCTGTTGTGATTGTTAAAGTATAAACCATAATACAAAAAAAGGCAAACAATTATTAGAAGATTATAACGTGGATGACAAGAATCAGTTTGGGGAAAACCTATTGGGGAATGGAGAGTCACTTTCTTATTTATATATAATGTATCTTTCTTTCTGTAATGATTCGTCTTAGTTTATTTGGGGGAAAATGGAAGTTCAAAATAATTATTCATAATTGATCGGACTGGAAAAATTTATGGAAAATGAATATGTGAATTGATGTGAAACTATGTATAGCAAGTGAAATATATTGGATGTACAAAATATTTAAGTTAATATTTAAGTTAAAATATAATAAAAAGTATGTTAAAAAAAAAAAGTGGTTGTCTATTATGAACTGAAACATCACCTATAGGACCATTACTAAATGTGTTGGTGAACATTTTTGAAATGTTTCCAGTTCTTACACTTCTCACATTATAATATTTCACAATATACAGTTCTAATTAAGTTATTTGCAGTTGGTTCTCACTATTGACTAAATAATTTCACTCATTCTAGTGGAAGCCTAATCTCAGTTTTCTCAGCCTGGACCTAATCTGTAGATTTTTTTTAAAAAAAAATTGCATTTCATTGAAATCTAAGATCACCTTGCCTAGTCCAGAAATCCAAACTATTTTAGCATTACTTGCTCAATGCCACAGCACTGGGAAAAGTGCTGTGATGCAGAACACAGGAATCTTTATTTTAAAAAATCTGGATTTTTTCCCCCTTTGCTACTAGTATCAATAAATATTTTGAAATGTGATTCCCAAAACACTTACCTGGCTTATAATAAGCCCTGTTAAGTACAATGGGACTGACTTATGAGTAGATGTCTATAAAACAACATTGTCAATTCTCTAATCAGAAAAATGTTTATCATCATTTTCTGTTGATCAGGCAAGAGCAACCTCTATTGTATGCAACCACTACTGGGGAGGAGGAAATAGTAAACTAGTGTTTGGTAAGTTTTACTTGTTTTTAGCCCCCTTGAAAATAGGTGCATGGGTTGTTGTAAGTTTTTAATTTGATACACAGAATTCCCTCCTGAACATACATGCCAATGTTAGGGGGCAAACAGGATTTAAACAGGAATTAAACAGGAATTAAACAGGAAATGCCTTATGTTTAACATAGGACATTTCCTGTTTAATTCCTGTTTAAATCCTGTTTGCCCCCTAGTGTGATAAACCTCTCAGTCACCAAAGGAACTATCACATTGTGATGAGTTTTCCTTCTTTCTTGGTTCCCTTAAAATGGGTGGTGGGATTTAGCTAGTAATATTGGGATTTTGGGATTCATACTTGGAATGCAAAATGTGCTGAACATGCAAATCAGCTCCCTTCTGTTGTTCTAATCCTTGGGAGGGTGGGAGGTGGGGTGGGGACAAATGTAGTCTTTCAAACGTGAAATGGAGAAATGTGTTCAAATTGTGTAATTTCATTATGATATTTCATTGTTCAGCAAAAGTTTTGAATGTCAGAAAAAATTAAAAGTGGCATGACATGTAAATTAGTTAAACCTCTCCTGTGCCAATAATGCATAACAAACAAGATGCATCAAATGCTGGGGTAAATGTATTGACCATAAGGCAAATTCAAACGTCCATATTGCAGTACAGTGGACCCTCCGTGGGTAGCAAAATCTGGGTGTGCTCAAGTCCCATTAAATATAATGGCACAACAAAATGATGTCCCATATATAAAATGGAAAATTAAGGTTTGCTATTTGGAATTTATACTTTTTGAGTTTATTTTCAAGCCGTGCATGCTCAAATCCGTGGATAAAATCCATGGATAAGGAGGACCAACTGTAATACCTTTAACAAGGCAGTCAAAAAGGCAAAAATGTAAGCTTTGTGAAAGATTTTGGGTGCTTCTACACTGCCCACTCAATCCAGGGCCAGTCTAGAGTATTATGCACTGGACTGACCACGATGGCGACCACATGCACTGGACCAAATCCAGTGTGACACCACATCATTTGCACGTGGGCTAGCTGGTCTGACACTGTATCAGCCTTGCTGGCCCATCTGTCTCAGTGCCACTGTTGTTGCTGCCACTTCATCACAGTCAGGGCCTCCCTGTGGCAGTGCTGAGTGCTGTTGCTTCTGCTGAGATCAAAACAGATTACCTTGCTTTCAACAAGCAGCAGGTAGAGTGGCCCACTCCTTGTAACCATATGTCCAAGCACCCATTTCTGTCTTCAGTAGAATCAGTGGTGGCAATGGCTCTGAAAACATCCCATCCCTTTTCCCTGTGCTTTTCAAGCAAGGAAGGAGAATGGTGCAGCTCTTGGCATGTGGACAAGGGATCAAGCTGAATTGGAGCCCATCCAGGTGTCCACATGCCAAAAGAACCTGAGGTCACACCAAGGTTTCTGAGAAACATCAAGCTTTTCCCCAACTTTGCTTAGTTTGGCACAAAGTCGAGTTGAGGACCAAAAACCATGGACTCTTTCAAACGGGAGGAATTTCTCCCAATTCCGAATGGAGCCAATGCGGATTCATGTAAATTCGCTTGTTTAGTGAATTTACCTGAACCCCTGCTCCGTTCGGAAGGCATTCGGAATTACTTCCCATTACCCGAAAATAACCCCCCCTTGCCCGAAATCGCGTGAGAAGCTTAAATTCGCAATAACATTAAACCTATGATTGCATTCGGAGTGACTTCCCTTTTGCCCGAATTTGCGTGAGAAGAATTAATTTGCAATAACGTGAAACCCCAGGATTGCGTTTGGATTGCCCTTGGATTATACTTCCAATTTCCCACGTCTGAAAGAGTCCCATGTTATCTTCTCAAAAGTAATGGTATGTCACATGGATTGCCAGCAATGGCTTCTGGGTGAGTTTGGAATCCTCCATCCCACCCCCCAGTGTGGACAAGCCCTGTATCTCTTGATATGAACCTGTCTGAGTTTTGAGGTCTTCAAGGAAAGGCTTTCTTTTAGTCCCACCACCATCACAGGTACATTTGGTGAGGATTTGCATGGTTGGCTCCTTCCAGCAAATAAAGACCTTTTTATTTAAACAGGCATTCATCTGTTAGTAATAGAAACAGAAGGATTTTTTTTTATGAGGAATGCTGCATTTTTTGGTTTGGTATTTAATTTTTATTTTATTTTTTTGCAATGTTTAAAATTAGTTTTCTAATAGGACTATTTGATGGCTTTAACACTTTTTTATTTTTAGGCTTTTAATGGTACTTGGATTAAATTCATATAGTAAACTGGCTTGGATACCAAATGGGGAGAAAATGGGGAGCCCTTGTGGCACAGTGGTTAAATGCCTGTACTGCAGCCACTCACTCACAAACCATAAGGTTGAGAGTTCAAAACCAGCCAGGGCTCAAGCTTGACTCAGGCTTACATCCTTCTGAGGTCGCTAAAATGAGTACCCAGCTTGTCGAGGACAATTAGCTTACAGTTGTAAACCACTTAGAGACTCCTTAGGTGGTATGAAGCGGTATATAAATGAAGCTGCTGTTGCTATTGCTATAAAATGGAATATAAATTGATTGATTGATTGATTGAATGAAGGAATAGAAACCAAAGTTTCATCATCAGGCAACTTTTAAAAGGTACTTTTAAAAAATATTGCACAGCATTTTTTAATAGTTACACAACACACAAAAATATAAAGACAAATGTGTATGCTAAACCAGTTATACAAAATAAATTTCAAACAAAAATATATAAAGGCATAGGTGTGTGCTAAAACCTATGCAAGATGCGGAACATACTGTCCAGTTCTGGCATTACACTCGCACAACTCCCATTGCACAAACATTTGTGCTTCTCAGAACATGTGTGAGACTGGTATCTAATACCTCTTGTGCGAGACATTTCTGCATTAGCGCAGGCAACAGGAGAGGAGCACTTCTCTCCTTCACTGAAGAGTCCTCCTCAACCGTTGCTGTGCTCCCCTCCTTCTGTAGCCTTCCTCTGTGTCCCTAGCCTTCTTCCACCGCAAGCTCCCTTTCTCCATTCTCACTCACACTGTGGCAGCTGCACCTACCCATCCCTGGCCTATCACCCTCGTTGCAGAAACACCAGGTGCTCCAACCAGTCAGCATGTTTTCAAACAGGACCAGTGTTTTCAAGCTGGCTTGGAGAAGTTGGCACCTTTATGAAGATTGCTGGTTGGCCAGAAATAGCAACACTTATGATGGGCAGCAACGATCAGCCAATAATGGAAGGCAACCCAGTATGGCTTTATAAATGGGGCTTTTTGCTTTGCTAATGTTGAACTAAATTTAGCCCACTCTGTACGCCAGTTGTTGAACTCTGTCATGTTAGCTGGGAAACAGAAGCTGTGAACAAGTATGGAGAGTTGGGAAACTGGCACATTAATTCTTAATTTTTCATTTAGCTGTAGTGATTGACTAAATAGGAGTGAAAATTAGTAACATCTACCGCAATGAATCTGAATATGATACACAGAATTATGTCTTGAATATGTACACCATTATGATTGTTTGTTAATATTCAGTTGGATCTAGACTTAGGAGTTTATCATGAGTCCCATTTTCAGCACAATCACACTAGTAAAGGGAACTGGATACATGTGGGAGAGCATTCTATCTTGTACATCTCCACAATAATGCAACTGGGCCCTTGCACTCTCTTCCACACTCCTCCTGCTTTTTAGTTGTTTTTTAAAATTAATGCAATGTGGAGATATGCTGACACAATTTTTTTAAAAGAAAAAGAGAAAATAAAAGAGAGTTTTTTAGAAGAAGAAGAAGAAGAAGAAGAAGAAGAAGAAGAAGAAGAAGAAGAGGAGGAGGAGGAGGAGGAGGAGGAGGAGGAGGAGGAGGAGGAGGAGGAGGAGTTCACCTGTAAACAGCCTGGAATAGTGAGGTCAAAGGGGATGGCAGAGAGGAGAAGATTCTGACATCACATGACCGTCCAGGAATTTATTGAGGACTAATGCTGCAGTAGCATGTTTGGGAGCTTATTGATGGGTTTTCCCTATCTATGAAAAGGTGCAGTCTAACAATGTTTGGAGGGCTAGGCAGCAATGAGAGGGAGATGATGTTGTGCAATAAGTATTACCAAAGGTGCTATTTTCCAACTTTAATGTTGGTTTAAAGGCTGTGTTTAGTCTTATTTAGTCGTATTTAGAGCATACCCCCTGAAATCCTTATTTTATTCTTATGGGTAAACATGATTCATTATTGAATAACTAAGGAGCTGTGCAGACTGGCCATTAAGTAACCCACACTTTGAATTACATCCCTATTGTAACACACTCTATGTGGAGCTGCCTTTGGAAACCAGCAACTAGTCACAGAGAATATATTACTCCCTTGTTGAAACAGCTCCACTGGCTATCATTTTGTTTCCAGGCACAATTCAAAGTGCTTGACATGTCTTTTAAAGCCTTATATGGCTTAGGCCCAACCTACTTGAAAGACTGTTTCACTTACATGTATTCAACAAGAGTCCTTTTCCTTTGAAACTTTGGCTGAGATCCTGTATATTGCACTGGCAGATTGTAAAGGTCCACTAGGTGTAGTTATGTCTCCTCCTCCATACTTACATACCTGACCTGTAATAGCAACTCCGTAGCCATTCAGGGCCAAGGAAGGACCAGGAAGTCAACTTTGTTCCTACAATCATCTGCAGGAGGAGAATGTCAGTCTCCTAGATCTTTGGTGGATCCCTGAGAGGTCCGTGATGATGCTTTTTTCTTCCTGTAGATGGCTGCAGGAATGGAGCTGGTTGACTGGGTGCCCCATTTCACCACAACCCCTTGCATCCTCCACGGGCCACTAAATGTAGGTGTAGGATGTCCAGATGGAAAAGAGAAGTGGCTTTGGAAGGAGTCATAGCAGATAAGGACTAATTCCTTCATCTGCCACAACCAAAAAAGTTACATATGTAGGGTAGCTGTAATCCCTGTTTAGGGTTTAGCACATCAAAATCTTTGCAGCTCTGATTAGTTTTAATATGCCACTGTATACTTTTATATTTGTGTTTTACGTATATTTGTAATGATTCGTAACTTATACCCGGTTGTTTCTAGATAGAGGATAGAGAATAACTGCAATACCTATAGCTATAATCCCTGTGAGCTTTATCACTCAGAAACATTGCTTTTTTGATAATTCTTACTGTATCTATGCCATTACATATTTGTATGTTTAAGTTTTTATATTTTGCAACGGTTTGTAACTTATATTTAGATGTCTCTGGAGCAACTTTTACTGGTCTATGACTGTAATAAACAATTATATATTACATATGTAGGCATTAATTTATGCCTGCATATGTCAATAAAAGGATACCAGCCTTTCCTGTAGGTCCAATTTACCACCAGCCCAAGCTAACATAACTGAAACCTGAACTGGTCCTCAAGGTCATGAAAATGTGGTCATGAGATTATTTTTTGATGATGGTGGTGATGATGATGATGATGATGATTTTTCTTCTCTCTCTCTCTCTCTCTCTCTTTTGCAAAATTCGCCAACACTGTTTTTGAAAGATACAGACATCAAAGATCTGTGAGGTGAATGAATTGTGCCCTGCATTCATCTAATACTAATTGAGTCAAACAACTGGGCTTTGTCAGTTCCCCTTTGAGGCAACATTTCAATTGGGTAGGTCTTGTTTGTACTTGGACTGTTAAGTCACAAATCCATTCACTTCCAGAAGGGGCAATGACTGTGAAAGGGGCAAAATGGGTGCTTTTTTACCTCACCATTTCTGTCACATCTATTGGTTCTTCTCTGCTTTTAAGAAAGCAGAACAATTTAACGTAATAGATGGACGAGGGTACCCTAGAAGCTACTGTCGTTTCCTTTTCATTTTGCAAAGGCACAGTAGGTGATAGAATTCTCCAGATCTGTATAAACATACGCCATTGAAGTGTTAAGGGCACCACACTGGTGTGCGATGGGGGCAGCACTTCTATTCTTGTAATTAATGAAGGCATAGCATGAGGCCATCAAGAATTAAGTATCGTATAAAGTTGGCATGCAGTACCAATCAAGGGTGGCACTATTTGACATGCCAGCACTTCTACTGCACAGTCACAATAATAGGATTCTAGTATTTTCATTATGATTATTATTATTTCTTAAAGCACAGCCTGCTATTGTGAGTCCTGGCAGCCTGAGCCTATAGCAGAAACCATTAAAAATGTGTTAGTCTATTTGTATGCACACCAGTAAAAGTAAAGCTCAGAAAAAGTTACTTTTTTTACAACATCTCCCAAACTATTGCCCCTCCTTTGTACGGACTTTAGATCTGCGACCCTCACTCACTCCTGAGGAGCAAACAAAGGGAGTTAAACTGCTCTCGAACTCACACCCCCATTCAAGCCTATGGGGCTTGAATATCTGTGAGTTTCTGTTTTCGCTGGGGGGGGGGTCTGGAACAGATCCCCCACAAAAACAGAGGACTGACTGTATTACCAAATGTACTAGGGTAGGACAAAGTATTGTGCAACAGTTCGGAAGCTGTTGTTGAGCAGAAGCTCCCATTGGCCATGCTGGCTAGGGCTCATGAGAATTGCAGCTCAACAACATCCAAAGGCCCCATAATGACATCTGCTGTGCTGGGGGAATTATTTCTAACGTAGCTAAGACTTCATGCCACTAGATGACAGGCTGCTCCCTTCTGGATTTGTAGTAGGATAGTAGTTGTTGTGCAGCAGAGGCTTCTTCTGTTTCTTCTCCAGTTCCCATGGCTCCTCTGCATCAGCTATACTCTGGTGGGAATTATGGTCCATCAGCTTCTTAGAAGGCCACACGTTCTCTGTGTCTGTTGGAGGACATTTCTTATTCTTTGGGCTCACATAGCTAATCGAAAGGACAGTACAGTGAGGGTATGTTTAGACTCACTAGAAGGACCCAGAGGAGGGCAGTGTGTTAGCATGTGGCAAAGGTCCCATGCTGGCTGAAAAGCAGATGGGGCCATTCCTTTGTCTGTGTCAATAGTGAAGATCAGTGGAGTTAATGGCAACCTGCTATTGATTGTGTGATATGTTGATAAGTCTCTGCTTCCCTTCCCTTCCCTTCCCAGATATAACAAAATGGAAGCTGAAACAAGAGAATTTAGTGTTAGAATTTGCTCTTCCACTAATAGATAGATGTGGCGATTTGATTCTGACTGGGATGGCAAGCCTTTCCCAAAGATGGAAACCTACTAACCAGAGGACGTTATCACACCGTCTCCAGTGCCTAACTTACCTCTTCCGAATTTGAGCCAAGTGCACAGACATTTCTCTCAAAATGGCTTTTCATTGCCTCCAGTGTTGAATTTGGGCCCCGTAAGTTACTTCGGCAGCCATTTTTCCAGTTCCGAAGCTTCCAATTTGGTAAAAGAGGCTGGTGCAGTGACTTATGGGGCCTGAATTCAGCACTGGAGGCAACGGGAAACTGTTTTGAGGGAAATATCTGTGCAATAAAGTCAGCCTAGCTTCCAAATTTGGCTCAAATTCGGAAGAGGTAAGTCAGGCACCGGAGGCGGTGCAATAAAGTCCTAAGACTAGCAAAAATTTTATATCCATTCTAGTTATATTACTGTGTTTCCCCCAAAATAGGACAGTGTCTTATATTGATTTTTGCTCCCAAAGATGCGCTAGGTATTCTTTTCAGGGGATGTCTTATTTTTCCATGAAGAAGAATTCACATTTACTGTTGAACAAAAAACCTGAACATTTATTATATACCGTATATATATTTATATACAAAAACTTTGCTAGGTCTTACTTTCGGGGGATGTCTTATATTTAGCAATTCAGCAAAACCTCTACTAGGTCTTATTTTCAGAGGATGTCTTATTTTCGGGGAAACAAGGTATATAACAGAAGTTCAACATAGTTCAGAAAAAGAGAAGATTATACCTAGTTAAATCCTCCTACAAATAGATTAATGCCAGATAACATTCTGGGTTCACATAGAAGCACTATTAACAAATCTCTTAAACAGCTATCCTCTTGCCCTTTTAGAAGTAATGCTCCTCTATCATCTCTTTTAACTGGCATGCTCTGTGATTTCTTCCTTGCATCATGCCCTTCATTTTCACAGCCAACTGCCCAATTATTCTTAGCCAACCCCTCAGCTTCAGACTTTGACACTGTACCTCCATGTGTCAGCTACCTCTTTGTCCCTGGAGAATTTGTAACTGTAGTGGAAGAATTTTAATTTGTGGTGTTACAGTAATGACTGGCTTTGCGTCTGAGTAACCTCAGGGCAGAGGGTTGGCAAGCTCAAACTGTCTGATCCCTGCTGACAAGGTGACAGAAGCAGTGTTTGCCTGTGTGGTTGAGACACACAGAGCAAAAAGAACACAGAAACACAACATGCTCTGGGGGTTTCATTGGTCCTGACTGCAGCAAATGCATTCACAAGAAGAAAGCAAAAGTGGGATAATCAATTATTTTCTTATGATGTCATGATGAAACATTTTGCTTATGAAAGAGGAATCGTGATTAAAGAACAAAGTAAAGAATAAATGTATTTATCGATTTTTTGTGGGCTTTTTGGGCTAAATGGCCATGTTCTAGAAGAGTTTCTTCCTGATGTTTCACCAGCATCTTTCGCTGGCATCTTCAGAGAAATGTATTTATTCATTCCTATAGTCATTTATTTTCTTACTATTACTATTTTTTTCCTTACGGAGACCCATGCTTCCGGCAGCAGAGGAAGGGAGGAGCCTGAAGACTTCCAGAGGCTCCCAGCATCCCCTGCAGGCCCACACCATCGGCAGCAGAGGAAGGTATCAGCTGAGGCAGCCTGGCAGCAGCTTTCCTAGGACTCTGGGGCCTTTAAAACATCTGCCCTGCCCCTTCCAGCAACTCCATCAGCTGAAGCAGTTTGACAGCAGTGTTCCTGGGATTTATTTTTCAATATATGTTTAAATATATTTGCTTTGTAAATCTTTTATATATTTTATGTGTTCTTATATAACTTTGTAAACCGCTTTGATCTTTTTGGAAAGGCGGTATATAAATAAATTATTATTATTATTATTATTATTATTAATTATTATATGATGCTTTTTGCTCTGTATTTCTCTTGTTCTGTATATTTCAATTATCTCTCAGGAAAGCTTTGTTATAGTTAGGATACTAAGGCTGAAATTCTATGGGACTTCCTTCTGAGTAGACATGCATAAGATTGTCATGCTAACATGCTAATGCTGAACCTGGATTTCTCACTTCTTGAGGGCATTTGCATATCATCATGTTTTGGACTCTACACAAAAACAGGTTT
Organism: Urosaurus nigricauda; assembly: GCA_034509955.1. Taxonomy (NCBI): domain Eukaryota; kingdom Metazoa; phylum Chordata; class Lepidosauria; order Squamata; family Phrynosomatidae; genus Urosaurus; species Urosaurus nigricauda. The sequence goes on along the minus strand of JAOEGL010000006.1, from coordinate 64,098,372 downwards.
TATATAGAAGCTGAGCATTTTCCTACCGTGGATATGTTTCTATCATTTTGGTATTATTTCTTTTTGATATTTTAGTCTTAAATATTTAAAACTGTACTCATGGCTGATCTTCACGTATTATCGTATTAAATAGAGTCTACTGTATCTTATTCTATATTTATGTATGTCCCCTGAAAGCTTTGCTGACACATGTTACTTGAAACTAGAATTAATCAATACAGAAATACCTCTTTGGGAAAGAGAGTTCCATAAGAAGATGCCACTACTGAAAAGGTTCCTGTTATCACCCAGTTTATCTCAATGAACTGGGAATATTTGAACAGAGATGAAGATGATTCCAGTACCCAGAAAGACTTGTGTCCTTTGAACACACAAAAAAGGAGGGAGGGCATCTCTCAGCTGCACACATTCCTTTGAGTGAAATATAATCCAATCCAAAAGGAAATGAACACCATATTTCATGTTGGATGAATTAGGTATGATCAGTACCTTTGTTTTTCTGTGTTGAGCTTCAGTTTATTGGCATTCACCCAATCTATTACTAATTTCAGATACTGGTTTAACATATTCTTCCCCTCATCTGAGTCAAATGTAAAGGAGAATTAGAATACACAGTCAGCCCTCCACATTCGCTGGGGTTAGGGGCACAGGACCCCCGCAAAAGTGGAAAAACCTTGAATAACTCTAGGGCCTCCCAAACCATAGTTACACAAAATGTATGATCTACAACCTCTGAGGCAGCAGGGTTCCTTTGCAAGGCAGAAATGAGTGGGTGGCGGGACTTGCCACCACCTTCTCTGCTGCCCTACACCCTGTAGAAAATTTTAATTACAAGGGTCCAGGAACAGAGTGATACCTGTCCAGCATCATTTTCTAGAATTGGCTAGTCATCTGGAAACAGAATCACTAGATAATAATGCCTCGTCTCCATTCTGAACATTTGATGAGGATACCATGGCAAATGATAATGAAAATTGCCAAGAGACCTAAGAGAATTAATAGTGCTGAACTCACCCATTCTTCTAACATACTTCATCAACAAAGGCAGTTTAAATATCCAAATCAGGATGGAAACTGGATTTAAATGGATCTAGATAATCAGTGCCACCCAAGAAATGTCTAAGTACTTTGCCCAAAGCCAAAAGATAAGTGAACAGCTGATGGTTAAAACAATCTTTCAGGCCCAGGGAAATTACTTCTTTAGAAGTAACTTGACAACTTCCTCCTTCAATACTACTTTTAAAATAATTTCCTGTACAAAGTCAATTATTCCTGTGAGATATCTGTGAGATGTTTTAATCTAAGAGAATAAAGATTTGAACAGAAAGGTGGAAGAATATGGTCCTCTAAGTATTTTGTTCTCATTCTTACTCTGCCAATAAAATTAAGCTTAACCATAATTATTTCACATACTTCACATAGCATGAAGAGTTGAATGTCTTGTTAAATGGATGATCTTAGATCCCATTTTATAAATGGAACTGATGGGCTACAAGTGACTATTGTCTATTGTCTTGAACTTACTTGGCTTGATCATGTGCCATAGGCATTATCAGAGCACCCAAGCTATCACATTTTGGATATAGATTGTTTTTTCAAACAGACCCATATGAAGTCTGTAGGCATGGGTGCACATGTGTGCATGAAAGTACACATACCACAGTACATCTGATAACTGAAAATGTTGAATATGGAAATCTATGATGTGAGATGGCAGTGTGAAAAATACTGCATAACTAGCATGTTGAGCTTCTTCCAATTCCATTTCAAAGTTTATTCCAATTTGTGTGTGTGTGTGTGTATAAGCCAGTATGGTGTACCTATTTCAGTGTTGGACTAAAACTCTGAGAGACCAGAAGCTGAATCCCTGCTCAGCCATAGAAACCCACTCACACACTCTCAGCCTTAAAGCAATGCCAAACCTCTCAATAAATCTTTTCATGAAAACCGCATGACAGGGTCGCAATAAGTTGGAGTCAACTTGAAGGCATGAGAAAGTAGCAACACACATACACATGACATTGATCTTTTTTCATGTAGGAAAGTCTTCACATTTTTCCAATTTTTTAAATTTATCCCATTTTTTTTTTCTTCAACTGGGACTCAAGACAACATAAAAATTAAAACAAGTACCACATAGGTTAAAAGCATGCCTAAGACTATTGCTAAAATGTAATTAAGCTCTCTAGAACATTAAAATAATTTTAAACAACAATTAAAATTTTAAAAGAGAAAAAATATTCAAAAAGCAGTGCAGCATACTATTAAAGGTTCTTCCTTGAAAACACAAACTTTCCCAACACCTGTCAGAATGAAAAAAGTTCTTGTCTGATATGCCATTATCTTGCCTTTACAAGTACGAAAACCCCGGGGTACGAAAGAGCCGGGGCTGCAAAAACGGCCCTGGCTTACGAAAAAAAACCGGGATCTGAAACAAAAAACCGCGTGGCCCCTTTAAATTTGCCGCGCGGTCCGGCAAATAAAGCGGTCCCCCGGGTTACGAAAATTTCCCGGTTACGAAAAGTAATCCGGAACGGATTACTTTCGTAACCCGGGGGACCACTGTAGAATGTTGGCTGCTGCCACACTGCAGAATTAATGCAGTTTGACACTGCTTCAACTTTCATCACTCCATCCTTTGGAATCCTGGGTTTTGTAGGTTGTTGTGGCATTGCAGTTAAAGCAGTGTGAAACTGCATTAAGTCTGTAATTGTAGATATATGTTTGTTGGTTTTCTGCCAGGGAACCAAAACATTAATGCAAAGTCTTAGGGAACAGCATGATGTAAGATTGCTGGAGACATCTCTTGTACAAGAGTACAATTTAAAAGGCTTTGGAAACTTCTCGATGAGCCAGAATTTACTTTTCTCTCTCTAAAGAATGCATGGTGCACACAGGCTGTAGGAGTCAAAAACAGTTGCTCCATGTGATATTCCTTCTCCATTCTTTCATGAGGCCACAAACCCTGTAACTTTAAAATTAACATAGAGTTCTGTTGCAAAATGAGTGATTTGCAATTTTAAAAAGGACAACTGTAATTTAGTTATACCTCTGGTATTTGGGGTGGGGTGGAGGATAATGGATCAATTAGAAATAGTTGCTTCTAACTAGTTACTTGCAATCCCTGGATGATAAAACCTGAAGAGTTGAAGAAACTATTTGCTAAGTGTCAACAACAGTGAGAAGACTCATGCTGCATCCACACTGGAGAAATAATCTGGCCCTGACACTGCTTTAACTACAATGGCTCAGTGCTATGGAATTCTGGGAATGGTAATTTGTTCTGGCACCTACAGTCCCTGCTCCACGCCGCAAAATACTATTCCCAGAATTCCATAACATTTGTCCAAAACACACTGCAGAAATAATCCAGTTTGAGGCCACTTTAACTGCCCTGGCTCAGTGCCAGGGAATCCTGAGAACTGTAACTTATTGTGGCACCAGAGCTGTCTGACAGTGAAGGCGAAATGTTTCACAGAATTACAGTTCCCAAAATTTCCTAGCTCTGAGCCAGGGCAGTTAAAGCGGTCTCAAACTAGATTTTTTTTTCCTGCAGTGTGGATGCAGCCAGTATTTGCTATAGCTTGATATTGTTCCTCTGGGAACTTTATGGTTGTTACCTAGGCCAGAATAAGATTTCTCTTGAAGTTCAAGCAACTTCTATTTAATCTGAGGTTCTGGTTAGGGATGGGAAAAGAAATCCATCTTGATTTCCACTAGAAGGGCTAAATGCTTTTGGGGTGGTGATGGTCAGGGAGAGGGTGAAGCATGTGCAAAAGAGCGGGCAGGTAAGTTGTGTCAAAAGTTGCCACCGGAATCCAGCTTCAGAGCAACATCTTGTGGCCAACTGGAGGAACACATGCATCCAAGGAACTTCAATACATTTTAGGATGTGGATTGTAATCCATTCAAATATGTGCTAAAATAAATCTATTTAAAGGTACTACAAAGCTGGCTGGCTAGTTGAAAGACAGCCTTTGTTCATGGAGATATTGTCTTTAAATGGCATTTTCCAGAGTAAGGTAAAGCTGATAATGAAACTAACCAAAAACAAGGGGAGAAGACATTACTTCAAGGATTCTTTGCTGACTCAGACATGTTAGAAGTGGAAGAAACTTAACTTAAAAAAAAAAAAGTTGCAGACATGGTAAATCATCCCTATAGTTTATTCTGGGCAAAACCTCCTTTCTTCTACCGCTGTTATGGTTAAAGGTAATGGGACATTTCCTCTCTTTTTCAAACTATTTTTTTTTTTAAAAAAAACTCGTGGCACTATAACCATAATTAGTCAATTCACTTTACTATCAGTATAAAAAGAGATTTTTAAATTAATAACAACGTGGAACATGACTAGTTGTTGCATACAGCTGTGAAGCTGGGGAATGCCACTGAATGGATCACATTTAAGATATGGAACAGAAATAATATTGATCAACTCAACACTATTGAGCCATCTTTTGGAAAATTGGTTCTCAAACCATGATCTTTGTACCATCGGTGAGATGCAGAAGTACTCTCTAGCTGAGGCACAAATTTTTTATATACAGTATTAATCATTTGTTATCCCTCAGTTCCTTGCCTGCTTGGAAGCAGAAGAAATATATCATTAATTTTATGAATGCCACCCACAAGCAAAAGAAAGAACCCCCAGTACTAAAACCCTCTCTCTGGTAAGAAGACTAGAAGCCTCAGGAGAAGGAGCAGACTGGGGGAAATAGCATCACATGGTTTTGTGTTGACTGGCTTGTCCTAGACTGTCTACTATTTTATGTTTTTCTTTGGGAGGAAAGAGATGAAGAAGAGCTGATCTGAGCAAAATATTAAAGAAGCAAAATAACTGAACCATAGAAACAATTGTGTGGAAAGGAAGAGATCGGAGGAGCCCCTGCTTGAAATGGAAGAATGGAAGGAGGAGTGACTTCTTTGCTTAGTAGGCAGCCATAGCCCTTTTATAATGGCTGGTCCTTTAGACCTGAAGTACAGTGTACCCACCCTCATCCTTTATTGGTAGTCTTGCTGAGTAGCAAATTGGAAGGTTTGAACTTTCTTAAATTCTCCGCATCTAGTTTTCATTGATTTTCACTGATGTTATTTCCCATTTTCCATTGTATATTATTACTTAGGGTGAGCTACAATGAACCGCTATGCATAGTGTATTTGTTTCGCTTCTCGGCCTTTTGGCTAAGATCAAGTGTAGCATAGTGTATTTGTTTCTCACACAGTGGTGAGCGTGTCAAACATTTAAGGAAAATGTTTGCCTCAATCATCACCACCTCATTTCTCTCTCTTGGGTTTTTGCGTTCACTCATTGCCCTGTACTTGGCTTCACACTCATTCCTTGCTTCAGGGGATATCATTTGAGGAATTTGGTTGGAAGTATCAGTGGCCTATTTTGGAGCAAATGGAGGCAGCTAGGTAAACTCCTGCCCTATCTATGTATGCTCAGAAGTAAGTCTTAATATGTTCAACAAGGCTTCTTCCTTGGTACATGGGTATAGGATTGCTGCATCTATTTCCAGAAAGCCCATGATCCAGTAGAGAAACTCCATAAGCTAGATTCCTTCCTTTCCACACTACAGTGGGTTACATTCTTTGCGTGTTTTGTGAGTGATTTTAGAACAAAAAGTTAAAAAAATATAAACCCTATGGTTGTTTTGAAAACAAAACAAAAAATTAATTAGTATAGTTCACCAAATCAAATGGTTTTTAATCTGTAATATTAATGTCACCAAACTATTTTCCTCATATCTAGCATCCAGCACTAATGAACTATTTTTCAAACCAAACAACTTGATTACTAATACACACAAATGAGTCCATACCTTTTACTGGATTGTACCATTTGCGATAATTAGTTTTTGATTAATGGAAGAAGGTCCTCATGTGAACCCAAGTCTTCTTCAAGTTTAGATGACGAGATCAAACATAAAACTTGTTGGAGAGTTGGGCTGATAGCTACCAATTGAGTTTTACTAGCTACTGTTGTTAGCATGGAGACAGCCCAAACACACCAGTGACATTCTGATGTCATGAATGATATCACAAACATAATAGGTTTCATGTCTTGGTACAGTTCACAACAGTTAACAGATCAAGACACAACACAATCAAGTTAGATCTTCATGACAGGTCACTTTTTAATATTCTTGCATCCAATTTTATCTTAACAGGGGAATATCAGAATAATTTGCAGAGGCAATTCGCATGGTCTTTATTTGTGTATCTTGAAAATGACATAAAATGGGTCAAATATTTTATTCAAATTCTTTTTGGCTATTGGTAATATGTGTGAAGATACTATATCCTTGGAGATGGGATCAAGAGAATTTCATTTGGTAGGTCCTGCTTGGTGCCTGCCTGGATTTTATAGGGAGCAGGGATGCCATCTCAGTACCATCTCACTCATGACCAAAACTTGGGTCTAGCAGGCACATCTTTCTGTTTCTAAGAGGTGGATCAGGGATTAACCTGAGCCCAAAGTTTGGGAGACAGTGCTTTTCTGTCAGCTGCCTCTGGAAATAGGCAGGAGGGTAATCTGGGTAAGTGGACCCAGAAATTAGTTAAAACCTGTTAATATTGCATTCCAGGGGGCATTTTGGGCAACCAGACAGACAACAAAATGTGCTTAGTAGAAGCAGTGGTTGCTGCCATCCCCAGTCGTCTTGAATCCTCATGGCTTTGGCATATAAGGTGCGTAAGACATGAGCAGTTCAGACCCTATGGTACTGCTGGAGCTTTGTGGAAAGCTCACTGTCAGCCATGTGGGCATTTTTATCCTAGTTCTTGCACCACTGCTGCCAGATTTTATACATCTCGACATGGGCACTGAATGCTCAGCTTGCTTCAATGCAATAATGTGCCTATGTCCCAGCACCCATGATCTATCTCCCCAGTCCCCTTCCTCACTCTGGTGTGTGTTTGTGTGTGTGTGTCTGTGTGTGTTTAATGATACATGTTTTAGGCTGGTTTAAATTGTTTTGATTGTTTAATATTTTAACTTTTTTATCTTGTGGATTTTAAAAAATATATAGTTTTTAATTTTTTGTAAGCTGTTTCCCAAACTGAAAAATAGAAATAAATTAATAAATAATATGCCTATTCTTACATAGCCATACAGAAATTGTTATATGAGAAGGATCATAGACTCATAGGCCTGGAAGAGACCTCAAGGACCATCCAGCCCAACCTCCTGCCATGCAGGAATACACAATCAACCATGCAATTTCCTACCACACATGATGAGTACAGTGGGCCCTTGTTATCCACTGGGGTTTGGTTCCAGGACCCTCCATGGATAACAAAATCCATGGAAGCTGAAGTCCTATTAAATATAATGGCACAATAAAAGAGTGTCCCAAATATAAAATGGAAAATCAAGGTTAGCTATTTGGAATTTATACGTTTGGGGAATATTTTCAAGTCATGTATGTTCAAATCCGTGGATAAAAAATCCATGGATAAGGAGGGCCAACTGTACCAGCTTGGATGGATTTAAAAGGATATTAGACAAAATTCATAAGGAATAAAACTATCAACGATCAATAATTATGGTGGCTAGATAGTACCTCTATACTCAGAATAGGTATCCATACCTCTAAGTACCAGTTTTGAGGAACACAAGCATCAGGACACTATTAAACACATGCTCTGCTTGTGAACTTCCCATGGCCATCTACTTGGCTTCTGTGAGACCATAATGCTGGACTAGATGGGCCTTTGGTCTAGTTTAGCAGGGCTCTTCTTATGTATTTATGAGGGGAACATGGATTTCCTTTACTACCACCTCCTCCTTAAAGCAATTATCTAGAAAGTCTAGTGGTTGCTTCTACTGATCCTTTATGATTGTTACAATATTTAAATGATGATGATGATGGTGGTGGTGATGATGATGATGATCTTTATTTGTATCCTGCCTCTCCCTATATTGCATCGAGGTGGGTAACAACAATTAAAAAGCAATAAAAATCAAACAGATTGACAAATTTAAAACATAGTAAAATATATCAATTCAAATAGCAGTTGGTTAATATATCATCAATACTGGGTACCACAGTTCAAGAGGGTTATTGACAAATTGGAACATGTCCAGAGGAGGGCCTCAAAATGCTAAAGGTATGGAATGCATGTCCTATGAGGAAAAACTTAGAAAGCCAGGTTGTTTAGCTTGTTTAGCTTGGAGAAGATTGAGAGGTGATACATCAGCCATATTTAGATACCTAAAGGTATGTCAAATAGAAGATGGAGCAAGACCACTCTGTAAGACACAAACCAGTGTGTTCAAATTACAAGAAGAAAGATTCCACCTAAATATTAGGAAGACACATTTGACTATAAGAGCAATTTGACGGTAGAGTAGACTGCCTCACGGGGAATTTTCCTCCCCTGGAGATTTTAAAGCAAAAATTAGATGGGCACATCTGAGGGATGCTTTAATTGTATATTCCTGCACGGCAAGTGGCTGGATTGGATGGCCCTTCTGGTCCCTTCTACCTCTCTGATTCTATGATGTACCCTTTCAGAACTCATGGGATGGAAACACATCCAAGATGTCTGGTAATGCTAGCTTCTGGTAAAAACAATGCTAATAGTCCTGTGTGCAGAGCTATTGTACTGTCTATTCTCCTCTATGGGTCTGAAACATGGGTCATCTATCGCCAACATCTACGACTCCTCAAACGCTTTCATCAGTGCTTGGCACAATCCTAAATATACACTGGACTTACTATATGACTAATGTTGCTGTCTTTGAGCAAGCAGGGATCACCAGCATTGAGGTCATGCTATTGAGAATGCAGCTGTGCTGGGCAGGGCATGTTTCTAGGATGGAGGACCATCGCCTCCCCAAAATAGTACTCTACGTGAACTTGCCATGGGTCAGTGTAAGAGGGGCACCCCAAAGAAGAAATATAAGGATTCCCTGAAACAACATCTCAAACTGGGCCAAAGTGATCACCAACAATGGTCTGCCCTGTCCTCACATTGGGAGGCATGGGGACACACTATCCACAATGCTGCAGCCTCTTTCTTGAACTCATGCCGAACGAGTCTTGAAGAGAAATGACAATGCAGAAAGAACCACAACCTGGAAACATCACCCAAGGAGACTTTTTGCTGTGCTTTCTGCAGCTGGACTTGTTTATCTTGGATTGGCCTTTTTAGTCATCAGCGCGCTTGTAGAAAGCGTGGGATGAGTCCTTGCTGAATCTTTGTTAGTGAAGAAAAGCCAGAGAGAGAGAGAGAGAGAGAGAGAGAGAGAGAGAGAGTCCTATGCAGACAGCCTCACAGCACCTTAAACTATTCTAGAATGGCCTGAGTTAGCAAGAAAGGTATTGTTTTCTTCAGCTACAAAGAAAAGAAGACTGTGGCCTGAGTTAATAATTTTCCAGCTGCCTAGTCCCAGCATGACATGGAATGTGCGTTAGATCTTTTGTAAGTTGCACAATATTACCGGACATTAAATGATAGAAGAGAGTGACCCACCCTTCAGTGACTAATCAACTGATGTCTGAAAGGGCCCTCTTTTGTGCAGCCTTCAATTAGAGAGACCACATTTTTCCAGAAATTGCAGCATCATTTTTTAAAAATGTTATATACCTTTCTAAAAACAGATGTACGCACACACAGAGAGAGAGAAACAACACTTTGCTACCCACTTAAATATTTAGTAGCTGTGAATCAGTGTAGATCATCTCACTTTAGACTGTTTCATAGTTTTATTTCAAGATAGGTAACACAATCAACTTAAAAAAACTGTACATAATGTTTTTGATTCACAAATACTTTATCTCCAGTTTATGTGTAGAGACATGAAGAAATCTCATTATTCTCAAGATTCTAGGTGAGACCAGTTGTCTCAACATGGCAATGCAACATCTTGGGAATTGTCCATCCTGCTTCAGAGATCTCATCTCCAGTGTGAAACTGACATATGTAATTTAAAAGTTCCAATCATTGTTTGTGCAAAATACACAAGAAGAAGTCTCAACAACTTTCAAGATCTGTCTGAGTCACATATATGTAAAATTAAAATCTTCCAGCAATTTTTTTTAGATTATCTCATTTCCCAAGCAAAGATGAACCAAGTCAAGAGTTATGTTCTACCTATGGTTTAAGATGGTATTTTTGTACCACTACTAAACTATGCCAGTAGTGCATACCTGAATGTATCAGTTCATTTTTATTTGGATTGCCTCTTAACGGTAGTGCTACCACATTTCAGGGTATAAAACCCAGAATATCAAACAGAGTTTTGTGAGCTACAGAGCTGGTATACAAATCAAGAAACAGAATAGTTATTCTGCTCACTGCCTGTAAAGAAGATTCATTGGAGACTTCACATTTTCAAATCAAAATGTCTGTGTGCATGTGTGTGTATTTATCTGGGCATGTAGCCTGGAGGCTAAGAAGGCCTGTAGGATCAAGTATATCATTCTCGTTGCTGGAAGAATAATTTAAAAGATTTATAACAGGTGGTAAGCCTGCAACGTTTCCTTGATTTCCTGGTCTTGTTATTTTGCAATGAGCAATAACTCAGCTCTGGAGTTGTTGCCTCCTTCAACCCGTAAATCTGTTTTAACTGAGATGGTGTTTTGCACCTGAATTTCATGCATATACATGGATGTGGATCCCAGCCATGTTAGTAGCAAGGAATATTGGAAAAGACACTGGTAAAAAATATTTGTTTCAACCATCTCACAGCACCTTCACAAACAAAAAAATGATTGGAGAAAACTTCAAATATCCTTATGACTTGGTGTTCTGTCTTTTTCTTGGTAGAACCTATGTATTTAAGGATTGCCATACCAGAGCCAGCATGGCACATTGCAGGGCTTCTCAGTTGAGGTTCCCTGGAACACCAGGGTTATGTGAGAGCCTGCTAGGTGCTCCTTGAGAGATCCTGATTGAAATAAAATTAACTTTTGCAACTTTTGAATTTTGATTGATTTTAAAGGTTGTAACATTTAATTGATTTTAAATTGATTTTAAAATTGTAAAATCAATTTCCACCTGCATTTAAATTAAATCTGCTGAACCTACCTTTAGAAAAAAAATAAATCCCATTTTGGCTTAAGCCAGTTATTCAATAGAAATTTATTATATTTGCCTTCTGAATTTTTAAAATTTATGGAAGAGAAAGAAAGAGATTAATTTCAAGAAAGGTAAGCTAGTTGTGGGGCAAGAGGTACATATCTACACATGTGGTTGGAGTGCCCACTTGTCCCACAATTCTGGACACAGATTGTTCAATTGATGTCAGACATCACTAAGCAAAAGGTTCAGCCCACCCCGGAGTTGCTTCTCTTGTCAGTATTTCAATTTGATAATAAATTTCTCCATCATAAAGAAAGTATATCCTTTTCAGTTGCTATAGTTAGATTAATCATTACCAGAAACTGGAAAACAGGTCATCTGTCCATGGATCAATGGTGGATGAAATTCTGGGAAGGATGGATAATGGAGAAGCTTGCAGACGATGCCAGGAGAACCTCTGAGGCAAGGAACTGCAACCAGTTCTAGGAAAAGTGGTTACCTCTTATAGAATATAATAACTCCAGTTCTCATGCTCATGTTCCACCACAGAACCACAGGAGAAGTTTTGAATGAGACCTCAGTTTTGTAAATCGGTATTTTAGCTTGTATTTTTAAAGTAGAATGGTAATGTAATTGTGTTTTACCTTTTGTAAACAGTAAAATTTAAAAAAACAAACAATAAAGGTAAGCTATGCTTAACTGTTTGGTTTTCTGAAAGAGGAGTTGACTAAAAAGTCACCATTAGTTTTAAACAGAGACCAAAAACTACTCTTGCACACACCATACCACATTAGCATCCCGTTGAATAGAAATTTGTTGTAAGACTTCTAGGCCTACTTAGATAAGCTAAAAAAAAATTAATTAGGAAATTTATTTTTCTAACATGTGTTGTAGTGGTTTGAGTGTTGGATTATGACTCTTGAGACCAGGGTTCAACTTCCAGCTTGGCCATGAAACCCACTGGGTGACCTTGGGAAAGTTACACTGTCTCAGCCTTAGATTTGCAATGGCAAATCTTTTCTGAACAAATCTTTCAAAGAATAGCCCACGAGGAGTCGCCATAAGTCGGAAACTATTAGAAGGCACACAACAACAACAAACTATATTAATGATTATCAGAGTTGATATTCTTTGGTTAAGAAGTTAATTGGGGGGGGGACCAGGGCCACAGAAAAATATCATTTTCAATTCAGAAGAGCATTGACAATTATCTGATTATTATATCTACAACTTATTGACCAGCTAATAATGCAGGCAAAAGCTACAGCCTGTTTCTTCCAAAAGGAAGATGTTTGGAGAGTAGTGGTGTCACTCCTTGGTGCAGCCTGAATCCTCTTCGTACACACCCTGCACCCCTGACTGATGCCCCTAACAGTTGCGATTCAAAAAAGTAACTTGTCCAAGGTCTACCAATGTTAGATCTAAAAGGATGTTTCTTCTATTATCCCAGAATGACAATTGAGACCTTAAACATGCATTTAATGTGAAATATGGTAGAGTATGATGCAGTTGCTTATGGAGACATCATGGGTTGTTGCTCCTGTGGGAAAAATTATAATCGTACATTTTATCATTATAAGTGATTCAGCTATTTTAAGCTGTATATATAACATTTTCTTATTTTTGCCTTTTGGATACAGCCAACAGCTCCCAAGATAATTACTTTTGTGTTTAAAACAATAAAGCAGTTCTCTAAATAGATGGATGCATTGCCCACAAAATCCAAGTAGCTATTAGGGTGTCTGGAGCAACCCTCTTCCTAAACCACAAACCAGTTTTCAGATTAGTGACAGGAATTCTTCCTTTATAGTGTGAGCTGAGCTAACAACTAGGCATTACAGAAAATTGCTCATTTGGACTTTTATAAAGTCAGCATCAAGTTCAATAAGCTGGTCTGGTATTTTTTCTGTCCCATGAGTAATTTTAATAAACTTAGTCTTGAGTTGGGGAAGCTTTGTGTTTTAGGTTTTTCAGAGAGATCACATTTTATTCATATGTCTGTGGTCCTTACCTTCTGCGTAGTTTTGACTTGATGTTTCTGTTCATGACAACAGCTAGAAAACAAGAGTGGCCTTCCATAGAGGTACAACTGAAAATGGCACGCTGATGAGAAATTCGTCAAACTATGGTTGCTACGTTGAGAAAGACTTACTATGTGAAGTGTTAAGGTCACATGAAGAGTCTCCATATCCACCAGGTCTCAATAGGACAGCAGCCACCTGACAGATATTGTAAGTATTACCACTACACAATGGAAAACATGCTGTGACGATAGCATTTTAGATAGCTTATTATTTTTAATGAGACGGTTCCCTGCTCTCAGGCTTACAATCTAAAAAGACACAACACAAAAGGAGAAGGGAATGGTGGTTGGGAAGAGGATCAGGAATAGCAAATTCCTCACTTGCCTGGAAGACAATTTCATTGTCCAAAAGGTGGAAGAGGCAACAAGGGGATCAGCCATTTTAGATCTGATCTTAACCAACAGGGAAGACCTAGTTGATGGGGTGCAAGTGGTTGGATCCTTAGGTGGAAGTGACCATGTTCTCCTGGAGTTTGTAATACAGTGGAAGGGAGAAGCTAGGCATAGTCAGACACGCACTCTAGACTTTAGGAGAGCTAATTTCAATAAACTTAGAGAAATACTGGGAGTGATCCCATGGTCAGGAATACTAAAAGAAAAGGGAGTTCAAGACGGATGGGAGTTTCTCAAAAGGGAGATATTGAAGGCACAATTTCAAACAGTTCCAATGAGGAAGAAAAATGGAAGATGTCTCAATAAGCCAGGATGGATGACTAAGGAACTTTCAAATGAGCTAAGTTTTAAACGGAACATGTATAAGAAATGGAAAAATGGAGAAATCACGAAAGAGGAATTCAAACAAATAGCCAGCACATGTAGGGGTAAAGTCAGAAAAGCTAAAGCGCAGAATGAACTCAGGCTTGCTAGAGAGGTTAAGAACAATAAAAAGGGCTTTTTTGGATATGTCCGCAGCAAAAGGAAGAAGAAGGAAACAGTGGGGCCACTGCGTGCGGAAGATGGCAAAATGCTAACAGGGGACAGAGAAAAGGCAGAATTACTCAACACCTTCTTTGCTTCAGTCTTCTCAGAAAAGGCAAAGGGTGCTCAACCTAAGGATAATGGAGACAGAATAGAGGAAATTCAGCACAGAATAAGTAAAGAGGTAGTACAGGAATACCTGGTTAACCTAAATGAATATAAATCTCCAGGACCAGATGAACTACATCCTAGAGTATTAAAAGAACTGGCAAATGTAATATCAGAGCCATTGGCAATAATCTTTGAGAACTCCTGGAGAACAGGAGAAGTCCCAGCAGACTGGAGGAGGGCAAACGTTGTCCCCATCTTCAAAAAGGGAAAAAAAGAGGATCCCAACAATTATCGTCCAGTTAGTCTGACATCAATTCCAGGAAAGGTTCTAGAGCAGATCATTAAGCAGAGAGTCTGTGAACACTTAGAGGCCAATGCCATAATCACAAAAAGCCAACATGGGTTTCAGAGAAACAAGTCATGCCAAACGAACCTGATCTCTTTTTTTTGATAAAATTACCAGCTTGGTAGATGAAGGGAATGCTGTGGATATAGTATACCTCGATTTCAGTAAGGCCTTTGACAAGGTTCCCCATGACATTCTTGCAAACAAGCTTGCAAAATGTGGGATAGACAAGTTAACTGTTACATGGATTTGTAATTGGTTGACTGGCCGAACTCAAAGGGTGCTCAACAATGGCTCCTTTTCATCCTGGAGAGAAGTGACCAGTGGGGTCCCACAGGGTTCTGTCCTGGGCCCAGTGCTATTCAACATCTTTATTAACGATTTGGATGACAGAATTGGGGGCATACTTATCAAATTTGCAGATGACACTAAACTGGGAGGAGTAGCTAATACCCCAGAGGACAGGATCAAAATTCAAAATGACCTGAATAGACTAGAAAGCTGGGCCAGTGCTAACAAAATGAAATTCAATGCGGAGAAATGTAAGGTTCTGCACTTAGGGCGGAAAAATGAAATGCACAGATATAAAATGGGGGACACCTGGCTGAATGAGACCACATGTGAAAGGGATCTAGGAGTCCAAGTAGACCATAAGCTGAACATGAGTCAATAGTGTGATGCGGCAGCTAAAAAAGCCAATGCAATTTTAGGCTGCATCAATAGAAGTATAGTTTCTAGATCAAGGGAAGTTATAGAGCCACTCTATTCTGCTTTGGTCAGGCCCCACCTGGAATACTGTGTCCAGTTCTGGGCACCACAATTCAAAAAAGATGTGGAGAAACGAGCATGTCCAAAGGAGGGCAACTAAGATGGTGAAGGGTCTGGAAACCTTGCCCTATGAAGAACGCCTTAGGGAGCTGGGGATGTTTAGCCTGGAGAAGAGAAGGTTAAGAGGTGATATGATAGCCCTGTTTAAATATTTGAAGGGATGTCATATTGAGGAGGGAGCAAGCTTGTTTTCTGCTGCTGCAGAGACTAGAACGCGAAACAATGGATGCAAACTGCAGGAAAAGAGATTCCACCTCAACATTAGGAGGAACTTCCTGACAGTAAGGGCTGTTCGACAGTGGAACACACTCCCTCGGAGTGTAGTGGAGTCTCCTTCCTTAGGGGTCTTTAAGCAGAGGCTGGATGGCCATCTGTCAGGGATGCTTTGACTTGGAGTTCCTGCATGGCAGGGGGTTGGACTGGATGGCCCTTGTGGTCTCTTCCAACTCTATGATTCTATGATTCTATGATTCTATGATTCTATGATTCTAGGTCCAGCAGTTCTTCTCTCCCTCTGACACCTGGACCAAGGCAGATGACATGGAGGCAGGGCTCTGCTTCTTAATCTAGGACAGGCCCGATGGAGTTTGGCCTGCCCTTTCACTCCCTCCTAGGCCAGATGGTGTTCTCATGGAGGGAGGGCTCTTCAACTTGAGGCCATGCCCAATGGTGTTGCTACACCTCTGCTTTCACTCTCTCCTAGACCAGATGGTGTTGTCAATAGCATGCTTCTCCTCAACCCCTCCCTTCTCCTTATTTTTTCAGGGTTTGACCCATTGGTGGTTCATTCTCCATCCCTCTCCACCATCATTTCTGTCTTGTTCTCTAGACTCATCTTTTCCATTTACCTGCTATCATCATATCAAGCCATCCATGCTCCTTTTTCCTTCTCTGTCCTCATCATCTTGGTTATCATTGTTGTTATAATCACAACCTCCAGTGCCATCTTCAGCAAATCTCTATGTTCTCTTCCATACTTCTCATCATCTGTAATTTCTTTTCACCTCTGTTGCCTTCTCTTTTACTTCCCAATTTCCCTGTAATTCAGACATAAGGAAAGAGTTTCAGCTGCTGCACTGGATTCCTACCAGCAGAGGCCAGATGGCCAGATGGCACTGGGGCATGGCCATCTCCTCTTGATGTCACTGACAGCCAGCTACCAAATGCTGTTATAGCCAGGGATCAAGCTTTGCTCTCCCATTATCCTTCTCATGCAGGAAAAGCAACAAGAGAATAAAGCCAGGTGCACTCAGGTGGCTCTCCAAGTGCAAACTGAGATTCCCTCCATGGAGGGAATGTTCAGGAAGTAAAGCCAGGTCTCTGGTCACAGAACTGGTGCTTCAACAGCGGAGCCAGTGGCCTCAGGGTATATGAGGCTGATTCATATACTTATATTGGTCCCAGAGGGAAGAGTGTGATTATGTTATCCTTTCTTAAGCAGCACTCCCATGGTTTGTGAACTTTAAAGTTTTAGTTAGGACTGAGAGTGACCGTATGCCTATCCAGTTACTTTCGATATCACCATTTACCCCCATTTCCTCTAGAAATAAAATGTTGGGATCCACTGAAAATATGACACCCCAAGGAGACAAAAGGCTCAAGTGGAATGGGAAAGTAAGTGAAAATGTGAATAGCCTCCTTATGTCTCCTGGGCTGCTTATGTTAAGAGACTGCCTTATGTCAAATCACGACTCTTTGGAAACCTTGGACAAAATAATGCAAGAAATCTGGCCCTTTTTATATGCACCAATCCCACATGCTCCACGATCAAAGAGAAAATTCATCTTGCCTCCAGATGGTCTGATTTACATTCACTTTCAAACTCTTCTTGTTCCTTGTGGTACCCACTATACAAAACTTTGTTTGGATCAGAGCATTACTTTTTCCATCTTACATTGGCCCCTATCAGAAAAGCATTCACAGCTCTAAGATATCAATGCTTCCCTTCTGCCTATTTGACAGGCAGATGTAATAACACCCCTGTCCTGATAAGATTATGTGTCTGCATAACCAGGGAAGTAGAGAACATCGAATATTATCTTTTACATTATGTATCCCCCAGACAAAGGTTTCTCGCAGGTATTTTACTTTCTCTTTCTGGCAGACCCTGTTTCCAGCAGATTTGTGTTCTTCTGGCTGACAATGATGTATCTATCACTTATATGGTAGCAAAATTTGGGTTAGCAGCCAGTAAGATTAGACTCAATTCTCAAATTGGGGATGATGATTAGGAGTTTTTATCTGTTCTATAATTTTATCATTTTTATCAGTGTCATATTGTATTTTGCTGATGAGCTTCTTTAATCAATATTATTATGTTGTTTTATTTGCAGTTTTATTTGCGGTTTTTGTGCCTTGATCCTTTTTATTTTGTCTCTGTATATACTGTACATACTGCTCATATTGATTGGACCAGTTTTGTATTGTGACAGCTTTTAGTTATTAGCAATAAACTTACTTTGGACTTTGGGCCTCAGGGTATGGATAGAGAGTAAATTTGAAAATATTTGAAAAATTGTAAACAAAACAAAACAAAGCAGTTTCCTGCTCGACATCTTCTGTGTTGAAAACAATGGTGTGCACTCTTTGAAAATTTACAGCATTGTGAACCCAGTTTACAATTCCACAGCTTAGAACTGTCATGTTGCATAACAATCATATTCCCAGGAGAGAAGCATTGTCATAGCTGTGCTGTTGTGACTACTGGACAAGAGGAGCAAACAGCATACAGTTGGCCCTCCTTATTCATGGATTTTTTTTTTTATCCAGGGATTTGAGCACACACAGCTTGAAAATATTCCCAAAAAGTATAATTTCCAAATAGCAAACCTTGATTTTCCATTTTATATGTGGGACACCATATGTAGCAATCCAGATTTCTTTAGAGAATCAAAAAATTGATATAGTTTGTATATATGCTCCAAAAGAAAAAAAAAGATTCTTACTTTAAAAAACTTAGATATGATTTAAACAAAGCCGATGGGGAATCATTGATTGTTGTAGGAGATTTTAACGGGGTGTTTAAAGCCAGGAAAGATACGAGTTCAAAAAAAAAAAAAAGAAGAAGAAGAAAAAGAAGGTTCAAAATAATCAAGGAAAGCTACCTCTTAGTTGTGTTGAAATGTTAGATGAATATAGCTTGACAGATGTTTGGCCATACTTATACAAAGACAAAAAAGGATTCACATATCTTTCAGACTCCAACGGTTCGTATTCCAGAATAGACATATTTCTTTCTAGAAAATTACTCCCAGCAATCAAGAAAATGGAGATTATTCCAAGAGAGCTATCAGATCACAACATGATAGAGCTTGTATTAGAAATAGGAGGAGGAAAATTTAATGGCAAGTGGAGTCTGAATGATGATTCGCTCAATGAAGAAATGGTGGTGAAAGATATAAAAAAGATATAAATCTCTTTTTAAAGGAAAACAGAATACAAGAAACAAGAGACAAGGTAGTATGGGATACTTGTAAGGCAGTGGTCAGGGAAATATTAATTTAAAAAAACAGCTGAATTTAAAAAGCAAAGGCAGGAAAAAAGAAAACAAAATAAACTTAGAATTGAAACTCATGGAAGAAGAACTGTATAAGGAGCCAAACAATAAAAAAATTGAAAAATAAATATGAAACATTAAGGTGTAAAAAGCGAGAGGTTATCACAGAGGAAATGGCAAAAAAGATAAAAATGATTAAACAGAAATACTTTGAACAAGCAAATAAACCTGGCCGCTGGTTGGCTTATAAACTCAAAAAAGAACGAGATAAAAGAATGATTACAGAAGTTAACTATAAAGGGAAGAAACTATTAACACAAAAAGAGATTAAAAAGGTGTTTCAGGAATACGATAGAGAGTTATTCAAAGAAAAAAGTGACAAGAATAGTACACAACAATGTGTAAAAGAATATTTGGATAAAAAACATGCATGTATAACAAAAATTTCCAAATATCAAAGAGACTTAATGGACAAACCAATCAGGGAAGAGGAAATTATAGAAGCTATAGATTCATTGAAGCATGGAAAAGCTCCAGGACCAGATGGTTATTTGGCTAAATTTTATAAAGTTTTTAAAAATGAAATTGTAAACATCTTGTGTAACAATTTTAACAAAGTGAAGTCCGAAGGAAAGCCTACAACGTGGAACTTTGCAGAGGTAGTACTAATCCTGAAAGACAGGAGGGATAGGACAGATGTAAGGAATTATAGACCGATAGCTCTTCTGAACCAGGATTATAAGATTTTCACTTGGATAATAGGGAAAAGACTGAAAGAATTATTAGCTGAAATTATCCATAAAGATGAAAATGGTTTTTTACCAGAAAGACAAATAAGATATAATATAAGATACTTACTGAACATCATCGAACATTATAATGTACATAATGAAAACAAAGTAGCGCTTATTTCTTTAGACGCCGAAAAAGCGTTTGATAATGTTAATTGGCAATTTATGTTAGCAGTGTTAAAAAGAATGGACTTTGGAGATAACTTTCTAGCGAATATTGAACAAATTTATACCCAGCAAAAAATACAAATTAGAGTAAATGGTGAAAGAACAGATAGTATTATTGTAAATAAGGGCATCAGACAAGGGTGCCCTTTATCTCCACTGCTGTTTATTACTATCTTGGAGGTCCTGAACAACTCAATAAGAGCTAATAACCTAATAAGGGGGACAAGAATCAAAGGTCATGAGGTTAAATTAAAAGCTTATGCAGATGATTTAGTTATCTTTTTGGAGGACCCGTCAAGAAATATTGATTATTTATTTGGGGAACTCAAGGAGTTTGGTAATGTCTCAGGATTTAAAATCAATAAAAGTAAGACCCAAATACTGACAAAAAATCTAAAAGAATCAGAAAAAAATAGAACTATCTAATAGAATAGGCATAAAAATAGAAAAAAAGTTTAAATATCTTGGAGTGTGGTTAACAGAAAAGAATATAAGCCTGTTTGAAAATAACTATAAAATTGTTTAGAAACATATAGGAAAGGATTTGAGATTATGGAATAACTATAACTTATCATTATTAGGAAGAATATCGGTAATTAAAATGAGTATTCTCCCCAAATTAATGTTTCTATTTCTAAATCTCCCTGTTATACATAATAATAATAATAATAATAATAATAATACTTTATTTATATACCGCCCTTCCAACGATCAGGGCGGTGCACAACATATACAACATATACATGGTTAAAAACATTCCAATAAAAACAAAACAGTGTAGAGACAGAGCAGTATTAAATATCAATATAACAATAATATATAAGAAGTATGCCAGGCCAGCTCGTGATGCGGGGAGAGGGAGGGGGGAGAAGGGAAGGATCACAGTAGAGGGGGGAGGATATCAGGGGTATGCTTGTCCAAATAAGTATGTTTTTAACCCTTTTTTGAACAAGGTAAGGGAGGCAGCCAGACGGAGCTCAATGGGCAACGGGTTCCAGAGGCTGGGGGCCGAGATGGAAAACGCCCTCTTCATGGTAGTTGATAATTTAGCCACTGGAACTCTAAGTAACTGCTGCCCAGAAGATCTAAGTGTGCAGGGCGGATTATGTGGGGAGAGGCGGTCCTTCAGGTACTCTGTGCCCAAGCCATATAGGGCTTTATAGGTAATAACCAGCACTTTGTACTGAGCCCGGAAGTGAATAGGCAGCCAGTGAAGATCTTTCAATATCGGGGTTATATGGGAGGCCCTGGGAGCACCAGTGACCACCCGTGCTGCCATATTCTGCACTAATTGCAGCTTCCAAGTGTGATACAAAGGCTGCCCCATGTAAAGCGCATTGCAGAAATCTAATCGAGAGGATACCAGAGCATGTACTATAGTTTCAAGGTCCCTCCGGTCCAGGTAGGGACGCAGCTGGCATATCAGCCGAAGCTGAAAACAGGTGCTCCTGACCGTCGCATCCACCTGAGAAGTAAGGTGGAGCAACGAATCAAGGAGCACCCCCAGACTGCGTACAGTGTCCTTAACGGGAAGTGTGAGCCCGCTCAGGACAGGTGAAACCACCTCCATCCCTGGGCCGGGACAACCTATCACCAGTACTTCCGTTTTCTCTGGATTCAGGCTGAGTCTGTTTTCCCCCATGCAGTCCATTACCGATTCCAGACAGGCCACGAGAGGAGCGACGCCATCCCTGGTCACTGCATCAGTCGGAGACATAGAGAAGACTATTTGGGTGTCATCAGTGTACTGATAACCCCACGCCCCATGTCTCCGGATGATCTCTCCCAGCGGTTTCATGTAAATGTTAAAGAGCATGGGGGACAGAATGGCTCCTTGAGGGACCCCAGAGCAGAGGGCCCTCTTATCGGAGCAGACGTCCCCCAGCTGCACCATCTGGAACCTCCCAGAGAGGTAGGACCTGAACCACTGGAGCGCATAATGAAAAAGTATTTACAGAATGGGAAAAAATAATCTCCAAGTTTGTTTGGAGAGGCAAAAAAGCTAGACTTCAATGGAAAACCTTAAAAAGAGATAGGTCGTTGGGAGGTGCCGCGCTGCCAGACTTGAAAACGTATTATAGAGCATGCAATATATTATGGATTCAAGATTGGATAACTCTATCAGATAAACAGATGCTGGATATTGAAGCCTCAAATTTAAGATTTGGATGGCACGCATATTTATGGTATAGCAAGGGATTAGTAAATAGAGACTTTAATAATCATGTTGTTAGAAAGGCATTATTAAAGACTTGGCAAAATGTGAAAGATAAATTCTATCATGGTTTACCATTATGGGTTTCAGTACAAGAGGCGTTCTTCGGGAGGTGGGAGGAAGGGGAAAGATGGATTAGATATCGGGAAGTATTAAAGGTTAATTCAAAGGGAGAATTTGAAATGAGGTCAATAGAGGAGCTAACAGAGAATGGAATAGAAATTAACTGGTTTAGATATATTCAATTGACTCAAAGATTCAAAGAAGACTGAAAAAACATGATAATAGAAAAAGATACTAATGATTTGGACAAATTGTTCTGGGATAAGGATAGAGGTAAGATCTCAAAAATATATAAAATATTATTAAGTAGAGAATTAGAACAAGAAACAGAAACAACTTATATGATAAAATGGGCTCAAGAGATTGGGCATACCATCTCAATTGAGGAGTGGGAAAATGCCTGGAATAAATCTAATAGATACACAGCCTCACAAGACCTCAAAGAGAACTATCTTAAAGTAACTAATAGATGGTATTATACACCATACAGAGTTGCAAAAATCTACAGAATAGAATGTAATTGTTGGAAATGTCACAAGGATAAGGGATCATACCTCCACATGTGGTGGACATGCCCCAAAATTAAAAAGTTCTGGTGCAAAATTCATGGGAAAATTCAGGAGATATTTAAAATCAGTTTCCCCTGTGTCCCAGAATTGTATTTGCTTAACATGACATCTTTTCTAGGAACGTCAATAGAAAACAAATACTGGAGAATCATCCTATATTTGATCACTACAGCCAGAATTCTGCTGGCTAAAAATTGGAAAGAAAAAACAGTTCCTACTATAAACGACTGGTTTCGAAAAATCATGGAGGTGAAGGAATTGGATAAATTAACAGAGTTAATAAACAACAAATCTAAAGCAAAGGTTAATAGGAATTGGGAACTTGTAGAGAAATACTGGTTTAAAAAATGTAATTTGAGTACACAGATGCTATAGGCCTGTAAATTGGAAGGGGAAAATGATAATAGGGAGTTTTTGGATGTTTAGTAACATAAGTCTTTATTTTTATAAACTAATAGGGTTATAACAAGACAGAGGAACCTATTATTATGTAACTGCTAATATGTATGTATAGTATAATACTATATTTTTTGACAACTGAGTTTAAGCAAAAAAAATAGGCTAGGTAACTCGTGGATATGTCAGAGATACAATCAGAATCAGATATAAGGGAAACCTTGATTTTCGGAACTTCTGGCAGAATGGCGGGCGCGAGGATCGCTGCTTAGGTCGCCCCTGATGGTGACCGCTTGCTGCGGGGATTAGCTCCGTTCCAGAGATTCGGGAGCGGGGATTCGGTTCCCCCCAAAAAAGGGGCAAACAGAGGGACCCTCAGCCGCGATCAAGACCCCCAGCATTCCCTATACCGAATGGTGAGAAGATCAAGGGGTTTGTGGAGGGAGTCGGACCGCGGAGGGCCAGCCACGTCTGCAGCAAGTCGCCTTTTAGGCAGAGGCTGCTGCTGCTTTTGTATAGGAAGAAAGAGCTAAGACTGAAAGAAAAGAATAAAAATCTCCTGAAAAACGCGACCGATGGAGATATCTCCCCAGGGAAAACAACTTTGATGTTCAAAAGGCATTGCTAGAAGTTTTTTATTTTACTTAAATCCGAATATTATTCTTGTTGTGCCAAATCAAAAATGGAGAATTGGAAGAAGAAAATAGGAGGCTGGGCACTATATTGGGGAAATAGCTGTGATCTTCAACTACCTAGTATAAAACTGATGGAGAATTTGCTTCTTTGGATAAATATTGACTTGTTGATTTGAAATAAGGATTTATTTATAAGGATTTATTTATTTGGACCAAAATAAAACCAGTGGGAGTTGTGTGGAGATATAAATGAAGGAGCTGACCTTGAAAATGCCAACATTGCTGGAAATGAGTCATCTGTTTTGTCTAAGTCATTAAAGTAAAAATAAGAAGAAGATGGAATAAACTATTATATTTTGCTGGAACAAGACAAGTAACTTAAAGATCTGAGAATACTGACTATTTCATTACTATATATTTGATACTTCCTGCGGTTACCCTTTGTATATTAGGTTATTGTTTGTATCCCATTTTGTCTTTCTTTGGTAGGGTTTGATATACAGTGGTTGTAATCTTTGGTTTAGATCTTTAATTGGGGATTTAGAAATAAAATTGAAATTGAATGTGTGTATGAGACAGTAAAAGAGGGAAAGGGGTTTGGATCTTGATTAGATTATATAGGAATTTAAGAGAAATAGAAAGAAGAAGGAGGAGGAGGAGGAGGAGGAGGAGGAGGAGGAGGAGGAGGAGGGAAGGAAGAGAGGAGGGAGGAAAGGGAAAAAAAATAGAG
Source organism: Urosaurus nigricauda (assembly GCA_034509955.1). Taxonomy (NCBI): domain Eukaryota; kingdom Metazoa; phylum Chordata; class Lepidosauria; order Squamata; family Phrynosomatidae; genus Urosaurus; species Urosaurus nigricauda. The sequence continues at coordinate 64,073,992 of JAOEGL010000006.1, read as the reverse complement.
AGTTTGAAAAGTAATAATAGGAAAATAGAGGAATTGTTTTAAGAGAAATTGAACACAGATAATTTACATTGAATTGAAAATAGTAAATATTATATTTATTCGTTGAAGTTGGGAAGGGGTTAGGGTTTTTTTTTTTTTAAATCCCAGAACAATTTCAAAACTCAGGAAATTTATTTATTAAAGAAAGGGGGAAAAATCTGAAAATATATTTAAAATATTTTTAGAATTCTGGGAAATTTGGAAATTTTGGAGAATCATTGAAGACAATTGTTGATCATTACTACAAGACACTTACTTGGTCTTGTGAATTTCTTTAGTTTAAATTGGGAATTTTGAAATTCGGGGAATTTGAAAACAGAATTTGGAAATCTAAGACTATTGTATAGTCTGTTTACTGAACGTAAAGTTAAAAATGTCCTTCATGAAAAAACCACCACCAAGTCAAACACTACCAGTTACTCAAAGAAGACCATATTTTGAAGCAGTCAAGTTATCAGAACAAAATGAACTGATGCTGGAAGAAATGAGACGCATGTGTGAAGAAATGAGAGAGGATAACCTGAGGATAAAAGCAGAAATAAGGGAAGAAGTGAGGCAAGAGATTAAGAATGAGATAAAAAGATATGAAACACTCTTTAGAACAGATTACCTCAGATGTGGGAAGATTAACCAATAAAATAGGAAAAATGGAAGTGAATGTAAAACAAAATGAAACTAAGACAGAATGCTTATTGAAACAACAAAAAGAAGACCAAGAAATTATGACAAGAATGGAAATTAAGCAAAGAGAAAATTCCCTTGAACTTAGAGGGATCCTGGAACGCAGTGGTGAAAACTTATATAAACTATTAGCTAAAGCTCTAGCCGATTTTGTGGATGAACCAGAAGAACAATTTCCATGGGAATTGGACAGATCGTATAGAATGAACTCTAAAGCAGCGAGAACCAAAGATGTACCCCGGAATGTGATTGGGTTTTTTTGTGAGGAAACAAACGCGAGATCTTGTTCTACAACAGAGTTATAACAAGGAATTAATTATTGAGGGAAGAGTGATCCGTATTTTTAAGGACATTCCAGGAAGAGTGTTGAAATCTAGAAAAGAGTACACATTTCTGACAGACCAATTGAAAGTTCATGGAATTCCTTTCCAATGGGAAGAAATTGAAGGTCTATCCCTCACCTGGAAACTGAAAAGATACAGATTGAACTCAATAGAGAAAGCAGTCGATTTTTGGAAAAAATATAGAAAAGAAATTGAAGAAAACAAAGAAAGTAGCCCCAAACAACAATGAATTGGAAAAAAGACTCAGACTACAGAATTCTCCGTTGGAAACACCGGACAAAGAATTAGAATTTCAAGTTACAGAAACAGGAAAAGAAGAAGAAGTATAGTTCAGGGAAGAAGAGGGAAAAGAGGAAAGAAAAAAAGAAAAAAAAAGTTAAAGAAATACTGAATTATTAAGTGATTGCTAATTTGCTTGAATTTCTCTCAATTGTTTTTGAATAATAAAAGGGAGGGAGATAGAAAGAAGAGGAAATTAAATAAATAAATAAATAAATAAATTTTGTTTATTTGTAAGTACCCTGGTTTTTCCCCCCTTCCCCCATTAAAAGATTAAAAAGAGAGGAATAAGAGAGGATTTTTTTCTCTTTCTTTCTTCTTGCCTAGGACAAAGCTATCGTAAAATGAATTTTATCTCTTTAAATGTTAAAGGTTTACACTCCCCCCAAAAGCGGAAAAAAGTATTTGCTTTATTAGAAAAGCAAAAAAGCGAAGTGATATGTCTACAAGAATCCCATATTAAATCCGAAGAAATCAGACTAATTAAAAACAAGAAACCAGGTAAAGAATTTGTGGCTGGGATAGATTTAATGTTAGTCAGTAAACCTCTATTGAAGGAAATAAAAAGTATGGAAATATTACCAAGATTAATCTCAGATCATAACCTCCAAATTCTGACGTTTAAAGATCATACAAAGAGAAAATATTGGAGACTAAACGAAGAATTGCTAAAAGAACCAGAGATAATAAACAAAGCAAAAAAATTAATTATAAATTTTTTTAAAGAAAATACATGTAAAGAGTCAAAAATGAAAACAATATGGGACACCTTTAAAGCAGTAGTAAGGGGGTTTTTTATTCAGCAAAATGTTATATATCAAAAGAAAAAAACACAGAAATTAAAGATCTTAAGTGATTTAGTTAAAGCAAAGGAAGAGGTTCTGAAGAAAAATCCAAAAGATAAGGTTGTCTTAAATAAAATTAAGATGGTGAGAGAACAAATATCTTTGGAATTGGTCTCAGAAATGGAACAGAAATTGAAAAAACTAAAACAAAATAACTTTGAGCATTCAAATAAAACTGGGAAGTGGCTGGCGCTAAAATTGAAAAGAGAAAAAGAAAAAAAACAAATAATTAAAATTAAGGATGAGAAAGGAATATACACCCAACCAGAAAAAAATTCAAGAGGTTTTTGTCCACTTTTACAATAATCTATACAAAGAAAATTCAATAGATGAACTAAAATTTAAGAATTATTTAGAAAATATTGAATTACCTACACTGAATGAGACACAGAAAGAGCAACTAAATGTACCTATCACTAAAGAAGAATTAACCGAAGCAATATTAGAAAGTAAGGAAGGTAAACCCCCGGGTCCAGATGGTTTTCCAGCAAGTTTTTTTAAAACATTCAAAGACGAGATAAGTGCGCCATTTTTAAATACAATAGGGAAAATAAAGGAGGAAGGAATTCCGGATACGTGGAAAGAAGCTAACATAACATTAATTCCTAAGGAAAATAAAGACCTAGAAAACCCAACAAATTATTGGCCGATATCGCTTCTCAACGTGGATTATAAGATTTTCACAACAATTTTGGCCAAAAGGTTGAAAAATTGTTTAAATATGTTAATAGGAGAAGACCAAAGGGGATTCTTGCCAGGTAGATATATGAAGGATAATCTTAGATATATATTGAATGTTTTAGAATATTATGAAAGGCACAGTGATAAAAAAATTGGGGTTGTTTTTTTGTTTTTGTTTTTGATCTAGAAAAAGCTTTTGATTCGGTTAATTGGATTGCGTTAGAGGAAATAGTAAAGAAATTAGACCTAGGGGAAACATTTATTGTATGGATTAGAGAAATTTATAAACAACAAAAGGCCCATATTCTGATTAATGGAGATAGATCGCAGGCCATTTCAATAGCTAGAGGCACCAGACAAGGGTGTCCTCTTTCCCCCCTAATATTCTTAATGATAATGGAGATACTCATTAAAAAAATTAATAATGAACTTAGTTTAAAAGGCATAAAAATTAAAAAATATAATTACAAAGTTAAAGCATATGCCGATGATTTGATTGTAAATTTGGAGAACCCAAAAGAAAATATAAATTTATTAATGAACATAATGAATGAGTTTGGAGATATGACGGGCTGTAAGATTAATAAATTTAAATCAGCTATAATTACAAAAAATATGAAACAGCAGGAAGAAGAAGAAATCCAAAACTTAACAGGGATAGAGATAAAGAAAAAAGTCAGATACTTAGGTATATATATTACAAAAAAGACTATAGACTTATTTGAAAATAACTTTACTAAGACCTGGAAAGAAATCCAAAAAGATCTAATTAAATGGAGTAAGTTACAACTTTCCCTTTTAGGAAGAATTGCAGTAATTAAAATGGCCATATTACCCAAAATGTTATTTTTATTTCAAATGCTCCCAATTATTACTAATAATAAACCATTTTTGATTTGGCACAAAGATATTTTGAAATTTATCTGGCAAGGAAAAAACTGAGAGTAAGACTCAAAGTGTTACAGGATGCAAAGGATAGAGGAGGATTAGCTTTACCTGATCTTTCTATATATTTTGAATCGTGTGGATTAGAATGGATTACAGAGTGGTTAAAACTAGAAGAAGATTATTAGAATTGGAGGGAGAAGGAATTAAATTTGGCTTACATGCTTATCTAATATATAATAAAGAGAAAACTAATCAGGCATTTAATAACCATTGTATAAGGAAAACGCTTTTGAAAATCTGGAAAAAATACAAAAATAGAATAGTAAACGAAATCCCTATGTGGCTGTCGCCACAAGAAGCATTCTATAGAAAGGAAATGGACAAAGACAAAAAATGGTGTGCTTATAAAGACTTATTAGAAAAGCAAGCAGGAGAATTTAAAATTAAGGAACAGGAGAATCTAGAAGCAAGGGGATTTAATCTTGGATGGTTTCAATATAGACAACTCTACGAAAAAGCCAAGATAGATATGAAATGTCAAGGAATTACCGATAGTAAAAGAGAATTAGAAGAAATACTATTTGAGAAAAAGAAAAAAATGATTGGAACTATATATAAAAAGTTGCTGGAATACCAAATGGAGGACGAGATAGTAAAAGAGGTTATGATAAAATGGGCGAAAGATATAGGTCACTCTATAAAGTTAGAACAATGGGAGAATATATGGAAAAAAGGGTTGAAACATACAGTGTCCCAAAACTTAAAAGAAAATTGGTATAAAATCTTTTACAGGTGGTACTTATCTCCAGATAGGTTGGCAAAAATCTATAAGAATACTACAAATAACTGCTGGAAATGTGGGAAAGCGCCAGGAACATTGTTTCATTGCTGGTGGAGATGTAAGGCAGCAAATAACTATTGGAGTATAATAAATAAAAATATTAATAAACTGCTAAAGACCAAAATAGAAATGAAACCTGAGATTTATCTATTAGGAATTTTAGATGATGAGCTTGAAAAAAAATATGGCAGAATACTATTTCATTTGATCACGATAGCTAGAATAACTTTCGCACAGAACTGGAAGAAAGAAACAATTCCCACCAAAGAAGACTGGATATGGAAGATATACGATATAATGGAAGCTGATAAGTTGACACAATTATTGAGAGACGAAACACAGGAAACTTTTTATAAAACTTCGAGTCCAGCAATTGAGTTTTTAAAAGAGCAATGGGGAGAAATTGCAATTCTAGGGTTGAAAAAAGAATAGTAACAAAGTAACATAGATAAGGGAGATAGTGAAAAGAAGGAAGAAAAAAAGAAGAAAAAGATCACAGTAATAATCAAAGAAATAAGGAATAAATTATCAAATTTAAGTGGCAAAATTAGGAGAGTTGTTAATTTATTAACAAAGTTATAAGAAAGAAAGAATAACATCAAAGAAAAGAAAATGATAAAAATAGGGAGATGGTGAATATTTGGTTAGAATAGAAGTTCGGAAGCGAGGAAGTTCAAGTAACCAAATTCTAATTTATTGTCTCTTGTCCTTGTCTTATCCTTGTCTTTGTTGGTTTTTTTTTTGTTTGTTTTTTGTGTTTAAATATAGATTTAGTAGGTAGTAGGTAAGAAATAGAGATAGAAGAAGAAGGCATAAGAAGAAAAAGATAAAACTGTAAAGATGGAAGCATAAATAAGTTAATCTATGTTAATGAAATAGTTTTATATGTATGTATGTATATGATATATTGATTATAGATTTATTTTTATTTTTTATTTTTTGGTTATCTGTTTTACTGTATTATGTTTGAAAAGTAATTAAAAAAAATTTTTTTAAAAAGAATCAGATATAAGGGATTACTGGAAGATTTTGTTCTGATAGTAGGCTGGAAAATTTACTCGATGCATTTATATTCGTTCATAACGGTAATATTTTTGACTGTTGTCATTTTGATATACAGTTTAATAAAGAATATAAAAAAAACAAAGTATTGATTTAGTAGCTTCTCTTCCTGTTCGTTTTCACATGAATTGAAGCAATAGCTGTGATAAGGAGATAAAGTTTCTGCTGCCTCTATTGCAACATAACAGCAGGAGTTTGAAATAGTGGAGACTCCTTCTCCCACAGGATTATTCCAAAGGAGATGGACAGGTTGCTTACCTGTAACAGTATTTCTTCGAGTGGTCATCTGCGAATATTTACAAATGGGTTCTCTGCACCTGCGCAGTCGAATTCGGAACTCTCTGGAATCACTGCGCAGAAAAGTGGCTTGCAACTTTTTGCAACTTTTTGGCAGTAGCCCCGCCCCTCGTCTATATAAGCCCTGTTCCCGCTCTTTTCCCCAGTTCCGAAATTTTTCCGCCGCAAGCGACGGAGGAGCAGAACAATGTTGAGCAGGACACTGAGGGGAGGAAGGGCGGGATTTGTATGTATTCGCAGATGACCACTCGAAGAAATACTGTTACAGGTAAGCAACCGGTCCTTCTTCTTTGTGGTCTCTGCGAATCATACAAACGGGTTAGACTAGCAAGCTTAGGTAAGCGGCGGAGGGAGTGTCATGACAACAGTTGTAAGATGAACCAAAAAAGCTTTATTGGTCCACAATAAAAATTGTCAATTTAAACTAACCCATGTGTGGTTCTGTATTAATCATAGAAACACAACAACAGTAGTGCAATGCTGCTCACAGAGCAGAACATGAACCAATTACTCAAAGAGTAAACTATATACATGGTGCATGAATGCGAACAGAAATACACCAAACCACCCAATCCTGGATGCAAAGAAAGGTCAAGTATACAGGCAAACAGTGCAACCATAATGCAATGTGTCATACACAACAACAATGCAATGTATCATAAACATGGCATAGTACACAACATGGCATAGTACAGAACTTGACATTAGTGTAAACCAGACAGTAGCACTGCTCTGCCAAAGGCTGCATCGGTCCTTGCCCTGGTGTCCAATCGGTAATGTTTTATAAAAGTCATAGGTTGGGACCAGACAGCAGCCTTACAGACATCCTCCAGCGGTATCCCAGACAAAAACGCGGAGGATGTCGCTACCCGCCCTAGTTGCATGTGCCCTGACCCTGGTAGGAAGAGTTCTACCCGACAGTTCATAGCAGAGGTGGATGGTACCAGCCATCCATTTGGAAAACCTCTGAGCAGTCACAGGCAGTCCCTTCTTAGGCTCTCAGTAGCACTGGAACAGTCTGTCAGAGCGGCTCGAACCCGAAGTCCTGTCCAAATAGAAGGCCAAAGCCCTCCGAACGTCCAGAGAGTGCAAACGGCATTCGGTATCGGTGGTCGGGTTCGGAGCCAGGGTCGGGAGCACAATGTCTTGGCACATGTGATAAGCAGACACTACCTTAGGCAAGAAGGTAATGTCGGTACGGAGGACAACCTTATCCTTGTGGAACCGAAGGAAAGGCTGGTCCCTCCGTAAGGCACAAAGCTCGCCTGCACGGCGGGCAGACGTGATCGCTACCAAAAAGGCTGTCTTCCAAGTCAGCAGCCCCAGGTCAGTAGTAGCCATGGGTTCAAAGGGCTTGGTACCAAGACAAGACAAAACAACCTCAAGTGTCCACGCCGGTGCCGGTACCGAGGCCGGCGGATGGAGGTTGTTAAAGCCCTTCAAAAACCTCTTTACCAAGGGGTCCTTGAAAAAGGAAGGTTTCCCATCAAATTGGAAATGGGAACAAATAGCAGACAAATAACACTTGATGGAGTTAAGGCACAGCCCCGACTCCACCAGTGTCATCAGGAACTCCAGCACCGTCGGTGTCGACACCCTGGATGGAGATAGGCCTCTCGAATCCAGGAAGCGGAGGAACCTCTGCCACTTGCAGGAGTAGGACCTCTTGGTTGCGGGTTTGTGGGCCGCCAGGATCACATGCCTCACCGCCGCCGGAAGGTCCACTAAGGCCGGAGTCTCCATGCCACGAGAGGAAGGTCCTCAATCTCTGGATGCCTAACTCGACCCTCCTGCAGAGTGAGCAGGTCTGGCCTCGGTTCGATCCTGAGGAACCAGTTCCAAGAAAGGTGAAGAAGGGACGGAAACCACGGCTGCCTGGGCCACCTGGGGGTGATCAGGATGGCGTCCGTCCGGTCTCTCAACATCTTGGAGACAACCCTCGTGATGAGTGGGAACGGAGGGAAGGCGTACAGAAATTTCCCCATCCAGCTGTGGAGAAAGGCATCCCCCAGCGAGCGTCGGGACCAATCCCGGGAGCAAAACCGGCTGCAGTGTGCGTTGGTCTCCGACGCGAAGAGGTCTATCTAAGGGGTGCCCCATCTGGAGAAAAGGTCCGTGACCGCCTCGTGATTGAGAGTCCACTAGTGGCACTGCGAATCTGACCTGCTGAGCTGGTCTGCCAAGACGTTCTCTTCCCCGGGAAGATGCACTGCCTGAAGGAAGATGTTTCTCGGGATGCACCAGTGCCAAATCCGAAGAGTTATCTCCAGCAAGGTTGGAGATCTGGTGCCGCCCTGTTTGTTGATGTAGTACATGACAGAGGTGTTGTCCGTCAGGAGCTGCACTACCTTTTTGCGGAGCTCGGATTCGAAGGCCTTCAGGGCCTTCTCGACGGCCAGCATCTCCAGGGCATTGATGTGGAGATCCTGGTGACACGCCTGCCACTTGTCCCTTATGGTGAGGCCCATAGTATGGGCTCCCCAACCGTCCATGGATGCGTCCATGGTGAGGACAACCTGTGGGTCCAGTGAGACGAACGGCATGCCGGCGCAGACGTTCCGGGAGTCTAGCCACCAAGACAGGGACCGAGCGACAGGCCTCGGTACCGTGAGCCACTTGCTTGGAGGGTCGACCAATGGGTCGAAGACGGAGAGGAACCATGATTGTAGGGGCAGGAAGCGAAGCCTGGACCACGGGGTGACGAAGGTGGTCGAGGCCATGTGTCCCAGTGCCACCTGGTCTTCTCGGGCCCGAACCCGTCTGTTGGCGCTGCATTTCCGGATGGCCTTGGAGAGGGACTGGAAGCGGTCCTCTGGCAGGGACGCGGTGCAACTTTCTGAGTCGAGGATAGCCCCAATGAACTTGATCCTGGTGAACGGGGTCAAGTGAGACTTCTCGAGGTTTAATACCAGGCCAAGAGACTGGAGCAGGGAGACGGCAAAGGAGATGTCTTGGCAGAGGTCCTCTTTGGAGTCTGCCGCGAAGAGCCAGTCGTCTAGGTAAGGGAAGACTCTTGACCCTCGCTGGTGCAGATAGGCGACCACCGGAGCCATGCACTTGGTGAAGACTCTTGGTGCCATGGCCAGGTCGAAGGGCAGGACGTTGTAGTGGTACATCTCCGTCCTGATAGCAAAGGAGAGGAACCGTCTGTGTCCCTCTTGAATGGCCACCTGGAAGTAGGCGTCCTTGAGGTCCAGTGTCGCAAACCAGAGTCCCTGCGACAACAATGGCAAGATGGAAGCAAGAGTTACTATCCGGAACTTCTTGTAAACCAAAAAACTGTTCAAGTCCCGAAGGTCCAGTATGGGACAGAGGCCTCCATCCGGTTTCGGTACCGTGAAGTACATAGAAAAGAACGCCCGGTTAACCTGGGCAGGGTCCAAAGGGGAGATGGTCCCCTTGTCCAACAGAGTGCGTACTTCGTCGAGGAGGGAGGGTGTGGGGTCCGTGGAAAGAAGAGCTCCAGTAGGCGGAAGCTCTTCGAACTCGAGGGCATATCCTTTGGATATAATAGTCAGAGCCCAAGAGTCGGTGGTGATTTGGGCCCAGATGTTATAGAAGGGCCTCAATAAGTCCAAAAAGAAGGGACGAGAAGGGGAGGCAACGGAGTACGCTGGAGACCTTCATTGTCCCTTCTTACCCGAGTCGGAGCCGGGCTTCCTAGGGAGCAGCCTCCGGTATCGGGACTGAAGACGCCTGCCAGAAGAGGATGATGACGGAGAGGAGAACCTCTGCCTGGTGTCCTGGCGACGGTACTGCCTCTCCTGCTCAAACAGCCTGTGTGACTGCCCGAAGGATGGTCTCTGGGCCCCGAAGCGCCTCCTGGAGAAGGTCTGTTGGGAAGCTGACATGCCGTGCTTCTTGGCGGCTGACTTCATGCGGTACTTGAAGTTCAGCCGCTCATCGGTGTCTTTGGCAAAGAGCCCTTCGCCATCGAACGGCATGTCCTCTATGGCAGCCTTTGCCTGCGGGGTCAGATCCAAGGCTTGAAGCCAGGCGTGTCTCCGGAGGGCCACACTGGAAGCCATGGACTTGGCCGAACAGTCCGCCGTGTGTCTGGCCGAGGTGATAAGCAGGCCAGCCACCGAATGCGCTTCCTCCCTGAGCTGGTTCGCAGCCGGGGCCTTCTCTTGAGGGAGGTCAGACAGCAAGGGGGACATCCTCTCCATGAGGTACTGGATGTAGGCCCCCATGCAGGCATTGTAATTTGTCACCCGCAGTCCCAGAGCTGAGGCCTCGAAGATCTTCTTAGAGATTCCGTCTATCTTCTTGCCCTCTCGGTCTAAAGGAGACGGGGAAGTCTTCGGGGTGCAGACCTTTTGAGACCCCTCGACAATTGCCGAATTCTGAGGTGGGTGCGAATGGAGCCACTCTGCTGATGATGGAGAGATCTTGTAAATGGAGTCGATCTTCCTTGAGGTCGACGGGATGGATGCCGGATTCTGCCACGACCTCTTGGTGATCTTCTCCAAGGACGGTAGGAACGGGATAGCTGCCAACGTTGGTGCAGAGCCCTGAACTCGTCTCTCCACAGGGTCGAGGGCCTCCTCCTCAGATCGAGACACTTGGAGCTCCAAGGCGTTTGCCATTTTGATAACGTGCTCTCCAAAGCTGTGCACATTATCGGTAGGGGACACCGGGCCAGGCTGGTAAAAGGCCTGCCGAACTGGCCTCTGTTCCTCGGTGTCGGTATCGACGGGCGAGGGGGCCAAGCCTTCGGTTTCAAAGTCCACGTCCGAATCCGAGCTGGGCTCCACACACAACACCATGCTGGACGGAGAGTAGGCCGTCTGGGTTGCTGCCTCTCCACGATCGGTGTCCTCCCGCCTGATGGGGGCTGATGCCGAAGCCTCCTTGCCAACTCTCGCAGGTGCCGAAACCGGGACCTCCTCGCCCACTCTCACAGACACATCAAGTGGGCGCCAGCACTTGCCTTGCGGCCTGTCCAGAGTAGACGGGTCGACCGCCACAAAGTACCTGCCGGATTCGCTATCATAATAATATTCCGGCTCCTCCTCGGTCTTGGCCATCGGAGTCGGAGACCTCTGGGACCTGTGGCTCAGCTGGGGGGAGCACTGGGCGGGAGTCAGGCTGCGCGGCACCGATGTCTCCCGACGGGCAGCCTGGGCCCGAGGCGACACCTCTGTCGGTACGGAGGCGGTCGGTACGGAGGCGGGCCTTTCGACAGCGGGAATTTCCGTGGCGGGAACATCCCTTGGTGTCGAGGCACGTGGCAACTCGGTTCCCACGTCGGGGTCGGAGCGGGCTTTTTCCCAGAGGGTTTCGCCCTCAGAGGAGCGCTTTTTCCGGAGGGATTCCCCCTCGGAGGAGTGCTTCCTCTTGGCGGAGGCCTTGGAGCTGGATTCCTTCACAGAGGAAGAGCCATCCGCCATGCCCTGAGAAGGGATTTTAACCTTCTTACTCCTACCCTCATCCCTGTGGTCTTTGCTCGGCCTGGGCTTGTCCTTTTTGGAGGACTTAGACTTCTCACCCGCCTTCTTACCCGATTTCTCGGTGGGGTGAGCCTCCGCCTCCCAGGGGGACTTGGAGGGACCAACAGGGGAAACTAAAGTCACCTTCTCCTGGGACATCTTGGAAGCCGGAACGGATGCCTTAGAGATCGAAGCCGGAGCCGAAGTCGAAGGCAGGATCTCCTGAGGGGCCAAAGCACGGTCTAAAAGATAAGACTTCAGTCGAGAGGCTCGGTTCTTCCTCGCCTGCGGAGTCAATGATCTGCACAGGGCACAGCTCTGGGTGTCGTGGGCCTCGCCCAAGCAGATCAAGCACTTGGAGTGGGGGTCTGTGTGAGGGACCTTGGCCCCACAAACAGCACAGTGCTTAAATGGAGCCGGAGACATCAAGTCCGAATTGAAATCCAAAATCGAGGTCGAGCAAGCCGAGAGGTCAGAACAATAGCCAAGTCACAGATGAGGGAGAGTAGTCAAACAACAAGCTGAAGATCGAAATACCAAGAGAGACAAGCCAAGCGATTCCAACACTGTTCCTTTAGAGTAGCCTACGCGGAGGAAAAAAAGGAACTGGGGAAAAGAGCGGGAACAGGGCTTATATAGAGGAGGGGCGGGGCTACCGCCAAAAAGTTGCAAAAAGTTGCAAGCCGCTTTTCTGCGCAGTGATTCCAGAGAGTTCCGAATTCGACTGCGCAGGCGCAGAGAACCCATTTGTATGATTCGCAGAGACCACGAAGAAGAAGTTTTTATTTATTTATTTATTTATTTATACCCCGCTCTTCAGGCTATCAGAGCGGCTTACAATTATTATTTTTTAAGACGGTTCCCTGCCCTCAGGCTAACAATCTAAAAGACACGACACAAAAGGAGAAGGGAATGGTGATGGGGAAGGGGATGTTAGGGAGACAGCAGGTGAAGAACATCCAGCCGGATAGATCTGGACCCTATCCGAGTCAGAAGTCCTCTCCTTTGCTTTAACGTTGGTTTAGGACTATTAATGTTGTGAAAGGAGCAGAAGGACCAAGCAAATCTCACAAACAATATTAAATCCAACAGTAAAGAGATTCTGTGACTTTTGCATTTACATTCAAACACTGAAGCCTCTGGAACTGTCAGCCATAGGAAGTGAATTGTGACCAAATTGTGACCTGCCACTTGCACTCTAGTTTTCATTGGCATCCTTCTTCTTTACAACATCCTTCCTTCAAGGATGTTATGCCAAAGAACCCAGAAACCGTACTGGCCGTTCTCTTGATTCTGTCCACAGGGAAAATGCTTTTATGGTTTTTAAAATGCCACATCTTTAAAACATGTTTTAAAGTCCACCATAATAATATGGCAAATGGAAGGGAAAGAATAGCAGTAGGTCAGCATTTAAAGATAGGGGAGTATTTCCCTTCCCATCAGTTCTACAAGTTGACTATATGTAGCAGAAGAAAGAGAGATCTCCATTTGAGTGTTGGATTATTCTCTGTGAGGCCAAAGATTTCATTGTGTCACCCCTGTTCTCATCACAATTGTGTTAATGAAGTGAAGTACAGATATACTGTCCTAGATCTATCCAGAATTAAATTAAAAGTTCCAAAAGGTCAGTTTAGCAAAAAGAGGCTTTTTTTAAAGCCCTGATACCTGAGCCCATTTTATGGAGAGAGGTGCTGGGAACTGTCCTTTGATCCTTACAATGTATGTTCTCTGTTGACTGATTTTAATACCCCCGTGTTAGCATCATTTTGGAAAATTGTAGAAAATTAAAATGGCAGGCCAGACTAGACAGCAGTCACATTGTTCTCTGCCAGCTCTGCTGCCCATGAGTGCTGGATGCTGGTAGATCATGACTGACACTGATGTTTATAATTTAGTGATGATGTTTATAATTCAATATACTTGTCTCTCAATTCAAGTTTTCTTAAAGTGATAATTGTTTATACGTCTGCCTGTCATGAATTTAACAAGCTACTCACAAGGCTGGGCTTCAAGGTGAGAAGCAATACTGTATATCAACCACCATTTTATTTGATTTTCTTAATCTTAATTTCTAAACTGGCGACTTCATGCAATTACAAATTTGTTTGGTACCCCGAGGCAAAAGAATTCACGACCATCTGTTCTAAATTCATTATGAGATGCTTTACAATGCTATCCATCTCAGGAGTCAATACTTAAATGATCTGGATGTGTCTCCAGGTAGTTGAGGTAATGTGAAACGATGCCATTCATTAAATCATGACTTCAAAAGCACGAACCACTCTTTGGTTCAGTCTTATTATTAACATTGCCTACCTACAACTTATTAATGTTGTCTGTCTAGTAAGATACTGTAAGATATATCACACTTTACACAGCTGTTCTGTTGGCTGTTTTATACATCTAGCTAAAGTTGCTAATTGGGGATGACAGATGGACAGAATAATAATAATAATAATAATAATAATAATATGATTTATTTCTATACCGCCCTTCCATAGATCAGAACTGCCTAGTTCTTCTGCATAGAAGAACTGCCTCCTCTGGCAGAACTAATCCTTGTTTCCAACTGAAACTTGGTCCTTGCTTCTCAGGCCTTGAGAAATTGCTTCACTCTGTTATTTCTCCCTCTTTCGGCTCAAAAGGTACTTCCAGGCCCTTGGCTTACATGCTTTTCAGTCCCTGCAAGAAAGCTTTTCATCCTCTCTGCAGCACCAATAAGAGGGAGGAGGAAACTGTTACATATTTAGGAACACAAGATCCTGCATTGGAAGATGTAGCTACAGAGACATAACTGCATTTCTGTAGCTATGGGCTTGTCTATATGATTAAAATACTCCCCCTGGTATTAGCATAGAATACAATCCCTCCACATGTGATTTGGGCTTTTTGCTGGGAATGGAAGGGCAAAAAACATCTCAAACTCAGTAGAAGAAGGTATCATGGTTTTTTTTACCAGTGTATCTGTGAGTATCCAAAAGGATGTTCATTATCAAATGTGTGGCTGCCCATCAGCATGGCTGCACATTTTCAAAAGAGGGAGATACAAATTTGTGCAGGAAAGTGAAAACAATTAAGCATCAATGTGAATGTGCAGAAATCCACTGTAATTCACACAATGTGTAGTATACCTCCCAATGCTACCTCCCCCCACCCCAAACACTAAACTTTCAACAGTGCACCATCTCCCAATATATCCATTTCCATGTTTCCAGTGGGTGGGGGGATTAGTGGGCATTCTTTCAGTAGCTGGATTCGGAGGGGAGGGGACACTGCATAGCTGAAAAGATGGGGGGGGGATGTTTAGTTGTTTCATGTGCAACAACCATAATGCAATTGTGTTGGTGTAAGGCAGACTTACAACACTGTAATTACTGAACAGGACAACACTGTAATTACTTATCAGGATGCCATCCTATGATGTATATGCTTTTGTCTTTCTTAGCAGTAGCCTTATTTTATCAATTGTTTTTTATATTCATTTTAAAAATGGTGAATTTCAAAGGAAATTCTAATGATTGTAAAATTTGGGTGGAAATGTGAAGATTGGAACCACCCAGGGGTTAAAAAAAATGTTGGCAAAAAAATTCAAAAATAATTTTTGTTCCAAAATTCTCCAAAATGTGCACTGGGGATATAAGATACATTTCCAATATAGGCCCAGGAGATACCTTTTTTATAACTTAAACCATGGTGAAACTGCCCTCATGTCCCCTAGAGGCATTTTAGGGGGGGGGAATCGGGGTGGGAGCAGTTTCCAGGTGCATGATGTTACAAGGTCTCCGAGCGGCTTATGTACCCCCTCCCCAAGTCTTCCTCAGTTGCTCATCCCTGCTTTAAGCGGTTTGCTGCAATAGACCTATGATAGTTCACTGTGGTTCCCAAAGTAAGTATAAATCTGAGTTAATCTCAGAGTGGGGATGGCATATCTATATTACAGAGTTAAAATGGTCCATTTGCCAAGATGCAAGTATGGTCAGCGGATCCCTAACCATGGTGATGGTAAATCCAATTTTGATTTTACCGCTGCTCTTTCCACAGTAGCTCTGAGCTGAATAGGAGTTTTCTAAGTGCCAAATCTCTGAGGAAATAAGGTTGAGTCCATGGAGTGCTCCTATTCACTTTGGAGAGGACTCAGAAGGTATGCTAATAACATTAAGAGTGTGTTCACATACATACCCCATGGTGGCTGATCCACTAGATGGCCCTGTTATGAGACAAATGATGCTATGTGTTTGTTTCTGAAGCCAACATTCTGTTTTTAGAGGTTTTGATCTGACAGGGGAATCATGTGCCACTTCTTTAGTACCTTCCATTTTTAAGTAGTAGCTACTAAAACAAAATTCTCTGAAAAAGAATCTAACCACAGACAAAATATTTACTTTTCTTGGAGCCCAGTGCTACAATACCACATTGGAGTGATGTGGCCAGTATCACAAATAACTGCCTTTGACCTCTGACCATTTTTCACTCCATGAATCTATAGTTATACCAATTAGTATGGCAGATTTTTCCCCATGGATAAATGAAACGTTCCCATATATCTGTACACAGCAGAGTCAGCAACAATCTGTTGTTTTAAATTCCTTCAGTACAGCTTGTGAGAAAAGGGAAGAGAGGGGCATGTGAGCTCAAAAGCCATTTGCTAAACAAATGCAACATTCTGGTAGGTGCGCTGTTCCTAATGATGTTACCAATGTGGCAATCCTGAATAATGTTATTGTTGTTGTTTTTCTTATAGCAACTTTAAGGTGAACCTATAATGGGATTTTCTAGGGCTGAGGATGTGTGAATTGCCCAAGGTCACCCAGTGCGTATCTATGGCCAAGTGAGGCATCAAATCGTGATCTCCAGAGTCCAGTGCTTAAACAATTACACCACACTGGCTCTCACACTGACTGTCCTAAATATAGCCATTCACCTTTAAGAAGTCATGGAAGCACAGAGAAAAGGATGGGACCATTGGAGTTGCCCTGGCACACAAGTATCTAAGGTACATATCAGTGTATCTGACCACTGCTGGTGCAACAACTATATGACCTATGATATGCTATAGTACTGTGGATAAATGTTTCTTATTGTTATCTTCCTCCAAATCTAATCCAATCTAATTGACTTCCTCTGGGCTGAAAGGGTAAGGTCGTGTCTGAATAGGGATTTAAACCCTTGTCTCCCATATGCTATATATGCTATATATACTACATATGTTATATATACTACAAAACCTTTGACTGCAAAGACCATAAAACTTTGTTTGGCTCTTAAATCAATGGGTAAACTGTTTCTTGATGTGTACATAGGGCACTAGAACACAATACAGAGAAACAGAATGGTTTCCAAACAGAAAAAGGGTTAGAAATGGTTGCATCTTATCACCCTATTTGTTCAACTTTTATTAAGATAATATGCAGACCAGGCTTAGACTCAGAGGAAAAAGGAGTGAAGATCTGAGGAAGAAATATCAACAATCCAAGATATGCAGATGACACTATACTAGTAGCAGAAAACAACAGATTTGGAACAATTAGTAAAGAAAGTCAAAGAACAAAGTGTGAAGGAAGGTTTAATGTTGACCATCAAGGAAACAAAAATTATGACCACAGAGGACTTACATAAATTAAGTCTAGAAGATGATGAAACTGAAATAGTCAAAGATTTCCCATATCTTGGATCAGTCATCAATCAGAACAGAGATTCCAGTCAAGAAATCAGAAGAAGATTGGGACTTGGAAGGCCAGCTATGAAAAAAAACTAGACAAGATGCCAAGCAAATGGGTATTTATTTATTTATTTATTTTCTATTCCACTTTTCTGCCAAAAAGGGACCCATGGTGGATCACAATATAAAACACATTAAAACAACATGTTTAAAAACAATTAAAATAAGCTAATTAAAACACTAGAAGTTTAAAATTTAAAACATACAAATTAAAAACATAATTTAAACCATCACCACCCTCAATAAAACCAGGCTTGCATGATTTTAAAAAGCTTGCTTGATTAAAAAATGCTTTTGCTTGCAGTGAAAGGCCAGCAGGGAGGGGGCCAGCCTAACTCACAGGGTGGGAGCAGCTACCAAGAAGACTCTCTCTCGTATCCTCAACAGATCAAGCCTCAGATGTCCCTAGAAACCAGGCTGATCGAATAGAGGATGTCATATTTTGCCCACATCATGCTTACTGAAAATGATGATAATGCCTGGAAAGGTAGAGGGTAGAAGAAAAAGAGGAAGATGACATACTAGATAGATAGTTTCAATCAGAAAGGCTACAGTTGACAGAATGGATGAACTATGCAGAAGAGAGGGGTGGGTGGGTCTTGGAGCTATCTCATCCATGAGCTTGCCATGAGTCAAAGTCAACTCAAAGGCAATTAACAACAACAACTCCCAGAGTCTTAGTCCAGCACTCAAACCAGTGTGCCACATCAGCTCTGTAAAAGTGTAGAACTCAAATAAAACAGCAGAAGATTCAATTTGAAATATGGAGCTACCTCAAGCCTTGCTTGTTTGCAACCTACCTTGTTGCTCTGGCTAGCACAGCATTAAACTTTACCAATCCAGTAATAAATTTACCAATCTAGTAAACTGTAGAACTATTTTAAAGACTCAAAAAAGTGCTTTTCTTTGTCTTAGGTTACTGCAGACACTACTCTGAGTAAACCCTGAGTCACCAAACTGTTTGGTGTCTCTTTCAGCTTGACACCCGGAGTGAGTCCTCTATTCACCCATCCCAATCTAAGACTGTTCAGCATTAAACAGTATAATTCCTTTAGTCAGGAAGATAGATCTAAATACATTTTATTCTTGGTACCTTGTAGGATTTGGTCTATTCTGAACATTTTGCATAAGTGAAAATGTTTAGCATTGTTGAGCTGCAAATGTACTCTGGGTGAACTTGTCCTCCTGTTTTCATTTCAGAGATGTTCCTTGGGTTTCTTCCAGTGTGGTGAAATTCTCCAAGTGTTGCTGACAAGATATTTATATCCCATGGTTGTGGATTTTTCTTTTCCTTTATTCTTTCTTAACAAAATAACCTTTTTTAAAATGGTTGAATGAAAATATTTCCTCTGCAGTTCTGGCCCATTTTATTTTAAATTACTTCCAGGACTGGTTCTAGTACCTGGGTGACTCTAGTATCTGACCAAGGCTCTAGCAATCTTCATTCAGTTCCTCCCATAAATGATTCTCCTTGGCTTTGAATGAATGGGAAGGAGTTGAAGTTTAGCAAATGTACATCAGATAAAACAATGCAATGGGCAAGAAGAACTGCAAATTCTTTCTAGTTAGGGACTGCAAGTTCCTAGTTAGGGTTGTTAGCATTTGTAGCGCAGTCTGTGATGAGGCACCATGGCTACGTTTAGTGCCAGGATCACCTCTACGACCCAAATTCATTCCTTGAAGAATTTCTTTTAGAGTGGCCCAATTCACAGAGTCAAAAGCTTTATCTACATTGAAGAAGGCCAAAGCTAATTTCCTCTCTATATTTCTCTCATAGAACTCCATTACATTCAAAACAATTCCCATGTTTTCTCTCATGTACCTTCCCGGACGAAACCCTCTCTGATCCAGAGTTGTAAATATTAGTGTTTGTAGTGTTTGTAGCACAGTCCATGATGAGGTATCACGGCTACGTTTGGCACCAGGATCACCTTCATGACGGTAGTGTAGGCAGCAGTTTGTGGGCTCTTTTCAGAATACAGTGGTCCCCCGCCTTACGAATCCCCCGAGTTGCGAAAACCCCGGGATCCGAAAGGCGGCGGACCAGCTTCTTATCCCTCGGGATACGAAATATCCCCCGGGATACGAAGGAAAAAAAGCCGCGCGGCCCCTTTAAATGGCCGCGTGGTCCACTGAGTTTAGCGGTCCCCCGGGAAACGAAAGCTTCCGGGTTACGAAAGTAATCCCGGAACGGATTACTTTCATAACCCGGGGGACCACTGTAACTGAAGAGAGCACTGTAGACAAATGTCTCTCAGATGAGGCTTTTATTCTTAGAAGAAGTTACATTATGTACAGAGCTATCTACAAACATCTACACAGTCCACCATCTATCTACAGAGGAAGCCATACAGTCAACTGACTCTAACGAAATCCATAGCCCAACTGTCAAGACCAACTGTTAATGGAATGTTCAAATTCCCCCAGCCAGCACCTGATTGGCTGATGTTCCTGGCTGGTCTTTGGCCATTATACATTGTACATTTTCCTCGGGACTCTTTATCCCAACAATCCCCTACAAAATGAACAATGTGTGTATAAAGCTTGGCTTTTACATAGCATGTGTTTATATAGATCTTCTTGTAACACACAGTACTTCGGGTTTTGAGCTTCCGCTCACAGTGCCATGCCCAACTGCACTGACAACCTCTCTTGTCTGTCTATTTGTAGGGCCTTTGTGAGGATGTCTGCTACATTGTCCTCCTAACTAATGTAGACCAGACTCAGAACACTGTTCTGCACCAACTCCCTCACATTATGGTAATGCACCCCTAAGTACTTGGTCCTATTCTTCAGATTTTCCACCTCAGACATGGCAATGCAAGATTGTGAGTCTTCGTGTGCAACTGTTGGGCCTGTACACTTCTCACCCAAGTCCTCCAGCAATTGCCTCACCCACTGCACTTCTCCTGCCATCTCAGACAGTGCAGCAAACTCAGCTTCTGAGGTGGTCATTGCCATGCAGCTCTGCTTTCTGCTCCTCCAAACCACTGGGCTGTCTGCATACTTGACCAGCAAACCTGTCACAGACTTTCTGTCATGTAACTCTGAGGCAAAAGAGCTGTCAACAAAACACTCCGCTGTGATTCAGATCCCTGCAGCACTAGCTTCCTTTCCTTGCTCCCTTTCAGGTATCTGAGCAGCCTCTTCACCGCTGTCCATTCCTTTACCTTTGGACTGCTGACTCTCCTGCTCAAGACACCTACAGCAAAGGAAATGTCTGGCCTGGTGTTATTGGCCACGAAAAACAAACTGTCTATCACAGATCTGTACAAATCTGGATGTTCGAACACTTTGTCTGACTCACTACTGGCATAGCCAGGAGTCATAGGGCTCTTTACAACTTTGGCATTTTCTAAGCCACACTTCTCCACCAGCTTCTCTATCTTTCTGGTCTGACTTAGCAAGATCTTACCATCCTGCGTTCTTTCCACCTCAATCCCAAGGTAGGCCTTGAGATTTCCCAGGTCCTTCAACATAAACTTCCTTGCTAACTTCTCCTGCACAGCCTTAACTTCCTGCTCAGTCCGAGCAGCCACACACAGGTCATCAACATAGATTACATGTGTGACGGGGCTTCCGTGCAAGATGGCGTCAAGAGAGGACGCAGGTTCGGCAACCTGCTGAGACCTGGTCCTCTACAACAGTGGTTCTTGGAGGAATGGGACCTTGTTCAACCCGTCCATATTCTCCCTGATATGGGGGTTTAACTCAGAAGGTTCACTGGGGGTTTGGAAGGAGAAGATGCGGAAACATTAAAGGAGAGCCAGTAGGCTTAACTTTGCTGCGGTTGCATCGCGTCCTCCAAACCGAAGAACCTCAGCCACCAACTGTTGTCCCTCACATTGGTGGGGCCAGAGACACACTTGCCTAATTTTAAAGAGGAATACAGAGACGGTCAACAGGGTATGAGACATCGAAAAACGAGGAGAGCATTCGGAAAGGAGTCAAGGAGTCAAGAAGTTAAAGGAATAGAATGAGGACGATAAGGAGAGAACAGGGAGAGAAAAGAGAAAGAGTTTGTTTCATGCTGCTTCATATTTAAGACAGAAGTTTGACACAAGAGATAAAAAGGAAAGGACTGGAGAAGAAAGATAAGTGTGAGGAAAAGATAAACTTGAAGAAGAGACCAGTAAATACAGAGGAAAATAAAGAAAAACAGAGCACATTGTGGAAAATAGGTGTGGAGAGTGGAGGAGAGGAGGAGGAATTTTAAAAGAGGGAAAGGGAAGCTGAGAAAAGAAGAAAAGGACTGTGCAAACCAAT
Source organism: Urosaurus nigricauda (assembly GCA_034509955.1). Taxonomy (NCBI): domain Eukaryota; kingdom Metazoa; phylum Chordata; class Lepidosauria; order Squamata; family Phrynosomatidae; genus Urosaurus; species Urosaurus nigricauda. The sequence continues at coordinate 64,052,618 of JAOEGL010000006.1, read as the reverse complement.
TCAAAGAACAAGAAGAACAAATTGGCTACTTCTAAGAAATATTTAATAGATTGAATTAGCAACGAGATACACAAACAAAAGGAATAAGGAGACAAAAGAAAACTAAGATTAACTGTTTTGGTATAGAGGGAACGTTTTTAATTGACCCCTCCCAAAGAGAAAGAGAACTACTGACACTGAGAAATACTATGCAATGTATGGAAACAAGAAACTCAAAACTCAGAAGAGAGAAAGAAAGAGTAAGTGTATAAATTTACTTTATTGCAACTCATCTTGAAGGTAATTGTTGAGGTAAATGAACGGTAATATGGTTTAAGTGTGTAATAATTGTAAAGTATGGTAATAAGTATGGAGTTTAGAAAAATGTGTGTTTGATGGAGTCATAGGTTAGATAAGGTGAGATTTATGTTTTGAAATAAGCAATAAGGGAAAATTTGTGAAACAAGAAACAATTTATGAGATAGTAAGATAAAAAAGACAAGAAAATAGACAGAGAAAGAGGGAAATATAATACAAGCAATAGCAAATTAAAAAGAGAAAGAGGTTGGTGTGACTTAAACTATTTAATTAGATAGAAGCAATTAATAGAGGGTAAAAGAAATATATATATATACATATATATATACATACATATACATATATATATATATATATATATATAGTTGATGATTCTTTAACTTTTTTTCACTCAGGTTTGCAATTGAATATATTATTGACTGTATTAGATTCATTAGAGTTATCTATTGCTTTTGAAATTTGAAGTATAATTGTTAAAAATATTGATATTGATACTGGATACTTGATGTTGACAATTGACATGGATATTTGATTTGATTTTGATATTTGTGAGACTAGTTAGACGATCAAGAGACTATGGCATCTAGTAAAAAAGCCTTAGTTCAAATGCAAATTCAAACACAAAGAAGAGGCTATATGGAAGGCACAATTAAGATAACAGACCCAATAATGCATCTTATTGAAGAAATGGGAAAACTAAGGCTAGAATTGAAAGAACTGCGGCAGGAGATGAAAGAAGACCTGAGAGAATCTAATCATGAATTGAGAGGAGAAATAAAAGAAGCGAGAGATGAAATAAGGAGGGATTTCAAGAAAGAAATGGAAAATATGGGGGGGGGGGGGAATGGAAAAAATGACACATGAACTCAAAAGTACTCAAAAAGAAGTGGAAAACATCAAAGAAAGAACGACTAAATTAGAGATTAATATGAAATAAATTGTTAAAAAACAGGAACAACAATAGATATTAGATTGGAATAATGAGCTCAGATATAGGGACATATGTATAAAAATCAGAGGAATATCTGAGAAAACTAATGAAGATCTCTCAGAAAGATTAATATCGGATCTAGCTAACTATGTGGGCTTGCCAGAGGAAAGGATGGTTTTCGAAATAGATAAAATTTTTCGTGTGAACTCAGTGCAAGCGCGAGAAAAGAAAATACCAAGGGACATTGTTATATGTTTCATCAGGACAAAGATGAGAGACATGATAATTCAAAAGAACTATGAAGTCAAATTGATGATAGAAGGAGAAGAAGCGAAAATCTGTAAAGACATTCCACCACAAATTTTATCAGCAAGACTCAAATATAAAACATTAACTCAATTGCTAAAGAATGCAAATATTAATTATAGATGGGAACGTCTTGAAGGACTCTCATTCTATTATAATCAGAGAAGATACAAAATAGATAATGAAGAAAAGGCACATGAAATGGAACTGAAAATTAAAAGAGAATTTAAAGAAAAAGAAGATGGCAGAAAAGAGAAACATTTTTCTTCAAGAGAATGGAGACCTACTTATAATAAAGAAAAAAAATGGAAAAGAGAAAAGAAACCAAGACGAAGAAGACTCAGAAGAAATAATAGCCTTGCAGGGGAATATACATTCAGAAACTAATTTATTTTTGGAAGAATCTAACGCCCTCTTTAATTTAGAAGCTTAACATTGAAGAAGATAATTGCTGCGGATTAATATTGAAAACAATATTTCATTAAATTTTATTTTATTTTATTAAATAAACAAATAAATACATAAATAAAGACATATTAAGGGGAGGAAGGGGTAGACAAATCAAATAACAAAGAATAATATTTTAATCATATAAGAATAAATAATCCAAACAGGAAGAAACTAAAATGACAATTAAAATAATTTCAAGTAATGTAAAAGGTATTAATTCTAAGTTCAAAAGAAGCGTTGTATTTCATTATTTGGAAAAATTAAAACCTGATATTATTTGCTTACAAGAGATAAAGATAAAGAAAGAAGAAGAAAGACTCCAGGACAACAGGCCCCTCAAAGTCCCTCTGGGGCCCCTGCATAAAGCAGCATGCAATCCTTTATTTAACACCCCAGTCTTTCTTTCTGCCAAACTGTCTTCCTGCGAAGTGGCTGCATTAGTGGTGTTATGGTGGATGCCCTTCTGTTTCAACCAATTGCTCAAGCTTTGGGACAAAAAATCACCACCCTGATCTGTCACCAGAATACCAACCTTGTACTCAAATTCCCTTTCCACCATCTCCACCCAGTTCTTGAATGTGGCAGCAGCCTGATTCTTCTCCCTGAGTGTGTAAGCATAGGAGTATCTGGTGTGCCTATCAACAATGACTATCAGATATCTACTATTGCCCACTGATTTAGTGAAGGAACCGGTCAGATCAGCATGTACCATTTGGAAAGGCCTCTGGGTGGTACATTTGCTTTTCTTGGCAACAGGAAAAGCCTTCAGTTTTATCTTGCAGCATACAGAACAATCCAGATGGTTCCTGCAGTCATTCAGTTTCAACCCAAGACAAACACTTCCCAGTTTCCCCAAACTAGTGAAACTAGTGTGTCCCAGCACCCCATGAAAATAGTGTGCGCAATTTGAGTGCAGTGGCACATTGCTCACTGTTGTACACTCTGCATGGTCATCTAGAAAATACAATTTGTTGTGCTTGCGTGCTTTTGCACAGACCTGCCCCCCCTTTAGTGATGACACACTCATGCCCCTCAAAATGTAGGACATGCCCATCTGTGGTCAGTGAGGAGATGCTGACCAGACAATTTTGCAGTTGGCAAAATCCTTGGCAAACCTAGGAAAATGCACAGTGACCATGTCCCTTATTTGGCTTCAACTCCTGTTGGCCAAACTCATAGAGTCAACACATGAGGGCTTCCTGTTCTTCAGCAAGGATTTTCAGTTGACCAAATGATGTATTGCACCACTGTCGACCAGCCAAAGGTATTTGGCTGCAACAGCCAGATGGGATTGACAGTCTCTGTTCTTCACTGCTGAATGAGCTCCCTTCCTGTTCCCAAAAGTCCAGTGTTGTTTCTGCTTTCTTGCAGCAGGTGGATTCTTGCAGTTCTTCTTGAGGTGTCCTGGCTGTCCGCAGTTGTAACATCTCCTGATTTCGTAAACAGCTGCACTCTTGGCTTGTTGAATTGCCTCCGATAGTGTGTTTGCTGATCTTGGTTTGGCATGTTGCTGTCTCTGAATGCCTTTCTCAAAACCCTGTCTCTGGCATTCCCCCAAGACACGTGTTGACACCAAGTCCATTGTGAGCTCACTCTCTGGGACCCCCTGTAAGCTGTACAGTATATACTCAAATTCACTGGATAAGCTGCCCAGCAAGATGTATACCCGCCTCAATCCAACACAGAGAAGGGCAGGATACAAATAAAATTATTATTATTATTATTATTATTATTATTATTATTATTACTATTAAGCCAACTTTATTCCTCTACTTCTAGGAATAAATGTTGCACGATGGACAGATGCTTTTCTGGGGACTGTCCCTTTTGCATCTTACAAGCATACAGTCTTTTGCTCCAGAGCATTTTAGACAATGCAGAGTCAGATTGATGCACATTTCTCAATGCATTCCAAAACTCCTTGGCAGATACCTTATGACTCACATAGTCTAATTGGCTTGGTTCCAGAATGAGACATAACATAGCTCTGGCTTTTCTGTCTTGTTCAGCATTTTCCTTAGTTGGACCTTCTTCAATAACATCCCAAAGTTGTTCTTCTACCAAAACTGCCTCAGCATAGACAGCCCACTGGCTGTAATTTTGGTCATGTAACCTCGGGAACTTCACAAACTCCATGTTGACAATAAACGCTCAGCCTTGGCAGCCTTCCCAGCTCTCACGATCTGCTGATAATAAGGAGACAACAGCCAGCAGCTAGGCTCCTTAACTCTTTGCTTTCCGGCCCTCAGACAGTTTGAGCTGCTTTTCTGGACAACTGCTCACCAAACAGCTTCTCACTCAGGTGCTTAGGCAGATCCAGTGGCTCACACTGGGCCCATAACCCTTGTTAGCATTTGTAGCGCAGTCCATGATGAGGCACCACAGCTATGTTTGGCACCAGGATCACCTCTGCGACTGTAGTGTAGGCAGCGGTTTGTGGGCTGGAGAAGTACCTCTCCTCTTTCCAGAATAACTGAAGAAAGCACTGTAGACAAATGTCTCTCAGATGAGGCTTTTATTGTTAGAAGAAGTTACAGTATGTACAGAGCTATCTACAAACATCTACACAGTCCACCATCTATCTACAGAAGAAGTCATACAGTCAACTGATTCTAACGGAATCCACAGCCCAACTGTCAAGACCAACTGTCAACGAAATGTTCAAATTCCCCCAGCCAGCACCTGATTGGCCAATGTTCCTGGCTGGTCTTTGGCCATTACACATTGTACATTTTCCTTGGGACTGCTTTATCCCAACAAGGGTTGCAAGAATTAGGAATTGTATGGCCCTCTAAATGTTGGCAAACTGCAGCTACAGGCATTCCTCACCATTTGCTGCATTAGCTGGGTTTGCTGGAACTAGAGTTCTATAACATCTGGAGGACCACATGATCTCCCAAGCTTAGAAGAATTGATATGTTGCCCTGGCAATAACAATATGACTTGACTGATCTTTGAACCAAGTTCAGTTACAAATACTACACATAATTGTTCACAAACACCTCAGTATAAAAATTTAGATGCTTGGTGCTCTGATTTGTAGTTTAAACTTTAAAACATTAATCTTTTTAGTAATGTGGGGTATTAAATGTTCAAATTTCCAAAAAGCAGCCATGTTAGTCTCTTGCATTACAAAATAATCTTGGGATCATATGGCCTCATTGATCAAAATCTGATTACGAATGACTTCTGCCTGTTCCTGTGAAGAAAGCTGAAGATTATTAATATTTTAGATAATATCCTCTGAGGGGATATAGTAATAAAGGAATGTAAAAGATCATTAGGCAGTCCTATTACAATCTTGTTGTGTGCCTTCAACTTGTTTATGACCTATGGTGACCCTATCACGGGGTTTTCTTGCAAGCTCTGTTCAGAGGAGTCATTGCCTTCCTCTGAAACTGTGACAGTGTGACTTTCCCAAGGTCACCCGGTAGATTTCTGTGGTCTAGCTTGCCTGGTGCTTTTTGGGGCCATCTTAGAGCATAATAAATAAAGACTAGTACCTTTTGACAATGAGATGTTGAAATTGTTTGTTGTTGTTGTTGTTGTTGTTGCAAGTGACTGGATTCAAATTTGTCAGCCCTAGAACATAAAATGTCACATGAGGGAAGTTACCTGGTTATCATTTGTGAGAATACAGTGACGATAAGCTTCCATTTCAGCTCCTTACAGGTTGCATTCCAATGAAAACGATCTGTTGTAGAAGTGCTCTGTGTAGCTCAGGAAACACATACAGACTGATGTGATATTATTCCTCAAAGCCAGCTCCCTGAAGAGATTACAAATACTCATGAAGTTGTATTGATCCTTATATGTCAGAACTTGGAAACATTGACTTTTGTGGACTACCATAGCTGGGAGGGGGATTATAGGAGTTGTAGTCCTATAAAGGAGGGCCCTTTCCCCTCAGCATCCTTGGCATGGCTGTGTGAAGGCCGTGCCAAGGGCGCAAGCGCCAAGAAGGAGCTCCATGTTGGAGCTCTTTTTTGTGCCGCATAAAGGGCGCCATAGGTGCCCTCCTGTGGTGCGATACTGTCAGGCATGCGCCATGCTGTCTAAACGCAGCGATGCCATGATGTCATTGGCGTGCACACATATGGACAGTGCACTTTAAAAATGGCACCATCCATACGCACTAGGGCTAGGAAGCGTGCGAATGCTGCGTGCTTCTCAGCCCTATTCACACCCCGGGGATGGCCCAAAAGAGCCGTCTGTACTGGGCCATTGGAACAGAGAGAGGATTTCCTACCAGACACCTCCATGAGCCTTCAAGTAGCACAGCTTCCATGATCTGGATGTTGGACTTCCAGTCCAACAACAGCTGGAACGCCATGTTACAATAAAATAACACAATGGTCCAAACGTTGCTTAAAATGAGCCCCGTTTCTCTTAAAAAGGGAATATAATTCTCAGAATTGGAAGATAAATATTATTCCATCCAATAAAGATTGGATTATCACAGTTCTTGAGTTGGCTGAGACGGACAGACTTTAAACATTACTGAAGGAGAAATTGTTGGTCAGCTATAAAAGAATGGAAATCTTTTTTACTGTAAAGACAAAAGAAAAGATGATTATGTTCACTGACTGGGATTGACCATAGAATTGTGCTGGAGGATCTATAATTGCCTAGAGAAGTGTTTTCTCTAGGAATCTCTCAATTCTCCAGTGTGATTCTATGATCAATTTCCAGCTGAGTGATGCTAGAGGATCTCGACATACCTAGAGAGAAAATATTAATCAAATCCACAAAATCAAAGCTGCAAATGTGGAGGGTTGAATATATTAGAAAAGTTCATTATATTTTGCTCTAAATTTCCTGGGATGGGAAAGTGGTAAGTTTTAGTTAAATTATTATACGTAGTTCTTTGTTTTAGGTTTGCTTGATTTAATATATATTAGGTTTAGATTTTTGGGGGGAGAGGGGGAAATTAGGTTATTTTTAAAAAATTAGATAGTTAGATTTATTGTGTGTGTGTGTGTTTTGTGGCAGTGTTGTGCTTAGTTGTTTTACTATTATGTGTTTTTTAATTTTTATGTTATGATTTAAAATGCAACAAATATTACTATTTAAAAAAGAACTTGACCAGGGTAGAAAAATGGGCCAATACCAAAAGTTGGGTTGAACCAAATCCAGATGGAAATGAAAAAAAGATAAATGTAAAGTTTGCTCTTTTGGGGGGATGGAGGTTTAATCAGAGGCATGACCTGACTTGGTAGCAGTAGATGTGAAAAGAAAATATGGTATTCTAGTGGATTACAATATAAATATGAATGCACCACAATGCATTGTCCAGTTCATGGGAAATAATAGTCTCAGTTGGTGTGGTCATTTCTAAAGTCCATAAGTATATGTAGTTCTTTTTAAACATATGAAATATTTATTATGTATTATTTTCTATTCATGTCTTTCCTTTAAAACAATTGCCACTAGGTGGTGCAAGCAAGGTACAGTTTCCCCCTATTCTCAGCAATTTTAAGCTTTGCCGTGTATTCCTTTGCAAATTTAATCACACTTCCTTTTACACATTTGTGTCTGTTGATGTTTAAATTACTATACTGTTATAAATAAAAACAGAATTCTGAAGGCTTGCCATGGGTACATGATTGGAGAAGGGGGCTTATAAGAGGAGGAATTGTATAGTAATAATTATCACCCAGAAGTTATTATGGTATATTGATCAAATTTTGTCAGTGATATTATTGTGCAAGATGTTGAGACAATCAGCACATTGTGTCCTTTATTTTTGTTACAGGTTGTGCCAGAAATGACTAAAGTGTAAGATGGAGAAGACTGAGGCTTGAAGCATGATAAAGTTCCTGCATTTGAAGGGTAATAGTGCCCAGCAAATTGATGATGAGATGATGGTAGTTTATGGAAATGATTGCCCATCTTATGAGACTATTGTGAGGTGGAAAAGGAATTTCCAAACTGGTCACATGTCCCTCATAGATGAGCCAAGACCTGGAAGACCATCATTGATGGACAATGCGGCCACAGTGAAGAAAGTGGAGTGTTTAATCCTGGAAAACAGGTGACCAACTCTCCACATAATCATGGATGAAACTGGTCTCAGTTATGGTAGTGCGTAGAAAATTATTCATGATGAACTGCACATGTCTAAGGTGTCTGGGTTCCATGTTTGCTAACTCCTTTGCAGAAACAAGCACGGCATGACCTTTCAAGACAGATGTTGACACTGTTGGAACAGGATGAAGAGGATTTTTTTTTGGTCATTTGGTAACCATGGATTAATCTTGGATCTATTAGTATGATCCAGTGACCAAAACCAAGAGCATGGAGTGGAAGCATGCCAATTCCCCACCCTACAAAAAGGCAAAGTTGTAAAAGTCAGCAGGTTAGGTCATGCTCTCCGTTTTTGGGGACTGCTGTGGAGTCATTCTCACAGATTTATTTGCAAAGGGACAAACCATCACTGGCACATATTACAGCAATCTTCTGGAAAAGTTGTGAGACGCTCTGAAAAAGAAATGCCATAGTATGCTCTCCATTAGCCATTGTATGTTTGCAAAGTGGTCCTTAGTGCCTCTTCTTTTTCTGAACCCCACTTGGACCGCTGGGATTTCGCTTTCCATGTATGGTTGGAGTCTATGTTGTAGAATTTTGAGCATAATTTTGCTCATGTGGGAGATTAGTGCTATGGTACTATAGTTGCTGTAGTCTCTTCTGTCCCCTTTTTTGTGGATGGGGATGTGAATCTGTGTGTGTGTGTGTGTGTGTATATATAATTGTATAATATACATTATAATATTGTATATGTATAACGTATATTGGGGATGTATATTGTTAGGATAGGTAATAAATCATTACTAATGAAACCCATAACAAAATATTTTGACCCACAGAGGGGATTCTGTTCAGAGATCCAGCCAGCCTTGAACAGGAATTTTGAGCTGTCAATTAAGGTTGTGAATTCTTATTGATTGCTGACCTAGTATTAATATTGGGAGGGAGCACTCTCCTAATCTGTTCATCACTTTATAAACTGCTGGCACTATTTCAAACCCACACACCCACATCCACAGTGAAAGGGGGAGAGAGAAAGAGATTTAAATAATAATAATAATAATAATAATAATAATAATAATAATAATCCGCCTCTCCATTAACATTGAGGCAGCTAACAACATTAAAACATTAAAATACAATAAAATACAATAAAATACAACGTCCCAGAACCCCCCACACCATAACAAATACATCATAATTGTAAACAATAACTATAAAACAAAAACAAATTTATTAAAATGGACAAGACAGGGTAGTCAATGGAGGCCACTGAGATGCTAATCTGGGAAGGTTTGTCAGGAGAGATCCATCTTGATCACCTTTTAAAGTGGGGGGTCTCCTCCCATTCCACAACTTGGGAGTGGCAGAAGAGAAGGTCCTTTGGGCAACCACAGCCAGCTTAGTTTTTTTCCCAGAGGACCTAAGTGCGCAGGGCGGATTGTACAGAAGAAGGTGGTCCTGTAGATAAGCTGGGCCCAATCCACGAACGGCTTTAAAGGTCATAATCAACACCTTGTGCACATCTCTACCATAAAGTTCTCATGGTGACAACAGAGTGATGGGTGTGCGTGAAGATACGAGATAACAATCGTTTGATTGTTAAACAAGGCAGGGCAATGAAAAGTATGCCTGTGTAGGATGTGTTTTAAATCTTCTGAGCTTTAAATTGCATATTAGCCAATCTTCCTCCTGGTCCAGACCAGAGAGAAGGGACAACCTTTTCCAGAAGACTGAAGCCCCTATTCACTCATTCTTGACATCCTGTAGACATCTGGCTTTAATTTCAGAAGAATTTGATGCAACTGCATCATTTCCACGCTGACAGTCACTTTCCTTCCCATGTCTCACCAGACAGCTTCCCCCTCTCACCAGACAGTAGTCCTGGGAGAAGGGCTGGCCCAAGACATTTTGTTCTCTCAAATAAAGGACAAGATGGTTTTTTGTGGAGCTTTTGGGCTATGTGGTCATGTTCTAGAAGAGTTCCTTTCTGACGTTTCGCCAGCATCTGTGGCTGGCATCTTCAGAGAAGGACAAGATGGTTCTCCTATCTCAGTTGATGTAAAGAAGCTGACTGAACTGGACACTGAATCATAAAAACAAAACTACCAGTAAGATAGTTTCCTCTATCTATTACCACCAGCAACAGGCTGGTTTAGAGACCAGAGCACACTGGGGTATATAGCTTTGCCCTCAAGAAAACAACTGCTGAGTAATTTGGGAAGAACAGATGAGAAGTTGCCACTGTGGTACCCTAATAGCTGCTGCCTGAGGCAGTCATCTCAGTAGTCTGCCTAGCAGTAGGGCCAGCCCTGCTGTTTTGTTGGCATGAAGCTTATTCATGCCGGTAGCACTGGGAGATAGGAATATGTTCTCTTCCAGTGTGATCAGTAATCTTACTTCTCATTCTGTCCCATTTCAATAGATGTTATTTAAAACTTAAAAAACAAATTTCAAAGTACATATTTAATGTAATGTGTACCTTGATCTTCCTCTCTCCCTAGTCATAAAAATGGATTCTAACATCTTTCTCTTATAGAGCTCTGAGCAAGGCATTGTTTCCTCTGTAACTTAGACTGGATAGCTCATTTTTACAAACTGACTGGAACATAACAGTGTTAGCTAATAAAGTCAGCCCTCCATATCCACAGATTTTTTTTTCTAATTCGTGGATTCAAGCATCCATGGCTTGAAAATAATTTTAAAATATATAAATTCCCCTGATTTTCCTATTTCATACAAGGGACACCATTTTACTGTGCCACTATATTTAATGGGACTTGAGCATCTACAGAATTTGATATTCACAGGGTGGTCCTGGAACCAAACCCAGGGTCCAAGGATACAAAGGGCCCATTGTACAACTATAGGTGCCCAGACCACTACCGTGTTTCCCCAAAAATAAAACACTGCCTTATATTAATTTTTGCTCCCAAAGATGCGGTAGGTCTTCTTTTCAGGGAATGTCTAATTTTTTTCCATGAAAACGAATTCACATTTATTGTTGAACCCAAAAAATGAACTTTTATTATATACCGTATATATATTTATATACAAAAACTTTGCTAGGTCTTACTTTCAGGGGAGGCCTTATATTTAGCAATTCAGCAAAACCTGTACTAGGTCTTTTTGGGGGGGGAATGTCTTATTTTTGGGGAAACAGGGTAGTACTCATATTAAATTCTCATGAACCCTTTACATAAATGGTACTGTGAATAAAATTGCTTAATGATGCAGTCAAACACGTATACACCTTCTGAAATGAAACAATGTCAACATTATTATTATTATTTAACTTCCCTCAATGGAAATGTTCACTTCTTTAAAACGACCACTATGATTTTCTTTATGTATCAGCTCATAAAAGTGGTTTGTTTGCAGGAACAGTTAACAGGTGCACAAAGTGAATTCATGCAAAAAGTACTGCTGCAGCAACTCCTGTGATATATAGAACATTTCCCTGATGACTGAAATAGAATCAGTTTCCAGTTCATAGATATTCTACACTAGCTGAAAAACAAAAACAAAAATACGGGAACATGTGAACATTGTCCATCTTCTAATTCAGTTAGGTGAGCTGCAGCTGAAATTAACCTCCAGATTTACAATCTTAAAAACATTGAGAGGATCAGACCACACTGTATCAAACATATTGTTTGAACTCAAAATGGACTATAATCAAGATTCAGAGGAAAAAAAAACCATGTACAATGAAAAATGAATAGAAAGCTCATTGGAGGCCAGTGCCTTATGCATGCTGTTTAATGTCCGGGGAAGGACTCATGTAAAATTGATGCTGCAAAATCAACAACTGTAACACATTAGAAATTAACAAAGGCCCCAAACAGATGAACCAAATGATGCAGTTTCCAGCCATGTTTGGGGTGTAGTGCACACCCCGAACATGGCAGAAAACTGTGCTGATGTCACATCATCATTGAAGAAACAAGCCAACAAGGAGTGGGAAGAATCTGCTCCTTCCCATGGCCTGGTTCAGGACCATGGTGGCGGCCTGAATCTGGGCAGTGCATGTGCGGTTGCCACAGTCCTGGAGCAAATGGAGCTGGTGCAGTCCTGTCCTAGTCTTTTTGGCCAGTTTGTTTCAGGCCATATAAATGTTACTGTGAATAAAACTGCCTGCTAATGTAGTCAAACATATATACACCTTCTGAAATGGAACAATGTCAACATTTGTTTCCAGCACAGCAGAAAAGTTGGTGCAGTTGTAACTATTACCAAAGTACACCCACTGGCAGATGGTAAGTAGACTTCAATATTGAAAATGGGAAGAATTCTATCAATTAGTTCAAATTATACATCCCAGAGTCAATTCATTTCTTCCATTCAAAGGACCACCTTGCAAACTTCAATTTGGGATTATCCCATGGAGTTAATGTTACCATGACCCTATGGATCAAATTGCAGTTGATAAGAAATCATGTGCCAAGCCACTCTGGCAGCAGAAACTGCTAAAAGTCACCACTGTTTTCTTCTTTAAACAAATAGGATGTAAGGCAGTCTAAAAAGAAGGTTGGTGTCCTGTCCAGTAGTTATGAGATTATAAAATGGTTTTACATAACTACTAAGGATTTAGTTGTTAAAAACCAGACACAGTCACCCAAACCTGCCTTTTCAACCTCACAATGCCCAAACTGAAGGCCCTGTGAAATGTCTGCAGCTGCAGGATGCGCTGAGAAAAGCACTTGTGGCAGGACCCAGATGGGATCTCTCCAGCTGCCTGTTCTTGACATGCCCCCCAACTGAGAAAGTGATGCAGATGGTATTTCTCAGAGCACTTATCTGAAGCATGTCAGAAAGCTAACTGAAGTACCTCTGAAATGCTGAAAAGGTAGGTGGAGGATGTCATTATCAGGTGCAACTATAAGTACAGAGCTCTGTCACCATAGCTATATCTGATGATGCTGGGTCTCAGCTGAAGTTCCTAATAAGTTGATTCCAATATTACTCAAATTGGGCTGTAGTCAGGAACAACCTTTTTATTTTTCCTGCCTATTAGCAGCAAGAGGGAGGAGCAAACCATTAGTTAGAACGTTTGGCCCTTCTCTGCTGGAAATGGGCATATATCAGGTAAGTGCTAATGATCCATTTCATAATTTGAATACTATCCTTCGGAACCAATATGTTTAAATTCTGTATAGAAAAACTTCAAGACACCAGCAAAACTGCCAATTGGCACAAAAGTGTGATGGCGTATTAATCCCAACAGAAATAACATCAAATGTAACAATATAGCCAGAATATCATCAGAATTAATATCTCAAGGTATTAATTGATTTTATAAATTCTGGTAAAGAAGATTCCAGTCTAAGGGGGAGAATAACCAATGATTGTCAGTATATAACACTGCCTTATATTCATATATTCCATGTATGAATCCAGAGATTGCACATGCCAAAGGTTCCAGATGCAAGTTGAATAACAAGGGAGAAAAAAGGACATCTGTCATGAGGTCCATTTTAGGTGAAAAAAAAGTTAGGTAGATCAATTAAAAGTTGGTTAGATTAATGTTGTTATTACATTTTGAAACCCATTTGCCCATATTGCAGCTAGTATTTCAACATCAAAATTTAATATTGTTAATATATTAGTGTTATTTTGCACTCCCACTAAGATATTTACCTGGCTTAGGAATAACAGAACTAAATGCTTCACAAAAGGAAACTGTTAATGAGGCAGACTCAAAAAACAGAAAAATCTGTGATGCAATAGGTCTGAACGTTTTACACCATTCAATAACTCAATCTCTTCTATTTTCAGACCTGCCAGAAAATCTTTATGCTGTAGACCCAGTTGTGAAAGAGGGCTTGTATGCTACCCCCGTCCTTGTGTCATCCTGAAGGTCATTAGCCCCAGCCTGGAATGGCTGTATGGATCCTGATCCAGCAGTTCCAGAACAATCTCAGCCCAAAGGGATCTTAGCCCAGGGCAAAAAAAACCTACTGTTTGCCATTAAGTTTCCTTGAAACTCTGCTGTAAATACTGCACAGCTCCTACCTACCTCAATCATCATGTCTTTTCTCAAGGACCCATCTCAGCATCTGATGTCAGATAGGGGTGCCAGGCCACATGGTTGTAGCCAGCTACCCCATTTATGACCTTAAGGGCCATATGGGGGTCTTCTGAGAAGACACGATGGCAGAGGCAGGTAAGGGATGTGCAGCAACAGCAGCAGTCCCATGACTCCTGTAAACACCCTCCAGTCACTGAATCATTTGGATTCTCATCATTTGCATACATTGTTGAATAACAGTTTTGAAATTCTAGACTGATATTTTCTGAACCATCTAACACAGGCTGGGAGAGCTGTAGTTGTAAAATACATTGGATTGCTTCTTATCAGTTGTAGGACAAAGGCCGCAGGAATGGCATGTGCTTAGTTTTATCTAATTGAATTAATCTAATCTCTGTAAGTGTATCCACAAGTGAAGTGCAAACAAGTCCTCTGTTTCAAAACACGAACTGTTACTTCACTGGATTAATTTAACTCCTTATCGTACTCTGGTGGTTTCAAATTATTATTTGGAATATTTTGGTGTGAAGTTGAAATATTTACACAGACATGGACATAATCATAAAGTCCGTATTCTATTATTATTGTTATTGTAATTTAATTAATTTAACATGACAGTCTAATTTACATTCAAAATAATATTTTAAAAAATGTAAAGTTTTCCTCTTTACATGGTTGCCAAATCAGCTCCAACTGTAAGTGGTGGTGGTCATCTCCATTAAAAAGCCAAAGAGCCAGCATTGTCAAATACAACTGTGTGATCATGTGGCCTGCATGACTGCACAGAATGCTGTTACTTCCTCACCAAAGTGGTACCTATTTATCTGCTTGCACTTTTACAGTACATGCTTTCAAACTGCTAGGTTGCCTGAAGCTGGAACTAATGGTGGGAACTCACTCCGTCACATGGCTCCTGGGCCTCAAACTGCTAACCTGCTGATCTTGCAGATAATAATAATAATAATAATAATATTTTTTATTTCTAGCCCGCCCCTCTGAACAGGCAATCGGGGCGGGGTACAACAGGATTAAAACAGCAACAATTAAAATAGAACAATCCCATCCCCACTTCCCACCCATTAAAATAAAATTAAATCAGCAATGAGTTAAAACATATCAATATCAAAACCTAAAAATTCTTAAGCTGTATGGGTGGGTTGAAATCACGGAGGAAGAAGTCTGGAAGAAGTCTAAATCTTGGATTTGGAGCCGGAAGATGTTAAACATTGTCTGGGAAGGCCTGCCGGAAGAGATGCATCTTTAAGGCTTTTTTAAAGCCATCGATGGATGAAATCAGACGCATCTCATCCGGCAGGTCATTCCACAACTTGGGGGCGATAGCTGATAAGGCCCTCTGGGAGGTCTGCATCAGCCTGGTCTTCATAGGCTGTAGCCGGTTCCTCCCAGAGGACCGAAGTGTGCAGGGGGGGGTCATATGGGAAGAGGCGGTCCCTAAGATAGGATGGACCCAAGCCATGTAGGGCTTTAAAGGTTAAAACCAACACCTTGTACTGCGCCCAGAAACTAATCGGCATCCAGTGGAGAGACTTAAGCACAGGTGTTATGTGCTCTCTCCTAGGTGTTCCTGTGAGTTGTCAGAGTCGGCATCTTAACCGCTGAACCACTGCATCCCTTTCAAAGTAGCATACCGGTACATCCCAAAATAAATAAAATAAAAAGACAGAAAAAAGGTGGAGGGAGAAAAAAAAAGACATATAACTAATACACAATAGGATTCTGAGCTTTCAGTGCTGACTGTAATGAAAATAAAAATACAACCAAAAAAAATTCTACTATTACAGATCCAACTAAAATATCACACTGCAATTATTAAACACAGTAAACATGGGGGTGAAGCACAACTACAGCTTGGAGTTGCCTCTGACCACTCAGCCACAGTCAGTCCCAGATCAGCACAGGACCGTGGCAACTGGATAGCTTACTCTGAAAGCAGGCCACCATCATTGTTGCAAACAGGCTGCTGGCAAGGAGCAGATTTTCCCCACTCTTTCTGCCAGCAGCCTCAGGCTGCCTCAGAGCAGCTTCTGTCCACTTTGGAGACATGCATTGTCTGCATGCCCGGCCCCTGAAAAGGCTAAAAGCTGCACTTTTTGGCCTGTCTGTTTCGGGTCATAGATTATTTTTTATTGCTCAAAAAATCCTAAATTTCCACTCTTTCAAAAAGTTTTCAGTCAGCTTAACTTTTAGAACCCACATCAATTTGGCCATTTGGGAACTTTAACAATCCATTCTTTTCTTGTCTATGCTCCAGTCCATTTCCAAATTTAAGCAGACAACACTCTTGCTGCTGTTGTCATATATCAAAAAAATAATTATTATTTCTGGTGACATTAGAAAAAAAATTGATTGACATTTAAAATTTAGATGGGTAACTTTTTGCCTTCTTACATGTCTACCACCCATGAAAAGGCCCTCCTTATCTTCACAACCCCAACATTGATTTGAAAGATACTGAGATATTCTTGACAGTTTATTTAGGGTTAGATACCATCTTTACATCATTTTATACATTTTTTTCTTTTATGCTACTACACAAAGTGAATTTTTTAGAGTATTACAGAATCATAGAGTTGGAAGAGACCACAAGGGCCATCAAATCCATCCCCCTCACATGCTGGAATACACAATCAAAGCACTTGCAACAGATGGCCATCCAGCTTCTGTTTAAAAATCTTAAAGAAAAAGACTCCACCACCCTCTGAGTGAGCATATTCCACTTCTGAATAGCTTTTACTGTCAGGGCGTTCTTCATAATGTTGTGGTGGAATCCTTTGTTCTGAAGTTTAAATTCATTGCTCCAGGTCCTACTCTCCGGAGTTGCAGAACACAAACTCGATCCCATCTTCAGTATGACATCCTTACAAATATTTAAACAAAGCTATCATATCACCTCTTAGCCTTCTCTTTTCCTGATTAAACATACCCAGCTCTCTAAGCTGCTCCTCATAGGGCACAGTTTCCAGACCTTACACCATTTTGGTCACCCTCCTCTGCAGCTTGTTAACATCCTTTTTTAAATGTGGTGCCCAGAAATGGGCACAGTATTCCAGGTAAGGCCTGAACAAAGCAGAATAGAGTGGTACTATTACTTCCCTTGATCTAGATAATCTACTTCGATTGATGCAGCCCAGAATCACATTGGCTTTTTAAGCTGCTGCATCACACTGTTGACTCATGTTCAACCTGTGGTTTACTAGCATTCCTAGATCCCTTTCGCATGTACTGTTGTCAAGCCAGATGTTCTCCATCCTATATCTTTGCATTTCATTTTTTCTGCCTAAGTGTAGTACTTTACATTTCTCCCTGTTGAAATTTGTTTTGTTAGTTTTGGCCCAGCTTTCTGATCTATTAAGGTCATTTTGAATTTTGATCCTGTCCTCTGGGGTATTAGCTACCCCTCCTAATTTGGTGTCATATGCACATATCTTTGGACTACATTTCCACCACAACCCCATATATCCATATTGAGATTATGACCAAAATTTTGGACCTGCCTTGTCATGTACACTTTTAAAGACTCATCTTCTGTTTTTAATTTCAAAAGCCATTTATACTCTTTTTAAAATACCTGGTGATCATCTTCACACAACTTTGAATAAAACTCAATTTCTCTAACCCCTGTGGTTACATGTGTCTTCTCTTGACTAAATCTGTCCTTAAGTTGCAAATAAGCAAATTAATTAAGACCTTTGCTTTCTTAAGAATCAAGATTTGAATTTCATGCTGTCTTGTTCAAAATACAGCAACCATTTCCAATTTTTAAACCATTCTTTCCTTAAAAAGGCTTCCTGCTGTAAGGTGGCTAAAATTATCTTAGGAAAAAGGCTCTGTTTATACTTATGCCAAAAATCTGACTCTCACATGTTCTGTGCATGTTTCTCTATGATACCATCATACAACTAAAGGGGATAACAATCACAATATCATGAAAGCATTAGCGAAATAATTTTCATTTACTACATTTCCAATTTTGGGGTCAGTCAGTGCATTTTGACTACATTTATACTGCCACTACTATATATGATTATGATATTGGTTATGCAAGTTACATCTACAATCAGTAATGACTTTCTAGGTGCCATCCAATGATTTTTATATTTAAGCTATACAGTACGTTAAAACAACTTGGCAGTAAATAGGGACCAAAATTAAAAGAGGCTAAATTTCTTTTGGCTGCAGATAGGATCCAATTAATTATTAATTAATTAATAATATATTATGTGTATATTATTATTATTATTATTATTATTATTATTAAATATTAATATTGTTGTCCTCCTCCTCGGCTGGCCCTCTCCTCGGGAAAAGGCAGAGCAGCCTTGAGGGGCCGAACATTTGCCTGTCCTCTTCTTCTTCCACCCAGACCTCTCCTCAGGAGAAGGCCAAGTGGCAGAGGAGCCTTGAAGTCGGTTCACGTTCTCAAGGGCTGCCCAAAATCCTTTGACAGGCTGCAAGTGGCTCATGGGCCATGTGTTGTGTAGTCCTGCATTAAGAGAAAACTGTGACAGGTTGAGAAACTAGTGACATTAAGCTGTCACTTTACAAATTTGTTTCCAAAATTATATCTGAAACAACATCAGAAAAGTGGGAAAGAAGTTAGGAAGTTAGTGGTTAGGAAGAAGCCATTTGCTTTCTTCCCAAATACGATTCTACTGAAACAAGAAACAGTCAAGCTCAAGCTGAAGACAAAGAAAATGGCCAGTTCTTTGGACGACTGGTGAAAACTGTCTGAAAAAAAGAAAACAAAACAAAACAAACAAACAGCAAGTACTGCTCAATTTTTAAAGAAGGTTCACCTAGAAATTTCCAAAACTGTACAAATTCTTATTGCAAACTTATACCAGATTTATATGTGCTTAAGTATCATGGTTCCCTTCCCTAATTAATCTGGGGACTGAAGTTTAAGGAACCATCAGTTGAAAAGCATCTGTTTAAAATAAATAGATAAAGGTATGGAATTTAATTTCTATTGTCATTTTTGACATCACTGAATACACAATCTCTAGCTCAAGGAACCTATTTCACCTAAGGAGGGGGACTATTTTGGTTACAGTTATATTATATATATATATATATATATATATATATAATGCATTTTTCTTTATTCCAAAAATCCTAGTGGGCAGAACTACTGGTAGGTGCAAACCAAAACCTATGTAACCTTTCTTAAGTCTGGGACCAAATGCAGATCCAATGGCTTCAACACCGGCTAATTCCCCCAACCTGGGTTTAACCAGAGCTAACCTCATGAAGAATTCTGAACGCAAAAAACTTCATCACAATTATGTGACAATTTTGATCATGCATGGATTCTTCCTTATGGGCCTAAATTCAATTCCAAAACTATACTGATACAAAACTATATTGATACACTTTGTTCAGTTCACAGAATGAAGACTCCCCAAATCTTATCTGTTTAGACTGTCTGAAGTCCCTTCCTTTAACCCTGTTCTAAGCCTTAAATACCTCCGTTTCCAGAGTCTTCTCATCTCCCCGTCTCCCCTCCTGTTTGCCATTGTAGTCACGAGTCTTGTGTCCAAACTTCCCGTTTGAACAGCCCCACAAGGTGTTTCATCTCCACAACAACCTGATTTCATAATGACAGTTTTGTGACATCACTTCATAGTGCAAAGCTAAGAGATTGTCTGCAATGGGCCATGCACTTAATAAGGACCATTTTCAAAAAGTAATAATCCTCTTCAATTGCAACTTTATGGCAGTGGGTTGAACAAGGACTGGAACTGATCTTGATGCAATTGTGCACAGTACGGTTGTGCCTATATTTGGGGAAGAAATTGGTCTGCCCCAATAATACAACAAATAACAGCCAGAAGTGGTGTTTATTTTATTAATTTAATTATTTATTTAGAGTAACTATACCCCACTATTCAGCCATAAAAGCCCTCACAGTGGCTTACAAATGTTTAATCTGAGAACTCAAGCTGACTTTCTAAATAAGACAGGACGCATAAGGACAAGGGAACTATGCCCTATGAGGAACGCCTTGGGGAGCTGGGGATGTTTCACCTGGAGAAGAGAAGGTTAAGAGGTAATGTGATAGCCCTGTTTACATATCTGAAGGGATGTCACAGTGAGGAGGGAGCAAGCTTGTTTTCTGTTGCTTCGGAGAACAGGACCCGTAACAATGGATGCAAGCTCCAGGAAAAGAGATTCTACCTCAACATTAGGAGGAACCTCCTGACAGTAAGGGCTGTTTGACAGTGGAACACACTCCCTCAGAGGGTGACGGAGTCTCCTTCCTTGGAGGTCTTTAAACAGAGGCTGGATGGCCATCTGATGAGGATGCTTTGATTGGGAGTTCCTGCATGGCAGGGGGTTGGATTGGATGGCCCTTGTGGTCTCTTCCAACTCTATGATTCTATGAAGGGATGGCAGTGGGGCAGGAAATTAAGGGCCCGAACAGACAGGCCAAAATAAAGCTGCTTCGGGTCACTTTGAAGGTACGCTGTTTGAATTACACAGGCATCTTCAGAGGCCAGAAGCTGCACCAAAGCCGCGCTCTAGTTCTTAGGATTGGGGCATGGCTTTGGCGCGGCTTCTGGCCTCTTAGGACGCACGTGTCATTTAAACAGCACACTTCCAAAGTGTCCCGAAGCAGGTTTATTTTGGCCTGTCTGTTTGGGCCCTATTGCCTGTACATCTCTCCATCCAAGGCTGCAACAGAGGCAGTTGCGATGGAGGGAGAGCCTTTTGTCAGCTTCTGGGCCTACATGTTTATAATAATAATAATAATAATGATATTTAAAAATATTTATTTATTTATACCCCACCCTTCAGCCCTAAAGGCTATCAGAGCGGCTTACAATTATTGTTTTAATTAGACGGTTCCCTGCCCTCAGGCTTACAATCTAAGAAGACATGACACAAAAGGAGAGGGAATGGTGGTGAGGAAAGGGATCAGGTCCAGCAGTTCTTCTCTGAGGCCTGGACCAAGGCAGATGGACTGGAGGGAGGGCTCTGCTTCATAATCTAGGACAGGCCCTATGGAGTTTGGCCTGTCCTTTCACTCCCTTCCTAGGCCAGATGGTGTTGTCATGGAGGGAGGGCTCTTCAATTTGAGGCCAGGCCTGAAGGTGTTGCTTGGTCTCTCCTTTCACTCCCTCCTAGGCCAGATGGCATTGCCATGGAGAGAGGGCACCTCAACTGTGTGTGTTATATTGTTCACACAAATGGCAAACAAGTTTATCAGCTTGTGGACTTTGGAATGTCCTATCTCAGTGTTGGTGTCCAGTGCTTATTGATGGTTTCCATATCACTGAGGTGATGGCTCCACTCTGGATTTTATTCTCAACTCTAAAGCAGCTATCCAAGGGGCCGAATTTGTTATGAGGGAACAGAGACACCACCTTGGATAGTTCTTTAAAATGTGAAACTAAAGCACACGGTGGAGTTACCGCCCCTGGACGTGGAAGCCACTGTACCATCTTTGGGCTGGTTCACAATGTGGCCAGAGTTTAAGGCCTACTTCACAAGATTATTGGACGTAATCCAATGTATCCGTCTCTGAATGCAACAGAGAATACAAATGTCCTGTTCTTATGCAGCTATTTCTTTTTTTAAAAGCTACTTTTGGGCCACTGAGTCATTTTTATATACTGTTTCAGAGGCTGCGTCCACACTGGAGAAATAACCTGGTTTGATACCATTTTGACTCATTGTCTGGCTCAGTGCTATGGAATTCTGGGAGTTGGAGAACAAACTCCAACTCCCAGAATTCCATAGCCTTGAGCCACAGAAAGGGTTAAAAGCGGTGCCAAACCGGGTTATATTTCCCCAGTGTGGACGCAGCCTTTCTTACAGGCCTTTATTCCCCTCAGTCTTTCCTATATCTTTTTGGTTCAGCCCTAGAATATTATTATTATTAATATTAACATTATATATTATTACTGTAGTAATAATATATATATATATATATTATTTTTTATTATTATTAATATTATTATTAATAATAATAATAGCTCAAGTTTGGAAGAGACAAGGACTGGCGACGGTTAACGGCTGGCTTTTTGAAATTATCTGACTGGCACAGGATGACAGGAATATTTTCATCATATTCATAACAGGGACCCGGATGTTAAGAAGAGGACAATGGCAACCACAACTTTAATTCGTGAAAGAGGGCAGCAGAGATAGAATAAGTGTACAGTACTGTATATCACATTCACTCTAATGTCTGAAAGGAACTAGTGAATAGGGCCCAGCATGAGTTTGCCGGACTCCAACTCCCATCATCCTTCACGACTGCCGAGCGGGGGATGATGGGAGCTGTAGTCCAAGGAGGGAGGTGCCTCCTTCTTCCTCATCCGGGTACTTTCTGAGTCTGAGCCGCCGTCCGCAGCGGGCGAGACCAGAGAACTCTCAAAGGACCGACGACGAAGCTCCGCCCCCTTCGTTTCCAGGGCCCCGCCCCCTCGCCGCAGCTCGAACCCTGATTGGCCGCCTCTCCTCCTACTACCTTCGCTGCCTTCGCTTTTTTGTTCCTCTCCGGCTTCCGTAGTCCGTAATTGAAAGCTTTTTCTTCGCCTCAAATGCCTCAGTCCTCCTCTGCCGCTTGAGGTAAGCGGTTGTGTTTCCTCCTCCTCCTCTTCTTCTTCCAGAAGGTCGCCTCAGAGCAAAGATAACCCGGTTTGGAAGCGCTTTAAGCCTTTGTCTGACTCCCTGCTATGGAATTCTGGGAGTTGGAGTTTGTTGTGGGGCCTTAAGGCCCCACAACAAACTCCAACTCCCAGAATTCCATAGCAGGGAGTCAGACAAAGGCTTAGAGCGCTCCCAAACCGGGATATCTCCCCAGTGTGGACTAAACAGTAGTGAATTAGGTCTGAAAAGTTATATATGGGACACCATTTTGTTGTGCCATTATATATATATATATATATAATGGGACTTGAGCATCCATCTCTTTTTGCCCCTCAATCTTTTCCCTATTTGTCTATGATGTCTTCTTTTGAGTTAGAAAAAAAATATTATAACATCGTAGAATATTAATGATAATTAATTATAAAAAAGCAAAATAAAAATAAGAAACTGTGACGGTGTATACAAAGAAATACATCTGAGTCTCAGCACAGTTCTTTGTCTAAACAGAAGTAAATTCCATTTTCGATGAGGGTTACTTCCTGGTAACTGTATGTAGGATTATAGCCACAACCTTTTTAAATTTTCATTCTGTAAAATGGAAATAAAGAGCTAATACACGGTCTTTTGTGTCAGAAAGATTGTTGAATGCTTTCTGTACTAAAACTGCAGTACCAGCAGAATGCATCTTTTCGTAAGATGCACGTCCTGATAAAGGTGTACTTTCTGTCTCACCTGAACAATTATAGGATGACCAAAAGCACATAGAGAGCATTATTTTCGTAAGACCTCAACCTAAGCTACATTTATGATGAGGATCCAGTATATGCCACAATTGGCTGTGATTTCCTAATCTTTATAACTAGCAACAGATACTAGTCAGATATTAGTTCTTACTTAATATGGATTATATAACATTGCAACATCTTTTATAGTATGTACTGATTGGCAGTATGCTGATTTTATTTATACAGTGCAAGATGCTTATATTTATCAATGTAATGTAATTTTATTGGTTAAAATTGCTGATTGTTTTTGTTGTGGTTATGTGGCATTCTTATTTCTGGTTTAAATTTTTTTTTTCAAAATAATATTTTAAAATGTTTAACCCAAAAAGTATAAACTGATATTAGATAATATGAATTATTTTATTTCTATTTTGTATTGGTTTTGTTTCTCGTTATGCTACCGGTTGTACAATTAAAATGCCGGTGTCGGAAAGGCAGCATAGCATAGTGGTTTGAGAATTGGGCTACAACTCTAGAGACCAGGGTTTGAATCCCTTCTCAGCCATTGTGTGTTGAAGTGACCATTCAAGATACATTTCTATATTTTAAATTTCTGTTGCAGTTTGTAGCTTTCACCCACTGCAATTGGAAATACCTGATTTTCTGTAGTTCCTGTAAAGCCACATGTTTTACTTGGTTTATTCTGTGTCCTTGTGGTTCAGTTCCTTTTTTTTAAATGAAAGATTAACATAATTTAAATGAAAGATTAACATACTTCTGTGCATCTTTGAGTATGTTGTAATACACTTCTTATATTTGAGTGCCTCCATTTTGCTTCCAAATTGATAAATGTGAATCCTCCTAAATTTATTAATACAGGAATAAATGGAAACTGTCATCAAAATTTTGTTGTGAACTTCCCATGTTTTAGACTGGGACGGGGAAAGTGGGCCATACGTAGCTCCTAAATCATGTACGTGTGGCCCTCAAAACTTGTTAACCTAAAGGCTGGACTTCTGCAATGCTCTATACAGTGGTCCCCCGGCTTACGAATCCCCCGGGTTGCGAAAACCCCGGGATCCGAAAGCCGCAGGACCGCTAACATATCCCCCGGGATACGAAGGATCCCCCGGGATACGAATAAAAAAAACCGTGCGGCCCCTTTAAATCGGCTGCGCGGTCCGTTCGTGAAAGCGGTCCCCCAGGAAACGAAAGCTTCTGGGTTACGAAAGGTAATCTGGAACGGATTACCTTCGTAACCCGGGGGACCACTGTACACTGGACTATCTCTGTATCAAGTTCAGGAGCGTCAGGTAGTTCAAAATATGGCAGCCACATTGGTAGCTGATACATCTGGGAGAGATCATATTACACCAATATTAAAATCACTCCACTGGTTGCCATTCATTTTCCACGCAAGGTATTTACCTTTAAAACCCTACATGGTTTGGGTCCAGGTTACCTGTGGGATTGCCCCCTCTTGTATAGTCTGCCCTTTACATTGAGGTCCTCTGGGGGACACATTCTTGGAATAAGCTGGGACTAGGGTCCAAAACACAGAGGACTTTCTTCAGCTATCCCTAGACTGTGGGATGATCTGTCAGAAGATATTAGATGGCTGAGTGTGCTGTCTGTATTTAAAATAGCTTTAAAGAATAGTCTCTTCTAGCAGGCATATTCAGATTATTTTTAAATTATAAATTTTAAAGTATGGAATGATAGTTTTGGTATGTATTGGTCTTTTAAACGGATGGTATGCGTTTTAACTGGTTTATGTGTTGTATTTCAATCTGTTGCTGTTTCCAGCCTCGATCCATAAGGCAAAGTGGGTAAGAATTAATAGGATTTTAGAAATAATAATAATAATAATAATAGTAATAATAATTTTATTCTTATTACTGGTATTGTTATTATTTAAGCAGTTTCCCAAAGCCTCCTTCAACAGTAACTTTCAGAAAAGGCATACTTTTTAGCTATAAATTGCTTAAAAATAATTAAGAGGGGACAGCAGGCACAAGAGTAGACTGTGGGAAGGGAGCTTGAATGTTTCTTTTCTCTGTGTCTCATGCCATTCTCAGAATGGCCCATTCTGGTAGTGCTCAGAATGGCCCATCCACCTGCACTCCTCCTTCATTTCTTGCCAGTGCCAGGGAGTGAAAGGCACGTTTCACACCTGTCTGTGCTTTGCATCTGTGAGCAACAAGCACTGTGAGCCATAGGAAAACTTTAAGGAGATTCAGCCGAGCAACCCCTCATTCTCTAGGGCCCACATGTAGCCTGAGCCCCATGTATGCCTAGATGGTTCTACACACGGACCCACTGTCTTTTAAGCTGACTTGTGTCAACTACCACCAAATACAAATATTTCAAAATCCAAAATAATACTCCTGGTCACAAGCATTTTAAATTAGGAGTACTCAACCTGTACTGTAGATTTTTTTTACGTGTATGCCGCTCAATGTTTTGTAGGTCCTAGCAGCTCCTGGGACCACATTGTGGGTATTTAATTTTTTATTTTATTCTTATGTTATAAACATATAGACTCATGAATGGTTTGGGGTCCCCAAAGTATACAATACGTCATTTTGTTATTTTGGGTGTTTACATTTCACCTTCAAGTTGAAAGGTACTTGCTTCCAAAGAAAATTAATTCTGCATATGGGAAATGACAAATTTACATGATCAAATAGGGCTAAATTGATTCACTATTAAACTTTCCTTTGTAGAGAGATCTCCTATATGGATAAACCTGGTAGTGATGTTGAAGCTGGCAAAAACCTGGTGTAACCGAAGATAGGATGAATCGGCTGCCAGAAGATCAAGCCAATGCCCTGGGCAGCAGTTTGGGCTCCCAGCCTTCTTTACGAGATGTTCATTCCATAAACCCGGCACAGCTAATGGCAAGAATTGAAACTTATGAAAGCAGGGAGAAAAAAGGAATCTCTGATGTCCGAAGGACTTTTTGCCTTTTTGTTACCTTTGACCTACTGTTTATAACCTTACTGTGGATAATAGAGTTAAATGTGAGTATTAAGATAGACTTTGTTCTGAAAGTTCACGAACAGGAATTGTGAATTCCAAGACTTCATTAGGTTCTAGTCCCATGTCCACTCTCCTGGGAGAAAGCCCCACTAACTTAATGTGAGCTAAGATGATGTGTCTAAGATTGTACTGTTGGTTTCTTTATGCTGACTTGGATTTATAAACTGTAGCAACGAGAAAAAACACCTTTGAATTGAGCAATGATTGGTACATATAACACTACTAGGATAAGAGACTTCTAAGGATTGTTGGACCATTTTGATAAGATATGTCAGTCTCAGTTTCCAAATAATAAAGTATGCCCATTTTATGAACAGAAGGCAGATGTGCAATTATACATTCAATTGTGAAGCACAATCGGAGATAATAAGATATCATAGTATGTGGTTGTGATCAGATGTATATATTTTATTACACATTTCTAGCTTGAGAGCTATTGCTTGGTGGACCAGAACAATTCTGATCTTGAAGAAGCTATCACCATGATATCATTTAAAAATACGCGCCCCACAATCAGTTCAAGAATGAACTATGCAGCAGAAAGAGACCAGTAAAATAATACCAAAAACAGACTAGTGTTTAAAAGGTATACGGTTGGCCCTCAACTTTCAGAAGGGATTGGAGGTGCAGCCTCCCTGTGAAAGTGGAAAAACTGTGAATGTAGCCTGTTTTTTAAAAAACCTTAGAACACTTTTTTAGGCATCTGTAGGTCCTTAAGCATGACTCTATGATCCACGTCCACTGCAGGTTGACCTACACACTGGTCAGTCACACTGGTGAACCCACAAATGCCCAGAAAAGTGTTCTGTATAGGCATTCTTAGGTCTTCCAGTGGGACTCTATGGTCAGCTTCTGTCAGAGGTTGACCATAGAAACATGCTGGATGATGCACAGAAGCCTAGAGACAGCTTTTTCCCTCCTGGTGGCTGGGACAAATAAAGTAATTTGTGAATAATCAAACCCCAAAATGCTTAATCCACAAATGTGGAGGGATGACAATATTCTCCCCTGCTTCTCAAATAATACGCTTCCATGTTGACAAAATGACTTGAGGAAACTAGCATGGATTCAGCTGAAAATATATACAGCATGTAACAAATTTTCGTGCCTCCTCTTGGGAACAGCATGTCTGTAAATTAAAATAATAATAAAATCTGAACTCAAATCAAAAGCACACAGTGAAAGAATGACTACATATAGCCCCAGTCAATATGAAAAGCACAACACCAGGCCAGAAGCCCAATGTAGTGATGAAGTCTTTGCAGAAACCTCAGGCTGAGGCTGGAAAAATAGCTTGCATAAAACCTTTTGAATGTATAGATGAAAAGAACTTTTCCTGCTTGCACTCTTAGCATTATACCACACCAGCTGACAACTGTGGGTATTACTGGGAGGGCTGCTACTTCAAGTCAGTTATGTAAATAGCATGACAAGGGTTTTTAAAAATATATGTTGAAATATTCCGCATGATATCATGAACAGCATAGCATAATCACACACACACACCTCTGTGAAATATATCTGGTTGAGTGTGGGTTATTCCTGGTAAATGTTTACAGGATGGCAGTTTAAAATTCACAAAAGTATGCTGAATATCATTTTCTATTTAAGCAGTGTTGTGTAATTGCACTGTAATTTCTTTCCGTAATTGGCAAATGAATTGAACATTAAGTTCTATATTACACAGTATGATTTTCAAATTCCTGAGAGCCCCCCTTTTTTCCTGGTAATATTGGAATAAATCTGGCATAAAGTTAGATTTTTGAGTGTGGTATCTGCCAGTCTTTTGATAGTAGTTGATTCTTGAATGGAGTATTAAACTCCTTCTTGATGATAGTGGTTTACACAACAATCGTAAATGCACTCCATTCCAAAGGGCTGAAACCAATCTTCCATTGCTGGGGTGCTCCAGTACTGGATCTCTTTGCATCTGAGTTGAACACTTAGTGCAGATACTCTTGATCCCATATTCGGGGGAGATCACACATGTGCCTTCCAATTTCATTGGGATACCATCACTCTGTATACCTTTATTTCCTTACCTCTTCTCATGAGAATAATAGCCAAGTTCCATCAGGACAACATAACTTGCATCCTGATCACACTGATGTAGCCCCAGCAATCATGGTTTGAGTCTCTTCTCCATTTGCCTCGAAGGATGTCTGTTCAATTGCTTTACAGACCTGATCTCCTCAACTTGTACCAAGGCCAGGCCACTCTCACCCTTGGCACCACTTGGAGGACTGCTTGCTAGCATCTTTGCCTGCTGCCATCAGAGATGTTTTGGCCTCCTCTCATTGATCTTCTGCAAAGTGTTCTTAGTTTTAAGTGGAGGAAGTTTCAGGACTTTTTGGAACCTCTAAATTCCTCCAAGGCCAATATCGGACATGTGTAGAGTTTGCTGCTCCCTCTGTTGACCAGGGGCTTACCCCTGTCTTCAGTCCAGTGTTATCTCACTGTGATTATCACCAGCTTCCAGCATCTTTAAAAATCTTCCAGTTTCCTTGATCCTCTTGTGAAAAGATTCTTGAAGGGCTACAAGAATCTCACATCATCTGGTGTTGGGTTTACATCTTGGTGTACCCTGGAACCCGTCTAGGGACAACTCTGTATGAAATGATTTGAGCCTATGGCTATCTGTAATCTCCAGTCACTGTCCTGGAAGATTGTTTTCCTTATTCTGATCATTACTGCCAGATAATC
Organism: Urosaurus nigricauda; assembly: GCA_034509955.1. Classification (NCBI taxonomy): domain Eukaryota; kingdom Metazoa; phylum Chordata; class Lepidosauria; order Squamata; family Phrynosomatidae; genus Urosaurus; species Urosaurus nigricauda. The sequence continues at coordinate 64,023,487 of JAOEGL010000006.1, read as the reverse complement.
ACAGGGCTCTGTGCTCTCTGGCTGGACTGTCCATACTTGAACTTCCACCCTGATCAGGCCATCTGACACCCAGCATTACCTTCTTGCCCAAGGTAGTGTTGACATTGCATATCAACCAGGACATTGTTCTCCTGACTTTCCTGCAGAACCCTACTTTGGACTTTGAAAGATGGTGGCACTGTCTTGACATGTGGAGTACTAGCCTTCTACATTTATAAGACTGCGGCCTTTCAGGCCTCACAAAGACTTGGCATTCTATTATTCGATGAAGAAAAGGTTTCTTGTTTCATCATAGTGCTTCTGAAGTGGTTGGCATTGGCCCATTCGTCTAGCATATTGACTGACTTGAACAGACCATCCAGCTTGGATCCGAGTCCATTTTACACAGGCTGTTGCCATGTCTTCTGCTTTCTTGGCTGGGGTGTCACTTGATATTTGAGGCAGCTACTTGGTTATAGCCCATGACCTTCATAATTCACTACAGAGTGGACTCAGAGTTTCTGACGCTTTCTGGGAGAGTTGTAGTTCATTCCAGTTTATCTCAAATGTATTTTTGAAGTTTAGAGTTTGTACAGTGGGGTCGAACTATCCATGGATTTGTCATCTGCGGATTTAAGCCTGTGGATGGCAAGCCGATGTTGTCTCCAGTGGTGGTGTGTGCACATGGCTGTTCTGCCGTTAGGGACAATGAGACTTTACCTGAAGTCCTGTTGTCCCTAATGGTGTGGCCATGTACACATGGCACTATTGGGGACAATGGGGGCTGTCCCTAATAGCAGTGTGGCTGCATGCATGCACTACCATTGGGGACAATGGGTCTTGAGGTCTTGTGGATTTTGGTATCCGAGCGGGAGGTCCAGAATGGATCCCCATAGATACCAAGGTCCCACTGTACTATGTTTTGATGTTTCAGGGTATTTCTATCCCTTAAAACTGCTTTTGCACCATTATTGCATTGCATGGGTGGGAGGCATTATGCTCATATTTCATGTTGATATCTTGCATTTCACATACTGTACAGTGAACTTTTAACATATTTGCAATGATGCTCCCGCCTCCTTGCATGTAGCTTGTTAGTCTCTCATTTGTGCGAGTCACAAAGACCACAAAGGTTGTATACCTGTAACTGTAGATCATTGACTGGTCATCTGTTAACTCACGTTAACTCCACCCGTCCTCCCCATGTCCTGTCTGTTCTATGGATGGCTTCATTGGTGTCCATGGAACTGGTGGTTTTACTGGGAAGGCTCCTATATTGGGCTGGTGGGCGGGACTACTGCCAAGATGCTTATGTAAAATGCTCTAGAAATTTCTGAAAGATGCATTGTGCAGAAGGAGGAGAGCCCATTTGTGTGAGTACACAGATAACCACTCAAAGGACTGCAGTTACAGGTATGCAACCTGTCCATCCTGTCCATGACCAACTTCTGATTCCATTTTTGGAGATTCAGGGGTAGTACAGTATGTGGGCAGGAAGTGCAAGATAGCCTCCTTTTATTAAAAAAAATATGGGTGGGATGTTAAGAAGGGCCTAGCAGCCACAAAAACAGCAACAGGTTTGGGGGTTGCATGTGATATATGAGCCATACTCTGCCTATCCTTCTTTAACTGTTTTAATAACATAAAATACATATAACTGAGAATGTGACTGAAAATATATACTTTTGTTGATTATATTAATGTCTAGGGCAATTTTATTTCTCTTTAGGTAAATGGGGGCATTGAGAAGACACTAGAAAAAGAAGTCCTCCACTATGACTACCGCTCTTCATATTTTGATATTTTTGTAAGTATTTGCTTTGTATATAAGTAGCTACATACTATGAGTTGTGTTAATTAACTTACATTAATAAATGTAATTTGTTTTCCTCCCAATTTTTGTGTTGGAAAAATGTGGGCATGGTGATGGAATGGGACCTAATTTTGTTTTTTGACCTTTATAAACCTAATGGGTGTGGGCAACCTTGATGGCTTAAGGTGGCATTTCACCCTCCTCTTGACTATAGCCTATACTTCCACCATTGTTGGCCAAAACCTTAACCCCCCCCCCAAAAAAAACCCCCACACACCAAAAATCAAATTAAAATGGCCAGACAAGCCACCAGAATCTCAAGGACATGTTATCGGCATTAGGTTATTTCACACACAACTTAGGCCTATTTTGTCTTGAAATGTTTTTTTAAAAATGGAAGAGACTATTGAAGGCCCTGGCGGTCTGCTTGTGGGTTCACACTTTGCCAGCTGCTGCACTCATTCTTTGGGTGGCTTGCACTGACTAGATTATAAAAAGCTTTTAGAAATATGATTTTAACAATTGGTTTAGTATTGAATTAACAGTAGTATCAGCAAAGTGACTTATGACTCACGTACACTGCAAAATTGAAAAGAACTTGAAGTAATCAGGATTTGGTGGGGGAGAAACAGTGTGAGTTTTTTCAGTTTTAGCATTCAAGAGTTCTGAATTGTGGAACTCTTAAGTGAATGTCTTTTATTCCAGTCTAAGTTGGTGGATCTTGGGGTTTTAGTAAAACACAGTTGATCCCACAGATCTAACTCTCATAAGTTGGTGATGATCTAAAATAGTCATAAGTATTTTAACTACTATATAGGTATTAAAGCTGAGAAGTAATTCATTTTTTGCTAAGGGAACTGAAAAGACTGTTTGGATGAAAAAAAGCCTCTTGAGATAGCGGAAGCTAGAAATAGAGGTTCTGGTTTTAAAAACCAAATAGGGAACAGTCCCAGAGAACTGGGAATCTAAGGGCCAAAAAGAGCTGAGAGGCATGGGTGACTGATGGAAGACACTGAGATTAAAAGGAAGGATGTGGGGAGCAATTGACGAAAAGAGAATCTGCTAGCTGGGAGTTTGTGGAAAACCTCACAGTCACTAAGGACATGGAGAAGTGAATTTGGGTAGAAAATATATTCAGGGTAGCCATGTTGGTCATATAGCAAAGTACAGTAATATCCAAAATTCACAAAACACTGATGACATAATGCGGACAACCAAAATGCACAAAATACATGATGCAAACTTTTGAGCTCCACTGGCTTCTTCATCAGGCAAAAGTGTTAAAATTATACAGGAGAAAAAAATATAAATGATGATGTTTGTCACAGGCCTGTATTTTGTCAAGCTTTGGTGGTGTGTTGTTCTGTTTTGAGAAAGTGTGGAGCCACTATCAGTGCAGGCAAGGCCCTCCTCCTTCTGAACATGTTGCACTGGGAACAAAATTTTCCAAAGTGCAGGAGATAAAATTTGAATTCCATTAGAAGTTTTTTTTTTTAAAAGGCTACTTCTTTTGAGATCCCAGATGTCTCCATCCTTTGTGAGGTCACAGCCCTCTTTGTTAGACAGAGAACACTGAATCTCTCCAGAGAAGTCTCCATGCTTATGCTTTAGGAAAATGTTAGGTGCTGTTTTAGTCAAACTTGCTAAATGTAATCCCAATTAAAAATGTTTTTCCTTTGTTGGAGGTAGAATAATAAATGGGTAGAAAATGAAAATGTCAAAATAGATTATACAATGCTGTAAACTAAAATCTGTTCTGAAGTGCCACTAAGAGTTCTAAAATGTGATTTCTTGGTGTTGAAAGAGTAAAGCAGTCATATGAAACTTGCCATACTGATTTACATATTTTATCACTAAGAAATCACATAGGGCACTTCAGAATACATTTTAATTTACTGTCTTAAGTAATGGATTCCTAAAATAAAATATCATGAGATGACACCACTGATTGGGAAAAGGTGATAATGCTGAGAAAAATGGAAGGTAGTAGGAAAAGGAACTGACTAGATTATGGGTCTCACATTCCTAGGGCAGTCAAAAGTCAAAGCTGACTTGATGTCCATTTAAAACTTGAGCTTCCACGTGTGAAATGAGAAGAGATACTACCATATTTTGCCCTTTGTATCAACTAGCAAAAAGTGCTGTCCCTGGTTGTTGCAGTTATATAGGACTGTGGAACAGATGAATTTTAGAAGAATAGCCATTGAAAACAGAGGGTTTTATTGTTTTATTATACAGATAAAAGCAGAGAGCAAATCAGAAAATGATAAAAATCAATAATAAAATACAAAACAATTCATAGAATCTTAGAATTGTAATAGTGCTCCAATCTTTTTCATCAAGCAAGAGAGAAGAAAGATGGACTGATTGCAGATAATGACAGAATAATTTAACAGAAAGAGTAGAATATTCACAGAATTTGCTTTTAAAAAATTAACACTCTAATCACATTGGTTGAGGAGGTTGTGCTCTCAACAGTATTATTCATATGCAGCCACAGTGATTGCATATGATCAGAGGTTGAATAAATCTGAGATCACCATATCACACAGAAAATAGTTGTAACAGCCTGGATTGTAAAGACAGGGAAGTAGTTAAATGCTGCTGTAGGTGGAAAAAAGGCTTTTTTCAGTTTTTACAAAGAAGTGACTGGACTAGGGGACTGGCTGGCAGAGGAATAGGTGTAGAATGATGTCCATAAGATACTTCAGGAGAAAAGTGGGGTAAGATGTGAACACAACACACTGAAGATGTAACATAATTTTAATTTTCTGGATTAATACTTTAAATTGACATTAATGTTTTTTCTCCCCTCAAATTTCTCTATAGCTCCTGGCAGTCTTTCGGTTCAAGATTTTGATACTTGCATATGCATTGTGCAGACTGCGACACTGGTGGGCAATAGCAGTAAGTAGCAGCCTTTGAACAGAATTTTGAGACATAGAAAAGTACTGTTTACTTGTTAGTATGTTCATAATGTAATATGCTTTCCAAAGCTGTATTACTTCAGTCATTTTAAAAATACATAACAGTATAATGTAGATTCGTATTCCCAGAGGATTTTTGACAATTCATTGGCTAGTTACATTTATAAAAATTCTGAGTTCAGGTAGTTTAAACTCTGCTTGTCCAGAGTTTAGTGAGGACCACTGTTTTTGTGTGGTAGTCTGTGGTGCTGTGTTGTGGCTTTTAGAACTAAACCTGCTGTTTTTTTCAGTTTACAACTGCAGTAACCAGTGCCTTCTTGTTAGCAAAAGTAATTATTTCAAAGGTATGTATTATCATAGTGAATTCTAATTTAAATTACATAAATTTCATAATTTTTCCATTGTAATAATTTTTGCATAATGTATTTTCTCTCTGCTTCCCCTTTAAGTTGTTATCTCAAGGTGCTTTTGGCTATGTGTTGCCCATCATATCTTTCATTCTTGCCTGGATAGAAACCTGGTTCCTGGATTTCAAAGTTTTACCACAGGAAGCAGAAGAAGAAAACAGTATGTTTCTTTGATCTCTATAGTATTGGTGCCAGGAATGTTGTTTGTTTTGCATTCTGAAGGAACTTTATAGACCAATGGTTTTTAAATTCGGGTCCATGGCCCCTAGGGGGGTACTGTATCCTCTCTTAGGGAATCTGCAGAGGCTTGTAGCTGCTCAGCCCATCTCCTCCCTGTAGCAGAATGGCAATGTGGCAGGAGTCAAGGCAAAAGCCAGCTGGCTGGGCCTGTACATTGCCTGTCATGTGGCTGCTCCAATGTGGGGGAGGAGGTGGGTTGAGCAGCTGAGTGACAGCAGAGCTACTAGCCAGCCTGTCAGCCTGCCTTTGCCCTTCTCTCTCTCATTCCCTCCTTTCCAGCTGGGAACAGTCCAATCTTCTAATCAGAAATTCTCTAATCCCCCCTTTTTGCCACCTTCATCAGGAGGGGAAGAGACCAATATGGGAGAAGATAGGAGTGTTGGAAGGAAAGAAAGATCAAGTGGACTAGCAAGCAAGCAAGCAAGCAGAGTCTGGCATCCCACCTCAGCATTGATGTCAACTAACACTAACCTATTCAGAGTTAACCAAGGGATTTATACATGATGCAGCTATCTGCCACTGCATGTCTGCTCTGCATCCCCCTTCCTTCCGCCTCCTCTCCTCCTTTCCCACCAATGGCCCCATACCTCTCTTTCCTACCATGACACCATGATGCCTCTGGTTCACTCCATGGCCACCTCATCGTCACCTCAAACCCTCCTTCTCATCTCTTTTCTACTTCCAAGTTCATTTCAGATCTCAACAATATATTCTGAGGCATATGATAGAACCATTGAATCACAAAATTTTAGAGCTGGAAGGGTCTGCAAGGGGAGCAGACTCCCATGTACACAAATCCTTGTTTTTGACAGTGCTACATGAGTCTCCTGCTTCTGGAGAGCAGAGTTAATGACTTCTACCTGCACAAGTCCTTTTTTGGACACTGCTTCATGATCCTCCATTTTTGAGGATCAGATTGAACAGCTAGCCAGTCCGCCCACATGTGTCTTGGCCCTTCTGCTGTTGTTCATCTCACATCCTTGCCAGAGTGGATTGGCCCTGTGAGCAAAGGCTGGCTGGCTGCACATTGCCATTCAATCCAATCCAGCTGCAAACTGGTGGGAAGAAGAAAACTGTTGACTCCCCCTCTGGTGCCTCTGAGGGAAGGTTTAATGGATGGTGTAATTGTTAACGTGGTTCAGTGAGCAAGTATTATTACTGTTAATTGAATTTTATATCTTCAGTTAAGTCATAGAATCATAGAGTTGCTAGTGACTTCCAAGAGCCATCAAGTCCTCCTCCTAAGTCTTGGGAGTCCACAGCAACAAAATATATTTAAAGGGGTCCCTGGTAAAGAAAAGGTTATAGAGTTTATTGCAGAGCTGGGGAGAGAATGATATTTTGATATCCACAAATTAAAATTGCAAGATAAATTTCTTTAAAGTGTAATTAATGCAGCAGGAGACTATAAAAGTGATGGCGATTTATAACCTTATATTGAAAGAGACTGTTATTATAAGGAAAGTTCTACAGTATTGTGATTTTTTTGCTTTTAGGGCTGCTACTGGTACAAGATGCCTCAGAGCGAGCTGCTCTTCTTCAGCCTGGACTCCTTTCTGATGGACAATTTTATTCCCCTCCTGAATCTGAAGCAGGTAATAAAGAATGTTCTTCAGAGACTTAAATAATAGAAGGAAATAATTGAGGTTATTTAGATTTTACTTGTCTCATTTAGGGGTTGGCTGTAGAAGAGATCCTTTGCATACTGCATTTTTAAAAACTGAAGATTTGCAATGACAGTGAATTATTTTAAAAATCCATACTGAATGAAATTTATTCTACCTTTCATCCATAAGATCTCCAGCAAAACATTTAAAATAACTTAACTTAATAAAAATAAAAATGACAGTCAACATTCATTAACAAATTAAACATACAGGAAAAAGCACTAAATACCGGTATTTTGCTGCTAAATAACAGTGGGGGTGGGGGAACTGGCTGTCACAGGTGTTAGTAACTTCAGAGCAGAGAAACAAGGAATTTATTTACAGCAATCTTGAACTATGAAATTTGCTCCTGAGTGTGGTGATGTTCACCAGCGTGAAAGGGGATTAGATGCATGCATGTTTGTGTCCCTGCACTTTCTATCACTTCCTTTTTTGTCTGCAGCTGCTGTCACAGCAGCTTGTTAGAATTTCTCTCTTCCCAGAGATTACTAAACAGATTTGCCCCTCTTTTTTTCTCTTCTTTAGTGTTTAGTCATCACTTCATTTTTGTTGTTCTTAGAGTTTGAGTTTATTTTTCTTATTCACTATTTTTTCTCATATATCTTTGTGTGAACTTCTAATCCTATGGTATCGAACACATGTTTACATGGCCTCCAAAGCTATTTTTAAGAATTCTGTTCAGTGTTGAGGAAAAATTCCCCAAACTGATGGACATTCTTGTTGTTTTCTTTGCTTGGGAGAAAGTCACATAGTTGAAACATTGCAACCATTTTAAAGTTACTTCAAGCAATTGCTGAAAAACCAGATTTATCATCTCAAGGTTTCTGAGATGGAGAAGTCTCTTCAGGCTGGGGTCACTTCAGTGTCAGTTACTTTTCTGGGTCTTTCAGCAATTCCTTTCTAACTGTGTCACTGTAACTTTGGCATCAATGCCCTCGTTGTTACCATCCCATGCATCTCCGGTTCCAAATAGTGAAATAGTGTTAACATTGGCAAACCACAAAACAAAATACAGAGGAGGTGAGTTGTTGTTATACCGTTCTTTGTACAAGTTCCAGAAGGATCTTGTTGACTGTTTGTGAAAAATAATAGATGGGCATTTTGCCTGATCTAGCAGAATGTTTCTTGTATTATTACTTCTGTTGTGGTGGCCGTGGACACTTCCCTTGGTGACCACCAGTCTCTCTGTCCCTGCTATTTTTATTTTTTGAGATATTTTTTAAATTAGAAAAAAAGTGTTTGACATGCTGCAAAATGAAGTGTTGGCTATCAGCACTGTTTTTATTTCTAAGAATACATCTGGTCCCATGTAGAGTGTTCTCAGAAAATAAGAGTGATGGGTGGCTGTACCCCAGTTCTGAAGTATGCCCAGATAAAGAGTAAAAAGATAAGCTGATAGTGTTAGGAAGTATTCTAAAGTGCTAAGTCATGGGTGAAATGAGTGAGAGGATGCTTTTTCTTTCTTATATGCCCTATTTACTTGGTTAGTAATGGGGATAGTTGTTAGCTGAATTTTTAGTAGTAGCAGTAATAATAATATTAATTATTATTATTTTACTGGTTTGTATCCAAGGAGGGGCTTAGAAGGGTCAGTTTTATGTGTGTGTTTTGTCTGTTGGCTTTTTTTGTGTACAGATGAATGTCTTGGATCTGTTTCTTTAAGCACCACTAGTTGCCTTTTGTGAAATTGGTGTTTTATGGCTGGACACATTCACCTTGGTGTTTGTTAGGTAAATGCAGAAGTCACCTATGGAAGCCATTTTATTTGGGTGTCCTCAACAGTCAAAGTTGCAAATGAGCCACTAACCCCCAAAGGTTGAGTATTTATAGTGGCAGCCAGAGGCTTGGTGGATGGGATGTCAACCAGTCCTCACCCCAACCTTGACGTCTGTGGATTTATTGGTGGTTCCTGGCACAAACGGCAGTGCTGGTCCAATGAAAAATACATAGGAGTAAAATGAATACATTGAAGTTTTAAACTTTTTTTTTAAAGGGAATGATGATTCTACTATTTTATGGGGTGTGTAGGAAGCAGCTTGCAGTGGCTAAAACAATATAGTATATAATACTACTGAATTTATAGAGCCAAAACATATCAAGAGTGGTAGCCTATAAATAGTGCAGAGCTGTTAGGAAGGGTCGATAAGGAGTGTGGCATTTTTCATTCCATGAAGTTAAGAGGGGGAAGAGGGCCAGCAAAGCAGTCTGACACTTGCATGCTGTTCCTCGGGATCCTGAAAAGTTAGAAACCTATTAGTTCCCTGCTGCTGAAAAAGAACCATGAAGTGAAAATTCCTTTAATTGTGCTTTTAATCAGGTTTCCCACTAAATAATTATAATGAAAACAAAGATTAAAGTCACAGAGATTTTGGCACGTATGTCAGTTAAACTCAGCAATATATTAAACTGTACACATGAAAAGTGGAAGAACAGTTTTATAGAAATATAATGCTGTTAAGAAAGGGGGATATTTTAAAACTGGGGCAAAATGCAAGAAACAAGACTTTACACTTTCTTGATTGTAGCATATTGAGGAAGTGTGTCTGTAAATTTGTATAGTCCTGTTAACTGAGAGATGAAATATATTCTGGATTTTAAGGATTACAAAGTAGTTTGCAGCAGCTTTGTTTGTTTAGGTGCTTTTTAAAAAATATAGTATATGGTGAATATAGGGGCCTGAATATTCTAGGGCACCAGATTCTGTCTGATCTTAGCAGCTAGCAGAGTCAGCCCTGGTTAGTACTTGGATGGGCAGCTGTCCATGAATACCAAGTGCTGTAGGCTATATTTCAGAAGGAAGAACTTGCAAAACGACCTCTGAGTATTCCTTGTGTAAGAACACTCTATGAAATTCATGGGGTCACTATTATATGCTTGCTTTTGTGCCATTTGCACAAAAAGGGTTAATTATGTTTCATTAACAGTACTAATTGCCGCAAAATATAAACAGTGGACTTTGGATGGTTTGGGGCAATATGAGGAAGTAATATTTAATAGAAGTGGAATTATTTTCTTTTTACCTCCATCTAGTGGTAATCAAAGAGTAAGGCACCTATTAAAGAGTATAAAAGTAAATATACAAATCTTACAAATGCCATCAAAACACACTTCTTAAAACTACCGTAAATAATACCAATGTTTAGCCAGTCATTGAGATTTTTTTCCCCACAGGACAACTAGAAATTGTTGAACCTGCTACAGGAGGGGTAAAGTTCAGACCTGCACAACTTGGCAGTAGATGGGGCCAAAATTAAAGCAGGCTAAACTTCTTTGGGTTTTAATTAAATATTTATTAATTTATAATATTAATTAGAATTAATTAATGTTAGTTCCATCCTCCTCTTCCTCTGCCTGGCCCTCAGGAGAACACTGAGTGGCAGAGGAGCTTTGCCTGTTCTTCTATTCTCTGCCCAGACTTCTGCTCAGGAGAAGGCCGAGTGACGGAGGAGCCTTGAGGGACAAGCGTCTTCCTCCTCTGTCGCCTGGCCTTCTCAAGTGAAAGGAGAAGCATTTGCATGTCCTCTTCCTCCTCCGCCACCTGTGCTTCTTTTTGGGAGAAAGCCTAGCAGTGAGAGTCTTGCAGGGCGGGTGTTTGCCCATTTCCCTCCTGCTTCTGAGGTTCTCAGAAGTACAAGTCATGATCCCGAGGAAGTTCTTAAAAGTGCTGTTCATGATCTTTCACAGAACTAATCATTGGCCACCCATAGTGGTCAGTGCTTTAGTCTTCAGGAGTAATCTATAAAAATTTGAGAGCCTTAGTTACACTGGGCTTACTTTGTGTTCTAATGAGGCCTCTTTTTCTTTTAGCATAGTCATAATCCTTTTGATACTCTGCTATGATATAATAGAGAAAAACAGCAACTAGATGATGATGATAACTATATAATAACACATTTAGCAAACCCACATGTCAGTATTTTTTGGTCAGTACTAATTCAGACTTAGTATAGGACATCACATATTTTAATTTCCCATTTGTTCAGTATTATGCAAAAATGGCCTTGACACATCAAGCTTAATTTTTTTTTGCATCATTTTAATTTTTGTATTAATTTTTGTATTTACATTTTTCAGGATCTGATGAAGAATCTGAAGAAAAACAGGATAGTGAAAAACCAGTTGTATAGCAATACAGCAGCAACAGGTAAGATCTGTACTGGAATGAAAATTTATGTATAAATTATCAATCAGCCTGCTAGTATATCAATAAGCAACTGTAACTTAGACTTCATGGTCTCCTGTCGAATGCCCTGTTATGCCAATTGACTTGCAGATGACTTGCAGATTAGTTTGTAGAGTTGCCAGAGAAGAGCCAAAATAGTGTTACACTTTTCTCTGTACCATTTAATTCTGTGAACTTAATTTGCTGTTCTTTTGAGTATGGCGTTTTTTCTTGCATGGAAAAAAAATACAGCTGGCTCTTCGAATCTGTGGGGGTTCTGTTCCAGACTCCTGTGTGGATAGCAAAATCCAGAGGACCTCAAGTCCCATTGTTACCAATGGCGAGAACAGGGTGGGATCGTCAATGGATACTCCAGTCTATGCATCGCAAGCCCACAGAAGAGGGCTTTTTGTAAATTATTGTAAATAATTGTAAATTATTGTTTCATTTAGATATTAATGAGCCTTTTAGCAACATATATGGTTCTCACAACAATAGATTGGGTGTGCTAAACCTATTTCTTGGTTGTAGCAGTTTATATTGCAGGTTTGTGTGTGTGTCTGTGTGTCCCCTATTGTTGAATGGTTCTCCATATAAAATAATTACATGGTCAGAGAAAATGGAAAAGGACCTTAGAGCCCTTTCTCTTTCAGTTCATATTACTGTGTGTATGGAAATAGAATCATAGAATCATAGAAATTTAGAGTTGGAAGAGACCACAAGGGCCATCCAGTCCAACCCCCTGCCATGCAGGAACTCCCAATCAAAGCATACCCGACAGATGGCCATCCAGCCTCTGCTTAAAAACCTCCAAGGAAGGAGACTCCACCACCCTCCGAGGGAGTGTGTTCCACTGTCGAACAGCCCTTACTGTCAGGAAGTTCCTCCTAATGTTGAGGTGGAATCTTTTTTCCTGCAATTTGCATCCATTGTTCCGAGTCCTGTTCTCTGGAGCAGCAGAAAACAAGCTTGCTCCCTCTTCAATGTGACATCCCTTCAAGTATTTAAACAGGGCGATCATATCACCTCTTAACCTTCTCTTCTCCAGGCTAAACATCCCCAGCTCCCTAAGGCGTTCTTCATAGGGCAAGGTTTCCAGACCCTTCACCATTTTAGTCGCCCTCCTTTGGACCCGCTCCAGTTTCTCCACATCCTTTTTGAATTGTGGTGCCCAGAACTGGACACAGAATTCCAGGTGGGGCCTGACCAATGCAGAATAGAGTGGCACTATTACTTCCCTTGATCTAGACACTATACTTCTATTGATGCAACCTAAAATTGCATTGGCCTTTTTAGCTGCTGCATCACACTGTTGACTCATGTTCAACTTGTGGTCTACTTGGACTCCTAGATCCTTTTCACATGTGGTCTCGTTCAGGCAGGTGTCCCCCATCCTATATCTGTGCATTTCATTCTTCCGCCCTACGTGTAGGACCTTACATTTCTCTGTGTTAAATTTCATTTTGTTAGCTTTGGCCCAGCTTTCTAGTCTATTCAGGTCATTTTGAATTTTGATCCTGTCCTTTGGGGTATTAGCTACTCCTCCCAAATAATGGTGCTTGTCTTCTGCCTATTAAATGTATGCTTGTGTTTTGTTTTTTCCCCAGACAGAAAAGCTGAATGCAGAAAGCTGCTCAGGACTTGCTGTCCTTGAGACTTGAGTAGTGATGCTCTTGGCTCATGTTGATGGAACTCATAGTGGAAGCTTTTATTTATTTATTTATTGATGAAGGGGAATTATCCCCGTGCTCTGTAATACCTCACCAAATTTGTATCGCATCTGCATATATATATATATTGGACTCAATCATGCCTAATATGAACATATACTTGTCTGTAATGTATCCAGTGATGCTTGAAAGTGACTTTCAATGATCAGGAAGCCACTGGAGAGTGGTATGCTTGTGACTCTAACTCATAGATCTAATGCTACATGAAATAATACATTACAGCAGAACTCTGTTTAATGATTTGATTTCACTATAAATTGTGTTTGATGTCATTAATTTTACATTGTTTTTTTAATAATGCATCTTTTTTTAAAGAGATGAATTTAAGCACTCTTTGTAAATTAAAGGAACACATTAATAAAATGTGGCATTACAGTGGTGTGTAAATTCTTAGTGTGTCACAGGGCCCTGCCTCAAACTTTATTTACTTCTGTGCAAGGGCTGGCATCCTATTCGTGAAAGTAATTACAGATGACTACTCAAAGAACCACAGTTACAGGTAAGCAACCCGTTTGACTTTTTCATAGACCCTGCCAGGGTTTTGGTCACTTTCTCCTGCATGTCCCCATGGTGATCTAGTGGCTGGTGTGTGTGGGGGGGGAGTAATGGAGAAATGTCCCTATAGTCAGGAGCAGAACAACAACAGGCATCCTCTAGAGGTCCTGGATGAAGATATCTTCATTAAGCATCCGGTTATAGGCACTGTGCTTCTTTGCTGCCCTTGCTGTTCTGTTGATCATTAAATATCTATGGTGGAGGGGCAGCCCTTGGAGTGGAGATGGATCATAGTTCCACCTGGGCTGAACACTTTATCTCTCAAAGTGAGAAGAACCACAGGCTATTCCTATATTCATCTAGGGGACTAATTCATTCCTATTTGTTAAACAATCATACCCTCATCCCTTTTTTTCTGAGCCCTAACTAACTTTGGTTATAAATTATGTCTGAAGGGCAGTAGATATTTTTGTGGAAACCTATTCATTTTCAGCAAAATGTATAATCAGAATATTGTATGTGTTTGAGAAACAAAACGGCCGTTTCTGGAGCTGATCAGAGATTTTATTTGGAATGACACAACACTGAAAAACATAATAGTTACAGATGATTTCTTGATACAGGATACATCATATTTACTTTTCAAGGGATTGTTGAAGGTGTGCTGCATTAGTACATATAGTGAAAATATAGTGTTTATTTTTCCTTAGAATTTTACTTATCCTTCCAGTTAAGTTCATAAATAAGATAAAATTGTTATAACCCCCATTATCAGAATTATCCCTAGCTATAGCAGTTGGGAGTATAGAGGCGACGTAGCCATGCCTTCCTTTGTGTTTTAGCAGCTCTGAATGTGATTTTGATAACTGTCTTTAAATGATAATATTGCATTAGAAATGCCGATTTTACTGACGGTTTGGCAATGGAGCAGCTAGTTTCCACTTGGAACAGAAGTCTTTAATGTCAGACAATAAGAGCAAATGCCAGTATGAACAATACTACATCAAGGAATTACAATGAATGGGTAAGATATGTGTGCTAATGCAGATTATCAGAGGCGAGCAACCTTTTGGCAAATGTGCCACAAATCAAGGCCAAAGTACGAGAGTACCTCTTTAGTGCATGTTAACATGTAAGTAATCTCACACCCCTGGATGGGGTTTCCTTTCTACTCTATTAAAATAAGCAGAATTGTAGCCCTGACTGCTCCAGATTTGTGAACTGTCCAGTTCCTGTCCAACTCTTTACTGTGCATGTCATCTGTAGCACATTAGCGGCTGATTGGCTCCCTATGATTTTTGTGCCACATATATACACACAGCACATCTGCATTTTTGTGTGTGTGTAGACTTATGTATATTTGAAAAGAACACTGAAAAACATTGCAGAAGGTATTTAACACATTGAAATTAGAATAGTTTGACCTTAGTACTACAGGATTATTAAATCAAGTCTTCTGCAGTGCAGCAACTCAGTACAATACATGTAGTGCAGAGAAGTTAAGGTTCTGGTACTGCAGGGGCTACTCAGATTTGCATGGGAAAGTATCAGGTTACAGGATCACCATAGCTTTGACAAAGTACAAACAAATCTGTTGTCACGTATATGTGAACAAATATGGACTTTTTTTTTCCACGTACTGATTCAGAATATGCTAGCTTTTAATTTCTTGCAATCATGCTCGTTTGATATGTGCCGCCCATGTTTTTGTCTGGCATCAGTCTGTAAACCATGATGGCTTGACTCTAAAGGTGGACTCTGGCACATTGGAGAGGTGCAGAATGTAGGAACAGAGCTGCCTACAACATGTTTTAGCTTCTTGATCTGAGAATTATTCCCGGCGACAGGTGAAGTTCTCAGGAAAGAGTCCTTTACAGGTGGCTGCATCTCTGCACCGAAGCCAGTCACATTCCCTAATGCCTGTTAACCAGCCTGCTTCCTGCAAGGAAGGAGAAAAAAAGAATTTTCCAGTAGTTACATGCCTCTACTGTGCAAGAGCCACTGACATGTGTGTGCATGCATGAATTAATGCATTTTTTTACAATATCAAAGATTATGGGTGGCATCCTGTTAGGAACATTCACATGTATACATTTCCCTTACATCTGCATAAGCTCTTTTTAGACACTACAGTTCCCCTCCACAGCATCCAAAGTCATTCTGTGCCTTGTGAGAAATATGCAGGATCAGAAAAGCATCTGGGCTATGTCATCATAGCCAGACATGAAATTATTGCAGCAGTGCTGAGACCTTCAGAGGACTCTGGAAGATCTCAGGACAGATATGATCATTTTGTGTTTTCAACCCTGCTTGCTTGCCATGAGGCACAGAACTGCTTTAGTGTCTGGCAAGTGGCTTATGGCTCAGTCTACTGTAGGTCCACATGTGAAACTAGCATGCTATGCTTAATCATATAGGATTGCAGCCTAGGTCTGCATAGAAATGAGCCCTTCATTTGAACGATCACATTTTTCAGCCCAATCATATTATCTTCCATATTCTGAACCAAAATAATAAGCAAATGTTTTATTTGACAGTAATAACTTTAATTCAATCAGCTTTCATGTAGTCATTCATTGTCAATCTGTTTTTACTTTGCTTCTCCCAGTTCTGTCATACTGAAATTATCTTTGCTACTAGAAGCGGCTATACTTTTGACAGAAAAATTGCTAAAAAAATTTTAACCTTTAAATATCACAGAAAAAAAATGACGCATACTACTTTTTAAAAAAAAAACAACTTTTGATATGTAGTGAAGCAAAGTCCTTTCGCTCTTACCTGATCAGCAGCTGCCACAGATGGAACTACTAATACAATATCTCCCCGCCGCAAATTCAACTCATCACTATTGGCTGCCTCAAAATCATGAAGAGCTTCCACCTATAAAGCAGAAAAAAGAGAGTACCTTGGGATTAGTCCATATTCTCTTAACTGAATATATTTTCTGTTACATTGTCACTAATGTTACTAAAAAGGGAGTGACTGTTTGCAAAGAGGCAGCATCTATTAAGGCAATGGGTCCGTTTTATCATCTCCCTCTTCCACAGACCTTTGGGGAAGTGTGGAAGAATGGTCTCCTCCCTTAGAGGAAGCCTTTTTTTGAAGGGTGGACTTTGAATAAGCAAAGTAACAGGCAAAAAGCTATGTTGAGGCATTAGATCTGCAGGCCAGGTTTCAGATATCTTACACATCATCTGTCTGGGTTTGGGGGATTTTAGATGTAGTTGAGTGTCATTTGCAACATATTTTGCAGTCATTGAGGACAAAAATCTCTTCTAATTAAAAAACGAGTTTTTGAGAGTGTGGAAAGCTACACTGAATGTTAGCTGACTTTTGATTTTTGCACTCTTGTGGTAACATGGAATATTAAATAGCCTTGGATAAAATTAGGCATTTGATTAGTTCCAGTGATATTCATATATTTAAATCTGCATTTTGTATGACCTTTATGTAGAAGTGTCAAGCTAGGACAAATAAATACTAAGGTAAACCTTATAGAGGAAGCCAGGTGGCATGTCATCATCTGCTGATACAGGCTGTTCCTCAGAAGATGCAGGCTGGACATCTTTGCTGATTTTTGGCTCACTCACAGTCTCTGATGTTTCACTAGCTAAGCCTTCAGTGCCCTCAGTGCCAAGATCTTCTACAGCATCTTTAGACTCGTTTACTAGAGCCTCATGATCTTCTCCATCCCCTTCATTGTTTGATGCAGGCTCTATGACTACTGCAGGGATGTTGCTGAGGTTTTCCTTAAGAGAAAAATAAAGGGGGGTGGAGAGGGTGAAAAAGAAAGATCATAATTTATTTTCATATTGCTGTTGCTATTCAGTCTTCTAGAGTAATAAGTGTTTTTACAAGTCTGATGTCAAAACAGCTATATCTGACAAAATGAAAAGCCTGTGTTTGTCATTTCTTTCCTTTAAAAAAAAAATGAAAGATTCGATATAATAAAGATGACAACAAAGAAAAGTTGTTAGTTAGAAGAACTATCATTCCCTTTAATGAAACCACAGGAATGATCCAGGGGATCGCAAAGAGAATTTTCAGCACCTCAGCCAAGAACAGGTATTTGGGGCAAGCTGAGCCAGATGAAACGTTATAAAACTAGTAGAGGTTTCTAGCACAGAAAGGACTATAAGTCTTAAAATTGAAATGTGGAAAAATCTGCTGTGTCTTTACCTGAGATTCTTCTGCTTTTTCTTCAGTGGGAGGTATGTCACTTTCCTGAACAACTGTTGGAGCAACGGGAACGTCACCACCCTCCATAACAGGAGTGACATCAACAGCCTCTGCTTCAGCAGCACCTTCAACCACAGAATCCATCTGCAACTGATATAATTTTTTTGAATTAAAAAAAGCCACAGTTTGCGTGGATCCTGAATATGTCCTGGTATACTAACTTGTCCTTGCATATGTCTTGAGATTGGAACCCTGATTTGGTGCCAAAGAGTGTAAGATGCCTCGCAAGCCTCATCAAGAATAATCCTTTTACTAAGCCAAGTGAGGTGGCTAACTTAAGTGGCAGGTGCTGGAAAGCAGAGAAAAGTAGCAAAGTGTTGGTAGACTGAGCTGTGTCTGCCTGGTGGTTTCCTCAACTCCCTAAACTAGCTCCACCCTCAAGTGTGGTGGTGGACACTATCCTATTGTGAGTGTTGAAGATTTATCTGCGTGGCCAACTTCTGTAAATGGAGTGAGAGAGGTGCTATCTGGTTTTTCATCTCTGGTAACAAAACATTTTGGGTTGGCTCCTAAAACTCAGTCCCATTCTCTGTGCTATTCCCTTATATAAACTCTTAATATGTGGATTATTGCTTGTACCTAGGACAATTTTCATCATGAGAACATTTCCCATACTTTATCAAAAGAGAAGACTTTCCTCAGATACAATGGTCTCTAGAATATAGTACAGATTTGCTTTTCTCTGAAAATGCCAGCCACAGATGCTGGCGAAATGTCAGGAATAACCTCTTCTAGAACATGGCCACATATCACAAAAAAAAATCCACAAAAAACTATGGATGCTGGCAACGAAAGCCTTTGACTCCACACTAGTTGCATCAGTTCTTCTGCTTTGCCACAGACAATGTCTTGGTTGGCCTCACAGTCATATAATAGTGCTTAATATTTAGATAACAAATTTTGAAAGTGTTACAGAACAAATTACCAGATAGAAATTAATGGCATCACCAGCCAAGGTGAAGCACTCTTCCCAAAAGAAGTAAAAGTATGTCACTAATGCGCTCTTCTGTTGAAATTAGTGGTACTTAAATGTACTTCACCTTGTACAAGACAATGCTGCAAATGGAGAATACTGTAATTGTATCCCTTCTCCAGAAACATCACACCTTGCTCTCTACTGTGCCAAATACGTTGTTTATACATACCTCACATTCTTTCTCAACATGTTCTGGTGTCTCCTTTATCCCTGCCTCTTCAGCATCCTTCATAAAACCAGAGACATGATTATAGCATTAATGTCAAGATTTTTAGAAGAGAAATATCAGCAGTTATTACATGTTGTTAACTACATTAAACTGATAAAGAGCTTTAAAAGCATTTAGAATGGGGAGATGATGCTGGGTGGCATGATACTATGGAAGCCTATTGGAAACTCCAAAGGCAAAAGAGGAAAGGAAAACATGCAAAAACCAGGAACCTCTTTCTTTTAATGATCATGATGGTAAATGGTGATGCATAAAGATAGAACTAATTTATTGATTGTTTATGGCCACCTATTCCAGAAGGCAAGCTTTGAAGTCACCTTTTGTAGCTGCGTGCCTTCAATTCATTTCCAACTTAGGGTAACCCTATCATAACCCTATCATGAGGTTTTCTTGGCAAGATATATTCAGAGGGGGTTTGCCTTTGCTTGAGGCTGAGAGAGTGCCCAAGATCACCCAGTGGATTTACATGGCTGAGTAGGGATTCAAGCTCTGGTTTCCAGAGTCACAGTTCAAGGCTCAAACCACTATACCACGTTGGTTCTCATGATGCCACCTTTTACTTTATAGTAATAATACAAATGTATTCTGTCCAACAGATTTCATTGTTCCTAATGACGAAGATAAGAGCCAACTGGATTAGACCAATGATCTGCTTCAGCATATCCACCAACATATCTATATGTATCACTTGATTTCTATCACTGTATGACTCCAAGTATTTAATGATAACTCCATGAGCAATGTAGAATTTAGATATCTTTCCATCTTCACTGTCAGATAGGAATGAGGATCCATATCCTGTCTCTAGGTCTCTCTTATACAACAAAATTGTTGCCCTCAGCTACAGCTGAATTTTAATTAGCGAAATTACCAATAATCTTTACATGTGTAAAAATTAGAAACAAATAACCTGTTTTAATATTACAAGATAGAGTCATATTCCCATAAAAACATCTAGGGAGAGAACTGTTAGGATGGAACTTGAACTTTAGTCCTACTAAATCCCCCAATACTCTCAACCCAAACATTGGAAAAATTGCTTTTTTGGACAATGGCTTCCAGAAACATCTAGCCAGCATAGGTATATGGGGGAAAGGATTCCGAGTGCTGCTATCAAACAAATGTTTCAAAGTTCTGCTGTCACCACATATGCAACCGCTGTGGTGCGTATTCATTTTGTCAAGAAAAAATGTTTGCATTCACCAGTTCTAAAACTCCATGATGATGAAGACGGGCAAAGCAGATGAAATGCAACATGCTTATTAACGGCAAAACCAACTGGATGAGTGTGGAGGCACAAGAAATACCAGTCGCTCACCACAGTTTCAGCTGCTGGCTCACCAGCAGCCTCTGCAGGCTGTGCTTCTGGCTCAGCAGCAGTGTCAGCCACATCGGGTGCCCTTGGGACTTCCTCTGCTTGGAGCTCTAAAGATGGAGCCTCTGCTGCCTCATCCTTTAGCCATTGAATTGATATTGATTTTGGAAAGGTAGAAAAATAAAACCCATTGAAAAACACCACAAATTGTGCGGTCAGGATCAGGGCAGCACTAGAATCCTCCATTACCAGAAAATGTTCCTAATACAGTATTATGAGAAAGATGTGGGAATAATTTGTGCATTGCTTCCACATGCTTCTGGGTCTCTTCCAAACACAGGAGGGGATGTGTCCTTCCTCCTATCTCTCCTCACCATCACAAGGCAAGGTCACATGACTGTTACAGGTGTCCATTCTCCCATTCAAAAGATTCATAAGTAGAAACTTCTCTATTACATACAATCCTAACATTCAGGTTGCATTTAATTTTTTTTAAGAAGGGAGAAGGCTCAGGATATAGCTCCAAACGCATTTATGCACTTCAGTATCCTAGCAATTTTTATTATCCTGGCCACCACTAGAAAATGCCTGAATTAAAAAGAAGAAACATATCTAGAACTCTTATTTTAAGAAAGGCTTAGAAAAACAGATTCAA
This sequence comes from Urosaurus nigricauda, assembly GCA_034509955.1. Classification (NCBI taxonomy): domain Eukaryota; kingdom Metazoa; phylum Chordata; class Lepidosauria; order Squamata; family Phrynosomatidae; genus Urosaurus; species Urosaurus nigricauda. The sequence goes on along the minus strand of JAOEGL010000006.1, from coordinate 64,002,653 downwards.
AATACAATTAACTGGGATTGCAATTACATATACATATGGATTATTATTTATGGTTTGCAGTGACTTGCAGAAGGTATTGAAACAGGGTGGGAATCATTTACAGATTAAATTGCATTGGCCTAGATTGTATTGTATTAAATTGTATTGGCCTAGAAATTACCACAAAATTGAGCTTGGAGCTTTACTGGAAATGTCTCAGGCAGCACCAAAACTGAACACTTCCAGAGGGGCTACTTCTCTCCATCCCCCAATTCAGTTCCCCTTTGGGCATGGTTCAGAAGCATAGGAATGGGAAATATAGGCTGTTCTATCCTTGTCTCTTGTGGCTACCCTTGGAACATCTCAGGCAGGTCTTCCAGTAACAAATAGCATACAAAACAGAATTGACATTTTGGAAGGCTCAATAGGCAGAATTTAGACAGCTAGTGGTGGTATGTCGACTTGAATCCAGATATTTCAAACCTTGAGTTCAAGATTTTTCTGCACATCTGTCTTCAAAACTGAATCTGATTAGCATCCCTGCATAAATGGCTGCAACCACTGCCACTCACTTGTAGTGGTATACAGCATCACTTGTCCAGATCTTGTACTTCAGAGAACAGGACCCGGAACAATGGATGCAAGCTACAGGAAAAGAGATTCCATCTCAACATTAGGAGGAACTTCCTGACAGTAAGGGCTGTTCGACAGTGGAACACACTCCCTCAGAATGTGGTGGGGTCTCCCTCCTTGGAGGTCTTTAAACAGAGGCTGGATGGCCATCTGTCAGGGATGCTTTGATTGAGAGTTCCTGCATGGCAGGGGGGTTGGACTGGATGACCCGTGTGGTCTCTTCGGACTCTTACAATTCTGTGATACTGTATTTACTTGTACTAGCATATAAAAATTGGTGCAGTTATATACACTGCTGCATTGTTTTTATTCCTTTGATATAGAAACTACCATGGAAAAATATATTTGGTGTGTATATCTTTCATATTACTAAACGGGGCTTGGGATGGTACAGAGAGCACAAGACACTTAAGTAGAAGTCTTTAAAGTAACAGGGAGGGGGGGGGGATAACAACTTACCATGTTATCCATCACATTCTGGCTTGCTTGCATTGAGAATAGGGAAGTATCCTAGGGATATGCAAAAAATACACATAAATACATAAAATTATTTAGGGATAACCTTGTAAAACTTTGCTGATTAGGTTTTCATTTATGCTTTCATTCATACCTGCTTTTCTGCCTGAGGGTCTCCAAAGCAGCATTCAACTGTCTTGTTTCATTCATTTACAGACTGAGTCTCCTTTGTCTAAATTACTTGGGACCAGAAGTATTTCAATTTTTTTCAGATTTTGGAATATTTGCATATACTGTATATACTTGTCTATAAGTTGACCTCATGCATAAGTTGAGAGCAGGTTTTGGGACCAAAATTATGGATTTTGATATGACCCATGGATAGGTTGAGGGTAAATTTAGGGCCTGTAACAATGGATGTAAAGGATGAAGCAAAGGAAAACAATACCAAAGAACTTACTAAATTCCGGCAGGCATAACTGTTTGTGCTCACTAAAGACTGGGTGGATGTGGAGATAACTATGGTAAATAATAGTTGTATGTGTAGCAAAGGCAGAGGCTGGGTTATAAAAATGTGCAGATGTCATAAACAATGAAAAGGCAAAGCAAAGAAAATGGCAACTATGGGATAAAACAGATGGGCAAAATAAAGCAGCTTCCAGCTGCTATGAAAGGGTGTTTATATGAAACACTCCAAAGTGGGTGGAAACTGGAATCAAGCCACATTCCGTGGCTAAAAACTAGAGCAAAAATAAGCTGACATACTCTGGCTTAGCCCAGAAAATGTGCATCTTCGTTCCTGCATATAAACATGAGTGCAGGGTTGCAGCAAAGCAAAACAATGGAAGTGTGATAACTCCAATGAATTTAATTACAACATACACAACCAGACAGTCCAACAGGGGGCATAGGATAAAGAGGGACGAAAGGGGCATGCATGGGGGGCCTCCATGATTGTGCTTTGCCAATATATCACTTGCATACCAATTCACTAGTGCCCTATACCAGAGGAGCATCACACATGCAACTTTATGGCCAAGCAAAGGAGCAGCCATGCAATGGGATGGCATCTGGGCAGATGTGGGAGGTACTTGCAGGTCACAGATGGTGTATTTGGTCTGAATTATTTGGGGTGTGTGTGTTGGGAACTGGGCGGGAATCAAGACCACACCGGAGCCCTCCCTGACAGGAGTGAATGCTGCCTGAAGGATGCACAATTCCCACTCCTCTTTATAACATCAAATTGATTTTTGCAATCAAATGTAGTATTCTTTGAGTTGCAAATTCATGCTTCAAATATTGCAGGAAATATTGATTCACTAACTTGATAGGTTTTGAGAGGTAAATTTCTATAGCATTGTCCATACACTGTCCAAAGCAATACAAGAGCGTGAATTAATTTAATTTAAAATCTGTTTATTGTCTGTTTAGCTTACTGAGTATAGTAATGGGCTTCTTCATTGCATATTAATTTTGAAGTATGCTTGCAACCTGCCACATAGGATTTTACACAACATTTACTATTGATTTCAAGTCAAAGTTATCATACTTGGCTGAACAATGCATTACTCTTGGCTTTAATAAAGATTTTGTGATCACTGGAAAGATGCTAAAAGCTGCTGAGAAAACTTTGGTGAAATGGACAATTCCATTTGGAAATGGTTTTTGATTCAAGGGCTGCTAGCAAATGTTTTTTGAAAGGCATGTATTTTTAGTCTTTTCTTAGCTCTTTGGAGTTCATTTGATTCAAGGGTGGGACAGAAAGAATACTTTAAAAACAAACAAAATGAGGCTCAGTTTAGTCAGAGGGACAAACTTTTGCTCAACAAGGCAGCTCAAGCTTCTTCATATAGTTAATTAATTAATGTTCGTATCACAAAAAGGGTTTAAAATAGCAGAAGATGTGATATACCTGCATTACATGTTTCCTGTGAAAAAAAAGTTTAGTGTGCTGCAAGTCAAATAGACATTCAAAGAGGCAAAGAAACCAGCTTATTTAAATTCATTTTTGTATTGGCTCTACAAAAATTGGCAAGACACTGTGGACATGATAACAGTAAACTATCCTTTATGCTATTGCATCACATATTCTAGCCTTCAAGGACTTAAATGACCTACTCTTTGGTCTTAATAAAACACAATGGGCACATTTAGGCTGTTTTGAAATAGGAGGAAGTACCCGATTTTGTTCCTGTTCTTTCTAATTTTATGTTGGAGATCCATGCACATTTTGATTATATTTCTTGATATGATCAGACTTTTTATACCAGATTAGCACGTTGGTTTATTTTAATTCACTTTAAATTTGAAAACAAACAGGAACAAAATCTAGGACTTTTCAGTCAGTCTGGATGCATTCACCCTCTTTCAGATTAAAAACAACCCCTTACCTGTGTGAATCCATTAAAAGCACTGCTGGGTGCCTAAGTAGAATTAGAAATCAGAACAAAATCTTTATTAGCATCATTTTAATATCACAATCTCATTTGCACATTACAAAACAGAGTTTAAAAAATCAAAAAGATAAAAACGAAGGGAAATAGTAAAAATTTTGTCAAGCATTGTGACATGACTGATCACCAAATTAAATGGCTAAAAAAGAGAGAAAGAAAAAAAAAATGATACTTTTTAGAATATGAAAAAACTGGAGGTACATATATTGTGTTAGACAACAGAAAACTGTAAATTAACAAGCTACGGTAAGAATTAGATGGTGAAGTTAACAGCCAACCTCGTTGTGGTCAACGTAGTATATGGTTGAACTGTACCAAATTGGGCATGTTGGTAGGATCAGTAAAGTTAGCAAAGGAGGACAGGGAGAAGAACATAGAAAAGGACAGTTCATAAGACACAAGGTTATATATATGTATATATGACCTAAGGAACTCTCATTTCTAGACTATGCTACACACTGGGGTAGGTACCTCTTCTTTATCAGCCTCTATTTCCTGGTACAATAATCCATATCTCCGGTTAGCAATTTCATCTTCAGATAAATCTGAGCTGTTGGTCTCATTGTCTTTGGGGCTAGTGGAGCTCTCGGTGCTAGCATTTCTGGAATTTCCCATTTTGAAGAGCACCAGCGGTCTACCTATCTCCTTGTTTGGTCCAAAGCTGCTAATATTTGCCTGTTCCCCAGATGATCCTTGCCTTAAAGGGATTTCCTGATTCTGGTGGCTTTGTGTTATACCCACAGCTCCATAGCTGTTATCTAAACCTCCCAAATCTTCTGTAGACCATTTCTCATTAAAATCTGGCCAGGGGTTCTCCATGTTTCCATCCACAGAACCTTTTGTGGGAGGAAAGGGCCAGTTATCACTTCCATTTACTTGGCTAGAAAACCCCCAGGAATCATTATTAACTGTTGGATCCCAGTTTGTTTGCCAGGGATCCATTTCCATTGTTTCAGGGAAACTAAAGTTATTGTCAAGTTCTTCAGCGATGGAAAATGCTTCCCCATCTACAGATAAATCTTCCACATTACCTAGCCAAGATTGACTGAGATTTGCATTAGCTGTGTCTGAACTAGGCTGCAGAACCATATCATTTTCAAAGGGTATAAAGGTAGCTTGGCATTCATCAGCAAAATTGCTGCTTTCAGAGATGGTGTGACTATGATCTTCACTTGCTTTATCAGGCTCTTCTGTACCACGTATCTCCTCATCACATACAGGATTTTCAGCCTCTCCAGCTGTTTTGTCTCTGATCTCTAGGTTAGCCAATACTGTAAGATTTGCCATTTCATTTTCCTGAGCCCAATTTATGGCCACATTTCTAGCAGTGGGTAAGTCATCCACACACACTGTTTTATGATCTTGATTCCGGAAACCTAAACCTTTCTCTGTTTCAAATCTGTTACATTCTATAGCTGTACAATCACTCACCTCATAACCCAACCCTATATTCACTACATCCTCAGCATCTCTTTTACTTTCCTGCTGCATCACAGGAGCCTCATTAAATTCTGGGCTAATTTCCTGAAGGCAATTGCCAACAGTCTCTGGTTGTCTATTGTCATATTCTGACTCACTTACAACTTCTGCCTCAATGATTTTCAGGGTTTCATGGTGTGTGTTTGCTAAGGCCTCATGATGATCTACTTCACTGTAGATTTTATTGCCACAATCTCCCTGTGGAAACTTCTCTGTGCAGTCTAGCTCCTTGCACTTAACATCTCTGATTTCTACCTTTTCACACGGCTCCACATTTGCCCACAAAGACTCTTCTGTTTCCTGTTTCTCTTCTTCTGTCTCTGCCATACTAAACGGGTCTCCATCGAAAAAGCTATCAGTTTTCACTTCAGGGCTTTCAGCCAAAGTTTCACCCACTAAAGTCTTGTTAGCTTCCTCCAAATCTGTGCCACTGTCCATAATGTGGCTAGAGTCCAGGTATGGTTCTGGGAAAGTGTTTTCATTTCCATCTATAAAGACTGTCCAAGTTGCACCTTCTTCTTGCTGGCCTACTGCAGGCCAAACAGTAGTAGCCAGTGCACCAGACGATTCTGTTGAGGTTTGCTCTGCCTCAGGGAAAGGCAAAGGACCACCGCCTGCAGCTTTTTCCTGGCTCTCACTGGCTGCACTACCATCTAGGCCCAAGTTAAGAGAACCTAGATCAGTTTGGGCTTTGTTAACATCTTCTGTTGACCCATTGTTTGGGTTTTCCTCCATGACCAGGTTACACAGGGAAAGACTTTTTGAAGAGTCAGGCTTTAGGCAGACAGAAAAGTAAAGAAAAAAACAAGATGAAAAAAGATAAAGATGGTCTTGATGAGAAACACACAGAATTCAATATCTTACTATGGTCATTTTAGTTTAGAAATGAAGCATGACTAAATTAAGGAATTAACCACAACTGCAATATTTGTGTGAATCATGAGCATTTAGAGACACTAGTTATCTATCTAAAGAGTTTTGCTAGATGAAACAGAAAAGGTCTGCTTACCGGCTGCACAAGTTCACTGCTTGTCTGTGTGAAGATAAAGCATATTAACAATTTTTAAAAGATGTCATTTGGTGATTGAGACATGGTATCATGCTTCTAAAAGCAAACAGTGGCCAAAATCTTATATGGTTGTGAGCAGTATTAGTTTCACATACAGAATTCAGCTACGATTCCCCTGTTACCAGCCTCAGGACTCACTGTGTCACTTCTACAGTGTCTTCCTAATGGTTATTCTGTGGCCAGTGGAGAGTGGGAAGGGAATTAGAGAAGCATATGGTAATGTTTCCACAGTAAGATGCAAATCAAGGATGTCTTCCATCATAATCCACTGGAGTCCTCTGGAGGTCTCAGAAGATGATCTGTCTGGCTATGGACGACAGAGGGAATGGAGAAGCATCTGGCTATGGGAACATTGCTAGAGGCTTCTCCAAACCCCTCCATTTCCACCAGCAACAGAATGGTATGTGGTGGGAAGGAGCTATCAGAGCAACATGGTGAGTCCTGGGCAGGCTTTCGTCATTGCAAAGGAAATATGGGAATCCTAACCTCATCACTGATCAAGCAAGTACATACACAAACATAAAGCGAGTTTCTGCTTTTTCTGCTTGCATATGTCACTAACAGGATTCCTAAGAATGTCTCATTTAGCAGGACATTTTCACATTGCTAGCTAATTAAGAACTATCTAATTACTTTATGTTGAACCATCTCCTTATGTAAAGATGGATTCACAGGTATCACTCCAGTTAGCTCTTTTGAAAGGATTCATAACTACTGGATGTAATCCTGCTAGTTCATATAGGATAGCAATGAATAAAACTGACACTGCACCCCATTTTGTGGGTGAACAGTATATAGGTTCAGAGTTCCTCATTATTCATACACCCATTTCTATGGAAATCCCCTATAACACATCGTATACATTTAGATTGTTCAACTTCAGTTCAAGTTCCAACGTAGTCCTGAAGCTCACTGGCTAATAAAACCAGTCATCTCTCTCAAATGCAGAGCTTTTGTGAAGCTAAAATGGAAAAACTTCATCTGTGCTGTTGTGAGCTCCTGGAAGAAGGTCAGGATACAAAACTGATAAAGCACTAGTCTCAATTATGAATTGCAGTAGAGTTTACAGCTGATTTAAAGTTGATAGCTGATTCAAAACAATGTCTTCACATAGATCAATGAATCAGTAGCAGAGCTGAGGCTTTTCAAGTACCCAATGAAACTAGGTTTTCTTTCACCTAAAGGACCCAGGGACTTGAAACCTGGAAGCCTCACCTATATTGTGAGACAGGCAGTATTTTAAGAGAGTTGAAGATGCATGCATCCTTCATCCCAGCATCACATCTGGTCAAACAGATTTTGCAGTTTTGAAACAACACAAGGCTCTATGAAAATTGCTTTCAAAAGGTGAATATGGGTTGACATACCATGAGAATCCATTTTTGGGGCTGTAAGTCTATACCAGGGTTCCTAGGAATAAGCCCCACTAAAGTGAATGTGTTATCAGAGTTCTGAAAATTACAATCGTTCTTTAAAAAAAAAACTCAGGCAAAGTTATCACATTAAAGTTTGAGGCTATATATTTAAATATATTGTTAAATATAAATAGTTATATATACGGTAATATATATAGCCATAGTTAAATATATAGTTAAAGGCAAACATAGTTATTTCTTTGCTTTATCTTCTCATCCTTTTTGACATGTGCACACTTTCTTAACCCTGCCTGGGTCTGGTCGCCCCCCCCCCCCCCAAATCACACAGCTATGATTTACTGCTGTTCCCTCCTCATCCATCCATCCTTTAAGGTAAGCACAAATAGCTATACTTGCTAGAATTTTATAGGTCCTTTGGCATCATTTTCTTGGTTTCGTCCTTTACACTATCTGTTAACATTAACCTAGATTTTACCCTTGACTTACCATGGGTCATATCAAATCCATACTTTTGTCCCCCAAACCTACCCTCAATTTATATATGAGGTCGACTTATAGTCGAGTATATATGGTAGGCATGACTGATTTCAGCAGAATCTGCTTATAATCAAGTATGCCTACAACTGAAGCACTCTATTTATAGAAGTTTCACAGTAATGGGATATAAAAATAACATTAATAAAAAATAGTGGAAAAAAATCTGAAAGATGCACATTTCAAAAGCTGACACCTTATAGTTATGACCTCCTCAGGATTTGGAATCCCTGCTAGTTTTCTGAGACAATGTGTTAGATCTAGACGTAGTAACCTCTAGAATAAACTGGGATGGGAACCATGCGGCCTCTAGAGGATACTGGACTACAAAATCCAGCAGCCCTAGTCAGCCGTGCCAGTGATGAAGCCTGCTGAGAGTTGTAGTCCAAGAATATCTGGGGGACCACATTACTCTCACTTCTAAAGCAAAATAATGAAATCATCAATCCCTAAATTAAGGACTAATTTAGATATCACTAATCTTAGTCATCATTGATGTGTTTTACAGTTATCAATGTGGTTATTGTAGGTATTACTAAGTTTGGATCCGGTCATATGTGTGTCTGCACACTGCTCTACCAAACCTTCACCAGAAAACCATGGAGCTTTACAGACTGCCCAAAAAGGGCTGCCTGGAGCCACCTATTATTCCTCCGCACTGTTGCTGCAGCAACCAAATGGAGCGGCTAAGGTGCACAGGAAAAAAGGAGCCCGAAAAACTGGCTCCTTTTTGCGTTGCACCTGCAATTAAACAAGCTCCTTTGGCCACATTCATGACGTCGCAGGTGCGCTGTGCCATATCAACACTGCGCACCTGCAACGTCATCGCTCCGCAGCGCCGTCTGTCCTGTCCATGTGCTAGGGTTGTGGAGCGTCTATTCACTCTGCTCCCAGGCAACTCTAGCAAGTTGCCAGGGCACCCAAAAGCATCCGTCTGTATAGGGCCCATGAAGAATTATGTTACTACTGATTCTATCTTCTAGGTGGCTAACCAACCTTCTGGAAATCTCTAGACACCTGCCGGGAGCCTTGCCTCCTGCCTGACCCTTGTCACAATCCTGCATTTTTTTCCTCTCCTGCCCACTACCTTTTATTGTTCCTGCTGTTCACGGGTGTTATCTTCATTCTGCCAGAGACAACTGATACTCATTCCTAGTCTATTTTTGTCATGCAGTGTCTATTTATCTTCTCTGCCAGTTTGAATAGACCTTGAGAACCTCAAAGACTTTGCAGGGTGACTATTATGCAGCTGGCTTATACAGACATTACAGAAGACATGCTAGATATATGGCCAAAAATGGACTGTGTTGTTCTGTGAGTCTGTTCTGGAAAATTATGGCATGAAAGTTAATAGAAGTAGGGAAATTAGCTATCCAAATTATACCTAATTGAATGAATTTGCATTTGTTCCATTACATTTCTTTTTAAAAAGTAATGTTTTAAAATCCTTATAAGAAAGCAATTTGACAATAAGCCATGTAAATGTTTTTACTGTAAAATCTGTAAAGTGAAATTTGAAAGCAGGGTTCCCAGTTAGTATTTTATCAATGCAGTTTTCTCTTTTTAAAAAAGGCTAATTAATACCATTCAAAACAAAGATTTATTGAGACAGAACAGGCAAACTAATGGAGTGGTGTGGAATACTGATGCCTCATATTTGCTAGTAAAAATCTGCTATGATTTGTCATACCCAAAATGTAATACAGTTGAACCTCCATATCCATGGATACTTTATCCATGGATTCAATCATCCATGGCTTGAAAATATTTTAAAAATACATAAATTCCAAAAAGCAAACTTTCATTTTGCTATTTTACATAAGGAACATCATTTTACTATTCCATTGTATTTAATGGGACTTGAGAATACATAGGGGTTCTGGAACCAAGCCCCAGTGGATACCAAGCACCTATTGTACAGCAATTTTTATTAGACAGTGATTTCAAAGCTTCAGGATACTTACAAAAATACACACAGAAAATGTCCCAGTCTTTATTCAAAACAAAATCAAAAACTGAATTTATACACAGTCATAAGTGTTATCCTTGCCTCTCCCTCCCTTCATTCTAAAATTTTGACTGAAAGCTCTTTGGGGCAGAGAAATGGTTTTTCCCCTGAAGCTGTTCTGTAGAATATCTTTGAAACTGATGATGCTATAAAAATAGAACAAAACAAAGCAAAACAAACATGACAGCATGCAAAGATAAAAAGCTACCTTACCGTCCATAAATCCCAGGGTAGCGTCTGAGCAGTGGGGAAAGAAGGATAGGGTTGAAAACCTCATTTCTACACCCTTTTATGTGCTGTAAAGCATAATTAAACAGCAGCATGATTATTCATGTGTGAGCAACAAAGTATGATTTAACATTCTTTTATGGGATGGACAGTGTGTAGGCTATTGCATAAATCTCTATTCATTTGGTCTGTGCAAGTCAAAGCACTATGAAAAAGGGATACTGACGTTCATCTTCACAATCCTGGTATAATAAACCTGATAGAAATGAACAGGAAAAACTTAGGAAAACTGTTGCAATACTTAGTGCTATTTCACACATTACATTTTTAAAATGTGTACCAAGATATTAAAGTCTTCACACAAGCATGCTTATCTGTGGTTATCACCTGCTCCATCTTTTCTTGATAGTGGGAAAGCACTTTTTGCCCATTCATGGTGTGCAGTGACACTCAGTTAATCTTGTATCAAACTTATGGGGGCTTTTCAAACACCATAGAATTCAGTGAGTAAACACACTGCCACAGCAAAATGATCAGAGCTCAACTGATAAGATACAAGATACAAGGGGGTATTGTAAAGTTTTAATGATCACCTTTTTAAATAATTAACAGAAAGTTTGTTTTGATTTGTAGTTGTTAATTTATCTCTATGTAGCCACTATCTAGATTTACACATTCTCCCCAGGGTATCTTGACCCTTCAAATCCCCTCCAAATAACTGATATTGTAGAAGTCTGCAGATTGTGCCTTACGAGGGGGTATCATAAAGTAATAATTATCACCCGGAAGTTATCATGACATATTGATGAAATTTTGTCAGTGTCATCATTGGTCTCTAAGTGCACATTGCTGAGAAAATCAGCTCATTATGTCCTTTATTTTTGTGACTGGCTGTGCCAGAAGTGACTAAAGTGTAAAATCCTCGTCAGGCACAATCTGCAGGCTTCTACAATAATGGTATTTGGAGGGTCAAGAAACGCTGGGGAAAATGTGTAAATTTGGATGGTGACTACATAGAGATAAGTTAACAACTACAAATCAAAACAATATACTGTATGTAGAACTAAGTAGGACTGTTAAGACAGCAGGCAGGAAGAGAAGAACAGGTTGCATATCTGTAACTGTGGTTCTTCAAGTGCTCATTTGTGAACTCACACCCTGGGGCTGTTCTGCACCCATGCAGTGCATCTTTGGAACCTTCTGGAATAGATATACAAGCTTTTTGGCAGTAGCTCTGCCCATCCTCCATTTTATCCCTCTATACTCGCTCCATTTCCTCAGTTCCAAAGGACGCTGCATAACAGCATCCAATGAATCAAGTGGCAGGATACATGATGAGGGGCGGAGGGGCTGATTTGTGTGAGGTCACAGATGACCGCTTGAAGAACCACAGTTACAGATATGCAACCTGTACTTCTTGTTCGTGGTCTCTGTGACTTACACTGGGGAGACTAGCAAGCTACTCAAAAGGAGGTGAGAGTGTCACGCTAGAAAAATTATGACTAAGTCAGTTGTACCAAGAAAACTCCAACTTTACTGAACAGACTGCGAAAAATAAAATCCTTACTACCCCAGGGATAACTGAAACTCATTTTAGGGAGGAGAGTAAAACAGCTCTCCCAAAAGCTGCATCCAATCTAGCCCGAGGATGCACATGGTAATGAGAGACAAAGGTTAGTGGGTGGGACTAGGCAAAAGCTCTGCAAACTTCCTCAATAGAAACTTCTGCCAAGAAGGCTGAGGACACACCTACCGCTCATATTGAGTGGGCTCCAATTCTAAGTGGAAGTTCTTTCTTTGCCAATTCATAAGACAAGTGAATGGCCGAAACCACCTACTTTGAAAACTGCTATGGTGATACTGGCTGACCAAGTTTTAAAAAACCAAAGAGTTTTTTAGTATGTCAACAGCTTGACGTTCTGTTGATATTATAAGCCAGCTCCTGACGAACGTCCAAACAAAGAAGGCTATGTTCGAAATCCAAAAAAGGGTGCTGCATGGAGGCAGATAAGACAACATCCTGGTTTAAATGGAATGCCGAAACCACTGAGTAGGAAGGAGATGTCAGGATGGAGGACAACTTTGTCCCGATGAAACCACAAATTGGGGGGAGCACATAGCTCACTAGGAGACACCCTCAAAAAGGCCATTTTCTAGGTAAGTAAATGAAGATCACAGGATGCCATCAGTTCAAATGGCTTCCTGGTGAACTGTGATAATACAGAATTAAGGCTCCATTTTGGTGTTGGTCCTACATTGGAGGATGAAGATTTCTAAAACGCTTAAGGAACTTTGAATCAAAGGGTCTTGAAAACAAGAGGGAAGCCCAGATTGCTGTTGATGAAAGGAAATTGCCAACAGGTAACACCATAATGATGAAAACAACAGTCCAACATCTGCCAGGAAAAGAAAGAACCCCAGTACATGCATGGATTGGGATAAGGATGGGGAGAGTCCTCTAGAGTTCAGGAATGTAACAAATTTAGTCTACTTGTACCAACAGGACTCCTGCATCGATTGTTTATGGGCCACCCTCAAGACATTAATTATCAAATCAGGTAAGTTCTCTACCTGCAAATCATTCATGCATGAGAAGTAGAGTTCTGAGATCCGGATTTCAAACATGACCTTTGTGAATTGTGAGGAGATCGGGTTTCAGAGGCAGCTGGACGATAGTCCCATGTGCCATTTGTGACAAGTGGCTGATGACCTGCTGAGTCCATAGGCCAACATGCTCTCTTCTCCAGGGAGGTAGATTGTGTGATCTATCCAAGAATGCACCAGTTGCAGATCTGAATTATGATCTAGATTTAAGTCTTTGATTTCATTCCACCTTGTTTATTGATGTAATATACCGTGTTTCCCCGAAAATAAGACATATGCAAAAAATAAGACCTAGTAGAGATTTTGCTGAATTGCTAAATATAAGGCCTCCCTTGAAAGTAAGCCCTCGCAAAGCTTTCTGCCTCCAACCCCAACGTTCCCTTCTGCAGCTCACTGGTCGCTTGCTGCCATCCCCAGAGAGAGAGAGAAAGCAAACTGAGGATGAGACAAACAGTAGCAAGAAGCAAGGAGAAAAAGCTGCTTTGAGCAGCTGCAAAGGGCACCTGCCTGCTTGGAAAAGATGAAAAGGGCGCCTGGATGATGCATGTGCACACCTGGTGAAATCCCTGGTGCTGGCGAAATCACTCGTGCTCCTGCTGCTCCTTTTTTCTCTTCCTGCAGCAAACACAGAGATGCCCAGGGAAGGGAAAAGGAGGGAAACGGAGGAACCCAGGGGAGGGAAAAAGGAGGGAATCGGAGGAGCCCAGGGGAGGGAAAAGGAGGGAATCGGAGGAGCCCAGGGGAGGGAAAAGGAGGAAGGAAAAAATCCGAGGTTCCAGGGAAGGAGGGGAAAAATGGAGACATCCCCTGAAAATAAGCCCTAGTGCCTCTTTGGGAGCAAAAATTAATATAAGACAGTGTCTTATTTTCGGGGAAACACAGTACAGTATTGCAGTCGTGTTGTTGGTGACTATCTTGATTGTCCTGGCAATGAAAAGGGCTTCAAAGGCACAGAGAGCCTTTTTGACTGCCAGCATCTTATGTGGAGAGCTGCTTCCTCAGTCAACCATGTCCCCCATGGAGAGTCCCTTCGTGTGAGCACCTGAGCAATGCAGGGAGGCATCTGAGGTGATGGCCAGCTGTGGCTGGGGCAGAAGAAAGGGCATGCCAACACACACATTCATCAGATCAAGCCACCATTCCAGGGAACACTGGACATGTCTTGGCATTGTGATCATTTTGCCAAGCAGCCAGGAACCATGACTGGAGTGGTTCAAACTGAAGTCTCGTCCAAGGTGTTGCAGCAATGGTAGAGGTGATATGGCCTAGCAATGTTTGGATTCAATGTGCTTGGAGTCGTTGGGACCACTGGCAACGTAATGTCTGAATTAAGAGTGTGAAATCTTTCCTCTGGAAGGAATGTTCTGGCAAAATCTTAGTCCAGAAGAGCTCCTATGAAAGAGATCCTCTGCACTGGGGGTAAGACAAGATTTTGCTACCAGTCTGAACGAATTGAGAAGGTACAAGGCATAATCATTGTGATGCTGGAGTCACAATCTGGACTGTGCTACCAGGAGCCATTTGTCTATGTAGGGAAACAGTGTAATCCTCTGCTTTCGAAGCCAGGTTGCCATTACTGTCATGCATTTTGAACACAATCCGAACAGAAGGACACAAAACTGAAAAGCAGTACCTTCCACTGCAAAAGACAGGAACTGGTGATTCAGTGGATTAATTCCTATGTGGAAACTAGTGTTTTTGAGGTTGACAATGGCAAACCACTGTCCTTTCTCTAGGAGAGGGAGAATGGATGACAAGGTGACCACCCAGAAATTTTGGTATGCAATGTATGAGTTCCTCAGATCTAAGATGGGACGGAAGCCTCCACCTTTTTTGTTGATGATGAAATACTGGGAGAAGAACCCCCAATAGACTGAGGAAGGAAAGATGAACTCAATGGTATCCTTGTCCAGCAAGGTTGATATTTCTTCCAGGAAACGCTGGAAGGGGGAATATCATGGTTTAAACCTTTCAAATTCAATGTGGTACCCCCTCTGGATGATTCCAAGGACCCAAGAATTGGTAGCGGTTTTGATCTAAGAGTGGTAGAAGCGGGCCAGTCTGTTGCTGAATGTAGGGGTAGTGGGAGGGACTGTAGGGGAGAAGTCAAATATGCTTCCTTGGTTGCGCAAGCTGACTCTTCTTGAAGGTCAGCCTGTACTTGGTGGTCGATTGTTTCTTCCCCAACAAGGAAGACTGAGCATGGGCCCAATAAGACTGAACGACCGCCAGGACTGAATGACCATATCTGTGCCAAGTACAAATGATTTTAAAGAGCTTGAGATCTGTATGATCCTTGAGCCTGTCACAGCCTATTTGTGGGCTGTGGATCACATCTTTTGGGTATATTCTAATTTCTCATTAGTGCTCTTATTGAAGAGACCAGACTCCTCAAATGGTAGGTCTTCAATAGTAGCTCAACCTTGCAATGAGAATCCCAAGAAGTACAGACAAGCATGTTGACAAAGCGATATTGCTTCAGTGATGATTTTTGCTGAACAGTCTGTGACATGACATGCTGCATTTATTTGTTGGCCTGAAAGGGAATGCTCTTCTGCTTGAAGCTTCTCAAAGAGGGGTAGCATGCGTTCTCAAAGATTTTGCTGACATGCCCCAATACATGTGGTATAATTGGCTACTCTTATGCCGAGGGAGAAGAAGAAGAGAACTTTTCACCATTAGGTCTAAATTCTTGTCTTCATTATCACCTGGTGTCAAGGATGATTTTCGTAGAAGTTTCAAATGTGAAGTTGCAACAACAACAGAATTGGGTTGTGCATGTTCCAGCAGCCATTCTGATTCTGTGTTCACCACCGAGTAAAGATTATCCATTTTCTTGGACATGGAAGGGATAGTTGAAGGGGTGGCCCATGATTTTCTAGAAATCTTCAACAGTGGGAGCAGCAGTGGGATAGAAAGTGGAGTTGGGACCTTTGCTGAATCCAACAATAAACCAGATCCATCAGTTCCAACTCTTGCTGCTTGACTTGGATCTCCAAAGCATTCACCATTCTGAATATCTGTTCAGAAAAGGCCCAAATGTCGTCAGTAGGGGAGGCCAATTCATGCTCAACTAGACAGCGTGCTGGGGACCTGCCCCATAAAACGTCTAAAGATGACATGTCCGAGCCCTCAGTTCTCAACTCTGGTGACACTGATCATAGGTAAAGTTTAGATAAGCCCTCCATCAGACTTGGGTCTGTGTATCGCAGTACAGCATCTTGTGTTTTGGTACCGTGGTCATTTTTGCCATGGAGGGTCTCAGTACTATGAGATTCAGCTGGTGAAGGTCCATACAGTGGTGAGCTCCCTCCCGTGAATGGGGCTCCATATTTCCGTGACGAAAACCTTTATGGTGCGAAAGTGACACAGGCACAAACTACAGTATCACAAATCTAGCTGGGGAGTGTCCCACCAGCATATGGTAATATGGCACCTCACAGACATGGCCTCTGTCCAGGTAATAATGGGTGTGATGTCCATAAAACATATCCCTTGAGGGAGAATGATACAGGGAGCAATATCAGGGATAACCACCGTATCAATTCTCATATTCAGGTTCACCAGAACTCTTTCAAAGAGATTGACACGACATCAATCTTTGCCTTGAATAGTATCTAGACTCCACTGTATGCTGGCAGATTGGTGATCAGGAGCAAGATGATGATGTTGAAACCCGGACAACTAGATGATGTCAAGGTAGAGACTGAAAAGGTGAAGGGCTCCTAAAACGACAAGGCAGAGATGTAACAGGTGAGGGGATCCTTAAACCTTTCAACAGAAAGACAATCTCTGATTGTTCCTGTTGAATAGATGCCTGAGTCACCATGGTTTATGACACTCGTGGGCGAATCAAATCGAGAGGGATTTAGAGTTGACCTGAATGATTTTCAAGATTCAACTGCTAACTGGATTGTTGGCTCTGGTGGCACCGAGGAATGTAGTTGAGCCTCAGTTTCTATAACTTGATCCCTGTGGGATAAACGTTTGGGTCTTTTCTTCTTCTAGTGCCTCATCTTGTCATGTAGAGGGCGAGAGGTAGAAGGTGTTTTTTCAAGAGAACATCCCAGAGTCAAGGTGACAATCTGATGGGCTGACAACAAGCAATCAGGTGTAGCCTTCAAAGCCAGAGTTGATTTGAATCTCCTGTCACTGCTATTGAAGAAGACTTGCTCTGTTTCAGAGCTTCTCCCCTTGCATCAGTTGTTGACTGGGCATTCTGATGCCCTATGCACACCAGACTCCATGGAACAAATACTGTAGTGGAGAGTGGCTGGGAGACCTTCAGGGCCTGTACATACACCAGCACCTTAGGCAAGGATTGCTGGTTCTTGCCTGCCTGTGGCATAAAAGCATTATAATGGGGACATGAATGGACATTATGTAGCTCTCCCAAACAAAAAACGCAGCATCAGTGGCCATCTCTGCCCAGTAACTTCACTCCACAACCAGTGAACCTCTTAAAAGAGGAGGTGGACGCCATTGGGCAGTCAGGTAAAGAAATATGTACAGTCTGTTAATGCCAAAAGAATTATCTGAAAAACAATCCAGTCAGCAGGACACAGAAAACCAAGCTGAAGTTGTTGAAAAATCGAGTCAAAGCTGAAAAGTGTTATAAAAGAGAGATTCCTCTGATGCTGCTCACATGTTGGACAAAAAGGAACTGGGAGAATTGAGCAGGAACAGAGGGATAAAATGGAAGATGGACAGTGTTACTGCCAGAAAATTTGCAGATCTATTCTAGAAGGTTCTGCAGATGCACTGTGAAGGTGCAGAACACGTCCAGTGTGTGAATCAGAGACCATGAAGAAGAAATCCTGTTACACTGCTGGAAGACACAAAGTAAGAAAACAGCTTCCAGGAAGTGATTCAGCATACACTAGTAAAGAGATTGAGCTGGAGGGAAAGAGAATGTTAGGAGTTGACTGCAAACTTTTTAAAATAAAGTTCCTTGGTTTTGTTATATAACTTCTGCTTGAATCTTGGAAATACTTGCAGATCCTTGGAAATACGTGAAACACCTATTATGTTTTTCTATGGCAAAAAAGATGCACAGGACAGTAATCCTTTTCACTCACTTCAAGGACTAAAAATGTGTCTGCCCAGACAACTGAACAATTGTACAATGGCTTCTCTTTCTGGTCTGCTGTAAATTGCCCAGACTTGATTTTCTTCCTCTTAAATTTGCCTTCACTGACCACAATCAAAACAGTAATTCAACTGGGTCAAACCACTTCCTGATATACCAGAAAGGCCATATATTCTTGGTTTTGATCATCTCAGTTTAGGTCTAACAAACTACAGCCTTGGGTTTTCTTCTCTTCTACTCATAACATTGAATTTTAATAGCTTCTCTAAATGCCCTGAACATTGGATATCTGAAGGACTACCTCATCTTATATGAACTGCTTTACTCCTTAAGTGTTTCAGGGACAGCTATTCTCTACATCACATTGGTGGCAAATGGGAGAGTGCTTATGGAGTAGGAAAGGGCGTACTTTGTGGTTGTAACTAATCTCCCTACCCATGAGGATCTACCTGGAACACTCTTAATCTTTAACCACCTCTCTATCAATGTTTTCATTCCAACGTGGATGTGAACAGTTGGACATATATTTTTAGTTTCAATGCTATGGATTTCTGTAATTTGTAGTTTTGTGAGATATTTCAGAAATCCATAGCATTGAGCCATGATAGTTCAAGCAATGTCAAACAGTATTATTTCTGCAATGCAGATGAACTCTTGCTAATTGGAATGTATATTGAGCATTTCTGCTATCTGGGCTGTTTTTTTGTTTCACATGTTTGTTGTCAGATTTTAGTTAGAACTGAAGTAGATTCTGTGTCTCTGTAGCCTAAAGCAGCTTAATTGGTATGTTATCTGTTCCTAGTGTTTTATTTCTCTGAAGTGATCTGAGTGCAGCTTCCACTTCATTTCCTAAAATTGTAAGTTCATCTTTAAATGATTCTTCCTTGCATGAATCTGTCATTCTTTCCATTCTTACATAGTTCTTCAGTGTATTGTTTCCATTGTCTTTTTATTTCTACCTGACCATGTAATGTTTTCCCCAAATGTGGTAGAACCTTCCCACTTTTGGTTGAGATATTTACCCTTCTCTGTCAGAGAGCTCTGGTGCTACAACAAACTACAAACATACCATACTGTAGAGCCATGGCAATTAAAGCAGTGTCAAACTGCATTATTTCTGCAGTGCAGATGCTGCCCAAGAAAGGAAAGATCAGGGATTGCAGTGACCACAAGACCACAGAAATACTAATTTCCCATGTAAGCAAAGTGATGTTCAAAATTCGGCAAAAAAAATTTTTAAAACATGTATGGAGGAATAAATAGCAGATGTCCAAGCTGGGTTCAAAAAAGGAAACACGCTGGATAATGGAGCGCACCAAAGAATTTCAGAAGAAATTTAGAAGAAATTTCAGAAGAAATTTAGCTGGTGCTCTTAACATTAAGAAAACAAAAATAATAGACACAGATGATTAACATAACTTTAAAGCAGACAATGACGATATTAAAATAGTCACACTTTTGCTTACTCATTAATAGCCACACATTGCTCATCCATTAATCAAAAGGAGACTTCAATCAAGAAATGAGAAGACCAGGACTGGAAAGAGCAGCTATGAAGGAACTATCAAGATCCTGAAGTGCAAAGATAGATCACTGAATACTAAAATTTAGGTAGTTGATGTCATCACTTTTCCAATTTCTATATAAGGTTGTGAAAGCTGGACAGTGATGAAAGCTTATTGCAAGAAAATCAATTTATTTGAAATATAGTGCTGGAGAAGAATTCAACGGACTACTACCATGGACTATTCAAAAGTCAAATAAATGGGTCCTAGAGTAAATCAAGTCTGAACTCTCTCTAGAAGCCAAGATGACTAAACTGAAACTGTCATACTTTGGCCATAGCATGAGAAGATATGACTGAGTAAAAAAGACAATAATGCTTGATAAGGAAGAGGGCTGTAGGAAAAGAGGAAGACTACATTACAGATGAATAGACTCAATCAAGGAAGCTACAGCTCTGAGTCAGCCAGACCTGAGCAGGGTTGTTGATGATGGTGTGATTTGGAGGTGTCTCATTTGTAGGGTCACCATACGTCGAGGCTGACATGATGGCAGTTAACAAAGAAACAGCAAATTTGTATGAGCAGGCAAATACTGTAGTGACTCTCACTCCAGTTCCTGCACATCTTCCTTTTCTCTCAGAATTCCAAGATGCTGAAGTTGCTTAATTCAAAATCTATCATGTTTACATCATGTTTACACTATTGCTAAACTCTAAGAGAAGCTAAATTCTACAATCAGTACATATTTAACAAACTGAGATTTGTTTAACTTTGCCTACATTGGGAATACCTTTCTTGGACTAGCCAGAAAGCACAGGAAAAAAGCTGTCCAAAATCCTCTATCACAGTGTACATTACATAATTTTAAGTATACTTAGCTATGCAGCAGAGGTGCTAAGCCACCTTGTTAGAACTGTGGAGATGCTTAAGGGGACACTGGTAGGAGTGCCCCAATGCACACTGGCATTTCCTAGACAGTGTCCTGATGCACAATGGGATCAATGCAGAAGACACACGAACATTGGTCCTGATGCACATTGGTCCTGATGCACATTGGTCTTGGTGTGCGCTGGTCCCAATGTTTATTGGTACCTTTGCTGGCTTCCCTGTATAGTAACATAACAGCAGCCCTTTACTGAATATGGACAGCATGGAACTGCTCAATTCTAATTCCAAAAAAAGTAACTGTTTATGAAGATGTAAGTCCCCAACGGGATTTGATCACTAGGTTCTTCATCATGCTTGATGAAGTGAGCTTTGAAAGCTAGCAACTGGGTTGTTTTGTTTGTTTGTTTGTTTTGGCGCCTTCTGGTTGGCCTAATAAAGTTATCACTAACAACTATTTTGGATTTTGAATTTATTTAATGGTAAACCAGGCTGCTTCTGCATTTTGCTTACTATGCATACCTTTGTATGTGTGTGCATTTTTTTTAAAACTAGGTTGCTTAATCAGTTCTGGTTTTGCAAATCCTGTTTAGTGATGGGCAAGCAGATAGGAAGTCCCATACACAGCCACTATAAATCTTGTTCAGCTGTACATGTGACTCTGTGTACTTCAAAAGTCATTATGCCCAAAAGACATACACATCTCATTGTAATCAGGCCTCAAGCAAACTTTTCTTAGAAGGCTGATTAAACCTTACTTTTCTTAATTCCATTTTTTGTGCTTCCACTGAATTGTGTCTTAACAAAGCACAAATTATGGTATACCTGGCACAATACATTTTTTAAAAAGAAAAATAAATAAATACCTGAGACATTGGTGAATGGGCTGGCACAGTAGATGCAGCATCAGGTTTGAAGGGATCAAAGTCCAGATCCAACAATGACTCTTCTTTTTTAGGTTCGAGAATTTCATTCTGTTAAAAAGACACACTATTTTACAATCCCTTTGAAAAATCATATCTAATTGAGCTTTCCCTCAAATTTCGGTATTTACTGCATTTAAAAATGTTTTTCTAGTGTACAATATCAAAGTAACGTGTACAACATAAACCACAGATAAAAATAAATGAAATTATTAGATACTGTCTTGAAGTGGGTATCCAGTGCTGCCATTCCTCTCACATAACATTCTTTGATCCACTATATCTGGTCCTCCATATCCACAGATTCTGTGTCCATGGAGTCCACCATCCATGATTTGAATATATATATATATATTTTAAATTCCAAAAAACAAATCTTTATTTTGCCATTTTATATAAGGCGGCATCATTTTACTATGTCATCGTATATAATAGGACTTGAGCATCCACAGATTTTAGTATCCACAGAGAGAGAGCGTGTGTGTGTGTGTGTGTCTTGGAACCAAACCCCAGCAGATACCAAAGGCCCACAGTATATGTCTCTACTAATGTAAGAGAAGGTAGGTGATTTCTTCCAGCTATAATTTAAAAATCTAGCTCTGCTCTAGAGTAAAAAAAAAAACATTCAGGGTAGCCATGTTGGCCATAGAGCAAATAAAACATCCACCAAACAATGATACCTTTATTGGACCAACCAAAATGCACAATTACATGTTGCAAGCTTTCGAAGCTCCACTGGCTTCTTAATCAGGCATTTAACCACTGCGCCACCAGTGCATTTTGGTTGGCCAAATAAAGATATCATTGTTAGGTGGATTTTTTATCTACTCTGGAATGTTTTTCATCTATACATTTTATCTTTCTCAACACAAATGTGGCAACCATTATCAACACAAATGTGGCAACACTTATAAACACTTCCATATTCACAAGTTATTTAGTTGGGAATCATGTGCTCTTCCTGATGTTGAACTGTAAGTCCAAACTGCCTAGGCAACATAGCCAATTATGAGGAATGCTATGAGTTGCAGTCCAACATCACGTTGAATGCTGCATGAGCCCTAGCCCTCTGTTAGACCTGCCATGATATTTTAGTGGATCCCCCAGTCTACCAGAACAATTTTTCAAGGGACACCAGGGTCAGGATGGCAGAATGGGAAAGGGGATCCAGACACTGCTTCTCTTCTTCATGCATTAGCAGAGATGTTCAGAGATGTTCACCAAAGCCATTCGGTGAGGATAATAGTAGCC
Source organism: Urosaurus nigricauda (assembly GCA_034509955.1). Classification (NCBI taxonomy): domain Eukaryota; kingdom Metazoa; phylum Chordata; class Lepidosauria; order Squamata; family Phrynosomatidae; genus Urosaurus; species Urosaurus nigricauda. The sequence continues at coordinate 63,980,181 of JAOEGL010000006.1, read as the reverse complement.
TTGGATTCTAAACATTAGAATATTAAACTGTACCAAACATATTTCTAAACTGGCCCTACACAGTCTGGGAAGTGAATTTTTCAAACTATACTTTCCAGAATGCCCTGACCAGCAAGAATCTAAAGACCTACTTTTTACAGGCTCTGCTCTACAGTGTTTTTAATCTATTCATTATATCTTTCTCAATACAAATTTGACAACCAAGCACTGATAGTTTTCATATTCATATGCAATTTCATCATATGGCTATCTCTCCCCCAAGAAAACATAGTAAGACTAATTATGAAGCTACAGGAGTCATGGTAGTTTAGGTGAACAGGTGTCTTGCAAAAAGCTCAAATTCTTATTAGCCAAAAAGTTAATAGAGTGATTAGATAATTGACCATATTGCACCCTAACTTTCCTAAGAGGAAACATACAGTAGAATTAGTCTTAGAACTCCATTGGAAATATATACACGGTCTTGCTTTTAAATGTACAGACCTCATTGGAAAGTGTCTATAATCCATTCAAGTTTTTCTTTACCTGGCCCTCTTTAGAAGTGCTGAATGACAATGCCCTTCATCTCCACATATCATGGCTTTATTAGGTGGGGATGATGAAGGGCAACCAGAGGGCACCATGTCATTGGAGACTGGGTCAATCCTTCACTCACCTGTGATGGAGTTGTCACATTTATTTCTGGAACAAAGTTGTCATCAAATAAGCTGATGATATTCTCCTGCTGCAAGTCTTTCGTTGGTGTGAGTTTTGGCAATGGTGGGACAGGAGGTCCTTTCCTCAGCTAAACAAAGAAAAGTGGAAGGAAGTATATTATTATGACCAAAACTGATTTGGGAAATTGATAAAAAAAAAAACTTCCCTGCTGGCTGGAGCACACGGGATTTAGCATTCTAAAGCAGACATGAGGAAATTGGTGGGATTTAAATTACTCAGGACCATTTATTTCAATAGACCTATTCTGATTAAGGTTAAGTCTTGTTCCATTGCCCCGTACTTTGAAAAGTAATGAGTGGTAATGAGGATGGGGATGGTACCAATCTGAAATTTACTGGTACAGTATTTCATTCAATGTGGTCTTAAATAGGATTCATGGCTTAAATCCTAACAATGCAATCCTATGCAAGGAAGAAGTGGGAACATGATCTTGTGAACATGAACTGCAGTACTTAAGAGAGAGAAACGTTAGGTCCCAAGCCACTGATCTGTAGAGGAATAAGGTATATACTATATATATTTAGAAGAAATTTAATTCCTTGCTTATTTTGTCCTCATGAGTAAGAACAGAGAATTTCAAACATTTCTCTTCCCTCTATGTGAAATTCCAAGAATTCTTGTACAACATTATTTTTGCATTAATGAATTTTACTGTGAAAAAGGATATTTCGACAATTTATTGCGTTTTTGCGAAAAATAATGTTTTTTTTAAAAGAAGAAAATGGTATATTTAATGCACAAAACATTGTTTTTGTTCATTTTTTGGGTTCAAAATGCATTATCCAGAAAAAATTCCAGCTGACCACTATCCCAACAGGGCTTCTTGATGTGTCAGGGTATCCTTTTTTTTCAAGGCCAAAAGAAAAAAGAAAAAAAGAAACAGAGGGAAAAAAATATTCTTTACATCCCTAATTTTAAGATACATATGTGGCCACTGACACAGGATATCATTTTTTTTTAAAAAAAAATAACAATCTATATTTTTGCCATATTAGAACTTTTCTCATTAATGGCAACTTTTCCATCTTTTTCTATTTTGGGGCATCTGTTATTTACCTCGTTTTTGACACACACACACACACACACACACACCCCCCCCCCCCCCCCCGTTCACATCCTGAAGCCATATTATGGCAGTAAAACATTCTCCATTGAATTCAGAGGCCTGTGAACAGAATTCTGCTAAGAGAATTGAAAGGGTGACTCCCACAAATGAAAGGAGGAAGCAATTTTCTCTTATTCTCTTCCTGGAGTACCCTGAAAATTTGCTCTCAAAATGTGAGGGTCTTCCAAACAGTATGTAAAGTGATAATATGCACTGTATGGAATTGGAGAATATTGTCTCTACCCTTCTATTAGAGAAATCTTTTGCTGCATTAAAAATCTCTTCTGTTCATGGAAGAGGACCATCTCTACATGATGACACATATTTGAATACAACTCTGTGAATTTTTCCAGCTTAGCTATCCCATTTAGCAAACTGACTAATTTCTGAATAAGATGATGCTTGAAATTGCAACATCTTTCTCAACAGCATAGTTAAAGGAGTCAAAAATCCTACAAAAATATCAACGCTGGAGGATGACAACATTCCTGACCGAGAGAGAATAACTAATCAAAGACTAAGAATGGAAATATTTGATACAGGGGGAAGAATATAGTACTAGCATGTTTTGCATACTCCAGATTTGTTGCAGGATAGAAAATTATTATGCATTTTGTCCGGTTGCCAGCACTCTAGCCAGAATCTCTCCAGCTGCAATGAGCATGCTGTGCCAACACATTTCCTACAGACTAACAGAGAGCCCATGACAAAAGAAATCAAATCCCATTTACCCTGCAGGAAAGGAAATTATATTCCTTTTATATCATGAGGATAAAAATAGCCATGGTAAATCCAGGGCTTGGAGTGATGCCAGATGAAATTGGAAGCCTTTAATTCAGTCTTCAGAGATATTACCATAGTTATAGTAAGAAGGGTAAGTGTCCTTTATTTTGTCAAGCAATAAAGTGATTGAAACCTTTTCAAAATACCCCTTGATGGGGAAATACTTTGCTTTAAAATAAAACTAACATTTAAAATTCCAGAACCCCACTGATAAACCCCATTCTTTCCTCTCATCTCCTAGAGCAGGGCTACAGCACTGGCTCCTTGCTCCTTTCTCTTTTTTAGATGATGATTTTTCTGGAAAATTGTACCATATACTCAAGGGTAGACTAAATGTAGATCAGGATCTACTGGGACAACTCTGTGCGATTTAGAGTTGGCAGCAAGGATTTCAGATCCCTTATCTGTTTGCTTTTTTCACCTATGTTAAAAACTGAGATGAAGCAAGCTTGGACTTTTGTGCAAAAGGACTGCAAGTTCAGTTCAAGAAATGGCGCCTCCCGACCTTAGCGGGCAGGCGCAGTTGCTGTGGGGTGGGGGAGCCCCAAGACGGCCGTTTCAGGCGCGCTGTGCTTCCCGCCGGCAGGAAGCCTGCAGTCCACCTGTTTCCCGCCGGTGGGAAAGCAAGCGTGCTCTCATGCTGCTGGGCGCATGCCTGCTCAGCCCTAGGCTCCCAGACTGACCAGGTGGGCGCAGCAGGGATCGGCTTGGCCGTCCCTCCTCCTCCTCCCTTGGTTGTGACCTCGGGAGGAGGAATGCAGGTTGTTGGGCCTCCAGCGGTGGAGGCATGCTGGGCCGGCGCGGCTGTGTCGCGCCCCAGATTTTTGTCTTGCTTGGCTCGCCACCCTCCCTCCCTGGAATTGGTGTTGCTTGTCACAACTTTTTGTTTTGGGCGGCAGCACAGGTACTGGATCTGGGGGGCTGGTTTCCAGGGCTCAGTAGCACTGGATCGGGAGTCCTTTGGACCAGGGAAACATCATGGTGCGATGTGGCCAACGATGCGTCACATGGAGTTTATCCCGGAGTTTATCCTTTCCTCCGGTAGCTGCGTAATTGCGTAATTGCGCAAGGCTTTGTGTTGCCTCAAAGTCATCCCGATGCTTGGCATACAAGCAACCTCACATCAGTCCAACCTCGGTGTTGGTGATGTGCAGATCCAGACCTCGTGCTTTGGGCCAACCCTACCTTTGGTTTTGCTGGAATAAAGTTGTGGCCTTTTTAATGCCAATTTGCTTCATGTCTTTCTTGGGGTGTACCCGCTTCCGCTGCAACTGAAAACATGCTTAGAATGGCCTAAGAGGTACTCTGCTCTTTAGGTAAATTTCTTTTGTACACGACTCTGATTAGCTGTTCTTGGGGAAATAGTTATTGGGGGGGGGGGCATTTAGGGCTGATCTAGATTGGCAAAAAGAAGTGTGTTCATGGCTGCATGAAAGTCTAGCCTTTAGATGAGAAAAAGGGAAAGTGTGCCATGAAAACGCTTTTTTTGCATTTTAGGGGAGAAGAAGCGCCTTTAAAAAGGTGCTGTTTTCCCAGCTTCTGTTTTAAAAACGGCGGAACATTGCAGCTGCATCTAAAGGCTGCGGTGCAGCTGCGCAGTTAAAGGGGCCGCTGTATCTTTAAAGCGCCCATTTAAAGACAGAGATACAGGTGTGGATCATAATGGATTGTGGGTTGGGAGCATGCGTGGTGTGGAGTTCACTTCTAATTAAACCACTCAATGCCCTGCAGGTGTAAAAGCTGGGGTTTAACTGCACAGTTTTTTAAAGCTCCCAAACCCTAGCTCCAGCCCTAATCGGAACCCTAGACATGCGCAGTAGGGACTCTGAGATGCTGTAACTGTTATTCTACTGTGCATAACATGTCGATTCATTCACAAAATAAAGGGGTTCATTCATTCAACTGCACAGTTTTTAAAAAAGCAGAGAAACCGGAATGAAGCTGAAACTTTAATTTTTTTTCCTTGCCGGCTGCGAACTGCGCTGTTCGCAGCCAGCAAGGAAAAAAAAGTTTCAGCGCGGCTAAAAGCCGCGTTCATTGCCACTGGTGCAGCTGCTCCGCCTGTGTTTGTAGCATTCTGACAGCTTCCAATGTAGCTGCTGAGCCACAGAAAAGACTTCAGATAAGTCATTCCCACACCCCTCAGTCTAGCTGCCCTGGACCTTTTAAATGCACACCTGGGGCTTGCAGTGTAGCTGCTAAGCAATAAGGAAAAGGCAACTTCATGTCACACTTTCCTGCCAATCTAGAAAGCCCCATAGTATCATGATTTCAGTTTAATGGCCACGGCTGCATCCTACAGAATCATGGGATTTGTAGTCTAGTAAGGCACTAGTGGTCTTTGGTTGAGAATTCTAAATTCCTCTCCCTAAACTGCATAACATGGAATCATAGTAGTTAAGGTGGAATCATAGTGCTGAATTTGTGTAGTGCGAAAGAGAGAGAGGGAGAGAGAACAAGCCTGAAGTCTGTACACCGCTACCTAAGGGGACTGCTGACATTTACATGTCTCTTCCCTGGCCAGTGAAGGAAGTGGAGCAGCAAAAAATCATTTGGCTTATGTTTATATAAATTTTAAGCTAATTTGGGCTGAGGAATAATCAGATTCACACTGCAAATATAATATTACACAGGCCCAACATTTGCAAAACTTGATTACATATAAATTTATTAAAAAACTAAAATGTTTCTGGTAGACGAAGTAATCCACTTGCAAATTTACCCTATCTTAATTACTAGGCCCACTATTTTTAATTAATTCTTGTTCCACCAGTGTACATTAGTTGGACTGGACCCTTGGAGCAAATAATTGATATGAAAAGAAACAAATATTGTGCAAAATTTGAGTATACCAATGACTCACTTAATAACAGTAATTACAAATACAGAATGTGAATTATTTCATCCAGCTGTATCCCTGTTATCACAGCCATTTTAAAATAGTTTGCTTCTTTTTCATTGCACTAGCTCATCTAATTGATTCACTTGTGATCAGCTTCATTGGAAATAAAACTATGTTTCATCTTTACAGTATTAAGGAGATGTTCTCTGCTGAATAGTCAGGTTTTGGATTTAATAATATTGCCCCAATTGGGATTTCTGGTCTGAATCTTCTGAGAATGAACATTTTTAAAAAATTGGATTTAAAAAATATATTTAAAAACAAAGAAAGAGTGTGGTAATACAGTAACATAAGCTGACCTTATGTCCAGTTATGCATTTATTTGTAGCTGAAATCTGTAAAATACACGTTCATCTGTCACTAAAGAAGTAAGATCTCCTAACCACTGAATGATGATAGATGGTAAATATTGCTATTTCAACCCTGAAATATGTATCATTTAGATACTGGAAGAACATGCAGTTTCAAACTACATTAACTATCAGTTAAGTACCAAGCTGTAAAGAATATAATTTAAAAGTAGGTAAGAATCTATAAACATAAAATATTTTTGTAATACAAAATGTTGCCAGTAACGAAGGTAGTAGAATCTTGCATCCTTACAGACCATAGGTTTAGTGCTTCAAGTGGAATGTTTAGTTAACTTGCACATTTGAATCTAAAACATAAGACAACAGTGGATAAGCAAGAAAAATATTATGAATGAATGTTGAGGAATATTCCAAGGGAAAAAAACAGAAGTGGTCCATCCTTTGCTTTTTTTTTTAATTTCTTGGGTACACCTGCCACAAAACAGGATGGATCTTGTACGAAAATAATTCTGTTTGCATTACCTGTGAAGGAGATTTAGGTCGTGCTGGTGCTGGAGAAGGTGGTGCTGCCAATGTATGATTTGGACTACCTTCAGGACTAAGTGGAGGTGAGGCCTCTTCAGGTGGTGATGGAGTTTTTGCAATGCGGAGTGGACCTGAGTCACTAATAGAATGAATGAATTCTATTTTATAATACATGAAACAGTGGATTTCATATATCAAATTGCTTTTCAGCATACATTTGGTCCATTAATGTTTTATGCTGAAGAGATTAAATCCTGGAAACCAATAATATATTTGCCCAAATATTTATTTCCCAGCAACTCTGTTCTTCGAACTCTAAAGAATCTAATTTTCTAGGCCATCTCATAATCTCTTCACTCACATATTACTTCTCGAAGGCATACTGCTGTATATGAATTATTCCTAACACAGAACATGCATTGTTTCACATGGCTGTATCCTTGTTAGTTAATCATAGCAATGTAAAACCTGCTTGCTTGATATACGCTTAAAATGTTAAATAGCTTTCTCCTCACTTTCTATGAGATAATCACACTGATAATCATATTGATAAGATAGTTCCAACTCAGAGCTTTCTTTCATTCCCAAAATTAACATGAGATTTTTAGCTTTCACAAAGAGCTACCAGATTTACCAGATTTTAAGTAATCATTCTAAATATTAATGTTTGGGTGTCTGTATATACATCTATTTCTGTCAAGTTTGTCACAGTTATCATGCATGTTTACTTACAATACTTACAGTCATCATATACTAAATACTAAAAAGAAAGATTTCTTCAACAATAAAAGATACCAAAAATCATTAGGCTAAATCCTCAGTCTTACTTTATTGGCTAAATAACTACTATTGAATAATGGAAGCTGGGTATTGCAGCATCTAGGAATCATTCCATTGTCTAGGAAAATCTAAAATCTATGATTCATAAAAATGACAACACCATATTTTGAAAAGGTGTATGCCTATTAAGCAACCTCCACAATAAGATGAGCTTCAGCATCATGTGGAGAACTAAGGTAATTGGGCTTCAGCATCATGTGGAGAACTAAGGTAAATACATGATTGACTAGATCTCAATCATGTTCAACACTAAAGCAAAACAACACTGTCTTAAAGTTAGGATACATCTTAATGTTCACTCACCACCACTTTCTGAAGAAATATTTTAAAAAAATGAAAGAAGGAGAAATTAACACATTCTTTCCTTTCTATTCTATTTCCCCAGATATTTTGGAGTGAAAGTACAATATTGGAGAGTTGTGCATTCTGATTATTCTGCATCAGACATAATTAGTAAAAGGATCTCAGCTCTGACCCTTGTTAGCTATGTACAGGCATGAAAAGAAAAGCAAGGACAAGCCATGTACTTTATTCTATGCAATATGAGTCCCATTTATTATTTTTAAAAAAACTATTACAGAAAGTATTGTCCACATGTTTCACACAGTAATGTATGGAAAGAGTTATTTACTAAAGTTAAAAACCATAATCTGGGTAATGTTGAAGGATGCTGTGTTCTGTGAGCTTCTTGTGCTAATATTATGCATCTTGTAGGAGTTGTTTACTTTTGATTGTATTGTATATCAGTAATAAGTGCATTATCAACAATATTTTTAAAATTTTTAAAAATACATTTAAAAAAAATGAAAACCTGCCTCAAATATATCTAGTACAAAAGGGTGGCTTCTTCTACTAGAAGATATACAACATGTTCCTGAACCTACCTATCTACCCTCCTTATCTACTATATATATATATATCCTACCCATCTACCCTCCAGCACTGACTTCTTTAATGTTTCATCTAGAAATAATGCAGTTTGGCACTACTTTAAGTGCTACAGCTCCATTCTATGGAATCCTGGCATTTGTAGTTTTACAAGGTCTTTAGCCCTCTCTGTCAAAGAGTGTGTGGTACCTCACAAAGCCACAAATCATATGATTCTGTAGAAGAGCCAATAAAGTGGTATCAAACTGCATTATTTTTACAGTGCAGATGCACCTTAGTCTTTTCATTGTTGCTCTGGTCTAGGGATAGGGGATTACTTTATTTCAAATCCATGTCAGCGAGAGATGTGGCCATTCGAATGGGACTGATCCATCCCATTGACTGTGATATGATATCACTTCCAGTTGTGTGAAAATATATTGGCATGGCTCACCAGGGGTGCCTGAGTGCAACAACTGGCCCCTTTTCCCCATGTGGTTGCTCACCCCACTCTCAAAGATTATTTTAATATGCATTTTGGTATGCTTAGTTTTTTGTGGAGCTTTCGGGCTATGTGGCCATGTTCTGGAAGAGTTCCTTTCTGATGTTTCGCCAGCATCTGTGGCTGGCATTCTGGTATGCTGTCTGCAGCAACAACTACATTGCCAAATTCAGAGAAGTATGAAATCTGAAGGATAATTGTGTTCAAATCTGTACACTAGTTTGAGAATTGCGGATGTGGTCAGTACACATTAGAATCCACAAAGATGGGCCCCTAGTAAATACTTTTATCTCTTTCTGTTGTAGCATGACATAATTTAACTTCCTCTGAATTACACCAGTTTGCTAACAATAGAGGTCTGCTTAGAAAACACAAAAATGGGTTTGACAAAAATAAAAGATGAGGAGAAACACATATATGTTCAATAGAAATGCTATTTACTCCCTACTTTATTAATTTTTCACAGACCAAAGCTCCAGGCCCTATTATTGGTATCCTTAGATTAGCATGTTCACAGTGTTGTTTGACAGGCAAAGGGTTTACCTGGGTGCTCCAAGAATGGTGAAGGCTTTGTCAGCGTGCTGTTCCCCGAGCTTTGTCATTACCTCATAAAGTTTGTGGCATAGCTGGGAGTAAAAAAAAATTATCTTAATAAGGCTGTTTTAGAGGAAATGGAACCAAGTTAAACTACACATTTAAATCACACATTTTCTTCATAATGGAACTAAGATGAATCACTCTTTTTAAAATGACACATTATCACAGTCAAGCACATCACACAGAAACTGTGATGTTTCACGCTTAATAGTTAAGGTGTGCTACAAATATTCTTGGAATACAGTATAAAGAAGTATATTTTGTGCTGGGAATGTGAAGTGGTCAAAGGAGAAATATATTTATAAAAAGAATGTTGTATAACCACTGACTGTTCACATAACACCGACTATAGAAGCAACCAGCTTTCATGATTGGCATCCTCAATTTTTCAGCTCTGAAACCAGACCAACCAACATTGTTTTAATCTGAAATCTTACTACCGTGAATCGGCACCATTTAGCTCCTTGCAACAGGCATGAGTAAAATAATTACATCTAAAAATTAGAACATGGCCATATCACTTATAATCTCAAGAGAGCAACCTGAATTGAAAAGTGAAGCCAGACGTAATTCTTTTTTGCGGTTACAATCAGTTATGGTTCCTAGACTAGTTAGTAGCGGACCGAAAAGGAGAGAAAAACCTGATTTCTTAACCAGCTTATCTGTTAGCATGAAATAGTTGGGTTTGTACCACAGCTAAGGTGGGGAGGGGGGGACCAAACCTTTTTTATTGTATCTAATTCTATCTTATTAGAGTCAATATTAAAAATGACATGTGGCCAGAGTGCTGCTCTCGGTTTCAAATGACTTCTTTCATGTCAAATTGTTCAAGAATAATCGATCTCACGATCTCTTGTCCCTTCCCTCTTTTACCATAACAGTTGCAAAGTAGGAGTGGAAATAGTTACTATACTAATTGCATAAAATAAAATCCTAGGCATATCTACTCAGAAGTAGTCCCAACTGGAATCACCTCCCAGGTAAATTTCGATGCAAATGTACAGCCTATGCACAAAAACAAGCATGAATCCAGATTGTGCACATGCATCCTATCTGAAAAAACTAAGAAGCTACTATAGAGACTACAGTGATGTATTTCAGTGTTTTAGGTCAGGTTCATAAACATTATAGAAATCGAAGTACCTGAATACTGGTAAGAATATGTTTTGTGAAAAGAAAGCATCCATGCTTACTTTGGCAATCATGGTATTAATCCATTCTTAGGGATGAAAAAACAACTTCATAGTAATTTTACTGTACCAAGATGATACACCTAGGTAGTCTTACTGAACTACAGTGTTCTGACCTCAGAACTCATTAGCCCGGGAAAGGGAACCCTTTGGTGCTCCAAATGTTTTGGACTGCAGTACCAGAAGCCCACAGCCAGTATAACAAATTGTGAAAGATTATGGACACTGTAGGCCAAAACATATGAAGAGCCAAATATTTCTCACATCTGCATTAACCTTGTATCATGTATATTAAATACATACTCCTAAAAACTTTGTGATTTCATTCCCACAAGGTCATCTGGCTGAACCCAGCATAATCATGAACTGCTAAGCTTAAACATTATACTACAAGAATGAGAACAAATCAGACAAAATTAAATGTGTATATTTTTGCATTTTGGATTTTTTTAAAACTTAGTTCAAAACTTCCAACTGCCTTTCCCCCCACATCACCTTCACTTTTACTCACCAAAGCTATTTCTTTGTGAAATTTGGCTTCGAGGCTAGAGACATTTTTGAAAGTGTTCACATAAAAGCCAACTCGCCTAAGTAGGAATGACAGGATAGAGATGAAAATGTTGTGAAAAGAAAAACAATAATAGTAAGGAGGTATGTATTTTATTTCAAAAGTTGAAACAAGCTCCCCCCCAAACTTTTAAACTTGGTTTTTAAAAAAAACAAGAAAATTATTCTGCATATAAACACACGCACTGTATTAATTTTAGAGATGTAAAAAGGAATGTTACAGACATAAAATATAAAGAACAGACCCATCCTTTGCAAACAGAGGGCCCTTCCCTTTAAACAAACCCATAGTAGCATGACAACTACTACTCCATGTACAATCCCACACTATTTGTGACTGCATGATGGAATGCATATCAATGACTCAAATAAACAACCCCAAAGTTTGCTCCTAAGACTTCACAGTACATAATTTACATTTCCTGTGAGCAAATCTATAGGCATATTAGCTCTAAAATGCCCCCATGGACCTGATTTGCATTTTAGAGGGACTATTTTGGGTTCCCATGAAGATAATTCAACTTTTTGAGGATGTTCACTTTTAGATTACATGTGGTGTATCTCAGCTATACCTAAGACACACTGCTCTCATTGCAAAGATATACTAAACTAACTTCTCAAGGCTTTGTAAAAACTTGAAATACACCAGCAATTCACTGCAACTACCTTGACCATAAAGATGGCAGCTCTTCTTGTAAATCAATGTTAAAATCTTCAAATACTTTCTGTGCTTTCTGAAACTCTTCTTCTGCCTAGAATAAAACCAAACAGGTAAGCAGCTATATGCAAACTACAGGGTTTCCAATCGAACATATCATTTCAGGTGGACATAATAGAACGTATCATTTCAGGTGGGTCTTCTCAGAGAAATCTTCCCAAGTATAGTTACTAAGTATGAAAATGAGGACACAAGGAGGGATGGACAATGTGAGAATTCTTGTCCAATTTTGAGCTAAGATCATCAGAGAAAAGTGAAATTACGTGCCCTATTCCATAATAATACATTTTTAATAATACATTTTAATTATATACCGCCTTTCCAAAAAGATCAAAGTGGTTTACAAAAGTAAATGTCATGAATCCCACTGTGAGAGAAAGGTGGGATATAAATCCTTGAAATAAATGAATGAATAAATAAATAAAATTATTGCAATTGCAGTATACAGTGAGAGGATGTTTTTCTCTTTCCTTCATAGTAAATCACCTCACCAACACAAATTCCAATGGAAACTTTTTTTAAAAGCCTTGTACCTGTGAGCACACGTGAGCTGGGGTGGGAGTGGGGTGTTGAGGGGGCATGGCCAGAGAAAGTATAGAAAGGCTGCCCTCCCCCAGGCACAGAAGTCACAGTGAAATTCATCTGTATGTGTAACATGTCATTTGATTCTGAGGAACATGATCAAAATCAGCATGTTTACAGGAATAAGTGGAACCTTATTGGGTCCTTGTATCATCTGAACTCTATTTGAGAGCTGGGTGCACTAGCCTACAGCCATCTGTAGTTGATGTCATCTGCCATCAAGTGAACACCATTATCAAGTCCTTCTCACAGGGTTTTTCTGGCAAGATGTATTCAGAGGCAGTTTGCTATTGCTTCTATCTAAGGCTGAGCAAACGTGACTTGCCCAAGATGATCCTGTAGGTTTCCACTGCTGAGGGGGATTTGTACCCTGGTCTATTAGAGTTCAACACTCTGGAAATTCAGTGCCATCTGCAGTTGTGGCACTGAAGTGCAACAGAAAGAAATGAATAGCTCTCACCTTCAGCAAGCTACCATGGAGGCCGCACTAAATAAGAGGCAAATGAAATTTAATGTTTAAGATGATGATTTCAATCTATCCCAATCCAAATAACAGCTTTAGAAAGGAGATTTTCAGCAGGACCAAAGGGATGGGAGGAGAGGACTAATTTCCATCATCTTAATACTCCTCAGCCCCTCCCCCATAGTAATTTACATTATCAAAACAGGCTTGTTAATTGTATTCATGTAGTTGCCAATATGTCTATCTTGACTCTGAGATATCTGGTCTGTCTCCACCCTGAGACTCTTGGTACTTTAGAAGTTTATAGTTGGCATCTCAAGTACCTTCTCACAAGACATTTGGCATCTTTTCACATTACACAATTATAACACTATGATTCTACTTTGACTACCCATTGTATGGAATCCTGGGATTTGCAGTTTTGGAAGGGGTATTTAGAATTCTCTTCCAGAGAGTTCTAGTGCCTCCAACCCCAGAGATCCACAAGATTCAGCCATGGCAATTAAATTGGAAACACAGTGCTATAATTGTGTAGTGTGAAAGGGCCCCTGGATACAGCAGCTCAACCCCTTTATAGAACCCAGTAATCACAATATTTATCATCAAATTGTACAATATAAGGCACAGTATAACTTCCTGGTGTTAATAGAGGTTTGCCATTGAAAATCTATTATGTATAAAAGGGTAGCTGTCTCCTTGGCCATTCATCTCTCCTTAGCACAGATATGCTTGGCAGCGTAATTTTAAAATTTTTCATAATGTCATAAAACATGTAAACCTGCCCAAGTATTTTTAAAAAGCGAGAAGCAATGAATATCATGTTTTATTATCCGAGGAGAAACAAAAATTCAACAAAAGGGTGAAACCTCAGTTTGGCTTCCATTTCACACATTATTGAAGCCATGTAAGAACTGCTTCCCTGTAGTCATTTATTATTGTCATTTGACAGACTAATGTAATTATTTTCTACAAATCATAACATATGGCAATGGGTCAAAAGGAAGGAGTTCACATGACATGCTACTTACATTTTAACTCGGGGATGGAAGGCAATTCCACCCACACCCCCTTGGGAGCACCCCCCTTCCCCACAGCAAGCTCAAATACCTCTATTTTCTTCTGCTGCCATTCTCAAAATGGCAAGAAGTAAAGATACATCCCCTATCACCATTTAGATTATTGTTTTAGAAGACAACTGAGGTGTTTGCAGTATGTGGGGGTGTATTTAAGTTTGTTTTGATACACATGGGTATTTTGCACCTGATTTTGAAAATCATGCCTAATAAAAGAAAAAAAAATGGTAGAATGAGGGGACTGTTGAGGGCATCAGAGGATCCAAAGTGAGGCCCAGGGACTTCATGTGCATGGCAGGCTGTTCTTTGACCACTTCTGTTTTAACTGGGTCAAACTAAGAAAAATCACAGAGGGAATATTGTCCACACACTCACTTGAATTGTTGTGAAAGAAAGAAAATTATGAATGTCAGACAGGAACTCCAAAATCTCCTCTTGAGGAAGTCCATTAAAAGCCTGATGCTAGATGAGCTTTATGCAAATAACAAATCACACATTCCACATAGTACATATTTTATGCACTACACTTTTCATGGAATGATTGTGTCTCAGAAAAACAATAATAAAAAAGAGGATACAACAAACACTGGGAAGCATACAATTTCATTCATATTCAGTGATTCTGATGCTGGTTATAATCTGGAGATGTGCCTTACCTTGGAAATTCTACCTTCATCTTTTCTTTTTGAACTCTGCAAAGCTTCTAAGTGATGCCTCGCACTGTCATAGTCCACTAGTTTTCTGCTCCGCTTTGCAATACGATTCTGTAAAGAGTGATACTCGGATCAAACCTCACAGTTGTTCCTATGTTTTCAAATTATGACATAGCCTTTAAGGTTCTAGAATGATTTTTTTCCAGCCCTTAGAAATATTTCTCCCTACTTCTTCTTTCCCCACTCAGCTGAAAAAATAGGCATTGTCTAATATAAAAGTATTAGCTTTTACTTTTTAAAAACACTTAAAGACTAACTGTTAAAAAACCCAACAGTTTCAAACTTTACAAAGCATACTTTCATGAAAATTTAAAAGATCCAAGTTTCTACATTTCATATTACATTTAGACCATATATATATATATATATATTTAAAATCCAACAACTCTGAAACTATTCTTTAGAGACAGAAACCAGCATCTCCAGACCTAATTTTGTGCTATATATATTAATCCATAGAGTGACTATTCTGTCAGATACAGATGGTCTCGCAACACTGGAGCAATAACCATCAAATCCCATGTTGACATGTGTTTGGAGTTTGGTTAATTAATGAAGTAGGCTGGCATACCTCCTGACAGGCCTCTTATTAAAGTGATCTGTGACCTTTTTTGCATGTACCCTGTTTTAATTTCAGCACAGCGTATCAGGATTTTGCTTTGTAATAGTTTTTTTTAATGAACATGATACTTTTTGTTGTTGCTAGGTGCCTTCACGTCGACTCATCTCACAGTATTATTGCTAGTCATAGTAGTAATATTAGCACCATCATCTTTTAATATAGCAAGGTGCATATATAAAGCATAAAAGTAAACAAGCAACCAAAACATGCCAGAAAGTAAACTTAACACAGCAGCTGCTAAAATCAGACTTTTATCTGTCAGTAGAGGAGAAAATATATTTAACATGAAATATTTCTTGCACCCTAATAAGGTCTGAGATAAAGAAAAAAATCACTGGAAACGTCAGTAACACAACCAAGATGAAATAAATTCAGAGGAACACATTGGTCAGTGCTAACACAGCTGTCAGGGATATCCTGATTGGGCTTGGCTGACAAATGTTTGGAAGCAATCCCAGTGGGTCAAATATGTGAAACAACTGTTTCCTAGCACCTATTTCGGCTTCAAGAAAGTTATTCCAGAAAACTTTCCGAACGTTAGGAACTTACAACAGTGCTAATCAAGACAGCTACTAAGGCCCAAAACACACTGCAGAAATAATGCAGTTTGAGACTGCTTTAACTACCCTGGCTCAGTGGAATGGAATCATGGTGGCGCAGTGGTTAAATGCCTGTACTGCAGCCACTCACTCAAAACCATAAGGTGGAGAGTTCAAGACCAGCAAAGGGCTGAAGCTCGACTCAGGCTTGCATCCTTCTGAGGTCGCTAAAATGAGTACCCAGATTGTTGGGGGGCAAATAGCTTGCAATTGTAAATGAAGCTGTTTGTTTAACAAATTGTAAGCCGCTCTGATAGTCTTGGCTGAAGAGCGGGGTATAAATAAAACTTATTATTATTATTATTATTATTATTATTATGGGAATGGAAGTTTGTTCTGGCACCAGAGCTCTCTGACAGAGAAAGCTAAATGTGTCACCAAACGACAATTCCCAAAATCCCCTAGCACTGAGCCAGGGCAGTTAAAGCTGTCTCAACCCAGATTGTTTCTGCAGTGTGTTTTGGACCAAAGTAAAACACCATCAGATAGACCTAGGCTGTTGGTCTAGAAGAATGGGCAATTTAAAGGTAGTCCACAGAGGCAGAAATGCAGAGATTTACTTCTACTCTTTTCCAAAATGGAAAAATGACAGGAATTGAGCAAATGCACATTTATAGATATACAGTGGTCCCCCGGTTTACGAATCCCCTGGGGAACGAAATCCCCGGGACCCGAAACCAGCGGGACCAAAAAACATCCCCTGGGATCCGAATGAGAAAAACTGCGCGGCCCCTTTAAATCGGCCACGCGGTCCGGCAGAAATAGCGGTCCCCCGGGAAACGAAGACTTCTGGGTTACGAAAGGTAATCCAGAACAGATTATCTTCGTAACCCGGGGGACCACTGTACATGCATGTCATACACATTATGCTATATGTGCAGAACACTTAGATACTCTATTTTCTTTTTAAAAAAATCTGTTTCCATTGTCAACAATGTAAATTAATATCAACTGTGACTCTCTAGTACCTTTATATCAGGAAACTGCCCCAGATATGTATCCAAAGTCAATAGTGACCCATCTACCAGCTTTTGATGGAAATCTTCCCAAAGCACATCACATTTCTAAGGAGAGAAATAAAAGTCCAGTGAAAATGTAGATTAAAAGCAGACATTTTACATCCATAACTCAAAATAGGTATACAGTATTTACCTGGAAGTAAGGATTTTTTTAAAATAAAAATTACAAAATACATGTTTAATCACATGAAACTAGCATAGATAAACCAAATCAAGAGGACTTGTGTAAATATTGACTTATCAAGTCCTGTTGATTAAATAAATTTGCTCTAATATTGTGAGAATTGGATTTACTGTAGCCCTTCAGTTTGAAAGAATTTAATCCAATTAAATGTACTTCAAATGCTAAATACAACAATTGTTTCACACATTGCTTTTTGGCAAGGTTTGTTGAAGGATCTGGTTATTGCTGCTTAAAATCAACATAATAATAGCAACAGTAAAACTTTTCTAGGCTTTGCCATTTTCCTTATCAGAGACAGACCTTAATATTAAATGTATTTAACAACAGTTGGAATAATCCTGATCTGTTCATCTATCCCTCGCACCCCCCCCCAACCTTTCAACCCCAAAAAAGGGGTAAGCACGCAGGGATACTTTCTGTTCTGATGAACAACTAGAATTTGGAAAGCCATGTTCCAGTTAGAGAGGATTGACTGCACCCAGATCCCCTAGATTCTGGTACATTCTGGGTTTCCTGTAGAAAGAACAAGTGAGATAAGGCCCAATGTGGTATGGCATCATCTGCCATTGATCTGGTAGAATGCGCTCAAATATGCTTTGGCCTTGGAATTTTTGACAAATCACAACACTGATATATACATTCCTTTAATCATCTAGATAACATTTGCTTGAATGCTTTGAGCCCCAAAGACCTCAAATTGAAGGATATACACAGAACTTTTCTATTCTCCTGAACCATTTAGTCCTTTTCACGTAAAATCCTACTGCTCTTTTGATATCCAAGGAATGCCACTTCTGTTCCAAAGGATGACCGGGCTTAGGCTTTGCCTGTATGCTCAAGGCATCTAGAATGGCAAAGAGATGGTGTAAGCACTAAATTTGCATTGTGTAAGGGATCTCTGTGCAAGATTAATGCAGACTTCTCAAGCCATGCTAGTCCCACCCTCTCTCAACATGTGAGTTTCAGAGTATGGAGAGTCTCCTAGACATGCTAGGCCTTCTTTTCCAAACTGCATTGCATTCTGGATTGCACAATCAATTCCAGAGTTCATGTGGATCAATACAAATCTATTTTAGTTAAATTAAGCAGGTCTCTTCTTTCCCAAGGGCCTCATGGGGGAAAAAATGTGTATGTGCATATATGTGTGTGTGCTTCTTTCTTTCTCACTCTCTGGGATGGCATGTTAAATATATTAAATTAAATAATATACAACACCATAGAGCAATTTTAGCTCAAGTATTAGAGATTTAAGTTTAAATATTGTAATTTGGAACAGTATCTTTTTTTTAACTAGGAAGGAGAATTTTCCATCTGTCACTATGAATCTGGATTTGAATTATTATCGGTTCACCAAATAAACAAGACAATTGTCAGCATAAGCTGTTGCTTAGTTCTTTGTAAAACCCTTTGGAAATGCTCACTGGCACTCTTTTGCCCTAAAGCCTCCATAGCAGGGGCTGCTGCAGTGATGCAGTAGGCACAATAGGACTGTGTCATAACAGATTAAAACTACATTTCCAATTAAATTTAAAAATCACAGATGATGCTCCAGTGCAAGGCCATTGCTTAAGTTACTTCAAAAATAATTCCTAAATTATGAACACATTACTCTGGGATTAGGGAGAGGAAAAGGAGAAAACTGATAATGGGGTCAGAGCGTGATGGATCCAAAGAGGCATCACTGGTGCCCTGAGTTTACCTGAAAACAAGAGATTAGCACAGGCAAAGAAACACAATAGATTGTTTTGAGCAACAGAATGCAATGAATGGTGTGCCTGATGGATTTAAAACCCTCAGAGAAAAGGGATCTGTGTTTGAGCCAGAACTGACAGGATTCAGGGGAGTTTGGAAACAGTAGCCACAATCACGTGTTTGCCAAAAAAAAAAAAGGGGGGGGGAACCATTCAAATAAGATCACCTATATTATCTTGTAAACATTACAATAGATATTACAGTTGGGAATTTTTAAACCTCCAGATGTTTGTGAACATTTATGTAATATTTCA
Source organism: Urosaurus nigricauda (assembly GCA_034509955.1). NCBI lineage: Eukaryota > Metazoa > Chordata > Lepidosauria > Squamata > Phrynosomatidae > Urosaurus > Urosaurus nigricauda. Next base: position 63,961,296 of record JAOEGL010000006.1, on the reverse strand, counting down.
TCACGCCTTACAATCCCTGGCAAGGGTTGATGGCAACTTGCATTAACAACATATGGAAGACCAAAATTTCCTCTTATTGCTTTTAATAATTTTGTAAAATACTAGGATTATTATACTCACTTAGCTGACATAAAGGTGATGAAGTGTGTGGTCTAAATCCATTTCTTAGTAGTAGTGTGCATTCATGTTATTTCTGACTTATGGTGACCCTAAAGCGAACCTATCACAGGGATTTCCTAGCAAGATCTGTTGCGGAGGGTTGCCTTTACCTTCCACTAAGGCTGAGAGGATGTAACTTGCTAAAGGACACCCAGTGGGTTTCCATGGCTGAAAGGGGATTTAAACCGTAATCTTCCAGAGTCCTAATTCAGCACTCAAACCACTATACCAAACTGGCTCCATCTGTTAGTCCTAATCAGAATTTATGTATGTGGTGACTTAATTAGGTTGCCTCTGATGATTATGTCAACACTAGTTGGGACTAACATTTTGATCCTTACCAAAGTACAGCCAGTGAACTCACAGCATAGGAAAGATGCCAGTACGACTGGAAAACAAGGTCCAAATTCCCACTCAGTCAGGTGGTTCATGCAGTAATGCTGGGGCTAGTAACTCCTTAGCAGTTTAACCCACCTCAATGTATTTTTGCAAAGATAAAATAGGTGGGAAGAACCACGCATGCCACTCTGGCTTCCTTGGAATAAGGCAGGATATAAATGTTATAAATTAAAATAAATATGTAAGATGTGAATGTCCTAATTCATGTTCTTGGCCACTACAGTACACATATTTTAGTTCACGACAAAGCCTGCATTCTAAAAATTACTAAAGGTCCAAATGTATTCAAAACGGAAAATAATATAGCACAGAAAAGATTTTTAAGAGCCACTGCAGTGCTTATTCACACAAAGATGCAAGTGTTGTTTACGCTGTAAACACGGTGAATTCTGGATGTCACAAAATTCAGCACATTTTGAACTATCATTTGAAGTGTAGGCCATGAGTAATTATTACAACCACTGCTGAGGAAATGGTTTCTACTTTTTAGTAGCACATTGTTTAATCACAACAGTGCTCCAAGTGGTAATGGATTAAAGCACACTGAACATCAATCCCAACAGTTTTCCATTAATTTCCAGACACAAGTCCAGATAAATTAAAATATGGGAGGTTCCTATATATCCACCTGACTAAATGTTTTTTCTTGAATAAATTAATAGTGCTTCTTAGAGGAATATCAAAGTTACCTGAAGAAAGATTTGTGCTTCTCAAACTTCCTGGTCATAATTTGCACTGATGACTGTTCATTCTTCTGTCTGGTCTCCTCTGTCCTCTCACTTCTATCCACTGTCATAATCACTCACCTCTCTTGCTGCCCTAATCACCCTGTGCTCCTAATTAAAATCCTATATCGCTTTCTTGTCTGCTCCTGGATACAGCATATACTCCTCATCTCTACCCCCACTGACAAATGGAAAAAATATTAGAAGGTCCCTGGTTCTCCTTATCACTTGATTGGAGATCAAGATATAAATATGCTGCTAGAGATCCAGCTGCCCTTTTATAGATGGGCTATAGTTCATTGGAAGATCACATCCCAACCTCAGGATCTAGCATTCTAAGTTAAGTGATTTCTTGCAGAAGAACTAGAAAGAGATTTGCTTGACCAATGAGGTATTTGTGCAGGTTGATACTTCTGGATTAGACAGGAGACTACTCTTCTGATTTAGTTCAAGACAGCAATGATTTCTCATAGGTGAATTTGCATTACATATTTGAAACTGTAATGCAAATTCACCTATGAGAACTCACTTCAACAGTAACTCAACAGGTTCTTCCTTATCATTTTTCTATATATGCCCTCTTTTAAGTGTCTTCAGAATTGTGTATTCTCTTATATTAAAAATTCTATCAAAGTAATGAAATATTTTAATTCCTAAATAATAAAAGAGCAACTTTGAGAGAGTTTCTCTACTGTGATATGTCTTCTCTTTCCAAAAGGACAATAACATTAAAACCCACAAAATACCGTCATTGGGCCAACAAAATGTGTAAAATACATGTTACAAGCTTTAGAAGCTCCACTGGCTTCTTTCTTCATCAGGCAAAAATCACACAGGAGAAAAAGTTATGACAATCTTAGTCATAGCCCTGCATTTTTTTCAAGATGTAACTACTTTCAGTTCAGGAGGTACTGGAGGGAAGTTCATGCAGGCGGGTCCCTCATCCTTCTAGTCATGTGTGCACTCCAGGAAATAAATTTTTTAAAAAGTCCATCAGCAAGACAAAAAAAGAAACTCCTCTTGAGATCCATGTTGTCTCCGTCCTATGTAAATCTACAGGCTCCTTTGCTAGGCAGACAGCACCGAATTTCTTTAAAAGCCCTCCATGTGCTGTTTTGGTAAACCAAAGATAGTCCTTTTTTTACTCATTCCAAAAGGATGGGTAGTTTTGATCTGGCCATTGTTCTTGCCTTGATATCATCTGGATTAGATTATAATGCAAAAACGCAACTTTCCCAAACTGTAGTTTATAAAGTTCTAGAATTCCTTTATGTGGGATGTTTGTCTAATTTCCTCACAGTTTTGTATGAAAAGCTTGCTTTAAACATTTCCTTCTGAGAAGGATGCACATGCAACAGGTTACAACTGAATAACTTTATTGATCATTATGGATTTTTCCTGGTTCTTTATATTGATTTTAGTCACAGGAGAGTGAGAGTTAGAAGACAGTGTCTTAATTTAAAAAAAAAAAAATCTTACCTCTCCAACCATTTTTACATCTTCCCGGCCATACCAGTCAGGCTCATATACTTCATGTAGAGATTCTGTAAGTTTCTTTGATGCATCCTGCATGCCTAGAATGTTTGAATGCAAAGAAGCCATTGTTGAGAACTGGTTATGTAAAATGAATTACCATTTAGTTTTTTTCAACTATCATTTATGAAGTCATGTGTCAGTAGTCATTTCAGAAGGCTGCACAGCAGAATAAGAGAGAAACAAAATTCTTCTACCATCTCTGATAGGATCAGATGCATTTGAGCCTTCCTTAACTTTCCTTTAGGAGAAGTCACTCCAGCAGACTACCTGAACTGTTTACATCAATTCCATCCACTCATAGGCCTGATCTAGATTGGCAAAAAGAAGTGTGTTCATGGCTGCATGAAACTCTAGCCTGATCATTGGAAGGGCGGTATATAAATAAAGATTTATTATTATTATTATTATTATTATTACTATTATTATTATTATTAGATGAGAAAAAGGGAAAGTGTGCCATGAAAACGCTTTTTTTGCGTTTTAGGGGAGAAGAAGCGCCTTTAAAAAGGTGCTGGTTTTCCCAGCTTCTTTTTTAAAACTGCAGAACAGCGCAGCTCCATCTAAAGGCTGTGGTGCAGCTGCTAAGCATTAAGGAAAAGGCAACTTCATGTCACACTTTCCTGCCAATCTAGAAAGCCCTATAGTCACGATAAGAAATATTCTGTTTACCCCTCAATTCTTTAATTATCCTTTATTCCTTGTGGTCATGTCTGAAATTTAGACCACACGTTCAATAAATTAATGTATTTCCATAATATCTGGATGTGCACTGATGTGAATTTAGGAAGAACTACAACCATTCAAACTGGACTCCAGTACATCTCACCATACTGGGGAGACTGTGAACAGGGGATCTTTTCAGACTGCTGTCCTAGTGCTACATGCTCAGGGGCAACCTCAATGTCCCTATGCTCCCTTCTGCTTCTCTAGCTTTAAACTAGTTTTGGATGCAACAATCTTTCTTCACTTATAGGATGCCTTAAAATAGAGCACTGACCTCCTCTATAACGGAGGGCAAATGACCATTGTAAAGCAACACAAGTAATGAAGGGTCTAGCATATTGGGGATTTATGTCTGAATGTCTTTCCTGCCACAAAGAAGCCATAATCAGCTAAGGACAACCAAGTGCAAAATCACATTCTTCCTTTCAATACAAATGGAGCACAGTACACATCAAGGAGTAGGGTAGGGTGATGTTAATTATACATTCTTTGATAGAGAGGACCATGTTTTCACACTGCTGCAAATTATCAAGGCAAATATAGTAAGAGAAGATATGATAAAGAGTAACTGAGCATAACTACCCTGTTTCTCCTAAAATAAGATATCCTAGAATCATAGAATCATAGAGTTGGAAGAGACCACAAGGGCCATCCAGTCCAACCTCCTGCCATGCAGGAACTCCCAATCAAAGCATCCCTGACAGATGGCCATCCAGCCTCTGCTTAAAGACCTCCAAGGAAGGAGACTCCACCACACTCCGAGGGAGTGTATTCCACTGTCGAACAGCCCTTACTGTCAGGAAGTTCCTCCTAATGTTGAGGTGGAATCTTTTTTCCTGCAGCTTGCATCCATTGTTCCGTGTTCTAGTCTCTGCAGCAGCAGAAAACAAGCTTGCTCCCTCCTCAATATGACATCCCTTCAAATATTTGAACAGGGCTATCATATCACCTCTTAACCTTCTCTTCTCCAGGCTAAACATCCCCAGCTCTCTAAGTTGTTCCTCATAGGGCATGGTTTCTAGACCCTTCACCATTTTAGTTGCCCTCCTTTGGACCCGCTCCAGTTTCTCCACATCTTTTTTGAATTGTGGTGCCCAGAACTGGACACAGTATTCAGGTGGGGCCTGACCAAAGCAGAATACAGTGGCACTATTACTTCCCTAGATCTAGACGCTATACTTCTATTGATGCTGCCTAAAATAGCATTGGCTTTTTTAGCTGCTGATTCGCACTGTTGACTCATGTTCAACTTATGGTCTACTTGGACTCCTAGATCCCTTTCACATGTAGTTTCATTCAGCCAGATGTCCCCCATCCTATATCTGTGCATTTCATTTTTGCGCCCTAAGTGCAGTACCTTACATTTCTCCGCATTGAATTTCATTTTGTTAGCATTGGCTCAGCTTTCTAGTCTATTCAGGTCATTTTGAATTTTGACCCTGTCTTCTGGAGTATTGGCTACTCCTCTGAAATAAGGCCTAGTAGAGCTTTTGCTGAATTGCTAAATATAAAGACTCCCCCGAAAGTAAGACCTAGCAAAGTTTTTGTTTGGAAGCATGCCCATTTTTTTGTTCAACAATAAATGTGAATTCTTCTTCATGGAAAAACAAGACATCCCCTAAAAATAAGACCTAGTGCATCTTTGGGAGCAAAAATTAATATAAGACACTGTCTTATTTTGGGGGAAACACGGTATGTTATAGTGGGACTGCGCAGCTGATCAAAAACATAGTTATAAAAGCACTGCTATTCACACCTGAGCTATTTTGAGCATGAACAATTCTGCCTTACAGCACACTGAATATTCAATCAACAACATTTGCTGAATTTCTTTATTTTGCACCAGAATAAAAATTCAGCTCAGTCACAGACAGGAAGAAAAAATTTAAGTGAAGCCATCTCCACAGCCAACTTATTTTTTTTTATTTAAAATATTTTTATTATAAGCAATCGCAAACACACAAATACAAATTGACTTTCTATATCTAAAAAAGCTACAAGTAATAACCCATTTAACTAACACAAAATCTAAAACGATCTAAAACCCTAAGGTAAATCTATCACGGGGTCCTGTTTATAAGACTTATTCAGAAGGGGTTTGCCATTGCCTTCTTCTGAGGCTGAGAGAATGTGATGTGTCTAAGGTCACCAAGTGGATTTCCATAGCTGAGGGGGGGGGGGGGAGGCATTCAAACCCTGGTCTCTCCCAGAGTCCTAGTCCAGCACTTACACCACTACACCACTTGGCTGTCACTTTTAAAATAAAACAAAACAAAAAAGCTTTATTTGTATTTGTTTAATTTGACAAATACAAATAAAGAATTCCATTAATAAACTGGGTAACATCCATAACAAAACACCATCCAGAAACTATAAAGCCTAAACAAGTAATCATTAAATGTTATACATCATCTCACAAATAAATTTACAGAGAGTATTCCCAAGTATTTATGTAGAGAGATTTGTGCTGTGCGCATGGGGAAAATTAGATTCTCTGCCCTGCTTCTTTTCATTGCTGGTACAGCAATAGGCAAATTAAGCAAAACAAGTTCAAAGAATAAACATGAATACACAACTATGAATGTTTAGTATCCATTTCTGAATTAGTATCATGTATTGCTTGTGAGATGAATCACTCAGTTTAATACAGTGAAGGCAGGACAATATTTATAGCCCCTCAAGACAGCATGTAAGAGAAAAATATGACATTGCAGTGCAGACAAGTAGCACATTCAGCAGAGTATTATCTTTGCTGACTGGCAGTGGCTCTTCAGGATGTAGCACCTACATGCCAGAGAAATTACTGTGGTACAAGCACAGACATATTCAGAAAACCAAAACTGGAGACATAAATGTCTGGGGGAAGTAAGGGAAAAAGATTTCCCCCCATTTTTTTCCCACTCGAATTTTTTTCCAAATGGAAAAATTGAAAGTATTGTGGAACAGAGAATTTATTATTTCTCACATGGCAAAAAGAAATATGTTTGGAGTGTACACAGCTGTTTGAAGCTGTCTTATTAGTATATAAGTCGACCTCATGTATAAGTTGAAGGTAGGTTTTGGGGCCAAAACTATGGATTTTGCCATGACCTGTGGATAAGTCGAGGGTAAAACTTGGAGGCTCTTTCAATGTGCGTATGTATGGCAAGAGAGACTCTAATTGAGGTTTTTTGCTTCAGCATTTCAGCTTTCGTTTCATCCTTCACTCCTCAGACTGTGGATGGGAAAGGGACTCTGTTTGTTTAAAAGCAATCAGTCACCCAGGACACTTTCTGCTTGGTGCAAGAGAGAAATAAACTGCTCTACCAACTGTATGGGGAAATCTGAAAGAGCTGCTATCACATTACCATATTGACCCATAAATAAGTCAACCTGAATTTTTGGGATGAATTTTTGGGCATAAATTTCTCAACTTATAGACAAGTATATACGGTATAACTTTATATACTCATGTGTAAGTCAAAACCTTCTTGACAAAAAACAAGCCCCAAAACCTGGGTTGATGTATATATGGGTCAATGCTGGAATAGGGACCCAGGGTGAAGGCTGTGACAAGCAGTAGAGGCAAGAAGCCCCTCTTGGTATGGTAGGGTATGGTGGTAGCACTCCCATCCCATGATCTTCCCTTGCCCAAACCAGAAAAGGAAAGGTAATCCCCCTCCCTCCTTTCCTCATGTTCTTTTTTTGGTCCAAGTAGCATTCAGTAGTAGTGTGGAGAAGCCTGAAGAGAATATGCCTCATAAGGCTTGGCAGTCTCTGCAGAGAGGCTTGTACAGTATGCCCCTATTAATATGGCCACTGCGGTCTCTCTTCAGGCTCCCCACATTGCTGCTGAATGCTACTCTGGCCATAAATGGTGAAAAAAGAGGGAAGGCTGTCTTTCTTTCTCTGATTCAAACAGCAGAGAAGTAGTGGGTTGGGAGTCGTGCTTCCATGCCAAGGGGGGCTTCTCTGCTTCTTGACGCTGCCTTTGCTCTGGATCCTTAATAGAGGTAGGTTGCTTTTCTTGCTCTTCTTCTCCCCCTGTTTTTTTTTTCTTGCTATGGCCACATTCTCATTCTTTTTCTTCACTTATATTCTTTTCGCTATTTGTGCTTCTATAGAAGTACATATTTTAAAATCAATGTCATTTTTACCTCCAATTGTATCACTCCCCAAAAAACAGGACCTCTCCTTCTCTTAATCTCTTCCTCAGTATGTTCCCACTATGCATTTTTTTTTTAAAGAGAGGAAAATATTTGTTTGTTACATGCCTTTAAATTTTACCCTTGATTTATCAACAGGTCACAGCAAAATCCATAATTTTGCCCCCAAACTTGTCATTGATTTATATATGAAATTGATTTAGATATAAATAAGCCTGTATATATTTATGTATATATACAGTGGCACCTTGGTCTCCACTGGGGTTTAGTTCCAGGACCCTCCATGGATATCAAAATCCATGGATTTTGGAACCAAACCTCAGTGGAGACCAAGGTCCCACTGTAAATATACATAAATATATACAGACTTATTTAATTATAAATCAATTTCATGTATAAATCATTAAATACAACGTCGTATTAAATACAATGTCCCATTAAATACAATGGATAGTAAAATGGAATCCCTGATATAAAATGACCAAATCATGGTTTGCGTTTTGGAAGTTATGTATTTTAAATATTTACAATCTGTGGATGGTTGAATCTGTGGATAAGGGATCTGTCGATGCATAGAAGGCACTGTACAGTATTCACATTTTCACCTGTACAAAACTAAGGCTTTCATATCTTTGTATTTTATAAATATGCCAAATGGTACAATTTTATATGCTAACTAGAAGTGCAATCCTAGCTCAAACATGAGCTGGCTGTAGAGGTTTAGGAAGAGGCAGAGGCCTCTTGTTGATTGAAACGGCCTTCTGGGGCTGAACTCCCGCTTAGCTGCATTTTCACTGTAGACCAGAGGCTTTTCTTTTCCAGCACTCTTTTGGGAACTGATTGTTTTATATAATGGGTTTTCTGTTTTAGTGTTGTACTGCTTTTAATTTATGAGTCTGAATTAATGTTTTGTATGTTTCAATTCTGTGGACAGTTTAATATTATTTAATCTTAACTTTTTGTGGTTTTAGCTATATGTGGTTTTAATTATCTCTCTCTTTACTCTGTAAACCGCCTTGAGTGCCACTCTTGGGGAAAAGCAGGATATAAATAGAATCATTGATTGACTGAACTGCCCTTCTGCTGACATCTCTCTCTCTTGAATCTCCCTCTACCATCTGCTGGCAGGGTGCGATCTGCCAGCACAATTGCTCTGCCAGCAAGAACCAAAAAGAGGAGAAGGGAGAGAGGAGCTGAATGAGGCCAAATGCAAACCTGTGCAAATCCACAGACAAGACATTATGCTGGAACACAGTTATACTGGAGACAGAATAGTCCTAAGTAATTTCCAGCACCTATAGACAGAAAGGGGTTTGGATTCATATACTTTTCCAATCAGGAGGAACAGCTGCCCCCTTTTCTCCATGGCTGCAAATTTTTTAGAAGTTTTACTTCCCCAAGACTATGGATTATCAATTATTGATATTAACAAGCATTTGTTCAAAAACCATGAGTCAGATTTTAAAATGTAAGACAGGTGCAGCTCATGCTCTGTGTGAGACAAGCTCTGACACACAATCATCACATAACCACAGCTTTCTACCAACAAGAATGAGGCCAAACAGTACTAGAGAGGTCATCTTTTCAGGACCAAGACAAAGTGAAAATGAACTAGTTGCAACCAATTTGATATATAAATCCTCCCAGTTATTTTAATCCTCATTCCCTAATAACAGAAACCTGAAAATAATCTGAATTTCCCTGCCACACATATATTCCTGGAGCCACATAACCACTAGGTTAAAGCTTTAGATGAGTTTACCTCCCAGCATGAAGTTAGTTTTTTTTTTTCCAATTACAGCTCCATGAATGTGCCAACCAGGCATTACTAGTAGGTATCTTGGCTAGAGATTCAGAGAGTTGTAATCCATAAACATAACTTTTCCATGCCCAAAATAATTCACCACTCTTCACTAGAAGAGGATAAAGATTTGACTTCTGAATTGTCGCATAATTACAGGTTCCTAATATCTTGATATGGAAATTTAATTAATACATTTATGCATGGTCCTCATATGAGGTAAGGGCAACACATATAGCTCTTCTTCTTTCTTTATCCTCACACTACAATCCTTTGAAGAAGATCAGGCTGAAACAAAAGTAAATGCTCAAAGATTATGCAAAATTTGTGGTTCAGTAAAAACTGTAACTGGGATCTCCAGTTCAACACCATAACCACGACCCAGTTCTGGCTCTAACAGGTAATAGTTTACATGAACATATGAAAAGCCTACTGAATCAAATTAAACATCTATCTAGCCCACCATGCTGCTTTCCCACAGTGACTAACCAGATGGTTATGAGAAGCTCACAAAGCAGGACATAAGTACACTGTTTCTACCGTTTTTGTTTCCTAGCAACTCATCTTGAGAAGTACTATGCCTTTGATGGGGTAGTGGGGCTTATATAGCCTTGATGACTAGTATGCACTGACAGCCATATCCTCCTAGATTTTGTCCAATTTCTTTTAAAACCATCTAAGTGAGTTGACATTAAAGGGGATGAATGTAATGATGTTCCTCTGTGTAACCAACATTTTCAAGAGAACTACTAATGTATTGAGGAAGAACCCTGAGAAACATTACAGGTAGAGTAAAATGCATGCAAACAACATTGCAGAGCAGCAAATGTTAAACATGTTTTAAAAGATGGGTTAGCAATTTTCTAAAACAGGCATGAAGAAGAGACATTGCCATGTTCAACAAAAACCATCATCAGGCACCAAACGTACAGAATGCCAACTCCATCTGCTCAGTGGGGGGAAGGAATTACACTACATTTCACAAAACATATGGTTTGTAAGCTAGAGATCTGTGTGACTCAAAACATAAAACTAACTTTAAGCAAGTGTTAAAAGGGGGTGGGGGGTGGAATTCTGATAGTACCAAAAATAATATTGTTGGGATTTGTAGAACAAGATTTTATACATAGCTGTTTTAGTTATATGCACATACTGCATCCAAAAGAATTAAGGAACAATTTAATAATATGGTATATTGCAAAGCTTGAGAGCCAGCATGGTGTGTGGTTTGAGTGTTAGACTATGACTTTGGAGACCAGGGTTTGAATCCCTGCTCAGCCATGTGAGAGGAAAGGAAAAGGCAAACCCCCTCTGAATAAACCTTGCCAAGAAAACCCCATGGTAGATTTGCCTTAGGGATCCAATAAGTCAGGAACAACTTCAGGGGACACAAAAAAGATTAAAAATCTGTTTTTACTTTTCTCCATTTCATGTTATATCACACGAGACAAGTAAGTTATTTTTTAATAATTATGCTCCAGTCTTAACCCTTTCACTGACTTACTAAATGAAAACCACTAAAGTAATCAAAAACTACAAAACTACAGAATACAAAATACAAAACTAGGAGTTTATCAAGTCCATATAGGATGTGGGGAAAAACATATAGGTTATCTTTGGCCCAAAACAGACGGGCAGGAAGAGGCGCCCTTGCGCCACGATTAGGGCTAGGGAGCATGGAGCATTTGCATGCTCCCAAACCCTAACATGTAATGGCACCTGCATCATTACATTACACCGTTTAGACGGTGTACGTAATGATGCTGCTGCAACTGCGCAGCTTCTAGACAGAGCTGCGCAGTTGCGGTGGAGTAAAGGCACCCAATGGTGCTTTTTCCGTGTATTGTGCCAAAACTGCAGCGCTTTTTTGCTGCGCAGCTTCACCGCAGCATCTAGCTGCTGTAGCAAAGTTCTGCAACAAAAAAAGGTGGCGGTATGTATTGCCCCTTTGAAACCTTTACTGATGTATATATAGGTCAAGGCCAATACACAAAAGTGCATCCAGAAGCAACCCTGAAGCCCGTGAATATGTTACAGTTAACTTTCCATATCTATGTTTTTATCCACAGATTCAAACATCCATGCTTTGAAACTATTTTTAAGATATATAAATTCCAAAAAGTAAACCTTGATTTTGCCATTTTATATAAAGGGCATCATTTTATACTGCCATTCTATGATGTAACCCGCTCCGATTGGATACAGAGGAGCGGGCTATAAATAAAACATTATTATTATTATTATTATTATTGGACTTGAGCATCCACTAATGTTGGTATCCAAAGGGGCCCCTGGAACCAAACCTCAATGGATATAAGATCCCCAGTATAATATGCAGGCAATGCAATCTATACATTACATTATGGCTAATACTTTGCAAATAGAAACAAACTCAGGCAAGCTCAGTGTGGGCAACAAGGCAACAAGTGAACCCATTCTGTGGCCTTCAAATTCTTCCTAGGAACTTCTAATTCCTCATACCCTCTAAATTTTAAAATAAAAACTGGCCAAAAAGGCGTATTAAAATGATGGGAGTTGCAGTCTAGTACACAAGAAGGGCAACAGAGCAGAAAACACTCAAATTCCTATAGTCATAAGAAACAGCAGAGTCAAAAATGCTGCTTCTGTTGTAGTCATTATCCTGCCAGATAAGGTTTTTTCCAGAATGGCAGTAGTTCCAAGTGCATCTATACTTTTTATTCTTCATTTGCTTTATTGATTACACTTATGTCTTTCATCTTATCCTATACCTGGGGAATGTCCTGTGTCAGGATCTGCATAGTGCAGATGCAGTTACAGTAAGTGTATGCCTAATGCTTCTAAGTGTAACAGCAATTAAAAATAAAGAAAGATCTCACCCCAACAGCCAGTACAGTAGTTCATGTTTTCTGTGTTCCTACTGAACAACTGCTGTTCATTGCCTCTTCACTATGTTGGCCATGATAGCCAACGCACAATCTGTATTTACTTGTCTGCCATATTTGGGGGGGGGGGGGGAAGCAAATTCTGGGAGCAAGAAAACTAAACAAAAGTAAGTTTCACAAAGCAGCAGTATCTACAGAGTAAAGGAGAGGAGAGAAAAAGAGAGCTACAACGTAATTACATTTACCTTTGATTGCAGCTAAATATCCTCTGAATTCTTTTTGGAGTCTGGAACCTTCTGCCTGAAATACAAAACAGAAGTGAAATCATATCATGTTTGCAACACAGCAAAACAAACATGAATCTGTCAGAAGAATTCAGTTCCCAAATTTTTATATAGTCACTCATTCGTATAGATATATACCTTTGTTGTTGTTGTAGTTTGCACTAAGCTTTTTAGTAATACTATGAAAAAAAAACTGGGCTTTATCACTATTAATAAGATACAAATTTCCAAAGCTATCCACTGAGTGAATCAAATTCTGTGATTTGTTTCTACACTGCAGATATTATTCTATTTTGTTCACACAAGCAATTCTTGTATATTAAATCTAAAAACCTATGGACACAAACTGTAGTGGCAGAAAACTGCAGAAACCAACACCAAGATATGGCTTGTATAGATTCTAGTATATTATTTCTCTAAGTTAGGAGTTAGTAAAACTGCAGAAATGAACTGCATTACAGTATTTTTGTGTTCTGTTTTGAACTGAACAGAATTGATTCAGCATTGATTTGGAAGACTGGCTCATCCATTCTAGCATTATTTACAAGCCCAGCTGGCAGTAATTCTCTTCAATTGCTACTATCTAACATTCCTTATCTGGGGGTGCATCTACACTGTAGAAATAATGCAATTTGACATCATTTTAACTGTCATGGCTTCATCCCACAGAATCCTAGGATTTATAGTTTTGTAAAGTGCTATCATTCTTTGGTCAGGAAGCTAAAGACCTTGTAAAACTACAAATTCCAGGATGTAAGCTTAAAGCTGCGGTATGGGACGGGTGCGCTGTACATACCGAAGTCTCTAACCTGCTACAATGGAGTATTATACACTCATCCCTCCATATTTGCAGCTTTGATATTTCTGCAAATATCTGATTATTCACGGATTTGATTAATATGTTCTCTCTAGGAATCACTAGGTCCTCCAGTGCAACCCTATGGTCAACTTTAACTAAAAGTTGCACTGAAAGACCTAGAGATTCCTAGAGAGAATATTCTACTAGACATTTGTAGCTCCTCCAGTGCAGTTCTATGGTCAGTGTCTGTCAGATGTTGACCACAGAGTTGCATTGGAGGACCTAGAGATTCCTAGAGAGGAATTCATGGGGATCTTGTGCCCCTAACCCTAGTGAATATGGAGGGACAAGTGTATTTCCATTGAGCCACAGGGAATTTAACTTGGGAACTCATATATATATATATATATATATAGCATGACCTATGGTTCTTACCCAGCAGAGCAAGACTTTCTAACCCTCTGATCTGCAAGTGACATTTACAGCCAGCTTGGTAACCAGTTTTTACATGCATTCCAAGGGTGCACACACACCCCACCCCCAGAAACAGCCCTCCATAGCCCATGACAAGCTGTTTTAGAAACAGACAAAAACAATGCAGAAAAGGACAGCCATCACCTTTCTTTGCTGACAAGCCTGTTGCTTTAATAGATTTAAACTAATAGAACAGTTTTATCCGAGATGAAGTAGCATACTTTCCGAGTTAGTTACTTATCTAAGGTGAATCAGCATTTGAATTAATGAAGTAGCATTCACAACATGGCATCTAAATCCCTACCTACCATATATACTCAACCATATGTCAACTGCAAGTTGAGGGCAGGTTTTGTGGCCCAAATTATGGACTTTTTTACATGACCCATGGATAATTCAAGAGTAAAGGTTAGGGGCATGTTACAAAGGATTTAAAGGATGAAGTAAAGGAAAATGATGACAAAGAAGTTATGAAATCCCAGCAGCTGTAACCGTTTTTGCTCACACTAAAGGCTGGAGGGATGAGAGAGTAGCGCGGGGAGGGGGGTGTCAGTGCTTCTGGGACAGTTCACATTCTTGCCTTTTACCAGAAGATGGTTCCTTTTTAAATAATAAAGTACAGTACTTACAATGACTTGTAGATAAGCTGATTCAGGTTTTTTTGGGTCAATTTGTTGACTAAAATGTCTAGACTTATACATGAGTATACATGTCTATATTTATACTGACAAATTGTTTGTAGTGCAGAGACATGGCTTTATGTATTAATTCAGTTCTTCATCTTACAACAGGATTGGGCAAACTCTGGTCCCTCAGCCAGGTGCAGCCCATAGGAGTTCGCCATTTAGCTCATAATGTGTTTTTTTTTCTGTGTGCCCCTTTGATTTTCTCCTTCAATCTGTAACTAGAATTACAAGTCTACGTTCACATCTGTCCCCAAATATATGTGCATAATTACACAGAATATACAGCATATCATGAAGAACAGTCTTCTCATTAGTGGTCAGAGATATAGAAGGTGTTTAAATCCCACATTTGAGTGCTAGTGAACGTGTTGCATGGATCTTGCCCTGACTGTACCTGTTGTATTTTGTGGGGAGGGGAGAGGAGGAGAGTTGTCAATTACAAAAGCTGCATAATAAGACTTAGACAGATCCCAAATCCCCTATCAACCCTATAGATACTAGTGTGGTAATCCTCATGTTGCTTAACATGGCAGAATTCTCAGAAAACTGGATAAATTCTCACTTTATGAGTTGGAATCTCAACGCAGTGTCAGAAGCTGCAGGTCTAGAACCAGGAGCTTTCAGCTCTGCTAATGTCCGGACTGGAATCTGAGATTCTTTCTAGATTATTTTCTCAAGCGTTAGATAGGTCCCATGTCTCACCCACCCCTCCAGGGGAACCACTGGCCCATATTAAGCCTATAGAAACAGAACAGAGCAAAAAGAAAAGAACCAGAACTAGAACAGGGCTCCTGACTGAGATGGTTCAGTTGTTGCTCAGCAGGTTTCCATGCTCTGCTGTGCTATGCTTGTGGCTCCCTCCTGGCTTTGCTCCTCCAGTTCTAGTGACAGACATCAGACATTGCTCCTGGCTCCACAAGCCGCAAGCCAGGAAGAATGAGAGAACCATGAATGATGCAACTCCATGTACAGACCAAGGAATAGGAATCCATAGTCTTTCATGGTTGCTTGGATCTATTTAGAGCTGCAGATGCTTACATCAAAGGAGTACTTACAAAAGAAAAAAAAATCCTAATGAAATGTCCTTATGCAGACCTTTAGATCCATAAGGCCTTCTTCATGAAACTCTGAAAAGTTCTCATAATTATGAAATTCCAAGACACGTACTATTAGTTGCCTGATATTCTTTACATTATTCTTTTGAAGCGTTTAGCAAATTTTGAAAGTTTCAACATGAAGTCAGAATTTTGCCCAAGGATCTTATCTGTGCATAAATAAATAAATAAATAAATATTGTAAGCAAAATATCTGAAAAGCAAACTTCATGTTAATATAAATATACTCATACACAAAGATCCCTATCTTTTTACAATGATCCCCCCCCCCCGGTATTTTTAACCAAGTTCTAATTAAGGTTGCTACTTAAGCGTTTTAGAGGTACTCAGTCTTTGATTTTCTCCTTCAGACTATAACTAGAATTACAAGTCTACTTTCACATCTATCCCCAAATATATGTGCATAGCACAACCTTCTGAATCTAACAACATTTCATGAACTGTTTTCCTTTGTCCTTTGATAGAAACAGCTGAATTTGCTCTGAAAAATTGTGAACACAGAAGGGTTAAATGCTCACTCCCTTTTGCTATCATTCTGATCAAGCCCATTCTCAACAACAGCTGCTTTTTTAAAATAACATATCATTCTACATTGGATATCTTCTAACTGTAGATTCTGATGCCAGAGCTTCTGCTCCTTTATGTTTTCATTTCTGTATTTAATATTATCAATTCCTATTTTATGTTCTCACACTAATTGTAGCCATATTTATTGCATTTCCAATCTATTTCTTAAGAATAACAAGAAAGGTTTGGGAATCATTAAAGGAAATAAAGATGACAGGAATACAAATTAGCTGTTCACAATTCCTCATAAGTATCATTACTTTCCAATCTAAATTTACTATTGTAAACAATTTTTACACAAACTTTTCTCTGATATTTAAAAGGATAGCAAGTTCCACAGTAGTCAGTGGGGCTGACTGAGAACCCAGTCTGCTCCTGCCTTCAAATCCATGAAACACATTTAGGGGGAGCCATGTTGGCCATTCAGCAAAATCCAAAATATACAAAAGAGTATACCTCTATTGGCCAATCAAAATGTACTAAAAACATCATGGCAGCATTCAAAGATGCACTGGCATCTACTTCAGGCAAAAGATGTTTTAAAAAACATACAAAAGTAACA
This sequence comes from Urosaurus nigricauda, assembly GCA_034509955.1. Taxonomy (NCBI): domain Eukaryota; kingdom Metazoa; phylum Chordata; class Lepidosauria; order Squamata; family Phrynosomatidae; genus Urosaurus; species Urosaurus nigricauda. Next base: position 63,944,457 of record JAOEGL010000006.1, on the reverse strand, counting down.
TGGCATTGGTAGATTATTTTACATCTTTTGTCTGATGAAGATGCCAATGGAGCTTTGAAAGTATGCAAGTTGTATTTTGTGCATTTTGGTTGGCTTTTGTGGATTTTCTTTTATTTTGCTGAATGGCCAACACAGCTACCTGTGAATATGTTTCTTAGTAGGCAGTACATATTGCCTCAAAAGGGCGCCCTCTCGGCACCTGTTTTTTCACTAGAAGAATGCCACAGTGGCCAAACCGTGTGGCTTCCCTCCAACAGAAAAAAACCCTGCAAAAAGCAGGTTGTTTTTAAGCCGTGGCAGTGCGCCTCCACGGCGTAACGAGTGTGCCACTGGCGCACTCATTACATAAGTGCTGTGCCGCACCATGTGGGTGCCGCGCTGCACTTACGTAATGATGGTGGCGCCCATGTAAACAGGCCACCGCCATCCTGACGCTATCGTCATGTGCTAGGGTTGCAGGTCGTGTATAAGCTCCCTTAGAATATTTCAGATTCTGTCTTTTTCATTAACCATTTAAATGTGTTGCTTTTTGAAGAATGTGACAGAGAAATCTCATCAATAAAGCATTGTTTTGTTTTGTCTATTAAAATGAAGGGTGTTTTTTTTTTCATGTAAAACATTTTAAGATCCTTACCAAAATCATCTCTATAATAACAAGGCTTATGTTTGAAAATGTCAATACAAATATATATCTTTGAAGAAAACAAAGGGAATATGGAACAAAATGGTCCTGGCCAATCCTTCAGGGACCTTGTCATTACATTACTAAACCAGTTCAAAATGTTATCTGATTAGCAGTATATACCCTGTTTCCCCTAAAATAAGACATCTGAAAATAAGACCTAGTAGAGGTTTTGATGAATTGCTAAATATAAGGCCTTCCCCGACAGTAAGATTTAGCAAAGTTTTTGTTTGGAAGCATGCCCATTTTTTGGTTCAACAATAAATGTGAATTCTTCTTCATGGAAAATTAAGACATTCCCTGAAAATAAGACCTAGTGCATCTTTGGGAGCAAAAATTAATATAAGACACTGTCTTATTTTCAGGGAAACATGGTAGTATTTTCAAACTAGCTCTTTCATTCTAGAGATAGGATGTCTTAAAAAGTAAACTATTGTACAAACTGTAAATGTCACCACAGTCCTACAGTCTACCTACCAATCAGCAGACTGCCTAAGTAGAAGTATTCCTGGACAACAAAAAGCAGTGGTTGACGGAGCACTTAGAAAGGGATCCTTCATTATATGATCAAAACTTGGAAAAATTAGTTTTTAAACCACAACCCACAACGACAAGAAATAGGCAGGGAATATGGTCTGGGAGATTCTGGTATTTTCAGCCCAAAAATACAAGTCTCAAGCTCTTGAAAAAACTGGCAATGGTCAGCAAGCTTCTCTGAAAGATTATGGGGCAGTACAGACTGTTCCTGAAGGGGTGACCTGTACCTGCCCCATTCCACGGAGGATTGGAGCTAGAGCAGCCTCACCGGCAGCCCAGAGGCCCCAATCTGCCCAGGCCACGGAAAAGTGGCAAAATGCCACTTTTCTGTGGCGTGGAAAAGGGGTGTCCTTGGGGCTTCATGCCCCGGAACATCCCCATGCCTGCTGCCAGTGGGGTAAGGGGCCACTTGACCTCTTTCTCCCTCACTTTGTTCCCGCTGCTGTTTGGTTGCCACATGAACTAAGTGCCTGGGTGCTGCTCACACCAAAAAGGAACTTCCTAGAGAAAGCTCCTTTCTTGGTGTGACGCATACAGGAAGTGGCGCCATCACAGCACCACTTCCTGTGTGCCCCATTTGGGTGCCCAGCAGTGACATCCGTGTGGATAGGAGGCCACCGTGATGCTGGCACCATGCCATACTAGGGTTCCAGACCGTGCAGTTGCTGCACGATCTGGAATCCTAGTATAGCTGCCAGGACAGCCCTTTGGGTCTGTCTGTACCAGCCCCATGTGATTATTACCAACATACTTTCCAAGGTGCACCTACAATGGCATACTAAGTATATTTTAAAGCACAGTGTGATCCCAGGGACTTAGCATTTCACACATTGCTTTGAGGACATTCCCCCAGAATTTCCCATGCTATGTGGTGGTCCCATGGCAAATGTACAGCGGATCTATGGCAGAAAAACTGACATCGCTTGGAGTTCCTTGAATGCAAAAATAAGTAATTTCCAATTCTAGCATTTCTCTCCATAGCCGTTTCATCTACTGTCCTACACTACATGTGGACACACCTAGACTAGTTAAAATCAAATCATCAGCAATGTCAAAATAACGTACCTCCTGCCGTTTGAAGTTTTGAACATACTCTTCAAACTGTTCATCCTTTGTTTCATCAGCTTTGCCTAATTTCTGAAGAACCTATTAAGAAACAAAAAATTAGGAAAGAGGACAGTGTTAAATGAGCAGAACATCCACAAGCTAAGTGACATAAACATGACATTAACTACCTTCACTCATTGTCTTTTCCTTGTAACATGTTACTTTTCTTACTCTTTAGCTGCAGTGTGTGCTAAAATGTAAAACTGCCCTCAAATGCATACTCATGACAATAATGTTTGAAAATCAAAATCCCAAGAGGACACTGTAGATTCAAAGCACATCACCATTTTATGCACCTGTGTGGGCAATGTGGAAGCACTTGTGAAATCATCAAGGGTCTTGTCCTCATTTTTTACAAGGCTATAGATCTTCCTGTCAATGAGCAATCTGATATGTTCCACTGCAGCAAAGCTATAGAAAAGATTCAGCAGAATAATAAAACCTCTGTGCCAGCATATCATATTTAAAAGCAAAATTAATTAGGCTTTTCCCCACACTTTATCATTCATTATACATGTGAGCATTCAACATTATTTTAATCTTGGTGGAATTTTAAACATGCAGTACTGTAATAGAGAAAAAGCAAAATTCTTAAAACTATTTGACATCTAAATAAGTACAAAATTATCTTTGATACTGACTCCTGAGCACGGGCTTCACAGCCACATTTATTTGAAAGTTTTTTATTGCATGTGATAATACATGATGTTTGGATCTCCCTTATAAAACAGAACAAACTGTGGCTGTATTTAAAAGTGCCATGTACGCCCTTCCCTCAGTTTAGCTAAGCATGTAATATTTGTTTCAAACTACACAACGCCATGGTATGAAAATGATTTACTAATGCAACATGCAATAGAATGGGACTTATATAAAACTGATAAAAATCATTTATTGTTTTATCTTTACATTGCTGGAATTCCTATAATAAAGGGTGGGATAAACATTTTCATAAATAAAACAGTAAGAATGCATATGTACATCTTTGTCCAAAAAATGCCTTATTACTATGACAACCTTTTGTGCAAGTGTAGAGATAAGGTGATAGATTATTCTTCAGGGGGTCACGAGAATTCACTGAGAATGCAGAGCAAGGAAAAGGAGGATTCTCGAAGTTGTTGTTCCAAAAGTAACTTTCCCAAGCCTTCTAGTGGTTAAATGCATTTCATATGCATAGCCACAATGAACCACACAAAATTAAAGCACCAGCTTTTTAGATAAGCTGAAGCTTTACTCATATACAGAATTATATACCCCCACAGGAGTCTATACCATGGGTCCCCAGCAAATGGGTCATGACTCTACCTTGCCTTGGTCTACATTAGGTTTCACCAGTAGTACCCTGTTCCCCCGAAAATAAGACATCCTCAGAAAATAAGACCTAGTAGAGGTTTAACTGAATTGCTAAATATAAGGCCTCCCCCAAAAGTAAAACCTAGCAAAGTTTTTATTTATTGTTCTTTTTTTTTTAAAGAATAAATGTGAATTCTTCCTCATGGTAAAATAAGACATCCCCTGAAAATAAGACCTAGCACATCTCTGGGAGCAAAAATTAATATAAGACACTGTCTTATTTTCAGGGAAACACAGTACTAACTTTATTTCCTATTCCTTGATTTACATCCATTTACATTTTTAAGAGAAAAAGGAAGAGGGGATTAATAAAGGAGAGAATGAAACATACGTGGTTAAACTTTTAAAAATTGACTCCCAGGAGAACCCTCGGTGTAAAAAGACAGAAGTCAAGAGATTTACACATTTGTGGCTTTAAAATGTCACTGGTGGCTGTTCAACATTTAATGAGTTTATCAGCAGGTGACATTTAAAGGGCATTTCTTCCTACATTAAATAAATGTAAAATATGTATTTTTGTTAAGGCTGTCATCTGTTTGCCTGAAAATGCATACTCACTATTGGCTAAACATGCTTGTCACACCCCCAGCTAGCTCAAGGATGATTCCTGGCTCTGCTACATGAGCAACACAGATGCCCTTGCAAAGGCTAATAAGATTAAGGGGAAGGTGGCGGCAACTGGCTAATGTGATTGCAAGCAGTCTGGGAGGACAGCCTAGTCTTTTTAGCAACAGGGGTAGGAATAAAAGGGAATAAGGCAGCACACAAAAGGCAGTATTTTTTCAAAGGATTTGGCTACGGCTAATTTTCCAATATACAGGGAGTACTCTACAAGATAGAGTAGGGTGAGGACAATCACAGTCATACCTCCTTGTGCTTTCTGTGTCATTATACATTACAGAGTGTAAAGAACCTCTGCCTTATTTGTGTATTAGATTCTAACAACCTAACTACATGTACTTTTCTCACAGCTGCCCCAGATAACACAATACTTCAAACATCTGCATTGTCTCTTGCCTTAGGTTTTTTGGTGACCTTCAGAGGGTCTGCTTGTTAGTTAGAGAACCATTTCATCTGAGTTCAAGAATGAACCACTTGGGTGCCAAGATGTTAGGCCATCTGGACCACTTTGGTGCCTGACTTGTTAATTGGGTTCAGATGAGCTATGGCTAGAATTTTTCATTTCTTTATTCCTTTTTATTCATAGCCCTATCCACTCTTTTGTGATTTTGATGATACTCTAATTTCAAAGACCTACTCTGGTGTCCATGCTTCTGGTACATATAAAACCCTGGTGATTTAGATCTCTTCATTTTGCCTACAGTGCTTATTCCTGAATGTTCTCTTGATTATTTCACTTTTTCTTTAGAGTCTTTTCTACTTTTCTACTCCTGTTAATTAATATAGGTCTTTATATTTGGTTTGTCTAACTGTGTATTACTAGGCAAGGCCATAGTTCTAAATGTAGCACCTGAGAGCTTGGTTACTGTTACTGGATCTCATTTTGTCTGAGATGCCTGGAAAGAGGCCTAAATAGTGCCACTCTATTCTGCGTTGGTCAGGCCCCACCTGGAATACTGTGTCCAGTTCTGGGCACCACAATTCAAAAAGGACATTGAGAAACTGGAGCGGGTCCAATGGAGGGAGACTAAAATGGTGAAGGGACTGGAAACCATGCCCTATGAGGAAAGACTTAGGGAGCTGGGGATGTTTAGTTTGGAGAAGAGAAGGTTAAGAGGTGATATGATAGCCCTGTTTAAATACTTGAAGGGATGTCATATTGAGGAGGGAGCAAGTATTCTGCTGCTCCAGAGACTAGGACCCGGAACAATGGATGCAAACTACAGGAGAAGAGATTCCAGCTCAACATTAGGAGGAACTTTCTAACAGTAAGGGCTGATCAACAGTGGAACAAACTTCCTCATAGAGTGGTGGAGTCTCCCTCTTTGGAGGTCTTTAAGCAGAGGCTGGATGGCCATCTGTCGGGGATGCTTTGATTTGAGAGTTCCCCCATGGCGGGGGGGGGGGGTTTGGACTGGATGTTATTTTCATACAACAAATCCTTCAAATCAATGGTAATTTGGTAAATTAACATGTGTGTTCAACTGATTCAACATGTTTAATCTAACTGGGACTAACAACTGGACTGAGGGCAGAGGATGCATGGCTTTGCCCCTTGTTGTCCTTGGGACACCTTGAAAGCTTTGGGTATTTCCTTGCCCTTACAGGCCTAGACTAAAGACATGGTGGTAGTTCTCCCTTGCTGTGTTACTATTAGCTATATCCTAGTCTACAGATCCTCCACACAGAGAAAACAGGAAGATACATGGCGTGGACTGCTATTTTTGACTGAGCTATGTGTTTTCTTTTCCTCCCCTTTTGGTCACAGGTAAACCAAATACAGAGGAGCTCCAACCCACAGCAAGATGCACAAATTCTTCCATTGTATATTACAACTCAGAGTTTCACTTGTGCATTCTTATTCAGCACTTCCTTGAGGTTTTATTCTAATCTTTGGCTCACTCCACTTCAATGTTTTTAAGACACTATTGAAGCTTTTCAACCTAAGAGGGGAATTCAAGAAAGCAAATACTTAAACTATGCAGACAAAATGCTTATAGGCACATGAGAAGAGCCAAGAAGATAATGAAACATTAGAACTAATAAAAGTACAGGGTGGTTAAATAAAGGCATAAATCATTCAGAGAAAGTACAAAGAAATGGAGAACTGAAATAATGCAGCAAAAACTGCACCCAATGGAACAGAAAGTAATAGCCAAACCCGTGTCACAATCAATTCAATGAGCAATATATGCATCCATATTTGTTCATAGTCCCCTCCATTTCTGCCAAATGTTATTGAGAACCCATCTCTGGCTGAACAAGAGCTGCATACATAGAAGTACAGTGTGACTTCTTTAATGGATCTTTTGAACAAGAAGTAACATGTTATTATTTACACAGCTCACACAACACTGGCTAATAAGTCAAGAATTCATTAGGCTTCATCCTTGCGTATAGCACATTTGTGGCCCATGTCACCAGGATAACATAAGAAATCTTGGACAGGCAGGGATGTCTCACATCTCATCAATTCCCCACAGTAGCTGGGAAACAAAATTCTGAAATGTACATTTTTTTCCTCCAAAATCCACACCAAAAAATGATGCTTTTATTGGCCAACCAAAATACAGCAAATACATCATGCAAGCTTTCAAAGCTTCACTGGCTTCTTCATCAGGAAAATATGTTAAAAGAAGAAAAGTGACAATGTTAGAGTCACAGGCCTACATTTTGTCTCAGATGTTATTTCTGTTTTTGGTTAAGATGGTCTAGACAGATATCAACCAGGCAGAGGCCACTCCCCTGGTGATGTGGGGACCTGGGACGCAGGGCAAGAAAAGACAGGTGGTAAAATTTCAACTCTTATTAGCAACAAATTCTGACATGAATTTACATCATACTTGCAATGTTTTAGGATTTTCACGTTACTCTGGTAGCATGAGAAAGAGTGACACCACTATTGCTTCCAGATTACCAAAGTAATGCAAATGAATTCACATCAGACTGACTCAAATGATTTCTCTTTCTTCCACTTTTTGTGTGACTGTTTATATTCTCAGCCTCAATAATAGCTCTTTATAGTATGAACCAGGGTGAGAAACGTTCAGAAATCTGAGGGCTCCAAATTCTCTGAGACCTCAAGCAGATAGGCTGAAAAAAATGACCCAGAGCCGTGCTGGCACTGTTTGCGCTGGGGCCGCAGGAACTGAACAGGAATGGAAAAAGGAGCAATTTTGTCTGCTCCTTTTTGGCCCATTTCTTTTCCTTTGTAGTAGCTTCTGGCCGGCTTCCTACTGCATTTGGGGCATGCCTCATCTAAACGCCAGGTCCCCAATGGCGGCCCTTTTGGCTCGTCTGTTTTGGGGCTAAATTGCCCTTTTTCTGACCTCTGTAAAAAAGACAGAATTGGACAGAATGGGATGTATCATCACGGCTGGCTGATTGTGGCCATTTTGGCATGGATATTTTAGTGATGTCATTTAAGCATGCCTGGTTTAGTACAGCCAGTTGATTATGGCCATTTCAGCATGGCTTGATAAAGCGCAGAGGACAAACCAACATTACACTGTCAGTACAGTAGCTGTTTCAGTGTCAATTGGTTCAACCCTGCTGTGTCAACATGGCAATATGAAAAGCAGAACTGGACACAAGAAGGAGGAGTGAAAATAGGAGGAAATAACAGAAATAGTAAGTGTTCTAATACCTGGGATCAAACACTGAACAGAACGAGGACTGCAGTCAAGAAATCAGAAGACTAAGAATGGGAAGGGCAGCTATGAAAAAACTAGAAAAGATCCTAAAGAGCAAAGATATACAACTGAACACTAAAGTTAGAATCATCCAAGCTATTGTTCCCCATCACTATGTATGAATGTGAGAGCTGCTCTAAAGAATAGGATTTGGATCAATGGATTCAAACTAGAGGAAAAGAGATTCCAGCTCAATATTAGAAAAAACTCCCTGACAGTAAGAGCTGTTTGACAGTGGAATACACTTCCATGGAGAGTGATGGAGTTCTCTTTAGAGGTTTTTAAACAGAGGCTGGATGGCCAACTGCTGGAGGGGTGTGTGTGCCTTGATTCTGTATTCCTGCATGGAAGGGGGTTGGATTGGATGGTCCTGGTGGTTTCTTCCAACTCTATGATTCTATGATTCTGTAACAGTTAAGAAAGCAGATAGGAGAAAAAAATTCATTTGAGAGGTTTTCCTGGAGAACAGTGCTGAGGATTCCATGGACAGCCAAAAAGACAAAGAAATGGGTCCTAGAACAGATCAAACCAGAAAGCTCCCTGGAAGCCAAAATGATAAAACTGAGGCTGTCATATTTTGGCCACGTTATGAGGAGGCATGACTCATTAGAAAAGACAATAATGCTAGGAAAGGTGGAGGGAAGTAGAAATAGAAGAAAGCCGCATGCTAGATGGATGGACTCTATTAGGGAGGTCACGGGTATGAACTTGCAGGAACTAAGCATAGCAGTGGAGAACTTGGAGATGTCTCATCCACAGTTTCGCCATGAGTTGAGACCAACTCAAGGGTGGTTAACAACAAATGGGAGCACCAAAGACAATCAGATGAAAGGAGGTGAGTGGGGAAACAGTTGCCTTTCTAAAATGGCCTCTGTATCCACAGATTTTGCAACCATGGATTAAAGTATCCGCATTAAAAAAAAATCCAAAAAGCATTGATTTTGATTTTGGCATTTTACATAAGGGACACCATTTTACTGCACCATTGTATGTAATGGGACTTGAACATCCACAAATTTTGGTAACCACAGGATGTGTGTATATGTTTTGGAACCAAATCCTGGGAGATACCAAGGGTCTACTGTATTTCTTTGCTCTCCAGGTTTTCTTTTCATATCTGAAGTCCTGATACTTTTAAATCAAAATCACTGACAGTTTAAAAAAAATCTCGAGATGTACTGAACTCAGCTACACATTTTTTGTACAAGAAGTCCTCCCACTCATGTCTGCCTCAAATACAGATCTGACAGACCAAAATTCTGATGTGACATATTATTTTGCTTTGTACCAAGAGAAAAAAGAAACTTTGATTAAACCAGTGAAAGTGGACAGCTACTATTAGCTAGAGACTTCTTTTCAGATTAGCCAAGTGCTCAAGGGAAATTATTTTGCTTTTTTCAGTTTTCAGAATTAAAAATACAATTAAAAATAGCCACATATTGTAATACAGATTAACATTAGCTGAAATTAATTCAAATTAATTCTTCATTAAATATTACTGAATTCATTAAAATATTTGACACTGATTTTTAACAAATAAACTCTGCCCATACTTCATTTATTATCAACACACTTACATTTAATGCACTTTTAAAGTACATAAAATGACTTCAATATGATGTTCACTGTGATATTTACTACTGATACTGAAAAAGGCACTATATTGACTATGATATTGATTATCCCATTGCATTATAGTGCAAATTAATTTGAATGATAAACTGTAATGTCATTTTAAAAAATAAAAATAAAATCTGGCATGTGCTGACCACCATGCCACAGAGCATGACCTGCGGAGTGAACTTTGCCCAGCTATGACCTAAATCTAAATAGTTATCCATCAGCTTGGTATTAGTGAAAAAATTGCAGCAAAGTAGAAATGTGCATATAAGCAAATCAAGCTGGAGTTATGTCAATCAGCAGTTCTTATACTATTCTGCAATAATGAATGAACAGCCTAGGTGCTCTTTGGCACTCGAGAGACATATCATACTAATGGGGAAAAGTCTGGATGGAACAACTTTCCATGAGATGACAACACAGTGTGCCCAAGATGAGAATGATGTCATGTAGCACCTTGAAATACAGCATCTTGGTGAGTCATATGAAACATCAAGGTGTATTATCTTGTGAGGAATATGAGAAGTTGTCTTACAATGAATCAGATCACTGGTTTTTATCACTGTCATCACTACCAAGTGCCAGTGGCACCTGAAGGTTTCACAGAGGAATGTTTTCAGGTCTTAACCTAGGGATGGTGGGGACTGAACCCAAAACCTTCAGAATCATAAAGCAATCTTGTTGTCTGGGTCTTTTGACTAAGACAAGTTTGGGCACTTTCTAAATAATTTAATAACATCTATAAAGTTTTGTTAACAAACAACTTAAGTACATTAGATTAGACAAATGAACACAACTTTGTTGCATACCTTCTTTCCTATAGCATATCCATTACCCTGTACTAGCCTCCAACAAGGGTCATGTTAAGTTAATGCCAGAAATTAATCAAGTTCAGAGACTAATTTTATAATATCAGATAATCAAGTACAGGCCTCTCCTGTCCCCATTATATGGGCTCACTTGGGTGTGGGAAGAACAGGGTCACTAGCAAATGTAACCTCTTTACAGAACCTTAAGATGGTAATAAGACAGAACACTGCTTTAATTAAGCCATCTGGTCAATCAGGTCATCCAAACAACTGTGAATGCTGTTAGCATTTTATTAACAAACTAATTGCTGGTCAATATGTTCTAATGATTGCTAACAAACATTCAGTCCACATTCACCACCAGAAGGGGAAATCTGTATTCAACAGTAAAACTTCAAGATGTACAGATAATGAAGAATTTGGAAGAGTTACTCTTTTGGATTACAACTATTAATGAGAGACACGTATCAACTGCAAAAACATTGCTGTCATCCCAGTCCTCCCTGAAACACAGTACAGCATCATGTTATATCAGAAGATCACCCTCATCCCCAGAACAAATAGCAAGTTTATTCAGGATGATAAACCCTTACGACTGTGTCTACATGTTTGCTTCAAGCTTCCACCTGAATTCTGTACATCTGCTCAGAGTGAGAGGCAGACAGCATTTGGCTAACAGGAGAAGAACAGGATGTGTACCAGTAACTGTGGTTATGCAAATGGTCATCTGTAAACTCACAGAAATGGATTGTCTGTGCGTATGCAGTGCAAAATTCTTAGAGCTAGAGAATAAGCATTTTGGCAGTAGCCCCTCCCAACCTTCCTGCCTAAACTCCCCATGATGCCAAGCCGCTAAGGAGAACAAGACACAAGACACGGGTGCAGGGCAGGTTGTGTGAGTTAACAGATGACTACTTGAAGAACCACAGTTACTGGTAAGCAAGCTCTTCCTCTTCTTCGTGGTCTCTGTGAGCCACATAACTGTGAAACTAGCAAGATACCCACCCTACGAGGAAGAGGTATCATGAAATGAGAAAAAGACAACGCTCCCAAATGCAATCCTGGATCTTGTATCAAGTCTATTGTGTGTTATAAAGGTCAGAGGCTGAGACCAGGTGGCCATCCTAAAAAATGTCTTATAGAGGCATACCTCTCAGGAATTCAGTGGATAGCTGATAAAACTGAATGGTCAACTCAACTTCAATCCCCTCCGGCCTAGATGTCAACTTCCGTGAGGACTTTTTAAAAACAACTCAAACAAGGTGGTTAGGACTGAGATCGATCACAAAGTTGTGGAGAGGTGCTGAGAAAAAACCCAAGAGAAGCCAAGTATAATGACCAGTCTCACACAGGAGAGTCTTAAGTTGAGAGGATTGATTCCAATATGCCCGAGGGATGAATGCCTGACAATATATGCAAGCCCTTATTTGTGCCCCACTCCCAGACACAACAGGTACTTAGAGTGACCATCCTTCTCAGATTTTACTCCCACAAGAGTATAGTGGGTCCTAAGTATTTGCTGGAGTTTGGTTCCATGACTGCCCCCTCCCCCACCATGAATAGATGCTTAAGTCCCATTAAATACAGTGGAATAGTAAAATGTTGTGCCTTATATATAAAATGGCAAAATCAAGGTTTGCATTTGGGAGTTTATATATTTTTGAATATTTTCAAGCCATGAATGGTTGAATCACGGATGAAGAGTTCGTGGATATGGAGGGCCGAGTGTACACTTTTTGAAGGAGCTGATGGAGGCCATAAGCCACTGGGGCTATCTATGTATGCCTGAAAAGGCAGACCAAGGTAAGAAACAAAGCCGAAGCCATAGGCTGAGATATGTCTGAGACTTAAAGCTGAAGAAAACAAGCCAATAAACCAAAACCAAGATGATAAAGAGAAATAAGACTAATCCATATTTCAAAACCAAAAGTCAAGAAGAAGCTCAAAGAACAGTTCCCAACACTACTGCAGCAGGCAAAATGTTTAGGCAGGAAGCATGCTGGCCATGTATGATGGATGGGAAGGGCTACCGCCAAAACACTTATTCTCTACCTCTAGATGTTTCCAAAAGAAGTACTGCACAGTACTGATATTATTCAACATAACAGCAAAACTTTGTAGGTCAAGTAGGAGTTGAAAACATATTTATTCAAGCAGGCTTATTCTTGATTGTTTCTATCTATTGATATCTGCCCCTCTTCATGAGCTGCTTGGAACTTTATTATGATAATCTGCATTGGGTGATACTGTTTTACTGATACTGTTTTATTGATATTGTTTTATTGTACTTGGAATTGTTTTAACTTGTAAACCTGTTGTTCACCGCCCTGATACAAATAAAAGTATTATTATTATCATTATTATTATTAACCAGTACCTTTCATCATTTCATCTCCAAACCATCATTAGCAGATTGCAATAATAAAATCAGAGAAAAATAAAAAGCAGAATATCAGTGACTATAAACATTCTCCTGCCATTTAAACTTAAAACCACAGAAAGGTCTGAAGGCATGCGGCACAGAATTCCTTCTCAATGAAGGTACTGGATCTGTCTCTGTGCTGTACCACTTCAGATGATTTCAGCTCAAATGCCACCAATTATTATTATTATTATTATTATTATTATTATTATCTTCTATTTATATAGCGCTGTAAATTTACACTGTCACTCAAGTCACCTTTATCGGAAAACTAAATTTCAGGAAGAAGTTTAAGTATCCTGTCTGATACTTAAGACTTGTAGGTTGAGGAATATTTAATCACACAAATCTTTCCACCTGCAGTCTGAAATGAAATGGTCCAAACACAAATTTATTTACCTCCTGCTGATGCTAGGTCTAGCACTGTAGACTACTTTACTATTTATAGCAAGTTTGGCTTCTTAGACAAATAAACAGACTTCCAGATGAATTGATGAGTTACAATTAAAATTCAGGAAAGGACATTTTTAAAGCAAGAACTGCAATATGTAAATAATTATCCAATCCTGTTAAAGTTAGTCTTAAGACCCACTAGAGCTATTAAGAAGTTTTGAGATAGTTCTGGAAAGTCTACTGCTGACATGATATGGGCTTCATGGCATAGTCAGCTCCATGAAAATCAGTCATGATTTGCTGTGCAGCCAGCCTATGTGTCTCCTGGAGGAACAGAACAGCAACATTCATCTAAATGGAATCATGGCAGTTTAAGTGGAGTTCTGGTGTTGTTAAGTGTGCCGTATGAAAGATCAGCAGGAGCCATTCCTAGCCCTGTCTTGAGAAGCCAGTGATTGTATCTGATAATTCTTCATGGAAAACATGTGCTTCGATAGAACTACAACCTTCCCTAACCATTCTATCCACTACAGCACAATGGATTTATGATGCTCAAGGCCTGTACAAATAACAGTCATCATGCTATTTTCCCTTTCCTGCTATCAAATTCAAAAACCCCACGTGGGTAGAAACTTCAAGCATTGTAATCAAAATGAATTGCAAAGACTATTCCAAATGGCAAATCTTGCTGTATGGGTATGTCCATAAAGATGTCATTGGAGATTTTTAGTGCTGAGATCCAGAGCTAGGAAACATTTTCTTTCTGGGAGGGGAAAGACTACAGACTGCAGAATCTCACAGCTGACACAGCCAATGTGGGATTGTGAATTCAATCCCAAAAAGGAACTTTTTAAAAATCTCTGTTTAAGATACACTCCAGTTAACATGGATTTCAGTACTCTCAGAACAAACACTTTGTTAGAAAGTCAGGATCCTTGTTCCTGTGTGCACTGTCACACCTCTTCACCTCTGCAGAGTGCAAAGGCTTGCCTCTGCTTCCAATTGTTATTGCAGTCATACCTAAACCAAATGCTGGGAGGTCTGCCAAGATTCTGCTGCATTACTGCTTGTTAAAATTCAAAGTAACAGTACTAAAAGCCAAAAAATAAATAAATTACCACTTCTGCTTCTTGAAAGAGGAGCCATTTTAATTTATATAAAAACAGATACTGGAATTAATCTGATGTCAGAGATAGGGAAACTCACACATCAAAAGGATATGAAATTTTATTAAACTCAAGTTTGATCCTTTAATATGGGTGCTCATACAGGTTTATCCAAGGATAACAGTTACACCGAATTAGTTCACTTGGTTAACAGTGCCATACAAAATACTTGTATCCTAGGGGTGGCAAATGTTGCCAAATTTCAGAAATCCTGAACTCTTCTTGTTTTCCTTGTCCTATAACACTTATCTAACACAGGGGCTTTTTACATTGGCAAGAAAGTGTGATCTGAAGTCGCCTTTATGTTAATGCTTAGCAGCTACATAGCAAGCCTCAGGTTTGCATTAAAAAAGTGCAGAGCTGCTACACTGAGGGGTGTGGGAACGACTTATCTGAGTGGTCTTTTTTGTGGCTCAGCAGTTACATGGGAAGCTGTCAGAACGCTACAAACACAGGCGGAGCTGCTACATGGGCAGCAATAAACGTGGCTTTAAACTGCGATTTTAATTTTTTTTTCCTTGCCGGCTGCGAACTGCGCTGTTGCGCGGTTCGTACCGCCGCGAACAGCGCTATTCTGATGGTCGAGTCTTGAACTGCGCTATTGCGAGGGTCGAGGCTTGAACTGCGCTATTGATAGGGTCGAGGCTACGAATTGCGCAGTTTTAAATGATTTAAAGGGGGCTCCTAATTGATTTTGACAGCAGCCACAGACCGAGCATCTGCAAGAAGACAAAGGAGGAGGAGTGCTGGCCATTGACCCAGTGACGTTGGCATTTGTCAGCACAGGGTCACTGTGGGCATCATCACCAACATGGATGCCTCCTCTCCTTTGTGGTCGGCACTTGTCGTCAATGTTCAAAGCACAGCCAAAGCTGCCGCCTTTGCCTCCGCTCTACCTGTGGTTCCGGGGTGTCCTCCATAGGTTCAGCCCTAGCAGGCTGGCCCACTGGGACCCTCACAACCTGTCCGCTGGTGGACAGTCTGTTGGGTCTGATCCTCCCATCCTTGCTAATGAACTCATGAAGCTCCTTGTAGAAAGGAGGACGGGGGCCTGCCTGGGTACCTTTGGCCATATTGTCTCGATATTTTTTATATTGTGCCTTTAAGGCTTTGCACTTTCGCCGGCACTCTTCCCAAGTCCGCCGGTGTCCCTTCCCTCTCATGGCTTGGGCCACCTCATGATAGGTATCCGCATTGAGGTAGGTGGACTCCAGTTTCTCTAAAATATTGGGCCTTGACCAGATGGAAATGAGGTCTGAGGTCTCTGCATGAGACCAAGACATCCCTCTCCCCCTTTTGGGGCCACTTGTAGAAGTCTCTGCCATTGTGCAAAGTGCCACAGCAAAGCCTCGGCAAGAGTGTCCCTAGGAGCGGCTGACTTGGACAAATGCAAGTGGGAAATGGCGCTGGAATGTGTGTGGGGGTTCGTGTGAAAATTGAAAGTTTCCTCTTATCACTGCACCTGTTAAAACATCCGCCACCAAAACTGTCAATATCCCAGAGGCACTACTGCGCATGTCTAGGGTTAGGATTACGGGCGGAGCTAGGGTTTGGGAGCTTTAAAAAACTGCGCAGTTAAACCCCAGCTTTTACACCTGGAGGACATAGAACGTTTTAATTAGGAGTGGAGTCCACACCACGCATGCTCCCAACCCACGATCCATTCTGATCCGCATCTGCAGCGCAGCCTTTAAATGGGCGCCTTAAGGAAACAGAGCCCCATTTAACTGCGCAAGTACACCTTAGCCTTTACATGCACTAGCGCTGTAACGCACTTATTAAAAAAGTAGTGGGTCAACCGAACTACTTTTTAAAAGCGCGTTTTTTCCCTTAAAACGCCAAAATAGCATTTTCATGTCACACTTTCCCATTTTATAATGTAAAAGCTGGGTTTTCAACCAGCCTTCAAAACACCTTTTTTTGCCAATGTAAAACGCACCACAGTGACTTAGGAAAGGTTGACACATGCACAACCATCCTCTGATCTCTTACAGCTGAATGTGTGAACTCATTTAACTGAAAAGGCATGTCTGAGGGACTGTGAAAGTGCTACCCATGGCATTTGTTCACATTCTTCCCCTCTCTCTTACACCAGAGAAATAAAGTAATGAGCATGTATGTATACAACATTATCTGAAAATATCAACTCAAAATCTGCCCCCCCCCCAACCCAAGCAACTGCCCTCAACCCTAGATTTGCAAGGGGGTTCAATATCATTCTTAGACTAGACGTCAGTACATTTAATAAGGGCTGTGATACTTGAGTGTGAGCGGAAATAAAATAGAATAATTTGATCGTGTATATTAACAATTAACTTTAAACACTTCAGAATCCAAAAACGTGCTCATTTCTGCCTCCAGATTAAAAAAGGAAAGCAGCTGTCAGCCTTCATATAAGCATAGTAAGGCATCCCAATTCACTCTGAAGCCTGAGTTGCATACCAAGCTCTTTATTTCTTACTGCTACATGGATTACTATATATTGCTATATATGAGTTTAAGCACAGAATATGATGATAACTGGTAGTGGTAGTAACAGTAGGAGCTGCTGCCATGGTTTTCAAAGAAGTAGGCATGTTAGTCTCTTGCAGTATAGAAAGGAAGAAGGGAGGGGAAGAAAAAGTTAGGGGTGAGATTGTGGCAGCACCTTTAACACCAAATAGTTTTTATTTTAGCTTGAGCTTTCATGCTGTTTTTAAAAACTCAAAAAACTTCTCCTTTATTCATGACTTCTTGTTGACATTTTTATAATCTTGCCACATGGAAAGCAATCACGTTCAAAGTTTCACCAGGATTTTAACAACTTCCACCCTACCAGCAACCTGTGCTATGATCAATCTACACAACAAATTCATTTTCATGACACAACTGTGTAATTGCACAACACCACACTCTGCCAAGACTCCACTGATACTTACAAGCCACCAGGTTTTACCTGGAATACACTACCAAATCTATTGTTTACAGGCAAGTCCTCCAATAAACTGCATCTATTCATACCCTCAGGACAGAGTCTCGAAACTGATGGATTACAAAACAATTATTTCTCAGACTACAATACCCACCAAAAGAGGTGAAGAAACAAATCAATAAGGCAAGGTTAATACCCAGGAACCATCTACTATAAGGCAGACCAAAATCACAAGGTGATAGAACAGCCCTAGCTGTCTCCTACAGTCACCAACTGAGACGACTCAAACCTATAATCAAGGAGCTACAAGCAGTTCTGGAGAATAACATAACCTTCTCACAAGCTCTGAAACGCAGACGTTCATTGGCCTAGAGACAACCTCCAAATCTTAAAACAACTACTCACAACAGAATACATAGCACAAATGGTAATACCTGTATAGGGACAAGACCCTGCCACAAATCCGGACGCCAACTCTGTTTCTATATTTATTCTGGGAGGAAAAATACAAGGGCCAACAACATCAGAATGCATTTACTTTCTCTTCCTCCAACATGATATATGCCATCCTATGCCAGCAATGCCCCGCAACACTGTACATTGCACAAACAGGACAGTCTACATGAAAGATGATTAATGGACACAAATCTGACATTAGAAATGGCAATACCCAAAACCAGTTGCAGAACATTTCAGCCATCCTGAGTAACTACTGTTACTCAGTAGTTCAAAGGTTGCAGTCTTTGAACAAGGAAATTACAAAGGAAGATTAGAAAGATAAATAGCTGAACTATATTCACATATTCCAACTCATTAACAAAGGTATAAACAAAGGACTTTATCACATGGAGGGAAATCGGAGGTTTAAACAGTGATTATCCCATGAAAATTGTGCGATCACGATTAAGATTTTCACACACATCAAGATCAAAGCATCATTATCCAGGGAATAACCTGTAACAAATCATTCATAGGATTTCCCCGTGAATGATTTGTTGCTAGTTATTCCCAGGATAATGATGCTTTAATCATAACGTCGTGTGAAAATCTTTATTACGATCGCGCAATTTTCACAGGATAATCACTGTTTAAGCCCCCAATTTCCCAGTGTGATAAAGTCCAAAGACAATGGCTTCATAGCACACAACATATATAATAGAAGGGTCCTTGATACTGCCCATATAACAAAAGGAATCTTCTCAGAGAGAGTTCTGAACCCAAGGAAACTGAAACTGACTTCTACATAAGCAGATTTATTGCTTTCACATATCAACACTTACTGACCACTGTAAAAATATGAAAAACCTGTATCACTTCACCCAACCCTTTGAAAATTTAGGGCAAGGATCATGATTTGCATCTTTCTGGAACCTATTACATTTTATTCCACTCCCATAACAGTATACAGATGGTTCAGAACCTGATGCTTTAATATCAGTCTGTACGGAACCTGAAAATGTGGGGTTTTATATCCATGAAAGCTCATACTAACATAAAAACCAGTTTCACCTAAAAATGCTGCCAAATTTCTTTTTTCCTCCCCCTCCCTTCCTTCTTTTTATGTTGCTATAATAGTTATATTGTTGGTGTAGGGATGCAGTGGCTTGGTTAAGACACCAGTTCTGATGATAAGAAGATTGGAAGGTTGGCAGTTTGAGGCCTGGGTGCTTCATGATGGGGTGAGCTCCTGTCACTAGTCCCAGCTTCTGCCAACCTACCAGTCCAAAAGCATGCAAATGTAAGTACATAGGTAACAGCATTTGATGCAATCATGCTGGCCACATGACCACCAGAGGAGTCCTCCGACAACACTGGCTCTTTGGCTTAGAAGCAAAGATGACCACTGTCTCCTACAGTCAGTTACGAATTGACATGCATTTTAAGAGACTACCTTTACCTTACTAATAGTTATAGTGCTAATGGTATTCCAGTGAAGAGGTTGATGATCCATCATTGCCCTTACATGCCTTCGTATTACTCATGAGACAAATCTGCCTATGGATTTCCTCAGTTAATTTTATCTAGGTCAAGCAAAAATTGATAATTTAGCCACGAAGAGAGACACTACTGTATGCACTAAATTCCATGATCGAGTGTCAAATTCTATTTGTGTCAAGTGGTCACAGACATTTATTCTAGCTGAGTGAACAAGTTTGACATTTTAACTGTCTATCTGGATGATAAACTGTTATAAGTTAAAGTTGTAAATTATTGGTTGTGCTACCATTTTAAGAAATTATATTGCATATTTTTACTTCATATACTTTAAACACCAAGCATTCAATAGAACCTTTGGTTTACTTCTCACTTTTGTATTTTTTTTAAATTAACTTGATGCTTGCAAAATGCAAAGTTTTCTTCTGTTCCACATGTGTACCATCTATAGATGATTGGAAATACAAAATATTTGATATGAAAGAACTTGACAGATTAACAGCAATCTTAAATAGAAAAGATACGGATAAATGGGATAAAGAATGGTCAGCAGTAACAAAGATTCTCATAAAGCCAACAAAATATCCAAAATAATCTTTATGAGAAAACCCGGCTAAGATTTATATACTGTAGAAATAATCACTTGTTTGTATTTTTCTTTATTGAGAAAGTTAAAGGTTAAATAGTTTTGGTTAAAACTTAGAGTTAATGTGTTTATAGCTGATCTTGTTTAATTCAATGCTCTTACAGGCTTCTAGATTTATTATTATATACTACAAGTATTGATGTACTGCTTAACTTTGTTGTAATACTGAATTTGTTAATAAAAAATGAAAAGGAAAAAAAAGGCAAAATGCAAAGTTGCTTTATTTGGATGCCTGTATCAGGGACATATGATATCATCATATTATATCATATTATACTGATATATTATGTCAAAAGATCAAAATGGACAAATTTTGAAATATATTGCTTAGGATCCAAAAGAGTTTCACAATTAGCTCCATGCACCGAGGATTTTTTCATGTATTTCCCATAAACCAATTCTTTTCTATGTCCCTGCCAGAAACATTACATGGAAAGCCACGTTTGAATTGAGTGGGCTATCAGAGATTGTTATATGTCACAAACATCAGGGTTGTGTTTTTTAAAAAAAGTCATAAAAGGAAACTTTTCCAGGCATGTCCAGTTCCCTGGGCATACCTGAAGTAGCTCCTGGGATCCCATAGAGTGCTCACTCCTCTCCTTTCCTTCCAAGTATCAAAACTTTACACAGTGCCAGGGACAGCCCAAAACATTTTACTGATAGATTAAAGGGCACCTCCTACCTTCTGGGTACTGACAGTTAAATCTTTCTTCAGTATTGCCAGACTCAGATGAAGGCAGATATCTTAGGGCACAGGGCAAGCTATGTGGCACACAGCTCTGTTCCAAAACCTTCCTGCTACTTCCCAGGTGAGGCGACTGCTTTACTCTGTGTAAAGTAAGAGCCAGCTCTGTACACTAAATAGGTTGTTGGTTTGGTGACCAGACATCCTCTTTTACCTGGATATGTCCTTCATTTTAACCTACTGTCCAGGAGGAATCCCCAAATGTCCTCCATTTCAAGCATGACTAAGAAGAATGACTTTGTATTTATATTAGTGTTTTTAGATGTTATTTGCTCATGTCCTCCATTTTTCTTGAATGTTCTACATTTTTACAGTGCCGTGTCTTCTTTCTCAGTTATGATATCTGGTCACCCTGACTGAATACTGCACCAGTAGAGGAGGAAGGTAAGGGACTGTACCATCTGTCTCCTCATCTGGAAACCAGCTTACCTACCCAGAACATCAAGCTCATTCAGCATCTGAGACTTTTTTGCCTACGGTGGATGGTGTGCCATCAGCTCCTTCTGAACAAGCTCTGGATTGTACTACAAAGTCAAAATCACTACCAAAATCAATACATGGCACAAAAGCAGTAGGAGATGAATCCTCATTCCATATATAACCCGGTTATGAGGGTAGGATATAGCTACTAGATGTGTCTTTCAGTATCTGATACACTGGGGATAAGGAATATAATGGACATGGCCGCAGTTAAGGCCCATCCTCATCACTTCTACATCCTCATCACCTGTTAGTCACTCAATGGGCTTTGGAAAGAAGAGCCACCAAAAAGTAGCACTGGAGCCTCTCAAACCAGATACTGCTGGGGTGGATTTTCCTTGGCAGTGGTATGTCCCAACAGTTCGGTTTGTTGCTGGAATCTGGAAATACAGTGCGCCCTTGTTATCTACTGGGGTTTGGTTCCAGGACCGTCCATGGATAATAAAATCAGTGTATGCTCAAGTCCCATTAAATATAATGGCGCAACAAAATGGTGTCCAATATATAAAATGGAAAAATCAAGCTTTGCTATTTGGAATTTAGACTTTTTGGGAATATAATCAGGCCGTGTCAAATCCATGGATAAAAAATCTGTGGATAAGGAGGGCCAACTGTAAGCATATTTACTGATTTTTTGTTTATTAATTAAGGAGAGGGGAAAAGTAACTAAATAATCACCCAGTGAAAATACTCTGTTGAAATATATAATTCCAATACACATGACACACATTGCAAGAACCAAAACTATTCCAGACCATTGTCTGAAATGCTGAGCTTACAAACACTGCAAGGTTATGTCTTGTCATAATGGGCTGATCTAGACTGGCAAAAAGGGATGTGTTCATGCCTGCATGAAAGTGTAGCTTTTAGATGACCCACACTGAAAGTTTGGCATGAACACACTTCTTTTGCATTTTAGTGGAGAAAAAGCAGCTTTAAAAAGGAGTTGCTTTTCCCAGCTTCTTTTTAAAAAGGGTGTAACAGCGCAGCTGTGTCTAAATGCTTCAGTGCAACTGTGCAGTTTTTTAAAGCTCCCACCCTAACCCGAACCCTAGACATGTGTAGTAGGGACTCTGGGATGCTGTAACTGTTATGCAACTGCACATAAAATGTCAATTCATTCATAAAATAAAGAAGTTTATTCATAAACTTAAATTGTAATGGATTTACCGGTAATATCTTTTTAAGGGGGGGGAGGGATGCAGTTTGTTTTATTGATGTAATAGTATTTTAATGAGTAAGCCACCTCGATTGATCTCAAAATAAAATACAGTGGTCCCCCGGCTTACGAATCCCCCGGGTTGCGAAAACCCCGGGATCCGAAAGCCGCCGGACTGCTAAAGTATCCCCCGGGATCCGAAAGATTCCCCAGGATACGGAAAAAAAACCCCACGCGGCCCCTTTAAATCGGACGCGCGGTCCATTGAAAATAGCGGTCCCCCGGGAAACGAAAGCTTCCGGGTTACGAAAGGTAATCCGGAACGGATTACTTTCGTAACCAGGGGGACCACTGTATAGGGTTCATTATTTATAAAATAAAAGGGTTCATTCATGGTGCACTGATGCAACTGCGCACTTTAAAAAGGGAAGCGAAACCACAGTGGTAATTTGACAGATCTTCATAACCACACAGTTCATGTGTGATGTATCTGCACAACTGTGCTGTTCGCAGCTGGCAGTACAATTGCCTGTATGATGTACCGGTGCAACTGTGCAGTTCGCAGCCGGCAACAACAACAAAAAAATATTAAAGGTTCAGTGTGGCAAAAAGCCCCAATCATTGCCACCTGTGCTGCTTTTCCGCCTGTATTTCTAGATCCTGACAACTTCCAATGTAGTTGCTGAGCAACAGATAAGTCATCCTCACACCTCCTCAGTGTAGCTGCCCTATGCCTTTTTATTACACACCTGGGACTTGCAGTGCAGCTGCTAAGTATTAAGGAAAAGGCAACTTCATGTTGCCCTTTCCTGCCAATCTAGAAAGCCCCAATATGTATATTGAGCACCATATGAATCTTCTCTATGAGGAAATGTTTTTTTTTAAACAAACCTTTATTTTAGTGAAATAATTCCTTTAGCTTTTTGCATGGCTGGTTATGTGCTTTTGATGTCAAGCTTTGAAAAGTGATATCGTGTCCAAAACATGTTGAGTTGTCTCTCCACGTTTGATCTTACATGCATGTCTGGAAGTTATGGTGCTTTCAACAGCTTCCATAAATCACTAAGATAATGTGCTTTCCTTCTGTGGCTAATAATTACCAATTACTACCAATAATAAATTCATTAGTAGTGGTTAGCTCCTTCAGAGACCCACATAGTACTTGGTTGTGCTGTCTTTAACAGTTCATAGCCTTGGTTACAAAGCTCAGCATGTTAAGTGCCCGCCAATGATACGCTAATATAAACTTTGTTATTGAGTGTTTTTATTATATTATTACTATATAGACATTAAATACACTATTATGCTATGCTCTGTATGTACATTTTTGTAATCAATTTTATTTTAATATGTACTGCACAGTTTGTTTCACATGGATAGATTAAAACCTCATATAAACCTTTGTTTTCAATGTAGATAATTTCAGATATACAGTGGGACCCTGGTATTCATGGGGGATTTGTTCGGGACCCACCCTCAGGATACCAAAATCTGCAGATGCTCAAGCATGCGTGCACCACCACTGGGGACAACAGGGGTTGTCTCTAATGGTGCTGTGGCCACGTGCATGTGCTGCCATTGGGGACAACGTGGGCTTGCTGTCCACGGATGCTCAAATCTACGGATGGCAAGTCTGTGGATACTGTGGTCCCACTGTATTTTCATATTCTCATGCACATTTCTATACTAAGCTACATGGTGTAGTTTTGGTGTGCGTTTGTGGGTATTAACAGAGATTCAATCTCCACATAAGCCATAGAATTACAACCATTTTCTAATTTCTCTTTTCTTCCATGCCATTTCATGCTTATCAGAAAGAGCTTGGAAAAGCTACTGCTTGAACTTAGAAACTCCACAATTCCCAGCCAGCGTGGCCATAGGCTATGCTAGGTGGCTAATGGATTAAGGGAACTGTAGTCCAAAAATACGACAGCCAGAAAGATCTAGTGGCTTGAGCATTGGACTGACTCTGGAGACCAAGGTTTGAATCCTCGCTTGGCCATGTAAACCCACTGGGTGACCTTGGCAAGTCACACTCTCTTAGCCTCAGATGAAAGCAAAGACAAACCCACTTGGAACAAATCTTGCCAAGAAAACCCAATTGCTTTAGGGCTGTCATAAGTCAGAAACTAACTGAAGGCACACAACAACAAAAAGTCCAAAAAATATCACTTTTCGAGGCTCTACTACAGTGGTCCCCCGGGTTACGAAAGTAATCCATTCCGGGATTACTTTCGTAACCCGGAAGCTTTCGTTTCCCGGGGGACCGCTAAACTCAATGGACCGCGCGGCCGATTTAAAGGGGCCGCATGGTTTTTTTAATTCGTATCCCGGGGGATCTTTCGGATCCCGGGGGATATTGTAGCGGTCCGGCGGCTTTCGGATCCCGGGGTTTTCGCAACCCGGGGGATTCGTAAGCCGGGGGACCACTGTATCACTACAAGTGATGTACCTACTTATCAAGCCCTGTTTAATGTAGCGGAATGTACTTCTCAGTAGACATGCACTGGATGGGAGTCAAATAGTAACATTTCAAACAGATTCAAATACACTCAGTTTGCAGAATGACTTCACCATGCTGACTTCCAAGGGATAGAATAGAACAATATATGTATAAGAGATTTCACAATGCAAAGCATTAAACAAGAGATGAAACTGTCATGTTTGGGTTGGACAGATGAGCTTGTGAATTACATAAGCAATTTTATGCCACTTCCAGTTTAGATTTAAGGACCACATTTTGTCAGGTGTGCAATGCATTTTGTACAGAGAGTTTTTGTCTTATATTTTCAAAAAATGTCTTCAGAATAAACACAGCACATGTTTTTAGTATCACCTATCTGTCTTGGTCATTAGAGACACTGTAGGAACAAACCGATATCCCTACCTATATAAGAATCTAGTTCATGATAGGATGCTCAAGGAGGATCAGGAAGAGCAGCATGGACAGACTTCAGGGACACAGCAGGGGAGCCTGGGAGTTCCATCACAGGGAAGAGTGGCTGCTAAGCCTCAGAGGAAGCGTGTGGTGGTGGTGGTGGACTCCTTGCTGAGGGGTACAAAAGCAGTGATTTGTGGGCCCGACAAGATGTCTCGTGAGGTGTGTTGTCTCCCTGGGGCAAAAATCCGTGATGTGATGGAGAGGCTGACAAGACTGGTCAAATCTACTGACAAATACCCCTTCCTTTTGGTTCATGTGGGAACTAATGACACAGCAAGACACAGCCTTCAGAATATCAGAAGGGATTATGAGGCTCTGGGGAAGAAGCTGAAGGAAATGGACACACAGATTGTCATCTCGTCTCTTCTGCCAGTAGAAGGGCATGGTCCAGGAAGAGAGAGGAAAATAGCAGATGTCAACAACTGGCTCCGCAGATGGTGTCGCCGAGAACCATTTGGATTCTTGGATCATGGGCTGCGGTTCCATGAGGAGGGACTTCTAGCAAGGGATGGGCTACATCTCACGCCAGTTGGAAGAAACGTTTTTGCCAACAGTCTGAAGAATCTGATCAGGAGGGATTTAAACTAAGTGATCTGGGGAAGGGAGACAGCAGTCTGGAAGGCAAAACGGCTAGAAAAAATAGTCAAACTGACATAGAGGGAACAAGGCAAACAGTAGGAGCCAAAAAAACATGCACAGGCATCAAGTAAAGGGGACACATGGTCTTAGATGTCTCTACACTAATGCACAGAGCATGGGAAATAAGCAAGATGAACTTGCACTCCTAGCACAACAAGGGAAATATGATAGAATAGGCATCACTGAAACCTGGTGGGATGAGTCTCACGATTGGAATATAGAAATAGAGGGGTATAACCTTTTTAAGAGAAACAGGCCAAACAAGAAAGGAGGAAGAATAGCATTATATGTCAGGGATATTTACACCAGTGAAGAGATCCAGGACATCAGTACTGGAAGCCAGGTGGAGAACATCCTGATAAAAATTAAAGGAGAGGGAAACAACAGGGATGTTACTATGGGAGTCTCCTACAGACCCCCAAGTCAGAGAGAGGAAATGGATGATGCCTTTCTAGAACAGATGACCACACAATCAGAAAGGAGAGATGTAGTAGTGATGGGGGACTTCAACTACCCGGATATTCGCTGGAAGTCAAACTCAGCCAAATCCTCAAGATCTAGAAAATTCCTCACTTGCCTCGAAGACAATTTCATTGTCCAAAAGGTGGAAGAGGCAACAAGGGGATCAGCTATTTTGGATCTGATCTTAACCAACAGGGAAGACCTAGTTGATGGGGTGCAAGTGGTGGGATCCTTAGGTGGGAGTGACCATGTCCTCCTGGAGTTTGTTATATAGTGGAAAGGTGAAGCTAGACATAGTCAGACACGCATTCTAGACTTTAGGAGAGCTGATTTCAATAAACTTAGAGAAATACTGGGGGTGATCCCATGGTCAAGAATACTAAAAGAGAAGGGAGTTCAAGATGGATGGGAGTTCCTCAAAAGGGAGATATTAAAGGGACAATTTCAGACAGTTCCAATGAGGAAGAAAAATGGGAGATGTCTCAAGAAAGCGGTATGGATGACTAAGGAACTTACAACTGAGCTAAGTTTTAAATGGAACATGTATAAAAAATGGAAAAATGGGGAAATCATGAAAGAGGAATTCAAACAAATAGCCAGCACATGTAGGGATAAAGTCAGAAAAGCTAAAGCGCAAAATGAACTCAGGCTTGCTAGAGACGTTAAGAACAATAAAAAGGGCTTTTTTGGATATGTCCGCAGCAAAAGGAAGAAGGAAACAGTTGGGCCACTGCGTGCAGAAGATGGCAAAATGCTCACAGGAGACAGAGAAAAGGCAGAATTGCTCAACACCTTCTTTGCTTCAGTCTTCTCAGGAAAGGCAAAGGGTGCCCAACCTAAGGATAATGAGGCAGAGGACAGAATAGGGGAATTTCAGCACAGAATAAGTAAAGAGACAGTACAGGAATACCTGGTTAATCTAAATGAATATAAGTCTTCCGGACCAGATGAACTACATCCTAGGGTATTAAAAGAACTGGCAAATGTAATATCGGAACCAATGGCAATCATCTTAGAGAACTCCTGGAGAACAGGAGAAGTCCCTGCAGACTGGAGGAGGGCAAATGTTGTCCCAATCTTCAAAAAGGGGGAAAAAGAGGATCCCAACAATTATCATCCAGTTAGTCTGACATCAATACTAGGAAAAGATTCTGGAGCAGATCATTAAACAGAGAGTCTGTGAATATCTGGAAGATAATTCCATAATCACAAAAAGCCAACATGGGTTTCAGAGAAACAAGTCATGCCAGACAAATCTGATCTCTTTTTTTGATAAAATTACCAGCTTGGTAGATGAACGGAATGCTGTGGATATCTTGACTTCAGTAAGGCATTTGACAAGGTTCCCCATGACATTCTTGCAAACAAGCTTGTAAAATGTGGACTAGACAAGGTAACTGTTACATGGATTTGTAACTGGTTGACTGATCGAACCCAAAGGGTGCTCAACAATGGCTCCTTTTCATCCTGGAAAGAAGTGACCAGTGGGGTGCCACAGGGTTCTGTCCTGGGCCCAGTGCTATTTAACATCTTTATTAATGACTTAGATGACAGTATTGAGAGCCTAGTTATCAAATTTGCAGATGACACCAAATTAGGAGGAGTAGGCAATACCCCAGAGGACAGGATCAAAATTCAAAATGACCTGAATAGACTAGAAAGCTGGGCCAAAGCTAACAAAATGAAATTTAACACAGAGAAATGTAAGGTCGTACACGTAGGGCGGAAAAATGAAATGCTCAGATATAGGATGGGGGTCATCTGGCTGAATGAGACAACATGTGAAAGGGATCTAGGAGTCCAAGTAGACCACAAGTTGAACATGAGTCAACAGTGTGATGCAGCAGCTAAAAAGGCCAATGCAATTTTAGGTTGCATCAATAGAAGTATAGTGTCTAGATCAAGGGAAGTAATAGTGCCACTCTATTCTGCATTGGTCAGGCCCCACCTGGAATACTGTGTCCAGTTCTGGGCACCACAATTCAAAAAGGATGTGGAGAAACTGGAGCGTGTCCAAAGGAGGGCGACTAAAACAGTGAAGGATCTGGAAACCTTGCCCTATGAAGAACGCCTAACAGAGCTGGGGATGTTTAGCCTGGAGAAGAGAAGGTTAAGAGGTGATATGATCACCCTGTTTAAATACTTGAAGGGATGTCACATTGAGGAGGGAGCAAGCTTGTTTTCTGCTGCTCCAGAGAACAGGACTCGGAACAATGGATGCAAACTGCAGGAAAAAAAGATTCCACCTCAACATTAGGAAGAACTTCCTGACAGTAAGGGCTGTTTGACAGTGGAACACACTCCCTCGGAGGGTGGTGGAATCTCCTTCCTTGGAGGTTTTTAAGCAGAGGCTGGATGGCCATCTGTCGGAGATGCTTTGATTGGGAGTTCCTGCATGGCAGGGGGTTGGACTGGATGGCCCTTGTGGTCTAGGCCTTAGGATAATTAAAATCAGATATTCTTTTCCAAGCTCTTTCTCATACTGGGACTTTAGCGGGCGTTTAGAGACCTTGCAACCCTAGACAGGAAATAAAACAAAACCAAATATCCTCAAAGAGGAGGGCATGAACATGACTAGTAACACATAGCCAAACCTACCATATCTACCAGAGGTGTAAATGTTCTGTACAACCACACAGGCTAAAATCCTACACATATTTCTCTGGGAATGTATCTCACTGAGGCAAGTGGGGCTTACTTCTAAGTAAACATGCAGAAAATGGAACTGTTCATGATTTCTGTAAACTTACTTGCCAAGGTGGCTCACATATAATACTAATAAAGAACACTGAATTCTTAAAAGCTCCAAACTAAACTGTCATTAATATATGGCTTTTCTGTCCCTTCCATGGTATTCCTTCACATTTGTGACATGAGAATTATCTGTATCACCAAATTAATTAGTGTGTCTGTAACTAACCCGTTCCTCATCTCTGGAAAACAAAAGTTCATCTTATTTTCCCTCGGGTACCAAATTGCTTGAATGGAGGGGGAAAAATGATCCTCCAAATCTGTGATATTGGCTAAGGCTCTGGCAGCAAGTTGTTTTTCCATTAGCACTAAAAGATGCAGTCCTATTCAACACAAGACCATTCAAGCTATGCACTATACAGTCATTTTAGCTCTTTCCTTCATATCAAGCCCACAGCAGGGTAGCAATGAGTAACTCAGTTGGAGACAAATCCTTCTATGCAGGTCAGAAAGGAATCAAATAGAAAACAACCTGGCTGATCTTTATTTTATGACTGATAATTTCACACGTGTACTGCTCCCTTCTTATTTCTAGATTTGTAGTATTGGAAGGTATGATGCATCTTTAGGGAACTCTGCAACACAATTATATACAAGCCTACTTTCCCTAGGTAAGCAGGGTTAAGGACCATTAGATCTTAACTACAAGCTAAGTTCATACACTGATATGTATTGATCTGTTCTTGATGCAGGAGCTGTGAATCTGTGATCCACAGCAGCTTTCCAGTTTTTGCCAGTGAAGAAAATAGATCTGTATTCATGAAGTCTAAATAGGGCCCACAAGATGACTTAGAATTAATGTAAGAACAATTCAAACACGTTAAAAATGAATTTAAGGTTTAAAAACATCGCACACTGCAGAATTATGAGCAGGAAAGAATCTTAACAGAGTGCCAAGGTAATACACGTTTGTTGTTGCTGTGTGCCTTCAAGCTGTTTATGACTTATGGAGACTCTAAGTCAAACCTACAATGGGGTTTTCTTGGCAGAATTTGTTCAGAGAGGGTTTGCCTCTGAGGCTGAGAGAGTACATCTTGCCTAACTTCACTCAGTTGGTTTCCATGGCTAAGTAGGGATCTCAACCCTGGCCCCCAGAGTCATAAAGACACTGGTCTCTGGCTTCATTTTACTCTGCTTTCACATGCAATAAGGCTCATAGTCCCACTCAAACCACTACACCGTGCTGGTGTCCTATGCTCCAGTCAGCAATGGTCCAGGAAGCAGGTGGTTAGAATCACAGGTTATCTAAACAAAATGAAAGGAAAAGCAAGTAGATGGTCATCAGCTGGTCTAGAAGTCATTACAGTAGTTTCAATACAGAATGCAAGTAAGGAGTGAACAGAGTTAACAAAGTCATCAAAGCATGGCTGGTCCAAGGTGAAGAGACACCAGAGTGTTCTGCCATTCATCTAGAAAAGGTAGTTGAGAGCAACAGAACTGCTGAGGAGCTACTGGGAGTTTTATAGGCAGCTGTCTCCAAACACTACAGTGGGATTCAGCGACTAAACATGGCCTGCCGAACACACTTTCCCCCACCCTGGTTTAGGCAGTCAACCTAACATTGAATAAAGAAGAGACCAGCCTAACTTTCTTAAGGAAAGAGACCCACAGGTCTCTTTCCCCTTTGTGAAGTCCACCTACCAAAAAAAAAAAAAAAGAAAAAAAAGGTCTTATTCTATGTTCTCCACAACCCAATTTCTCTCAGCAGCTTCATGTAAATGCTGAATAGAATTGGAAATAAAATATTAATGACCATGAGAAAGCCTTCCAGAATCACCCCAAGAGCATTCACATAAGTCAGAACCAGTGCAACATGATGCCTTCTGATCAAAAGCCCAAGAAGGATTCCATGGCTGATGGTACTGAATGCTGCTGAGTGAAGTCTAACAGAATCAGCGGAGCCACATTTCTCACACCTGGTTTCTGATGTTCACCAAGGTAAAGGCTTTTCCTGTACACATTTTTCACACCTGGTTTCTAATGTTCACCAAGGTAAAGGCTTTTCCTGTACAAGGCACATGCTGATCCCAAATTGAAACAGATCCAGTTCTTTAGCCAAGAAGGCCAGAAAAATCTTCACCATGCTCAGAAAAGCAACTGACTGGTAGCAGTTGCATAGCTAAATTCAGAGGGAAAGAGGGAATTTGTTGAGATGGGCAGATGAAATCAGCATCCCAATTAATAATAATAATAATAATAATAATAAAATAAATAAGTTCTGCTGTTTCAGTTCTGTGCATCTTTGTTCTACTCAGTCCACTACAGTAGTCCACAGCTTTTTTAAATTGAAGTGGCTGCCTATGTTTGGTAAAGCTGAAATTTAGGATGCCTTTCTATGCTCACTAACATTGACTCTGAACTTAATGAGGCTGAATTTTTGGTAGACAGGCCAATTGGACTGTTGATTATTAAATATTTTCTCTCAATTAATCACCCCAAAGGCCTGTGCAATGATGTTGGAAGGGGGCTTCTGGCCACATGGATGTAGCCAGGCACCCTGTTTTCACCTTTATGGGCCGAAGCGGGAACCTTCGATGAGAATGCAATGGCAAGTGAGAGAGGCAGAGTAGTTGCAAATCCATGGTGAATCAGTGGGTGGGCATGCAAATGGCCATCTGTTGCCATGCCAGTCTGTGTGACCTGGGTGGAAACTGTGGTCAGAATACCACAGGCTTGGCCCATGATAGCCTACCCATCTGTTCTGGCCCTTAGTGACATTTGAAACAGGTACTGTATATACTCATGTTTATGTCTAGAAATTTTAGTCATCTAAGTTCTTTGGCATCATTTTCCTTTTCATCATCCTTTACATCCTTTGTTACATGCCCCTAAATTTTACCCTCGACTTATCCATGAGTCATATCAAAATCCATAATTTTGGCCCCAAAACCTGCCCTTGACTTACAGTACAGTATACATGCGATCAACTTAAGTATATATGGTAACTTCCTGTCATTTTGGGTGAGGCACTTGCAAAGATTGCTGCTTTTCAAAAACCAAACAAACAAACAAAAACCAAACCATTTTTAATTCAATGTTTTCATCTCGCTTTAGAACAGATATGATAATGACACCGAAATGGCAGTTTGTTTGAAGAGAATATGCTTTTGTTTTACTCAACAATCAGTCCAGCTGATACACACAGTGTAAGGAAGAAGGGATAAAGAGACGACGTCCGGCTACTCTAGTCCAACTGGTGGGATTCACTGGCAAGTCCCTTTATCCTCTTTACAGCATTTGGTGATCTGGGCTGACACTGGTGAAAAGCTGCCTCCCATGGGCCCATACTCTGCCCACACCATTTCTTTAAGAGTTGCTCGCCTAGGATTGTCAAGTGGAGTGGGGAAGAAAGACAGAAAGCTGATGCCTTCAGGAAATTCAGCATTCTATGTTCTTATTCTCCTGCTGGAACAGTTCTGCCTCTTTTCTGAAGAACCAATCAAAATCCTTGGATCTCCATGTTTCAGAAAGCCTACCAAGAGTAGAATTCATACCCTCTTGTGCCTTTAGCCCAAACACCACAGATATGGACCACAACATCATTTTAAAGACCATAAGCTTACTGAAACAGAACTAGAAGATAATTTCCCATAGGCATTCCAGGGCAGTGACATTATTTCTGGTACTATGGTTTGATCATTTGGATTGTCTCTGGTTGAGTGATTTCCACAATGTATTCCTCCCTTGAGAAGAACAAACAGTTCTCCAGTAGAGGTTGCATAGAAATATAAAAAAGAGAATTCCACAGTTTCTTTTCTGAGACAGGATTCTTTCATGCACTATTTCATGGTAATGAAACATTTCTATATTTTTTATTATAAAGATCTATTTGGGGAATTTTAGATTATTAGATAATATAACTGAGATCTGTAGTGCATTCAGGAAGGCTTCACAAAAGAGTCTGGAGTAACAAGCACCTGAGACAAAGCACAAAAATCAGTGTGTACAGAGCCATTGTACTGTCTATTCTCCTCTATGGGTCTGAAACATGGGTCATCTATCACCAACATCTTCGACTCCTCAAACGCTTTCATCAGCGCTGTATACACATAATCCTAAATATACACTGGACTGACTATGTGACGAATGTTGCTGTCCTTGAACAAGCAGGGATCACTAGCATTGAGGCCATGCTTTTGAGAACACAGCTGCGCTGAGCAGGGCACATTTGTAGGATGAAGGACCAAAAATAATACTCTACGGTGAACTTGCTATGAGCCAGTGAAAGAGGGGTGCCCCAAAGAAGAGATAAAAGGACTCCCTGAAACAACATCTCAAGCTCGGCCAAACTGATCACCAACAATGGTCTGCTCTGGCCTCACATCGGGATGTATGGAGATGCACTATCCACAATGCTGCAGCCTGTTTTGAGAACTCACGCCGAACGAGTCTAGAAGAGAAACGACAACGCAAAAAGAACCACAACTTGGAAACATAACCCAAGGAAACTTTTTGCTGTGCTCTCTGCAACCGGACTTGTTTATCTTGGATTGGCCTTTTTAGTCCTCAACACGCTTGTAGAAAGCGTGGGATGAGTCCTTCCTGAATTTTTGTTAGCGAAGAAAAGCCAGAGAGAGACTGGCTCTTGTACTGAATACTGCTTTTTAATTTAGAAAATAGAAAATAGGAAAAAAATAAACAGGATAAACATACAGGCATTCTTCAGTTAACAAAGCCTCTGACCAAAAAGCTTCTTTTAACAAAATATTTTTATATCTTCAGGACCCTCTTTTCAACCTTGCTCCTTGTCTAGCTAGAAGCTTTCTTTTAGTAGCATCTGCACTTTTTGTGTCAATTTGTTGGAATGTGTCTTCAGTAAACAATGAAATGAATCATGTTCTAGGAAGGAAATGGATTCTGCTCTAGCTTATACTACCACTGCTGTGTGTATTTGCATACAAGAGGCAAATTAAACAGCAGCTGACTCCAGAATCCCGTACTGAACATGTGTGGACAGCAAAACAGAGAAAAATAGAAAGTAGATTAGCATCTTTACTAGCTACCCCCAGGACATTAATGAAGTACAGCTCTATAAATGTGGCCACCAAAATGGAAATAATAAGAAAGGTGGAGGCTAGTGAAATTTGAAAACTCATCCTTTGATGCATTTGGCAAAAGCTTTCCACTGGTCTCAGGAAAGGTTCAAGATGTTTTTACTTCTGCAAGAACTACCCAATCTGGTTGTTTCATTTCACCCATCAATATTGTTAAGATTGAACAAAAACTCTGCTGAAACATTTTAAAACTACTCTTTTTTGTGATTTAGGAATTTATTTCTGCCTCTGGAACCACATTTTCTGTTAAAGAAGCATTGTTCAAGAACATCAGCTTTGTTAATCAATATATACTGTACTTCTTCTGTCAAAGGGAGTATCAAAGGGGTGCCAAATGTCAACATCAATCCATAGCTTTTAAGATGGCCAGGACCAGATGAACTACATCCTAGGGTACTAAAAGAACTGGCAAATGTAATATTGGAACCATTGGCAATAATCTTTGAGTATTCCTGGAGAATAGGAGAAGTCCCAGCAGACTGGAGGAGGGCAAATGTTGTGCCCATCTTCAAAAAGGAGAAAAAAAGGATCCCAGCAATCTGATTGCTCAAACTACCGAGGTATAACACTGCTCTCCATTGCTGGAAAAATCCTTGCAAGGATACTCCTGAACAGATTAGTTCCTGCTATTGCAGAAGAACTTCTCCCTGAAAGTCAGTGTGGCTTCAGAGCTAATAGGAGGACTACAGATATGGTATTTGCTCTTAGACAACTGCAAGAGAAACGTAGAGAGCAAAACAAAGGACTCTATGTAACATTTGTCGACCTTACCAAAGCCTTTGACATTGTGAGTAGAAAAGGACTGTGGCAGATCCTGGAACGACTAGGATGTCCCCCCAAATTCCTCAAAATGATC
Source organism: Urosaurus nigricauda (assembly GCA_034509955.1). Lineage (NCBI taxonomy): Eukaryota > Metazoa > Chordata > Lepidosauria > Squamata > Phrynosomatidae > Urosaurus > Urosaurus nigricauda. The sequence continues at coordinate 63,909,476 of JAOEGL010000006.1, read as the reverse complement.
ATCTTGCTACATGAGGGCCAGCAAGGACAAGTCAGATATGGCGATGCTCTCTCAGAGCCCTTTCTAATAACTAATGGTGTGAAACAAGGCTGTGTTCTCGCTCCAACTCTATTTACAATCTTCTTCAGCATGATGCTCCAAAGGGCTACAGCAGATCTCGAAGAAAAAGATGGCATCTATATGCGTTACCGTACTGATGGTAGCTTGTTTAACTTAAGCCGTCTGAAACCTCGCACAAAGACTCTAAACTATCTAGTATGTGAGCTGCTTTTCGCTGACGATGCTGCCCTTGTTGCCCATACAGAAGCAGCTCTGCAGTGCCTAACATCCTGCTTTGCAACAGCTGCAGAGCTGTTTGGGCTGGAAGTCAGCCTGAAGAAAACGGAAGTCCTCTACCAGCCTGCACCACAGGAAAAGCACTACCACCCCCATGTCACCATCGGCAAATCTGTACTTAAGTCCGTACCTACCTGGGAAGTATCATCTCCTCAGATGCCAGGATTGACAAAGAGATCGATCACAGATTAGCAAAGGCATATAGTGCATTTGGAAGGCTTCACAAAAGAGTCTGGAGTAACAAACACCTGAGGCGAAGCACTAAAATCAGTGTGTACAGAGCCATTGTACTGTCCATCCTCCTCTATGGGTCTGAATCATGGGTCACCTATCGCCAACATCTACGACTCCTTGAATGCTTTCATCAGCGTTGTCTACGCACAATCCTAAACATACACTGGACTGACTATGTGACAAATGTTGCTGTCCTGGAGCAAGCAGGGATCACTAGCATTGAGGCCATGCTATTGAAAACGCAGCTGCGCTGGGCAGGGCATGTTTCCAGGATGGAGGACCACCGCCTCCCCAAAATAGTACTCTACGGTGAACTTGACACGGGTCAGCAAAAGAGGGGCGCCGAACGAGTCTCAAAGAGAAATGACAACACAGAAAGAACCACAACTTGGAAACATCACCCAAGGAGACTTTCTGCTGTGCTTTCTGTAACCGGACTTGCTTATCTCGGATCGGCCTTTTTAGTCATCAACGCGCTTGTAATAAGCATGCGATGAGTCCTTCCTGAATCTTCGTTAGCGAAGAAAAGCCAGAGAGAGAGAGAGTCTGACATCAATTCCAGGAAAGATTCTGGAGCAGATCATTAAACAGAGGAGTCTGTGAATATCTAGAAGATAATTCCATAATCACAAAAAGTCAACATGGGTATCAGAGAAACAGGTCATGCCAGACAAACCTGATCTCTTTTTTTGACAAAATTACCAGCTTAGTAGATGAAGGGAATGCTGTGGATATAGTATATCTTGGTTTCAGTAAGGCCTTTGACAAGATTCCCTATGACATTCTTTCAAACAAGCTTGTAAAATGTGGGCTAGACAAGGTAACTGTTACATGGATTTGTAATTGGTTGACTGGCCACACCCAAAGGGTGCTCAACAATGGTTCCTTTACATCCTGGAGAGAAGTGACCAGTGGGGTGCCACAGGGTTCTCTCCTGGGCCCAGTGCTATTCAATATCTTTATTAATGACTTAGATGACAGTATTGAGGGCCTAGTTATCAAATTTGCAGATGACACCAAATTAGGAGGAGTAGCTAATACCCCAGAGGACAGTATCACAATTCAAAATGGCCTGAGTAAACTAGAAAGCTGGGCCAAAGCTAACAAAACGAAATTCAACACGGAGAAATGTAAGGTATTGCACTTAGGATGGAAAAATGAAATGCAGATATAAGATGGGGGACGCCTGGCTGAACGAGACCACATGTGAAAGGGATCTAGGAGTCCAAGTAGAACACAAGTTGAACATGAGTCAACAGTGCGATGCAGCAGCTAAAAAGGCCAATGCAATTTTAGGCTGCATCAGTAGATGTATAGTGTCTATACTGCTTTGGTCAGGCCCCACCTGGAATATTGCGTCCAGTTCTGGGCACCACAATTTAAAAAGGATGCGGAGAAACTGGAGCGTGTCCAAAGGAGGGGGACTAAAACAGTGAAGGATCTGGAAACCATGCCCTATAAGGAACAACTTAGGGAGCTGGGGATGTTTAGCCTGGAGAAGAGAAAGTTAAGAGGTGATATGATAGCCTTGTTTAAATATTTGAAGGGATGTCATATTGAGGAGGGAGCAAACTTGTTTTCTGCTGCTCCAGAGACTAGGACCCAGAACAATGCATGCAAGCTCTAGGAAAGGAGATTCCACCTTAACATTAGGAGAAAGTTCTTGACAGTAAGGGCTGTTTGACACTCCCTGGAACACAACCAGGTCAGGTAACCCTTGCATAAGTAAATGAAAGTATCTTGCACCTTTCATCAGCCACTACTTTTCTTATGATTTTAGGGTCCAAATTTACAGATATGTAACATGGTGGACTGTAGTTAGTGGGGCAGGCTTTTCTTTTCTTCCTGTTTTATCTGTTCTGTTATTCACAAAGGATTCTGGAGGCAGCTGCTGTTTACCATGCCTATTGTGGGCAGGAACACACAAATACAGTAGGGTTGGCTAAGGTACAATCCAATTCTTTCCCAATTCAATCTTTTATTACATTGTTTACTGAAGATACTCTGCTGCAACCAGATGCTAAAAAGCTGTGTTTCTCCAGCCCTTCTCTACCATCCCATTGTTGATGCTGCTAAAAACCTTTAGCTAGACAGAGGACAAGGAAGAAAAGGGGGCTGCAAGGTAAAAAGACATTGTAAAAGGGAGCTTTTTGTCAAATGATGCAGCATGCATTTCTAAATCCAATACACTCTATTTAAATATAGACCAAATGCTGGATCAATGTAGGTGGGATGCAAAGTTGCACCCAGTTCTGTGACCCACTCGCTGGTAGCTTCAAACCTCAGAGGCTGCTGCTGCTATTACCTGGCATGTGAAAGGACCCAAGTGGTGAGGACTACCTCCCATTCTACCACAGTTCTTTAGAAAGAATACTATTCTATTCCACTTCCCTGTGATTACTAAATGTCAGCATGGGTTTCTCAAAATCATGTCATGCCAGACTAATTTTATCTCTTTTTGTGATGGAGTCACAATCTTGGTAGATGAAGTGAAGGCTGTGAATGTAGTATATCTTGATTTCAGTAAGGCCTTTGAGAAAGGTCCCCTGTAACACCCTTGCAAAAAAAAAGCTAGTAAAATGTGGACTAGACAATAAGACCATTAGGTGGATTTGTAATTGGTTCACCGTGGGGTGCCACAGATTTCTGTCTTATGCCCAGTGCTATTTAACATCTTTAATAATGACTGGGATGATGGAATAGAGGGAATGCATATCAAAGTTGCCAATGACACTAAATTAGGAGGGGTTACTCCTACACAGAGGACAGGATCAGAATTTAAAATAACCTGAACAGATAAGAAAGCTGGATCAAAGAGGGAGAAATGTAGGATATTACATTTGGGCATTAAAATGAAATGCATAGATACAGGATGGGTGACACCTGGCTTGATGGCAGTACAGTGGTCCCCCAGGTTACGAAGGTAATCCGTTCCGGATTACCTTTCGTAACCCTGAAATAGTCGTATCCCGGGGGACCGCTTTAAGGGACGGACCGCGCGGCCGATTTAAAGGGGCCGCGCGGTTTTTCCCTTTCGTTCCCCGGGGATTTCTTCAGATCCCGGGGGAAATTTAGTGGTCCCACTGGTTTCGGCTCCCAGGGATTTCGTTCCCCGGGGGCTTCGTATCCCGGGGGACCACTGTACATGCAAAAGGTAACTAGGACTCTTAGTATATCACAGGTTGAACATGAGTCAGTAATATGAGACCTGGGCATAAGATAGCAATTAAGAAAGCCAATGCAATTCTAGACTGCATCAATAGGTAGTTTAAGTAGATCAAGGGAAGTAATAGTACCACTCTCTTCTGCTTTGATCAGTCTTTACCTGGAATATTGTGTCCAGTTCTAGGCACCACAATTCAATAAGGATGTGAACAAGCTGGAGTGTGTCCAGACAGAAACCAAAAAAGGTCTGGAAACTATGCCCTATGAGAAGCAGCTTAGAGAGAGAGATATGTTTAGCCTGAAGAAGAGAAGGCTAAAGCTTAACATGATAGCCATGTTTAAGTCATTGAAAGGATGTCATATTGAGGATGGAGCAAGCTTGTTTTCTGTTGCTCCAGAGATGAGGACATGGAGCAATGGATTCAAACTACAAGAAAAGAGATTCCACTTAAACATTAGGAAGAACTTTCTGATGGTAGGAGCTGTTCAAAGTAGTGGAATTTCCTTCTTTTAAGATGTTTAAACAGAAGCTGGATGGCTGCCTGTCAGGAATATTTTGGTTATGTATTTCTGGATGGCAGGGGGCTGGATGGCCCTTGTGGTCTCTTCCAACTCTATGATTCTATATATTTTGAGCATACACGAAGTAGTATTTAAATAAATTTTTAAAATTTCTAAATTAGTAAAACTAAGAAAAATAAAACATAAAGATCATGCACCTTTCTAGAAGTAGCTGGATAAGAAGTAAGTAAAAGGAGGCATTACCAAGGTAGAGGCTATTGATGTTTGCCTGCTCTTGGAAACTCCAGACATCAGACTTTCTCTTACACAAATAAGCTCCACCTTGGATTCTCTTTTGTGGTCACAGCACAATATATGGGCAACCTGATGCCTTCTATATGTTTTGTACTACAACTCCCTAAAACCCTGAACTCACAGTAATGAGCAAGGATGCTGGGAATAGTACTCCAATGACACTTGGATTGTTTCAGACTGATAGCCTCTGTGACAGAATGGTGAGGAGCAGATGATTTAGTCTCTGCAATATTTATGTGTAACTGTTTTGTTGTGAACATAGAAGTAGCCTTGTGCTTGGAAAAACCTGTATGTGCATTTAGTCCAGTACCGTCTACTCTGACCAGCATCAGCTCTCCAAGGTCCCGAGAAACAACAGCATCTCATGACAACTTGCTGCAGGATTTTGAATGTAAGATGCTTGGGACTGAAGCTGCAAGTTTCTTGGGAGAATACCCCAGCCAGAATGAACTTTAACATGAAAAACTAGAGGTGTACCCTTTGTTATGACCCTTCCCATTTATTTTGTACAGCAAGGTCATTATAAAAGTAAACAATTGATAACAAAAGGTTACCGAATGATTAGGTTTAGTTCCTACACTGAATGATTGTGATGGTGCATCAGAAATATTGGAACTAAATAATGCAGAAAACCTTCCATCATAAAGCCATCTAACCCCATGAGTACTGCCGGCTGTAAGGGAAGAAAAATTAGCAGGATTAAATACAGCAGCAACAGTCAGCTTGAAGCAAATGTATTAAGCCTTTTGGATGTGCGTGGGTGTCTGCTTGGGGAACAGCAAGCCATGGGCTAAGGCGAGTGGATATGCATGCTATCGCTCTAAATATTTTAGCAGAAAGCTTAGCTTAGCCGCGTCACTGCAACAGTATGCAGTGGAGAGACAGGCTCTCTTTGCTTTCTTGGCAGAAATCCTAATCTAGAGAATAGCTGGTAGCATCAGCAAAATATAGGAATGCCCATGAGGCAAATGTACAGATGTGACTCACTGCCGTAAGAAAAACAAAGGTCACAGAAGGGATTTTTCAGTAGGCACAGTTTACCTAGAGCCACTACAAATCAGGAGATGCTATACAAAACCCCACAGGTAGTTCATATAGCCCCAAAGATACTTTTCAATGAATTATTCTTGTTAGTAATGAAAGACATCCACTCTTCATTTAAGGAAACAAAATTAAGTTTCTAATCTTTACAGATGCAAAGGTTGGCTTAGGAAATGCCAAAGTCTATGTACAACAAATAAAATTGTTAGGAGAAGTCATCTAGAGGTCTGAGCTAGGGTCACCAAGATACAAGTGATGGCAGCTCCAGCCCTTCTTTCTGTCACCAAATCCCAGACACCTGGAGGCTGTTTGGGGATGGATGAGATCAATGAAACTGAAGCCAAATCCTGGTAAGACAATAATTAGGAAAACTGCTGGTTTAGATGGAGTTTGCAGTCTGGATTGGGCAGTTCTGCACACCCTCTGAAGAATCATGTGCACAGTGTGGAAATGCTTCTGGTACAAACACTTTTAAAAAAGATTCAAGCAGCATTGGATCTGAGTGCTTTTTATCTACTTTGACCATTATGGCTCTATCTGCAGAAGGTGTGGTGTAGTGGTCTGAACAGCCAGTGTGGTGCAGTGGTTTCAGTGCTGAACTAGGACTCCAGGAAACCAGGGGTCAAATCCCTTCTCACCCATGGAAAACTACTGGGAAACCTTGAGCAAATCGTACTCTCTCAGCCTTAGAAGAAGGCAGTGGTAACCATTTGAACAAATCTTGCCAAGTCAGCCTTGTGACATGGTTGCCCTAGGGCAGTGATGGTGAACCATTTAGGGACTGAGTGCCCAAACTAAAAGGCCTTCCAGCACTGGGTGTTAACCGGTGCAGGGGGGGGTAACTTCTGGGGGGGGGGACTTCTTACCTCCGCCCTCCCAAGCCTTCAGCTACCTCTCTGGAAGCAGCTGAAGGCCCAGGAAGATGAAGAACAGGTGCGCACCTGCTCCTCTTCTTCCCCACCCTCCTCGTGCCACGAAAAATGGCTTAGCATGCCAACTCTGGCACGTGTGCCATAAGTTTGCCACCATGGCCCTAGGGTCATTGTAAACCATAAACAACATGAAGGCACACAAAAACAACTACTGGAGAAGATAGATAGAAGATAGGATTCATATTTTTGTGGCAACCAGGCTAGATTATTGACATGCACTGTAATACTCTTAAGTATAATATGGAAAAGGATGGTGAAGTTGCTTGTGGCAGCCAAGAAAGCAGAACACAGAACACTGCATTAATTATCTTAGTTTATTTAAAGCCCAATTTAAAGTGCTGCTGTCAGCCTTTATATGCCTAAACCAGTCACAAAAACATCAAGTACCACATGCACACTGAGGAGGAGGGGAGCCAAAGAAACTGGAAACATCCAATGAATCCAATGTAAAAGAGGGACAGGGTCTCAGGATACATAAAAGAAGATTTTATTTCTCAAATTAGCATTTCAAAAAAGAAGGTCAGGCCAATACATGTATAATAATAATTATAGGAAAGGAGTAGACCAAAGAATTACAAAAAAATGTATGTGCATGTATTCCTCATATCAAATTTTATATAAAGTAGGTCAATTCAGAAATGGCATTTAAAACAAGATCAAACTGCAAACATATAAAATGTTGTTCTCTGTGTCAATCCATGGGGAGAGGCAGGTAAGAATATTATTATTATTATTATTATTATTTACTTACAAAACATCTTAAAACAAACTCTTAGAGATTTTTTAAAAGGTAAGTCTCTAGAACGTATTCCTAGCAACTGGTTGTCAAAGTAAGAGCCAAAGCATTGCATTTTTGTAATTATATCTTGTGCATATCAAGGTCATCATAATCATAACAACTTGGCAACAGACAGGGAGTTAGGAAAGATTGCGAAAACATCAACACACAAGTAAATACTGTAGCTAAACTCCAATCCTACATTTAGTTTATGAGGGACTAAAGTATCAATACATGTCAACAACCATGACAACCATGTATCAATACAGTGGTCCCCCGGGTTACGAAGGTAATCCGTTCCGGATTACCTTTCGTAACCCGGAAGTATTCGTTTCCCAGGGGACCTCTATTTCAGACGGACCGCGCGGCCATTTAAAGGGGCCTCGCGGCTTTTTTCTCTTCGTATCCCGGGGGATATTTCGTATCCCGGGGGATACGAAGCCGGTCCGCCACCTTTCGGATCCCGGGGTTTTCGCAACCCGGGGGATTCGTAAGGCGGGGGACCACTGTACATGTCAACAACCAAAACACAACCATGGCCAACAGACAGGAAATGAACAATATACATCCCCATCCACAAAAAGGGAGAGACAAAAGACTGCAACAGCTATAGATCTATAGCATTAATTTCCCATGCAAGCAAAATTATGCTCAAAATTTTATAGCACAGATTCCAATCATGCATGGAGACAGAAATCCCAGGGATGCACGCAGGCTTGAAGAAAGGAAGAGGCACTAGAGACCAAAGAGTAAAGATAGGATGGCTAATGGAGCACAGCAAGGAATTCCAAAAGAAAATCAGCATGTGCTTTACAGACTACAGTTGGCCTTTGGTGTCCTATTGGCCCTAATGGCGGCGTGGCCATGTGGCCATACCACCATTAAGAACAAATGCACTTAAGTCTTCCCCCATTCTCTCCATCCCTCCTTCTCTCCTCCCTCCCCCTTCCTACCTTCCTCTTTACCCCCTCGGGCAGAAGGAGGGAGAGAGAACTTCAATCCAGTGTCGTCCCTAATGGAGGCGTGATCATGTTGGGGGCAACATGGGCTTGCTGTCCATGCATGCTCAAATCTGCAGGTGGCAAGTCCATGGATACCAAGATCCCACTACATAGAAGAACATTTGACAGTATAATTCACAAAAAACTGTGAATGACTCTTAAGGACAGGGGGGTACCAATACACTTTATAGTCCTGATAAGAACACTCTACTTAGGCAAGGAGCTACAGTTAGATCAGAGAAACAGAATGGTTCCCAATTGGCAAAGGGTTCGGGCAAGGCTGTATTCTATCACTCTATAGAAAACATCCTAGAAAGAGCTGACTTAGATTTAACAGGAGTAATAAAAATAGGAGGCAAAAATATCAACAATCTAAGATGTGCAGATGATACCATACTACTAGCAGAAAAAAACATACACTTAGAACTATTAATAAGGAAGGCCAAAGAAGAAAGTGCAAAGGCAGGCTTAAAGGCGAACATAAAAAAACAAAGATAATGACCATAGAGGACCTACATACAATCAATTACACAATGAGGAAACTGAAATAGTAAGAGAGTTCCTAAAACTTAGAGCAAACAGAAGAAGCCGAGCCCTCCCTCCAGTCCATCTGCCTTGGTCCAGGCCCCAGAGGGAGAGAAGAACCACTGGACCTCATCCCCTTTCCCACCACCTTTCCCTTCTCTTTTTGTGTTGTCTCTTTTAGATTGTAAGCCTGAGGGCAGGGAACCATCTAATTATAAGACTGTATGTACAGTACTGTGTAAATTTACAGCGCTATATAAATAAAGGTTAATAATTATAATAATAATAATCAGAATGGAGACTGCACTCAAGAAATCAGAAGAAGACTAGGAATGGGGAGGGCAGCTATGAGAGAACTAGAAAAAAAAACCCTAAAGAGTAAAGATATGTAACTGAGCATTAAAGTTAGAATCGTCCAAGCCATTGTATTCCCCATTACCATGTATGAATGTGAGAGCTGAATGGTAAAGAAAGGGGAGAAGAAGAAAATAAGTTCATTTGAGATGTAGTGCTGGAGAAGAGTGCTGAGGATGTAATGGACAGTCAAATGGACAAACCCTCTCCAAATCAAAAACACATCATCTGTGTATTTTTGGTGAATCAACAGATGTCTTTATATGGACTAGCATGGACACAGTATCTTTTTCAAAACTCTCCATAACTATGTTGGCTACTACTCTAGCCAATTGGCTAACACATTGTAAGGCACTTAGAGAATGCTTAGCACTATAAAGGGATATAGAAAATGTAAGTGCTGTTGCTAAATGTAAGTGCTGTCCCATGGCACCAACTTTTATTTACCAAGAGATGTGATTATTAAATATGAAGGAAGATGTGTGTGTTTTTTTCAGCGCCAGCTCAACCAATTAACTCAGGAAAGATGTGGGTGGATATCTGTCAATTTTTCTTTCAAGCATTTGCAATATTATAAGTAACGTCTGATCACAAAGTACGTTTGTATATAACAATCTGACATCCATACTTACCAAAATCATGTTTGTTCATAACAAAGGAATCTAATTTATTCATAAAGTCAACAGAATCATACAAATAGGATGGAATTAAAAGTACAAATGGTTTTAAAAACTGATAAGCAAATTTTGAAAGGTTACAGAAAAGAACTGAATTGGCCTCCAGTTGTTAGTATGAGGACAACCTTCATATATACAGGAGAAAGTCCCTGAAATGTTGATTTCCAACAGTTGTGTAAGCACTACTTTTTTGTACACAGTTTTATCTAATTTACTCCAGGTTGTTGTTAAGTGCCCTTGAGTCAACCTTGACTCATGGCAACCCTGTGGATGAGACATCTCCAAGATCTCCTGTCCCCCACTGCTCTGCTCAGGTCCTGCAGGCCCAGGCCCATGGCCTCCCTGGTTGTGTAGAACCACCTGGTATGTATGTGGTCTTTCTCTTTCTATTGCCCTCTACCTTTCCCAGCATCATTGTCTTTTCTAATGATTTATGCCTTCTCATGATGTGGCCAAAGTACAACAGACTCAATTTAAGGCCAATACAGACTGGCATAATATGGTGGCTTCATGGTGGCATGGGTGCATAGCGTATGCACAACGCACGTCCCAACGCTGCCCTGAAGCTGACGTCACACTGCCCACATAGGGGGCAGCTTTTTGGCTCTCAAGCAGCATGGTGTTTAGATGCCATACGAGCGCTGAAAAACGGTGGCGGCTGCAGAAAAGAGGGTTTTTCTCCAGTGCAAAAAGGAGCAGCATTTTGCTGTTTCTTTTGGGGCCAGAAAAACACTAGACTGGGGCTATGGCCACGAGCGCAATCTGGTGATCAAAGGGGCAGCGTCAAGCCACTCCTTTAGAGATGTCTGTTTCGGCTGTAAGTCTTCCTAGCTGCCAGGGACAGTTCAGGTTGATCTTTTCTAGAACCCATTTGTTTGTCTTATTGCCATCCATGGTATCCTCAGTGCTCTTCTCCAGAAATACATCACAAATGAGTTTATTTTGTTTTTATCAGCTTTCTTCACTGCCCAGCGATCAAATCTGTACATGATGGAGAATACAATGGTTTGGACAATCCTAACTTTAGTGCTCTGAGTAATATGTTTAGGATCTTGTCCGGAGCAGCTCGGGAGTTCATGGAATCTATGACAGCCATGAACCTATCCCAGCTGGTCAACAGGCCGACCCATTGTGCAGGTCACACACTCAATGCAGTTTTCAGTATGGAACAGGAGTATCCGTGGGCGGAGGTAACGAAAACCTCCGCTCTGTCATGGACGGATCACTTTCTGATCAAGGTGGAACTAAAAGCAGCGTCTCGTCCCTCCGGCGGTGGTGGACCCATTAGAATGGTCCGCCCTCGAAGGCTCATGGAACCAATCGGTTTCCAGAAGGCCTTAGAGGGTTTAATGGTTGGCAATGCTGGCGATCGTGTTGAAGCCTTGGTAAATACCTGGAACACCAAACTTCTCAAGGCTATTGACGTGATTGCCCCTGAGCGTCCTCTCCAACCCGCCCCAAAGCACAAACCCTGGTATACAGAAGAGCTCAGGGAGATGAAGCAGGTTGGACAACGAGTAGAGCGCAAGTGGCGGAAGACTCGATTCCCTATCTGACAAGACTCGCCATAGGCAGCATCTTTGCGCCTATCGGGAGGCTTTGCGTACAGCGCGAAAATCCTTCTGCTCTGCACGCATCGCATCTGCAGAGTCTTGCCCAGCAGAACTGTTTAGGGTGGGGGGGAGCTGACGCAGGTTCCCCCTGTGCCGAATTCCCTACTTAACCCCACGACAGCCTGCTGTGATGCATTTAACACCTTCTTTGCAGATAAAATCTCTCGGATAAGAGCTGACTTGGATGCCACCTTTTCTCCAGATCCTATAGGTGAGGTGTCTAGCGACTCCGTTGCTGTCACATTACTGGATGAGTTTCAATCTGTAAGTACCGATGATGTGGACAAGCTACTTGGAAGTATGCAGAAGACAACCTGCCCCCTCGATCCTTGTCCATTCTGGCTGGTCGTCCGGGGGGAGACGCACTGGGAGTGTTTCTTCGGAATACGATCAATGTGTCCCTCAGGGAGGGCATCTTACCATCTTGTCTCAAGGAGGCGGCGGTTAAGCCCATCCTGAAAAAGCCCTCCCTTGACCCCCTGGACAGAAACAACTACAGACTAGTGTCCTTGCTTCCATTTTTAAGCAAGGTGATCGAGAGGGCAGTTGCCACCCAACTCCAAGCAATCTTGGATGAAGCCGACTACCTTAATCCATTTCAAACCGACTTCAGGACAGGACATGGAGTGGAGACTGCCATGGTTGCTCTGACCGATGACCTCCGCTTGAGTATTGACAGGGGTAGTGTGACTCTGTTAGTGCTCTTGGATCTCTCAGCAGCCTTTGATACTGTAGATCACTCCATCCTTTTGGGTCGGTTGAGGGAGTTAGGAATCGGAGGCACTGCTCTTCAGTGGTTCCGATCCTTTCTCTCTGACAGATCCCAAAGGGTGAGGCTCGGGGACAGTTGCTCCTCCAAAATTGAGCTCAACTGTGGTGTCCCACAGCGCGCCATCCTGTCCCCGATGCTATTTAACATTTATATGAAGCCGCTGAGTGAGATCATCTGGAGGCATGGAGCTCAGTGTCTTCAGTGCATTGAGGACACTCAGATATATCTCTCCATGACTAGATCATCGGCTCAGTCTTCAGATGGCGCCTCCCCTCTTAATGACTGTCTTGCGGCAGTAATGGATTGGATGAGGGAAAACAGATTGAAGCTAAATCCAGACAAAACTGAGGTGCTAACAGTTACCGGTCCAAAACCAGGTCTGGGAATACAGTCTCCAGTCCTAGACGGAGTCACACTCTCCCCTAAGGACTCAATTCACAGTCTGGGGGTACTCCTTGACTCTTCGCTTCACATGACCAGCCAGGTGAATGCGGTAGTCAGGAGCGCCTGCTATCAGCTTCGGCTGATACACCAGCTGCGCCCTTTCCTGGACACGAAAGACCTGGAATCTGTGGTACACGCTCTAGTAACCTCACTGGATTTCTGTAATGCACTGTACATGGGGCTACCCTTGTGCCTAACCCGGACACTTCAATTAGTTCAGAATATGGCAGCCAGGCTTATCACTGGAACATGAAGGAGAGAGCACATAACACCAGTGCTCAAAGCTCTCCATTGGCTGCCCATTAGTTTCCAGGCATAGTACAGGGTGTTGGTACTAACCTTTAAAGCCCTGCATGGCCCAGGCCCATCCTACCTTAAAGACCGCCTTTTCCCATAGGAACTGCCCCACACACTTCAGTCCTCTGGGAGGAACCTGCTGCAGCCTATGAAAACTAGGTTGTCGCAGACCTCCCAGAGGGCCTTTTCAGCTACCACCCCTAAGCATTGGAACAGCCTGCTGGACGAGATGCGTCTCATTACATCACTGGCTAGTTTCAAAAAGGCTTTAAAGATGCATCTTTTCTGGCAGGCCTTTCCCTGAAGGAGGGAATAAATGGAACATTTACTCCCTGCTCTGAAAACATAAATAGAACTGGGAATTAATCTCAGCTGCCCCTTTACTCTACTGAGTTTATTTAATGTGGACTTGCATATGGATTGTTCATGAGATTGCACTTTGTTTTAATAACTGTCGACCAATTTTAACTGTGTGAATTTTAATTTGTCTTGGTTTAATTCAGTTTTAAGGGGGGGGGTGGTTGGGGAGGGATATGATTGTTGTTTTTATTGTGTATCCTTTTTAATTTGCTGTACCCCGCTCTGAGTATTTTATTAGAGGAGCGGGCTATAAATAAAGAGAGAAGGGGGAGAAGATTGGAGGAGAAAGAGAAAGCATTCTGCTGTGTTTCAAAACCTCACACCATTTGGTTCTGTCCCTGCTCACAGCTGCTATGTTGCCTTCACCAGGGAATGCAGTTTTCATTTTTGACTCCCTGTGTACAACAAAAGCAAAACAAAATGACTCTCTGCTACTGGAAACTATACTGCTGAAATGGAGGACATTTGGGGGGAGAAACATGAAGATTGGTATACAGAGACTGTAGCTTTTGCTCACTTCTGATAATCAAAACCATCACTGGACTGACTATTCTAGGCATATATTTTATGCACCAGGGAAATGCTGGATGATCTTGAGGTCCCAATAAAATAAAAAGATTTCACAAACCTGAGGTTTTCCTACCCATACAGGTCTACATTATGCATATCAAGCGTGCACTTTGTCCTGCCCCAACACCCCATTTTCCAGACCACATACTAATGCAGTTTACAGAGGCATGCATCATGCACATGCAATGTTGAAGCCTTTTCTCACTGTACATATTTCTACGCAAAAAGAATTGTTATTTTTAGCATAAGGGCTGAGTCACTAGACCCTAAAGTGCTATATGTCACAGACTCACAGATACTAATGATAAAAGAAAGGGAGATTGGTTGTAGCTCTGAACAATTGGGGGCAATGTTTCAAAGTGAGAAAATTCATTTCTTAATTTGCAAAAGAAGAGAATCCAGTCAGGTAACAGAGGAAGAAACGAACACAAATAATTATGGGGAAAGGAGGTCTGAGCTAAAATAATTACAGCCACAAATTAACTATTCACCCGTTATTTTTAGGGGTTAATTATCTTATTCATTTGGCAGATGGCTGTGGTCCCTACTATCACTTTACATAATAAAAGAGACTTGCTGCTCAGCTCTAGACCTGGTCTAACAACTAGACTACATTGGTTTCTGAAAGCTAATCAATCCTCTGAAGCAATCTCGATATTGAACAGAAACATAGTGCGCTGAAGTTGCAAAGAATCAAGCCTTGGATCCCAAGAAACAGTGCCACAGAAGCCAGTGGATGATCAACAGCATGTTGCTCTGAAAGCCACCACTAAGGAACAATGTTGGACCTCAGAACCAATATAGGACTTGAGGTTTCTGTTTGAACATGGGGAGAAGACTTTTGGGACCAATTCTCCATTTTGATGACAGTGGCAATATACTGTATGTTTTCCTAGCTGGCCTGCCATCAGCAAGGCTGGTCTGCTTAACCATACAAGTTGCTGGATATGTGCTTCAACACTACTCCATGGCAGAAGAGGCATTCCTATAATAGCAATACCATCAAACACTAATGCATGGTCCAGTATGGCCTACAGCAATCATAATGACACATCAGGGTATTGCCTCTTACGGTGCTGTAGTAACACAGAAAACTGTCAATACATTTGTTTTAAGTGTACAGACAGTTGCTGATTCACTTGGTGAATATGTGCAATTCGTTAATTGTACTAAGCAGTGGATAAACAGAACTCTGAGTCAAGGAAGGGAAGGTTGACCTATCAACTGCTCCACAGTGAGGAATCATCATATTTTAAGGGACATGCCATACTGCCTCAAAGATTATTACTCTTGTGTTCTAGGAAAGGATATGCATACATAGCAGCAAGTATATCAGGGGGACTTCATACATTCAGAAGGTAAATCCTCCATCTGCCAGGCCCACCTGAAATGCATATGGCCTGGAATGAAAGAAGCCTTAAAGTACATGGTGAAACTTACAGTGATGCTGTAAGAGCACACAATACGGCCAAGGTTACGCTCTTGTAGTATCTTTCATAGGAATCTCAGCACTTGCAATACATTCAATTGCTGAAATAAATTGACGGGCTTCTGCATGCCACCTCTCACACAGTAGCTGCTCGCAGTTTAGGAATGGAAGAATTGAGGGAAGCCACTCTACAGAATAGGATGGCCACAGACTATTTGCTACTTAGCCATAACTGGGAATGTGAGTCTATCCAAGGTACTTGTTGCTTCAAATTGTCAGACAAGTCACAGGTGGTAGAAACCACCAAGAAGCAACTTCAGGATGTGATGTCACAAATGAGAGAGTCAGTAGAATGGGTTTCTGGGGGGGGGGGGGGAGGAGGTCAGGCTATGTACCCATGTTCTAGAAGAGTTTATACCTGATGTTTTGCCGGCATCTGTGACTAGCATCTTCACAGCCTGAAAAAAACTCCCAAAAACTATTTCAGCTTTTCTTGGCTTTATGCCTGTTTGTCAAATTTGGACTGGGTGAAACAGATCTGGATTGGTATAATCCTGATGATTCTCATAGGTATTCTGGTTTGTGTATTCATGCAGTGCATGCCTTTATGTGCCTCATCTTATAAAACTTGCATTGACAGCAGCAGGATAATGGTTGTCCAAACGGTAGTGGGAACCAAAGAAGAATACGATGGTGAGTTAACCATTCACTTACAAGACAAGGAAAGCATAAGACATGCGATACATTTAATTAATTAATTAATTAATAGCATCTTTTCCTGAAAGTTGAATTAATAATGGAGAAAATGGTAAACTAGTATAAGACACCAGTTTGGAAATACAATAGGCCCATGGAATTTGGTTTGGTTCCAGGGTGGACACACACACAGAGATGCATAGAAACATGCATTCTAAAATCCATAGATGCTCAAATCCCATTATATGCAATGATGGGGGAAAATGATGGCCCTTATACAAAATGGTAAAATCAAGGTGTGCATCTGGGATTTCTCTCTCTCTCTCTCTCTCTCTCTCTCTCTCTCTCTCTCTCTCTCTGCGTGTGAATATTTTCAAACTTAGATGGTTGAATCCATGTATGCAGAATTCACTGATATGTAGAGCCAACATTAGTGTGCCAATATGTGCAGAAAATGTATGGGTATTTTCTTCTTCCTTTCTACCCTGTTCCCCCAAAAATAAGACATCCCCATAAAATAAAACCTAGTAGGGGTTTTGCTGAATTGCTAAATATAAGGCCTCCCCTGAAAGTAAGACCTAGCAAAGTTTTTGTATATAAATACATATACAGTATATAATAAATGTTCATTTTTTTTCTTCAACAATAAATGTGAATTCTTTGTCATGAAAAAAATCAGATATCCCCTAAAATAAGACCTATCACATTTTTGGGAGCAAAAATTAATATAAGACACTGTCTTATTTTCGGGGAATGTAGCTAGTGACCCTGGTAGTCTCAATTTGATAGAGAAACAGAAAATGCAGTAAGTGGGTGATAATGAACAAAACTGTAAGGCCTACTAGAAACAGAAAGGATAAAGGGCACCAGTATATAGAAGATGACTGGTACCTGTTGTTAGCCCACTAAGGTCATTCAGTTTTTAAACTTTTGGTACCCTATTGATATCACAGGACCTAAAACAGGCCTCTCTGCCAAAAGGTACCCTCCTCTCTTTTTAAGGTAATCATGCAGCAAGGGGTCCTTACGGGATAGCAGTACATGATCGAGCAAAATGTGACCTGCTAATTAATGACACTTCAGAAATGTGATCTGCTAATTAATGACACAGTAGCTATGTAGGGATAGGATGCTTTGTGACTATCATATGGAAACACATACCGTATATCCTTGAATGTCTGTTCTTTTCTGGGTCATTAGACCACTGACACCTATTTGCTATAAAAATTTAACTATAAATTCTCCTCCCTTACGTGTAAATGTCTGGCTTAATCACACCAGAGCTAATGAACTCCTGTTTTTGTAGATATCATTATAGCAGAGATGGAGAACCTTTGGCCCTCTAGATGTTTTGGACTTTGGTACTGTATAGACTGGTGCTTTGCGCCAGCTTGGAGCCAATATTAGGGCTCCGTAGGGCTGGGATTCCATATATGCTCAGCCCAACAATTGGCACCTGTGCACCATCTTGCCGTGTCCCCGTCCACATGGGGCATGGCATTGTGATGCATGGGTGTCCAAGAGCCCAAACAGCGCTCCTGGAAGATGCGTCATGGCACCATATTGCGGTGCTTATGACGCCTCTAAGAAGAAGCCACTCTAGGCAGCCTCTTTTTTAGGGAACAAATCAGTGCCATGCCATGCGGCTGGCACGGCACCAACAAGAGGCAAAGATGGGTGGCATGGAGCTGCCCATCTGTATCCCCCCCTTTGTCTCCCAGAGGCCCAAGCCACCATGGCTAATGATAAGGGATCGGGGGGGGGGGGGATCCCTTAGACATCTGGAGAACCACTTCCAAGATGTAGGCAAGTACTATGCCTGAATAGCCAGGGGGCAATTCACACAATCAAAGAAAATGAGAAAATGCAGGCCTGTGATTAACACTGTCATTTTATAATTGTTTTCTCCTGTATGATTTTTTAAACATCTTTGCCTGATGAAGAAGCCAATGGAGCTTCAAAAGTCTGTACTCTCCCCCAAATTTTGCAAAGTACTGTAACATAAACTCATGTAGGCAACCTGATCTTCGAGGAAGGGGCAATATACTCCTGTTATAAATAAATATTTATTATGAAATAAAAAATAGAAAATCATAACATACAAGGTACAGTTGAAAAAAATCAATTGTACATCATGGAATTGCTACTTGGAATCTTACAGCCTTTACTAAATATCAGACAGATTTGACTTAATATCTGACTGCTTTACAACTTGCTCATTCATTTTTATGAAAACTAACATACTTGGGTGGCAAGTAATTATAAGACATTTACCCCATTGTATTAATGAAAGCGGGGATCATCTCTGTGATCTCAGTAATTTAATCCAAAGTAAAAAAAGTGTTAAGAATTGTTTCACGTGGATAATTGAACCATATCATGCCAAAGTTTTGATATTTATTGAGAATGCAACTGGTTACTGCTGAGGAAAAAATAGCTATCTCATAATAAGGTATAATAACAAATAAGAAAGATTTTTTTACATTAAACTATGTAAAGCTCAAAGCATAATTTCAGAGAAATGTCAAAGATAAAATTGTAGCTGTACCCAAATCCTAAAAACTTCTCTACTTCCGCTACGCTAAGTCACATGCAATGCTAAACTATAGTTTAGCACCAAGCTTGGGAAAGTTACTATTTTGAACTACAACCCCTAGAATCTCCCAGGCAATATGAGCATAATTTTTTCAAGTTCTTTTACCATTACAAAAATGACCTGCAATAAGATTTAGGCTTAGGACTGCCAGGTTTTCAAAATTACAAAAAAATACAACTGAAATTTGTGATGTATGAAGGGGTATCTTGACCCTCCAAATACCTGATATTGTAGAAGTCTGCAGATTGTGCCTTACGGGGGGGGGGGGGATCATAAAGTAATAATTATCACCTGGAAGTTATTATGGCATATTGATGAAATTTTGTCAGTGTCATCATTTGTCCCTATGTGCACGCTGCTGAGAAAATCAGCTCATTGTGTCCTTTATTTTTGTGACTGGCTGTGCCAGAAGTGACTAAAGTGTAAAATCCTCATCAGGCACAATCTGCAGGTTTATACAATATCAGACATTCGGAGGTCGGAGGGAAATTTGTATAAATCTAGATAGTGACTACATAGAGATACGTAAGTTAACAACCACAAATCAAAACAAACTTTCTGTCAGTTTTTTAAAAAGGTGATCATCAAAACTTTTGGATACCCCCTCGTATAAGGTATTCAGAAAATGGTTATTAACAAGGCTGTGTTCTACCTAAATACCAAATAAAAATATTGATTTCAGTTAACTCAGGCATGTATTTCTCTTTCAATTAAAATATTGCCCACATTCTCCAAACGTAAGTTATTTTACAATGCACTATCTGAAAATCCCTATTTAATCCCAATTAAAAATCTCAGTTAAATTAAATAAAGAATCTGAATAAAATTTGCTATTTTATTGTTAATGTTTTCTCCCCTTTGGAAGCTGCCTTGGGCACCACTCTGGGAGAAAGATGGCATCCAAATGAAATAAATACATTTCAAAAATAAATCTTTAGGGTGTCTTTTGGCATGCCTCAATCCTGAAGCTAAAATTCAAAATAGCCTGAATCTCAAATTTGGTTAGATTTACAGAACATATCTTCTCTCTTAACTTTCATAACCCAAATTATGGAATTTTTGGTGTCTTGATCTGACTATATAAGGATCCAGTATTCAAATATGCAGCATCCTCACCTAGATTCTGCCATCACACATTATCCAGCCTCAGAGGGAGAGAAAGGCCAGCCAGCTCCTTTAGGCCTGGCCTAAAGTAAGAAGGCAAACCCTCCCTCGTCCCTCCCATCTGTCATGGTCCAGACCTCAGAGGGAAAAAAGAACCACTGGATTTATTCCCCTTCCCACTGCCATTCCCTTCTCTTTACAAGAATGAGGGCAGGGAAATGTCTAATTAACTATCTCTAAGCTGCTCTGAGAGCCTTTCTGGCTGAAGAGCAGGGTATAAATGCAGCAAACAAATAAAATAAAATTAGGTTTAGTCTGTCCTCACATGCTCAACGTTAACATTCTTGAAGCAAATGTCTATGGTTTGAAATTGGCATGTTGACCAAGTTATATTAATTACAGCTTGTTGGGTTTGTAAGATACAGCAAGCTGTGGTTGATCTAAGTGGGAGAAAAGCTTTCTATATCTTTTTCATGCCTCTACCAGAGAGGATGAGGGAAACATGTGTTAAACTATGGTTGAGTATGACATCGAAATCAGCCCATTTTAATAAGCAAGGGTTTGTGTCTTACGCCACTATAAAACATCAATATGGTTGCGATACTATAAAAAATTTAAATGGCTTCTCCATTTCCATTGGCACTATTTCTTAAAAGAATATGCACAATAAATAAAAGAATACCCATAATCTTTCCCGTAAGAGCGAAGAAAAAACAGCAAACAAAGTAATGGAATAAAGAGCAAGTCCAAATAAAGACCAAGGTAATGTTCTTTCCAAACATCTGATCTCCAGCAAACAAAAGGCTTTAATTTAAACATACACATGAGATTATATATGAAAAATGCCATTTTTTGAGTGAAAACAAAGGTCATATTTTAGGCTCAGCACGAAAGCAAAGAGAAAATGAGCCCAGAGAACATAAAGATGAGACTGGCCTGTAGGAAATATTTTATTTTTTAAAAAAATACCAAAACTTCTACTTAAGCAAACATGCCACTGTCTTGTGAGCCAGCCAGTTCTGAAGTACACCTCCATCAATGAACCATCTAGGTATTTCCCGAAGTGCATAGGACTGAAACATGCAATATTTCCAGTCATTAACAACCACCTTGACATTCTTGGGTTCAGCATTTTTATACTTTTAGAATCTGCCATTGTCATCTCTGGACCCTACATTGTTTTCGTCCTTTGTTTCCTCATGAGATCTAGGCCTGCACTTTATTTTCAGTGTGGGGATCAGCATCTCTGGCTACTAGTCCACACTTGGTCTACATTATTTAATACAATTCACTGTATCAACCACTACCATTGGGTCATGAACTTCTCCTTTATTGTTCACAACCTCCAAACAAAGAATGAAAGAAACACGGGAGATTTCGCATCATGGATTGTACTCAAGAATAAGGATGGAGGGCAAGGAGGGAAAATCACCAGCTGTGTGTGTAATATGTAGACCACATTGTTTTCTAAATATTGCATGGCTTGTTGAAGACCTTCCTCATTCCATATTACAAGGATGTAGATGTAGTTTTCTGACTTGTTTGAGAACAGAAATCAATAAAGCAGGAAAGGGTAATCTATTTCTGTTAGGGTAATCCAAATGATGAAATATCCCTCAGTGGGAGAAACAGCTGGGTATGGGCCAACCTAGAATTTTTAGTACTGGTTCTATTAAATTTTCTATCCACAATGCAACATTTTGCCTACTGAATGATAAATCTCCAGTGATAAACTTAAGATGCTTGAAACCCTGAAAAAGAAGGTGATGGCCACCTGGAGGAGGAAGACAGTGGTAGCATCATAGCCACTTGCCAAAATCTCTTATCCATGCCGGATTGAAGGGCATCAAGTATGATCTTTACTGGCCAGTATTACTTATGACCTAGAAATACGTTTGCTGCCACACCTGGGGAAGAAACCATTTTGTCACTATTAACAGAAGTCAGTATGGCCAGAGGTAGCACATGCTGCAGGTCTGCACTGAAGAGAATAGCTAATCATGGCCTGGGAATCACCACTGTTGATGGACTGGGGCTGTATTAATTTGCTGTGGAAAAGCATCAAAAGAGCATCAAACTAAGTAGGAACTGGAACTCCTCTAATACAGTACACAAAAAGCCAGTTGATCAAAGGGCTTTACAGCTATTCACATCAGGCATGGGCAGATGGCTGCATGTCCTGATTTTGAGCTCACCTAGCACTCTGGTGGCCAGAGGGTGTTGTTATGTCCACCATTTGAGGCAAATGGAAGTGATGTTGCGTCACTTCTACTCACCTTTTAGACCACAGTTGGTGGGATGGTGGCTGTTTTCCATGAGCTTCAGAAACAGCATGAAATAGCCTTGCAAAGGTTTATTTTTTTCCCCCCCATTCCAATTACTTTTTTCAGCCACTTTTTGGTAGGTGCCTGGGTAATGGAGAGGCCAAAAGTCACACTGGATCCCCCAAAGAGCTACAGGGGCTTTAAAAACTCCTAACTCTGATTTACAGTATATGAATAGAGAAGAACAGTGCTAGACCATGGGTCTGAAAAGGAATTTACATCATAATGTCTCCTGTCCTTGTCTGTTGCCATCACTGCCTTGGCAACAGAAAGAGAATATGTGACAGATGAAAACTGAGTGACAAAGTCCCATTCCTAAGGAACATACAGTCACCAGCAGCTGCACCCAGAGGTGAAAATTATTGCCGTGGAAGAGCACCCTTGTGGAGCTATAGCCAGAGAACCACTTCATTTAGCCTGGGACAGGAGATATAGTGGCTAAATCTCTCAGACTGCAACCAAAATACAATTGGAGCCAAATCCCTTTAAACTCAATAGGATAACTTCTGAACAGACATGTACAGTCAGGACACCAATGTGTCTGGTTTGTTGACAGAGGACATGGTGTAGAAACATTGCCACAGGTTTCAAAAGATAGAAAAAGCAGCTTAGGTGATTAATACATTAGGCAAAAGAGACTGTTGGTCAGAAAAATCACATCACTGAACTGATTGCTACTTTCTACAGTCATCACTCCTTATCAACAGTTTTTTTATCCACAGATTC
The DNA here is from genome assembly GCA_034509955.1 of Urosaurus nigricauda. Lineage (NCBI taxonomy): Eukaryota > Metazoa > Chordata > Lepidosauria > Squamata > Phrynosomatidae > Urosaurus > Urosaurus nigricauda. The sequence continues at coordinate 63,886,686 of JAOEGL010000006.1, read as the reverse complement.
AAGCATCCACTGTTTGAAAATGTTCAAAAAATACCCATAAATTCCAGATAGCAAACCTTGATTTTCCATTTTATATAAGGGACACTATTTTTCTATGCCTTTATATTTAATGGGACTTGAGCATCCATGGATTTTGTTATGCACAGGGGATCCTAGAACCAAACCCCAGTGAATAACAAGGGCACACTGCATTCTGCTTTTATCACAAAACTTGGCTTACAGAAGTGCTACTCAAACCGATGGTCCCTGGACTGGTGTTGGTCCCCAAAACATTCACTGCCAGTCCCTGGCAAGTTTCCAGAAAAGAAAGAAACAACTGTACCCATTGGGCACAAATATATTGCCAGTCCTTGGGAAGGTTTTCATGGCCGGTATCCATTGCTGTTGAATTTCAACAGGAAAGAGGAAACCCTGAAAGTAAACAAGACCTGGCTACCAGTCCTGAAGAACAGCAAGCTTAAGATTCAACCGATGTAAATGAGAAACAGCCCAGGGTCAGGTGTTTCCCAGCAGACAATGATCACTAATTAGCAGACACTGGTGCTCTTTTGCATATCCTCCCACCTTGAGGACTGCCATTAACAACAGAACAATACACATGCAAATCACTCCTCCCTTCCCAGGGTCACACAGGATATATATACCCAATCCTTTTTCGGGCAAATATTCTCTGAAGATGCCAGCCACAGATGCTGGCAAAACGTCAGAAAGGAACTCTTCTAGAACATGGCCACACAGCACGAAAACCCCACAAAAAACTAAACCAATCTCTGCTTAAAGACTACTAGAGAAAGAGAGACTGCCACTTCTCGGACAAATCTGTTCCACTGTTGAACAATTCTTACCAACAGCAATGTCCATCTGAATTCTGCTTCCCTGCAATTTCTGTCTAATGAGCTTAGTCCTGTCCTCTGGAACAACTCTGATTCATCTTTTCTATGACATTTCCTCCAGTATCTGAAAAAAAATACTTAGTGTGCCACCCTTTATCTTCTCATGTCCAGGAAAAATATATCCAACTCTTTCAAGTATTCATCATAGGGCTCTGTATGCACTTAGTATGCACTATCAAGCATGTAAGACACACACACTGCTGTATGCAAAGAGTGAAAAGATGTCTACGTAGGAGCGCTGGAAGCTGAGTCAGAGATCACTGGACCATTTAACTAAATACAACCTACGGTGATTGGCAGCAGTAACTGAAAGGCTTGGATATTTTTCAGTCCTACCTGGAAGTGGTGAGGACTATCCCGGACTATAGGTGTGTAAAGCATTCAGATGTTAGCAAAGGTACCATGGATCAATCAGGAGCATTGGCCTAAATGCAACTGTTAGTCCCAGATAGGTACAAGGAGATCAGAACTTATATAATCACATTGATTCAATGACTCTATGTTGTTGTTGTTGTTGTGTGTCTTCAAGTCATTTTTTACTTATGACCACACTATCACATTTCCTGGCAAGATTTGTTCAGAGAAGGTTTACCATTGCCTTTCTCTGAGGCTGAGAGAGTTTGACTTGCCTAAGGCAACCCTGTGGGTTTCCATGGCTAAGCAGGAATTCAAACTCAAAATCACTATACTGCACTGGTTCTTGGCTCTACTCAACTGGAACTAACAATTGGATTTTGGCTCCTGATTTCCAGGTAAATATGTTACTGGATTGCATTTTAATCTTTCGATGCTTTCCATCTCTTTTTACAGATTTATTTTCAGAAGATATACTTTAAACTGATGCCCAGTTTAATTGATATATATTTTTATGTTTTGACTTTAATTTATATACTGTATATATATTTATATACAAAACTTTGCTAGGTCTTACTTTTGGGGGAGGCCTTATATTTAGCAATTCAGCAAAACCTCTACTAGGTCTTATTTTATGGGGATGTCTTATTTTTGGGGAAACAGGGTATTAACCATGAGAAGGATCAACATAAGGGATTTACTGACATTTAAGGGGTATTAAGAAGGGAGACCATGCAATATACACACTTTAAAATGGAAAGAAGATATGGAGCTGTACTATGCTTCTTATAGGTACATGGAATGTGAAGAGCATGAGTCAAAGGAAACTAGACAATAGCAACAAACAAAATGGAACAAATAAACACAGCAATACTAAGAGAGATCCCACAATGGACCAAATAATGTCAAGCAAATGTTCTGTGTAGTTCCCAGGTTTCACCTCACACTGTAGATTCAGTAATTTTGCCTTCTCCCATTCTAGATATGATGATTCTGGAAGCCTTTTCTGAACATGTTATAGAACATGCTTCACAAGGCAATCATGCTACAATTGTATCTATTTTATTTTGTAAGTGGACAGGAAGGGAGCATTTTGAGTAGGATAACTATACAGAGTTTTACTCAGGAAATTAAAAAGGAGAAAGAACAGAGTACATATATATTGAGGAAAGGCATTTAAAATCAGTTAAAGGATATAATGTAAAATCCTACTGAATCATGTCAACAAGGCCTCAGAGAACACCAATAAAAATCACCATAATCCAAGTATATGCACCAATCATAGAGGCAGAAGAAGAAGATCAATGACAAAGTCAAGGAAGAAACAGATAACACACCCAAACAAGACTGTTTGATTATCATAGGTGACTGGAATGCCAAAGAAGGAAAGCAGGGAAGAATCAAAGACAGCAAGGAGATTTGGGCTAGGTGCAAGAAATGAAGCAGGAGACGAAATGATAGAGTTCTTCAAGGCCAAGAATCTATTCATAGCAAATACCTTCTTCATGCAACCAGAGAGGACCTTGTACACATGGACATTACATGGACAGATGGTCTACCCAAAAACCAAATAGATTGCATAATAGAAGATGGAGAAATTCCATTTTTGTGGCAATTACAAGACCAGGAGCAGATTGCAGCACAGACCATGAACAACTAATATCCAAAATATGAATAAAGTTGAAGAAGAATACCAAATCAATAACCATGCCAAAATATGATCAGTGAAACACTCCAATATAATTCAAAGAAAATGTGAAAAACAGATCTGCACTATTAAGTTTAGTCAATCAGGAACCAGAAGAATGATAGAAAGAAGTCAGGGCCACAACCAAGGAGGAATGTAAAAAGATGGTAACTATGGCCAAAAAGAAGGAAAAGATACAATGGATGACAGGTGAAACACTTCAAAAAGTCAAAGAAAGAGAAGAAGGAAAAGCAAAGGGAAACAGGAATATGAATGCTACTGTCCAATGATTGGTGCACAAGGAAAGGGAAAATGTCTACAATAATCAGTGCAGAGAAATAGAAGCTAAAACAAAAAAGCAAGTACAAGAGGTATATTCCACAAGATTCAGTCAGGAAATCAAAGAAAAATTTAAACCAAGGGTGAGAATGCTCTGAGATCAAAAGGGGAACATAATACATGACTAACGATGGAAACAATACACATAAGAGCAACATTAAATATTAATATTAAAAATGCAAAAGGAAATAGGACACATGGAAAGAAGAAACACATGAAGATGAACCCCAAATTCTGGAAAGAGAAATGAAAGCCACACTCAAGACAACTGGGAAAAAATAATCATCAGATGGACATACCAACAGAACTGGTACGATCCACAGAATCAAGTTCAATTCTAACAAAAATCTGCCAACAAATACTGCAGAAATAATACAGTTTGACACCACTTTAACTGCCATGACTCAGTGCTACAGAATCCTGGGATTTGTAGTTGTGTAAGATTTTAATGTTTTAAAAGCACTGTTTAAGAATATAGTTGGGGGGGGACTCCATCCCATGGAATACTAGGATTTGTAGTTTGTTGTGGCCCCACAGCTCTCTCTCTATTCCAAAGGTGCAGAATCCAACTGGTAGTTACTGGGAAGGTGGAAACTCCTCAGACCATGAGGAAGAGTTCTGTCCTTTCAGGGGAAAAAAAAACTATGTTATGTTCTTAAACAGTGCTTTTAAAACACTAAAATGTGATTAACCTAAACCAGCTGTACAGAATGTGTGCTCCCCAAATGTTGTTGGATTGCCACTCCCGTTATCTCTCATTAATGGCTTGGCTGGCTACTACTGATCAGAACTATAATCCAATAACACTGGGGAGGTGATACACATTTCCTAGCCCTCTCCTACGTGCAATTTGAAGAATATCCATTCTACTCTATCTGGTTCGCCTTGTCTCTATGGTATTCCTAGAAGCACATTCAAGATGTTCCCTGAAGAGGTGTGACAGAGAACTGCTAGAAGGTTCAACCTTTCAGTCATCAAGAAGCCTTACCACAAAGACTTTCAATGTTCTAATGAATACAGCCAACCCTCCATATTCATGGATTCTGTATCCTCTGATTCAACCATCCATGGCTTGAACATATTCAGCAATGAAAAAAATATCCAAAAAGCAAACCTTGATTTTGCTGTTTTATATAAGGGACACGTTTTATATAAGGGACACATATAATGCAACCTGAGCATCTACAGATTTTGGTATCCAGAGGGGTCCTGGTCCCAAACCCCAGAGGATACCAAGAGCTCCTGTATTTTAAAATGTCTTTCTAAATACTTAGCAACTGCTCCTGAAAGTGCTGACAGAAGCCTATGTTGGGGGACAAGGTGTCCATTCTCAATTACTGACAGAAGTGATTTCGTGAAGGCCATTCTTATCAATTGCCTGCTCAGCTCCCTAAATGAACACAGTGAGGAAGATCACATTAGTTCACCATGAGCTTGGGTAGATATTAAAAGAAACACAATCCTCTTACAGTGTGGAAAGTGTGCAAGCATGGAGGTGGGGGCTGAGGGAGGGCCAAATCTTTCTTTCTCTGAATAGATCAAGAACTACAGACACAATCTGTCTTTTCTGCTGCAGGCAACTGAGGACCTGCGTCCCCTCCGCAGCTGTTTCAGTGTGTTAGCAAGGCCTCAGAAGAGAACATTTCTCCTCCTAACTGAAGACTAAAGTGAGGCTCAAAAAATCCTGGGGATATGCACCAGAATGTTTTTACAGATAGATGGCACAGGACCAGAGAAGAGAATAATTAGAACAAACCTCTCACAGGGACTTGCTCAAGCAATGCCATTACAAAAGAGATGGCAAAAGCTTGCATTTATTGGGCAAACATCTTTTGCCAAGGCCTGCTCCAGATAGTAAGAGGCCAAGGGTCCTTTTACACTACACCAATATGGCCCCATGATCCTACTTGAACTGCCATGGCTGCATTTTGTGCAATCTAGGGGCTTCTAGTTTCAGGACACATTAGAGCTCACTGGTTGGGAACTCTAGATACACCTCTGTAAAAACCAATCCCAGGGTCACATTCACACTACAAAAATAAGCCAGGATGAATCCAGGTTGAATCCTTGTTGTTCATACATGCTCTGAAGGAACTCAATGAGCTTTGGGGGGAGGGGGTTGGCAAAAAACCTACTTAACCTGGGATATTTGATACTGGGTTTTTTCCCGTGTTTTCATGAAAGATCTGCACCGATCCACATCTTAGGCAGTGTGAATAAGCTTCTGAGTCAATTTGGATTGCTCTGTATCGTTCAAAGAAATGAAGGCAACTCTATTTTATCCTGAAACGATGGCATCTGTGAATAACAATGGGGTTGCAATGACTCAAAGAGATTCGCGAACCCAAGACAAAATGGGAACAACAAACCCATCCCAGAGGATGCTGCAATGGCAGTAAAAGTGGCATCATAGCACTGTAACTGAGAAGTGTGAAAGAGTCTGCAGAAGCCCTGAGAGCAGCAAAGGCCTCCATCAGTAGCACTGACCTCCATTCTGGGGCACAAAGAAACCTTAAAGACATCTACTTCTAGTTTTAGGGTCCACTGTTGGTGCCATCTCTAAGCTCTGAGGAGCCCAGTGGACCCTAAAACGAGAAGAGGTAGACATCTTTAAGGTTTCTTTGTGAAGCTTGGCACAGGTAGCCAATTCTCATTGGCTCCCTCAAGTTATTTTTAATTTCATTTTAATTTCCTCTTTTTAATTTCAGACCTGAGTCTGAGGCACAATTCAAGGGAGAAAATTAGGCCCATGGGCAGCAGTGTACAAAGCAGATGAGGACAACTCTTACCAGTGTGTGCATGCATGCACAACTCTTGGTGCGTATACTGCATATCCCCATCCCTGCTTTCCTTTTGGCAGCAGCTTTAAAAAAAATATTCTACCCTCAGGCTTTTTCAAACAGATGTGGGTTGTGCATTTAAATGCAGTATAATTCAGATTTTAAGGCTTGTATAGACAGGCATGGTGTTGTGGTTTGAGCAATGGACTATGGAGATTATCACACGGGAGGAATTTCTCTCAATTTTGAATTGAGCCAATTTGAACTCACGTAAATTCGCTAGTTTAGCGAATTTATGTGAAATCTAATTGCATTCGGAATGCGTTCAGAATGACTTCCCATTTCCCGAAAATGACCCCCATTGCCCGAAATTGCGGGAGATACTCTTATACACATTAACATAAAACCTATGATTGCGTTCAGAATGACTTCCCTTTTGCCCAAAATTGTGTGAGATACACTCATACGCAATAACATGAAACCCCATGATTGCGTTCGGATTGCCATTGCATTATACCCCCAAATTCCGTGGTATGATAAACTCCTATGAGTCTGGAGACCATGGTTCAAGTCCTGGCTTGGCCATGTAAATCCACTAGGTGACCTTAGGCAGGTCATACTCTCTCAGCCTCAGAGGATGGCATTGGCAAACCCCCGCAGAAGAAACTTGCCAAGAAAAGTCCATGATAGTGAAGCCTTAGGGTCACCATAAGGCACATAACAACAACAATGCTTTTAATATATTTTAATTTTTAATGTGTAATGTTTTTAACTTTTTTGAAATTGCTTTTTAAACTCTGCATCTACATGTTAATGCTTGTGAGTGATTTTTAACTTGCACTGTTTTAAATTTGGTGTTATCAGCCTTGCGTCCCTACACTGGGAGAATGGCGGGATGATGATGATGATGATGAGAAGAAGAAGAATTTTCTTGCACTTAATACATTCAGATGGAATGATGCAATGGCACAGTTCAGATTCGCCCTGGTGCCCACTCTTCATCCACTAGCTCAATCATCATCATTGTCATCATCATCTTGAATGAAATACGTTTAGATGGGATGATGCAATGGCACAGTTTAGATTCAGCCCAGTGCCCACTCATCATTCACTAGCCTAAAACTATTATTATTATTCAAAGATATAGCCGTGTTAGTCTGTAGAATCAGTATGCAGAGAGATCTAGTAGCACATTTGAGACTCACTCAAAGAAAGAAGTTGGCAGCATGAGTTTTTGTAGACTTCAGTCTACTTCCTCAGAGGAAGCATCTGAGGAAGTAGATTGAGTCTACGACAGCTCATGCCACCAATTTCTTTCTTTCAGTGAGCCTCAGAGGTGCTACTAGATCTCTCTATGTATTATTATTATTATTATTATTGGGCTAGTGAATGAAGAGTGGGCATAAGGGCGAATCTAAACTGTACAATTGCATCACTCCATCTAAACTTATTTCATTCAAGATGATGATGGTGATTACTATTATTATTCTCTTATTGGGCTAGTGAGTGAAGAGTGGGCACCAGACTGAATCAAAACTGTGCTATTGCATCACTCCATCTGAACATATTTCATTCAAGATGATGACGGTTATTAGTATTAGTATTATTATTGGGCTAGTGAATGAAGAGTGGGCATAAGATCCATTCTAAACTGTACAAACTGCATCACTCCATCTAAACGTATTTCATTCAAGATGATGATGACGGCGACGATGATGACTATTATTGGGCTAGCGAATGAAGTGCCATTGCATCACTCCAAATCTAAACCTATTTCATTCAAAAGAATAAGGCCTATATGGGACAAGGGGATATTATTACATAATACCATGGCCAGAGGAGGGCAACTTGCCAAGAGAAAAATGAAGGAGGGGGGCAGGGGAAACCACTATTACGTTTATGAAACCCTTATTAGCCAAACGTTCCTTGGAGAGACATCTTTTCCCATCCCATAAGGCGCTTGTTTGCCAAGAGATGTAGTTGATGCCTCCTCAGCTAGGCCTCGAAAGGGAGCGTTCGTCTCATGGAGCTGAGCCTAAGGAGATAGGAAGGCCTTTGGGGTCCATTTTCCTTCCTGCCCAAAGGCAGCCGACTTTTTGAGGAAGGGCAGCCGCATCCCTCCCAAAATTGTCCCTTCAGAAGGGACAAAAACACAACCAGGGTCCACCTGGGGAGCTATTTCGCAGAGTCTGGGGGGAAAGGTCAATTCAGGGAGCCACCACAGCATTGCGTTTTGAGCGTTGGACTACGGAGTTTATCACACTGGGGCTAATTTCAGCATTAAGGAGGGATTAAAGCGCATTTAAAGCATCCCACAAATGAAGCGGAAACAGCGAGTAACTGCACCAATGATCATCCCACGCAATTGCGCCAATAAAGCGACATCGGAAATGCATCGTCGCCAAAATCCCGAAAGCAAAAAGGCGCATGTTGATGTTTCTTTTGCGGCCGCTTTAACAACGGGTTTTGTGCGACGTCGCATGTTTATCTCTTTCACGCAATAAACTCCCAACGACTGTGGAGAACAGGGTTTGAATCTCTGGAGGGTCACACTCTCTCAGCCTCCTCAGGCCATGGCAAAAAAAAAAAGAGAAAAGAAAAACTCTCCAAACCAATTTTGCCAAGAAAAACTTGTTCATGGCCTGAGGGTGGCTATAAGTTGGACCTGAAGGCAGACAACAACAACAACAACAACCCCTTTTTTATTTCTCCTCAGAGAACAAAAACACCCCAGTGTTCATCCTGAGGAGAGTCAAAAATGGAAGCAAGGGCTCTGAGGGGCTTTTTAATATATATATATATATATATATACATCCACACTGGAGAAATAATAACCACAAAATGGAGGCCCAGGCACCACAAAATGGGGGGGGGGGGGCTGACCAAAATACAAGCTCAAAACACTCATAGGGGATATTAAATCCATCCTTCTTAGTCTGGCTCAACATGGAGGACAGTTTGGGGAGCCCTCCTGGATAGAAAGGCTGGCATGGAGGACATTTTTGGTCACCCTGAATCCTCCTGGAAAAGAAAGCCTTGAAATGGAGGACCTGTCCTGGAAAAGGAGGCTATTTCTGGCCACCCTGAATCCTCCTGGACAGAAAGGCATGAAATGGAGGACCTGTCCTGGAAAAGGAGGACATTTCTGGCCACCCTGAATCTTCCTGGACAGGAAGGCAGAAATGGAGGACCTGTCCTGGAAAAGGAGGATATTTCTGGCCACCCTGAATCCTCCTGGAAAAGAAAGGCTTGAAATGGAGGACCTGTCCTGGAAAAGGAGGGTATTTCTGGCCACTCTGAATCTTCCTGGACAGAAAGGCATGAAATGGAGGACGCGTCCTGGAAAAGGAGGACGTGCCTGGTTCACCTTCCTTCAGATCCTTGAGACTCAGGGTGACCAGGTTATCTCCCACACCCCAAAATGGAGGATCAGGCACCCCCCAAAATGGAGGGTATAATAAAAACAAAGCCTCAAAGGCACTCATAGAGGGATATTAAGCCTATCCTTCTTAGCAGTGGCCAAAATGGAGGGCAGTTCCTGGGCAGAAAGGCTGGGGTGGAGGACGCGTCCGGGAAAAGGAGGACGTGACTGGCTCAGGGTGGCTAGGATCTGCCCTCAAACTGCACCATGGAGGACATTTGCAGGGCAATGTGCCATATGAAAGGCTAAAGACACACTCCATGGTGAACCCAAGCTGCTTCTTCTCTGTGATGCTCAAAATGGAAGGCAGTTTGGGAAGAATCTGAAAAAGGGCTGCAATGGAGGACTCCCCCCAATTCCCAGCCTTTGAGTCTCACCTTCTCCTGGGCCCTGTTCAGCCTTTTCTGGACGTTTTTGGCAAAGATGCCAGTCTTCATGTCAGCCATGGTGGCGCAGGAGGAGGATGGTGATGATCCAGGCTGCAGAGAGAATCAGAAGAAGAAGAAGAAGAAGAGAGCCAGAGAGAAGGAGGGATGGAGAAAGAGAGAGATGGAGGGAGGGAGCCTTAAAGGCACAGAGAGATAGAGAGGCAGCCCAGATCTAGGCAAAGAAGAGGAGGAGGGCTCTGCTGCTAGCATTCACACGTGACAACACGGGTTGTGGGCCTCCTTGACACGTGTTTTCCCCCTCCCCCCTGCATCAAGGTTGGGAGGCTACAAGCACCAGCTTGTTTTAGGGAGATGATGAACCTTGAAAACAGGGTTAGGGGTTTGCCATATATATAGTCCCCTCCCTCAGATCTGGAGGGGAAAGGGGGCACCTGATTTGCATATTATGCAAATTGTTACAATTATGTATATTTTTAAAATAAAAAAAGAAATGGCATTCTGGTGATGCAAATGCAACCCCCATTGCTCATCATGGCACTCTTGCTACCCCTGTTGTGTTTTTCAACCTCAGTTCCAATATAAGAGCTCTTTTTTAATCCTTTTTTTCCTTTTTTTTTTTTTTATCACATGGGAGGAATTTCTCTCAATTGCGAATGGAGCCAATTCGAATTCACATAAATTCGCGAGTTTAGCGAATTTATGTGAAATCTCATTGCGTTCGGAATGCGTTCGGAATGCCTTCCCATTGCCCGAAAATGACCCCCCCCCATTGCCTGAAATTGCGTGAGATACTCTAATACAGTGGTCATCCGGGTTACGAAGGTAATCCGTTCCGGGATTACCTTCGTAACCCAGAAGTCATTCATTACCCAGGGGACCGCTTTAACCAATGCACAGCGAGCCGGAAGCGCGCTGTTTTAAAGTGTCCAGGTTGCGAATTTTTTTCGCAACCCGGGTTTTTTTTCGTTGGCCGGTGCCGTTTTTCCAGCCCTGGCGGTTTCGGGTCCCAGGGATTTCGGATCCCGAGGGATTCGTATCCCGGGGGACCACTGTACACAATTACATGACACCTCATGATTGCATTCAGAATTGCGTGAGATACACTCATACGCAATTATGGGAAAACCCCATGATTGCGTTCGGATTGCCATTGGAGTATACTCCCAAATTCCATCGTATGATAAACTCCTTTCTTTCTTTCTTTCTTTCTTTTTTCCTTCTTTTGCTTCCACGCTGGAGAAATAACCCATTTGGCATTGCTTTAAATGCCCTGACTGAAGGCTATGGGATTCTGGAGTCTGTTGTGGCACCAAAGCTCTTTGACAGAGAAAGGTCACTGTTTCATAGAATCATAGAGTCAGAAGAGACCGCAACGGCCATCCAGTCCAACCCCATTTTGCCTTGCAGGAACTCACCATCAAAGCCTCCCCACTGACTGATGGCCATCCAGCCTCTGCTTAAAGACCTCCAAGGAAGAAGACTCCACCACCCTCTGAGAGAGTGTGTCCCACTGTTGAACAGCTCTTAAGTTTAGACCAGAACTAAACTAAACTTAGAATTAGGAACAGAAAAATAAGTTCAAAAATATTTTTTAAAAAATATTGAAAAGCATGGTTTTCCCCCCCTCCCAGAGTTGAGAAATCTTGATGAGACGAAAATGGACTGATGAGAATCTTCCGAGTTCGGGACTTACTCCGCACAAAATTTGCACATAGCGCAGCAATTTCTGCATAGTGTTTCCTATTTATAATATTTATAATGTTTTAATGCAGAATTATTAATTCCTGCACAGACAATGTTGAAAATTCAAACATGGTTGATTTGCATAGAAAACAGTACAAATCCCCCCCCCCCCCCCGTTTCTTAGTTAAGAAGTCTGAATATCAGAACAGTAGGGTAAGCCCAGAAACCACAGTATGGACAAAGCTATATTTCACTTCATGTACATGACTGTAACAAGGTGCAGATGGGAAATGAGAGCCTAATTATATATATATATATGTGTGTGTGTGTGTGTGTGTGTGTGTTGAAAGTAATGGGCAAAAAGCTCTATTTGAGTATACATCAACAATCTGTGTACACTTGTTGCGTGCAATATGGGAACACACCTAAACTGTTATACAAAACAAGAGAGCAGTCAAGGAAATCACAATTGTTTAGATCATGTTTTTGTTTCATGTTATTTAAGATAATTATTGAGAGATATGCAAATCTCTTTCTAAAATAAGACTTCTTAAACTAAATTAAATGGGTTTTTTTGTTTGTTTGTTTGTTTGTTTGTTTTGGTCTTGTAGAGATGCAAGCCACTACCATGGTTTGCTATATACTGAGTTAGTTTAGATACAGTATTTCACATAGGACATTAGCAATTAATCACCTATGGAGTTTATCATAGGAATTTGGGGGTATAATCTGAATGCAATCATGGGGTTTCACGTTATTATGTATTAAAGTATCTCACACAATTTCAGGCAATGGGAAGTCATTCTGAACGCAATCGTGGGGTTTCACGTAATTGCGTATTAAAGTATCTCACGCAATTTCGGGCAATGGAGGGGTCATTTTCGAGAAATGGGAAGTCATTCTGAATGCATTCCGAATGCAATTAGAATTCACGTAAATTCGCTAAACTAGCGAATTTACGTTAATTCGAATTAGCTCCATTCGAAATTGGGAGAAATTCCTCCCATGGTATACACTCCTATGTGAGCTCTCTTTTGTGACTGCAAGAAAATATACTATAAATTATAGTCAATGTCTAGTTAATGCGGTTCAGACTTGCTCATTGTTCCATGCTGGACATCTGGCTGTCTGATCCTTTTTATTGTGGGAAATGCCTGGATGTGCTTTAGGTTTTCTCAGATAATGATTTTTTTTCCTCCTTGTAAGCACACCTGGAGTTGACTTGTCATTTCCTTAGTATCTCCAAACTTTAGAGGCCCACCAACAAGAGCAACAAAAATGTTTAAAATCATTTTGTTTTTATTTTTATGTTTAAATTAGAACTGTGTTATCCATGCCATCATGACCCTATCTAAATGAATGCAGAGAGAGAGAGATTTTCACCAGGAAATCTTTTATTCCCTCTGGAAAACAAGTGAGCAGCAGACAGAATAAGCCCTTAACTCCTTGACCACTACTTGGAAAAAAAAAATCATTTTTTAAAATTGTACCACCCAAAGTCTCAGACATTCTGGTTGGAGATTCTGGGAGTTATATTACAAAAAGTACTTTTCCAAAGCTCTATCCAGGCTAGACAAGTTGGTCTTCCTTGTTGTTAACAAGTAAACACAGTTCTAAGGAGGGAGGTAATTCTGGTGTTAGGTAGAAAACTTGTTGTTGTTGTGTGCCTTCAAGTCATTTCTGGCTTTTGGTAACCCTAAAGTAAACCTGAAAGCACGCAGGAATAGTTGTGTTGGCCATTTAACAAATCCAATCAAATATCCATCAATGATACCGTTATTGGCCAACTGAAATGCACAATATACTTGTTGCAAACTTTCAGAGCTCCATGGGCTTCTTCATCAGGTAAGATGTTACAAACCAAACAGGAGGAAAAAAACAAGGCTGAAGAACATGGCCACATAGCCTGAAAAAACTATAGAGTTTTTAGAATTTTGTAGACTCCAATCTTCCATATGTGTTGACCATGTTGTTTTGGCAATGATGCCGGTGATTAGTTGTTTTGCTTCATTTGGCATTATTCAGGGCATCTCTCAGGACTAAAAAATCATGTAACGTCAGATTCCAACCATGATTAAAGTTCCAGTACAGCTATAAAATTCTTTTATCCAATAGCCTTACATATTACGATAAAATATCAGCTGTTCAGCTGACTGAGTCTTCTCCAAGAGGGTTTACTTATTTGGATGTATGAACTTACAGGGTAAACAGAAATTGTTATACCTTTGGATTGTGACCACTCTACCTATCCTGGTTAGCCAAAAAAAAAGGTATCATAACTTTGCCAGATAAAATGTAATGCATATAATATATAATATAATGCATCCAATTGTAAAAGATAAGGTATAATGCAAATGTATTATCAATAATTATTTTCAACCATTATTTTCAAATTATCAACTTGTACGGCCCTTTGGGGATGTAAAACATCAGGCTCGTTCAGCACTGTTCTGACCACAATTTGCTTGCCTCGACTCTTTAAAAATTCATCCCAGCCATCTGTTCACATTGCATCGCTTTAATGGGATCGTCTTGCGCCATTTGATACCCGCCGTAACCTCTTTCACTACTGCTCCCAGCCTTTGAATTGCACTCCTGGGTTAACAAAACTATACAGGCCTGCTTAGAAACTTAAAAGTAAACTGCATGGTTCTCATTCTCAGGCTAGTGAGAATAAGGTTGAGCTTCAATTGATTTGCCAGGAACATGATTTGCCAGATCAGCACCCTGGATAGCTACCAAGCCTTTTTCTGCAAGGATCTTTCTGCACTTGATAATGTCCTTTATCATTAAAGGTTTTCATTTGAAAAACAAAAACAAACATGGCCAGAGAAATTGGTTGTCACACTCTTCCCCTTTGCGCAACATAAAGGAAATAAATCTTCGATCTGCCTCCTCAAAATGAAGAAAACAATTAAGGATTTAAATTGTGCAAGAAAATCTGACTTTCACACATAGCTAAATTGCCCCTGTATTTCATGCTATCAATCTCCATATCATATGTATCAAAGTACCATATTACTACTACTACTTTTACAACTATTGCTGATGCTGCTATGCCATTGTTGTTATGTGATGCCCAGTCATCTGAGACATATGGCAACACTATGAATGAGGGACCTCCACAAAACCATGTTATCAGCTGCTCTGCTCAGGTCTTGCAAACTCAGGACTCTGGCTTCCTTCTGTCAGTCAATCCAGCCATAGTTTGGTCTTCCTATTTCCTTCCACATTATGGAGCGTTATTACCTTTTCCAATGAGTCGTATTGTATCATTATGTATCCAAAACAGAGCAATTGCTTTGCCCTTTTGGAGTCCACGGTATCTGCAGAACTCTTCTCCAGCGCTACTTCTCAAATGAGATGAATAGAGTGATAAAATGAAGCTTTGTCTGACCTTCTTGCTAACTGAAAACACTCTGTTTCTCTGTATTCTTTCCTGACAGAAGCTTCTCATCCAAAGTATAGATTATGCATCAAGGCAATCAAAAGTTGTGGCACTCCAATTTCTTTAAGCACAATCCTGAGCTTTTCATAGTATACATAGTTAAAGGGTTTATAGTCGTCTGTAAAGCATGAGTAGGTTTTCTTCTGAGTAGGTTTTCTTCCATATACTCCAATAGGCAAGATATATTTGCGATATGATCTAAATCCAGCTTGGAAGTCCGGCATTTCTTGCTCTGTATGTTTTTGTTGTGGAATCAGAAGCACCATTTTGTTTGTATGGGAGAGTACTTTGATGGTCCAGGGGCTGCTACAATCCCTGGTGTTCCCATTCTTGGGGACAGGAATATATATTCCATATTTGTTGGCAGACATGTGCTAGATTTTGGATGGATTACATCCCTTGAAACAGCTATCTTAGTATGGGTTCTCTTCCTAGTTTTATTCCCTCCAGGTGCTCTGAGAACATCATCCGCTTTATTTTCTAAAGTTGTAGGTTCTTCATCAAAAGGGCATGCTTTGAAGGAATCAATCATTCTTTCATCTCCTCCCCCCCCATAGATTCTCAGTATATTGATTGTATTTTCTCCTGATCATATAATGTATTTCCCATTAATCATTCAGCATCCCTACACTTGTTTTACATTTCCTCTTGAATTCTGAGATCTTATGGAAGAAGTTTCTAGCTCTACTTTTTGGTCGTGCTTGTCTACTTCTTTGCCCCAGTTAATATAATTGTTCTCTTTGTCTCTATGTGCACATTAAATTTAATGTGAGAACAACCCTAATGATGTGATCTTGCAAATTGCACCAGTTTAAGTTTCTCAGGTGACAAGGTACTCACACATAATCCAGCCCATGGGTAAGCAGCAGAAAACAGATGAGACCCTAAGTGGCGATCTGATTTATTGGACTCCATTATGCCCTATTGCTTTACTTTGTTTTGAGACTTAGAATCTGAATAGCTTCTGTTACATCCTTCCTTCCTTAATAAGTACATTGTTATCAGCATTTAAAACAACAACACACCTTTCATTTACCTTTTTATTCCATTTGCAGAACCACACAACTGCTTGTGGTGTGTGGAACAAATGAAAAGGTGCAACACAACTCAACTACTTAGGTTTATAATTGATTAAGTAGAACTAGACAGCCAGCGTGGTGGAGTGATTCAAATGTTGGATTATAACTCTGCAGGCCAGGGTTCAAATCCCTGCTCAGCCATGAAAACCCACTGGGTGACCTTGGGCAAATCACACTCTCTCAGCCTCAGAGGAAGGCAAAGGCAACTTCCATCTGAATAGATATTGCCAAGAAAATAGGTTTACTTTAGAAACCCATCAGTGATCCATCAGTGATTAGAAATCCATCAGTGACCTTTATTGGCCAACTGAAATGCACAATATACTTATTGAAAGCTTTTGAAACTCCATGGGCTTGTGACCTCACTGGAATGGAGACATATTGGATTGCAAAAGAAGGTTCCCAGTTGAGATGCAAATGGACTTCAAATTTCCTGGATTTTGAAAATCTCCCTATTACCGCATGGTTACATCTTTCATCCACCAAGACCAAAAAGGCCCCCAAAATCAATGTGTCCTGCAATTCAGAGCTCCACCTATTGAAACTGGCCACTCGCTGACACTCTACCAGTGTTAGTTAATCAGTTTACTAATTAAAATGTTTAGTCTTAATCAACTGGTTTCAAAACCAATGGGGTGGTGGTGGGTAAAGTGATAGGATTGGTTTGCTAAATTCTACATGTGCTACTTAAAACATTTTGCTATTTCCGACTCAAGTGCATCAATAGATTGCCCTTTTCCATTTGGCATACCACCCCTCATCCTGTCTGCCAGATTGGCTTGAGTGAGAATCCATCTGTGTAATGTAAAGAGAATTAACTCACCTCACAATACTGCTCCATGCACACCCAAACACTCATGTTCCTATGCGCACTAGTAAACATCAGGTGCACAGGTTGCTTCACTACTTTGTTATGGAAGAAATTTACTTACTCAATGCTTTTTCAGGATCAATGGGAAACAGATGTTTTAGCTTCAAAAGGATTTACAAGAGCACTGGCACAACAGTGCACAATTTGCAGCAGAAATGGCAGATGTCATTTAAAAATGACAAATCTGGCACACACTGTCATTTCTGAATGTTTGTTCTCAAAGCAGTTTTGTAGGAAATGCACTTGTGATTTAATCTCCATAATAATCTCTGAAAAATGTTAATGTCAGAATTAACTTTATAAGCCAATCTTTTTCAGTGTTCAGTTCTGTATGCTCAAATTTCTGGCCAGTGGTTTACATCTAATTCCTAAATCATACTTCTTGGAGGGCAGCTGTTACCAAAATTATGGTTGCATCAAATAGATTGGAGATGGGAATTGTGCAGCCTTACAGATCTGGTCGAACTGCAACTTCCAGAAGCCCTAGGCCTGTGTTGATGAACCCATGGCACGTGTGCCAGTTCTGGCATGTGGCCCGGTCTGCGATGGCATGGCAGCCACCAGCGGAAGGGGCAGGGTGTAAGCGCATGTGCATGGTCCAGCTCCTTGTCCCAGCTCAGTTTGTCCTGGGATTATGGGGCCACAAGGAGCTGGCTGGCATTCTGGCTGGAAGTCCCCCCCTTGAGATTGGGGTTTTGGGAACTGTACTTTGTTGCTATGTGCATTCAAGTCGTTTCCAAATTATGGTGACCTTAAGGCAAAGTTATCATGGTTGTTGTTGTTGTTTTTGAAAGGTTTGTTCAGAGGAGGTTTGTTCAGAGGAAGCATGGAGGAGGAAAAGGAGAAGGAGGAGGGGAAGTGGTGGCAGTGGCAGGGGGCATGGAGGAAGAGGAAGCGGGAGGATGAGAAAGGAAAAAGGAGGTGGGAACCAGTGGTGGTGGGCATGGAGGAGGAGGAAGAGGAAGAATAGCATAGGATAGAAGGAGGTGGAGGGAAAAGTGGTGGAGGGAGTTGTCCATTGCCTTTCTCTGAGGCTGAAAGAGTATAACTTGCCCAAGGTCTCCCAGTGGGTTTCATGGCTGGGCTGGGATTTGAACCCTGGTCTTCAGAGTCGTGTTCTCAAACTGCTGGCTCTGTTTGTTCTTGTCTTGTGCTGTACCTTCTGTGCTTTATTATGCTTGTTGTTGTTGCGTGCCTCCAAGTTGTTTCCAACTTATGGGCCAAGAGCGCCCTCCCTTCCAAGTGCCGGTTGCTGACCTAAGGTGAAAATATCATGGGGCAATATTCATCAGAGGGGGATTTCTATTGCCATCCTCTGAGGCTGAGAGAGCATGACTTCTCTGTGTGGTGCTGTCTAGTTGTTTCCACTTATGGCAACCCTAAGGTGAAACTATCAGGGAGTTTTCTTGGCAAGTTTTGTCGGGCTGTGTGTGTTTGTGTGTGCTATTGCTAGCCTGAGGCTGAGAGTGCATTCCTTGGGTTTTCCACCCCAGAAGGAGGAAGTCCTGCCCCCAGAAGTCCTGCCCCAAAAGCAGAAGTCCCACCCTGATGGTGGAAGTCCCACCCCTGGATGTCCCACCCCTGGAGAATCTCATCACCAGCACCCAGTGATACCCGGTGCAGGGATGCCACTGAGTTTGGGCACTCAGGTTTCTAAATAGTTCGCCATCACTGCCCTAGGCACTTTAACCAATGATAAGAGATATTAGGAGCTGCAGTTCAATGATATCAGGAGGGCTTCACAATCCCTACCCCTAGAATACTTGATTGTGGAAGCCAACTCTTTCACTTGACTCTGAGGGTGGGTTCTGACAAACTGTAAAGTCAGCGAACCCTAGGGATCCGCTGTATGTTAATGCACACTTACAGTCACTTCTACTTGCAGTTGGTGCAGCTAGTATAAACCACAGAGATTTGCTCTGTGTTTTTCTTATTTTTATTGTCAACCAAACCAGGATTAATTGATTTCTCTGGTTTTATTCTTTCCCAGAAAACTAGAGAAATAGAGGTGAAGGAGACTATGACTCCTACCTTTGATTTGTTAGGAAAAAAACAAACAAACCAGAGATATGAAAGTCACTGCATTTGGATCACATGGTGAACAAACCATGGAACAAAGTTGAATTGTTTGCTTACTCACTCCTGCTGCAAGTAGGCACAATTGGGCAGTGTGAACTAAAGGTATGCAAGAATCTTGCTGCTTCTGAGATTTTATGTTGATGTAGCCAGCATGACAAAGCTGCACTGTGAGCATTCAACAGCAAAAGGTCTTCTGTTGAAAGACCTGAGCTCTGACAAGAGACTGAAATGCTAGTGTTTTTAAAAAAATCTTGTGTGTGTGTGTGTGTGTGTATTTTATACAGACTGCAAATCTATTTTGTGCACCTTTATAAACTTTTGACTGCTGAAAGCAAAATCAGGTGTAATAGACTGTTTATACTGAAGATAATATTATGAGTTTTCTATAGAATATCACCCTGAGCATGAGTGAATAAGCAAGCGTCACAATTCTGTACACCAAGTACTGCAGATTTTACTATATACACGCACACCCACACCCAAAATGCAGAACTTTTCCTGAGGAAATAATCTGTCTCACCATCACATGATAAGGTAAATTTTCCTTTTTCTCATCAGGCATGTGAGGATTTACTTCCTTAATCTTCATGCTGCTCACAATCCCTAAGCAAGGGTTGCTGTGGTCCAGTTTATTGTGTCATCTGACTACAATCGTCTTGGGTATTCCAGCTATACTACTGTTTTACATTCACAGGGGCCATTTTGAAGAATGATCCATGCCCAGCTTGCTGTTTCATTGCAGTGGTAATCCTGAGTGAATCGGAGGCACAGAATTCAGCTCCCCAAAATAAAGAGAGAGAGAAAAGGAAGAAAAATCAGAATTCCTGAAATTCCAGATTATTCTGGACTGAATCTGACTTTCTCAGTGTCTGCTCATATGAGGTGTTGTAACTTATGTTTTTCAACTGCTGAAAATAGAATTTTTTGGCACTATAGAACCCAACAATTAAGGACAATGTAATGGCCCTGTCTGTAGGGACTGCACGCTTTTGGTAGCTGTGGCTCAGGGTAATGATGGTGGGCATAGCCAGGTCTTTGTCTCTGTCTCTCTGTCTGTACCTCCTCTTCCTTTGTATCATGAACCTCACCCCTTTCTTACATACGATCTTTTCCCTTGTCCCCATTCTAAAATACAAATACATCCTTACCCCCTCACTCTTTCACATGTACACACACTTTCCTTAGAGATACGATCTCCCCAACACCATAGGTATTCGCAGCAGGAGCTGAGATTTCAGCTCCCTCTCCTTTCTGCCTACAACAGTACCTATACCGAGTTTTTCTGCCCTGTTAGGAGATACTAGGGATAGAATGTGGGAGCTTCTGTGTGCAAAACGTCTGCTGTGGCACTGAGCTACACCTTGCCTTGTTTCATTATGACTCCTGTCTAAATGAAACCATAATTCTGCCTTGACTCCCTGTTTCAGGAGAAATATGTGATATTAATAATAATACCAAAATAATAATAAAACCAGCAAGAATTCAGTATGTCTCACATGATTCTGCTTTAGCTCCACGGACTGTGTTGCCAAGAGCTCAGTCTGGAAAAATTTGCTCAAAATTCCTGACTGTGTAATAAGGAAGCCTTAAGTTACAAGGAACTCCAGGCTAATACTTTGAAAACCTGTGCCCTGAAATACATCCAGTGGCATGGTACTGTCTAAAGAGGAAAAACAAAAACAAATGTAGATGTAAATACTGGAACATGATAAGCCAAAACTGTATCTTATCTGCAGCAGGCTAAGCAATGTGCTCATTTCGCATGGTATTCATTTACAAGGAGAAAAACAATTACAGTAGGCCCTCCATATCCATGGATGTCTAATCCATGGATTCAACCACCCATGACTTGAAGATATACAATATACGTATATAAATTCCAGAAAGCAAAGCTTGATTTGGCTATTTTATATAAGGAACACCATTTTATTGTGTCATTGTATTTATTGAGCTTTGAGCATCTATGGATTTTGCTATCCATGGGAGATCCTGGAACCAAACCCCAGCAGATACTGAGGGCCTGTACTTACTGTACTTGTACTTACTGTACAGGATTTCAGTAACCTCAAAGACTGGGGAATTTTAATGAATGTTGTGTGCCTCACTTTTTGTTGTACAGGATCCATATAGATACTATGGAAACAGATATTACTGCAATCATACAGATTCTAGAAATAAGGATGAAGGATGCTTTCATAAGGATTTGTTTAAAGATGTGGGTATATTATTGTATATGCCAGTCTCTGAGTTCAGACAGGACAAATGGGTTCATGAAACAATACACTAACATCTGGGATTATGTAATCCAGATAAAGAGTACTAATGTGAGCCAGAAAGAAAGGTTTTAATAGCAAAGGACATAGGATATTATGTGGATAGACATGATTAAAACCTACCAGCTTCATTTTTATCTATGAATTTATCTTTTATTGCATTAAGATGATATTAAATTGTTATGACACAGCTGTTTAATACTGGGTTGGGGCAGAAATTTATGTATTATAGCACATCTATGTAGCTATTGTAAACTGAAAAAAAGAAATGCTTAAATAAAGTGTCATTAAGAGGAAAAAGTCAGAGCACATCACTATCTTCCTGGATATGGGTGTTGTTTGATAGCTATCCCACTGATGTGAATGGAAAAACTAACAACCAGATAATACAGGAAATAAATATACAGACCCTTTAGTACATAGATGCTGATGTTGGGAGGAGATGTTGCCTCCCCTTGAGTATATGGTCTGCCTATGGTATGCATTATACTTTTATCTAATCCACACTCAGACAGTCTATTCAGCATATACTGGGTTGGATCCAGACTCATTTGTATCAAGAATGAATACACACATGGATTTCAATGGCTCAAAGTATGTCTTGGCCAAATCATGAGAAGTCATTACTTAATAGAAAAGCCAATGATGCTAGGGAAGATGGAGGGAAGTAAAAAGAGAAGACCACGTGCCAGATGGATAGACTCTATCAAGGAGACCATGAGCCGGAGCCTACAGGATCTGAGCAAAGCAGTAGAGGATAAGGAGGCTTGGAGACATCTCATTCCCAGGGCCGCCATGAGTTGCGGTTGGCTCAAAGGCAGTTAACAACAACAAAACCTTTGACTAATTCTTGACCCAACCTAGTTAACATACCCTACTAGGAAGCCATTTCTACATATGAATAACCATAGGATGCTGACTCATACCTGGTTAGAATATTTGTCCATCTAGTCTAATATTGTCTTCTATAAATGCAGCAGCTCTCCAGGTTCACAAACAAAGATAATTGAATCATTGTTTCACAGAGTACCCTAAACGAGAATTCAACCTGGGATCTTCTCTATATTCTACCCAAGGAACTATGGTGCCTCTGGAAGCTATATACCTGCAAGTATCCAATCATCCAACATATTTTGTGTTTAGAGGAAATGTCTTCAACTTCTTTAAAGCTTTCTCTGTTCAAATGCCTTCTTGTTGTCACTTCTTTTGAATCAGGAAGATCTGTTCTCGTGTGCTTTTGCACAACGGCACCTGCCTCCTTAACAAATCACAAATTTTTACCCTGTATTCTGTCTTCATAATGTAGGATGGCTGTTTTCTACAAACTGCAGACAAGTTAATCCATGGAGATGATTTATTAGCATTGTTGGTTGGGCTATGTAATACTGCTAACTTCTGAATCATCCAAGGGTTTGACTATACATTGTCTAGCACGCTTCCAGACCTGGCTTTTCTCTCAGTGAGTTGTCTTTTGCTAGTACATCTTGGAAAAAGGCTTGAACAAGGTATGAAATCAACAAAAGCAAAGCACTAGAAAAAGTGGATTAGTTCTGACTACTTACTTTTGAAGAAAGGTTTGTACATCTTCTGTATTAGGCAACTTCAAAATGGTTTACTTGACCAAAGGCCCTAGACTCTCTGCCAGTCTTCACATGGAGATGCAAATGAATGGTGGATGCATAACAACTGACTGGCTCAGAAAAATCACTGGAAGATGAGACTTTTAAGTGAAACCTCCACAGTTAAGTGGCAGTATATATCTGAATAACAAATGCTGACAACTAATCATGTAGAAAAGGTGCTGCCTGAATGCTGGTCATAGGATTCCCAAATGTCTACTCACTGTTGGAAAAAGCAAGTGAAAGAAGAGATAGATCCTTTTGGTTGTAACCATCGACACAATGCTAACATAGAAACCAGAGCTTGGAAAAGTTTTTATTTCATGTGATATAACTCCCTGAATCCCTCAGCCACCATGTCCACTAGCAGGCCATATTGGCTAAGTTTCTGAGAGCTAAGTTTCTGAGAGATACAAAGGTTTTCCAAGCTGTGATGGAAACTCAATTTTCATCCTTGTGTAGGTTTAAACAGTAATATCTGAATGTGCTAGCAGAAGCCAGTATACAAGTTGTTCCACAACTGCACTAGCCACAACTCATTATTTCACATTATTTAACATCTCATTACTTTATCAGTCCAAGTTTGAGTTAGGAGTGAAATAGACTGCCCCAAAGGAGTGGCTTCAAACCACCCCTGAGAAAGCTGGGTTGGGGCCATGGCAACCACATACCATGGCCTCAATCCACTACGGCGCTGGCCGAAAAGGAGAGGTTTTCAACTGCTCCTTTTTTGGCCACAGAAAAGCCAAATCTAGTGGCTCTTCCCCGGCTCCACAGCGGCTTCTCGGCATGTTGGAGGCTTGCATCATGTAACAGCCACACCCCAAGATGCCTGGAAGCCAGCCCATGTGTGGGCAGCTGGGTGCCGTGAAGCTAGCTTCTGGGCATCTTGGTATGTGTGTGTTGTATGTATGACACACCCCAAGCTGGCTACATTTGCAAATTACTCCTTCCTTCCCAGGGTCACACAGGATATATATATCTAATCCTTTTCCAGGCAAACATTCTCTGAAGATGCCAGCCACAGATGCTGGTGAAATGTCAGAAAGGAACTCTTCTAAGAACATGGCCATATAGCCCGAAAGCTCCACAAAAAACTATGGATGCCGGCCATGAAAGCCTTTGACTCCACATAGGAGACCATAGATATTTATGACTTTCGTGAGGCACCTGGTGTATATGTATATTTGTGAAAGTAGAAATCATCTTGTTTATGTTGCTGTACAAGAACGAAACTGTAATGAGAAATTTGACTTCAAAATGATGGCATCCCATAGCTTTGGACACAGACTACACCAACACAGTGAATATTACACTTAGCTTTACTTTTCATTAATAAATACAGATTAAGCTAACCATTGAGGCATCCACATCTGCATTGCACAACAGTGATGTGACAAGTAACAATACACTTTTCTAACACTTTAAATCCATACAGGAATTATTCATGAGCTCAGTGATTTCAAGCCTCCCCTTTATAACATACTCAACCAGCTAAATATATACACAATGCTTAACAAGCTTTATAAATGAAGCATGCTCTTCTTATACTGAACTGAAATAGACATACAGAGATATAAACTGTCAGCATGCCAGAGAGCATTATTTTTTCATCTCCAAAATAGCACTGCCTGGTCCTCGGTGTTTGGCACTGCAGATGTTGCAAAAGTGTATTGAAGACTCCTGGAAATTAGAGAAAAAAAGCATTTGCACGATTAGATACATCTTTGTCCACACATCAATTCAAGAACAAACAACAATATTATTTTTTAAAAAATCTTAGAAAAATTACTCTAGCGTGAGATCACTATACAGACTTTCTTATCCGGAATTCCAAAATGCAAAATACTCCAAAATCCAAAATTGTCCACGTGGATAGCTGAGATAGTGACACTTTTACTTTCTGATGGTTCAGTGTATACAAACTTTATTTCATCCACAAAATTATTAAATTATAAAATTACTTTCAGGCTACATGTAAAAATGTATACAAATCCTAAATGAATTTTATGTTTAGACCTGGGCCCCATTTCCAAGATATCCCATTATGAATATGTAAATATTCCAGAATTTTTAAAAAAATCAAAAATTCCAAATACTACTGGTCTGTAGAAATAATGCAGTTTGACACTGTTTTCACTGCCATGGTCAATGCTATGGAATTCTGGGAATTGTAGGTTGTGAGACATTTAGCTTTATCTGTCAGAGAGCTCTGGTGCCACAACAAACTACAATTCCCATAATTCCATAGCATTGAGCCATGTCAATCATGATTATTTCTGCAGTGTGGATGCAGCCCTTTCCCCAAGCATTTTGGATAAGGGAGACTCACACTATATTATAGCCAGACTATTATTAACTAAAGGCCCAAACAGACAGGCCAAAATAAAGCTGCTTTAGGTTACATTGGAGGTATGCTGTTTAAATGATGCATGCATCCTAAGAGGCCAGATGCTACGCTAAAGCCACGCTCCAGTCCTAAGAACTACAGTGTACCTTTGGCGCAACTTCTGGCCTCTTAAGATGCACGTGTCATTTAAACAGCATACCTCCAAAGTGACCCAAAGCAGCTTTATTTTGGCCTGTCTGTTCAGGCCCTGACTCTCTAGTCATGTTATTTAATAAAGATGGAAGTGAGAATTTTGGACCCATGGTGTAGTATCAGAACCTTGATTCTTGTACCTATAACTAGCATGATTTTGCTGCACTCTTATATTTTTATTGAGACTTGTATCCCACCTTGCTGACAAAGTCTCAAGTAAGCTAACAGACATTTTTAAAAAACCTACCATGTTTTATTCTTTAAATATTAGACTAACAAGTAATCTAATATACTGTTTTTCAAACTCCTCTCAGTTTTGAAAGCAATTTGCCATGAGCATAGAGAAACAAAAAGGCAAAGATTCCTTAGAGCGTGCAACTAGTGCATATGCTTATTCCAGTGCTAAGCAATATTTAAGAAAGACATATGGAGTGTATGAAAAGCAATTTACACAAGTTAATATGCTAGTATAACATATACCTATAATATTGGTAAACCAGTCAGATTTCTTATGTTCAACCATATACAAAATATGGTTTCTTCTTCTTCTAGGGTTTACTCCACAAATGTAAGTATTTCCTTAAAACTCTGCAAACTCTTCTAGGGAGTTCACAGAAATTGTATAAAAATATGTGATGCATCTGAGCAATTTTATTTTTAAAATTTATTGCAAATTCGAAGTAATTGTTTTTTAAAAAATATTGCAATAAATGGGAAATAGTGCTGACTCTCTTCTAAAATCAGTTTTCACATTTCTGTTTTATGTTAGATTCAATTGTTGGGTGAATGAGGACTATTACTTGGTAATGGAAGCAGTTTTTAAAATCTATAGTGCTAAAAGGTGGTGAGATGGGGTGGAGATGACAGTCTATTTTGGCTGTGCTTAGCATTGTGCTTAGAAATACCTACAGAGAGCTAGGTAAAAACAAAATTACTATAGTTATTTTATAATCCTGGATAAATACATGCTCTTCACAGTTGAAGGCAAAAATAACTTATTTGTCCTTTTGTCTTTGAGCATGGTAATTTTTATAATCCATAGAGGTTAAGTTGGCTACTTACTGTGCTAGGTTCAGGAAAACACTCTTTGTGGAACATATGCCTGCAGTGAAAAACGGTTATACTGAAAGATTTAGAAGCATCTGGCAAGAGAAGAGAGAAAAGTTGTTGTATTATCAAAATAGATGAGCTATTACTTACAAAAAGCAAGATACTGCTATATCAGTAAATGGGATCTGATTTAGCTGAAGATATCTGAGGACACTGTCAAATGTATATACAGACTTCGTTCACAAGATTAACATATTGGCTTCTGCATTTCACTCCACTTTATGATGTCTTCATATGATCCTAACTTGCATGTGTTAAAATGCTAACATTTCCACACTCTTCATTTTGTACAGTTGAACTGGCTATGTGTCAAGAAGGAATTTAATTTAGTTACCTTCATGCACAAGTAGGGATTCCAAACCCAGATCTCCTCAGTCCAAATTTGCTATTACCTTTTCAGGTTCATCCAGCATAGGACTCACATTAAATGGTTGCTGTTCTGAAGACTGCTATTTTCAGTTTTATTAGAAACCTTTTGTTGCATACACATAAACCCATGCTACATTAACCATGTGTTATCTTTTTTAAAAAAACTGAATGTCTATTGCCAGTCATTCACCCCATTCTTTAAACTAGTCTCAACTTCAAGTGAGCCAGAAGAAATTCTAACAGGAAAATATATCTAGGCTGAATCCTCTTCTCCCTATAATAGCCTAATTTTATCTCTGCCAGGGAAACTAGCTAGAAGATAAAAAATAGACAAGTCTATTATGTGCAACATGCACCATTCTTTATAAATGGCTGGGGTTAGTCATAGAATCATAGAATCATAGAGTTGGAAGAGACCACAAGGGCCATCCAGTCCAACCCCCTGCCATGCAGGAACTCAAAATCAAAGCATTTCCGACAGATGGCCATCCAGCCTCTGCTTAAAGACCCCTAAGGAAGGAGACTCCACCACACTCCGAGGGAGTGTGTTCCACTGTCGAACAGCCCTTACTGTCAGGAAGTTCCTCCTAATGTTGAGGTGGAATCTCTTTTCCTGCAGTTTGCATCCATTGTTCCGCGTTCTAGTCTCTGCAGCAGCAGAAAACAAGCTTGCTCCCTCCTCAATATGACATCCCTTCAAATATTTAAACAGGGCTATCATATCACCTCTTAACCTTCTCTTCTCCAGGCTAAACATCCCCAGTTCCCTAAGTCGTTCCTCATAGGGCATGGTTTCTAGACCCTTCACCATTTTAGTTGCCCTCCTTTGAACCCGCTCCAGTTTCTCCACATCCTTTTTGAATTGTCGTGCCCAGAACTGGACACAGAATTCCAGGTGGGGCCTGACCAAAGCAGAATAGAGTGGCACTATTACTTCCCTTGATCTAGAAACTATACTTCTATTGATGCAGCCTAAAATTGCATTGGCTTTTTTAGCTGCCGCATCGCACTGTTGACTCATGTTCAACTTGTGATCTACTTGGACTCCTAGATTCCTTTCACATGTGGTCTCATTCAGCCAGGTGTCCCCCATCCTATATCTGTGCATTTCATTTTTCCGCCCTAAGTGCAGAACCTTACATTTCTCTGCATTGAATTTCATCTGGTTAGCATCGGCCCAGCTATCTAGTCTATTCAGGTCATTTTGAATTTTGATCCTGTCCTCTGGGGTATTAGCTACTCCTCCCAGTATAGTGTCATCTGCAAATTTGATAAGTATGCCCCCAATTCTGTCATCCAAATCATTAATAAAGACATTGAATAGCACTGGGCCCAATACAGAACCCTGTGGCACCCCACTGGTCACTTCTCTCCAGGATGAAAAGGAACCATTGCTGAGCACCCTTTGAGTTCGGCCAGTCAACCAATTACAAATCCATGTAACAGTTAACTTGTCTATCCCACATTTTGCAAGCTTGTTTGCAAGAATGTCATGGGGAACCTTGTCAAAGGCCTTACTGAAATCGAGGTATACTATATCCACAGCATTCCCTTCATCTACCAAGCTGGTAATTTTATCAAAAAAAGAGATCAGGTTCGTTTGGCATGACTTGTTTCTCTGAAACCCATGTTGACTTTTTGTGATTATGGCATTGGCCTCTAAATGTTCACAGACTCTCTGCTTAATGATCTGCTCTAGAACCTTTCCTGGAATTGATGTCAGACTAACTGGACGATAATTGTTGGGATCCTCTTTTTTTCCCTTTTTGAAGATGGGGACAACGTTTGCCCTCCTCCAGTCTGCTGGGACTTCTCCTGTTCTCCATGAGTTCTCAAAGATTATTGCCAGTGGTTCCGATATTACATTTGCCAGTTCTTTTAATACTCTAGGATGTAGTTCATCTGGTCCTGGAGATTTATATTCATTTAGGTTAACCAGGTATTCCTGTACTACCTCTTTATTTATTCTGTGCTGAAATTCCTCTATTCTGTCTTCTGCTCCATCATCCTTAGGTTGAGCACCCTTTGCCTTTTCTGAGAAGACTGAAGCAAAGAAGGTGTTGAGTAATTCTGCCTTTTCTCTGTCCCCTGTTAGCATTTTTCCATCTTCTGCACGCACTGGCCCTACCGTTTCCTTCTTCTTCCTGTTGCTGCGGACATATCCAAAAAAGCCCTTTTTATTGTTCTTAACCTCTCTAGCAAGCCTGAGTTCATTCTGCGCTTTAGCTTTTCTGACTTTACCCCTACATGTGCTGGCTATTTGTTTGAATTCCTCTTTCGTGATTTCCCCATTTTTCCATTTCTTATACATGTTCCATTTAAAACTTAGCTCAGTTGAAAGTTCCTTAGTCATCCATCCTGGCTTCTTGAGATAGTGAGAGCTGCAGTGCAACATCTGGACAACCACAATGTTCCCTGCCCATAGAGTATGGCATATTTAGCTCAGGCTACATTAGGCTGTTGGTACCATAGTCACAGAAATCACTGTTGTTCTGTTAGAAAGGAAAGAAAAGCCCTAGACTTTCTGGAAGGCTGTCATAGAGCTGTTAAGAACTTTATTTACCCTTTACAAGCTACCTGTATCTCCTTGGAGAAGACAGATCGGGAAGCCAGTCCTCAACTATTTTGCTTCATGAAGAGCTCCTGCCCACTAGATCCCTAACATGGTTGCTTGGGCACAGGTGAAATTTAGGTTAGCTGTTTATTTTTGCCACTCATTTTTTGCTTTGCTTCCTTATTCAATTGTTATGTTTCAAGGAGGGGCATCTGTGTTGAGACCATAGCCTCGTTCCAGGTGGCTCATGAGTCATACTTTTTGGTTGCTTTTTAAGGCATTTATATACAGCTGTTGTTATTAAGTTAATCAACTTTAATTTTTTGTTAGTCTGATTAACCAATATTAATAATAACAATATATGCAACAACAAAATTATCCAGAGCCCTCTTTTTATTACTGCCAGTTAGGTTGCTTTTAAAATAATTATTGAGGAACTCTCAGAAGAAAGTCTTCCTTCCTTGCCTTTCTCTTTCCTCCCGCTCTTGTGGGCATCACTTTCAGGAGAGAAAGCATTTTTCAAATGATTTTTCAGATAGCAGAACATGTGGATTTCCTCTTAATTCATGCAATAGCAGTGACAACTAAATCACACTATGATCTTGTCAAGTTCTCTATGGGTCACTGCATGTGGGATCCTGGAAGACTTGGCAAGATTGTCCCCCATGAGACGAGGTTCTGAAGTCATTTCTGGCTCTCAGTTTCTGACCAGTTTCAGCTGGTTATTGAAAATGTAAGGAGGCTTTGAAGGCCTCAAGGGATGTGCCTGATGCTCCAGGAAGTGGTTTGAGGAATTTTGGGGGTTGAGGTCTGCACATAGCCAGCATTTTTCACTTTCCCAACTCTGTTATACATTAAGCCTGAATTAATTATTAGACTGCACTGATATAATAGATGCATTCTTACTGAAGTGACAACTTCATTTAAAGATTTAATTAACTACCATAAATACTTGTCTATAAATCGAAAAATGTGTGCCCAAAAATTGACTCCAAAATACCAGGTTATTTACAGGTCAGTATGGTAATATGATAACAGCAATTTCAGATTTCCCCATGTGGTGGGGAGAGCAGTTTCTTTCTCTCTCGAGCCAAGCATAAAGAGTCCTGGGTGATTGACTGCAGTTAAACAAACAGAGTCCCTCTCCTGCCTGCTCTGGCCACTGCTGTCTGAGGAGTAAAGGCTGAAATGCTAAAGCAAAAAGCCTCAATAAGATTCTCTCACACATACCCACACTGAAGGAGTCTCCAAGTTTTACCCTTGGCTTATCCACTGGTCCTGGCAAAATCCATAATTTTGGCCCCAAAACCTGCCCTCGACTTATACATGAGGTCGACTTATAGTTGAGTATGTACGATATCAATTGAATTGCTTTTCAAAATGTGATGGGATCCAGAAGCAGACCTCCACACCCCTTTCCCCCAAAACAACCCCTCTAGATTTCCTGAAAATGCTACACATAGGAATGTGATACCCACAGAATACTTTGCCTGATTGTTGACAATCCCTCCCTTCTACTTGCCCCACAGCCTGCCTCCCAAAAATCCCCTGGCCCTGTTTGTTGCATTTCTACAGATGTGTAGCACTGTCACAGCTCTTTTAAAAGCACTGTAGCAAAGTCTCATTACACCATCCCAGTGGCATGATCCCAAATTTGAGTTCAACCTTTTGTTATGTTTGCAAAAGTTTATTGTGACTTGCTTTCACAGTTTGGGCTGCAACTCCCAGGATCTCCAGCCTTGATAGCCACCATACAGTCTTGAAGGTGATCCTGGCGCCAAACGTAGCTGTGGTACCTCATCATGGACTGCACTACAAACGCTAACAGGAATTGCTAAACTAAGTGAAAATTTTTTATTTCCCCTTGAATGTTCTAAACACAACCTGCATTTCCATAATTGTTTCAGATGCTGCAAAGAAAGGAAGACAACCAAGGGTGAGTTGGCTGCCAAAATGCCAGGATAGACACCACAACCACAATCACCTTTCATTTAGAGCTCTAAAAAGAGGCACATGAGCAATACAGTATCATACCTGTAGGCAAAATAGGAGCAAGGCACATTTCACAGATATTCTCCTCTGTAAAAAAACAAAACAAAAACATTTAATGGTTGTTTACAGAATGTTTAGAAAATGCCTGTCTCACGCTGAAGCATTACCAAGTGTTGATGGTGTTCAGTATAAGAGACATACCATCTAAAACTGAATTGCATTAACTGCTGCTGTAATATGTAAATATGTGAATATTTGTAAATGCCCCACATAATCCTGCACACTAAACAAGCAAAGAGAGAAGACATTTGAACAGAGCATTTTACTAACAATAAGTTTCATTTTTCATTCAGAAAAGCTCCATGTCCAATAAAGATTTAATGGCACCATACTGCAACTCATACCTTTAAACACATGTCCATGAAATAAAAAGAACTGGAAAAAATTCAAAGAGACCCTTAATAGTTGACAGCAAGTTTACAATGGCAACCATTTTGTTTCTGTAACTTCCCAAGATTCACTGATTAAACTTACCATCCACAAGGACCCCTCTCATTTGGGTTCGGTGCATCTTTTTCAACAAGGAGAGTGAGTCTGCAACAAGAATCTTTTTGCAACCCTCCCGAAGCAAAATCTAAGAGACAAAAGAATATGACTGTGACAATAATTCAACAGGTTTTCACTTCCAACCTGTGCGAGGGATGAAAATACAGAATTTATATTATTATTTTTTCCTTTCAGTCTTTCCCCCCCTCTCCTTTCCAGTGACTCCACTGAAAGAAACAGATTTGTATGAGTATAGAAAAGTCAAAAGTTTCCCTCCCCACGCCAGATCTGGCTTCACCCTCCATGGTGTGGGCAAGACAGGTAGCTGCAGAAGGTGGCAACGGCAACGGCTTGTCAAAGGGGAACCACCGGCCTTCTCTGGGAGAGAGAGGTCATCCCTTCACTGGACCATCGCTGCTGCACCACCACCTGTCGCTTGAGGTACCTGGGGGTGTCCAGGGGGCTCCCCAGTGAGTATGGAGGGGAGCCCCTGGGAGGAGGAAATGATGGTTAGGGAAGCAGCAGCAGCAGCCGCGGCCACTGCAACAGCCACATTTGGGGAGATAGGGCCCCTCAGGAAGCTTGGGAAGAGGGGAAAGCCTCCCTTCACCCACGTCACAGGAAGCAGATTCAAATCTGCACTTGATTCACACTGGACTGAATCACTTTATTGAAAAAAAATCACTTTATTGAAAAAGATTCAGAAAAAATGAATGTCAAAATAACGTGTGTTATATGGGTCTAGCACAGGGGCCTCTTCTCCAAACCACTTCAGCAATGCAGATCAAGTGTGATCCAGGGTTGTTTAAACTGTTTCAAAACGATTTGCAAACTGGTTTAAAAGATAGTGGGAATAAGGCCTCTGTTATACACAGGCAGAGAGACACTGTAGTTGCACCCCCCCCCCCCCCGCACACACAATTCCTATGTTTCTAAATGATTTTCACACTCATTTCTGCCAGATTGCTACAGACTGAGCATTCCTTATCTGGAATTCCTAATCTGGAATTCCTAAATCTGAATACTCTAAAAAAACAGAACTTTTTTCATAGGTGGCTGCAGTCATGAAAACAATGCAGCTACTGGGTCTCTCTGCCTGTGTATAATTGAGTGGATATTTTATACATCAGTATTTCCTGCTTTCTGATGGTTCAATGTACACAAACTGTTTCATGAACAAAATTATTTAAAATATAATATAAAATTACCTTCAGGTTATGTCTATAAGGTGTATATGAAACATGCATTAATTTTTTTTGTTTAGACTTGAGCCCCATCTACAGAATATCTCATTTTGTATATATATATATAGAGAGAGAGAGGGACAGCTATTCCAAAATCCAAAAATAAAATAAAATAAAATATAAACCCAAAACACTTCTGGTCCTGAGCATTTTACAAAGGGAGATTCAACTTGTACCAACTTTAGACCCTCTGCCCCATAAAGGATTGCCCCTATACTTTTGGATTGTCTATTCTTAGCTCT
Organism: Urosaurus nigricauda; assembly: GCA_034509955.1. Lineage (NCBI taxonomy): Eukaryota > Metazoa > Chordata > Lepidosauria > Squamata > Phrynosomatidae > Urosaurus > Urosaurus nigricauda. Next base: position 63,853,172 of record JAOEGL010000006.1, on the reverse strand, counting down.
CAGTTGGCCTGGATATTTTCCTTCCTAAGGAGCCCTACTCCTATTCCACGTATAAAAGCTGACTGGATAGGCAACTGAATCTTCTGTTAATACTGGCTATGGGACAGTATTCTTCACTCTCCTCAACAGAAGCAGACTAACTTAGGTGGGACAGGGCAGGCCACTTGACACATAGTTCTTTCCTCCAATTCTGCCACCTAAGCAGAGTACCTCACTGTCTAATGGCAGAAGAGCCATTGATTACTTCAGAAACTGAAATTAAATATTAGCAGACATTAGAAAAAGTCCTCATGAAATCCGTTTTATAAAGATTCCTTTTCTGCAGTCAAAACAGATTTTGCATACATAGAAAAGAATATAAAAAGGATGAGGAATTAACAAGAATTGGGCTGTCTCTTTGACAGGAGCAGTAAGCTTCACTAAATGCAGTGGGACTTACTTGTGAGTTTAGTTTTAAAAAAAAACCTCAAGCAGTTTTATTCATTCAGATGTACCCCATAATTTTTCTACTTTTATGTGTTATCCACTTAATCTCTGGGTTGAAAATTAAGGCTTATAGGGCTCAACTGTAAATGAAATAATATTGTAATAGCAGCAAAATACTACCAGTAATACAGAGAAAGGGAGTGGAAATATGTATTAGCAATCTTGTTACACAATGAGCTTTTGTCAAATATAGTTCTCTAACCATCAAAAATACAGGACAGTGCCACTGCAACAAAGGAAAGGAAAAGAAAGATCTGCACAAGAACCTAAATTTTCAACCCAGAGATTAACTGGATAACACATAAAAGTAGAAAAATTATGGGGTATATCTGAATAAATAAAACTGCTTGAGTTGTTTTTTTAACTAAACTTCTTCAAAAGTATCATTTATGTTGGACTTAGGCACAATGACAAACAATGCAGAAAATGGAAAATTTGTAGCAGAGTTCCTCCTCTACTCTCCCTGTAACATGTAGTTATGGAAACAAGCCCCATGTTAGTCATCTTGTCTGACTTCGCCCTTGGTGGACAAAAAACAGTGGACAAAGTGTTGCAAGAATCTGTTTCAGTTGCTATGGAGCTGGAATGTTTTACCTTAACCAATGATTTGAATAAAAAGTTGTTTTTGTGTTTTGTCTTTCATACACAAATGTTTACATCTGTATGGTGATGTTTGCTTTCTGTCTTATGTTTCATTGTAGTGAGATCCCTTCATGAAAATCAGTGCAGCCATAAATCTATAAAGAACAATGGTATTTTTGTTCTTTCCGCCAATGGGACATGCATTGTCTAATACAAAACAAAAGGTCTGAAGGTTGAGCACAGTGGAAAAATTTAAATCAACAGGCCATAAATCAACAGGCGACTTGAAGGTGCAAGAGTGTGCGTGTACACACACAAGTTCTCTGGAGGTCAAGAATGGTTTCAGCAATGTGTCAAAGATACAAATATCTAGGTGAACTAAAGGAATCGGGATCTCATAGGGAAACAGTCATAAGTCTGCTTCCCACAAAAAAATAAAAATAAAACTATACACCAAAGGATGAATGCTGTTAACAGGTGTCAGGGCTATCAGGGCCTTAAGTAAGTTATTACAACACGCCCCCTTGTGACCACTTGACTAACTTTGCATGTGCATGTGTATCTTTTACTTCAACACTGACAGCAAAGCTGTTGCAACATTAAAAAAACCTGGGTTGACTTATCCATGGGTCAATGTAAGTACTGTACTTTAACTCTTATCCAAAAAGGAACCATGCCCTGGCAAATGGCGAGAGCTTTAATCTCTTCTCAGAACCCCTTAAAAAAGCATCAGCCTCTCTACTCTTTCATCCATCCAACCTTTAGGGTGACCACAAACAGTTATGCTTGTCAAAACTTTAGAGATCTTTAGCATCATTTTCCTTTGCTTCATTCTTTACATCCTTTGTTACATTCTGCTAGGTTTTACCCTCGACTTATTCATGGGTCATATCAAAATCCATAATTTTGGCCCCCAAACCTGCCCTCGACTTATACATGAAGTCGACTTATAGTTGAGTATATACAGTAGTTAGTTGTGGGTTCTACACTTGGTCCCATTGGCAGCCGAGGATCTCCAGGGGTGACCACCCACTAGAGGACAGTTTCAGGGCAGCAACCCTGTCCCGATTTGAGAAATCACCCATGTAAGCATCTGGTGATTACAGTCAAACAGAGTGAGGAGGATTTAAAAGTCTAGGGAGCCAGGATTCCCATGAGCCACCATAAGGGTGGGTCAAATGCCTCCCACAGACTTTTTCAGCAGGTATTGTATATACCTTTCATAGTAAACACAGTAAACATCTGTGCTATCTTCTCTGGCAGAGGCTCCAGAAGGCATCCCAGGCAGTATGCCTGTTAGGAGCGCTTCTCTGGCTGACAGTAATAATTTGTGTCTACTATAGTTAGAAGGACCTGCCTGTCAAAGTCTGCCTCTGCACTACTGTAAAAGTCGTGTCTATGAAAAGAACTACATCAAAGTCAAAGTTACAGCTGTATAGATTTTTGATATGGATACTTTAGTGGGAAAAACTCCCAATATCACTGTCAGACTTATGTAGCCAGCTACATTTCTCCTTGACCTGGGCCTGTGACTCATAAAGTACAGCTATTCAGATTTTGAGCCACTGTGCTAGTGTGGATCTATAAACATTGTCATCCAGGGAAGATGGATGAAATGTGGATCTAAATACATGAAATGAGATTGGATACAGATTTTGAGCACTCTAAAGGTGTCTGGTGAGTACCATTATTTTCAGGGAGGGTTTGGGCCACTGCAGGGAAGGATCAGGTCTTGTGACCTATGGAAATATTCTAAACTTAGGCAGAAAAAATAGGCCAAGTGTATATTGAACGTGCTGACCCTGGACAGACAAGGCTTCAAGTTGTGATATTCTGGAGGCTGGTGTTATTGTGGCTGGAAAGGCCATTTTAAAAGTCAAAATATGCTTGGCAGATAGATTGAGAGGGAAGTTTGGTTAGATCTTTTAATGAATAGGTGAAGATTTCAAGTAAGGAAGATATGAGCCACTGATGGGGAAAGACAAGCAGTAAGATTTCAGGAATAGAGAAATGAATTGGATAGGTCTCTTGCCAGACTTTGATAACACTGATAAGGAAGAAGCAGCCTATCTTTTCAAGTTGGTGGGATCAAGGCTACTTATGGATGGGAGGGAAGCAGTTAAGCACCACCCTAACCTGAGCAACAGGAGAAACCAATTTAAATTGGCCCTAGTGTAGGCAAGGTTTTCCAGGTCACTACATAGATACAAACCAAAGATCTAGACACACACCAAAGATGTTTCAGGATGTTTGTGGTGCTGACTATTCTGCAAGGATATCCTTGCTAATTTGAGTAGGCTCATCTTGAAATGTAGTAGCAGGCCCTGATGGAAATGATTTCAAAGAACCAGGGCACCTGCACAGTGAGAGGCAGGGGTTTCTGGGATCCTGGAAATGAGAAGGCTTTTCAGGTTTTTGGCTAAGATCAAGTGTGGATAGTTGGAGTGATGCATTAAGAGGTCTACCCAGAAGAGTCAAACTGTCGTAGGAGTTACAAGATGGGGCACTTGAAGGTACTTATACTGGGCTGCAAGTTGAATCTGGTGTGGCAGTCTGCTTTGGTGTACATGCTGGGCTGATAGAGTGAAGGGTATGTTCTGCCCAGTGGAAAAGGATGGAAATTTCTAGCTGAAAGGAACTTGTCTGTGTCCCACTCACATGCTTACTGTGGACAAGGGTAGAGTAAATTAAAATGAGTCTAATATGAGATCTCAAGGTTCCAGGCCATTGATAGTATATCTCATCTTTGCAGTATCACATGTATTGTGTGAACCTTGACAGTGGCATTACATTGACAATGAGATCCTTGACAGTGGTATTACACTGACAATCTATTTCACTGGAGTTTGTAATAACAATGATTTTTTTTTTGGGGGGGTGCCCTTTTCAGAAGATAGAGAGTGGTTTCTCTCATGGTCGGGCAGTTTCGACTTTTGTTGTCCATTTCACAAACCTGTGATGTTGTTGAGCTACGTTGTGTTAGAATGGAACAAACAACCACTGGATGGACAAGAACGGGCTGAATCCATATTATCTGTCTGCTGGAAATCATCGGGATTTGGAGCTGAGCAAAACAAAACAAAACAAACAAAACCAAAAACCAAAAAACAATGCCTACTGAATATGCTGTCATGTTTTACCCTGCTGCTTGTTGGACTTTGGCAAGATAGTCCACAGCAGGAAAGATCTGCTTTTTTGTAGTTGATGTGCCTGAAGTGAGGTGAGAATAGCCATACCAAGTACATGTCAATACTGCTTATCAGTGCACTCTCTTAAGCACTCACTAAGTGGTTTACAATGAGTAAGCTAATTGCCCCCAACAAGATGGGTACTCATTTTAAAGACCTCAGAAGGACGCCAGGCTGAATCAACCTTAAGCCTCTGGCTTAACAAGACTACATGTGAAAGGGATCTAAGAATCCTAGTAGAACACAAGTAGAACACAAGCATGTGTCAACAGTGTGATGAGGCAGCTAAAACCGCCAGTGTGATTCTAGGCTACATGAATAGAAATATAGTGTCTAAATCAAAGGAAGTAATAATATCACTCTATTCTTCTTTGGTCAGGCCTCAATTGGAATACTGTGTCTGGTTCTGGGCACCACAATTCAAAAAGGATGTTGACAAGCTGGAGCATGTCCAGAGAAGGGCAACAAAAATGGTAAAGGGTCTGGAAACCAAAGTCCAACAAGCAGGTCCTACCCCTGTTTTCCCAAAAATAAGACATTCTCAGAAAATAAGACCTAGTAGAGGTTTTGCTGAATTGCTAAATATAAGGCCTCCCCCAAAAGTAAGACTTAGCAAAGTTTTTGTATATAAGTATATATACAATTTATAATAAATGTTAATTTTTTTTGTTCAACAATAAATGTGAATTCTTCTTCATGGAAAAATAAGACATCCCCTGAAAATAAGACCTAGCACATCTTTGGGAGCAAAAAATAATATAAGACACTGTCTTATTTTCGGGGAAACACAGTATGAGGAGATACTTAGGGAGTTGAGTATGTTTAGCCTGGGGGAAAGACAGTTAAGAGGTGAAATGATAGTCCTGTTTAGGTATTTACAGGGGTGTCATATTGAGGTTGGAGCAGGACAGGTTGCTTACCTGTAACAGTATTTCTTCGAGTGGTCATCTGTGAATACATACAAATGGGTTGTACTGCGCCTGCGCAGTCGGATTCGGAACGTTCTGGAATCACTGGGCAGAAAAAGGCTTGAAACTTTTTGCAACTTTTTGGCGGTAGCCCCGCCCCTCCTCTATATAAGCCCTGTTCCCACTCTTTCCCCCAGTTCCGAAATTTTTCCGCTGCAAGCGACGGAGGAGCAGAACAATATTGAGCAGGACACTGAGGGGAGGAAGGGCGGGATTTGTATGTATTCACAGATGACCACTCGAAGAAATACTGTTACAGGTAAGCAACCTGTCCTTCTTCTTCGTGGTCTCTGCGAATCATACAAATGGGTTAGACTAGCAAGCTTAGGTAAGCGGCGGAGGGAGTGTCATGACAACAGTTCTAAGATGAACCAAAGAACTTTTATTGGTCCATAATAAAAACATTCAAAGGAATTCAACCTTGTATGGTTTTTGATTGAAAATAAGGAAACATACAACAGTAGTGCAAAAAACTGCTCACAGAGCAGGATCAACTCCCAACCTTGGTAGGTAACTATGTACATGGTACATGAAAAATCAATACTACATAACCGAACATCCAGGCCTGGACGTGAGGCCGATTCAAGTAAAGAATACACAAACCAGTGTGAACAACAATGAGGTGTGTCATGTAAACAGCAATGCAATGTGTAAACATGGCATGGCATAATAAACATCAATGTAACCCAGACAAGAGCACCGCTCTGCCAAAGGCTGTATCAGACTTTGCCCTGGTAACCAACCTGTAATGCTTTATAAAAGTCATAGGTTGGGACCAGACAGCAGCCTTGCAAACATCCTCGAGTGGAATCCCAGTCAGAAAGGCAGAGGATGCTGCTACCGCCCTAGTTGCATGCGCCCTGACCCTGGCAGGAGGAGTTCTACCCAACAGTTCATAGCAGAGGTGGATGGTGCCAGCCACCCATTTAGAAAACCTCTGCGCAGTCACAGGTAGGCCCTTCTTCGGTTCCGAGTAGCACTGGAACAGTCTCTCAGAACGGCTCGAACCCGAAGTCCTGTCCAAATAGAAGGCCAAAGCCCTCCGAACGTCCAACAGGTGCAAACGATGTTCGGTATCGGTGGTCGGGTTCAGGGCCAGGGTCGGGAGCACAATATCTTGGCACATATGAAAGGCGGACACCACCTTAGGCAAAAAGGTGATGTCGGTACGGAGGACCACCTTGTCCTTATGGAACCGAAGGAAAGGTTGGTCCCTCCGCAAGGCACAGAGCTCGCCAGCACGGCGGGCAGAGGTAATGGCTACCAAAAAGGCTGTCTTCCAAGTGACCAGCCTCAAGTCGGCCGTAGCCATAGGTTCAAAAGGCTTGGACCCCAAACAAGACAAACCCCCCTGGAGGCTCCAAGCCGGTTGCGGTACCGAAGCCGGCGGATGCAGGTTGTTAAACCCCTTCAGGAACCCTTTCACCAAGGGGCCCTTGAAGAAGGAGGGTCTGCCCTGGAACTGGAAATGTGATGAAATGGCAGACAGGTAACACTTGATGGAGGTGAGGCACAGCCCGGACTCCACCAGCGTCATCAGGAACCCTAAGACGACCGGTGTCGAGACTCCGGATGGAGAGAGGCCTCTAGATGTCAGGAACCGCAGGAACCTCTGCCACTTGCAGGAGTAGGACCTCTTGGTTGCCTGGTTCTGGGCCGCCAGGATCACGCGCCGCACCGCCGCTGGGAGGTCCGCTAGGGCCAGAGTCTCACACCACCAGAGGAAGGTCCTCGATGTCCGGATGCCGAACTTGACCGTCCTGGAGAGTAAGCAGGAACCTCAGGAACCGGTTCCGAGACAGGTGAAGCAGGGACGGAAACCACGGCTGCCTGGGCCACCAGGGAGTGATCAGAATGGCATCCGTCCGGTCTCTCGACATCTTGGAGACAACCCTCGTGATGAGTGGGAATGGGGGGAAGGCATAGAGGAATTCCCCCGTCCAGCTGTGGAGGAAGGCATCCCCCAGGGAGCATCGGGACCGATCCCGGGAGCAAAACCGGCTGCAGTGAGCGTTGGTCTCTGACGTGAAGAGGTCTATGCGAGGAGTGCCCCATCTCGCGAAGAGATCCGCCACCATCTCGGGGTGGAGAGTCCACTCGTGGCACTGTGAATCGGACCTGCTGAGCTGGTCTGCCAGGATGTTTTCCTCTCCAGGAAGGTGGACAGCCTGGAGGATGATGCCCTTCGGGATGCACCAGTGCCAAATCCGGAGGGTTATCTCGAGAAGCGTCTGTGACCTCGTGCCCCCTTGTTTGTTGATGTAGTACATGACGGTGGTGTTGTCCGTCAACAGCTGTACTACCTTGCTGAGGAGCTCGGGTTCGAAGGCCTTCAGGGCTTTCTCCACGGCCAGCATCTCCAGCGCGTTGATGTGCAGGTCCCGGTGACACTGCTGCCACTTGTCCTTCACGGTGAGGCCCATGGTATGGGCTCCCCAACCGTCCATGGATGCGTCCGTGGTTAGGATGACCTGTGGCTCTGGAGATACGAAAGGCATGCCGACGCAGACGTTTCGGGAGTCTAGCCACCACAGGAGAGAGCGGGCGACCGGTCTTGGTACCGTGAGCCACTTGTCCGGGTTGTCCAGCAGAGGGTCGAAGACCGACAGGAACCAGGACTAGAGAGGTCGAAACCGGAGCCTGGACCATGGCGTCACGAACGTTGTGGAGGCCATATGTCCGAGGGCCACTTGGACATCTCGGGCCCGAACCCGCGTGTTGGAGCGGCAATGCAGGAGGCCCTTGAGAGAGACTGGAAGCGGTCCTCAGGGAGAAATGCGCGGCAAGCGTCGGAGTCGGGGATAGCCCCGATGAACTTGATCCTGGTGACGGGAGTCAAGTGTGACTTCTCGAGTTTGAGCACGAGCCCGAGAGACTGCATCAAGGAGACGGCGAAGGATACGTCTCGGCAAAGGCCCTCTTCGGAGTCCGCCATGAAGAGCCAGTCGTCCAGATAGGGGAAGACTCTTGACCCTTGCTGGCGAAGGTAAGCCACCACTGGAGCCATGCACTTGGTGAAGACTCTCGGCGCCGTGGCGAGGCCGAAGGGCAGGACGTTGTAATGGTACATGTCGGTCCCGACGGCAAAGGAGAGGAATCTTCAGTGCCTCTCCCGAATGCTGACATGGAAGTAAGCATCCTTCAGGTCCAGCGTGGCAAACCACAGTCCCTGGTATAAAAGGGGCAGAATAGAGGCGAGGGTTACCATCCTGAACTTCTTGTAGAACAAGAAGGAATTCAGCTGCCGGAGGTCTAGGATAGGACGGAGGCCCCCATCCGACTTCGGTACCGTAAAGTACCTAGAGAAAAAGGACTGGTGGGCCAAGGACGGATCGAACTGGGAGATCGCCCCCTTTTTCAATAGAGTGAGTACTTCGTCGAGGAGGGTAGGTGAGGGAGGTGTAGAAACAACAGCTCCCGTGGGCGGAAGCTCTTCGAACTCGAGGGCATAGCCCTTTGAAACAACAGTCAAAGCCCAGGAGTCAGTGGTGATTTGGGCCCAGATGTACAGGTTGCTTACCTGTAACTGTGTTTCTTCGAGTGGTCATCTGTGCCCTCACACAATAGGGGTTTGCGCCTGCGCAGAAGCTCCATTCGGAATGCTGAAAAGCTGAGCAGATTGGCGGGAGCCCCGCCCCTCCCATTCCCTGAGCATGCCCAATCCCGCCAATCTAGCTCCTCCTTCAGTTCAAGTCCGCCGCAAAAAGGCAGGGACCTGACCGAGGGGAGGTAGGGCGGGATTTGTGTGAGGGCACAGATGACCACTCGAAGAAACACAGTTACAGGTAAGCAACCTGTACTTCTTCGTGGTCTCTGTGCCTCACACAATAGGGTGACTGAAAAGCTTACCTATGGAGGTGGGAAGGTCACTGCAAGATTGAAGAAAGGGCAGCACGACCAAAACTGGCATCTCTCCGGGACCTGGAGTCCAGCCGGTAATGCTTCACAAACGTGGATGGCTGTGACCACGTGGCCGCCTTGCAGACCTCTGGCAGGGGAACACCTCTGAGGAAGGCAGCAGATGAAGCTGTAGCCCTGGTTGAATGGGCACGTACACCAACCGGGAGAGGGCGCTTAGCCAGTTCATAAGCCAAAGAAATGGTTTGAGCAATCCACTTTGCAAACCGTTGTGATGAAACTGGGTTGCCTTTCCTGGCACCACCATAACAAATAAACAACTTATTGGATAATCTGAACTCTTGAGAACGCTGAACATAAAAGGCCAAAGCACGGCGAACATCCAGGGTGTGCATAGTCTTTTCCAGAGGCGAAGAAGGATCTGGATAAAAATTAGGAAGCACAATCTCCTGGGAGAGGTGAAACGGAGAAACCACTTTAGGGAGGAAGGAAATGTCCGGTCTGAGGACCACCTTGTCCCTGTGAAAAGTCAAGTAAGGCTCATCTGAGCGTAGAGCCGTCAGTTCAGAAGCACGTCTGGCTGAAGTTATGGCCACAAGAAAAGACACTTTGAGTGTCAAAATTCTCAAGGAAGCAGAGCCTAAGGCTCAAATGGAGGTCTCGTAAGCTGTGTAAGCACCAGAGAGAGAGACCAGGCCGGAGCCAGTGGTGGCAATGGTGGATAAAGGTGATGTAGTCCCTTGAAGAACCTCTTTAACGTGGGTGACGTGAAGAGGCGAGCTGATCGTGAGCCAGGTGGCTGGTTGGCTACAATAGCCGACAAGTAGACTTTGAGGGAAGAGAAGGCCAAACCTTGATCCCTGAGGTGCAGCAGAAAATGCAAAACAGTACTAAGGCTCACAGGTGAGGAAGGTTCAGACCTAGCCTCCGCGAAGGCACAGAAACGCTTCCACTTATATGCATAGGATCTCTTGGTGGAGTCCTTTCTCGAGGCAGACAGGACCCTGAGCAAGTCAGGAGATTCTATGGCTGGATCCTCCACGCCGTCATCCGTAGATTGACCAAGTCCGGATGCAGGACCGCTCCCTTGGAGTGAGACAGAAGGTCGGGCCACTTCGGCAGGTGGAAGTATAGGCCCCTGGCCAAGTGAAGAAGAGGAGTGAACCAGGGTTGTCTCGGCCAGAATGGAGTCAACAGTATGGCATTGGACCGATCCCTGGCCATCTTGGCCACCGTCCTTGAGATCAGAGGAAAGGGCGGAAAGGCATACAGAAGATCTCGACTCCAACTGCAAAGGAAGGCGTCCCCCATGGAACCTCGTCCTTTGCCCGCTCTGGTGTAGAATGTCCGGCATTGGGCGTTCTCCGGTGTGGCAAACAGGTCCACTGAAGGAATTCCCCAACGAGACGTCAGGAGATCGAAGGCTGGGCTCGACAGAGTCCATTCGTGCTGCAGCACCTTGTCCCTGCTGAGGGAGTCTGCCAGCACATTGTCCTTTCCTGCCAAGTGAATGGCCACTGGATGAATGGATTGGTGGTGGCACCACGTCCACAGCTGCTGGGAGAGATGCAAGAGGACTGGAGAGTGAGTTCCTCCTTGCTTGTTGATGTACCAGACAGTGGTTGTGTTGTCTGATACTACCTGCACAACTCTGTGGAGGAGATGATTTTCGAATGCCCTGAAGGCTTTGATGACTGCCAACAGTTCCAAGGCATTGATGTGTAGTTCTGCCTCCTGTGCAGACCACTGTCCTTGTACACACAAGCCGTTGAGATGTGCGTCCCATCCTGACATGGACACGTCTGTAGTGACCATCCTGGACGGTTCTGGCGTCTGGAAGGGCATCCCCTTGAGGATGTTGGAGGGAGACATCCACCACTTGAGAGAGTCTCTGACATGAGGTGGCAACGAGAGTCTCTTGGACGGGTTGTCCCTCAGGTGATCGAAGGAAGCCAGGAACCAAGCTTGGAGAGGCCTGAGCCTGAGACGAGCCAGGTAGGTCACCGCTGTAGTTGAGGCCAGGTGGCCTAGCAGTCTCTGAATGTCCTTTGCAGACGGACGGTGAGAGTGAAGGACAGATCGCAGCTGTTCCCAGAGGGCCTCCGCCCGTCTGATGGGAAGGTAGGCTCGACCCATCACAGAGTCCAGGGACGTGCCTATATAGTCTATCACCCTCACAGGGTGGAGAATGGATTTTGGCAGGTTGACTTTGAGTCCCAAGTCTGCTAGCAGATCCAAAGTGTACTGGACGTCTTTGTACAGTCGTGACTTGGAGGACGACACCAGAAGCCAGTCGTCGAGGTAAGGGAAAATCTTTATTCCTTGAAGACGAAGGTGAGAGATGACCACCGCCATGCACTTTGTGAACACTCGAGGAGCGGTAGAGAGGCCGAAAGGAAGAACGGTATATTGATAGAGATCTCCATCTATGGCGAAACGGAGATACTTCCAATGTTGTGGCCTGATGCTGATGTGGAAGTAAGCATCCTTTAGGTCTATGGATGCAAACCAGTCCCCTTGGTGCAGGAATGGCAAGATGGACTGGAGAGTCACCATCTTGAACTTGCAAATCGTGATGTATGAGTTGACGCCTCTCAGGTCCAAGAAGGGGTGGAGACCTCCTCCTCTCTTCGGAACTGTGAAGTACCTGGAGTAGAAGCCTTGGTGCCTGTAGCACGGTGGAACACGTTGTATGGCTCCTTTGTCGAGGAGGGAGGAAATCTCCTCCAGAAGAGGAGGAGAGGAGGGAGTGGAACAGAAAACGCCATTTGGTGGAATATTTGAGAACTCTATGGCGTAGCCCAGGCGGATGATGGTAAGCACCCAGGAGTCCGTGGTGATCTTGGACCAGTTCTCGTAAAAATGGCGAAGTCTGGGGACTGAGGAAAGGGAGACTGGCAAACAAAAATTGGGTGTCGCCTCCAAGAGCCCGTCAAAAGTGCGACTTGGAGGATGGTTTCTTGGAAGGCTGCTGCTGCTGACGCTGCTGGCCTTGCCTTTGCTGTTGCTGCTGCTGTTGAGGCTGTCTGTAAGGCCTTCTGTTGTAAGGCTGGGTCCTATAAGTGGAGGACGGGGCCGAGCGAGAACGTGTGAAGCCAGAGTCGTAAGGCCTTTGGCGCCAGACACGACTGGATGAAGGCTTGCTAGGTGTCAGCCCAAGTCTCTTCCCGTTCAGACGAGCCTTGGCCATGGTGTCCAGAGATTCGTCAGTCTTGGCGGCGAATAGGCCTTCACCATCAAAGGGAAGATCTTCGATCTTGGACTTAGCTTCCTCAGACAGGGAAGTGGACCTCAACCAAGCGAAACGGCGGAGCGCCACTGCACCGGCCATCACTTTCGCAGAACAGTCAACAACATGTCTAGCTGAGTGGACCTCCTGGGCAATGAGGGAGAGTGCCTCAGCGTAAAATTCCTGTGCCGCCTCTTGTTGTGCCTGAGGCAGGTAGGGAATGAAAGCAGCCACATGATCCCACAGAAACTTCTGATAGCCGGCCATACAACCCTGCATATTGGCGACCTTTGCTGCCAGAACCGCAGACGAGTAGAAACGACTGCCAAAGATGTCTATCCGTCTGCCATCTTTGTCCACGGGGGCAGAATGGGACTTGCCTGTAGACTTACAGGTAGATTCCACCACCAGAGAGTTAGGGGCTGGGTGGGTGAACAGGAACGGTGCTGTATCCAACTGCACCCGATACAAAGAGTCAAGCTTCTTAGAAGCAGGTGGTGTCGAGGCTGGCTTGTTCCAGGAAGCCACCATGATGTCGGAAAAAGAAGGTAAGAATGGAATGACCGCCGGTTGTTGGGGCCGCACCACGAGGCCATCGATGGGGTCTCTGGGAGGTTGGGCCGTCTGCGCCGTTTGGAGGCCTACCGCCCTTGCCATCCTGTCGACAATTCCAGTGAAGAGATGGAGGTCTTCGACAGGTGAACCAGGTGTCTGGTCCTCAACTTCCTCATTGGGAGAGGAAATGGCAGGCTGTGGGGAGTCGGGACGGTTGTCCGTCTCTCCCATAGACTCCTCCGTAGACTGGGAGGCTGGCAACTGCGGATCCACATAGGGCTGTGTCGGCGCCGTAAGGAAGGTCGACGTCGAGGCGTCCGCGTAGCTGATCGGAGCGGAGACTATCGACGTCGAAGTAGTAGCGGTAGCTGAGGCCGAGACGGTCATAATGGCGCTCGATTCCGGGGGTTTCGACACCGTAGCTGTCGAGGCCAGCGGAGGTGATATGGCCCTGTATTCGGCTCGGGACCGAGAGGGAGAACGAGATCGAGATCGAGATCGAGAGAAGTCTCCGACGTGGAGGTCACGGACATGGTACCGATCCCGGTACGAAGGAGAGTAGGAGCGGTAGGATGGATGCCGCTCTCTCCAATATGATTCAGCCCGATGTCGCGCCAGAAAGGAGGCCGACGAGTGGGGCGAGTCGAAGTAGTGCTCCTCAAAGGGTTCCGGAGACTTCCGGGGTGGAGGAGATGGGAACCACAGCCTGTAAATACGCTCCGAAGAGGCTAGGATTTCCTTCGGTGGCACAGAGGTCGGAGCCGAAATAGGCGAAACAGTAGAGACCGAGGTCGAGACCGTCCCCGTAGGGGCGAGGACCTGGGTAGATGCAGGCTGAAATGCGGGTTCCAAAGTCTCCGGCGCCGAGTCTAGTACAGTGACCGGGGCCGGGACTGAGAGGTCAATGGCCGAAGGCTGTCTAAGGAAAGACATGGCCAGGTCTGCCTGGGCAGCCGCCGAGGCAACCGAAGTAAGGACCTCCTTATGCTTATGCTTTTTAGCTTTCGGCTTCTCCAGCTCGATGGGAGGAGGCCGCTTCTTGTGCTCTCTGTGTTGCCCTTCGGGGCGAGACATAGTAGTCGTGGTCGAGGCCGACGCCGAGGAGGTTTCTGTCGGTGTCGAGGTCGCCGTCGAGGTCGGTCTTTTGATTTTCGGAATCCTCGGGAACTTAGAGATGGGAAGACGTCCTAAGGGGTCCGTGGACGGTTCCGAGGAGTGGGAAACCGAGAGGGCCTTCTCCCACACGTGGGCCTTGAGCCGGTCTGCTCGTTGGCAGAGCGTGGCGGGATTAAAAGCTTTGCAATGCTTGCATTTCTCCGGGATGTGGGAACTGCCTAAGCAGAAAATGCACTTTGAATGTCCATCCACAACCGGGATTTTACCGCCACAGTCGGAACATTTCTTGAACGGGGCGGCTATAAGAGGCCGGTCCGATCGCGAGGGGCCCGTCCGGGCCAAAACCCTCGAGTTCCGACAAAAAGGGGGCAGCTCAAGGAAAAAACAGGAGACAACGAAAAAAGAACAAAAATAAAGTAAAATAAAGTAAAATAAAGAAATAAAAGAAAATAGACAGAGTCTAGCTACTCAGCTTTCGTCGCGATGAAGAGCACTCCGAAGGAGATGTTACTCTTGCGGCGAACGAAAGAGAACTGAAGGAGGAGCTAGATTGGCGGGATTGGGCATGCTCAGGGAATGGGAGGGGCGGGGCTCCCGCCAATCTGCTCAGCTTTTCAGCATTCCGAATGGAGCTTCTGCGCAGGCGCAAACCCCTATTGTGTGAGGCACAGAGACCACGAAGAAGAAGTTAAAGAAGGGCCTCAGAAGGTCTAAGAAGAGGGGAGGCGAGGGAGTGACGGAGCACGCTGAAAGGCCTCATTGCCTCTTACCGGGCTCAGCGTCGGTCTTCCTGGTGAAGGGCCTCCGGTACCGAGCCTGTTCGTGCCGCCCCGAGGAAGAGGAAGGCTGAGACGGGAACCTCTGCCTCCCCTCCTGCTGCCGGTAGGGATGCTCCTGCGGGAGGGTCAGCTGGGTAGCGGCGAAGAAGGATTGTGAACCCACTGACCTCCGACAGGAGTAGGGCTGTTGGACGGAGGACATGCCGTGCTTGGCTGCAGCCTTCATCTTATACTTATAGCTGAGGCGCTCGTCCGTCTCCTTATTGAACAGTCCCAAGGGCATGTCCTGAATCGCATTCTTCGCCGCCGGGGTCAAGTCCGATCCTCTGAGCCAGGCATGTCTCTGGAGAGCGATGGCGGCCGCCAATGCCTTGGCAGAGCAGTCGACATTATGTCTGGCAGCAGAGATGAGGAGGCCTCCAATGGCGTGGGTCTCCTCTCGGAGCTGGTTCGCTGCAGGCAACTTGTCGTCGGGGAGGTCGGCAAGGAGCGGCGACAGACGCTCCATGAGGTACTGCACATAGGCCCCCATGCAGGCGTTGTAGTTCGACACCTTGAGGCCTAGTGCAGACACCTCGAAGATCTTGCGCGCCATCCCGTCGACCTTCTTAGCCTCCCGATCCGTCGGGGAAGTGGACGTCTTCGGGGTGAAAACCCGCTGGGACCCCTCGACAATGGCAGAGTTTTGCCTGGGATGTGCATGGAGCCAGGGAGCAGAAGTCGGGGAGATCCTATACAGCCCGTCGATCTTCCTGGCGGTAGACACAACAGACGCGGGGGTCTGCCAGGAATGCTTGGCGATTTTCTCCAAAGAGGGGAGAAAAGGGATTGCGGCCAGCGTCGGCGTCGAGCCCTGGATCCTCCGTTCCACCTGGTCAACGGCCTCGCCCTCGGAACGCGTAACCTCCAGTTCGAGAGCGTTCGCCATCTTAATCACATGCTCCCCAAAGAGCTGTGTGTTGTCCGAAGGTGAGACCGGGCCGGGGTGATAAAATTCTTGAGGAGAGTGGCACAACTCTTCCCGCAGATCGGGGGAAGAATTGTGAAGTTGAAGGCTTTCATGGCTGGCATCCATGGTTTTTTGTGTTTTTTTCAGGCTATGTGGCTGTGTTCTGGAAGAGTTTGTTCCTGATGTTTTGCCAGCATCTGTGGCTGGCATTTTCAGAGATGTCAGCCACAGATGCTAGTGAAATGGCAGGAATAAAATCAGAACATGGCCTCATAGCCCAAAAACACACAAAAAACTATGAGGGAAGTATTATTTGTAGGCTTTGTTGTGGAAAGAGTGAAGCTCCTCTGGTGGCAGAAGGTTTGACTGAACGAATGGGGCTTTGGATTAAGCCCAAGGAAGCAAAGCTTTAGGCAGAAGTCAACAATTTGAATAGCTTGTCTTAGGGAACAACCAGACTACTGTTCTTCCTCTTTGGTTGCAAAGGTGACTTCACTGAAGGATCTGGTGAAATAACCTTACTAGTGTCTTGCAGTTTTTGGCATTCCCCAAATGTCTAATCTAAATGGAACTTAACTCGCAACAATAGTTTGTGAGGTCTAGAGTGAAATGGCTGAGGATGGCCTATAAAGCTACTACCATTCTGGGTAATATCCTTGGCAGGGATGAGATGTTATTTGTTTGATTTTATTTTGCAGGTTAAGAGCAGCAGACTAAAAATGTTTGAAGGTGCTGTACTATTTGAGTTGACACAAGGACACTGATGTTTTGAAGGATAAATCCCTGGCTTTTGTAACTTGGAAGAACCTTAAGATTTTCATCATCTTTACATAGCAATATTTTCAGATACAAATAACAGCATCCCTTGGGCTTCTTTTATGAATTTGAGTCAGTTCAGCAACATTTTATTGAAAACTGAAGAGAAGTGATGTGAACAGACACACAACATTAGCAGCATTTTCTACAGGATTATCATGAGGATATTTTTTCAAGAAAAACAGTAACAAATTTTAAATATTTGGGACTTTAACTGTGGCTTGTTGATTTTATGTTACCATCATTCTCTCTGGCTTTTCTTCACTAACGAAGATTCAGGAAGGACTTGTCCCATGCTTACTACAAGCGCGCTGATGACTAAAAAGGCCGATCTGAGATAAATAAGTCCGGTTACAGAAAGCACAGCAGAAAGCCTCCTTGGGTGATGTTTCCAAGTTGTGGTTCTTTCTGCGTTGCCGTTTCTCTTCAAGATTTGTTTGGTGTGAGTTCTCGAAAGAGACTGCAGTATTGTGGATAGTTCGTCTCCATGCCTCCCGATGTTGGGGATCAATTTGGCCAAGCTTGAGATGTTGTTTCAGGGAGTCCTTGTATCTCTTCTTTGGGGCATCCCTCTTACGCTGATCTGTGGCAAGTTCACCGTAGAGTACTATTTTGGGGAGGCAGTGGTCCTCCATCCTAGAAATGTGACCTGCCCAGCGCAGCTGCGTTTTCAATAGCATGGCCTCAATGCTGGTGATCTCTGCTTGCTCCAGGACAGCAACATTCGTCACATAGTCAGTCCAGTGTACATTTAGGATTGTGCGTAGACAGCGCTGATGAAAGCGTTCAAGGAGTCGTAGATGTTGGCGATAGGTGACCCATGTTACAGACCCATCGAGGAGAATGGACAATACAATACAATACAATGGGCAGGATGGGCTCTTTAGCCTTATGGCAACCATCCTAGGAGAAGGAAAACTCCAATCCCAAACCCGGGCAGATGGTGCTCGTCTAACCCTGTTCGGTAAAGCATCTAAGAGAAGGAAACTCTAATCAAACCTACGACCTGAGGATCTCGCTGCCACCGTCCTTGCTTGCTTGGCCCAGCAGACGAACCTCTGGTTTAAAGGGTGAGGCCAGTTCTGTGCACGCTGCGCTTCACCAGAAAAATCCATTGCACAGGCTTGAAGGATACATCCGATCCGATCCCCCCCACCCCCCCCCCAAAAAAGTCCTGTAGCGATAGGTGAGAGACGAAATGGAAGGTGAAAGAAGTTACCATCATTAACTTATAGGCAAATAGTGTGATATTGAAAATGTAAATTTTAGTGGCTGTTGAGCTAAAGTTAAATGTAAAGTTGTATTGAAGGCAAGCGTAACCGTTACCTGAGTCCTGGGCCTTTGAGGGATGAATGCTAAATTATTCCTAAGGTTTCCCAAAGGCCTCTTCTCTTACAGGTACAGGGGAAAGCCTGTGTTTCTCTGTTGGAGAGCATAGATAAATATCTCCAAATGGATGCTTCTAAACACAAGATGGTCACATTTCTGTAATACTTTTTTTATCAAATCAACCCAAGGTCACAAAAATGTGTGCAAGCTTTAATGGTCTCTAGATCTCTTCATCAAGCAACATGACACAAAAGGCGAGGCGGAAGGGTGTGTGTGGAAGGGGAAAAAAGAAACTCCGACTAGATATGTTATGAATGTCTATGTGACAACCTGAGACAGAACACAGGTGGAGGGAACTGTAGACATTCTAATGAGATCGATGCACTTCTCCTTGTCACTCTCATCTTATGTCAGCAAAACTGCCAGCATGGAATTCAGGAACAGCACAAGGTAAAAATAGGCAGCCAAGAGTGTCAGAGCCAGAGCAGACATGGGTGGTGCTGCTCGTGGTTTGAAGGTTTGAAAGCAGCACAGCTGATAGGACTGGTTGAACTGGGGAACAAAGCCAAGATATAAGAGATGCAAAACAGGCTCTATAAAATCCCATGACTGACTCTGGCTAAATGGTCATTTTCTTTTGTCTATATCTGAAAGCAAAATATTTATTTTTGTCCATAAGTGTTGGAAAGTAAGGCTGCTGAAAATGATACTTCAAACATATATATATATATATATATATATATATATGTCAAGAGTTGAAATTAGGAAATTACTGTTTTATTGCCTAAATTTCAATGTAATCTGGTTCATTCTGGCAGCCTTGTCAGAGTTCCAACTGTGATTTAATTATAATAAGAAAACACTGCCAGTGGAACAGCAATTTATTCTGTTAGCTAAACACTGCTCCCAGGCATGTGTCACTTTTGATGCATGAGTGGCTCCACTTTAAGAGAATGCACAATTTTATGGCTATATAAATTAAACTGCAGCTGTCAGTAGTCTACTTTATTTATGATTTAATATTCATCTCATTGAAAACTGAGATATAAAATACAAGTACGTTTAGAATGCAGCTTTAACTTCCTTTCTATTTATTTCCAGACAGACAACTATGTCTTGCCTAGCCATGAATATTGGAACACCTTTGCCTCATAGTACTGCCATTATTATTAGGCAGACTTAAATCATTCCCATCAGTGATGACAACGGCATTACTAAATTTAGTGATCATCATACTCCTCCACTAAGCATTATGGCAGACCCCAAGGCACTGTTCTAAAACTAAAATGCATCTAGATAACAAATATAACCTAGGCCACATTTTTTGTCTTGGAATTATCTTAATCATTTCTACATGGATTTCTTTTTCATGGGCATCTGTTGGTGAGGTAGGTTGGGGGTACCAAGGCATGGAACATGTTTTTGATTAGAGTTAGAAACTGTACTACCACGCTTAGCTCTATTCCCAGCAACAAACAGATTAAAAGACATGTATTTTTGGAAAGTGCCATAGTTTGTGGGAGAACTTATCTGAATGAACAGCATTATAAAGACCAGGGAGCTAAGAAAACAAGTCCAGGATAAAATTGAGCAGATGCACCAATCAGGTTATAAACAAAATTCCCATTCTATGAACATCTCCCAGAGCACTGTTAAATCCATTTATAAGAAAATTGTAATACTACGGTTCTACTGTGACTGAGCTGAGAAGACTGTCCACCAACATCCAGTGACTGGCTAAGGGGGGCAGTAGTTATAGAAACAATCAGGAGGCCAATGGTAACCCCAAAGATGCTGCAGAGATCTGAAGCTGAGATGGGACAAGCTGTCCATAAGATAATTATCACTTGGACATTACGCAAAGTTGGGCTTTATGAAAGAGTGGTGAGAAGGAAGCCACTGTTGAAACAAAACCATATCAAAGTCCATTTGGGGACACAACAAACAGAAAAAATCTGTAGTGAGACCAAAACAAAACTTTTTGGCTTCTCTGCAAGAACTATGTATTGCACAGAATCAATAGTCTGAGAACATTATCACCACAGTAAAGCATGGTGGCAGCATCATCATATTTCGGTAATCCTTTTCCTGGAACTGGTAAACTAGAAAGGACTGAGAGCAAGATGGCTGAAGCCAAATACAGTTATAGAGGAAATCCTGTTTCAGTCTTGGACTGGGATAGTAATTTCAATAGGACAAGGATCCTAAATACACAGACAAATTAACACTAAAGTAGTTTAAAAATAAGAATCTGAATATCTTAAATGGTCCAGTCAAGATCTAGACTTCAGTCTGATTAAGAATATGTGAGGAGACTTGAAAGTTGTTGTTTACCATTTTGTGCTGCAGTCACAAAAATCTAGACTTTCGGCCACCTCCCAGAGGGCTTTTTCTGTTGTCGCCCCTAGATTATGGAATGGCCTGCCGGATGAGATCCATCAATTGACATCTTTAGACAGCTTTAAATGATACAGGTAAAATAATTGTGTTTGTTTTGCTTCACAATATAAATTAAATGTTCAGTGTAACATATGTTCTTTGTAAGTTCTTTGGCAGCGCAGAGGACTGTATCACTCCATATAGAGACAAACAAATTCAGAGATGTGATTTTGAAAAATTAATCACACTAGGAAAGCAAATCAGATGACTAACAATAGCTAGGACTAACTAAGATGGGACGAGGGACAAGTTTTACAAGATAAAACAGACAGACACTCACACACAATAAGCGGATCACTATTCGAATTAACAAGAAAGAGGATTAAGCCAGCCTGCTCCAAAAAAAGAAAAAAGAAAGAAAGAAAGAAAAAGAAAAGAAAAAGCTAATTAAAAGAGAAGGCAGACTAAGTTCAGAAAACAGTCAACAATCACCCTCATGGCAGCTTTTTCAACGATAAACCACTACTAAATCTAGCAAGCAACAAAGAGATGTAGAAGATGACTGTTCATCTTCAGTGACATCAAACTAACCCTTCCCTTAAGCTAGCAGAGAGAATGATGCAGCCCTCAGATGTGGTTGGACTAAAATTCTTAACAGACCCCTAGCTAGCAAAGCCAATGGTTAAAATACTGGGCTGCAGTATCCCACCCTGCCAGAAGAACCAAAATGGGAGAGTCTTGTCCCAGCTGCATGTTAGAAATGTCAGTTCTTTGACTTTTGGAATCACTTTTTTTACACCTATCTTTTTAATTTATTGTAACCCATCTTGAATCCCATTGTGGGAGAAAGGCAGGATATTAATCTTTGAAATAAAATAAATAATGAACAAAGCTCATCTGCCTGCCTCAGATCCATCACACAACCTTGGTGTTCACTTTCTATGGCTATAATGGGGATACTATGTCTAGCATCCCCTGAATTACTACTGATGTCTGTATTTCCAGAATGCCTAGATCATGAAAATCTGGAATCCTCCCAGAGACATGGGAGTGCCACCACATCCGACAGTCCTGACTAGAAATCTGTACTTAATGTAAGAGGTTACTTTTAGAACAGAATGTGGAGAAACAGAATGGTTCCCAATTGGCAAAGGGGTGAGACAATTGGCAAGAGGTCAAGGCAAGGATGCATTCTCACCCTGTCTTTTCAACATGTATGCAGAAAATATCATATGAAGAACAGGCTTGGATACTGAAGGAGGAGGAATGAAGATAGGAGGAAGGAATATCAATTATCTAAGATATGTAGACAACACCAAGCTACTAACAGAAAATACTGTGGACCTGAAACAACTACTAATAAAAATCAAAGAAGAAAGTGTAAAGGTAGGCTTATTGCTGAACATAAAGAAAACAAAAATGGATGTGGAAGATTTACACAAATTCAAAGAAGAGAACAAGGAAATCAAAATAGTAAAAGAGTTCCTGTACCTTGGGTCAAACATAGATCAGAATGGGGAATGCAGTCAAGAGATCAGAAGAAAACTGGGAATGGGGAGGGCAGCTATGAAAAAATTGGTAAAGATCCTTAAATGTAAAGCTATGTAACTGAGCATGAAAGTCAGAATTGTGCAAGCCATTGTTTTCCCCATTACCATGTATGGATGCGAGAACTAAACAGTGAGGAAAGTTGGATAAGAAGAAAATCAATTTATTTGAAATGTGGTGCTGGAGAAGAATACTGAGGATACTGTGGACAGCAAAAAAGACAAACACGTAGTTCCTAGAACAGATGAAGCTGGAAATTTCCCTCGAAGCCAAGATCATAAAATTGAGGTTGACATATTTTGGTGATGTTGTGAGAAGGAATGCCTCATTGGAAAAGACAATAATGATAGGAAAGGTAGAGGGATGTAGAAAGAAAGGAAGACCACACGCTAGATGGATGGACTCTATTAAAGAGATCACAGCATGAATCTACAGGACCTAAGCAAAACGGTGGAGGATAGGGAGTTTTGGAGATGTCTCATCCATGGGGTCACCATGAGTCTGGATCAACTCAAGGGTGGTTAACAACAGACAATTAACAAATCTGTAGATCACTCTGAATCTCTTTGGAGTGTGCCATTCAGCTCTAGAAAAGAATTAAACTAATCTGATTCAACGCTGGTACAAATCAGTTCAAACTGGCCTGATTCGCTTTGGAACTCCCTATCAGCTGCTCAGTTCTAGTTTACAGAACATTTCACAAAAGAATTGTGGATTGCAACTACATGAATTCTTGCTACTTCAGGCTGACAGCTTGTGTTCAAGTAGGGACCACAGGCTGGTTGCTTTGGAAACCATAAAAACCACCACCAAGCTGTTTTAATTGGACTATGTTGGAAGGACACATCCCATGCACAGAAGGAGAGATAGTAACAAGATTCATCAATGGCTTTCCCAATCTGGTTAAGAATCAGAATTCAGGGAAGCAGTGAGAAAAGAAGGGCAGAAGAGATCTAATGCACTGGTGAACCAAGCATTTACAAAATAAAAGCAATGCAGAATCAGATCCAGTTTTGCTGGCAAGTATTTCAGAAGCGTTGACACAGTCTACTTTTTCTGAACTTTGACTTAGCATGAAATATCAGCTGTGCCTTGAACTCAGTGTACTGAATTGTACTGAAAATTCTACTGAGTCAGTACCTGACCCAGTGTCTATTACCTCTAAACACATAGTCATAATCTGCCACTATAACTTTTTTTTGGAGGCTATACTGAAAATAATGGTGTCATTCAGCAGCAATGAAAAAAAAGGGTAATAACAGTTCCACATCATTAGGTGGCAATATAAAGTCACTTGGAACATTATAACATACCTGTGACACTACGCACACCACACTCTTTCAGCTTCAGAGGAAAGCAGTGGCAAACCTACTCTAGACAAATCTTGCCAAGAAAGTTCCGTGATAGGTTCACCTTAGGATCACCAAGAGTTGGAAATGACTTCAAGGCACACAGCAGCAACAACAACAAATGTATCATGGCACAATTCCTCTTTTAACTGTTACTGACTGCACTCCTTCTATCCTTCAAGGCAAATTTAAGCAAGAGGAGGAACAGGCAAGCTAGAAAGAAAACCAGGAAAACTTTACCTGCAAATTGTAATCTTGAAGAATTTTTACCAGTGAATCTCTCAGGTTGGGAATCTCCATTCCTTCCTTAATGCGGTGGATCAGTAGGATTGGGTCAACATGGGTCCCAATATTGTTTAACAGGCCAGTAATGAAAGCTGTGGAAACACAAAGATTGCTCTTAACTGAATACCAGAAGAATAAAAGAGCTATGTTTGATCAAATAGATGCCTATCCCATCCCTACAGTCATGGATATTGCTCCCACTGACTAAATATCAACAGCCCACAGGAAATATACAGCAGCATCAACACAAGAAAATGAGGGCAACAGCATTCTTCTTCTCATTCCACCCACCAACTGATATACAGGGGGATACTGGTACTGAGGGGATGTAACATTGAACTAATACTGGTCTAGATAAAGGCAAAACCCAAAGAACATCCAATTGAACCATGAATGAAAGAGAGACATATCTAAATGGTACAAACACATGTGCTTTTTAATAATAAAAATGAATTGGTATGGTCTTGAAATATATCTCTTTCATATGTGAAAACTGATATTCAAATAGGAAATAAGGGAGGCTCTCATTCATTTTCAAGACAGAGTTGGTCCCTTAGGTGGCATCCATTACTCTTAGGAATGAATAAGAAATAAATTGGTGTACGGGCAGAAGGTCTACTTTGCTATTTTAAATTCATTTTATAATGCTATGCACCTTTTATCAGCATATGGCATGTAACTTTTCACCTGTGATGCCCAAGGATCTTTATGGAGAATGCTCAGAAACAGAAATACATGCTAGCATTTCACTGAATGAAGCAGGCAACAGCATATGTACCAGCAGCTGTGAAATAATGTCATCATTTATGTTTATCAGTGCCAGATGCTGAAGAATGAGATGTTATTTATTTAGTATGCTGTAGTACTTCAGTCATTACACTGCAATTCAACTATAGTAACTACACTGCAATTCAGTTTGCTTCTACTGAACAAGTGGGGCAAACCAATCTGACAATATTCTTTTTATACTATCAAGGCATACCTTATATTGCTTTTCCTGTTCTTTTCATATTTAATTAAACCGCATATACAGTACATTCCCTTATTCATTCAAACACATGTCTACAAACTGTGTGAGATCCAGTGCTGTTGGTTGCATGGGGGAAGTCTCATTGCACTTATGAATAGTCACAAGCATGACAAAGGATATATATATATATATATATATATATATATTAAAAAAGCAAAGTTGACTTTGCTTACGTGGTTTGTCAATGGAAAATAAGATGAGGTCTTCCCAAAGTTCGGCATCATCTTGCTCCTTAGCAAACTCAATAGCCTTATCTACATCATTTAATTCCTCCATGATCATCTTCAGAGCACTTCGGCTGTTGCCCATTCTACCTAGAATGATAAATGAAATTGATAATTTCCTCTTTTTCATTATTTTAAAATTTACCATCTCAGTTCTTATCTTTGTAACAACACAAATGAGTATATCTTTGAATTAAAGGAGTTTCTATCAATCTAAGTGATTGATGTTATTATTATTAAGTGAAATCAATGGAGCCTGAATTCATCTCAATTGTTGCAAGAGAGTAAAGAAGGATCAGTTATTAACTAACAGTAAGGGTTTAGTCCTACAGTGTGGGCCAGAGATAATCTCTAAAAATGGGGTGGGAATAGCAGAGTAGTGCTAGACTAAAGCTGCAATCTTTGGTATAGATATTCATGTGGGAGTAAGCCACACCGAGAAACCATAAAGGATTGCACTATAAAGCTCAGAAATAGCAGACTCTTGATTTAGGATTAGGATGTGTATATAAAATTTTAGGACTGACATGAAGGAATGGTCTTGCTGGAGAAAAAACAAACTTTCATGCTCAGAATAATTTCTATATCTTTCATGACACCGTTATTTGATAATATAAGAAAAGCATGGCCATGAAGAAAAACATTTTTGGTGGCTGTTATGACAGTGCCTTCATTTCACCTAGAGATTTGTCACATTCAAGAGCACTGAAGAACCATTACACTTGGATTGATATTCAGATGCTGGAGGTGAGAAAAGCATGGCAATCGTGACAACTGTTTCAGATTTTTTCCCTGACTTTAAGAAGTATCTCAATCAACTAGCTTTCAGAACTGGGAGAGATTTAAAAATCCAGATCCTAGAAATATTGGCTTGAAAATTTCATCTTTGAATAAAAGACAAAAAGGACATTGCTGTTCCTCATAATGTAGCTACTTACTCAAAAGATAAACTGTTTCTTCTACAAAGTTTCTTTGCTGGCAGATCTCCAGAGCCTGAAATTGTAAAATTGGCACATTAATACGACATAGTTATAAACAGTTCTTCCCAAAATAATACTGAGTTCAACATTACATACATACACGTTGACGTAATTCCTACTGAATTTGATTGGACTTATTACTATGTAAATGAGTATAATATAGCAACCTAAAAAGTATTGTAACTATTCCCAGTACACTCATTCATTAGGATACTAGGCTAACTAGGTAGTTCTAAGTAGACATATAGAGAACTGAACTGCTGGTTTGGCAAAACCTCAAGGATCATTAGCAATTTTATTTATATTCTTCCAGCCACATTTTTGGAAGTTCTTCACTGAATAATTTTTGAAGAGTACACTAAGTATGTGTTACATTTACAGCTAAAGTGAAAGATCTGAATGTGGCAAACACTCGCTGACAAACACATGCATCCTACACTGCATTTGCACTGCAGAAATAATCCAGTTTTATACCACTTGAACTGCCATGGCACAATGCTATAGAATTCTGGAAATTGTAGTTTGTTCTGGCACCGGAGTTTTCTGACAGAGAAGCCTAAATTGCTCATAAGACTGCACTTCCCAGAATTCCATAGCATTGAGCCATGTCAGTTAAAGTGGTGTCAAACTGGATTATTTGTACAGTGTGGATGGAGCCCTACAGATGCATTTGTTAGGGGGCCAGGTGTGGCTGCTGCTCTCAGGTGAGGAGATACCAGGTAGAAACCCAGGTGTTTTCTTAAATAATGTGCTTCCTTCTCTATTGTACAATGTGCTTAAAGAGGAAAGTTGTCTTTCCTATTCCCATCATATATCATTCTACAAGGAATAGAATTGTCATTGCAAAGTCTTAACTCCAGCATTCATAAAGAATGAAAAACTCCCAGGTAGTGAAAAGTTTCCTATTAAAGGATCAATATGTTTAGAATGCCCACAGGGGGATTCAATGAAATGCAAAAAACCCCAAAAACCCAGGAAATAGGAATTTTTCCCTGATCAAAGAGACTGTAAGTGGGGACTGCATGCCTGAAAACTGTTCTATCTTTAAACAAAAAAGTCCTTTTACTAGGAATCTTCGCATGAGAAAGAATTTTTAAAAAGAGAAGCACAGAGATAAGCAATTTTCCTACTTGCAGTCTGGAGAGATACAGTCCAAGAAGAATACTTTTTGCCTAATAAAACCAGCCTCCAGGCATTTATCCTAAAGACATTAACTTTATTAGAAGAGTCTTTTTGGCACCTTTGTCCTTTTAATTCATTTTTTCAGGGATATGATTTTATCCTAGTGAGATGCTCGCTTTTTTCTTTCATTTTATACTGCTACTATTTTTATGATGTCTTTTATTGTTATATTTAACATTATCAAGTGTGCTTTGTACTAGAAACTAGTATATTAAGGATTTAAAATAAAACAGCATCAACTAAGAATGGGAAGAAAAACCATGTCCCTGTCACAGCAGTACTTCCAAGTCCAGAAAAAAGACTTGTGCGATTCTCATATGTTCCAGCAGAGGACAGCATTACCCATAGAGTAGCTAATACAAGTTGAAATGGAATTACAAATGGAAAAAAAACATTTGGTAATACTTTTGTTAGGAAAAGCGAAAGTGTCTCATAGTCATGAGCAAACTCTTGAAATTCCCACAGAAGCTACATAACTAAGAAGATGTTTTAAGATACAGTCCTTACCTTTTCTAAAGGGCAATGGGTGCTATCTCTGAGAAATGGAAGTAGGTTTGGCCGGTCATATTCTGCATAGAGGCTGATTTGTTTTTCATGATACTTTTGTCCTTTGTGATGATCCCTCTTGAACAATTTATGCAAATACTACAAAACCGAGTAGAAACACAAAGACATGAACACTAAAAAAAAATAGGCATTCTTACTAGACCAGTCTCTATTAATCTTGACAAAATATCCTAGAGCCCTGAAAAACTGATAAAACATAATTTATGGCAAAATTAGATGTACAACAAAATGTAAAACTCCTTGTTCTCTTTATATCACAAGGGATGGGAATGAGATCTTTTTTTAAAAAATCAGTATTGGGAAAGGGTTATTCCTTCTCTGCATCTGACAATTCTTTTGCCTTAATATTTCCACCTCAGGCTAACACTTCACATTTTCTGAGATAGTATGACAAGGTGCTGAAAAGTTCTCAGGCCAGCCAAGAAGGAAATGATCTAGAAACTTGCATGAAACTTGCAGACTATTCCACCCATTCACCTCAAAGTTTGATGCACTTGGCATATCATTTCTCAAATTTCTTTAACTCTTCAATAAAAAAAGAAAGAAATCTGGTATCTGGTCACAGAAATATTGCTCTGCGGCTGCTGTCATCTCTAAATCATTTGAAAATTTCCTTCCTTTAAAACTCTTTTTTTAAGGTTTGGAAACAGGAAATAAACAAAGCAAGATCAGGTAAGCAGGGTGAATGGTCTATGTATTCAAACCCCAAATTCTTCAAAACATCCCTTGTCTTGCCAGACCTGTCCGCAGGGGCATTGTCCCACAAAAAGAGAACACGTTTCCTCAGCTTTCCTTGTTGTTTTTCTTTCAATGCTTCCTTTAATCAACACAGCAAGTTAGAATACTGTATATACTCTTCTGTACGTCAAAAAATTTTAGCCCAAAAATGGGCTCCAAAATCCTAGGTAGATGTACATATGGGTCAATATGATAATACTTCACTGTGGAGCCTTGGGAAAGCTGTGGAGAAGGGAGGGAGGAGAGAGAGGAGGAAAATTGGAGGTATCTGTCCCCCTTGGAGAAAGTTGTGGAGAAAGGAGGGAAATCGGAGGTCTGTGTCCCCTTTTTTGCAAGCCATCAGCCTTGGGGAAAGTTGTGGGGAAAAGAGGGAAATTGGAGGTCTGTGTCTCCTTTTATTTATTTTTTTTTAAATAAGCCAGCAGTCTTGGGGAATGGTGTGGGGAAGAAAGGGAAATTGGAGGTTTGTGTCCACATTTTGCATGCCCAGACTGTGACCCTTAGGAGAGGTCCAGAGAGGGAGAAAGAGGGAGTGAAGTGGTGTTTCCCCCCCTCCATTTAGATCTTTTGTTACATGCCCCTGAGTTTGACCCTAGATGACCCTGGAGATAATCATCAAAAAACTGTGGCCACGACCTTTCTTGCTGACCTTTGAGTTTTTAATTTCTTTGGCCATGAAGAATCTGAATGCCACCACTGCAATGATTGTTGTTTGGTCTCCAGACCATAGTCATGTAACCATGTTTTATCAACAATGATGAGTCGTTCCAAAAAGTATCACTAGATGGCTCAAAATGCTGCAAAATAAACTTGGAAGGATTCACTCAATTTTGTTTCTGGTCAGCATTCAAACATTTCAGTACCCACTTGGCTGACAATTTCTGCATAACCAACTGCTCATGAATTATAAACCCAATGCAATCCTGGGCTACCTCTAGTGCCTCAGCAATTGTTTTAGCTGAGATTCACCAATCGGCCAAAATCAGGTCATGAACATGCTCAATTTCAACAGTTGACATTTTTGATGGCGTCCCAGACCTTGCTGCATCTTCTGTCTCAAAAACATCACACTGAAAGTAGGCAGACCACTTCTTCAGAGCTGAGTATTATGGGCACTTGTCATTCAATGTTTCCATTCATGGATTTCCTTTGGAGTTTTCTTCTGCTGAAATAGGAACTTCATGATGGTCTGGAGTTCAGCCTTTGAAAATGTCACACTTTTCTCTGACATGGTTCTATCTTTGATCTGAAGAAATTCGGAAATTAGAGCTACAGTCCTGCAAAATTGGCAATTTACAATACAAAAGAACTCTCTTTCAAGTTACAATGACAAAATTATGCTCAGATTTTGGGAAGTGGGTCAGCCTGAGAATTTTTCAGCACTCTCTCATATTTTTCTGGGAACCTAGTCCTCAATCACAAAAGATGCCCAGTTGAAATCTTATTCTTGAAAGGTGCTCAGGCCAGGAGACAATCTCGCTGTCTTGAGTGTTGTCATCCATGGACAGACTGACTTTTCATGGATTTCAGAGACTATAATGAGATACATCCAGAAGGAGCCAGACCTCTGCAACTCAACACCCCCCAGATGTTTTGGATTACAATGCCTATCAGTCCCAGCCAATATGGCCAATAAACAAGGATAGTAGGAATTGTAAGGCAACATCTAGAAGACAGAGAGTTGGGGAAGGTGCACTAATTTTTCATAAGAGTTTGGTCAGTTATAATGTGATAAATCCAACATCTGTCAGTCCAGATAATTCTCCAGCTTTGTTACTACAGAGCAGGAGTGGGAAAAGTGCACTCCAAAGCCCACAGCCTGAAAAAGTTCCCCATCTTCGCTTTCCAAATCAAAGAGAATTCCAGCCACTTTGTCCCCCCTCCAAAGTCTACCCCGAATATTTAGGCTTTCTGCTGTCCATGCTGGATTTCAACCCCATCCAAGCTGCCCACCCCTATAACAGAGGACCTAGTCTAGGGCTTATTTTTCTCATGTTTGATTCCCGAAGTTGCTAATCAAATGAAAGTGCTTGAGTTTTGCCCATGAAAGTATTCTATAACATGCCACTTTCATCACTGCTGTTGAAGGCAGAGACTAGTTAGTAGCCTTTAAGTAGAAATATTTTTCTGTTTATGCCTCAGGTGGCACCTATTGGAGATCCATACAAAAACCACCATATTTACCACATGTTGCAGTTCAGGCCTATTGTTTAATTCTTCAACAACTTTATCAATCTAAAAGGAAAGAGAATTAAGGAATAAGTCAAGGCTACTTCTGTGTCCAAAGTCTTACCCTCATTATTTAGAAGTGGTAACAGGAGGTAACCTGCCAACAGCAGAATAATGAAATGGTTATACTTACAGAGATTTTGTCTTCATTATCCAAAAGCATGTCAACAGCTTTCTAAAACAAAACGAAAGCAAAAGCCAGTCAGTCAGTCATAATTTATTTTAGTCCATAATTAGGGTCCATAGACCCAAAATTTAAGCATTCACTCAAAATATGCATGTTATTAAATTCCCCAAATAAAATTCCCCACACTAGTTCAAGAATCACAAAAGTTGGTCAACACTAACTGTTCCTTTGTACATAGAGGTTTCCAATCCTAGCTGCTTCAGAGAGAAATCTGGCAGCTAGAAGAATGACATTCAGGCATTTATCTTCCAGCAAGAATTTTACATAAAAAGTCTGATCTTCCTTTCATCTTACCTAAAAATTGATAGATTTTGTCTTGTCTAATCTGATTATAAAGACTACAGTGCAATAAAATATGTATCACTCAACTTCCAAGTTATTACATGGGCATCTTTTTGTGATGTAAGGAACACCAACAAATCTGCCATGAATCAGTTCTATGGAATATACATATACAAGCAAAAACAAAAAATTAATTGGGGGGGGGGAGATATGTGAAATCATTTTTAAAAATATAGTTATACATGTATATAGATTTTAATTAAACTCTCAATTCCCAGGATTCCCTAGCACTGAACCAGTGCAGTTAAAGTCATCTCAAACTGTATTATTTCTGCATTGTCTTTTGGACCATAATGCCTAAAACTGCAGTCCACAGTGCAAAGCAGGGTTCCCTTTGCCAGCCAAAACAATTGGCATTTGAAGAGAGTGAAAAATTCTTTCTTTGCTTTGGGAAGTGTGTTGGTTTGTAGGCTTTATATGTATAGATGTAGTCACACATTCATTACATTCGAACACTTAATAAAAGTGAAAACCATGAATATATTAAGCCTTGTGTAAATTAACCAAATTTCTTTACATCAGTTTCATCCTGATGCCTGCTAGGATGACATTTCCCTTAGGAAGAGGGGTGCAGATTTGCATATATCCTACCCTGTTCTTTTCGTTGAAAAAAGTGAACAGCTAAACCATATTTATGAGTTGCCATCAGTATGAATGGATAACTGAATCAACATCATATTTATTAGATCCCCTGAACCAATCATATTTATTGGTTCTCTGAAGGGACACAACATTTATTGAGACTGTCAACCCAATACAGTTAATCTCAGTAGAGACATTACAGTTTTGAGCAGGATTGTTGGGATGGGGCACAGTTAGAGGCTTTTACCATGTTCATCCATCTCAGTGTGTGGCTCCCAAAATGATACTCATTTGGCCCTTGGGGCCAAAAAAGTTGCTCACCCTGTAATAAGCCATTAATTCCAATAAATCTAGGATATTAATTTTCCTCGTAGCAAAGAAAGGCAAGGGAGGAGCATAACAGCCTGGATTTTTCCTGAGGAAGAATTAAAAAAAATTTAGGGTCCCTTGAAGAAAAAAAGGAGTCAACATTACAAAAAAGATTTGGGAATATAAAATTCAACCATTTGGTTCTCTATATTTTTAACCAGGAGACTTTTTCCAAAATATGAAGTTCAGATGGTAAGATTACATTTTTAACTCTGTTAAAATTCTTACAGACAAAGAAGTGTTAAAAAAAAAAACTCTTGAAAGCCATCATACCTCTGAATCAAACTCCATTAGCAGAACAATTTTGTCCCTGATGGAGCTGAAAAGATTGTGTTTGTGGATCAGCTGGAAAACATCTTTATGTCTCAGTGTGAGGTAAATTTCAAGGGCCTTTCTGTAGCGTTGGTCATAGGTGTACCTGATAAAGAGGATCATACGTTACAGCAGACTTGGATGTGGATCTTTTGAAAAAGCTATCCACCAGAATGTGAACACAAATGACTTAAATATTCTACCATCATTTCCAATAATGGGAAACACTTCTCAGCTATATGCATTTTTTTAAAAAAGCAATTGGATGCCTTTTTTCTTTTCTTTTATTTTTTTTTAGTTTCTTTCCATACAGTCATCCCAATGATCCGTAACCCATGCCACATCTTCTGATTAAGAAATGCTTCAAGGGTATTCAGCAACCTGAGTAGTAAAGAATTTCAGATCAATT
Organism: Urosaurus nigricauda; assembly: GCA_034509955.1. Classification (NCBI taxonomy): domain Eukaryota; kingdom Metazoa; phylum Chordata; class Lepidosauria; order Squamata; family Phrynosomatidae; genus Urosaurus; species Urosaurus nigricauda. Next base: position 63,820,605 of record JAOEGL010000006.1, on the reverse strand, counting down.
TAGGAATATATAAAGATGATAGATAGATGATAGATAGATGATAGAGAAATAATAGGTGATAGATGGATAGATAGATAGACTCTAGAAATTGACCTGAACTTCTTTATACTCAGGTTGACTATCCTTAAAACATTCTTCTTTCTCTCCCTCTCTCCCCATCCAGAGGTACACCCCCCGAAAGGCCTTTTTAAAAGAGAAAAGTAATGTGAAGTTCAAAATAAATAACAAAATACAGGCAACCCACTTGAAATAATTGCACTTTTGGCTGAGGGCAAGCAGATATACAAAAAGAGGAGGGGATATTTCTAAGTTGACAACACAGTGCTGAAGCAGAAGGAGATGAAACACACTTTAAAATAGTGTAGGATTGCCCCCACGAGTTCCCAGCTGTGGTAATCAACAGAAACCGTTAATATTGCCCTGAGGAGTAAAATGGCTGGAAGTAAACATCTATTCTAACCATTCAGACTGAGTGGAATACATATGCATTCTGCACTACCAAAAAGTTTAGCTCAAGTCAGGAACAAGCAACTTTCCCTAAGATGGGCATTGCTTTAAAAAAATAAATTAAATAAATAAATTAAACTGAAAAAAAATTGTGCTGCAATTTGGATGCTTTGTTTGCCTTTTAAATCACAGTTCCTGTGCTGCATAAAGATCTTTTCAAGCATCACATGTTCTTTTTCAAAAGAACAATTAATTATTCATCAATTCCCTTGGATGTCTACCTCCCCTCTCACTTCAAAATGGGGATGGGAGGGAGGAAGGAAGCTTAACCATTTCTTCATTTAAGAAGCATAAAGAGCTTTATATTGTATTCAGGGGAGGAGCCACTACATTTAATAGCCCTGATGAGAATCTGTACCTAGGACAAGAAGCTACTCTTAAAACAGAATACGGGGAAACATAGGGTCAGGCAAAGATGCATTCTATCATCCTACCCGTTCAACCTGTATGCAGAAAATATCTTACTGTCATGGCCAGCCAAGAGTTGGAGTCGGAGGAGGAGGAGGAGGACATGGCTCCTCGGGAGCAAGAGGAATTGGAGGCTAGGCCAGGTCCCAGTTCTGCCATGCCAGACCCTAGCCCTGACAGTTCAGCCCCAGGAGTGGAAGCACAGCCAGGCTCTGGCACTGTGGAGCTCCCTTCAGGGGCTCAGCAGATGAGTGTGGGCTCCAGGGAGGAATCTGGCTTGGAGGTTCCCTCCTTTAAGGAGCGAAGGGCTGAAAGTGCTGGTGTCCATCGATCTCGCAGGCTGGCTGAGAAACAAACTCTTAATAAGGCTCAGCTGATACCAGGCAGGGTGTCGGCTACTTAAACACCTGTGGGACACCATCCCTTTGTCAGAACTTATAGTAAGTCTCTTGGTGTGACTGTGTGTCTTCGGAACTCTGGTTTGCCTTGACCTTGGAATGATTTGGACTTTCGCTGCTTTCTCCTTGCCCTGACCTTGGACCGGACTGACTTCTGTGCTTTCCCCAACCCTGACCTTGGCTCTGGCTTTTGGACTATTCTTTGGATCAACATTTAGGCTTGTGGAACTGACTTATCAGCTATTGTTGGTGAGTGCTGGCCGCAGTCTGGGACACTTACACAGAACAGGTTTAATATGAGAGGGAGGGTGAGTGAAACTAGGAGGACAGAACGTCTACAATCTAAGATATGCAGACGACACCATATTACTAGCAGAAATCATCACGGTCTTGGAAGAATTACTAACAAAAGTCAAAGAAGAAACTGCAAAGGCAGGCTTACTGCTGAACATAAAGAAAATAAAAATAATGACCACAGAGGATCTAGGTAAGTTCAGCCTAGACAATGAGAAAAACATAATATTTAATGAGTTGTTGTACCTTGAATCAATCATTGATAAAAACGGAGACTGCAGTCAAAAAATAAGAAGATGACTAGGAATGGGAAGGGCAGCCATGAAAGAACTACATAAGATCTTAAAGTATAACAAAGTAAAAATTAAACAACTTTATACTTTGTTGTAAAAAGTATACAACAGAGCACTGCAGTTAGAATTCTTCAAGCCATTACATTCCCTATCATAATGTACAGATGTGAGAGCTGGACAATGAAAAAAGCCAACAGAAAGAAAATAAACTCTTTTGAGCTGTTGTGCTGGAGAAGAATACTGAGGATACTGTGGATGGTCAAAAAAACTCTCATTGGAAGCCAAGATGACAAAACTGAGGTTGTTGTACTTCAGCCACATCATGAGCAGACATGACTCACTAGAAAAGGCAATAATTCTAGGGAAGGTAGAAAGCAACAGAAAGAGATGAAGGCCACACATCAGATGGATAGACTCAATCAGGGAGGTCACAGGCCTGACTTTACAGAAACTAAGCAGAACAGCAGAAGACGGGGGTCTTGGAGATGCCTCATCCACATGAGTTGTGGTTGACTTGAGGGCTGTTAACAACATTTTTTAAAAAACTAAGCAGACATATCTATTGACATATTAGGCAGAGTCTTATGGAATGACATTTAAAAACATATTTAGTCATACTATTACATTTAGAACCAGGACTCTGGGAAACCAGGATTCGAATTCCCACTCATCCATGGAAACCCTCTGAGTGATCTTGGGTAAGTCATCTCCTCTCAACCTCAGAGGGAGGCAAATGCAAACCACTCAGAAAAAAATCTTGCCAAGAAATCCCTGTGATTTGTTCACATTAGGGTCACCATAGGTCAGAAATGGCTTGAAGGCACAGAAACACCAACACAACCTGTAGGAGATGGGAAATCTCATCTTCCATCCTCTCAGCCCTACAGCTTACATGTATATCAGACCACTTTTGGTGGTGGTGGGGATTCAGACCTTGGCCAGCTCATCGATATCATGGGCACCTGGTTCCAGGAGAGGCAAACCAATCTCCAACAGGACAGAATTAGAAAGTAGTCTACAACAGATTTGTAGTCAGGTTGCAAAGATGGGTTTGCAGATAGACACACAGCACGTATGATGCAAGAGAAGATATGGCTGGATACCCCAGAATGAGACTTTCCACCAGTGTAATGCTTTTCAAAATTACATTATCACAATATATTTAATTTTCTTTCAAGCTAAAATTAGGCTGAGTGGCAAAAAGAGAAATTAATTTTATGGAGAGAAATAAGCAATATATAGAAGAAAGGAATTGCCTTTGATTTTTTTTAAAAAAAGAGAAAAGAAACAGTGACAAAATTCATGATCAAAGGCAGCCATTTCAATACATCATACTTACAATTCTGCCAGAGTCTTCAGCAAGGTTCTGTTCTGTGGATCTTTCTTCAGATGATCCACAACTGCTTGGACAATTATAGCATTGTTATAGAGATTCCCAGGCCATTCTTTAATTAACGTTGCAAACCCCTTTAAACAAATATGTTGGTTTTAATTTTGTGTAGGACAATTTATTAATCAACCAACCACCCATCCTTTCATTTTCCTGAATAATGAATGACACTTTGCTAGGCTTTTACAGTTCTCTTTATATTTGAGACATTTCCATTTCCTGCATATGATACAGGACATCTCTCTTCAATGGACACTTATGATATACTGAGGATAAATTAACATGACATTTTCAATGACTATCCTTAACCTTCATCACAGGCTATCTCCATGCCCTGGCAAAGCAGAAAAAAGTTCCAAACATGCTGTGGCCCAGCTTCTACACTGAGGAATAGCTCCACCCATGCAAATCTGCATCCTCCCAATGCCCAACAGCTGTCAAGCCCCAGGAGCAGATGCTACTGCAAGTAAGTGGGGAGGAGTGGGAAAAGGGGGAGCCAATTTGTACTATGAATCAGTGGCTGGACTCTGCCCAAGGTTCAGTGAAATGAGGATGCAGTCATGGATGGAGTACACCCTCCTTTTCTTTTCCCAGGGAGCCTGATTAGCATGGTCCTCATAGTCTAAATTGCCTCTGCTCTCCCTCCCCTTCCTAATGGTAAGACACCTGCTTGGAAGTGAGGTTCTGGAGCACAAAATCCACAGAAATATTCCCCAAGCTCCACTTAACATCCCTGTACATGTTCCTCTATAAGTTGCATTTAGAATGCTGGCCTGTGAATTCTTTCGATCTGGATGGCTTTTGGTGCCTGAGACAGTATAATAGTCTGAATTTTACCAGTTTTCTTTTTGTCTCTCTCTCTATGATAATTCTACATATAAAATTTACACAGTCTCCTTAGGAATGGGGATACTGTTGTTATTAACTACTGTCACGCAGGCTTTGACTGTATGACAATCCTACAGCCCTGCTGTAGTCTTGCAAACTCAGGGTCGTGACGTCCTTCACTGAGTCAATCCAAATGTCATACAGTCTTCCCTTTTCCTACAACCCTAAGCTTTACCAAGCGTTTTTATCTTTTCCACATGTCATATAATGATGTGCCCAAAGTACAATAGTTTCAACTCAGCCAGTTTGGCTTCTAGCGAAAGTTCAGGCTTAATTTGCTCTAGGACCTATTCATTTGTCTCTCTGGTTACTCCACAGTATTTGTAGAACTCTCTTTCATCACCACATTTAAAATGAGTTGATTCTCCACCTGTAAGCTTTATTGAATGCCCAGCAATCACAACCATAAATAGAAATCAGAAATATGATGGCACAGATTATTCTGATTTTGCTATTTAATTATATAAGCTGCCTCGTTCGACCCCCGCTTGTCATTTGGAAACTGTGTAATTTCTCCATCTTCAGTCCTGACAGTAGTCTCCATGCTATGTATAGATTATTCATCAGGACTATCAAATGTTTCTTCCATGGATTTCCATGAACTATTCTATACCATCAAAAGCTTTCATGGTCTATTCTATACCAAGAAAAGCAGAAACTACTGAAATTCTTTGGTTCACTCCATTTTCCAATATAACTTTGCAATTTGTTTCCTAGTTCCTCTTTCTTTTCTGAACATAGCTTGGACATCTAGTATTTGTTCCTCCATACACAGCAAAGTCCTCGTAAAATTTTGAGCATCACTTGCGTTTGCATGGGAGACTAATGCAATGCCTTGACAGTTACTTAATGCTGGGTGTCAGTTCCTGAGGACTGAAATTTGAGCATTTCCTGTCTGTCGGCCACTGTCTTATTTTCATACTTGTTGACAGATTTCATTAGAATCTGAATGTATTCTGTCTCTATAGCCTGAAACAGCTCTGTTGTTATGCCATTTATTTCTGGTGATATGTTTCTCCTTAGCACCTTTAGAGAATAGCTTCTAGTTTCCTCTCTGAAACTGTGGGTTCACCTACAAAAGGTTCTTATTTCAATTGATCTATCATCCTTTCATCTTTTTTACAAAATTATTCAGTGTATTGCTTTGATTATCTTTTTAAGTTTGTTTTGATCATAGAATATGTCTCCCCTATGTGTTATATTGTAGCTTGTTTGAAATTTCTTTTTGATTTCTCAGATCTTGCAGAAGAGGTCTCTTGTTCTACTTCTTTGTTGTCTTTTTCGATTTCTTTCCCTTGATTATTGTAATACCTCTCCCTGTCACTAAAACTGGTCACTGAACGGTTGCATTTAGGATTCTGACCCTACTTCTGTTACCCTTTGCTTTTGCTTCTTGCCTGTCCTCAACAGTTTGAAGAGTTTCATGTGAAGTTTTTCTTTCTTTTTGACTGCATTTAGTCAAAAAGAATCATTTTGTATTCTTCCCTGACAACAGCCATTTTAGTTTTCTGTTTCCTGGTTTATAAGGCTTAATGGCACAGATCTATTCTTTACATGGTTTTAAAATTCTACAGGGATGTTTTTCAGTTTGTTTTGACATGATAATTGATTTAGTGTGGTCTAACTGTGCAATGTTTGGCTTATGCTACAACTTGCTCCTGGTCTTGTTTTTACAGAGAGAATGGTGTTTCCCTATTTTTTTCCCTTCCAATTATGTAGTCTATTTAATATCTATACTAGCCCTCAGGTGACATCCATGTATACAGTTGTCTCTCTAGTTGCCTGAAGAGCATGTTAGCATTGAACAAATGATCAAACCCCCTCCCCCAAATCAATAAGCTTCCAGCTTTGTATCTTGATCCTAAACCAAATTCTCCAACAATATTTGGTTCTGCTCCGTTTCCTCTTTTTGTATTTCAATTGCCTAGCAAGATGTACTGTTTGCTGTCTGATCACTTTCTTTTTGGATTCCAGGTTAGAATCTGCCAATTTCTTCTTCTTTTGCTTCTGCAGTTGGAGCATAAACTTGGATTATGGTTATATTGATGAGCTTTCCTCAAGATTTATTGATACTATTCTGTCAGGGTTCTTTATCCCCTAACTGCTTTTGCTACATCTCTTCTCACCACCCCATTTCTTCTTAAACTTTCATTTCCTACAAATACAGTAGAGTCTCGATTATCCAACCTTCGGTTATCCAACATTCCAGATTATCCAACATTGTGGCTGCTGTGATTTCTTTAAATTTTCTGTGATTTCTTTAAATTTTCAGAGGACTGAACTGTTTATACTGTACATCAAAATATTGATCAGGGATTTCTTTACACTTCCCTTTACTGTTATTGCAATAAAACTTTAATACATTTGCAATTCATAGTGATTTCAAGGCTTTTCTTGGACCTTTCAGATTATCCAACATTTTCGGTTATCCAACTATCATCCGGTCCAGTTTATGTTGGATAATCAAGACTCTACTGTATTGCAATGTTTATATGTTCCATTTCTTGTTTTACAATTTCAAGTATCCCCTGATTCATGTTATTCATATTCCATGTTCCTTTTATATGCATTGTGCAACTTCAGAATTTCCATTCACCTCTGAGAACATCATCAGCAGCTAATCATTATTCAGCACACACATACTGGACCAAATTCAAGAAAGAATGATCTCAGCTCTTATTCTTCCTAGCACTGAGGGAACCATATCTGTAAAATGGCATGGAGAGCAGGTTTACCTCATACTCTTGACATGGCATTACCACTGAAAATATCAATCCCGACAGTACTAACATACGGACATTTTTGTGTGTGGCATCCCTGTGTCAGGTTTATGTTTAGTTCTACTCTGAGAAATGTATCCTTCTTCAGGCCCAACAAAAAGATAAATAATTACTAAAATGCATTCTAAAGTCATGAAAACTAAGGTAAGGCAAAAGTCATACTTCCATGGCCAGTAAAATGTCTATAGAGTAACACGTGAGACTCTCTTTAAGAAAGAAATTATCTTCAGAGGATCTTCTGGCACAAAGAGCAGGAATGCACAGATCCACCCTGAGCACAAGGCTAGCTACAAAGTATGTGTTTAGGCAATTGCTAGGGCTGTAAATCCAGCAAAAATCCCTAAAAGCACTGCCACTGTAGAATAATCAAGAGGTTTAGAGGTGATGTGAAAAGAAACAATTTTTTTTGCATACTCTGTCTTTTCCAGGTTAAGGTAAATCCTTAAGACACAAATTCCGGAGCCACCAGCCTACCCAGCATAGACCCACTAAGACAACTGCTGAATGCTAAGTTCATACTTTTGCTAATTCAATGGGTCTACTCTAGCTGGGACAAACAATTTAGGCCAATGTTATTTAATGGGCCCATTCACACTACAAAATAACCCAGTGTAGAAACCAGGTTATTTCCATGGCATTTAAATCCCCCCGAGTGCACTCAGTCGAGTATTCTTTGGGGGGGGGCTGCCAAAAACTGACTTGACCCGGTGCATTTTGCACCAGGTCACTTATCGCGTCTTTGGTAGTGAGAACACACTATCAGAGAGGTCCGGATCATGTGGAAAATTGTTTTGAAAATGGAGGAGCCTCCATTTTCAAAACGATCTGGCGCCCTAAGAACGTGTGCCGCTTCTTCCTCTTCTTCCCTTCCCTCCTGCACCTGTGTTCTCCTGCCTCTTTTTCCTCTCTCCACACTGTCGAGTCCTCCCTCCTCTCCTTCTTCCCTCCTTCCTCCTCGCCTCCTGCCACAACTGAATCTCTGCAGGACATTTTATCCCTATTGCTGTTCGCTGAGGGTGAATGGGCCCAATGATGACTATTTTTGCAACTCTTTGTAAGATCAATTTCAAATCCTACAAAAAAAGATTGGCTATTTTGGCCATTAATTCAAATTGAGCTGGACTAATATTTGAACTCTCTCAATGGTGTAGACAAAAGATAGAATTTTGTTTATGTGGCAACCTACTGGGCACCAAAGTGTTACTCATGTAGCAGGGTCTGTTGCAGCACAGAAATCAAGAATCATGTGGCACTTTTAGGGCTATTATAGCATGAGCTTTTTGTGGATTGAGGTGCATCAGTTCATCAGATGCATGGAATAGAACCTTGGTGGTTTAATTATACTCACACATAAAGGATACATGATGGGGTGAGATGTTAGCTGTGAGATCAGGGCAAATTTGGATAGAGAAGGTATTGTCAATGACAGCTTCAGAGACTAGGTAAATAAATGGTTACATTCACACCCTGATAAAACCATTTCATAAGTATTTCCCTATATTAATCTAATGTGATTAACAAAGCAGGGATAATGTGACTTTAATAAACGGAACTAAATTATCACATTTTAGAATAACTGAATGTAGGAAAAAATTAACATTCTGCTTCTTTCAATTCAATTTTATAAAATAATATATTCCCCAAACCATAGAAGAGCAGGCCATTGGTTATTCATACATTTATTTGCTCATTTTACAGGCCCTTTTGTTCTTGACCCATTGTTGCTGAAGTTAACCTGCAAGTACTTTGAGTAATATAATGCTGTTATAGCTCACCTAAAATCTATTAATTATTCATTTTATAAAACTGAATATATAAATACTGTAGATAAGATGCAGAATGTGAGTGGCATATAATTCAATATTATGCATATAATACAATGAATGTTACAGACTAATTCTGTATACGCTAAATTCCCTTAAAAATAATGGATTTAAACAAGATAGCTAGATAGATAGATGTGCAAATAAATCCCATATACCTGGCAATAAACTGTGTTTTATCTATAATTTATTTTTTGATTGCTGTGGATTGAATTAACGTATATAAACGATACCTTATTACTAGGTGCTTTTAGTTAATAAAACAGCTAAATTGAACTTCCCTGTTTAGAGGATAAATAGAATTAAATATGAGATACTAGGAACAAACCACATGGAAAGATCAGTCAAAGGGATCGAAAAACTAAGCATGTACCCTGAGATGAAAGGTTATATTTGAAGCTTTCTGTGAGAAAGTGTATAAATATATTTTTAATCTCTCTCTCTCTCATATAACCCTGGAATCCAGGCTCATCCACTGAGATTCAGGTGGAAGATTCAGGACAGACATCTTTACATGATGCAAGTACACTATGGGATTCACTGCCACAGCATGAACTGATGTACCAAATTGAATAACAGTAAAAAAGAATTACACAGAGACATAGAATACCAATGGCTACTAGTTATGGTGGCTAACTATTATCTTCAGCATCTAACGCAGTGACAACAAACCTTTTAGGAACCAAGTGCCCAAATTCAAAGGCAGCTGTCGCTCCGGGAGCCCCGCTGCATTTCACTTGCCAGCCACTCGCCCAACACACAGATATCTGGAAACATGGCTTCTGAATATGTTAATGGGACTGGTGCTGGAACTTCGGGGGGGGAGGGGATGCGACCTCTGTTCTCTGGGGACAGGACTTACACCTTCTGGGGTGGGACTTCCAGGGCAGGAGGCATGGGATTTCCTCAGAAACTGCTAAAGGCCCAGGAGTACCGGCAGGGGGAGAAGAGGAATAGGTATGTGCCTGTTCCTTTCCCCTTTGCCCTCCCAGGCCTTTAACTGTCTCCTGAGAGGCAGCTGATGGTCCAGGAGGGGGCGGGGGGGGGGGGGAGAAGGAACATTTACACACCTGTTTCTCCTTCTCCCCACCCTCCCAGGCCTTTTGCTCTCTCCCGGGAGGCAGCTTAAAGGCATGGGAGGGCAGGGGAGGAGGAGGAACAGGCACATTGTTCTCCTCCCACCCTACCGGTCCTTTAGCTGTCTGGAGAGGCAGCTAAAGGCATGGGAGGGCAGGGGAGGAGGAGGAACAGGCATGCGTCTATTCCTCCCATCCCTCCATGTGCCCCCCAGAATGTCTTCACTTGCCAGAGACATTGTCATAGGTTCACCACTACGGATCTAAGACAATATGCCTCTCAAAACTGGATAGTGGAAAATATGAGGTATTGGGTGAAGTTACACTCATGTCCTGCACAGGAATCTGGATAGCCACTTAGTGAATAGAATTCTGCATGAGATGGGCCTTTGCTTTGGACTAGTATAGCTCGTATGTTCTTACATTCACATGTAGAAAATTAATACTTTACCAATGAGCTATTCATTGACCTCCAGGAAGTATTTACATTGCTTTTTAATATTGCCTTACACTACTGAGACTGGCTCAGAGACAGGCAGATAGAGCAAGAGATGTGGCTAACATCCAGATGGCAAACGCTTTTTTCTTGCTGTCCCTGGTGTGAGCTGGGGTGAGGATAAATGCACTGGATACACAGAATCATATGACTCATAGGACAGGGATTATCTTAAGGGTAGTCTACATAGTATCTACATGACTGTGGTGATGCAAAGTGCTTTGTGCAGATGTACTGAGAGCTGGATCTCTGAATTTCTTATAGGTGAGGAGAACTACTGAGCTGGAAAAATTGTTGTTCCATTTGCGATGTCAAGCCAACACAAAATTCTTAGGAGGTTCACAGAGTTGAAGTTATGTGACACCCATGTGCTTTCATGACAGGCTCTACACCTTACTCTGATCTCTGATTTAGCAGTAGAGACACTAGCTTAGAATTAGATCACTATAACATGTCAATAGCATTTAGATAAATAATGTGGTACCTCATAGTCACTTTCCAGAAATTCATGCAGGACCATTTCATAGATAAAAGGTTTAAGGACTGAATCCCGTCTTGGCAAATAGCGGCTGATGGCCTAAGGGAGGAAACAGAACAAAATATGATCCACTCTTTACTTGAATGAACACACTTTTCATCCTGCATACATATAGTGACCCACTAGAGATTTGATAAGCTTGGGACTTGAAGATCTGTTGCTTCTCTGAGACATCTGCAAAGGAGATGACTTGTCAAGCTCCTTCTGACCTATAGAGTGCACACATGCAATATATTCATTTGCATCTGGAAAAATCCCAGATAGCTGGTACCTAATATTTTCTCTTTCATTCCTTTTAGATTAGAAAAAGTTACTCTGATCCTGGTGCAAACTCTGTTCTACTATGCACAACAGCAATTACTGCCCTCTTCCCTGTTGCTGTAGCTGCAAGTGTCATAAAGCTGTGGAAGCTCAGCTCTTTAGTCAATAGGGAAAAAAAGCCTCCCTTTTGGACTGTGCTTTACACAAAAAATTTAAATTAGGATAGCAATTCTTTCATTTCACCCAATCTGCCATAGATTTCCAACCCCAGGGTTACAGATAAATTACTGGTTCCTGATGTATTCTTAAGCTTTCATCTCATCTTTCATGGTATTTAACATATATATATGAAACCACTGGAATAAGTAATCAGAGAAAGGAATCTGGTGCCACCTCAGGCAGAGGATGCCCATTCTAGATATCCATCTCAGTTCAAGGTAGGAAAGCATGTTGCCCTCCAAATGTTGTTGACTTGCAACATGCATCAGCTCTAGTTTGCATAGCTGTTAGTGAGAGAGGGCAGGAGTTGCAGTCCAGCAATATCTGCAATAAAACATTCCCCATCACTAAGGAAGATATTCAAGTTCAAAATCAGTGTCTGATGTCAATAATGGACTGTGTATGGACAAACAATTAAGAATTTAATCTAAATAAGACAGAATCTCCTGGTTAGTCAAAAGGTATATGAAGCAACAGGAACAAAACCTGTGTTCCATATTTGATTATTCAGGATACTATCTGGGTGTTTTTCTGGATTCAAACCTGAACCTGGACACCCAGGTTTTATTTTGACAGATAGGACTAGCATGCCAACTTCTCTAATTTTTGGAGATGTCAGATCATGGTGACACATAGCTTAGTTACATCCAATTTGGCCTATTTGAGGCTACCACTGGAGGGTGTTTAGCAACTTCTACTGGTTCAAAATTGCTTTGCACAGTTATTTGGACCATGCTACTTCCTTGTTATCATAGCTTCAGTAACTACGTACTGCGCCATTTTGGGAGACAATGCAAAATTCCAAATATGCATATTTCATGGGAATCTGAAAGACAGCCCTCTTAGTCATGCTGTCAAACTCTTTGCTAAAGCAAATCAGGTTAGCACCATCTCTGTTATAGGTTAGCACCATCTCTGCCTGTTCTGCTGGCAGACAAGGAAACTTTTATTGAAACAGGCTTTGGGTTGTTAAGGTGACATGTTTGCTGAGGTATGTTTTGACTAGTGGGTGCTGTTTGTTATAGAAGTATATTTAAGTTATTTTTTATAATTTAATTTGCTTTCATAATTTTATAATTTTGTACTTATGTGTGTTTATTTTATTACTGTTAATTACTTTGAAAATTATTTTAGTAGAAAGGGAGGGTATAATTTAATACTTAAGTAAAATAATCACACACCAAATCATATGTTTTGCCCAAAACTGAGTCCAACTCCATCCTGACATAGACTGCACTACCAAAGCAGATGGCAACCTGAGAGAATTCTAAATGCAGTGCACTTTAAGTGATACAAAAACAAACAAACAAACAAACAAAACAGTCAAAGCCAAAAGGGGTTAAACTATCTTGTAGCAGAGTCAAGGACCTAAGAACCATAATGTTACATAAAACAGAAATTAAAATTATTTTATATAATTATACTAGATATATATGAATATTAATGTTGAGTGTCTGTACTGACAATTTACATTAAGCCCTAGAATCATTGCAGACCATGGCAGACAAGAAAGAATACCTTGTTCTAACATTGCAAGTGAGTAGCTTTATCACACTGTACCTTCTGTCTTTCTATGATGTGCTTTCAGAAAAGGGGAAACAATCCACTGTTTAGAAAGGCAGTAATTTAACAGAGATGCTTTTGGGAAAACCTACAAATATTTTCTAAATTTCACAGTCTGCTGGATGGCATAAGTGGAGATATCTTCTGAAGACACTCACATCCAGGAAAGAAATAAATTCAGAAGGGAGTGATGATGGTGAAAACAACACATCACAATTGTACCAATACATATTGTGAGGTGCTTTATTAGAGTGGAACTAACCTGAGAGGGTTATCTTCAAATCTGGTAAAGTGCACACCAATCCCCTAAAAATACCATAAATGTGCTGTTGCCTCTCCCCCTCTTTTTCTAATTCTCTTAGAAGGAAGATGTTATGAGAAAAGCTGTAATGCTGCAACACCTACATACTCCTGAACAGAAATTTAACAGTTCAAAAAACAACAAGGGACCACCTGCTGCAAGATCTTAATAATATGTCCCTTCTGGCTCATTGAGTTTGAATAGGAAGACATAAAACTTGGAAAGAAAAGATGAGTATGTTATCAAAGGGTACACGCATAAACATCTTCTGCTTTTCAGGAAGTGACACTCTTTGAACTGTATGCCATAGGCAATTTATTAACTTAAATGCTTGCTAGCAAATACAGTCCATTTAAATACTTTGTTTGCTATGCCAATAATCCAAAGGATGTGGCAAAAATCACCCCACTTCCACCAGTTTTTTGTAATGCAAACCAAACATTATTTTTTTACACTGATGTTGAATTAGTTTTTGGAGCTATTGTTAATGATTCAAAGGATGTGCTATTAGCATGTGAACCACAGGATTACAGATGCCTTCTGTGCTCCCTTCTCCTAAACGTGAGCCTCTGTGAGAAAATACAACTGTTCATACTGTGAGAAAGGAAAAGAGAAAATGTCATCATGTAGGTAGGCACACTCTATCAGTCACTACTTACATGTAATGACTTGTATGAGAACCAAAAAACTGTGGAATGTGCTAAAAATTTAAACTTCAAGAACATCTTTGTAACAATTTGTGTTCATTTTCTTTTTTTAAACTGGTCACAAATATCACGCTGTTAAGATTTTGAATCAAAGCATATATTATGCTAATTCCCAACCGGTGATACTCTGAGAGAGGAATATGTGCATGTTGATTTACACAGGCACATCTTGTGTATGATGCAGGAACTATATACATAGGTCTGATTTGTGTGAATTTTCTCTCTGAGAAAAAGTGCTGGCAGAATCTTTTCATTAGCTTACAATTAGCTAAATGCATAACACCCACATTACCTTTGCACAAGGTGAGGTATATTCTGGGCTGGAACAGAAAGCCATTTAAAGCCACCGTCCGGGCAGCTTGGCAGTGCAGTATTTATACGCCACATGCTCCGAAGCTGCCCTGAAACCACCCAGACGTTGGGCAGCGACCCAGATATGGCTAGCTTTAAGACACTCTGGCAGTGCAGAGTTTACATGCTGCATGCCGCCAGGCTTCAACAGGACCTGAAAGCTGGCTTTTTGCCAGTCCCAAAAGGAGCTGATCTTTTCTGCTACTTTTTGGGACAGCTTCAATGCAGACTGGGGCCACAGGATGTGGTTGCTATGGCTCTAATCTGTCTTTGGTCTATTGTGGCCCTCTGTCACACTGTACCACATATATACAAATCTGTACGTTACTGGGAGGTGACTATTAATGGGTGGGATGACTAATTTACTGGGGAAAAATGACCATACCTACCTTAAGTTGACCAATTTCTTTAAACCTGTGTACTTCAAATTCCCATAGATCTGTGTTCTTGCCAAGTATTTTCTGGCATTTTCTGAATTGAAAACGTATACAGAAAGAAAAAGAGTTTATGAATCAAACTTCCACTGCTAAAACATACTCCATTTATTTACATTATCGTTATTTGCATAATGACTTATTTGGAATCATTGATTATATTGTCTCTTCTGACTGAGACCACAATTAAGCAACCATAACCCAGAGTATATTATGCACACCGAGCTCCAAGACTTAATGGAGCATTCAATTCTTAGATGAATCTCAGGCATAGGATATTACAAGGGCAAAAAGTTGCTGAGTAGTCAGCTACATCTTTCCTTTACTCATTATCATCTATACTGATAGCAGTTTAATATTTGTCTTGTAAGAAAACAATCTGTACATTAGAATAATATAAAACAATCTGTACATTAGAATAATATAAGTATCAATATAGGCTCATTCAGACTGGCAGCTTGGAGTGGCCTGAGCCACTCCAGCCCCAGTCGCCCCTCGTTCAGGATGAGATGGTGGTGACCACATGGCCCAGTCCCAATCTGGGCCACTGGCAAAGAGCAGGCTTTCCCTGGTCCTTCTTGTGCCAGCTTTTCTTGGCCGGGCACGCTCTCCAGATGGCTTGCAGCCAGTCTTGGCCCTTACATCATCTGCACGCCCTGCCCCCAAAGTGACCAGAAGCCACTCTTTCCTGCCTGTCTGTTTTGGGTCAGAATTACCAGAAATTTGTACCACTTGCTTAGAGAAACAGCATGTAAACAGGGATATGCTTCCTCCACCCCAATTCTGACAAAACCACAGGAGTAAGTGACCTCCTCCCAAAGCTTATAGAAATTTTAAATATTACCGTGCGGCCAGGTCATAATCTCCAGTTTCCATTAGATGATTTATGTAGGCTAAACCTATGTCCTGTGATGAAAACAAATACAATTAATTAGAAATAAGTCTAAAAACTATAGGTATCATTTAGCATTAAAGTCTTTGACATTTGTTGTTGGGGATGATGGGAGGTGATGCACATTACCCAGGCTCAGGTCCTCACCATCTGGTCAAACTGGGCTGATCAGAACTGATCAATGGTGTGATGTGTTGCAGGTAGCAGAGTTGCCCATGAAGCGGCTCAGGAACAAAACATCAGCTCTGGAACTTCTGGAATCACTGTTGCTGCTTCCCCCTTCTTGCAGTCAACAAACCACGCGAGCTGTTCACTAAACTATCTTTATTGACTACTTGAATATTACAAACTCTATAGTAAAACAATAAACATCTTTGCAACACATTTCTTACTCTTGCTAAACACACTCTGGCTATGCTAATCAAGCTATATACATACTCATCTCCTCCTGCACAAAAGCTTAGTTACAAGTTCAGGTTCACCTTCTAGTTCACATTGTTGTTGATGGTGTGGTGTGGAGGATGGTGCAGGGCTGGGGGTGCAGAGAGAACAATGGCTCACCGGAACAATACTGAAATAGTTCAACTTTTGTTACCACCCACTAGGTGTGCACTGGGTGTTTACTGTCAATGCTATTGGTTATTTTCACACTTTCCCATACTAATAGTTCAACCTCTTACTATGACCTAAACACTCATGTGATGTTTTCAATGATGTCGTTGTTTACCTTTTCCATGACCTTCCTTTCCGGAACTTGTGTTGCTATTCTGTGTGTGTTATGGCTATACCCACATCTGTTGTTATTGTGTACGTGTCTGACTACACTATCTCACCTCGTGCTGGAAATTTTACAGACTTTGGTTCTCACATACAGCTTTGCATTTCTATGACTATAATTCCCATGCTCCTTGCCTTAACAATCCCCTCCGAAATGAAAAGATGTATGTGCCTCAAACTGTCAAACCAATTTGTTGTGTAAAACTCTCATGTTTCTCTGCTGTTAATGCCTTGGTAAACAAATCTGCAATGTTGTTTTGAGACTCAATGTACCTCAACTCTATCTCACCTTTCTGTACCATGTCCCGCACATTCTGATATCTCACTGCCACATATTTACTTCGATTTCTCAAATTTTCTGATTCTGCCATTGCTATACAAGATTGTGAATCCTCCAAAATTTCAACTGGTGTTCTATAACTCTCATCCAAATCATCTAACAATTGTGTAATCCATTGAACTTCATTCACAATTTCATTTAATGCTGCAAATTCAGCTTCATTTGTACTCAAAACTACGTTGTTCTGTTTCCTGCTCCTCCAAATAATTGGACTCTCACTATATTTTACAATCATTCCTGTAACTGATTTCTTGTCATGCATCTCAGAAGCAAAAGAACTATCAACAAAACATTCTAAATCTTCATCACTACATCTAATTACTAACTTCTTGTCTAAAGTACCTTTCAAATACTTTAACAAATGTTTCACAGCTGTCCAATCTTCTACTTTTGGACTGTTTACTCTCCTTGACAACACGTTCACAGCATAAGCAATATCTGGTCTAGTATGACAACTTATAAACTGCAAAGATCCTAAAACACTTCTGTACAAAGTCTTGTTTTCAAACTCTCTGGTTGTCTCTCCTGAAACAAAACCTGTTGTCATTGGTGTTTTTACAACTTTAGCAAATTGTAAACCACACTTGTCAATTAACTTCTCAATTTTCCTGCTTTGACTCAACAAGTAATCTCCTTCATCTGTCTTTTCAACATCAATTCCAAGATATGCTCTCAACTGTCCAAGATCTTTTAAAACAAACTTTCTAGACAATTCCCTTTTTACAGTATCAATCTGTTGTTGTGATTTAGCCGCCACGCATAAATCATCAACATATATCACAAGCACAATGTCTCCTTTGGTATATACACATGCATCTGCCACACTTCTCTTATAACCAAGTTTTATCAGCTCATCATTTATGCACAAATTCCAAGCTCTGGCACTTTGTTTCAAACCGTACAACGCTTTCTTCAACTTGTAAACTTTCTGACTATTATTTTCTTCAAACCCTTGTGGCTGTTCCATAAAAACTTCATCCTGCAGATAAGCATTCAGATAGGCCGTTTCAAAGTCAAAATGTTCCACAATTAAATCTCTTTTGGCTGCCACTGCTAAAACCAATCTTAAACTTTCTGGTTTTGCCGTTGGTGAAAATGTTTTATCAAAACTTTCAAATTGCTGCTGTGCAAAACCTTTTGCAACAAGTCTAGCTTTATATTTTATGCTGCCGTCCGGCAATTCCTTCCTTTTGTAAACCCATCTACAACCAATCACTTTCTTATTTCTGGGTCTGTCAACAATTTCAAACACATCTTTGTTTACTAAACAATCAAACTCATTATCCATTGCTTCAAAACATTTAACTTGCTCTTCTCTAGGAAGCTCCTGTATTTCATCAAAACTCTCAGGCTCCTCAGTTACTAAACAAACTCTTGCACTTTGAACCACAAATCTATCAGGCGGTTTCCTCATTCTTTGTGTGCGTCTAGGCTGAAAACTTACAACTCTGTCAATGTCATCCTCTGTGTCTGTCTTGGGTGTTTCTGTCCTGTGACTAAATCTCTTATCTTGTGTCATCCTACTTGTTGTGGGTCTATCTTGCATGTCCTCATCTGATGCACTACTGTGACTGTCAGAAGATTCTTGTTTTGTTGAAACCCCTCCGTTTCCTGAAGTTGGTTCTTTTTGTGTGTCTGTGTTAGTGTCACCTAACCTTAAGAAAACTTCTTTATTTGCATGTAGTTTGTCCCAACCAGCATGCTTTTCAAAATTTGCTGACCTAGAATATTGTATCTCTTTCTGCCCAAGTAGAAATCTATACTTGTTTCCAGAATAGCCCAAAAACATTAGTCTCCTGCTTTTAGGATCACCCTTTCTCCTAAAACAGGCTGGAATGAAAACATGTGCATATTGTCCAAACACTCTCAAATATTTAAAGTTTGGATTTCTCCCATACAGCACTCTGTAGGGTATGTCATCTATTCCTGAATGATACAAACGATTTTTGATGTGGTTGGCTGTGTAAGTTGCTTCACCCCAAAAACAATATTTGACACCTGCATCTGCTATCAAACAAGCTGTGATTTGTTTTAAATCTTTGACACATTTCTCCGCAAGCCCGTCTTCCGCTGGAGATGCGGGAGAAGTCGTCTCACGTCGGATTCCCATCTTTTGAAACCAATTAGACAATTGTTTACTTAAAAATTCTCCACCTCTATCTGTGATTATTGTGCCTACTTTGAAATCAAACTCTCTTTCAATCATTTTCACCCATGCTTTCAAACTTTCACCAGCATCTGACTTGTTTTTCAAAATTCTTACAAACGAAAACCTTGAATACCGGTCTACTATCACAAGAAAATATTTACAGCCGCTAAGTGACAAACAATTTGCTTGAGCAACGTCAGCATGAACAAACTGAAATGGTCTTTCGGCTACCCTCTTTGTTTGCTTTGCTACTGGATAAGCTTTGACCTTCACTTGATTACAGACTGTGCAATCCAAGTGATTTCTGCATTCATTTACTTTTACTTCAGGACACAACTGAAGTAATTTTTTCAAACTTTTAAAACTGGCATGGCCAAACTTTCTGTGTAACTCATGAATGCAGTTGGAATGTAAAGGCACATTATCAACATGGTTCACATTTTCATCATTTCTACCATTAACTCTATCTTGCAAATAATACAGTTTCTCATACTTGTTTCCAACACCACATAATTTTCCATTACGTGTTATTTGACATTCATTGCCCTGAAAAATCACTTTGTAGTTATCCTCTGTTAATCTGTTCACAGATAACAGGTTGTTCTCCAATTCTTTTACATACAGTACATTGTCAAAACTTGCATTCAAACCTGGAATAAACCCTGTTCCCATCTGCCTAACTGTTCTGGTTTGCTTTCCATCAGCTAACACAACAGAACTTACATTAGCAGGTTTTAAATTAGTCATTAAATCAAAATCTTTACAGATATGAAAACTGGCTCCGCTATCGACCAACCAATTTTGTACATTGTTTAACTTCCCTTTAATTACTTGAGCAACCCCCTTTTTGTTACCAGTGTCCTTAAAACTTTGAAGCCTTGGTTGTTGTTGCTTCTGCTGCCATCTTTGTCGCTCGGGCCGTCTAAACTGCTCCCGAAATTGCTGCTCCTTCCGATCTGCAGCTAATTTCCTGCAAAATCTTCGTAAATGTCCCATCCGACCACAATAAAAACATCTGCGTAGCTCCCTTGAAGAAGCTGCTTCATCACGGTGCCTTTCATCTGTGAAAGGTTTTGAAGTTGCTGGCTCTCCTCTCTCAGATTTTCGCCTCTGGTTTTCCTCCAAGATTCTGGCTATTATCAAGTCTTTGTTTAACTCAGTCTCTGGGAGGTTTTGTAAAAAACTGGTGATGTTTTCCCACTCTGAATTTAATGATTCCAAAATAATGCAGCACTGTTGATATTTGCTTATCTCCACTCCTCTCAGTTCAGCTTGTACAAATAAATCCATCATAGTTTTCAAGTGCTTTTCTATACATTCTCCTTTCTCCAACTTCTGCCTGTAAATACGTTTTGACCACAAGATTTTTGAGTAATTGGACTGTGAAGCATAAATTCTTTGCAAAGTGTCCCAAATCTCTTTTGCAGTAGTAAATTCTCTAACTGCATTTAGCTCACCAGGCTCTATCAGTAAAAATAAAGTAGCTACTGCTTTTTCATTCCTTTCTATTTCTGCTCTGCTCGCATCCGCTGGCAAGCCGTTGACAACTGAAGACCACAAACCGTCTCGGACTAGCAGAGATTTCGCATAAATCTGCCAAGTCGTAAAATTGCTATTGTTCAGTTTCTCAAATTTCAACACCTCCATTGTAAAACAACCAAAATGTAGCTTTCTATCTCAACACAAAAATAATTAAAAAATCACAGTCTCTTGGTAAATGTGTGCAGTGACTCAATTTAACTCAGTCCTTCCGAGTTTGCACAGACCGATTCCCTCAGGAACAATTAAGACTGTTGATTTATTTGCTTACTTACATAAGCCGTAGACAAACGTTGACTCCCTGCTCCGGACTGTTCCGCAGACTCCGGCCAGGATTTTCAAAGAGGCTTTAAATTTTGTAATCCATTAGAATTTGTCAGCGTAGCACAAACAGCTTACTCTGACCTTCGAAGAACTTCAGCTTCGGCATTCATCGGTGTTTAGCATTTTCAGGAACATCCAGCATTTCCCCTGTCTCGTAGCATCCAGCATTCACACGCCTGGACCTACTGGAGTGCCCAGCATCCACGTATCTGGGATGATTGTAGTGCCCAGCATCCACGTATCTGGGCCCATAACCTTTGTTGGGGATGATGGGAGGTGATGCACATTACCCAGGCTCAGGTCCTCACCATCTGGTCAAACTGGGCTGATCAGAACTGATCAATGGTGTGATGTGTTGCAGGTAGCAGAGTTGCCCATGAAGTGGCTCAGGAACAAAACATCAGCTCTGGAACTTCTGGAATCACTGTTGCTGCTTCCCCCTTCTTGCAGTCAACAAACCACGCGAGCTGTTCACTAAACTATCTTTATTGACTACTTGAATATTACAAACTCTATAGTAAAACAATAAACATCTTTGCAACACATTTCTTACTCTTGCTAAACACACTCTGGCTATGCTAATCAAGCTATATACATACTCATCTCCTCCTGCACAAAAGCTTAGTTACAAGTTCAGGTTCACCTTCTAGTTCACATTGTTGTTGATGGTGTGGTGTGGAGGATGGTGCAGGGCTGGGGGTGCAGAGAGAACAATGGCTCACCGGAACAATACTGAAATAGTTCAACTTTTGTTACCACCCACTAGGTGTGCACTGGGTGTTTACTGTCAATGCTATTGGTTATTTTCACACTTTCCCATACTAATAGTCCAACCTCTTACTATGACCTAAACACTCATGTGATGTTTTCAATGATGTTGTTGTTTACCTTTTCCATGACCTTCCTTTCCGGAACTTGTGTTGCTATTCTGTGTGTGTTATGGCTATACCCACATCTGTTGTTATTGTGTATGTGTCTGACTACACTATCTCACCTCGTGCTGGAAATTTTACAGACTTTGGTTCTCACATACAGCTTTGCATTTCTATGACTATAATTCCCATGCTCCTTGCCTTAACATTTGTAACTAAGCAATTATATTGGCATAAATATCATGGCATCCCAAGCAGCCAGTTCCTTGACAATACACAAGTTTTTTGGCACTGTCGAAGCACTTCTCTAAAAACAAAACAAACGAACAAAGCCAAAGCCAAAAACCCTGTTTCTTAAAATAATTTCCCCCTGTGGGTCAAGATAAAAAGATACTATTCTTGACCTTATTAGTACACAGTTTTGGAATGGGTGGGGTAGAATAAAATCATGTCTTCTATGCAACTCACTAAACATAAATATGCTGGGATGTCCACATAGGAAAAATATATGAAGATAGCATAAGCTCATTAACAATTAAAATACTGCTAAATCTAGAGATGAGTTGAATTCTCAATGAAAATATCCATTTTGCATGTCCCAAGACTTGTCATGAGATAAAGGCCCAAAAAGATGGGCCAAAAGCTCCGCTTTCGGGACGATCCAGTGGCATGGCATACAGATGACGCATGCCACCAGATCAGGGCAAAACTGCACCATGGCCGCCCAATGTAGCCCAAACCCACCCACAAAAGGAGCGAAAGAAAAAGCACTCCTAGCCAGGGGACTGTTATGGACCATGGCGGTGGGTCCCATGCTGCAATCCCCTGTCATCTGGTTGTCCAACAGGGAACGACTGGGGCTGGAGCCCACTCCAAGTTGCCAGTCCACTTTAGTAATTTCAACTCTACATAAAGTGGACTGTATGAATGTATGGCAAATTCACATGTTGCATCCATGCATAGTCGTTTACCATTTGGTGGTTTCAGATAGGGAACAATCATGACGCTATGGTTGAGGTGGGGTGTATGTACATGTGAGAAATTATTAAAGAGTACTTTCACCCAAACCAAGCCAAAGCCAAGTCTTTTTCATCCAGTCAAGTTAAAGCAATGGCATTATCACATGTACATTCTAGGGAGGCAGTATTTAGATGAAGGACTGCAAGTTCCCTAAACTTAACATATTACTTTCTCTTTCTTTTCAGCTCTCTAACAGCACTTCTGCTGCCCATGATGGTAAACTGATTAAGCAGGAAATGGAGGAGTTGAGTATTATTCTCAAGATTCGGCCATGCAATGTGTCATCATTCATTATATCATCACATTCTTCTCATGTTCTCATTTACTTATCAATCTATTTGAAATGTCTTAACTTTTTAGTTTAAAGTGCATCTCAGGATACCGACATCATCTTTTCTTTGGAATATTATGTTGCAGTTTCCTGAGTTTCAGTTTGTAGTCTTCTTACTTGTATTAAAAATTTCTTCTGTGCTCTTAAACCAATACCACACATTTCTGTATCAAGATGCACAGCCACAATAAAATCTAAAGCATGTATGGGAAAGGGGAAAAAACCCTCCAAGTAGTTAAAATTGATGATGGTTCTGTATTTCAGGACTTGCTTCACTAAAAGCTTTGTGAGGAACATTTAACTGTATGTCAGAATATATCAAATGAAAGTTAAACACAGAAGCTGTTGATATGAAATATTATTTATAGCAGCTGTGTGAATAAAGAATGGAAGAGCATCTGTATGCCTGTCAAATCTTGAAAGTTGGAATATGCAAAAAAAAAAAAGTTATAGGTGGGAAACAGCAGTTATGGCACTGAGGCTGCTTCAATATTTATCTTTCTTGACCTTGGAAAGGTAGGGTGAAAGAGCCCTGCAGGTGACAGCTGTTATGAGAAAAGTGTCAGTGCCAGTTCCACATTTATTCTCTGAAGATACATAGGGCTTTTATTGGTTAAGAGTATTTTCTGATTCCTCACCCTTCCCAACTCTGCTGTGAGAATTGCCACTATTACTCCATTTATAGTATTGACTGATTGACACTCTGAGTGATCTTTACCCAAAGAGGTCATACCTCCAACCAGGTTCACAACCAGGCCAGGTCTCCATCCATTAGAGTCTACAGTTTGCAATGTGTTCATATGTTCTTCTCCTTTAATCCTTCCAAAGAAGTTACTGAGTGTACTATCAAATCATGATGGTCAACTTCAGACATAACACTAAACAATGGGTTACTGCGGTTATGAAAATGAGTTTATTCTCATAACAGCAATAACCCATTTTTTAGTGTTATATCTGAAGCCACGTCTCAGTGGCTCAAGATCCTTATGTATGTCCCCAACCACCAATGCTATTCTACATAATTAGCTACCTCTGACACAGAGGGGAAAATGGAAGATTTAAAAACTAGGAAGCAAGTGAAACGGTACTAGACAAAACAGATCGAGAAGGGAAAATTAGACTCATGGTAACCATGTATTTAATCTAACGCCTGATTTAGCCTATGGACATCATTCATTTCTTTCACAGAGATTTTACATTTCAAAAATCAAGTTCATAGACTTACCTGAATCTTGTGTTTCTTAATAGTCTTCTGACTGATCTCTGCTGCCATCAAAGCCTCCTATATAATACAATAAAAATGACATCCAAAGCAACTATTCAAAACTTCTGTAGAAATAGGTGTAGAGTTGCCTTTGTTTTTTTGTTTCTTGTTTGAAAGCACTA
The DNA here is from genome assembly GCA_034509955.1 of Urosaurus nigricauda. Classification (NCBI taxonomy): domain Eukaryota; kingdom Metazoa; phylum Chordata; class Lepidosauria; order Squamata; family Phrynosomatidae; genus Urosaurus; species Urosaurus nigricauda. The sequence goes on along the minus strand of JAOEGL010000006.1, from coordinate 63,796,248 downwards.
GAACATTTAATGTCATGGTCGAATGAACAGCTTTGAATTCATACTCAAACAAAAGCAATTGTTAAACAAACAAAAAAGGAGTTTGGCCTCCATCTGTGTTCACTCCACATTAGTATATCGGGATCAAATTTCAGAAGGATGGCACCACATGAAGTGCAATCACAGGAGTTCATTTTCTAACAAAAAACTGTACTAGAAAGACACCTGTCAAAAAAGGAACCTTGATTTGTTTTCTTAGTGCTCAACTAAGAGAAAGAATAAATCTCTGACTAGTAGGAGAATGATTTTCCATTACGTTTAATTTGTGGCTCTTCCACTAAAGCTACTCTGTGTGTGCAGAAACAGAGCTGGCATCTTGCTATCCAAAATGAAAAGTGAAAGCTTAATGTGGGTTACAACACAAGCTATTCCCTGTCTATTAAACCTTAAAGGACTTTTGGCAGAATATACTCAAAAGCCTTTGGAGTCCAGGGGAATAGCACTTCATGCATCCTGATGTACAACATGGACTAACTAACATTTACTCCTCTGGAAAAAATGAAATTGCATAGATTATTGCAGAGTAAAACCAACAGAAGATTGTCACAAATTGGGTACACAAGTATGTGTTCAACTCCCTTTCTTTACTAGCATGTATTCACAGCACAAGGAAACTCACAGTTTCCATAACAAAACTCCTTCTTAGCTACCATAGTGTTTTCCATAGTAAGACAGATAGCATTAAAAGACACAGAAACCGTAGGTTCTCCATTCCCAGGTTTCCTGTCCTTAGTGAGTGAGAACTCAAACACATGACTCAATAAACTTCAAGTGCTAATATGCTGGCTGGAATTCTGAACTAAAGACACAATATATGTGCAAATTCTAAATTCTAGCAATTTGTTACACCAACTCAACAAAATAACTGAAACTTCTTTCATATTTATTTTGATTGCTTTAATCTTACTACACTAAAACCTTCTAAGTACCCTTTAGACTAATGAACTGTGAAAAAAAATTCAAGTGCCTATTTTATTTGTAAAACAAATAATTTTTACAAGCATTTGACAATATTGTTGGTAATGTTGCTAAACATTTTCAGAGGCTCAGAATGGAACAAAACCAAAGACTGTATGCAATCTAGATATAAATAATGATGTGGCACTGGGTTCTTCACCATCAAGAGCTTGGGATAGTATGACCCATTCAGCAAGCCTGAATCTTTAAAAATACAATAAAAAATAATGCATTTGAATGCAATCAGAACACTTAAGCAGTTAAAAACAAGAGATTCTATCAGTTATTTTTATTGCACTGACAAGATTTAAATAATGAAAAAAAATTACTTCATATTTCTTCTTCTCTAAGAGCCATTCAATATGATCGTCCTGGTCACGTTCTTTAGCCACAACAACATCTCTTGGACTGATGATATAAAAAAGTGATTCACCTTCTGAATACTCTGTAAAAGATAAATGAACAATTTAAACTATTTCCCACTAGATATAATTTTACAGTATATTCTTCCTAAGGATGAAACAATGATATGGTGTTAATTCTCACTGAATGCAACTATTATGGATACTTTGTGCATTATTAGATTAATAATGCATTTTGTCATTATTTAAATTCATCATGTACACTGCCAAAAAAATAAATTAATTATTACATCAGAAAAAGAGAATATAAATTAGCACCAATTACAAACAGGCTTAAGAGACTAGGAGCCATTAAACTGGCCTAATAGGAAAGATAGGGATCAGTTCTGCCTCTAAAAAGATTTTGATAAATCATAACTCCAAGTTTTTTGAGATGAAATCATACAGTAACATTTAACACCCTGACAATGAAGACCAGCACTGGGCAGATTATGACTCTCCAGGGGCATTTTGTGTCTCCCTGGCTGCTGACAGACTCCCCAATGTACTTGAATCCTGCATATCCATGCACCCCAAATATAGGGAATACTGCCTCAATGGCAAGAATCAGCCCTGAAGCCAAGTGGCAAAATGCAAAGAGCCCTCCTCCCAAACTATGTAATGCAGCTGTAACCAATTGAAACCAGAAACTTGAAGTCGCTTCTGGTTTTGTTGTAGGCTGCTTAACAGCCTGGTTTGAGGCAGATGCCCTTCAGAGGGTATAGGGATGAAAATGGCCCCCTGCATCTTCCACTGTTGTCCATGCTGCTGTAGCCAATATCCCTAATATCCATCACAATGCAGTGCCATAACCATTACAGAATTCTGGCCCACATTACAAACTAACAAACAAAACAATACCATGACAAATGGCTGAAATTACTGAAAACCTCTCACCTAAGCAATAATCTCGGCATTCATTTTCCTGGAAGCGTCTCACTGTGAGCGCATCAGAAGAGATTTCCTCACAAGATTCAGGAAACGGCTGAATTATATCAAGCCTGGGTCGGGCACAACATTCTGTTTCCTGGGAAAAGGAAGCCATGCTCAGTATCAAAGCAAAGGATGTGTGATATACCTCTTAATACAGCTGAAAAGAATATTTGAATTGTATCCTTTTGAAACTGAGTTATTTGTCTACACAAACAGCCAGTAAACAATTGTCTTACACAGTGTCAGCCAAAGAGTCCATTTAGCCAAATGCTATCTTTACTCTGACTGACAGGATTTCTCCAGGGTATTGAGCAGATGCCTCATGCTGCTACCTAAAAAGCTCTTTCCTTTTGCCCTGGCTATAGAGCAAACAGCTGAAATGTGTGTAGTTTGGAGGGGGGGGGAGGCTGCTTGAGATGAATGTTTATGCTATAAGTCAGACGAGAAGCCCCTGGGGCTTGTGACTGCCAGTCCCCGATGTAGACTGCACAGTCTTTGTACTGGTTTCCATGCTGTCGGCACCTAATATAGCCACAGAAACATACAAGTGCCATTTGCATTGTAATGACCATCTTGATTATTGTAAATAAGCTCAGCATCAACTTTGAATAACCTGTTACTAGGTGGAAATCTCCTCCTCAAGCCTTTGGCATAACATCAGCTAGTGAAAGACAACAAGAAACCATCTGTTGCCATGCTGAATTTACAGAAAGATGTGAGATATACTTGAGAGTGCATGAGCTCAAGGCTTACTGAGACTTGTTCCTACTTTTGCCTGTAACACGAAGCCATAGTTTAGTACAACTTATATGAACACAAAGTAGTTCAGGTATGGTCCTTGTAAAAAAAGTCTTGATGTTCAGTAAGTAGCAGATGACAGAATGCTTTTGTTCATGACAGATCACTCGTGTGAATTCGTGATTTTAAATGTTTTGGTTTTTCCATACTGTAGCTACGGAGATTATATGTACTAAACAAGACTTCCCTAACTTGACACTCTCAAATGGAAGTTGTAGTTCAAAATATTTGCAGGGCACTAGGTTGCCAAAAACTGCTCAAAATAGTTACAACCTAATGAAATCTTCATAAGTTTTGTTTCTGACTATTAGGCAGCATCAACAGTTCTGAAAAAGATTCCAGGGTAAAATTCCAAAGGGTAAAACATTCTGGGGGATGTAAATTATTGACACCCACTCGATAGAATTACTTTTTATTAGTTACACCCTATTCTCTTCCCAGGCACCTATTTATCAGCTTCATCCCTGTCTTCATGTAGTAGCTTGCTCCCCCACCCCAGACTCACTCAGAGAAAGGAACTGCAGTATTAGTTCTCCAGGGAGAAGCTGCACAAGCACCTTTGTTCCTTTCTTTAAAATAATAGAAAATAATAATCTAGCTGTCCTGCAAGAGGGCCAGAAGCTGACCCTATTGATTTCAATAGATTTGAGCGTTACCTTGAGCCAACGGCATTTCATTGCCTAGCAACAGTGTGCACCCAGTTGCTCAGGGTTACTATAGCAATGGCTGTCTAATGCCAGTTCACTATCAAGGAGATGATCAAGAGCATCTGCCACTCTTAAGGCTGTAACTACAAGGGTTTTCCCTCTTCCTCTCCCCTTCTTTCTTTCATTTTATATTGCAAAACTAATGCGTCATGAAGAATCCAGAGTCACCACTCCATAGAACTAGAGATCCAATACATCCTTTGTCTATGTGTGCACATTTAACTAAGACAATGGTACCAAACAGTTGCTCTTCTTGCATCACTCACACCAACTATAAGGACTTGTCCAATCATCTTTACATGTGATATTTAAAAGAATATGTTAGGTCAACACATCTCTCTTCAATTTAAGCTTCAATTCCTGTTTATCCACACACAAAAGATTAATGACACATAGGGACAAGGTAAGCATTGTTGAGCCATATTAACATAGGATGCCCACCACTCATCCCTGGTTCTGCTCCTGCTCTTCCTCCCTGTCACTGCCTATTCAGCCTGCCTTCTGCAACCAGCTAAACAGTGACAAAAGATGAGGCATATCCCCACTTGCCTCTGGGCAGTTATGCTAATGTTTTATTTATTTATTTATTTATTTATATTTATTACACCGGTGGCCCCTTTTTCATTTGGGGTGCGACTACCAGGGTGAGAAATGAGGGAATCCCCTCTCCAATGGGAATTCTGCACCCCCATGAAATTTTCCTTCATGCCCCAAACTTCTAGCATTGTAGTCATTAAGAAATTGAAAATCATTCACACCTACAATTCTTATATTTGGTTTCTTCAGTTTCCCCAGTAACTCTGGCTATCCCCTTTCTTTAAATGCCTAAACTGTATTTCAAAATACTCAACTAAAGTTTTAAGTTACTGCAACGCTATAAATTTGGGGATTAAAGAAAATTTCACTGGGGAAAAATTATTAATGCTCCCTTAGCTACACACCTGTTTTCTTTCAAGGTACTCAAGGAATAACCCATCATTCTTTCCTCACTCACTGTATCTTCAGAACAAATCTGTGAGGTATGTTAGGCTGAGATAGGGTGACTGGCCCAGGATCAGTGAAGAAAGAGCAGGAGGAAGAGGAGGAAGAGGAGTACCACCACCAGCAGCAGCCATCTGGCTATTTACAGGTGTTTCATTGAAAGAGGGGCAAACCTTTATTTGACTTTTAGTTCCCAATGTGTAAAGAGTTTGTGGCTCTGTCAAAGCTAAAACTGCATTGTAATCTGGAAAAGAAGGTAAATTGTACTCTGCCAACCAGTGAAAAGCTGCTGCTTTATAACCAACAAGCAGCTGCACACAAACAAAATAGCCATTGGGTCTATTTTACAGGCTATCTAGATCCCTCTATTTCTGCCGCTCCAAAGAAAGCTTCTTGCTTGGCACATCTGTACCATGCAAGGAAGAAAAGTAGCATCTGCAGAGAATCACTAACGGTTGCTGGTTTGTTAGCATTTGGAGATTGGCTATAAAGGGACTTTAATGTCTAATGGTATGAGCTGTTAAAGTCTTAAATTGTCTATACACCTCTTCAAAAACAAGTCCTACCAGGGATCCTAGTGCTCCCAAACATGTGTGCAGAAGACTATAATCAATAACTAGAGGTGTATCTCTTGCTCTTGTTAGTAGTGCAATGAATCTGTTTGAGTTTCAGTTCAAAGGAGCTATTCAAAGTGCTCAGTGTATACTGGGGAACAACTACCTTGGAATATAGAAACACTAGAGCAGACTCCCCATCACAGTGACACTGGGCCTATCTACATTTGAGGTTTTTTGGTTTCAGTTATTCTCTTTTATATATAAAAAAAATACTTACCGTCTTCTCTGAAATCTCCTTTACATATGACAATATGACAAGCTGATCACATAGTGGTGCAATCCCACTGATGAAAAATTCAGTGTTGAACTGGGACACTGAGAACAGAAAGGTGGTGAGGGGAGAGGCTTTAGCATTAATCCAAAGTACTATTGTGCTATCATTACAAAGAACATTTGATGGCATTTCTAGCATGAAAATGAATGCTATAATTCTACTCTCATTTGTGCTAGTAACACCCCTAAGGGAACCAATCAGCATTCACCTTACTTTAGTTTTCTGTGGGTTTTTTGGGCTATGAGGCCATGTTCAAGAAGAGTTTTTTCCTGTCATGTTGCCACACTTGTTTACTTTAAGGGTTACTTCCTTCCTGTTGAAATTGTCCAGGTGTTTATAGACTTCAATGGCTTCCCTGTGCATTTTGACCTGATAGTTGTTGGCACGGTCCAGAATTTCAGTGTTTTCAAACAGCATTTTATGCCCAGGATGCTTTATAATGTATTCTGCTATTGTTGATTTTTCTGGCAGACCCAATCTGCAGTGTCTCTCATGTTCTTTGACTCGTGTTTGAACACTGTGTTTGGTAGTCCCTATGTAGACTTGGTTTAGTACAGAGACAGCTTCCTTGGAACTGGATGGAAAAGAGTGGTAGAGCTGGGAATCAACTGCATACTGGTGACACCCAACTCCAAAACTCTGGATAACCTCTCCCAGTAGTTTTATGTAGATGCTTGAATAGCATGAGGGAGAAAACTTAGTCCTGAGGGACCCTGCAGGCCAAAGGCCATGAGGTCAAGCAGGCATCCCCCAGCACCACTTTCTGAATTCGCCCCTCCAAGAAGGATTGGAACCACTATAGAACTGTGGCCCCATGTCCTAACCTTGAGAGGCAGCTCAGAAAGATATCATGGCTGATGGTATCAAAAGCCACTAATAGGTCCAATAGGGGCACACTCCTCCTGTCCAGCTCCCTGCATAGTTCATCAACCAAGGTGACCATAGCTATCTCTGTCCCATAGCCAGGCTTTCTTGTTACAAGCTCTTTATCCAACCATCAACTCTGCTGAGACCAACAAAACAATTAATCTACATTTGTTAAGTTGGTGAGCACTGATCAGTATGAGTAGCATCATGTTAATGTTCTCCTCTTCCTTCCTTGCCTTGGTGAAAAAAATTACATCAATACCCATTCACCAAACAGTATGCCTGTGGATGTTTATGGATCCTTATGAACAGAGTCATACATATAAAGCTATTATTTTATATGGCAAGGACAAATTATTGATGAACATTGTGCAAAGTTGTAAAACTGGCTAGAACAGAATACAAACAAGGCATTTAAAGGATGATCGAATGGAGGGATGCTCTTTGCCTATATTTCTGTTTGGTGTAGGTCCATCCTTGTTAGCTAACCAGTTCTCAAAGCATTTGATATGTAACATTTTTGTCAACAATAACAAAAACCTAAATCACCAGATATCATTAACTGCACAGTAACAGTATGAAGAATCAGAGGCAGGTGATCCTGTACAATACAAGATTCTTAAGCAAGATGGTATCAAAAGTAATCTCTATTAAGACATGGATAAATGGCAACCTCCTCTCAGTCTCATTCAAGCCATGTTTAAAGAAACGATGTTCACAGCATTCAACAGAGCTGGAATGCTGTGATCTGAAACCAGAACGGGAAATCTCAAACAGATTGTTAGCAGCTAAGTGAGATAAAGCACTGATCCTCAAATATGTAAGGAATACTGTGGGCTGGAAGAGAGAAGATAAAGAAGCTGTCTCCACAAATACTCCACCCTTATAACATGTGCCTGGACAGATTTATGACAGTATAGATCTTTTTCTTCCCACCTCCCCTTCCTGTGCACACTCCAACTTCTGCTATTCCCAGGGTATGCCTAAAGAATATGCTTAAATAGCATCAAATCATCCATCCCTGGGCTAGAGTCCACACTGCAACTGTCCACTTGTCAAGAAGGTCACAACCACTTTCTGACAGTTGTTTTAATGGTGGTAGTAACCAGACAGCCACATTTTAGGTACCATAGTAACTCATCATGTTTACACACAAATGTAACCAAGACAGAACACACCATTACCCAAATGCAGCACTTTATAACCATCACAAGAAATGCACTCATATATCTACAGAAATGGGTTACCAGATTTTGCCTTTTATCACCAGCTTCCTACCTAAAATTGTTTGAAAAACTTGCTGAAGTGTTCTTCATACAGTGAATTTATGCAAACACTCATTTTTGGAGACAAACCAAAACACAAAGATGATGCAATTTTAACATCTATTGGTGAAAAGTTATGGAAAATATGCTATGCCCATACCAATTTCCACGTAGCGACTTGGTAGGTCTCGCATTTCACTTGCATGCCGTTCTTTTACTGAGCAAATCTATAAAATAAAATCACCCTATTAATTAAAGGGGGTTGCTTGCCTGAAGAAATACTGCAACTTGTAGGCATAGGCAAATGTGAAGGTTACAATTTCCATGAAGATGGCATTTTAAGAAACAGAGAGAGCAAAGAACTTAAAATGAAGCAAAGCAATATCTTAGGTAACAATGACATTTTGGATACATTTTCATTTAAATATAACATTAATTTTGCTTTCTGATTTTTATCTGTTTTCACTTATTTCATTCGATTAAATTGCAATAAGTTGCAATAAAGTCAATAATGAGAGAAATGGATACATGGGTTAATCTGTTGCAGGGAGCATACACCTGTGTGGCACCCTTAAAACTTGACAGATTTTTTTATAGCATGAATTTTTGAGAATTACCATCCGATGCATGGAGTATAATCTTAGAGCTTTAGATATATATGCAAAAGGTTCATTCTTAAGGGTGGAATCAGAGAGAAATAGGAATGCAGAAAGAGACTAGTTACATTGACAATTACCAAATGTATATCTTCCACTTGGAAAGAAAATTCTACTTTATCAGTGCAATTGAGGAAGGAGAGATTTTTGCTTAGAAGTACTGATGCATCCAAAATCTTGATAGTCTTTAAGGTGCCCTGTAAAACTCCTCATTTTCATTCTTACTTTTTTTTTGTACAGAGTCAAACCTCACCCCCACACCACCACAATACACAACATGTTTCCAGTAGTCATAATTCCAAGTTAACATTATAAGTAACAGAATTGTAGGGACATAATTTAATTCTTTTGAGGGTTGCCTTTGGCTTTGTGATGCAGAAGTTTTATTACAGTATGTATATCCTTAACATATTTACTCAGAAGTAAGGTCCACTGAGTTCAATAGGAATTGCTCCCAAGAAACTATTTGTAGGATTTCATTCTTAGAAAGGGGCTTTTAAGAAATTCATTTAGACTCTTTTAACTTTCATTCTTGTGGCTGCTTTGCTGGTACTTCTGGAAAACAGTTGCTGAAACCCTGCATTCACCATCCTGGTCTAGATTTCACTAGCCATTGAAATAAGGCCAGATGAAAATCAGTTGCTAAAACATTCATACTAAACACTTCCTGACTAGATTAGGAAGAGTTAATGAATTTCACAACTCTAACTTAACAGCTCTCCAAGCGCATCTCTTAAAGACAAAGAAAGGACAATCATCCCACAGCCTTGCAAACTGCACACGCTCAGAAAAATCCGTCTGACCACTGGGCATTTGTCATTATTCCTTCTTATGAAGGTCAGCTCAATGACATTTCTATGGCAGCAGGAGTCCTCTACACAGTAGTCAAATCAAATTCCTTTCTTTTTTTCTCCCTATCGCCTTCGCTTTTCAGAAATAATCCTCTGTTTGTCTGTGATAGCAGCAAGCATTTATTACAAAGACAGGTAATTGTACCTTTACTGAATTTCCCCAGCCAATAATCAGTGTTAAATTATCTTTCCAGCAAAGGCTGCAGGGATACATATCAGGACGAAGGCTTATATCGTCTCGGGGCACGTTGGTGATTCGTTGCTTTGCAATCACATCAAGTATCTTCACACCCTGGAAGAAATATACAGTAAGAGAATTCAGTGTGGCACCTCATACACAAGACCAAAGTCCAGCTATATCATATCACAGATTATACCAAGGTGGTGGCATGGTCCTACTGGCAAGCACAGAAAAGATCCTGGAGATGGGCATGGAACTGGAGCCATTTGGAGGGAAATGCTTGTATCAGTCTGTCTGCTCTATAATTTTGGCTGAAAGTACAGGAGTGACTAAAGCAGGCAGGCGGCAACAACTTAGGGGCTTTCTAGATTGGCAAAAAGAAGTGTGTTCATGGCTGCATGAAACTCTAGCCTTTAGATGAGAAAAAGGGAAAGTGTGTCATGAAAACGCTTTTTTTGTGTTTTGGGGGAAAAGAGCACCTTTAAAAAGGTGCTGGTTTTCCCAGCTTCTTTTTTTAAAACTGCAGAACAGCACAGCTCCATCTAAAGGCTGTGGTGCAGCTGCTAAGCATTAAGGAAAAGCCAACTTCATGTCACACTTTCCTGCCAATCTAGAAAGCCCCATAATCTCTGCAGGCACAGTTTAGCATGGGAACCTACATATGCACAGAAACTTTCATGCTCAAAACTTATACTCTCAAGAATATTACAATACTTCCTACAAAAAATGCAAAAGAATATATTGAGCTTCCTGTCATTTTTTAATTTTATTTTATAGAATTGTTGCAAATTATTAAAAGTTTGCTGCTGATATCCCATAAAATGCTAAGAAACCAATCTCCCACTCCGTTGTCTACCCCTACTCTGGAAATTCAGCTACAAGCTCTTGAGGTTCTTGGTATTATCTGTGTCACTGGCATCTTTTCCTCAGCGTGACACAATTAAGGTATATATTCTTCATGCATCCTCTGGGAATATGTGTGACAGTTGAAGAATCAACTCTCATGGGAGGTAACACAGAATAATAATCAATGCTTGAGAGCATCATGCAGAAGCCACAAGTTATAGCAATACAACACACACACGTTATGTATCTCTGTCTCTGTGTGTGTGCATGCATACACATGCTGAAGTAAACTTAACACTTTCACCTGAGAATAAACTGTAAGTGGCTTTCAACTACAATGTATCCTAACATTTAACAGCTCTATATAGATCCCACATCTAAACAACATTGGTGGTTTTCTGTTACATTTCATCAACTTTGTTTTAAAAAGTGATACAAGCTACCAAATAGGAAATACAGCTTTTGTGGATGATGTTCTTTTTAAGAAGCTCATCTCTTTCTCATTTCCTACACAACATCTATCTGTTTCATCTTAAGGCTGTACTGCTGTTGAAAGGATGCTGTATTTCCTAGCCCCAAACTATAATCTTTTGCTGCTGAGAAGAAGTGATAGCTAATTTCTTTCTAGTTGTTATTAATATGTTGAATGTAGCTGCATCCCACACTGGATGCTGAGCAAGCCTTGCTAGAGTCTTGTAGTTTATTCTTTGCTTCTGCTCACCAGAAAGTGAAACTGAACTCAAGCACAAAGCAGATAAGAGGAGATATGCAATTAATTGGACCACAGCAAGAGGCACCAATTTTAGTTAAAATAGCAAATTCAGCTGTGCTTTTTATATAAAAGCCCCTTACTATAAGAAGTCTAAATCTGAGTTCTTTGCTGATTAACCTGCTAATGTCCCCTTTCAATACCATTAATTATGTTTGGATCAAATATTATAACCCACCTTTATTCTTGGTGGCTCAGAACAGATAATAGTATCAACAGTATGAAATAGAGCCTGACTTGCTCTGTACATTTTTAGGCTGCACTTTTCTTACTATTTTTAATACAATTAAATATGCTATATTTTTCATATGCAACAACCATTATCACTCAAGTGGTCGTTAGCAAATAGACAGTAATAAACACAAAACTGAGCCACTTTAATCACCAAGACAATTAAAACATTTGCAAATACTGCAATAGCATGATACTAGAGACGTAGGTCCAAAAACACACTGCAGAAATAATCCTGTTTGAAACCGCTTTAACTGCCCTGGCTCAAGGCTAAGGAATTCTGAGAACTGTAGTTTTGTGACACATTGAGCCTTCTCGGTCCGAATGCTCTGATGCCACCATAAACTACAATTCCCAGGATTCCCTAGCATTAAGCCAGGGCAGCTAAAGCGGTATCAAACTGGATTATTTCAGAAGTGTGTTTTGGACCCTGCTCACTAACTTAAATGAAGGCAACTTTGTAATGCCTACCATGTTATTGGCCCAAGCAATCAGGTTTCCTCTCCATTTGACACTTCTTATATTTCCCTCTCCTTCATGTAAGACAGATGGTTTCCACCTGTTCATCCATGTCTTTTCATATAATAATAACTAGAAGGAAAAGTCACAAAATACAGCAATATTTGAGAAAGACAGGCACAAAAGGAACAATTTTACATATCAGTAATCTATACATTGCTTCAGATGGGGACAATATGGTGGTAATAAAAATGTGACTGACAAGCAAAAGTTTCTATTTTTTTAATGAATTAAAATCTGCAAGGAACAATGTGTACTAATTTTCAAAGGATGACAAATAAAAACATGACATTTTCATTTCAATATAAGTAGAGAAGTAGATTTGATAACATAGTGCTGGCTTTGCACATAACTCTAAGCCACAATTTTGTGCTTTGGGCTTCTGTGCTCATCACACTCAACTTTTCTAGACAGGGCAGCAAAGAGATCAGAAGTTTTTGTTTCTATTTTCAGCTAATTGCAGTTCAATCAGAATCTTGAGACATCATGGTTTACTGTCACAAGCCAGCATCATTAACCACAATTTGAAGATGGCTTGATTCAGTAACCATATTCAATGCTAATCATTTTGCCTAGATTCAGATAAAACAAGAAACTAAGATTAACTGAAAATGGAAGCAAAAGCTTCCAATATCTTACTCATGACTCTCCTGGAGAAGCAGGAAAGGGGTTGCTCATGAGCCTGATATATGTGTACAGACACTAAACCATAGTATGAATGCATCCATAGGCTGGGATGACTAGTTGGTCTGTCACCACAAAGATTGTGATTCCTTGCTTGATTTTACATCTGCTTGTCTTGCAGCTGCTGTGAGTGAAATAGGAGCTCTCCGAATGCTAGACCTTCTCTCTTCAGAGGTCTGGCACCAGCAAAGCTCTCTTTTTTTGGACTCAGACCAGATGTGAGGAGAGTGGTGCTAAACTCAGGAGCAGGGTGATTTACCCACAGCAGTGGATCCACGAAGTGCTCCTGGTCAAAGGATTGTGTGAGGTGTAACATCCGATTTGTACTCATTTTCCCTCTTATAGCTATATCCCTTTCCGTTCTACAGAGTCTCCCTTTTTCTCAATCAACAGACATTTGAAGATAAATAGATACAAGGGGGTATCATAAAGTTGTAATTATCACCTTTAAAAAGAAATTGACAGAACGTTTGTTTTGATCTGTAGTTGTTAACTTATCTCTATGTAGTCACCATCCAGATTTACACATTTTCCCCAGCGTTTCTTGACCCTCCAAATACCATTTTTGTAGAAGTCTGCAGATTGCGCCTGACAAGGATTTTACACTTTAGTCACTTCTGGCACAGCCAGTCACAAAAATAAAGGATGCAATGAGCTGATTTTCTCAGCAACGTGTACTTAGGGAGCAATGATGAGACTGACAAAATTTCATCAATATGCCATAATAATGTCCGGGTGATAATTATTACTTTACGATACCCCCTCGTAAGGTGCAATCTGCAGACTTCTACAATATCAGGTATTCGGAGGGTCAAGATACGATAGGGAAAATGTGTAAATCTAGATAGTGACTACATAGAGATAAGTTAACAACTACAAGTCGAAACAAACTTTCTGTCAAATTTTTTTAAAGGTGATCATTAAAACTTTACAATACCCCCTCGTACGGATACAGAAACATATAGAAAACAACTATTACTTGATTGTTTTAAAAATCCATTGTAGGTAAGAGGCATGCAGAGTGCCTATTTTATATATATAGCCACAAGAGGGCGCCAGAGGACAAATAGTTGAAATAAAACCATTTGGAAACAAACTTTAAAATTAGTCACTGCTAGTCAGATTAAGGAAATTCAATAAACAAAATGCTGCATTGTAAAAGGTTGGTAGCCCACTTTACACTACGGTTTAGCTGAAATGCCCAGAGCTAATCAGATGAGTTCTATTGCGTTCAACAGAACTACATTTCATCCTGCACCACTAAATGGCATTATGTTTATACTTTAGATTAAATAGATTGTGGACTGGATTAATTGAAAAGAAGATAGGAAATTATTAAATTAAATAATCTGTGTACTGGCAGGATAGATGACTACTTCAGCACAAACTACACAGAGACACCATGCCATACAAAGGCAGGCAAAATTTTCTAGAAATCTGTAATTTTAACACTCCATTTTATTTCTAGTAATGTTAAGGGTTATGCCTAATTTTCATTAGTGTGTCTGTTTAAATAAGTATCATGTATGTAATCCTAGGGGCCATTTGTTAAATGTCATGATCTTTTGAATATTAAATGTGCTAAGAATCTTTCTGCACTAACACTAATTGAGAAATTTTATTTTATGTGCTTAGTGCAAGACAACTCATATATATATATTCTAGTGCAAGATAACTTGTGATAGGCAAGAAAGATGTATCAAATTCTACACGCATAGGAGCAGAGAAACATTTAACTTACATATCAGGAATTACAGGAAAGTCTTTTCCAAGTAAACTGTCAATTCCAATATACTTAGACATCATAAAGCAGCTGAATACTAGTGCTAGGAAGAGCTGATCAGAATTTTTAGCTTGATGATAACTGCTGCTCTGCAAATTTCTTTATAAAATAGTTGGTAGAATAAGAAACTGATTATATTATTCAAATCAACTAGATGCAAAAATCTAAAATGGGTGGTAAGCTATACGTTTTTCTTGTAGTAAACATTTCTGCTTGAGCGACTTCTGCTTCCCCAGATGTTACCGGATTAGACTCACATCAGCCCTAGTCTGTATAGTCAATAGAAAGATGGAAGTTGTACAACAATATCTGGAGGGCCAAAAGTCTAGAGGGTTGAAATAGTAAAAGACAATTTTTTAGAGAGAAAAAGAGGACTTGGAAGACATGTTTGAAAGTTTTAGAGATATTCTCCTGTGCTGGATCCCTCTTTGGAGATTACACTTTAGAACCACTGCTTTGTTTTTTCGTAAGGTTACTAGTAAAAGCCTGAGGATAAGCCAAAGTTGTTACATACTGAACTGGGGACTAGAAGAAAGACTTTCATAATTTTAACTTCTCAACCATTCTAACACATTCTAACAGAAAAATTTGAAAGTTATATTCCACCCTGTAAACCGTAACATATACAAATTCAAATATCCTGTGAAGTGCAAAACAAATTCCAGACTTGGAACCATATTCAGAATATCAAATACATCTATTTTGCATAACAAAATAATGACAAATCTCTAAAATAAAAATAAAATAGAAAATGAAAGCAGTTTGTGTGTTTGTACTTGGGTTACTTCAAACTAATTCAAATTCAAAGTTCTCCCAAAGGTATATGTATTCATATGAGAAACACAAATATTAATATTTGTTAAGTTATATTTGTTTCTGCTCTATTCATCATTAAAGCCAATAAAATCAATAGGAATATATTATTCTGAAGAAGTATTAATAGGGTATATACATCTTTGTGAAGTCAACTGGAAATGAAAACAATGGCTAGCATTGCAAGAGTTTGCTTACAATGGAATTTAATTTAATTGGTAAATTTTATTTTTACTTGGGGCAACTGCTATCAGATTCCACATCAAATTCTTTTTATACCTAACAAACCACCAAAACACAGGCAGGGTTGTGATTTCCTTCTAAGGTACCTTTGCACAAGCCTCTTAACCATTCAGAAGAGGATTTTCTGAAGTTTCATTTGTTCTGGGAGTCCTGAAACCAACAGCATGCTGGTTTCTCCCAGGCTATAATACGGTTTTTTTTAAACATGATTAAAAAGAAGTTCTGGTAAAATAAAATCATGTATACTAAAATACAAACAAAAATCTCTCTACTATTAAGACACAGATTTATAACAGTTTTAAACTCCACCTTATTAAGTAATTATGCTGTGTTAGGTACTGTATATGATATGAGAGTTTGGGAAACGCATGCTGGTTGTGGGCGTCTGGGAGAAGTAGTTCAAAAAAGTAACTTTCCCAAACTCTGCTGCAAGAATCCTAGCCAGCTCTGCAGCATGAAGAATACTTAAGGCAATGTAAGATATTTCCACTGCGTCCAGTCCATCAAGAATTTTGCCTTAAGAGGGAAAAATCTCCAGAGTAACTTATCACTCAACAAGATGATGTGCCAGACCAGAAACACTGTCTGCCTTTCCCCAAAGAAGCAATTGAATTACTACTTATTGCAGTATTATCCAATTGGTACTATAGCAGAAAAGGATTTCCACTGCCCCTTTTGAAGTTCAACAAATTCAAGCCTCATTTACTCATCAAAAGCCAGCTGAAGAGACTTCATCTTCATCCTCCTAGAAGGAATGGAAAGCCATTTCATTTAAACTAGCTTTTAGTTATTTGGTAATTAGGCAAGAATGCCACAATTTGAACCTCATTGGTTGGGGTGGTATTTTTCATTTTTCTTTCCCTGGATCTGTCTTTCAGGCCTTATGTATTAAATTGTGTTGGAAGATGTAACCTGTCATACTGATCCTAAGGAAAAGGCACTCCACATGTGAGAACGATAATCTGTAACAAAAAAGTTGACAAAATAAAGTTGATCTTCTGTATCCATGGATTCGGCATTCATGAACTCAACCATCCACAGCTTTAAAATATTATTTTAAAAAAATCCAAAAAGCAAACTTTGATTTTGCCATTTTATATAAGGGACACTACTTTACTACCCCATTGTATATAATGGGATTTGAGTTTCCATGGATTTTGGTATCCATGGAGGGACCTGGAACCAAACCCCAGTGAATACTGTAGTCTCTTAGCCCACCAAGCCCTAAATTAAATCTCTTTGTAGCAAGTAGTAGCAAGTACATTTCTATACCACTTATCAGTGCATTTGAGCACTCCCTAAGCAGTTTACAAATGTAAGCTAATTGCCCCCAGTAAGATGCCACAAGATTGTGCACATATATCAAATATGGCCACCCATCTCAGGAGTAAGATGGGGTATACATTAAATTAATTAAGTAACTAATGGTGATAACTCTGGTTTTGCTTTACAGGGATTCTGTAACAATAAATAAGGTAATGTATGTGGGGGTTCTTTAAATACTTGAAGAATACTGTATAAATGTTATATATATTATTGTCTAAAATTATTGTTTTAAGATAAATTAAGTAGCTTCTGTATTACCGGGAACAACTGTTACAATAACAGACTCTAAGATATGAGCAGATGACACCACCACCTTAAAAAAATCCCATATTGCTAATTTAGCAGCAATAAACTCTATTCTCCAGACATTTACTCAAACCTTTTTCTCTCTTCTGTACTATATAGCCACCTTGAGACTGAAAGAAAAGGGAGCTTATAGCAATTTCCAGAAGCAGCTATCCACAGAGCATATTTTTCTTAAAAGCAGTTGGTTAATTTATTTAGTTCATTTCCTACAAGCCTATAATATTGAATTGTCATTATCACAATACTGACAGCGATTTAAGCTCAACGGGAGCTAAGTACAGAACGAAGAAAAGCTGTTTTCATGAGAGGGATGTTTTCCTCTCTTCTTGGCTAGAGAAAGTATTTTAGGGCTTTATTTCCCATAAATCCACATCCAGGCAGTCAGCATTCTCAGTACTTATATTTCAATAGCAGCAGAAGCAGCAGCAGTAGCAGCAGTAGCTGCTGTTGTAAAACCACTTCCTTGGCAATACACTTCATTCTCCTATCTGTTTTCAGCCGGTAAATCTCTGTAATGTTTTCTTACAATACAGCTATACTTAAACCACATGTCACACCAACACTTGCATGTATAGTGGGAGCATTTCATAGCTAGCATAACACAAGCTAATGACAGCACGGTCAATGTTGTTTTTATCATTCTTCCCACTGCTGGCACCTAGAGGTTTTGACACATTTACCACGCTTTTACCTGTTGGAGCATGTAACTTCTGAGCATTATAAAGTTTTGGCTTACAAGCACTGTTCCAGGAAATCCTGGTGTTCCTTAGAACTTGATCAAGCTGGGTATGTTCCTCGGTGGGAAGATAAACATCAGATAAGCTTCTCTGAAAGCCAGATCTTCACTGATCCTGCTCTTCTTCTAAGCTCAGAAAATTTCCCTTTTTGGACTACAACTACAAATTACAGTTGGAGAAACACAGACAGGATCAGGCTGATAGCCTCTTTTGTGTGGAGTCCCAGGAGTCATAGCAGAGCTAGTGTTTGATCTAATGGAGCTTGTCAAGCAATTAACACTAGTGCTAATTACTTGTAATCTCTGTCTTTAGAGTGCTCAGAAGGATCATTCATTCAGCTCCAGTGTCGGGAACAACATCAATGGAATGTAATTTAAATTGATCACTTTTCAAACCCTGCTTCCTTGAACAGAAATGTTGTATTCAGGAATGCTTATTAAAAGAACAACTCATATTCAGGCTGCAAAATGTATGTGATGTTACTTGTCACTACAGGGCACATAATCTGTTCTCGGCACTGTACTTCTGCCATGAGGAAACTCTGCAGAATTGCACAGAAAAATAGAAATTGGAGAGGTGAAATGTGGAAAACACTTCTCCATGTGAGTGAGAAGTTTAAGAAGCATGTGTGTGTAGGGTACCACAGATATGAGGTTGCCAATTCTTTTTCTTTTAGTGACAGTGCCTTGCACCTCAAAACACAGCTTCATTGGAGGTCGGTACCAGAAGGTGAAATCTAGAATGCACCTTGGCATAGGCTTCTGGACAGTGGCGGAGGCAGGTACTCATTTTAATCTGTTGTAACATAAACGACGAGTCTTTTAGCACTTTAAAGGCCAGTTCATGAAATATAGTCAGGAATAACTGCATTATTTACAGATAATTAAACTGGCATTACTGAACTTACATCCTCACTTTTTTGATCTTATTCATTATTTTTTGTTTAGGGTGTTTATGTACATTTAATACAGGATCTTCAGTACTGAAGATCAAATTCTACTCCTAGAATTTTCTCTATCTTGCAACAGAACAGCGATATTGAAAGGTTTTTACCTTCGTATATTGCATTGTTCATGCATCCAATTACATGTTCAAATCAAACATATGAACTAGCCATAAATCTTTACATATTAGACAATGCTCATTTCCACTTGGAGCAAAGTATAAAATTTGGTTTGTAACACAGGTATACACAAACATTTTCAAAGGCCATGGAAGCAGCAAGGTGGGTTACCACTGCCTATGAAGACTAGACAGATTAAGAGATGAGAGTCAAGGTAACAGGCAAGGAGCAGTTCAAGCAGAATAGTCTGAAGTTCCTACATCCCTGCTCTACCACATTCTTCTTGTCAGAGGTATAAAATATTTGCACAATGAATGAGTTGTCTTTATTTCTATTTCTTCATTTTATGTTCTGCCTTTCTCCCAATATGGTACCCAAGAAGGCTAGTGAGAAAAAAATTAGAGGAAGAGACAGACTCCCTTATTATCTTAGGGATCTTATTATCACTAATGTGATCTATTCCCTTACTTAGTTTCCTAAAACTTAAAACCATTATGATACCCCCCATTTCATATATTACAGAGCAGGATCTCAAAAATAAAGGAAATTTTGTGTTCTGGAATCTGTAACACTCTTGACAGTGAGTAAAAGGAATAGCTAGCATAAACTTTATGCTAGAAATTTCTGCTAAACTTTTTTCCCTTAAACTCGAATGTGCTACCAAATTATTTTATAATGACTTTTTTAAAATAAAAAAAACTTATAATTGTTTTTCCATTTTCATGGGGGTCCTGCACTCCCAACCCCAGCAAATGGGGGGAGCCAGCTTTTATATCTTTTCATGCTGAAACAAACAAACATGGCTATGTCTTTGAGTTCTGTGTCCTGGTATCTATCAGAAAAAATTAAAAAGTGGCAGGATGAAGAAAGAAAGCAACCAGGCACAATAAATTTCATCCCACATGGGAGGAGAAATGTGGTCACCAGTCACCAGATCCAGTTTTGATATAGCAGTGGGAGCTGGTCTCACACAATGATTCATTTAAACATTCTAATGGTCATTTGTTTTTAGACAGCAATTCAGAACTAGAAGCTATTGAGGCAATAAATGTGTATACGATTTAAGGTAAATCGTCCAATACCTGGATAGAGATTGCCATGGTATTTACTCTTACTTCACTTAAATGGGACCTCTCAGTATTTACTGACTGACATTTTACAGCTTACAAAGCAATCTGCCTTTCTTGTCTGGTACTCTTCATCTACCAACGCAATGCCAAACAGCTGACTACCCTATTTCTAAAAATGGACTGTGCTGCAAACAGCATCCTGACAATTTAATAATTTGTCAAAGTGATCCAACCAGTTATTATGAAGCACACACTGTGAGGTTCAGAGGTAAAGGTCAGCTACTTACTCACAAAGCAAAGACAAACTGGATTCGCCAACAGTAAAAAAAAAAGGGCAATTAAAAAAAGTCATAGCGGCAAGACTTTAGAACAAAAATACAAATTCTGTTGTAATACTTAAAACAACTGTCTGAAGTTTCAAAGATATGCTTTTGTTCTCCCAGCTTACTTGTTATATAACAACTCTAATTTTTTTTTGGCCTAAAAGATGTTCTTATATAGAAGTGATGCTTTGGGAAAGTAGATCTGCCCAGAAATATCAGCTAGTGAGGGGGAAACATCAGCTGACATAGTTTGGCCTTTATTAAACATATTCTGTGGTCACAAAGGCTCATGAAGCATGTTGTAATGTCAAACCAATGTTCTAAAAACCATTGACTGTGTATGACTAGCTAATAGGATGACTTAGATTAGTTAGAACCACAGGGCCTTTCCACTCCTTTACCATTCTAATATTTTTGGTAAAGTGCTACAGGGACAACTCCATTCCAGATTTATTACAGGATCCTTGAATAGGAAACTTGTTTCTTTAAAAACCAGTTTCTCTAAACTAACAGAGGATATGTGGCCCTTCAGGTACATTTGGACTGCAACTCTCAGTAATCCTAGCCTGCACAGCAAATTAGTGATAATGATAGGAACCATAATCCAACATATACCTGGAGGACCACACATCCCCCCTATCTCTACTGTGAAATGTTACTCAGAAGCTAAGAGTGAAGAGAATAAACGGAATAATTGTCAACAGAATTCATATGCCCTCAGTGCCTTATTGGTCAATATCTCTGCTACTTTAAATGGCACAAGAAAAGATTAATATATTCATTGAAAACTGACTTTGCAAAGCCATCAACAAAATTACATATGCCAGCAATGTGTATATATATTCTTTTCAATAATTTTCTCCTACAAAATTTACCAACATCTTTACATATGTCAATATTGTCAGGGCTTATACATGCATGTTTAAGCTACCTACACACAAGAGCAAGCTTTTTCCCCCAAATAAACTATGTTTTATCTAGATTATTTTTGCTAGTTTATCTCTCAGGATGACACTGATGTGCCTATACTGTGTAAATACAACATTTAATCTAACAGGTGAAAAAATGTGGGAGCTCTTTAAGGGTTAACTGAAGAACACCTTTATTTCAGCTTTTCCACCTTCATTTAGCAAGCTTTCACCCTGTTATTTTTTAAGATTAGACCCTCTTTTAAAGGTAGAAGGTTATGGCCTACAATAGCACTATTTGTCTTTTCTTCTTGCCTCAAAACTCCACTGGTTTCTTTGGCTGGGATGCCCTGTTATTTACAATGTATTATTATTGTAGGGTTACCATCACCTGCCAAGTGCTCCATTCAAAACTTACTATACTTAATTGCAGTGTGAAAGGGACAGGGATGGTTCAGTTAGTTAGTACCATACCCATCGGTCAAAAGGAGATCACGGTTTCTACTAAACAAGAGCCTTTGAACAATGTATATTGTTTATGCTCACAACAGCAATTCATATTTGGATATAGTCATATAGTCTCAGGTCAGAGACAAAACACTACATCAAAAAATCTCATGATTATTATGCTTTCATTCAGCAGTATAATGGCACCTATTGTACTATTACTGTATGCAGTAATATCAGGATATGCTCAAAGGTAATTTTTCCTCCCACCATAGCACTACCTTTCTATGGTGGTGAAGAAGACTAAGATTTGGAAGGGCAGTGATGAAGGAACTAGATAAAATCCTCAAGTGTAAATCATTGAATACCAAAGTCAGGATCATTCACGTTATCATATGTTCACATTTCTATGCATAGTAATGAAAGAGGGACAGTGGAGAAAGCTCTGGGTTTGCAAGACTTGAGTATGGCTGTCATTAATATGGTGACTTTGAGGTCTCTTGTTCATAGAGTCACCATACATCAAAGCTGACATGACAGCAATTAACAACAAACTTTGTCCTTTAAGGATTCAGAGTGCTTGATCATTAGATTGTAGTACACAACAAAGCAGATTTGACAAGACGTACCTAACACCTAATTAAAATGTACAGAATGTGCTAGTATTTTTAAGAGAGCACTCTCCTCCAGTGTTTCCAAATAATATCTTAGTTAAACGTGGAGTAAAACATAAGAACACCTTAATACCAGAGAATGGCAATGGTTTCAGTGCAAGGCAGAACCAAGAGTAGAAATGACCCAAGAATATTATTTCTTGTCAATGTGCGCTCTCTGCCGTTGATTGTTAATTTCATGAAGATTATTCTAATGATCAATCCAGAAGAATATTTGATTGTGCATGTGTGTTTTTTTAAAAAACTACTTTGATATGTATCTCTAGCCAATTTGCTCCTGTGGTGGCATGGTGGTGTGTTCCTTCAAGTTTTTTCTGACTTACAGTGACCCTAAGGCTACCCTATCACGAGGTTTTCTTGGAAAAATTTCCCCTACCAATGCCATTTTTCAATTATCTAGCTAATAGTGTATGGTATGTTTTAGATTATCCAAGGGGCTAAACAGACAGGCAAAAAGAGGGGCTTTCAGGCTGACTTGAAGACGTGGCATTTAGATGACACATGCCTTGAAGCCCGCAGTAAAGTGCCCTCTAGGTGCCTTATGCAGAGAAAAACCGTTTCAAAATGAAGCAGCTTTTTTCCACTTCTTCCTGGCTTGAAGCCATGTCATGTGGTCATGACGTGTGAACTTCAGCTGCCTTGGGAGCCAGTGGTGTGGTTGGTGGGGTTTCAATGTAGCTTTGGAAAAGGCAGTTTCAAGCCACTCTTTCCTGTCCATCTGTTTTGTCCTCAAAATATGTTATGGCTGTTCTAAAAGGCTCTCAAGAAAGACATATATTTTTATTCTACTGAAGACAGTTAAGGGGAGAGAGCAACTATACCAACTGGGATGGTCAGGGACCTGGAAAATAAATACAATGCATACAGTTTTAGGCCTTCTTTGGTAACAAGATTGCAACCCATCAATTCGAATTGCAGCCCTTCCACAGAGAGAAATGCGTCACCTGCACACCTGCACAGAGAAATGCGTCACCTGGAAACCACACTTTTTGGCCTGTGTATTTCGGGCCATAGCACATGCACAAAGAATTGTAAAATCACAGCAGGGCATTTTTAACATCTTCATTCAACCAAGAAGTGCCCAGTACCAAATGGTAAACCTTTCTCTTGAGAATGGCATGGCACTTCAGATGTCTGGAGGCTGCCACCAAAAGGGATCAAAACAAAACAAACCGACTGGAAAGTGTCCAGAGGACAATGACCAAAATGGTAAATGGTCTGAAAACCATGCCGTATCAGGAGTGACTTACGGAGCTGGGTATGTTTAGCTTGGAGAAGACAAGGTTAAGAGGTGATATGATAGCCCTGTTTAAATATCTGAAGGGGTGTCATATTCGGGCTGGAGCGAGCTTGTTTTCTGCCACTCTAAAGAATAGGGCCTAGAGCAATTGATTCAAACTACAGTGGGCCCTTAGTATCTGTTGACATGCCATCATTAGATTTAAGCATCATCTCCACATGGCTGCACTGACATTAGGAATAGCCCCTGTTGTCCCCAGTGGCAGCACATGCACATGGCCATGCCACCATTAGGGACAATGGGACTTCACATCAATCCCTGTGGGACTTCACATGAATCCCATGGTCACATGCACGCGCTGCCACTGTGGATAAGGGAGGCTTACCTGAGGTCTCATTGTCGTACACTATGGGAGGAACCTGCTACAGCCTATCAAAACTAGACTGTCACAGACCTCCCAGAGGGCCTTTTCTGCTATTGCTCCCAGGCTGTGGAACGACCTGCCAGATGAGATGCATCTTATTACAACCTTGGATGGCTTTAAGAAAGCAACCAAGACGCATCTATTCCGGCAGGCCTTCCCGGATAGTAGCTAATCCTCCCGCCGCCTGAATGATGTCTAGCTCCTCCTATCTCCCATTGACATGTGGCTGCCACACTGAAACTTGAGACTGAGTGTTTTTTAGATCCGGTACTGTTTTAATTATGACTTAGTTTAATCCTGTTTTAAGGAGGTGGGAGGTGGGTATGGATTGTATAGATTGTAATTTTTAAACTGTATATGTTTTTAATTGTTGTACCCCGCCCCGATTGCTCACTCAGAGGGGCAGGTTAGAAATAATAATAATAATAATAATAATAATAATAATAATTTATTATTATTATTATTATTATTATTATTATTATTGGCAGCACAGCTGTATGTGCGCATTGCCACTGGGGACTATGTTTGCTTTGACAAGCACACAGAGCACTCTTATACAAAAAGGCTTCTCCAATACCTCAATCGATCATCAACTCTGTTTGTGTCTTATCTTCTGTATGCAGAAATAACTCCTATATTGAAATGACTGAACAAGTCCATGGACACAGAGGAAACCTATGATTAAGTCACAGCACAGTGTAAGTGCACCGTGTGTAAATATTTATAAGCTTGGCTTGGTCAAAGAGCTTGGCTTGGTCAAAGACAGGAATAGTGAAACAGGAAATCTCAGGTTCAAGGCTGAGTCGACCCTGCACCCTTGGCTGGACCTGAACTCACAACCTTGTGGTTTGTGAGTGAGTAGTTGCAGTACAGGCATTTAACCACTGCACCACCAGAGCTCCTACACACACACTGCCCATGTTAAGAGTTTTCTGTTTTTCTGTTTGTCAGAACATCAGCATATCACCCAAAACAAGTTCTTCCTCATATGCACAAGACTCCACCCCAGGATCTAGAGAGGCAGTAGAGAGAAATCAAAATAAAAGTGAGCAAAAGGGGACACTGACATGTTCAGCCAAAAAACTATGAATGTGGACAGTGTGTGTGAGGTGGTGGAGGGGAAAACAATAATATAATGCTGGAATTAAAGTTACTTAAGAGTTAATTATGAGGGCTTGATTTTTAGTAGTTGCAACAGGTTGGTTGGGATGAATCCGCTACAAAGGGAAAAGTCATTAATGGAAGCTGCCTTATTAGAGCAGTCAAATGTAGAGGTTAAACAATTAATTACAGAGTGAAAACATATATTTAGAAATCAATATATTTATTTACCAATACAGAATTCAGAAAGGATGCAGAGAGATGGCCTCTCTTTTTTAAACCAGCAGTTTAAAAAGAAGCACATAAGACTGTCCTCTTAAAAAGGCAATGCAAGGGTGCTATCTTAAAAAAAGAAATATTCATTTTTTGATTAATTTTTTCAATACATTTAAAGAATTAAAAATAAATTCATAAGGTTTAAAACACCTGATCAAGTGTGAGTATAGTATGTTGCTAATTTTAACCATATGCAGCTGATTTTATGTAAAATAATAATTTTTTTTTTAAAAAATCACCACGCCATCAGAGCTTCAGACTCTACAAGGTCAACCAGTGAGCTGCGCAGGAAGCTGAAGCACAGACTTTCTGTCCTAAATCAACTTGATCCTATCAGCAGCATCCAAAACACTTTCCCATGTTTTTACAAAAGAGATGCTAATACTCTGTAGCATGATAAATTCTTAACTGTGACAAAGAACTAATAATTGCTCCTGAATTCAGTGCATACCTAATCAGAAAATCCAAAATCTAAAGTGATCTCAAAGCTGAAACTTTTTGAGCACTGACATGATGCCACAAGTGAAAAATTCCACACCTGACGTCATGTGACAAGTCACATATACTGAAGTCCTTATACAGTGGGACCTCTATATCCTCAGGGGATCTGTTCCAGACCCCCTCCCCCAGCAGATACCAAAATCCACAGAACTACAAGTCCCGTTGTTCCTAGTGGCAGTGTGTGCACTTGGCCATGATGCCATTAGAGACAACGAGACTTCACGTGAAGTCCTGTTGTCCCTAAAGGTGGTGCAGCTGCGTCCACTGGCAACACTGAGGGCTGTCCCGAATGGCAACATGGCCATGTGCACACACTGCTATGGGGGACAATGGGGGCTTGCCATCCACGGATGCTTAAATGCACGGATGGCAAGTTTACAGATACCAAGGCCCCATTGTATATAAAATGGCATACGGCAGCACTGTAGGGCTCCCTTGCCTCTGGGAGACTGCCAGCCACCCATGTCTACCTTTGAGGAAGCACTCACTGTTGCTCATTCACTCAAAAGTGGAAGTAGATGGCTGGTGGGCTCCTGGTATGTGTGGGAGTCCAAAAAAAGCATACCTGGCGCCCAGGATTTACCGCCACCTCTGCTGCTACCCAGGAATTCTTTCTTAGCCTGGTTGCACTAGATCTTGGTTCCTATCTACAAAATATCTCATTATGAATATGCAAATATTCTAAAATAAAAAATAAATAAACCCAAAATATGAAACACTGCTGGTCCCTGGAATTTCAGGCCCAATACAGACGGACAAAAAGGGACATGGGGGCGGCGATACGAGGGTTAGGGAGCGTACACCAGCCACATGCTTCCTAACCTTAGTACATGTGGGGGCCAACATGATTGTGCAGCCCCAACCACACATCACACGTGTCTGTGATGTCGCACGCGCACCGTGTCTAAACGATGTGGCACGTGCGTGCCGTCATCACGTCGCCCTGTGGTGCGAATGGTGTCACAGGTGTGGCATGGAAAGGAGCTGCTTCTCAGCACTCCTTTTATTCTGTGCAGCTGCAATGCGCCATTTGGTTGCTGCAGCAACACTGCACAGCAAACCGGGACAGCTCCAGCCCACCTTTTCCAGGTGGTCTGTCGAGCCCCTTAGATAAGGGATACTCAACCTGTATTAAAAAACATAACTGAAATAGTAACAACATGTTAAAAGAGTAATACTAACATTACCTCTGGACCGTGAAAAAAAAAAAAGGAAAAGATTCTAAAATCAAAATGAGGCTAGGATTCCCATACTTTTATGAAGATTCTCTTGACATACGGCCTTCAAATCTCTTTTACATGAGTTTATTATAACTGATATTTTCCTCCGTGGATATTTCAAAAAATCTTTTGATGTGCATTATACCCTTTTTGTTGTCCCTGATTTATTTTGAGCAAAGAATGAGGCCAAGATAAAACCAAAGGGGGAAGGAGAGTGTGGGTAACAAATGCTCTTCTCCTTGCTGTTCAAACAAGCAAGAAAACCTAATGCCCAGAAGTTTATACAGGGGTCAAGTAGTGCTAGCTGACTGATGTCTGGCCCACTCACCATTTGGGAATCATCTTAAGAAATAAGATGTACATTTAATGAATAATGTTATTTGTTAAAGAAGGTCTCCTTGGCTGGTGTGCTTGATCCTCTTGCAGCTCCTTCCTTTGTTAACAGTTGCAAGGTAAATCTGAATCCCTGTTCATGATCACTCTGATTACCAGCTCCTGTTAGACTGTAGTTCTGACGTTGACTGTATGCTCCCACCCCCCATTACACCTCTGAAGCTACATGTGAAATAATACAGGGAAAGAAAATGTCTCTTTCAAAAGGCATCTCTGGTGGTGGTAATGGTTGCGGCATACAAGGAATATGTGTCCCTTTAGATCCTGAGCTTTGTCTGGTATGAATTTCACAGTATCATGAAATCAGGCAAACTTACCTTGTTTCCTCCAGTTACAAACTGCTTGCAATGAGATCTCACAAACTGAGGGTGAACAGCAACGATCTGAACATAAAGGACAAAAATGTATTATTAGTTTTCAAGTGTGATTTTATAAGTTGCAGAAGAACGAGGATACACAGAGGCCCTTTAAGTTAGCATCAACCAGTTTGCTTTTGTAGCAAACACTGTTTGTGATTTTTGTTTATTTGTTTCCATTGTCTTCCCTATAGAGAGCATGCTGTGATGAGAAAAAAAGATTTTCCCATGCCATATTATTCACTATGCACCTGCACAATGTTGTCCAGTAGAGTTATTCTGACACATGATGCTACATTGGAAAAGCATACCTAACAAAAAATTTCGCTTTTGAAAATCAGGAGTAGATCATTTTAACCTTCTAATCGGTCCCACATTCCCTTAGACATTGTCCCACCCATGGTATTGGATCTGGCCAAGATAAATAGATCATTTACATCTATACTGTATTATAAACTGCAGGGTTTGTTTGTTTTTTGTTCATTGTTGTTTAATAGAAATAGCAGCTGATAGGGAGATGCTGAGAGCTCTGGCATGCAGGGAGATTTTTTTTTAATAACTATCACCCCATGTAATGATCTACATGAGCTTTCACTTTCAGAATGTCTTTGGCCACATGAGGGAGGCTCCTGTTGGTGCTAACAGCAGTTTACTTCCTGCAGAAAATAGCAATGGAGGGCTTTAAGTTGTGACCACAGCACAGGGAAAACTCCAATCCTTGTACTCCATGGTCCAAATCCTGACCAACACACTCTACAACTACTGCTTATCAGACATACCAGATACAGGAAATTATACATTTTACATCCTGCCCTATTTGGCCTTATGTATTAATGTACACATTTAAAAAGAAAATGACGAGGGATCTGTCATTTCTCTGGGGCAGGGGATTAGTTTTAGCTCACCTAAGTTTAACTTCCAGTTTGCATTTTTCAATACCAAGTAACTCAGGTTCTCTAAACTGGGTTCCTCTCCCATATGGCTTTCTATCCAGTAAAGCACATGAAACAATTTGCCAAATCAATTGTTTTCTGGCTAGTACTCTAGAAGACTTGATAACTGGTATGCATAGAGGATTAGAAGTGGCTTCCCCATCAGTGGAGTGGTAAATCTGCTCTAGGTTTTAGCATGAAGTTCATAGAAGATATCTAAAGTGCTGAACTCTATCACTATGCCACACCTCCCTCCCTTGTTCCTAGCATCGTGCAGTTATACTGTCACCATTCCCTCTTTGCCTCATGTTGTACTCTCTCTCTCCCTTGCTTTTTATCACTCCTTTATGTTCAACTCCTAGGATAGATCCTTTAATGTTGAAGTATTAACCCTAAGTCACTGCCCCGCTGCTACAGCAGAAGAGTATCTGGAAATCATGAAGAAGTATCCACAGTACTTATGTTTGAATGACAATTTAATAGTTATTTTCTTCATGCCTTTTTAAAAGGAGGATGTGTAACGACTATTTGCTAAAGGTAATAACGGTGCATTTGTTACAAATTAACCAAATACTTACTTTAATTGGACAGTCAAATGTTTCATGGAATTCCTCCCCTGTGTACAATCCAAAAACCTGCACCTAAAATTAAATAACATGGTTTTGAATTTGCATTAAATTGTCTATTATTTATTCCACTTCAGAAATCAAAGGGTGAATGGAAATGGTAATAGCAAATACATACTAGGTTTTTTAAAAAATGTATCTCATGTTAATAGTTTAGAATTATCCAAACCTTTCCTTGATTCCATTAAAGTATTTCATGGAAACATCGAAATGCTTCTATGCAATTAAACTGCTAGAACCAGCAGAAGGACAAAAGCTTGATAACAATTACTTTTATTGAACTGATAACAATTTGACTAAAACAGACAAATTAATTTCCACTTTTTTTACATTTAACTGAACATATGCTAACACCTTTTGATGGTTCCACTTTTCCACGTTTATATATTATTATTTCCTAACCCTTACAAAATAAAATCGAAATTGGTACAGATATTAAGACATTTACCTTTTAAAACTTATTCAATAGCATTTCAATCATGTCATATTGTTGTCTTAAGTAATGGTTTACTAGAAATGCTGAAGTAATAATTGGTGAATTTCTGAGTGACAGCACCAGAAATACACACTAAGAAACAAGCAATAGCAACAGTTTGGTCTTTCCCAGTCATTATTCCAAATGGATCAAGTGTTGAACAGGATTTATGGGAGAGGTATATGTGTATGTTTTTTCAAGCCACCTGTCAACTTATAGTGGCCACATGAATTAGGGAAGGAATACTCAGAAGTGGTTTTGCCAGTTCCCTCCTCAGAAATTTAGCCTATAGCACCTGGAATTTGTTGGTCAAATACATATCAGCCCTGAAGCCTAATGGATGACAACCCTGAGTTATCATTATCACTCCACCCAACCTATCAGTTTGAGGAACTTTTTTTTAAGTAAAGCACAAATGGAAAGTTCAGGACCATCTTCACCTATACTCAGTAGGAATTCTTACCATAGCACAGAAGAATTATTGGGTATTTGAGAGGAAAGGTATGCATCATGTTTTCAAGTACACTGTTACTATCTAAATCAGGAGAGGGCAAAGCACACTTTTACAACCCTAAAAACCTCCAATTTTCCTTAATGTATGTGTATGTGTGTGTGTGTTATTTCTGGGCAATTTTTGTCTTAAAATCACACAGAAAAAACATGCATCAAAACATATAAAAACACTTCCAGCCCAGCCCCCACTAGTACCCCAGAATACAGTAGAGTCTCGATTATCCAACATAAACTGGACTGTATGATAGTTGGATAACCGAAAAAGTTGGATAATCCGGAAGGTCCAAGAAAAGCCTTGAAATCACTATGAATTGCAAATGAAGTTTTATTGCAATAACAGTAAAAGTAAATGTAAAGAAATCACTGATCAACACTGTGATATACGGTATAAACAGTTCAGTCCTCTGAAAATTTAAAGAAATCACAGAAAATTTAAAGAAATCACAGAAAATTTAAAGAAATCACAGTAGCCGCAACGTTGGATAATCCGGAATGTTGGATAACCGAAGGGTGGATAATCGAGACTCTATCATACTACCCCAAATACCTCCATTTTCTTCTGTGGCCACTCTCAAAATGGTGACAGGGAAAGATACACCTTGCCATTGTAAGAAGGTCTCCTGTTGCCATTGTGAGAAGGTTTGCAAAGAAAATACTTCCATTTTCCTCCATAGTACCTCTTAAAATACAGACAGAAAGCAAAGGCACATGTCTTCTAGCTGCCATTTTGAGAGTGGCTGCAAAATAAATTGAAGGTAATTGGCTTGGTGTAGGAAGATGCAGCCTGCAGTGGGGCTGGTGGGGAAAATTTGCCCCTGGCCCCCATGAGATTGCCCAGCCCAGTTTAAATAATAGCTTCTGCTAAGACAGTTTTCCTCAAAATAAATGATTTGCTATGATCGGGAATTTGGTGCACACATGAAGTACTCCTCTCTAGGATGAGTTCTTCCACCAAAAGTAACAGAAATTAAGATGGAGATATTCCTTCTTTAAAGACACTAGGGCAGCTATGTATCAAGGAGCATTGATGGGCATTGTGGAACATACAAACCGAAGGGCAGAAGATTTCTTAGAACAGGCCAGAGAATAATTAACAGGGACAGATCTTGATGGATTTAGCATCCTGCTGCCCTGGATGGAGTTTTCTTTAGCAATGGGGAAACAACCAATATAATTGTTTGCATAATGTTCCTGACCAGTTCTCTCACATGGGTCCTTGGTTATCTGGAATATGGAGACAAGAGAGTGATAGCTAGAGCCACAATGGGAGAAAATATGTGATTTATTTGACTTATCACGAATTAGACTTTATTTTAGAAAATATTCTGTGACAGGGATAGTAATAAAGGTATCATATCTCTCCTGCACTTTTGCTTCTACATGGCATTGTCCAGAGCAGCACAGGGATCAGCACAGGAATCTTTTCAGCTTTAGCCCCTGGGGTGGTGTGGAAAACCTCCAGCGACCCTCTGTTACAATTTTGACTCCATTGTTAAGGACAGTTGAGCTACTGCTTGGCAGTTGCTTGTTTTGTTGGAATGGCTATTTCTCAATGTGAGAATGTGAAAAAAAATTCTTGGAGGTATCCGATCAACTAATGCAACAGATGTGTTGGGACAATTTTTATGCTAGCCTTTCTTTTTTCTGTTCAGAGAAAGAGCAAATCCCCAAACTCTGGCTGGCTGATGGCTGAAACTGAGTGACATTATTTATATTTCTTCAGCAGACGACGTCATAAAATGCCTACCTTATATGTGTCCAGACCTGTGTGAACTCTGCAACAAAATATAACTGGGAGACTAAAATGTCCCACCTGCCTGGACAAGGGTGAATATCTATATAAAATGGATGGAACAGATAGTCTACAGATTTGGATGCTGTGAGGTCAGTAAGTAGTTGACATCTATATCTCTCCCACTTTGTTTTGTCTTTTTTCAGATATGTGAAGTCTTGCTCTGGCTTTTGGAATTGGTATTAAATCAGATGTATTCTTAAAATGACTTAAAATGACATTTTATCAAGAAAAAGCAGAGGTCTTTCTGTTTACTAGAACTACTGACCCTGTGTTAGATGTCAGTCTGTTCTTGACAAAGCACACTCCTCCTGAAAAATCAGATCCTGAGCTATGGAGTACAGTAGTTATGTAATTTTGTTTATCTTCAGCTGGTGTACCAACTGTGCCAGTTCATTTAGAGAAGCACATGATCATACTTGTGCATGCTTTAGTTAAATTAGGGTAACCTCATGCTAAAGTGGAGAGCAGTCCAGTCTCATGTTTTAGCCACAAAAGAAATCACTTCAGAGAACTTCCTTTATCCTTACCTATCAGAAAGAACACTTATAAAAACTTTGTAACTAAAAACTACCGCCCTCATTCCCTCACCCCTGCTGCTTCCAAATCCTTTCTTTTTTTGTAGCTTATCTTTATATTGTAAATCTGAAGGCAGGGACTTGCTGATTATTAATAGTTATAAGACACTCGGGGAACATCCTTTGGTTGAAGACTGTGTAAAGTGTTTCAATAAATAAATAAAGGACCGAACTATGTTCTATGTTGGTCTCCCTCTGAAAAGTGTTCTGAATTAACCACTAGTGATGCCCTGCTATCTAAAACATAGCAGCTAGAGTTCCACCCACAACTAATTTTGTGGGCAGTATGATCCCATTTCTATTTCTCCTACATTGGCTCCTGGTTTATCTCTCAGTCTAGTGTGAAGTGCTGATCATTAGCTTCAAAACGACAAACATTTTGGGACCAGATTACATGAATAACTTCCTTTCTCATCATCCTTTCCCTGTTTACTTTGATATAGGGGAGCTCCTGCTTTGTGTACTGCTGTAATTAGAGGTACAGTGGAAAATATGTTCACACAATGCCCAGGCAATTGGACATCCTTTCCCAAGAGGTAAGACTGGACCTTCACTCAATGACTTTAGACCAGTCACCAACACACTTCTATTCCTACCAGTTTACAGCTGGTCACGTGCTATGCTATTTGAGATGGTTTGTTGCTTTTTGTCATTGTAGTGCTTTCAAGTCATTTCTGACTTATGGCAAACCTACCACAGGGTTTTCTTGGCGAGATTTGTTCAAAGAGAGTTTGCCTTTGCCTCCCTCTGATTAAACTGCTGTTAGCAGCCTTTATTGTTGCACTGAGATTGGAGCTATGACATAACTATTTCAAGCCACAAAGTAAATCAAGAAACTTAAGAAACCAAACAATATGACATCTGGAAGACATCATTCTATTCCAAGCATGTCTTCAAATGGAACCAAAACCAAAAACACATCAATACCAGGACAATTTTGATTATTTTATATAATTATTGCCTTTCCCTTATTTTGCTGAGACAACTGCATTATTCTTAAGAGTATTCCACACAAGCTATAAAACTTTTCAACACCTTTGATTGGCAACAACACCTCAATTATTGTGTCAATTATTGTAGAATCAAGATACCTTTCAGGAACAACACCCTTAGAAACACAAATGGACACCTTGTATGCTCACTTACATGTTTTTTTTTTAAAGCAGAGATTAAACCTTTGGCAAAGAAGTATACATACATAGCTATCCTTTTTAATTCACTGAGCTTAAATTGTTCAGTTCATGAGCCTAAAAATCCTGCCTAAGAATGTGATTAGTAAGATGCAATGTTCTACCCAGTTAAGTGAGATAGATCTGTTAAAGTGACATTAATACAATGTGCCTACTAGCAGCATTGTTCCCTAGAAATAACAACCTGAATAGATTATGGTTGGAATTTCATCATCTCAACCAATATTAGCAAAGGCTGTCACTGACCTAAAAACAAACAAATAAACAAAGACATTCTAATTAGTGGAAAAATCGACCATCAAAATCACTAAAATGTCATAGCTCTCAACATTCCATGAGAACACTGATAATTGTTGGCTGTGCGGTACACAAAATGATGTATGTCCCCCGTCAAGGAAGTAGGTGCCACATTTTTAAGAAAACTGTACATATATTATATATATTGATTTCACATTTGTTTAACGCAGCCACTATATGGCACTATATTCTTCTGATAGACTGTGACTGCTTATCAAAGGATTTCAGAGGAAACAATCATAAGGATAAAACACACACACACACCAGCCCACAGAAATCCTGCCCACAAAAAAACCAATTTTGTGGATTTATAGCAAAGAAGCATTAAACTACTGTCTTGCAAGAACATCAGAGTAGTCAGTGAAGTATAACTGGCACAGTAGTAATGATTACAGTGACAAGTCCACCTGCCACAGTTGTTAATCAGCTTAATATCAGTAACATTATTGACATTCTTTGTAATTACTTTTCCAAAGGCACATTTGGACCAAATATATTTGGCTTTAATTATGAGTTCTCCGCAAGCAGGTGTGGTACTAAAACAGATGATCCAAGATGCTGTTATTGTAGGACTTCACTGTAAAGGGAAATAGTGAAAACAGATGCTTTTGTTTTACCTTGCCATCTTCGGAACATACACCCATGTGCTCTCCACTTTCATCCAGGCTTATTTGATTGATTTTAACTGGGCTCTGTTAAAAGTTGGGAAGAGGAAAAACATTTCAAACAGGGTAATAATTTTAAAAGCACATCAATTAAAAAAAAATCAACATTCGATCATTAACGCTACTCTCCTTTAGCAACTAGTGAATTGCCAAAATCCCATCTGAAGCAAACAAGTCTAGGGCTAGAAATTTTAAGGGAAGGCTGGCAATAGTAATGAAGCTTTTCTTCTCTTAGTGAGTGTCTTACTGGGTCATTCACACTTACCGTTTTTTTACCGATCAGGATCTCAGCAATACTATCGCAAAAAGAAATTTCCACTATGTTTGCCACAATCAAATCTCTCAGTGGCATTTTATCCCTATTGGAATTCACACTTGGTGGATGTATCAGATAGTTTTGAAAATGGAGATGCCTCCAGTTTCAAAATGATCCTGCATGATCTGGATCAATCTGGTAGTAAGTTCTCACTACTAAAGATCCAGATAATTATGGTGCCACGAAAAATACGTGGTAGGTGACCTGGTGCAAAATGCACCAGGTTAAGTGGGGTCCCCCCCTTCCCCCGCAAACTGCACTGAGTGCAGTCGGGGAAAGTGTGAAAGCCTATGAAATAAACTAGGTCCCACATCAGGTTATTTCATAGTGTGAATGAGCCCTAAGTAGTCCATGATAAGCTTTCAAGGAAACTCCAGGG
Organism: Urosaurus nigricauda; assembly: GCA_034509955.1. Lineage (NCBI taxonomy): Eukaryota > Metazoa > Chordata > Lepidosauria > Squamata > Phrynosomatidae > Urosaurus > Urosaurus nigricauda. Next base: position 63,760,705 of record JAOEGL010000006.1, on the reverse strand, counting down.
TTCTGTAGGCAAGTGCTAATCAGAGTGCAGGACCAAGGCTGGTCCATGAGATATTGGCTACCAATCCATGGTAAATTTCCAGGAAAGAAATACAGTTGAAGTCAATGAGGATATTGTGAGTGGAAAAAATTAGCTATGGCCCTGAGTCTGCAAGACCTGTTGACGATAGGGGGATTTGGTGGTCTCTCATTCATATGGTCACCATAAATCTAAGTTGACTAGATGGCAGTTAATAACAACAAATATGGCCCTGATTCCAGGCACAGTTTCTAAGAAGCCTTGCAATATGGAACAATATCTGTTGGTGGAAGCTAGCACTATATAATATGAAACTGTGAGAGTTGGTGTCTCTTTCATTTCAGTTTGCTGTCCAGCTAAGATACTTAGTTATTTTTGGTAATTGAGAATGATGGTTTCAGACCTGCTTAATTGTTCTACCCGAGTCCACCTGTCTTTTGCAGTTGTCAGTAAAGGCTTTGCTATGTGACTTTCTCCTTTCAGTTCATTGGGATGAGGGTGAGATGGTAAGAGCACTGAGACTGTGGAAGACTCTTCCTCAAAAAGTTCTGTCATTTTTTTCTCCCTCATTTTTTGCTTTTAGTTGAGCAGTCAAGAGACATTCATATTTAGCCATGCTACTGCTAGAGTTGTTTTACTAGTGCTCTGTTCTATATTTAAATGTCTTGTTATTGTGATTTCATCAATACTACAAACCACTCCAGGGACTCCTATAGTCAGAAGTTGGGTTATAAGTCTTCAAAATAAATAGACCATATTTATTAACATTATATAAACAATAAATAAATAATATGGTGAATATCTTCCAATAATCAAGGAGATACAAATTTGAATTCCCAGAAGAGGAAGGGAGAACTTTTGGGGGTAGGCTGCTCCATTACACTGCTTACATAAGTAGACCATTCTCAACAGGAAATCCAAGGAAAAGATTAATTTATTAAAGTGCAAAAGCTTCCATTTCATTTAAAAGGCAGGTTCCACTCACACTCATGGTCATGTATGGCAGAACAAGACTTCACTGAAGCAACTATTTATACAGCAAGTACTGTATGTGGTACAAAAGCAATGAACTTTAAGGCTGAAAATTAGTTTACATGCATGCAGATCTAAAGAAATTTAGGAATTAGATTATTAATAACAGTGTAAAAATCCAGGACATTGTGTAGGCTCCCCACTGAATTACCATTAGCTGCAGTTTAATTTCTCATGGAGACCTTTTTGGAATTCTGGACAACATAAGTAAGTTTGACTGTTCAAAAGAAATCAATAACGTCAAGCTGACACTATTAGAACAAAAATGTAACTTTAATAGGTGGGGAAAAGTTCAGGAGAAATGGTTGGTGTGTTTGGCAGGGAGGAGGCCAGTAAGTATCTCATAAGAAAAGCTTTCTGCAAAAGCCTAAATTTGAAGAAAAGCTGCCACTTGCAAAATACAGCTTGTGTGATAATCAATTACCTAATGTAAAATGCTTGAAATAAATACACTTAGTATGGATTATGTCAGCTCTTCAATTAGGAATAAATTCATGGCCAAAGAGCCTCTTTCAACTGTGTGGCAACTTCTTCTCCCCTGATGCTCATCATCATCCCACCTTATAGTGTCAGTCCCTCAACAGTGAACCTGAGAAATCAATTTGCTAATGTATAATTTGTAAAGCTCCTCTGACTAACAAATGGATAATTGATTCTTTCACAAATGCTGCATCCCCATGGATGGGAGGCAGCATGAATAACAAACATTAAGCCTGTATTTGACTCCAATTGTAGGAGAGAGGCAATATTTGTAAGCTAACATTCTAAACGTCTTAAAAGTTGACTGTGTGACTTCATGCTTTTTAGTTATGGCTAACAAGCATGCAATATATAGATTAGAAGTGTGAAAAACAGAGTACTTGTATTCTAGTGACTATAGTAACAAACCAACCACATTTGTTTCAGGAGGGATCCACTTATTATATACCGTACTCAGAATTAAGGAACATTTTGCACCCAAATCTTTATAAAAATGAACCTCAATGAATCCCAGTATATCCTAGACATGATGTGCTATATAGATAAATATTATGCGTTTATAAAAAAGGAATTCTTCACAGATTCTGGAAAAAAACCTTAAATCAAAGTGATAAAATTATGATCCAGTAGAACAACAGTTCTTATCCCTGATGGCTACTATGTTGGTATATCCCTGCCATTTGCAAAAGTATACACCACCATTTGGAAATATTAACATGCCCTTTACTGTTCTTGAGAATTCTCGTTTATCACAAACAAGATAAACACCCATCACTCTTGCTTCAAGCTACAGCAACAGCGGCTATTCTCAATATGTCCAAGCCCATTTCTTACACTAATTTTTAAAGATGTTTTGAGTTGTTTTAAATATGTTTTAACTGTTTATAATCATGTTTTAGAAGTAATACTGTTATTTATGTATTTCTTAACTTTTGTACAGGTAAATTAATGTTTTAACTTGATCTTTCAAAAATTATTGTAAGTCACCCTGAATCCCATTCTTGGGAGACAGACCGGATATGCATTCAATAACTAAATAAACAAATAAATAAATAGTTGTTTCTTTCAAAAGAGAATGAATTAGGCCCTGTGCACACGAACCTTAAAGGCCGGTTTAAGAGTGGAGTGGGGGCGGAGTGTCTACACGTTGCATGCTCTGGCTCCACCCCCAGGCTGGCATGACGCCATAAGCCACACCACACAGCACATGGTGTCAGGTGGTCCTCTGGTGTTATGTCCACCGAAGGAGCCCTGTAAAACCGTGATGCTGTGGCTATCGTGCCCTTTGCAGGGATTGGAAAGGAAGTGGATTTAAATGGAGTGTTTGATAGGAAGAGAAGGCTTTAACATCAAATTGGAAAAGGAATCACCTCTTACACACACATATATACACACACTCCCTAATATGAGCTCTTTCTGAAATCATTGCTGAGACACATGGAGCGGTGCTTCTTTCAGAACTTTTCTAAGTCATATTGATGTATTGACCCATATTTAAGTCTACCCAGAATTTTAGGGTCAAATTTTGGGCATACATTTCTTGACTTATAGTCGAGTATATTTGGTACTACCAGTAAACATTCTATTAGGGATGCAACCCTGTTACAACTTTTAAAACAAATAAGGTTCTGCTTTCTGTTAGAACTAAAGATGTCAGATGTACAAAGTTCAACACCAACAATATCTTAAACCCCAATGGGAATAAAGAATTATTGTGTGTTTTGTTCATTTTCCTGACATGTAATTTTTTATTCTCAAGGATTCATGCTTGTATTTTTTTAAATGGTAAGAAAGCGATGTAAATCCAACATTAATGTCACCATCTAGAATAACATATATCTACTTTAATTTCATTCATTTTGCCTTTAAAAGTAACATTTTATTAATGACCAAACACAAAGAATTCTAAGTGTTGGTGTTTTGACAGAAAGGCACAAAATAAGCTAACAGAGCTCTGCCTTTTCCACCTCTGTCATTCTCTTAAATTCTGAAATTATGACTGGAATTGCAGATTATGAGTTGCTGTATTCTTTTGCTACTAATTTGAGAAGTTCAATATTCCAATTAATTGATTTTTTTTAATTTGAGCAGAACCATCTAGAGAGCAACTGAAATATTACAACCTGATATTTCTTTTGTTTTTGGAGCACCCGAAGGGCCAATGAAATGAACTGACAAACATTCTAAGCACTTCTGAGGTTTTTCTTAGACCAAAAGCTGCTGTGGCATGCATCTTCTCCCACATACTCAAGAAACTTCAGAAAACATAAGGAATGTTGCAGAAGCATTTTCCCATTCTTATTCCTGACAATGACAATACTGGGATAGTGAAAAGCCATATCACAGGCTCCACGACATAGTCAAGAACATAATCCTGTGCCATTGGCAATCTGAGAAAATCTCAGTAGGAAAGCAAAAGAAAAGCCAACGGTAATATAGACACTGCTGACCTATTAAAAAGAGAATAGACTTTTATGGGTGCAGGATTCCCGAGTAATCTGTTTGCATGGCAGCACTGTCTAGAGTGATTGAAGAAAAAAACAGAATACTGAAACAAATAACAGCTATTGTTGAGGTTAGGTTGTAAGGCACAGCATGGTGGCAGACAGTGAAATTATAAATCATGCACCTTTGAATTGTAGAAGTCTTTCATTGTACTTTTACCCTGAAGAAGTACCTCATAAGGTTGCGAACTTGCAACTTTTAAACAACTATTCAGCCCAATGAACTATAGCATTCTTGCCCATTTTCTGTCTCTGTCACAGAAAAAAAAATGTTAGGCGCAACCATAAAATGAAGCTTAAAGAAAGGAAGAAAGCTCTGGGAATCAGCAGTATACTAGCTTCTTATGAGCCAATCCTTTCCAAATCCCCCCAATACTTTTAAAAGGTTGTTGGGATTTAGCAAACACACATCTATCTATTAAGCTTCCCCTCTCTCTTAAAAGACTATGCTGTGCCAAACTCTTTAACTCTGCTGAGCTTCTACTACAGGGAACATACCAAAGGGTAATATGTGAAAACAAGGAGACTCTGTAGTAGAACCACTGGCTCAACTACCTCTTTCAGTGACAAAACCTAGCTATATGGCAAAGGTGAAGTACTACTGATGTATAGTGCACACCACTGTTTACTGAACAAATGCCCTCCCTTCATTCTCTTAAATATTTCTTTCTTGTTAACTGGAAAAAAATATAGCCCAAATCAGGCAACATAATAATTTTTTTATTTATGCCAGGAAAGCAGGGGTCTCTCAAAAATGAATTTGTGGACATTAAGAGAACTCTTTAGTTTTTAAAGGACTCTTCTAGACCAAGTTAAACCACCCATTGGAAATGTCATTCTTAGGGATTTAGTTATATACCAAACCATATGATGAACCTATAGCTCCAAGCTTTCACAGCAGCTTGGCTGCTCGTCATTTACACTTTGGTTTATTTTTACCGGTTATTAGAGTAAGTACTTTCACAGCAGCCCTTTGATTCTATTCACAGCCGCAGTTTACCCTTTAAAAATACTATGACTTGGCTTTGTACATATATAGGGTTCAAAATTTCATTTGTTTTGGATTTATGTTCTTTGTTACACTATTTGTTTAGGTAGATTCTGATATATTTCTGTTATACAGTATATGTAATGATATTACCATTTGGCTATGTTTCATGTATGTTTCCTTATTGAGTGTAAGTTTTATTCAGTTCAACACATATTCCTATTTGTTTGTTATTCAAATAGATTATAAGCATCACCTTTATTATGTTCTTGAATAGATTCATTTATGTTTTTGTGATGGTCGTTTGTGTTTTTTTCAAATTCTTGTATAATATAAACAGTATTAAAAATCTAAAATATCTGAGAAAAATTCCAATCCAAAGGTAGGAAGATAAAGTGTAATTTTTAAATAGTATTTTGAAACCATAGATTTTTGAAGTTAAAAAGTTTTTTTAGTGATTAAAAATAACATTAGTGAAAATAAAGTGTTGTGAACAGAACAGTGGGCTGCTTACTGAGAAGGAAACATATCAGATTAAACCATTTCAAAAATATTAACTGCAACGCCCTACAGTGATGTTTAAATGTCTATTAATTTGCACATTTACATCGAAAGAAGACACTGAATTCTTACAAATACTAAATGTATTTTAGGTTCAATAAAACCCATGAGGGCAAAGTGCAGCCTGATAGGCACATGTGGCCCCCAACACTTTTATATAGCCTTCTATCACCCTGACATCCCCAATGGTTTTACTAAAAAAAAAAATACTCCTCATCTTCTAGGAAAAATCATGGAAATGTATTTATTTTTGTCTCAGAGGTATTTTAGGTTGGGGTGAAGCCTTTAGTCAAAACCAGTTGTTGTCAACCTAAAACAAATTTGTGTGTGTGGGGGGGGGAGGGATTATACATTAAAGAAAGAAGCAACATTGCCTTTCTGTTTCTAGATTCTCTGATGTGTGTTGTCAATCTTTCCATAAGAACTTTATCTGAAAGCCTATGTAACTATTCTAATATTATGGGGACTTTATAGTCTTTCCAAAATCTGGCTACAAACCATCTTACCTGCAAAGGCATAGGTAGCCAATTCAGTTTTTATTCAATAGATTAGTAGCAGGGCATGACTGCCACATATGAAGGTGTGTACCTGTTTCTTGTTTACATCTCTTAACAGTGTGTGCATGAGTGTGGGGGGGGGGAGTGTCATTATTTGGCTATTAATTATTGCAATCTCTGGAAAAAATATTTTATTTGGATAAATCCTGCAGATTTTATTGTCATAAGTTCTGTATATTAGAATATCTTAGTTTCTGCATTTAATTTTTTTCACATTTTTTTCCTGATTTATTTCCCTTATGTCTTGGTGTGTCTTATTTTTTTCTTTGAAGTATGCACCATTCACAACAAAATGGTAAAAAGTGCATTTGTTTCACAGAATGGACCCTCTCAGATCCATTGTGAAGAGGGTTATATTCTGTGACAGCTTGTGGCAAAATAAAATGGTTTTAAAGGAACCACAAAACACAAGTTTTTGCCCCTTCTGTTTTATACTGAAACAGATTGCATAAAAGATGCCACAATGATTATAATTACGAGCGCCTTTTAGACTTATGGTTTAATAATATCCTTTTTGTTTTCTGTATCCTATTTCACTCTTATATGTCTATCACACCCATAAAATTGTGCATAACCAACTATCTTTCTGAGATTTGAATATTTCACTCCAAGAATCTGAAGAAACAGTTTATCATCCGCAAAAATGAATGCTAACACAGTAAAAATTGTTTAGTATCAGAGGTGTTCAAGATTAGTCTTTTCTTTGTTTTTGTTTTTACTCATGATGTTATCAGGTTTTATGGTCAGGATAGATATTGAAGGCATTGTCTCCTAATAGCCCATAAACATTTCTCTAGCTCATACACATAAGGCTTTTTAAAAATATGAATAAATATGCATTTTCTACCTCCTTAAAACTTTATCTCTTTTACATTGAATTCATCCAAGTTTATGATTTGGGGATTACTGATCTCAAACTGAGTATAGTCGGCCCTCTGCATCCATGGATTCTGCATCCACAGATTCAACCATCCAAAGCAAACTTTGATTTTGTCATTTTATGTAAGAGACATCATTTTACTAAACTGTTGTATATAATGGGACTTGAGCATCGAGAGTTTGGTATTCATGAGGGGTCCTGGAACCAAACCCCAGTGGATACCAAGGGCCCCTCTATATTCTGAAAGTATCCATATTTAATATCCTCTGGACATATGAATATGAGTACAATATCAGTCTCTTGGTATTTGCTGGGGTTTGGTTCCAGGAGCACCAATGGATGCCAAAATCCATGAAAGCACAAGTCCCATCCTATACAATGGTGTAGTAAAATGGTGAGAGCCAGTGGTATAGTGGTTTGAACACTGCTCTACAAATCTGGAGATCAGGGTTTGTTTCCTGCTTGGGCAGGAACATCCATTCGGTGACCATGTGTGAGTCACACACTTTCAGCCCCAGAAAACCCTGTGATGGGTTCATCTTAGGGTCACCATAAGTCAGAAACAACTTGAAGGCACACAACAACAACAAAGTAAAATAGTGTCCCTTATTTTATTTTATTTTAAATGGCAAAATTAAGGTTTGCCACTGGATTTTTTTTTAATACAGTAATTTTAAGCCATGGGTGGTGGAATCCATGAATGCAGAATCCATGGATACAGAGAACTGACTGTGTATGAGGCATCTCCCTTCTACCATCCACAATACACATAAACCATGGGAAATCCAGGGGTATGCAGTTTCTAGTAGTGCAGGTTCCATAGACCCGAGAACACATTTCTGGAACATGACAATCTTGGTCAAATGCTGTTTATCTTTTTAGCTTTTACATATTTGAAAAATATGTGTCAAAATACAGGGATTCATTACAGAAATTTCAATGGAATTTAATTGCAGCTAACTCAGTGTCACTATCCAGTATACACTTTTAGATTATTTTTAATCGCATGTAAACACTGAACCCCGTGGTTTGTTTGGCATTTCACGGCTTTGTCTTCTTCGCTACCAGCAGTGACAACTGAAATGATGCAGTTAAAGTAATAAACAGAAAAAAAATTACGCAGCCTGTCAAAATATGTGAAATGCTGAAGACTAACGCATATGAAAGTCCAATCCAAAGTAAAATCTTTCTTTTCTAAATCAATACAAGAATGCTTTCTTGTTTTATGAAGGGAAAAACCTGAAGCATTATTTTGCCAACAGCAATTAGCCAGGTTCTTTATTCTTCACAGTAATAGCAAGGAAAGAGTCATTAAAATGCTTTGCCTTTCTGTCAAATGTAAAACTGTATCATACACAAAGCATGCCACACGACAAATCAGCAGGGGTGGCAAAAAAAGTTATAACAAAGGGGATACCGAATATTGGGTGAAATGGGGGCAATATATGACAGTGGGTGAAGGGATGGTTTTAAAAGGGCCTTTTGAAGTGTGACATACTTAATAGATAATCCCATCAAGGAAATATGAAGTTCACAGCACCCTGAGTAGTGTCTATAGCATGAAATTCTAACTTGTTGAAGAATCAGGGCAGGACACACATCTTAAACAGACAACAAGCCTTTGGCCTTTTTCTCCATGTGTCTTGTAAAGGAATCTGGTAAGTTTCTGGAAGTGAAGGTCTATCTTCAACTATAAAAAGTGTTTGAAAAAGCTGCCTTAAAAATATAGCATTCCTGCTATTTTAAAAATGTTTAAAATGTAGAACACTGGCATTAATTGTTACAGTGACTAAAAAAGCTCAGTGTAGATAAAAGAACAGCATAAAACATGAATAATTCCTATCACAATACTTTTAATAAAAATCTTTTAAAAGTTATCTACAGTATGTTTCCCAATAAAGCAACTTGACTCCACTACAATATTTGTTTGATACATTTTTTATTCTTTCTTTAGAAAAAAAGGAACTCAGTTCTGTTAGCCACAATAGGAAAAACTAAATTACTTCAGCCATAAATGGAATACTTCAGACAGCAGAGCAGAAATCACCAGAGGGACTTTTTCCCCCAAAGCCGTACATGTATTATTATTTTTCAGATTTTTTTAAAAAAAAAACGTAGTAGTAGTCTTGTGGAGTTATTAAGACTAACAAATTTACATTAGCATGAGCATTCAAGCATTACAATCTACTTCCTCAGATGCATGGAGTACAATATCTAAGCCTACATGTACTTGCACGGTTACTACAAGGTGGTAGTAGTAAGATCAGTGCAAAATAAGATACAGGTAAAGGCAGGCTCCAAGAGGGCACCTCTCCGTAAATATATTGGTAGTGGGGACGTCAGTGGGGGTCAGTACCTGCACAAAGCATCAATTTGGAACTTTCTTGAACTGGAGATTTTACTGGCAACTCCATCCCCTTTATGTGGATGTCCTAGTTATCTTATTTTCATGCCATGACCACACAACTAAGTGCTAGCACAAGATAAAAGCTAGCACAAGATGAATGAATAGCACAATGTGTTGCCATGGAGTGAATGAGAAAGTTAGATGAAAACAGGGATGATCAGTCAAACAACACCAGTTTTAGATAAGCAGTCTGACTTTCTTTATCATGGTGTCTGTGCCACATATGTGGGTGCTGAATAGCAAGGAAAATCACAGTAGGACCAGACTGAAGGCAGCACAGCTCTGCCAATGTTACATCTACTCTAGAAAGACCATCAACATGACAAAGGTTGGGTGGTGGTGGTTGTGTTCATGCCACATCCCTTAGAAGAGAAAGCAGCTATAGCCCTGGCAGATAACTCCAGAAGGGCCCTGAATGAGGAGGAGGCTAAGGCATTGAGATAGGCCTCACTACCCATTTTATAGAACTCTGAGATGATAGAGGTTGACTTCAATCCACAACTGCAGACAAAACAGTCCTTGAGTGTTCTATAGAGGTAATATGGTGAACATTAAAAAAGCCAAAGCTCTTCAAAATTCAACAGCACACAACAGCCATTCCACATACTTGGACTGAACTTGAACAGAATTAGGTAAGACTATTTCTGAGGAGAGTTTCCAGGCTAAGACCACTTGGACTAGAAAGTAATATCTGGCTAGAGCATGCACTCTGCCCCTGTGCCAAGGGCATAAGGCTGATCCGTTTTCAGAGCATATGCGCCCTATGATGATTGCCACAAGACATGGCCATTTTCAGTGAAAGACAAGGTAATATCTCATAACAAAAACAGAAGTACTGGAAACCAGAGCTGCCTGGGCCAACTAGGGGCAGCCCGCCTCTTCAGATCTTGGCCACCACTTTTGTCAGCAGATGAAATGGGGAGGCCATTTAAAGGAATGTTCAACTCCAAGAATGGAAAAAGGCATCCCTAATCATGACCATCTCTCTTCCCATCTCACTGCAGTACCTATGCAGCTTTTGCAGTACATGAGATGAAGAAAGTCTACATCCTACATTCTCAAGCACAGAAAAAAATGAATCCTGGAAGGCAAGGTTGACCATCCTATTCATCGGTTTTTATGCTCTGCCTGCATAAAGGTTATGCTTTGCCTAATGTATGTATTACATAGCCAAAAATACAAAATAACCCATGCCAAAGACACTAGTATTAGAGATCCTTGACTGAGCATCTCCTTGCTTGTACACAAACAAACTGCTTTACTGTGCCTTGCAAAAGTACAGGTAACACATGGCAAGCCTTAGTAATTGCTTAAAACTTCAATACATCAATCCACAGACAGTACTCCATCAATCAGCCTTGAATACAAACTCTGTCTTGAACGTCGAACTCATTGTAGTTCATTCTGTTGAAGGCAGAGTCTTTTTAAGAAGAAAAAAGACAGTTGATTTCCATTCTTGCTGGTCAGAAACATCTGGCTAATTTTCACTAGAAACAGAATGCTGGACTATATGGACTTTTGGGCCGATACAGTGAGGCTCATCTTACATTCCTAAATGCTGAAACTTTAATAGGGCTAAGTGCTAAAAAAGAAACTGCCTCTGGTTTTTGAAGGTTGCAAAAAGGCAACGTGACTCTTTCAACTTTTTCTGCCATTCTGATTAAACAAAATTTTTCTTATTCACAAAGCCATCAAATATTTAAATATAAAGGTCTCCCTCTTGAAGGACTAAAGAAACACATGTTTAAAAATTCTGCTGCAAAAGGGGTGGTTCTTAAATATTTCATGCTATTTTTGTTAATTCCCACATTTGCAAAAAGCATTAGACGAGGCAACAGCCAAAAAAAAGAAAAGATTTTTTTTTGTACCCAAAGAATGCTTTAAAACATTAGATATTTAAATTTGTTTTCCACATTCATGCATCACCACTAAACCATTAAATATTAAACTTCAGACCCTGCTTATAAAGCCGTTTACATTTTCTTCTTTCTAGGCAAAGTGCAAGACTTTGTTGGCACAAGCCATGTCTTGTTACTGTACTTGTTCTAAATATGTATTTATTAAAACACCTGGCAACAGGGCATGAATTGTCTGCCCTCTGAAAGCATTTTTGATTTGTTACTTAGCTAAATGTGTTTGTACAGCTCTTATATCTACAGCTCTTTAATCTACAAGGATGTCAGCTGAGGCAATAATTATATTAATAAATTGTAGACAGTCTTTGAGGAAAAGAGAAGATGAAGAGGCATTTGGAATTAATATGCTGTAAATCGCTTCTGCATCCTCCTTTGTCAGTGGAGTTAGCAGGCTTTTCTTCTCCATTGCCTTTAAGTCATAATTTTCAACTCATTTGACACATTTCATCTCACTCAAAGCACTGAACCCAAATACAAGAGAACACCAGTTTGTCAAATGCTCAGGATCCAAGAGCACATATCAGTTTATCATAAGCAAGTGTCACTGACAAAAAATTACCCATGTTGGGGAGCAAAAAAGGAAAAGGAAGTCTATCTTGAATAGTACGCATGTGGTCAGCAGTTGTCACAGATAAAGCAACATTTTCCCAAGTTCCTACTCTCAATTCAGATATGATTATTATGTCTCCTTCCATTTCAGGTTGAAACTTCAGCCTAGATTCTGTTGTTGAATTGAAATAGTTATCCACGGCTTGAAAATAGTAAGAAAAACCTTGATTTTGTCATTTTAAATAAGCGACATTATTTTACTATGATTTTGCATTTGATAATACAATTAATTACTTTGGCCCATCAGAATTCTATTAAGAATTAGATGCTGTGGATCACAGTAACAAAGAAGGTATTTCAGATTGCCTTTTCATTACGTAGGTAGCTGGCCCAGTAGTAGGTGAAAGAAGGCATGGGCCATAGCTCAATCTGTGAAGTACAGGTTTTAATTGTATAGGGTTCCCATGCCATTTATAGATAAAGACCCCCAGATAGCAAGGCTAAGGGAAATCTCTACTTGCAGTCAGAAAAGGACTACTGTCAAACAAAATGGACCATATTGGGCTAGACCAACAATATTGAGATCTGGTACATCAGGTTTCCCATGGCAGTGCATATATCATAAAAACAGTTAATAAGGAAATACTTAGGTATAGTCAAGTGCCTGTGGAGTTTTGGATTAGAATACATGTGATCAAAAAAGAGAAACAGAACAAAAACTACTGCTTTCTATAAAGGAGAGGTGGCTCAAACAGAGGGAATCACCATGAAGATAGATGCAATCATTTTGTTGACCTTATGAGCTCCAGTCCAATGTTTCTGATACACGAGCAAGTTCTCTGATATGAACATATTTTCAAGGGCTCTCACACAAATAAAAAACAAAGACTGGGGGAGTCTCTCCCCCAAAAGGACTCCCATGTTTGCACAGCAGCCTCATGGAACTCATCACACACATGGAACACACATACATAAAAGGATTGAAATATCATCAAAACTACTTTCATTGCTCTCATGTAAGGTCATTGTCAATCTAAATACAACTCTATAAAGCTTGTTATGCCACTAGGTTTGGGGGCAACAATTGTGTAATTAGATTTTTTTTAAAAAAAATAACCTCTCACCTTCCACATGAAAGATTGCTTTGTCAGCATCAGAACACATGCCCTGTTTTGCAAGAACAACACCTTGAGGGATATTTTGACAAATGCTGACAATAGTCTCAGAAAACTTTGCCTACCAGTACTTGTAACAATGCTGGGCACAAAGTGTATATATATATATTTTTCTTCAGCAATGAAAACATACCCTTCTTATGCGTAAAACGTATATTTTATACCCCCGAATATGACGTTACATAAATTCTGTGTTGTACCTCTTCTCTAAGATTCCAGAGAGCTACAATAGGATTTTAAAAATTCTCTTCTCCTTCAATCAATACAATCCCTTAAGAGACCATGCTTCAGGATATTCACATAAAATATTAGCTTTATATATTTGCAGTAGATAAAGTGAAGTAGCAAGGCAATCAATCAATTTTCAATTACTTTTGGCATCTCAATATGATAGAACACACATTAACAATCAACAATAATCAAGCTAACAAGCTGTTTTAGGCCCTATATGTCACAGAATATGCATATGAACCTTTTTAATTATGGTCATACTAATTGTCATTTTCTCTTTTTAGAAACAGATGTAAATTCAGTTCAATAAGCAACACCGAATGATGCTACTAGTCATTTAAAATGTCCTTCTTGATTCCTTATACTGAGTGCTTATTGTTCAATATGGTCATACTGCATTTCAGATATAATTTAAGGCTCTACTTGTGCAACTATGAACCCAGATCAAAACACTGTCAAGAAGTCTATGAAGTTTTTAATATATAGGGCCTACCTACAATGTAAGTTTGGACTAACTGATAAAAAGGAAACCACTAGCATTCACCTAATGCAGAACTGCCATTATAAACAAAACAACCACATCTTACCGGGGAAGCTTCAAAGTGGTGAAAATAAAGAATTTTGCTACCAAAACCTGTTCTTAAAACAAAACCCTGATAGTCCTTTAGTTGTTTATCTGAATAATTTACACTTCAAAATGTAAGGCATTCACCTAAATTGTTTTTCTGTTTCCTTCCCAAATTAACTTATGATAGATATAATGAAAACCCAGCTGGAAGACTATAGGAAACTGTATGACAAATCTCATCACATGGCAGCCATTTAAAAAGAGGCAAATCTGCTGGCAAGAAGAAATCTCTTCCCCTATTAAATCACAGGGTGTGCTTTTTTGTAACTACCGGACACTTCATAAAAATATTAATTTGCCCTACAAATATGTATGTGTAGTGACAATTGGGTCCTCAAAAGAAAGGGCAAAGTAAAAATGAAAAGCATATTATATTTATTTCTCAGTAGGGGGATGTCTATCCCACATCCGTCCACTGAAGATTAGAAAAGGAATCTTTTAGTTTCATACACAGCAAAAAGTTTAGCTGTTCATCAGTTCAGCTGGAGAAAGCAATTACTCAGAACTCAGTCTGACTGAAAGTGAAGGAGATTCTGCCTCAAGTTCATGGAGTCACATAATATTTCCTTCACAAAAATGTGCTTAAATTCCCTCCACTCTGCATCCTACTTTTCTTTTCAAAACAACCATAAGAACAACTACCTGTACAAATTATGGCAGGGTGCAGTCCCATGCTGGCTTAAGTATTAAGTATTAATGCTGGCTTAGTTTAAATAAAAGAGGTACATGCTCCAGTAATTCTAGTACACTCGGCCCTTCACAGTCACAGGGGTTAGGGGCGCAAGATCCTGCGAATGTGGAAAAATCACAAATAATTCCCACCCCCACATGGAAGTCAGTTAAAGGGATGGGTGGGCAGGGGAAGAGGAGCAGTCGTGCATGCTCCTCTTTTTCCTCTGACCTCCCGTCCCTTTCCTTGGCGGGTGGGTGCCTGCCATGCCTAGGCACCCATCCGCCTGGGAAAGGGGAGAGGGGATGGATTCATTCATCCAAGCCCCTTTCCCAGGAAAATGGCTGTCTGCCTTGCCCAGGCACCCATCTGTCTGGGAAAAGGGCTGGGAGGAGGAATGGATCCATCCTTCCAGACTCTTTCCCGGAGAGATTGGTGCCCAAGAAAGGCAGCGATTAGACCAGAAAAGGGATGGGGTTGGTGCATGCACTCTTCTCAGCTTCTCCTTCCTGGGCTTCCCCCATCAGGGGAAAAGCCTGGTCGGAAGGAGTATGCACGCACAGTGACTTTGATCTCACGAACCATCAAAAGATGCAATGTCAAAGCCACCAATACATATTATTTGTGTGTTATTATGATGAATACATCTTATAGCTGGCAGTAGAAGAATTGCCAGCTGAGGGGCACAGAATATCATAACTATGATATTGATTCCAAAGCAATATTTAAGGCTACAGCTGTCTTTTATTAAAATAGGTTGTACTTACAATGTCAAACTTTTGGGTGATGTTCCCCTGGACATCAAGTAAATAAACCTTGCCATAATGTGTTCCAAGTGCCAAAAACTGAAGGGAAAAAGAAGAGAAAGAAATCATCCAGTGATTTAAAAAAATAAATTGTGACATGAGATGCACGGTAGCCATTTATAACAACGATACACAAATGATGCAGAAGTCCTTGAAACATTTACTGTATTATTAAGGAGCCCTGGTAATGCAGTGGCTAATGCAGGGCTTCAAGGCCCACTCAGCCTTCCATCCTTTCGTAGGTCAGTAAAATGAGTAACCAACTTGTTGGGGACAACTGGCTAACACACTGTAAACTACTTAGGGAATGCTGATAAGCAGTTTAGAAATGTACTTGTTATTGTGATGATAGTTCTTCTCAGCTACCAAAAATAGGTCACAAGACAGTTCCCTGCTTTCCAAATGTATCAACAAGAAATGGTGCCATGGACCTCATTTTTTGCTACTTCACAGATTATAGCAGCAAACCCCCAAATGCAACTGAAAACAGATCTATAAATCTTGTCACATACTTGAGAATAAAGCTGTAAAATTAAGGAACACACACACACACTGTACAAACTATTAATTCACTAAGGCCATTTTATACATAACTTGTACCCATATCTGCTCTTTTACTATGCTGACCTTCAGCATGACAAAATAGCAAACTGGTGGAGAGTAGACTTAGTAGAAAGAGGAGTGAAGAGAGGAGGAAGGAACATCAATAATCTAAAATATGCAGATGACACCATACTAATAGTGGAAAATATCATAGATTTGGAAAAATTACTAAGGAAGGCCAAAGAAGAAAGTGCAAAGGCACGCTTGATGCTAAACATAAAGAAAATAAAAATGACCACAGAGGATTGACATAAATTCAACTTAGACAATGAGGAAATCAAAATAATTTAAAAAGTTCCTATACTTTAGATCAAACATTGTTCAGAATGGAGATTGCAATCAAGAAATCAGAAGAATGGTGGGTATTCAAAGAAATATTAGTTCACCAAGGAAATACATCTAGGCTCAAAATGCTAGAGGAGATTAGAAATGAAGGGGGAAATTGTAATTGGTTTCTATTTATAGATAATTAAGAGAAAGAAATATTATTAACACAAAGTTAATAGGGTTTGAGTTTACAAGTTCAGAAATGGGGAACTTATTAACAGAATAGAGAAAATTGATAATAGCAAAACTGTATACAGTACAGTGGTCCCCCGGGTTGCGAAAGTAATCCGTTCCGGGATTACTTTCGTAACCCGGAAATGTTTCGCAACCCGGGGGACCGCTTTAGTTGATGCACAGCGCGCCGGAAGCGCGCTGTTTTAAAGGGCCCGAGTTGCTTTTTTTCTTCGCAACCTGGGGATTTTTTCGGATCCCGGGGGCTTTTTTTTGGCCCTGGCCGTTTTGGGTCCCGGGGATTTCTTTCCCCGGGGGATTCGGATCCCGGGGGACCACTGTAGTATTCTTTTAAAATATGAAATGGAACCAGATGTAACAAAAGATAATATGTTACAATGGGCAAAAAACATTGGATACTCAATAGATATGGAACAATGAGAAAGGACATGGAAAAAAAGATATACAGCTTGTCAGAGTATGAGGGAGAGCTACTACAAAATGTATTTCAGGTAGTATTTGACCCCAGAAAACTTCATAATATATCTAAGAAATGTTGAAAATAGATGTTGGAAGTGTGTGAAAGAACAGGGGACATTGTTCCACCTCTGGTAGGTGTGCGCAAAAACCGAGAAATATTGGGAAAAGATCTATTATATAATGTGTGACATGTTACAAGTTAAGTTGAAATTCTCTCTAGATTTTTCAATGTTGTTGTTGTTGAATATTGTTGAAAAAGATATTGAGGGGAAACATAGGAGAATTATATTTTATCTATTAACTACAGCCAGAATGTTGTTCATAAAAGACTGGTAGAAAGCTAAGACACTGGAGTTAGAAGAATGGCTGTATAAACTTCGCGATGCATTAGAGATGGACAAACTCACAAGATTAATACTGAATCAAAAAGAAAATATATTAGTAGAAGATTGGGATAGAGTCATAAGTTTTCTCAAAAGAAAATGGGGTAAAATGATGTTGGCTGATATTTAATTTTGGGTATAAATTGAGTAAATTGATATATGTAAGGGTCTGGGAAAGTTATTTTCTTAACTGATATATGATTTGTTTAAATTAACAATTAATAAGTAAACAAACAATAATGCTGGCAATAAACAGAGAATAAGAGATGTAAATAAAGGGGGCAACCGTGGAGGTAAGAGTAATATAAGGATAAACTGTAAGGATAAAAAAAGAAAGAAAATGAAAAAAAGTTATGAAGTTATGAAATGGTAGCACCAAAAAGAAAAGGATGAATGGAGTTAATCACACGGGAGGAATTTCTCTCAATTTTGAATGGAGCCAATTCAAATTCACGTAAATTCGCTAGTTTAGTGAATTTACGTGAATTCTAATTGCGTTCAGAATGCGTTGCCCCAAATTGCATGAGATACACTCATATGCAATAACCCCATGATTGCGTTCAGATTGCCATTGCATTATACTTCCAATTTCTGTCATATTATAAACTCCAATGAATACCAAAAGAAGATTAAGGAGGAAGTATAGGAATATATGTCTTGTGTGAATGGTTGTTGTGGATAGTATGTGTAATATAGATAAATGTGAATGTAAATATGTTCTCTACGTTGTACATGTCATTTTTATGCATGTTATGTCAGTGGTATATGTGGGCTAAAGACTAATTAATGTGTATTTTAATTATTCAATTGCAATTACCGTATATACTCAACTATAAGTTGACTTTAGGTATAAGTCGAGGACAGGATTTGGAGGCAAAATTATGGATTTTGATAAGACCCATGTATAAGTTGAAAACAAAACTTAGGGACGTGGTGGCTCAAGTGGTTAAGATGCTGACTCTGTTGACTGCAAGATCGGCAGGTTGGCAGGTCGAGGCCCCAGTGCCACGTAATGGGAAACTGGCCAAGTCCCAACTTCTGCCAACCTAGCAGTTTGAAAACATGCAAATGCAGGTAGATAATAGGTACCACTTCGGTGGGAAGGTAAACTGTGTTCTGTGCAATCATGCTGGCCACATGATCATTGTCTCTGACAATGCTGGCTCCACGGCTTAGTAACGGAGATGAGCACAGCCCCCTACAGTTGGACATGACTTTAGAACCTTGTCAATAGGGAATACCTTTACTTTACCTAAAACTTAGGGGCATGTAATAAAGGATGTAAAGGATGGTGCAAAGGAAAATGATACCAAAGAACTTATAAAATTCTGGCAGGCATAACTGTTTGTACTCATCCTAAATGCTAGGAGGATGAGAGAGTAGAGGTGATCCATGCTTCTTTTTGGTGCTCCCACAATGGACTAAGCTCTTGCCTTTTACCACTCTATTCAGAGAAAAAGGATCACACACACACACACATAAGTTAAAGTACAGTACTTACACTGACCCATGGACTGACCCAGGTTTTTTGGGTCAATCTTAAGTATAAAGGTAAACAACGAAGCATCAAAGTTAGAATTGTCCAAGCTATTGTATTCCCCATCACTATACATTATATGGATGCGAGAGCTGGAGAGTGAAGAAAGTGGCTAGGAAGAAAATCAACTCATCTGGGATGCGGTGCTGAAGAAGAGTGCTGTGGATACCATGGACAACCAAAAGGACAAACAAATGGGTCCTTGAACAGATCAAGCCTGAACTCTTGCTGGCAGCCAGGAAGATCAAATTGAAGCTGTTGTACTTTGGCCACATCAGGAGGAGGCATGACTCATTAGAAAAGATAATAAAGCAAGGAAAGACACAAGGTAGTAGAAAAAGAGAAAGACCACATGCCAGATGGATAGACTCAATCAGAGAAGTCACAAGCCTGAATTAGCAAGACCTGAGCAGAGCAGTGGAAGACGCACTGCAACGGAAGTTGCCTGAACAACAGGACTGACAGCTAAGCAGCTGACAGCTGGGAAGCGGAAAAGTTTGAAACCTATAAGGAGGAAATGAAATGAGAAAGGAAAGAGGATCTAGAGGGCTAGGACCCTAGAAAGGAGAGTGTGAAGTTAAAGTTTTTCATGCCAGCACAAAAATATTTCGTTAGCTTTTGAAAGCACTTTCTAGATATGCGTACTATCTACAATATAAAATTCTGTGGTATTAAAAAAAATCGACAAAACACAGGTATAAACAGGGATTGTCTAGTTTTCTGTGTGTTTCAATGTTATGTCCAATTCTACGCTATGGCTAGGTCAGTCCTCAAGTCACAAAAACGGTAACTATCTCCACAGGCACATGTGCCTATTTTGCCCTTACAGCTCTTACTCCATATTTTTAAAAATATTCCCTCATTTGGCGACATCGTGAGGAGGTTAATTTATTCAACAGCATTCCTAGAAATTGTGGATATTTTATGCAGCAAGATAGTTTCAAATAAAGAGAGAACACAGCAGTTGGACATCATAGAATCCATTCTATTCTTGTACTCACACCTTTCAGCTACAGAGACCGGCAGAAGACAATACAGAATATCTGTGTTGTATACAGTGTGAATAGTGCATATATGCTGCATGAACAAACAAACAATCAAAATAATGCAAGAAATGTTCTATTTGTTATTTGATGATGCAACAAAAATGCAGGGCTTGAAAATATTAAATCCATAAAATGTGCTGTTTCTTGATTCAGAAGAGAGTACATTTCCCCCCTTTAGCACTACTCAAGTGGTCAGAATCCTAAATTCTCTGTATTTCATTGCATGTGAGCATGCTTCATTGCAGCCTATAATGAAATGCTCAAATTTACAGGCACTACTAAGCGTGTCAGTCAAGCAGCACAATCTTTAAAAAAAAAAATAACCTTACAGAAAGTCAAGGTTTAAAAGGATTTATCAAAATGGAATTGCTTAAAATGAAATTTCAGTTCAGGCACTTAAAATATGAAGCCACATTAAAGAGAAGTCAAAAAAGAGAGGGAGAGGAGAGAGGAGAGAAAGGGTTCATTAGAAATTCATCCCCTGCAATGCCTTTCACTCCTGCAAGGTTGCCTTTTTACAGGAAGAAAAAAGTCCCCCGGGTAAAAAAATCAATACTAGTTAATAAAACATCAGGTGTGCAGACATAACTAGGTATGACTATTCCACTGCACAGGCCTGCTTGAATGCACCAGGTGCCATGACGATTAGTCATCCAATGCAGACAGCAAGTCCAGTGAAAATATGTTTTAGCACTGAAAGGAAAAAAATAATAATTCTGGAGGGAAATTAGTCTGAATATACGCCAGTCTTCAGTACTCCAAACAAAGCCAAATTGTTCTAATCGGAACATACATCTATCATGCAGATGGTAGTTTTATTTATGATGACTCTTTCATAGGGTTTGATTTTTTAAAAAAGGATACACACTCTATCTTCAGTTTTTAGCCTCAGCATTGTAAGAGACCAATTCCTAAAAGACACCTGCACTCCGGCTTCTAACATTATTGATCCTACTCATAAATAGTGTAGCTTGCTAGAAAACCAAAAGTGTTCAGTTACTTAAAACAACTCTGTAGTTGTGTCAGTCTTTGTGACACTATAATTAGAGTAGGACTTGGACAGTTCCAAATACAGGAACTATTTTTAGCATGGCACAAAACATTTGCTTCTTGGAGTGTGTGTGTGGAGGGGGGGAGGCAATATAAAAACAAACCAAAACACATATTTTCAGATTTAAATTGGCAACTGTCAAATCACAGAAGCTCAGAAACTAGAAAAGCTAATTTTCCAGAACCATTTTGGTGATTCATAACCCTCAAAACAATGGGGTCCTTTCCATTTATGGGTCCTTCTATGCACAAGAGCATGGAATGTTTGTACCACAAGGAATCTCCAGGCAAACACAGAACATGCTTTTAAAAAGAACAAACCATACTTAGGGAGACAAGAGGGTTCTGAATCATGCTTTAAACTGTGTTGAGGGATGCAAAATAATGTATTATTTTTTACACGAAGAATGGGTGTAAATATATACTTGCACATAAGTAACCAAGCACAGTAGGCTTTGGATCTTTTTGCAGGAGAAGGCCCTTTACCATATTATATCCGAAACATGGTCTGGAGTACTGGAGGTATAACTGATCCTGGACCCAGGAATCATTACCCAAGACTGACATATCATTGATAGAAGCCTTTACCCATGTACAATCAACAACAAGCCTTGTCAAATATTCTTTAGAATATGCACTGGATTAATTGATCAATATCCCTCTTGTATAAAGGTAAAGGTTTCCCCTTTGACAAAGTTGTCCAGTCGTGTTTGACTGTATGGTGCAGTGCTCATGTCCATTACTAAGCTGAAGAGCCAGCATTGTCTGTGGTTACGTGGCCAGCATGACTGCCCAGAACGCTGTTATCTTCCCACCCCAGTGGTACCTATTTATCTTCATGCTTTCAAACTGCTAGGTTGGCAGAAGCTGGGACTATTGATGGGACAGGGGCTCTCCCCATCATGTGCCACCTGAGCTTCAAACTGCCAACCTCTTTAGCTGAATGGTAAAGTTAAGATTATTTATTTATTTATTTACAGTATTTCTAACCCGCTCTTCCCAACCCCCAAGGGGGGACTCAGAGTGGCTTACAAGGCAATCATTAGATGCTGGCAGTATACAATTTAAAACATAAATACAGCAAAGTTAAAACAAGCACGATAAACAATAATTAACAATCAAACAGTTTAAGATCTCAATATATGATCCTTCCATATCCCAAAGCGGTAATCAGTGTTCTTATGACCATCAACGTTAGCCAGTCCCAGTGAAGTGCTGCATTACATTAATGTGTAAAAGCCTTGATTACCCATGCTATTGTATTTCCCATCACTATGTGTAGATGTGAAAGCTGAATGGTGAAGAAAGCTAATACAATCAGCCCTCCATATCCATGGATTTTCGACTGTAAACCCGAGGGCAGGGATCCGTCTAACTACAAGATGGTATGTACAGCACTGTATAAACTTACAGCGCTATATAAATAAAATAATAATAATAATAATAATTATTATTATTATTCCATGGATTCAAGCATCCACTAATTAAAAATATCCCAAAAATTATAAATTCCAACAAGCAAACCTTGACTTTGCCATTTTATATAAGTGACACCATTTTATTATGCCATCGTTTTTAATGGGACTTGAGCATTCACAGATTTTGGTATCCACGGTGGCTCCTGGAACCAAACTCCAGTGGGTAACAAGGGCCTACTGTAGGAAAAAATATCAACTCATTTGAGATGTGGTGTTGGAGAAGAGTTCTGCAGATAATGTGGACTACTAAACAGACAAATAAATGGAGACAGCGTTGTGTAGTGATTTGAGCAGTAGACTATAACTCTGGAGAGCAGGGGTCGAATCCCTGCTCAGCCATGAAAATCCACTGGGTGACCTTGGGCAAGTCATAGTCTCTCAGCCTCAGAGAATGGTAATGGCAAACCCCCATCTTGGCAAGAAATTTGCCCTGAAAACCCTGTGATAGGGTTTCCTTAGGGTCACCATAAATCTGAAGCAACTTGAAGGCAAACAACATGAAATACAGAATAACCCATGCCTTAATTCTCCCTAGAAGCCAAAATGATTAAACTGTCATGCTTTGGTCATATCATGAGAAGACATGATTCACTAAAAAAGACAATACTGCTAGGTAAGGCAGTATGAAAAGAGGAAGACTACATTACAGGGGGATAGACTCACTCAAGGAAGCCACAGCTTTGTCAGCAAGACCTATTGAGAACATGGAGTCTCAGAGATGTCTTTCTTATGGTTGCTATAAAGCCAACTTGCCTTCAAGGCCAACTTGAAAGCAGTTAACACACACACACATCTCTCTTTTTCCTTTCACCTGTAGCTTTACTTGTGAATACCTGTTCCCCAACATGGATCAGCAGTTTAACATTACCAAATATAGGAAGGTTAAAGAAAAGGACTAAATGCAAATAATCTATCACAGCATGAGGCTGATGCAAGCCCACATTGAGGTCATGTTTATTCATTAAGCACTTGACAAAGATGTCAGAAAAGTGATTGGATAATAGATGGATGCAGGAGATTTGGTATGTAAAAATTTTATCAAAGCATCATACCTGTCTTCCATTTCTTCAGCAAGTAGCAATAAACAAAAAAGTTCTTTCATATCCAGGGACAATCTGCATTGTCTGAAAAGAACACACAGTTTCCCAAACCCATTTAACACATTTCTGTACTAAGAAAAGGAAAACATTCTCTTTTCTTATATCTTTAGATTTGCCATGATACAAATTCCTGTTAGATCATCAGGAAGTATATGTAAAACCTTCTTCTTGTTATGGAGTTCCTGGTACTGTGTTTGAGTTAAAAGACTAATACGCACAACGGGAACAAATATAATACTGCATGCACATGCTGTGTGCCTTCAAGTTGGGGTTTTTCCTCACAAGATCTGTTCAGATGAGATTTGCCATTGCCTTTCTTCAAGGCTGCCAGAGTATGAATTGCCCAGAGGGATTTAATGGCTGTGTGAGGATTTGAACTCAGCTCTCCCAGAATCCTTGTGCAATACCCCAGCCACTACACCACACTGGACCTTGTACATTTTTAAAATATAAAATCTTACCTTCTCATGCACTGTCATGCAGCTAGCAACATCCTTCTGGAGAATTTCTGTTACCCCATTAGAAAGTCTTTCATACTTCAGCTTGGGTTCTTCCTCGCTATCATCCTCCTGCATTGAGAAATTATAAGAGAAATAACAAAGTTCAGGTTTACTTGAACCTCATGCATTGATTAATAATAATAATAATAATAATAATAATAAACTTTATTTATATACCGCCCTTCCCACGATCAGGGCGGTGTACAGCATATGCAAAATTTTAAAAACATTACAGCAGTAAAAACAAAACAATATTAAAATCCATATAACATTATAGTAGCAGTATGCCAGTATAAGGGAATATGCCAGGCCGGGCCGATCATAACAGAGGAGGGGGGAGTCACAATAAGAGAATATTAGGGGTATGCTTGACCAAGCAGATATGTTTTTAGCCCCTTTTTGAACGAAGTGAGGGAGGTAGCTAAACGGAGCTCGATGGGCAACGAGTTCCAGAGGCTAGGGGTCGAGACGGAGAACGCTCTCTTCATGGTAGTAGATAATTTAGCCTCTGGAACTCTGAGTAGCTGTTGCCCAGTAGATCTAAGTGTGCGGGGCGGATTTTGTGGGGAGAGGCGGTCCTTCAGGTACTCTGGGCCCAAGCCATTTAGGGCTTTATAGGTAATAACCAGCACTTTGTACCGAGCCCGGAAGCGAACAGGCAGCCAATGTAGATCTTTCAGTATTGGTGTTATATGGGAGGCCCTGGAAGCGCCAGTGACCACCCGTGCTGCCATATTCTGCACTAGTTGAAGCTTCCGAGTGTGATACAAAGGCTGCCCCATGTAGAGCGCATTACAGATATCCAACCGAGAGGTTACCAGAGCTGCAGCTGTCCAACTCCAACCAGCCACAAATGGTCTTCTAATAATTTCAACACTCATGAACCATTAAAACCTCATTCGCACACACACACAAGAGAATCTACATGAGAAGAAAACTTTGGGACAGATCTGACAGAGAACAAAAGCATAAGCAACTCTCACCATTCTGTTGTAGCTTATCTGAAGCCTAGAGATACCTTCATATGGACTGAAAACAGGTTTTCAGGTGTCAGATAATGAAAAAATATTTTGAGAGGAAGGAAGGAAGGAAGGAAGGAAGGAAGGAAGGGTGACTTGCACTTCCACTTTGTATCACAGCAAAACCAACTTCTGTATACCTGAAAACTGGACTACTCTGGGTTTGGCTCAACATCAAAAGATACTCAAAGAGAGATGGTTTGCATGTTTTGAGAATATTAAGGGCGATTATATTAATTTCAGTTTCTGTCTTGATACACATTACACGCACAATCTGCCCAATCAGGGAAGTGAGTGGGATATATATACTCTGTGACCCTTGGCTGAGAGGAAGTGATTTGATTGTTAAACTCTGTCTTGGTCTGTTGTTGAATGGCAAGGCTTCAGGGTGTCTATTGAATTAATGATCCATTGTCTGCTGGGAAACCCCCCTCACCCTGGGTGGTTTTCATTTGCATTTGCTGAGTCTTTGATTTTGGTGTTATTCAGGAATGGCAGCCAAACTTTGTTTACTTTAAGGGTTTTTTCTTTCCGGCTGAGGTTATCTAGGTGTTTGTGGATTTCAATGGCTTCCCTGTGCACCTGATAGTTGTTGACATGGTCCAGAATTTCAGTGTTTTCTAATAGCATTTTACGCCCAAGAGGGTTTATATATAACATGTTCTGCTACTGCTGATTTTTCTGGCTGGCTCAGTCTGCAGTGTCTCTCATGTCCCTTGATTCACATCTGAATACTGTGTTTGGTGGTCCCTATGCAGACTTGTCCGCAGCTGCATGGTATGCGGTAAACTCCTACAGCTGTGAGAGGATCTCCCCTGTCTTTCGCTGAATGCACCATTTACTGGATTTTCTTGGTTGGTTTATAGACTATCTGGAGGTTGTGTTTCCTCATCCGTTTACCCAGTCTGTCTGTGACTCCTTTCAAGTATGGTGAAAATACCTTCCCTTTGGGTGGTTGTTTGGTCTTCACTCCTCTGGGTTTTTCTGCGTCTGGTAGCCCTTCTGATGTCTGAGCTGGAGTAACCATTAGCCGGTAGAACCCAGTCCAAGTGCTTCAGTTCATCTTTCAGAAAATGGGGCTCACAGATCCTTTTACCTGGTCTACCTGTGTTTTTATTGTGTTTCTTTTTTGTCATGGGAGATGGTTGGAGTTCTTGTGTAGGTATCTGTCTGTGTACTGTGTAGGTTTTCTGTATACTGTGTGGCCCAAACGATGGTTTGGTTTACAGGTGTCCAGGACATCCAAGAATGGCAACGTTCCTTCCTTTTCTTTTTCCATAATGAATTGGATGTTTGGATGGATGATATTCAGATGGTTCATAGACACGGTCAGATCTTCTTCTCCATGGCTCCCAATGGTGAAAGTGTCATCCACATACTGGAACCATGTTGTGGGCTTTTTGGATGCTGTTTCCAGGGCTTGTTTTTCAAAGTGCTCCATGTAAAACAAACAGCTTCATTTATATACTGCTTCATACCGCCTAATGCGTGTCTAAGTGGTTTACGACAGTAAAAGTTTGCTTTCATGGGGCTCAGAGGGCTTCCCATAGCAGACAATGGATCACTAATTAAATGGACACCCTGAGGCCTTGCCATTCAACAACAGAACAACACACAGATTAACATGTATCACTTCCTCCCAAGGATAGTATATGTGTTCCACTCTCTTCCATGCCAGTATTCTCTGAAGATGCCAGCCAGAGATGCTGGTGAAACATCAGGAATAAACTCTTCCAGGACACGCCCACATAGCCCAAAAATTCCACAAAAAAACTATGGATGTTGGCTGTGAAAGTCTTCAACTTCACATTTAACAATCAGATAGCCTCTTAAAAGAGCAATAGTACAGAAATTTAAACCTTTGTGCTGCACTACAGGCCAGTGAAATGGTTCACATTGCATTACTTTAAAATGTTTCCACTCATAATATCTTCACAAAGATGAGATGCCTGATTTGCAATAGAAAAGTCTTTATTTCAACACACACCCTCCCCTTTCAAATACTACAGCTAGAGGCTTTTGGGTTAAGAAGTTTTCATGACAGAATTTTTTAAAAAGGATTAATAAAGGGATGTCAACAATCAACGATGCAGTTGTCTAAAACGATGTGTCAAGATGTCCAGTAAGAAGCAATTTTATTCAGTAAATCCAACACTGAACAAAGTTGTTACCAGTCAGAAAGACTCAATGTCAAATTACAACACAGGGTATAAATCAGACAAATTACCTGTGTTCCTTCATTCTTGACAGATGCAAAACAGTTACCATCAAAAAGTTAACACAGCCTGCATGTTATGTGGCAATTAACAAATAATTGCACTTTTGTACATCTTTATTGTGAACTTGCAATGCACAAATAATCTGTGCACTCTGGAGATAAATCTGCAAAGTAAGAACTGACTTCTAGGCATCAAGACATTATAATAAGTTCCAACATGTTGCTGAAGGCTGGACATCAAATGTGCAACCAAAGTGAAAACTTAATTCTAGTCTCTCAAGTATTTTGCATAAAAGCATTCATCTACGGACCATTAGATAAAGTTACTGTAAATAAGTTTTGCCTGTCTTATTTATGAGTGAAAACTAAGTAATTTCTCTTGCACATGCATACACAAAAACATATACTTTCAAAAACTCAGCTCATTGAAGCATTCTGTGAGGATTCAAAAACATGGATAAAGTGAGAAACTTCAAGTACTAAAGCACCCTGATGTACCCATTTCATGATTTTTTTTTTCCTGACAGGTATCTCTTATGTTAAATAAAAATCAAGCTAAAGGTGAATTTGAGAGGCTTTTTCTTTATTGTAAACAAACAAAATGAAAAACTATTTGTAAAATACAAGATTTCTCCATTGGTGCTGACTATCTATCAACTCTTAAATAAAAAAAGAAAAAGAAAGGAAAAAGCATGAACAGCATTTGAAGAATTTGAGTTTCACTATATTCACTATTCATTCTCTCCAAGGAGAAGCTTTTATGCAGCATGAACTTCTAAAGGTAAACACAAGGCAGCGTAAATAAAAAGCAAATCAATAATTTTTGTTAAATTTTAATAATCCCGCAAACCTACAAATAAAACCATCAGCAGTCTGAGTTGAGATGACAGTTAGCTGCGTTTCTATGACAACCTAGTTGAATAGTACAAGTCTTGACTTGCAGCAAAGCTTAAGATATGAACAGAGTGACATTTACCCCATACAGGAAAACTCACAGCTTTCTTCTGTGGGGTGGGGGATCAATTTCTCAAATAACATGGATTTTTGCTAAGTATATGGCACATTTAATTAAAGACAATTCCTTTATGCTGTCCTAAAAGCATCTCAAACATTTTCGTAAAACAATTTTTTTTTTAATCATTACCAATTACACGGTAACAATACTTTCCTCCACTCCCATTGCTGTTTCAGAGAGAACATACTCACTTCGAAGTCTTCTGAAATAGTTGTCATCTATCTTTTGGTTAGTGATAAATAATGACCAGAAGAACCAAAGGGCTTATTTTATTTCCTAACCATCACGAAAGCCCTAGGTTATTTTTGACTTTGAAGGACAGATAAAATCATTGCCCATTTCCACCACTGACATATCACAAAAGGCTTTGAAACCCCACCTCTTTGTTGGTTTCATGATTCTTTGGGCCCCACATGTCAAGACCACAATCCAACAAAGAATTCCTCACACTCCTTCTCGTACCCTCCGTTCCGGTAGTCAAGGTCTCCTGTCCCAGCCGAGGATTTCCACTGCCCCGTCCCGGATTCGTCCCTTCTCACTTGCTGCCTCGCACTCCTGGAACCTTCTTCCCCCGCACGCGCGCCTCATCACTTCTCTAACCAGTTTCAAAACTGAGTTAAAAACTATATTATTTAGGGAAGCGTTCCTAGAATTGTGCCGTTTGCCCCAGGATGCCTCCTTCTAACTATGTATTAAGAAGCTGAGCCCTCCCTCCAGTCCATCTGCCTTGGTCCAGGCCCCGGAGGGAGAGAAGAACCACTGGACCTCATCCCCTTTCCCACCACTTTTCCCTTCTCTTTTTTGTTGTCTCTCTTAGATTGTAATCCTGAGGGCAGGGAACCATCTAATTTATAAGACTGTATGTACAGCACTGTGCAAATTTACAGTGCTATATAAATAAAGGTTAATAATAATTAAGCACAAGTCCTTTTCCAAGATGAAGTATAAAATGTGTAATAAAATAATGGATAGAAAAGCCTATTAAATTCAGTGTTTTTCAATGCGTTAAGAAGTGTCTACTTGATAAATCTCGGAATTCATTAGGGTTTATTACCAGTGTTCCACAAAGACAAAATCTTCTGAATTCTGGTGCGTGTACGTTCTCCCTATGGCTCCAAATGGACTCTGCACAGCCCTAATCCCCAAAGCTAGAAGTCATGTCTGCACTATCCCATAAGCACACCAAACAGAAGAGTTTGGTAGTTGCAAATGAGAACCTTTAACATCTCCAAAGTCAGGAAGATAGGTGATTTAGGCAGGATGCTCTGCCGGACAAGCCCAATAAGGCTAATTTACAACTTCATTCTCACCCCAGACATTGCCAGACTGAGTGATCCTTTTACAATGTAGATCTGATTTCTTTTGCTTCTAGGCCAGTTTTGGCTTATAAAAGATCCCCAAAATCTATTGTTAGCGGGCTAGTTAGAAGGCATGGGGACACTGTCACTGTGAATTCTGACCTGCTCTGGTATGTCAATTTTCCCACTGCTCACCTTAACGGCCGTATCTTACACCATAATAACATTATGGTTACTGTTGTGGATTTTATGTATTGTAAGAAAATAAAATATATGTATAATGTTATATGTATATAGACTGTTGGAATAAAAATTAAATTTAAAAAAATTGTGTTGACCTAAGTGTTTGTACACACAGGTGTACAGCACTAAACTTTAAGAAAATTTTCAACAGCACTACCAGAAAAATGAGTGCACTCTGTAGACAGGATTTTAAAGAGGATGAAAATAACTTAACTATTCTATTGCATAGCTAATTGTTGATTTGTCACAGCAATGAATTCCAAAACATATTCCATTTGTTCATTTTGTTCATTGTTTGTCTTCACAGTTTGCATCTGAATGCGTGAGAACAACCAAGTTACCTCTTAACTCTCTGTTGTCATTTCCTGCTAAAAGCTCTACACAGAACACTAATGCAATTAACTAACAAGATCAGAAAAGAGTTTACGGTTATACTGTTCATTAAGAGCGAATCAATGGAATATTTTTCTTCCTGAAATCAAAAAGCATGATGTTCTAGACCACTTAAAAGACAAGAATAACAAATATTTTGCAACTCCTACTGTATTTATTTTCTACGAGAATTATGGGAGATAAAATGGATGGAAATTCTGGAGCAAATGTGACCATGACAATTTCTTAAATTGAGAGTGGGGAATGTTTAACCTGTCAGATATTTGGCATCACAATTTCCATCAGCCCTATTCAACATGGCCAAGAGAAAGTAACTGTGGGACTGGTGGTGCAAACCATTTAGAGAGCCAAAGGTTCCCTACACATGCCTTAAACCACAGCTAAACAACTAGGATTTGGCTGAGGATGTGCATAACCCTCTCTCAAAATGAATCTCCCTTTCTCACTCTGGAACTGCAGCGAACAGGAAAAGCAGCATTGAAGTTGATCCTGTAGGTTCTCCATTTAAGCAGGTGTTGAAGCTAGTTAAAGCTCTAGTCTTACTGCAGTTAATGTAAACATTAACAAATCTTAAGAAAGGAGAAAAAGAAGGTCTGTAGGGAGGAAATGCATATTTCAAAGTGAAGAGTTCCCTTCTTTTAAATTTCTCACTCTCTTGAATCACTTTGGTTTTCTGAAGGAAAAAAAAAAGTCGAGGAGCTCTTCACTATGGAAAGAAAATAGGTCTCAAGAAGCCATTGGCAGTGAGTAAAGTAAGCAGGAAAGTAGTTGTTAATTGCATTAGCACATATGGCCGGCACTAGGAATTGTGAATAGTGCAAGGATATAAAGGACAAATCAGAAATGCAGGCATTTTCTCCCCAACATTTTATGATATAGCACCTTAATTCTTCCATGGTTTTGTTGCCAAGAAGCAATGAGAATGTGGGGGTTATGAATATAGAGGGAACCTTTTCATAATTGTTTGGTGGGCCTTTGCTTGTATTTGTTAGAGCTATCAACCAACTGGAGATTTATTTGATTAGAGGTTTTGAATAAATAAACCAACTCAGTTTAAGCAACTGTGCATGCAACTAAAAAGAGAGGTACTTGGTTCAAAAAGAAGAATGTACTTGCTAAGACCTATTCATTCACAAACTGGCCACACAGATGGAAAGTACACTAGCACAAATAAATACAACAGCACTCTCCTGCTTGTCTTAAGGCACTGGAAATGTGAATGACTGTATATATTCATTTATAAGTCCAGAAATTTAGGTTAAAAAATTGACCCAAAAAAACTGAGTTGACTTATCCACAGGCCAATGTAAGTACTGTATTTTAATGCATGCACACATACACACATATTTATATGGTGCAGGCAAGAGTTTAATCTGCCCTGGAAGCACTGACCCCTTCTACTCTCTCATCCATCCAGTCTTAAGTATGTGCACAAATAGTTATGCCTGCTGGAATTTTGGAAGTTCTTTGGCATTGTTTTCCTTTACTTCATCCTTTACATCCTTCATTACATGTGCCTAAGTTTTACTCTCAACTTATCCATGGGTCATATCAAAATCCATAATTTTGGTCCCAAAACTTGCCTTTGACTTATATATGAGGTCAATTTATAATCAGGTATATATGGTACTCACAATTCTATACAGTATTAAAAATAAGCCGAACAGTAATCGTCAAAAGAAAATATCACATTTTGTATTCTTGCATTTATCTATTTCAATGTCATAATATCATCATTATCACACCTTTTCTTAAAGAGTTCAGGGGACACAAAATTGCCTCATAATGCCCCCTGACTTAGGGGGCTTGGGACATTTTTACCAGATGGGCAGGTTGGTCCATTTTAGTTCCAGAGGAGACCTGCACCTAAAACCAGATGTGACATCTAATCGCTTTTTTAAAAAGGTATTTCCTTTTTAAGGGGCCTTAATAATATAGAAAAAAAAAACCCACCTCTAGAGGGAATTTTGAGGCTTTTTGTTAGTTTTTGGTGGTGGGAGCTGAAGCCCTCCAAGGTCACCTGGGAGGTTAATGCAGCCTCCTAGCCTCCAGATGCCCACCAGTTTAAAGCGTTTGGTGGCTTCCCAGTTCCCAGTTCCCAGATGAAACAGACTGCCCTAGATCTCTTTCAATCCAGCTTCAGGCGTGGCTATGTTCACCTTGTTGGATGACCTGTGCCAGGAAGTGGACAGGGGCATGTGTCCCTGTTAGGTTTACTGGATCTCCCAGCAATTTCTAATACCAATGTCCATGGTAACTTTCTGGACTGCCTTTTTGGGATGAGGCTTGGGGGCACTGTTTTACTGTTCTAGTTCTTCTTAAAGAAGTGAACTCAGAAGGTGGTGCTGCAGGATTCCTGTTCAACGCAACAGTCATTGCCTTATGGGTTCCCCCATGCTGTTCAATATCTACATGAAACCACTCGGAGATGCCATCCAAAGTTTTCTGGTTGAGTGTTACCAATATGTCAACGATGCCCAACTTTCCCTCTTCTTTCCACCTAATTCCCAGGAAACTGTCTTGGTACTTAAGCAGTATCTGCTCCCAGGAATGGACTCGAAGAGGGCGAATAAATTCAGACTTAATCCAGACAAGATAAAAGCACTTCTGGTTAGTCAAATAGTCAGGGAATAAGGATTCAGCCTGTGCTGAAATCTCAGTCTCACAGTTTGTGTGCTCCTTTATTCATCCAAGTGTTGATGCCCAGTTCTCAGTGGTGGCCAGGAGCACATTTGTACACTCAAGACTAGTATGCCAATCTGACTATGATGACATAAACCTTGATTACATCACATTTGGATTACTGTAATGTGCTGTACATGGGGCTGGCAAGAACATGCAACTTCACTGTTTACTGGACCTTTTCCAGGCACAATTCAAATGACGGGTATAAAGCTTGATATGACTTAGATCCAGACTATAAACTTGCCAGACTGTTAAGATCCTTGCAGGAGGTTTTGTTTCAGTCCCAGCGCCTTCATAGGCCCATCTGGTGTGGGCAGAGGAGGAAGCTAGGTTGGTCATCTCTGGGTTCTCCTTTCACTGGCAAGCAAACAATTTTCTATTCAAACAGAAATTTAAGGATTAATCAACTGGTGGGAAACCATTTTTATGCGGGGATGATTTTACATTTTTTTAAATTTAATAGCATTTTGTTATGATAGCTTATTTTTTAAAAAAAGAAACTTTTTTTATTTTCAGGCTGTTAGCTTGTTCTTGTTCTAGAATTTTTTTAATGCCCCCTTGAATATCAATCTTCCTCTCTTTTTAAATTTCCTTTAACTTCTTTTTATACAGTGGATTCATTTTAGCTTTTCACCTTCTTGGGAAAATGTAACATACACTACGACAAAGAATTATGATAGAGCTACTACCTCTGAAAATATATTTGAATGAATGTACTAAGAGAGAAAAAAGTGAAAAAACATTTTCTGCTATTCCAAACTGTAAAACTACAGTCATGCTATCAGCATGAAACACCAACTCCAGCTTCACTTTAAAGATACAGCTTGCACCAAAAATGAATTAGGTTCTGAGAAAGGATTTTGCTGGATACTGCAGCGTGTCATAAAATCCCATTGTGCACAATCCATAATCTGCCTGTGTTGACACAACCCTTCTCAGTGCCTCCAGAGATAGCAGAACCTTGGCAAATTTTAAGACAGTAGCCTCTGAGAAGACTGCCCAACAAGAGGTGCATTAGAATATATTTTCCTACAAAACAATTATGGTCAGAGCAGTTCAAAGAACATACCCACAGTCCTAGCAAGAATTTGGGATAGCTGGCATTCCAGATCAAAGAAACACTTGGATCGAAGGTGAATCCCTTTGTTCATGCTGGGGAATGCTACATTACCATACCATGGTTTGAGGATTGTTCCATGTCTCCAATTGGATAACACAGTTCAATTTACATGAAGTAACATGAAGTGAATATGCTACTCTGGGATACTATATGCCTTTGACAAACAGTAAGAAATCCGTCTTCTCATTTAAAGACCAATTCACATGACTCATTACTGTGAAGTGTTACTTTACGTGTCTATGCCTTTAAAAAAGTTACTATTTATTCCAGTCTGGATTATAATTTTCCTGAATATTATCATTATTATTATTAGTAGTAGCAGTAGTACTAGTATCTTATATCCCACCTTTCTTCCAATATAGGGACTCATTTTACCAGAAATCGTATCGCTGCAATTTTTTTGATAATAGCCAGGAAATCCATTAATCCAGTTTCTGAAGGCTTGTGACAATGTGTAAAGTTACAAGCTAAATCTTCTGACATGTGCCATATAATCAAGGTAAAGGTTTTCCCTTGACATGAATGTCTAATCGTAATGGGTTGTAGGGGGTGGAGCTTATTTTCATTACTATGCTGACGAGCTACCATTGACAAAGATGACTCTATGGTCATGTGGCCAGCATGACTGCCCAGAACACTGTTATCTTCCCACCAAAATGGTACCTATTTGTCTACTTGCATTTACAAGCATTCAAACTGCTAGATTGGCAGATGCTGGGACTAGTAACGGGAGCTCACCCCATCATGTGGCACTTGGATCTCAAACTGCCAACCTTCAGATCTCATGATTGTCAGAATGGGTGTTTTAACCACTAAGCCACCGCATCCCATATAATTACTTTACACTAAAAGAATTTCATGACATCATGTATGTTCTTGTATACTATCTTATGCCTTCAAGGTAACTTCTGGTGGCAATTGATGGCACACTGCTTACATCCTGCCATGTAATGTCCTCAAACAGCTTTTTCTACTCTGTCTCCTGACAGTTGTTACATGACCTAGCTTTCCCTACAAAGTGATATCAGAACAGGAAACTCTGAAAAGGAATCCAGAGTCTAAGAGGAAATAGAAAACATACAAATACATAGGTTTAGTTCAGACATAATGCTGAAACTCCAACAAACAATGGTTTGTTGAAGTATGGACAAGATTTAACACTTCTCCCTCTCATACACCTTTCCTTTTTGTTCTTCTTCTTCTTCTTTTAAAACCAAATATAGAGAAGATCTCCCAATTTGATAAACTGTCTTCCTATGAATTTCAAAATGGGAAATGACGGTCTAAGTGTTGGCCATCACCCTACTTTGCAATCCAGGATAAAAATATCATTTATGAATCTGACCCATAAAGCGCCTTCAAAACTGTAATTTCCCAAATTCACACACAATTAGAAAAAAGATATTAAGGGTGTAGGAATTGAAATGGAAATAAATGAGTTGGATAAAATTCTATCCCAAGGCATCAAAAAACTGATAACCAAAATATATAAGCTACTTTTAGATATAGAATTGAAGGAGGAATCAGTTAAAGTAAATATGGTAACATGGATGCAGGATACAGGACACTAAATTACACTAGAGAGTTGGGAGAAAGTATGATAGAAAAATCTAAAATTTACCAAAAGTGCCCATTTAATAAAAAGTTATTATAAATTATTCTATAGATGGCACTTGCCTCCATCCAAACTAGCCAAGATTAGGGGAAGTAAGGACAGCAATTGTTGGAAATGCAAACAGTCTAACGCCACATATTATCATATGTGGTGGGAATGTATTTAAACGACCCAATTTTGGAAGGTGATTCGTGCTAAAATTCAGGAGATTATGCAAAAAGAAATTCAATTTAATCCAAAATTATTCTTACTAAATATTGTAAAAAGGCATAAAAGGCAAACTGAACGAAGAAGGAGAAGAAGGTGTTATTTTGTACTTAGTCACCACAGCTCACTTGATATATGCGAGACACTGGAAGGAAAGGAGCTTAGATCTGCTTAAAGAATGGATTGTAAAAGTTCATGATTTATCTATAATGGACAAACTAGCAATGCTTATAAATGGGAAAATGGATCAACAATTCAGGAAGAAATGGGAAAAAGTAAATGAGTTATGGAAATGAGAATTATAAGACTTAAGGTAAAGTATTATAGTAGATAAGATAAGCATTAAGCAATTAATTAAAGGAATTAATAATGTAGTGTACCTGTTGCTGTATTAGTTTAACTGCAGAACTATGAACTGTTAGAGGCAAAGTATCAATGTACATAATTTGCTGTTGAAAACTGCTGCAGAGGATGTACTTAGGTTATTGTAAATTTAAAAAAAAACTAATTTAATAAACCAAATGAATTCTGTCAGGCATATAAAGAAAAGGGAGAAAATCAACTGGAACACTTGTTTCCTCTCCAAGAATTTATAGTACTTGTTGTACCATATGTGGAGCATCAAAGAATACAGATAGTAACCTATGGGAACACACCATTTATTTATGGATCCTGGCTGTAATGTTGTAGAAGCCTCTGGAGTCCAAGCCACTTCAGATTTGTCCTTTCTTTAGCTCCCTGTGAATTCTAAAAACCTATTCTCAAAGTCTGGGAAACCATTTAGTATAACATTTTGCACCACAGCGAGTTGTGGTGTGGGAGAGGAGGAAAAGAAAATCCTGATTCATCCTGCAACTAACATGAAGGTATATCACCAGATCCGAACCAGTAATTTTTAGGACTTGTAGATCTTTCTCCAGGTTGTTACTGCTCTAGTAAACTGATGTGGTTACATGTTTGACTGGTTAACCATATTTTTTTTGTATCAAGTACCAATTGAAATTGATGTCCCTCTCATCACCGTGGTTTTTGAGATGCTCCTTGTCATCTTTGATTCTCACCCCACATATTTACATGGACCTGCATTGTCGCATCTGCCAAATTAACTGCAAATTGAAATTTATTAAATGGCTCTCTATGCTCACACCTGGTTGATGTAAAAATTCAGGAAGAAGCCACAACAAAAGTACTACACATGCAACAGACTAGTATGAAAGGAAAGAGACCAAGTACCAACTCCAAGTTCAATCATTCTTGCCCTTCAAAAGGATCTTTTGCTTTCCCAGTAAGCTCCATATCAGTTTAGGTACTTCACAATCCCCTATTCTTTCCTAGAGACTACACAAGTGTTAGAAAATATACTTTAATGTCAGAACATACTCGCTCCTTACAGCTCTATAAAGATCCATGAAAGGGTACCCCTACAAAGTTCTCTATGTTTCAAATACCTGGAAACTGTATAAAATCCCACAGCTTCTTATTACATAATACTTTGTTGCTTTCCGTTCAGTGATGTCTCTCATGATTTTCTTCTTTCAAGGTGTTTTGTCTCTGACTATTCCTACTGAGTGAACCTCTGACCCTCAGTTTGACACTTGGGTGTGAAGAACTACATATATAAAAATGTCTGTTTCTTCCACCATCCAGACAATATTACATTCAACCACATGTATACTAGAATGTAGGTCAAAGAAGAAAAAAAATGTTCATGTTGTTCTGTTGACATCAATGAATTAACGTTTTGAGGACAACACAATTACATACTGTGTCGATACACTTGCACTTCAAATTGCATTTGTTAAGTCATATGCACTGCAGCATTTTTACACTTTGTACATTCCATAACATTCTAATTAATATTAATAGCTCATTAATTTAACTATCTAATTTTCATGCAAGAACAGCAGATACTAGAAAACCCCAAAAGCAATCTACATAGTTTAGAAGTCAATCCTACTATGATGTATGTTATTATCCTGGTTACACATCATCACAAAATTGTTTTTAAATCAAGTGCGTTAAAAATTCAATTTAAGCTCCAATATATTATTTAAAATATTCATCCCATTGGCTAACGATGACAAATTATTTATATGTTCTCATTAAATTATTTTTACAGATTTTAAATGCTGATAACATGTTAAGCCATGTAAGATAATTTATTGGGCTGCTGTGTGAGCAGGGCTGTAATTGCGAAGGAAATCGGAGACAGTATAACTTTGAACCTTTCTTTTGAGACAGAGAGTGCAGGATATACATTGCTTAAATAATAATAAAGTATGAGTTGACTTTAGCACAAAATGAAAATACTTATCAGCCTATGGCTTGAAAAGTGGGAAATGTCTGATTCAAGTAGTGAATACAGTAACGCAAATGATTTATTATCAGTTTATATAATTTCTCTCAGATGGTCAGAACTATGTTGTAAATACAACAAACATGGTATTTACAGCTTCATTGGGACCTAAACTGTGATAAAATAAGTGCATTCTTATGCTCATTAAACAGTCTTTCTCTATTCCATATGGCAAGCTACTTCTGAAACAAATCATTTCATAAACAATTTGTATATAGAATATTGGTATAGTTCAAATGAGAAAGGCATGAGATGTCTCCTTGGTTTGTAGCTCAAGTCCTTCTTTCATTTCCTTTATGCAAGCCATAAAGCATACATGTAAAATGACTGTCATCTACAAAATTTAGCAAAGCTTTGTTCTCCACTTTATGGAGAGTCTTTTTTCGGTTCCACTTTTCCAAAAGGACCTCATCACCCTTAATGATTCTATGCAATAACAATAACCCAACAAAGCCCATATTGCATCTAAGATTATTCAGTCAAACAGGAAACTGCTCAATAATAACACTTTCTATCATTTTCTTCTTTATCACTAGTGGGGAGAAGCAGAAATGGAAAGAAAAAAAATACAAATAAATGTGCATCATACATGCAATTTCAACAACGATACAAGGTGAAGTTAAAGAAAAGATGTTAGTGCTTCAAGATTGCAGGGAATATACTTTCCAAGCTAAAGTAGTTTTTTCTCCTGAGAATTAAAATACCATTTTAGATTATTGTTTGCTCATCATATCAAGCTGGAATGAATAGTAGCCTGTCTACTTGATAAGAAAGAGCTCATAATGCCCCAAATCACATATAAGGCTACGAAATAAAAGAGTAAATTGAAGAGCAGTTACAGAAAAGGATCTTGTACAATTGTATGAAGTGTTGACAGAAAGCACTACTACTGTCTCCACTGAACAGTTTGCTTGACACATGAAAGTATGTGATATAACTCCTACCTAACAGCAAGAATTTTACTTACACTAATTTAATCAAATGTAAAGTGATAGGAACATATACATGGTAATAGAACTGAAATCTTACGCATATTTCCTTAAGTATACACCTCACTGAACACAGAGGGACTTCTGAATAAACATGCATAACATTTCGAATGTACTGTATAACCAAGATGTAGTCAAATTATATTTTGTTTTAACTCTGAGGGAAGGTACTATCCATCCATTTTCTTGTAGAACTGCTCCTAAACAGGTGTATATCATTTCCAATGTTCTTACGAGGGAAAATAAGGTGAAAAGAATGGTCCTTATCCCAAATAAAATGGTGAGATTAGGGTAAAAAGAAGAGATCAGGTAATATGGGATAGCTTTATACAAATATAGGTGAGATATGCTTAGGCTTTATTCTCACTTATACAAAACAAAGCTTCAAGGAAGAGTTGGCTTTTAGGAAAGACCACACAACACAAACTGTTCACTTTCCATCATTACCATTTTCCAATCAAGACCTCAGTCCTGGGATATGTCCAGAAATGCCAATAGCTATCCTGTCTTTCTAGATTTTAGAGAATCTTGGCCTACTGTGAACAAGATGCATGTGATGTTGCATCTTTTCCCTAGTTCCTTCTGCCATTAGGAGTAGATAAATTAATGACAAATCAGAAGCACAGTACTATCAACCAAACTGGAATGATCTCTCTATTTTGGACTTTTAAAATGTAAAGAAAACATTCTTATCCTTGACAAGAAAGAGTGTCTTGACATACTGAGACATCTGCATTCAGAAAATGACCAACTGGCAAGAAATTTGTCATACTTTAAGACTTTCAAAAGTCTAGTTTTAGTTTGCTTTCCTATTCATATAGCTTTATTTATTACTTACTGACTCCCGAGGTTCATTCATTAACTATTCCAGTTAGTCTTCACATGAAGGAAGCACAATAATAAGCAGAACCTTTTTAGCACCAGTGTTCCCATTAGTGTGAGATATGACAATAAATTCTGAAAACTAGCAATGTGAATGGTAAAAATGAAAATGTAAAGCATGAATAGGGGCCATAGGAAGTGACTTTATCTCAACGGTTTATCTAGCTGGTTTGCCTGTCATAATTGACAATGTGTGCATCTCTAATGCAGAAATAATGCAGTTGGACACCACTTTAACTGCCATGGATCAACACTATGGAACCAAAGGATTTATAGCTTGTTGTGGCACCTCTCTGCCAGAGGCTAAATATTTCACAAAATTACAAATCCCAGAATTCCACAGCATTAAGCTATGGCAGTTAAAGCACAGTCATATAGCATTCTTTCTGCTGTGCAAATGGAGCCAATGACTCTTGGTGGTTTCAGTCAAGGGTCTTTTCCAGCACTAGCTAAAGATTGCAAGGACTGCATGCAAACAATGCCTGCTTCCCCATCTCCCCTCTTTTTTAAAACCCTCCATTCTACAACCTAAAGGGTGGAACTTTTAGAGGTCACTGAGCAATAGTCTTTTCCTTCAGCTGCCAAACTAGTGACAAGAGGGATACATCAGAAGCAGTAATGGCTAAGAAAATTCAATTTTCAAGTAGGCCATTCTGGTGCAGCTCAGAAGCCTGTAAGTGATCCACCTGTACAAAGAGGTGCTGACCAAGTTCCTAATCCTACAAAAATCTTTCTTCCCTTCTTCAACATTGTTAGAAGTCACAAATAATATAGGGGATTATTTCTTGCAGCATTATTTTACAATACAGTGAAAAAAGAAATTTGTTGCACCACTAAGTATCAGTTCCTTTAAAAAAAACTGTACCATGCAAACGTCAATCTGATTTTCATTCACTGCAAGTGAAAGTGGAAGAATTCAAGTTCCCATGTGTTCTGTCAAGATTCATCATTTTAGTACAACTGTGTGACTATCCATACTTCTTTTAAAATATCATTCATTTTGTATTTTTAGTAGCAACATAGCTCCCTGTTACTGAAGCTTAAAAACCACTTGCCATAAAGCAATAATAACTTCTCTGAAAATAAGCAGCTTCCAGATCCAAAATGAAGTACCAAAGCCAAAGAATAAAGTGCGGGGACAGAAGAGCATGTATTCCTTCCTTAATGACAAGGGATGAATACTTAATGCTACTGGAATATCACTTGGCAGGGTTTAAGCATGATGGCTCTCTGAAGGAACCCTTACCTCAGAATCATCTGTAGATTCTTCATGAGATCTAAGATCCTGAAAAAGATATAACAAAGAAGACAACATTACAAGGAGAAAAGGGTATGTGATGATCTAAGAACATAATCCTATGCACATGTATTTACAACTTTGTCTCAGTAAGTTCAAGGGAACTTACTCGAAAGTGTATCTATACAGGATATTCAGTCCAAATCCTACTTCACTGCTAGTTTTACAGCTGACAGCTAAATCACATCAACCCACCAAAAATCCAGGAAATTCTGATCACATTGTAGAACAGTGTTCCCCAACCTAGTATCCTCCAGATGCGTTGGACTGTAATTCTCAGAATCCCCAGCTAGCATGGGCACCAGTTTGGGGAAGGCTGCTCTCAGTAAAGGTTGTGGCTTTACGTAACTCTTGTTCATTGATACCAGGCTGTATTACCTGGAGTGAGAAAGCAGTATTAGACAATGGTCATTCAGCGAACGCTATAATCATTTTGCTGTTTTCAAATATGTGAAAGGTTTTATACAGTCGGCTTCCATATCCATGTATTCAACCCACAAATTTTGGTATCCACAGGGGGCTGTCCTAGAACCAAACCCCAGTGGATGCCAAGGGCCCATTGTATTGCTTGTAGCCAGTCTTGTGAAAGAATCTCTTGTTTCCTTGCGCTTGAATCCCAGGCCCCCAACAGGCC
Source organism: Urosaurus nigricauda (assembly GCA_034509955.1). Taxonomy (NCBI): domain Eukaryota; kingdom Metazoa; phylum Chordata; class Lepidosauria; order Squamata; family Phrynosomatidae; genus Urosaurus; species Urosaurus nigricauda. The sequence goes on along the minus strand of JAOEGL010000006.1, from coordinate 63,718,657 downwards.
CCCGAAAAATTTGTAAAGGAAAATTATCTATCATTGCATCAGTGTATTTAATTCTAGTCATTATTTCATGCACCAGATGATAGTAAATTTTCACAGCTTTACATCTATTTATTTTAAGAATAATTCCATCAGAGCATTACAAACAAGTGTATTAATCAAGAGACATATTTAATGATTTTTCTGTATTGATCACACAAGTGATTCATACTAAGATTCCATTCAGAGGTTCCTTCTGGCCAGGTTTTATATTCTCTAAGTGCCCCACCAGACAAACACTTCAGAGTTTTCCACCTTCTGAACTACAGATATGATAAATAATAGTGTTGGGACCAATGGAGACTAACCAAATTCTCCAGGGAGCCGAATTATACTGTCTCCCATTCTGACAAGTTTTGTATGTTTCTCATGTAAATAAGAATTTCTGAAGGAAACAAATTCCTCAAGGAATGGGAATAATTAGAGGAAAATAAGTAAATCAGGATATTATTTGTGCTCCACTTTTCTAACCAAATGGCACTAGAGCACAAAAAATACACACTAGAGCACAGAAATACAAAACTCAAGAACACATATCCAGAAACCAAAGAGCACAAGTTTACTATGGAATCTAACTTGAATAAATTCAGAACATGTTTCTGCAGTGAATCTTTTGTATGAAAATTTCATGAACAACAGAGATGTTCACAGATATATTTACCCTGATCATATTTTGTTCAATGCTCCATTTTCTGTTTGACATTGCTATTCCTCCCCATCAATTGCTGAGACTTTTTTATGTTGTGTTTCATATGGGACAGCTCACTTTCCCTGAGAATTCAGATTCTACTAGATTTCCTTTAAATGAGCAAGCAATTTAAATTCACTCAAGAAGAATTCTGGAAAGCATTATGTTAAGAACCAACATTATTCTTGTTCCTACATTTCTCAAGCCATGAAGGAATATGTACCTTTAAAATTTCTCTTGCACACAGCAATGAATCATACTGTCACATACACACATACACACACAAAAGAAATTGAGTCTATTCTTGCTAATCTCTCATCTGTCCAGTGGCAAAATGTGCTGATACCATGCCTCCTCCAAGAGGTCAGCAAAATGAAGATTTACTTAACGTATTTACAGTTATCAATAGCAATAAAAGGTTACAACTAATATGCTGACAGCATTCTAAAAGCAGCATAGTAGAAATATTGTACAAGGAGATGAGATTTCAAACACTATGAGGTAACATTTTGACAATAAGATTAATAATCACAGTAGGTTGTATGTGTGATGAAGTGGATTGGAAAAGTGCATATAAATGGATAGATTACATGACGATGTTTATACCATAACTTTAGTTTTGAGCAGTAACTTCATGGTATTCTTGCAGAAGCAATTTATAAAAATAAAACTGCATCACACTGTGAGCTCTTTGAGGTTCAAAATTCAGACTTGCCAGGAAACAACACCTAAAGATCAAAACAGATTTTTTTTCAAGTGCCAGTATGATATTTTTATCCACCAGATCTACTACAGACTGAATAATGTTTCAGATTGTTAGACATTTAAAGACCTACATTTCTAGGTCCAAGCAACTTTGGTGTCTTCACTTCTCCCACGCTTTTTTGAGACACTTCATATAAATTATTATCTTATGGACTTCCATCAAGCTGCCTACTAACAAAAAATTGATTGTGTTAATTTGTCTTAGATTTCAATATTACCATTATGCTTTTTGCATAAACTAACATTTATGTAATTGGTTTAAATTATATCTTTTAGGGGTCTCTAAAACAGTAAGTGGCCTTATAGATTCTGTTGAACAGTAATTATTACCATCACCCATCATCAGCTATACTGGTGAGGGCTGTGAGCCCAACATCTGAGAGATAACAAACTGTCTAATCCTAATCTAAAAAAAGGAGGCCTGCTGGTGGTTTCAGCTCAGACTGAAAAACAAAACAAAACACGCTACTCCTACAAGAGCAATATAACCTCTTAGAAAGACTGTTTGTTGACATCATTCTTTGAGTCATGCAACTGGCACATCCTGTGCTAGGGACATTACAGTATGTGTGCCGATTCAGCTCAGGGTATTTATGGCTTCCAAGTATTGGCTGTGTTGAATAATTCATCTGATTTTTAAAATATCTTATGCAAAACCCCAAGAATCATCATAGGACAGGAGATTAAGGGTATCAAGTCTTTACACTAATGGTCCATTAATGTCTATATTGACTGACAGTGGCTCCCCAAGGTGGAGAGGTTTTCCTGAACCAATATTTTGAAGCCAATTTTGATAGAAGTGCCAGAGATCAAACCATGGACCATAAATAAGCAACATGTTTATTATACAGTACTACTAAATTGCCACCCTGGGAATAGAATGCCTCTCATGCTGAAGGGAAAAAAGGCATATAAAAGATTAGCTTCATTAGCTGATTAGCTTCAAATGTTTCTTATTCTCAAAATGCTGCTTTATTTTTCGTGATTAAAACAAAGATGGGAGTGTCTATGAAATGCACAGAATTAAAGAATACGCACGACCCCAAACAGACAACCAGTACTATAAATGCTAGCACTATAACAAATCCATTGCCTGAAAAAATGGTACACCAATTGCACCCATTCCTGGAGAATGCAGACTTGGTCAGATGGTGACATACCCTTGTCATACATCTCTAATATGATGTACATACATTTAAAGAGTATTTGGAAATTAAATTTGGTCCAAAAAATATATATATGCTTCATTGGCTCTACTTCCATATTATTACAAGGGCACCATCTCTCTAAGTAAGGGACCCCAGCAAATCTGCCTTGGAGCACTTCGGTGGGAAAAAAATGTTGCATCTGGCCTGAGAAAAAAGTCTGTGATACTTTGGCACTGTCAAATTTATAATGTAGTCAGCTGATTGGAAAGACCCAGTGTAATGTACATTCAATGCACTAGGCGAGCAGCTTACATAGTGGCAACACACATCTCAAGAAGCTATGTCCCACAGTCTCTGCTTGAGGGATTTAAAGGCCATCTCCAATCCCAAATTAGAAAGAAGTGAAGAAGAGAGAACTATCCAATCTGGGTTTTTTTTTCCAAGAAGTTTGTGCAAACAATTTTGTTAATTTTTTCTTTTAGTGTTTAACATTTTTAATTGCTTCAATTAGCATTTTATTATGTGCTATCATTTGGGGGTTTTAAACCTGAATGTTTTCACTTTCAACTAGTAAGGTAATTTTATTTGTTAAAATTTGTTTTTTGACCTACCTTGAATTCCTAGGAGAAAAAGCAGATTAGAAATAGATTAAAATAAATAATCCACATAAAAGAGGTATAGTTTAAACACACACAAATAGGTGTATTGACTGAAGAAAAATATTAGGCATCTAAAAATCATGGTTCTGTAAATCAGAACATATAATGTACACAATGAGAGCCAATGAAAAATAATCCTCTGCAGTGTATGTCAATGAAAAATCAAGATCTTTTGCAATCATGATGTCCAAACTAATACTTAATTATGGTTACAGTTCCTAATTCACAAGAGAATTATAACTTGCATACCTATTCAGGTGTTATGAAACCGTAGGTAAGGAGGAAAGAAAAGAGGAGAAATCACTCTAGAGAGAAACTGGTAATGCACTGACACTTTGAAGAAAGCTAGCATAATGTCTACAACAGGCCTTGCTATTCACAAATGAAAACATTAGCATCATCCCTGGGTAAGGACAATAATATGGTTCCTCCAGGCACTTCATTATATAAAGTAATGCAGGAAGTGGAAGCGAGTGGAAACCGCCTTGTTAACAAAGGAAAAAATGAGATGTCTGAATAAGGGAACAAATAAGTGAGAGATGATTTTTCTTCCAAGTGGCCCAGATGTTTGCTTGCTCTCTTCCAGCATAATATTCCCCTCCCAGTTAAAGAGAAACTTCTTTTCCTGCTACTGCTTTGTCTTTGATCCTCATGAGAAGCATGGCAGACAGCAAACAGCAGTCAACTGTGACACCTGTCACTCTGTCTCAATATTACATCCAGTCCCTGATTCCAAAAATCCTACCAAAATCCTTCCAAAAATCCTATCATAAACCCTTCTATTGGGATTTTGAAAAGCAGACCAAAAAAAATCAGAGTTTCACAGCTTTTAGATGTATTGATTATGTTTCCTGAATGCCAATAAATAGGTAGGCTGAATTCTCCAGGGAAGAATCTCCTGTACACATATACCTTATAACAGATTCTTTAAAAGGAAGAAGAGGAGGAGGAAGAGGGATATGTATTGTACTAAATCATTTTCTGCAATGTAATTACAAGCAATTAAGTATACAGAGAAGCTGTTTGAAAAGTAAGTTATATATTTGCATACTTTGGGTTCTGGACATTTGTTTCTCAAGAAGAAAAATGTGTCTCAAAAATTTAAGCCACCTAGATTTAGTCTGTGGCTGAGGTCTCTTATAATTAGGGACTTAAGTGTTTGAAGAATCCGCATCAACTTTATTTATGTATGTGCATAAATCAAAGAATGATAATCAAATAAAAATATACCCCATTTTATTCTTACACAGGAATATAACTGTAAATCTGTATATCTAAGAAAGGTTCAATTCCCAGCTGGAGCATGAAACCCACTGGGTGGCCTTGGGCAAATCAAATGCTCTCAGCCTCAGGGAAGGGCAATGGCAAACCTCCGCTGAACAAATCTTGCCAAGAAAACCCCACGAAAGGTTTGCCTTAGGGTTGCCATAAGTCAGAAATGACTCGAAGGCACACAACAGCAAGAAATCTTAAGGACAAAAGAGTCCATTTGAAATTACTGTTTGTTTATTATTGAAAGCATGCTATTTAGTGTGTTTTAAAAGCAGTTAGGCTGTTTTTAATTAGTACCATTTTAACAGGACAGTTTATTTGACATTATTGTTTTTTGTAATCATAGTCACAGAGTTGAAAGAGACCACAAGGGCCATCTAGTCCAACCCCCTGCCATGCACCCCTAAGAGATGGCCATCCAGTCTTTGTTTAAAGACCTCCAAAAAAGGTGATTCCACCATCCTCTGAGAGAGTGTGTTCCACTGTCTAACAGCTCTTACTGTCAGGAAGTTCCTCCTGATGTTGAGGTCCTGAAACACTTTTCCTATAGTTTCCATCCATTGTTCCATGTTCTAGTCTCTGAAAACAAGCTTGCTCAATCCCCAATGTGACACCCCTTCAAATACTTAAACATGACTATCATATCACCTCCCAACCGTCTCTTCTCCAGGTTAAACATACCCAGCTCCCTAGGTCTTTCCTCATAACGCATGGTTTCTAGACCCTTCACCTTTTTGGTAGCCCTCCTCTGGACACACTCCAACTTCTTAACATCATTTTTTAATTGTGATGCCCAGAACTGGACACTGTATTCCAGCTGAGGCCTGACAAAAGCTGAATTAAGTGACACTATTATTTCCCTTGATATGGACACTATATTTCTATTGATGCAGCCTAAAATCGCATTGGCCGTTTTAGCTGCTGCATCACACTGTTGACTCATGTCCTTAACTTGTGATCTACTAGGACTCCTATATCCCTTTCACATGCAGTCTCATTAGGCCAGGTGTCCCCCATTCTATAGCTATGCATTTCACTTTTTCATATACTTTATTTACTTTTTAATTATAATCATAGTGTATATACTCATGTATAAGTCTAGAAATTTTAGTCAAAATATTGACCCAAAAAAAAAACTGTGCTGACTTATCCATGGGTCACTGTAAGTACTGTATTTTAACGCTTATTTTGAAAAGGAATCATCCACTGGTGAAAGCAACAGCATAATCTGTCCTGGAAGCACCGACCCCCACTATTCTCTCATCCATCCAGCCTTTAGTATGAGCACAAACAATGTCTGCTGGAATTCTGTATGTTCTTTGACATTTTTTTTCCTTTGCTTCATCCTTCCCTAATTTTGGCCCCCAAACCTGCCCTCGACTTATAGTTGAGTATATACGGTAATTTTAATTGTACTTGTTTTAATCTGTGTTGTGAGGTTCCTTATGAGAAGAAATGCAGATTATCAAATAAATAAATATTTATAAAATCATCAACATTCTACTTTTTTGCCCTTAAAAGGGGGTCAAAAATTGGTTTACAGTAAAATACAACTTAAAGGCCACAGTGACTCAAGAGTATCACACTATTAACCACAATTTAATGAAGTGCAGACAGTACAAAAATAAATTTAATCAATAGGGCCCGTACAGACAGGCCAAAATAAAGCTGCTTTGGGTCACTTGGAGGTATGCTATTTAAATGACACGCGCATCTTAAGAAGCTAGAAGCTGCACCAAAGCTGCACTCCAGTCCTTAGGACTGGAGCGTGGCTTTGGCACAGCTTCTGACCTCTTATGATGCATGCATCATTTAAACAGCATACCTCCAAAGTGCTCCGAAGCAGCTTTATTTTGGACTGTCTGTACGGGCTCAATATTAAATGTCAGAGAAAAGAAGAGCCCAGTTGGGCAAGAGTATAGGCTCATCTAGCCCACCATCCTGTTTCCCATAGAGGTCAACCAGAGGTCCATGATGAGAGGTCAGGAAGTAGGAGAGAATTGAAGGCTCTCGCTACTGCTGCTGCTGCTTCCCAGTAAGTGTTATTCATAGGAATGATGTATATAATCACATAAAAGTGCTGGTTCTGATGTAGCCATCAAGACTAGTAGACATTCACAGCTTCTGCAAATTGTCTAATCTCCTAAATCAGCAGTGGATGACTTCAGTTAAACATTTTCTATTTTTTTAAAAAGGCTTATCCACATCCTAAAACATCTGAAGAAAGCTCATTAAAACATGGACTTTTTTTAAAAAGAATTTTTTAAGATTGGGGTGGAATCAGTAGGTATTGTAACTTTCCCAGAGCTACAATATTCTTTTTGAGATGTAGCAACCAGAACTATGGTCACTACTTCAAAATTTATTTATTTATTTATTATTTGTTTTCCTTTTTCCAATGACCCCAAGTTTTATTTGTTTTCCTTTTTCCAATGACCCCAAGTCATAATTTCCTTAAAAACAACTGGTCAATGAGAATGGGGGGGGGGGGGGGGAGAAGAAGAGGTACTAAAATGTATTGCTGGGATTTTTATCTTTATTGGGCCCAAGCAATAAAGTTTTGAAATTCTTCAAGAAGTTAAGGGTTGGAGAAAAAAAGAGAAGAGTTTCAGAATTAAGACAGATGTTGTACCCCAGATGTTGTGTCAGTTAAACTTAGCTCCAAATTAGAACAAATTAAATTAAAATTAAATGATCCAAAACTAAAGGAGCGACTGGTATATAATGACTACATTTTCACACAAAGTCTAGGGAGAGATATGTGACTCATTCCATCCATTTTATTCTCACAAATATCCCTCCAGATATGAAAAATATAATGAGATACATTGGGCTAAGGTCAACCACTGAATCTCATGGATAAACACCTATGAGAACCAAATAATCTAGTGTTAACATGTAAATAACTAGAAAGTACAACTCATCAGTTGTGATTTATTACTTATAATTTGGACCTAAGAAGAAAATTAAGTTAAACATGTACTGAAGTCAGATCGTGGAATAAGCATACCGTATTCTTGAGAAAAGACCTGTTTTACCATGATGTTTTAAATTAAGGTGGGCAAAATATGTCCCTGGGAATACATGTAGCTGTTTTCACAGACTCTTGCACATTACCCTTTTCCTGACAAGTAAGAATGAACTATGAAAGTAGAGATGTGGTGACTTAGTGGTTAAGACACAAATTCTGATGATCAAAGATCAGAAGGTAGTCAAGGCCCGGGTGAGCTCCTGTCATTAGTCCCACCTTCTGCTAACCTAGCAGTTCGAAAGCATGCACATGCAAGTAGATAAATAGACAGTGTTCAGTGCAGTCAGATTATGACTAGATATTCAAGTCAAGGAACTACCTTTACCTTTAAGGATAAATTGCCTTGCCTGGAATTGTCTAGGAGAGCTGTTTGCCTTTTAAACAGGTCACAGGACCCGCTGAACTATTCAACATACAAATATATTTTACAAGTGGATCTATGGCCTCTAGGGACATGTTCTATAGCCTTTTCAAGGTTCCTGGGGCAGGAAGCTGGCCCATGGACCTGTTAAGAGTTGCTCTCCCCACTTTAGAGAACATATGTTTGCTGCTGTTTTACATGAAATATTAGTTCAAATAAATTACTATAATGCAGCAATATCATACCATATTGCAAACTGTTAAGTCTACTAATTCTGCATTTCTGTTACTATTTATGCTACCCCTACAAGTATAAATGTCTGCCCATACAGACTATGGGGCTATGCAGACCACCCCTAAGGGGCAGCCTGCCGCCGTCTTCAGCTGTGCCAGATTGGGGTCGTGGCAGCCATACACCCTGATCTGGCCTTTCCAGGGCGCAAAAAGGAGCCACAAAAGTGGGTCCTTTTTGTGCCCTAGAAAGGATGCAATAGCCATGGCTCCACAGCTTTAAGGAGCTTCTTTGCCACTGCGTCATGTGGACGCAGTGCCAGAGAAGCGCCATGATACCATGTGGAGCAGTGCACAGCATCATGGTGCCCTGGGGATGGAGTCAAGGCGTATTTCACATGGACATCACTCCCCTTAATGGCCAGTCTGCACAGGGCCTATGAGTCTATGAAAGCATATGCTACGAACTTTTTTTCTCCCAGTTAGTCTTAAAGGTGCTACAAGATCCTTTGGATGTTGATGCAGGCTAACACAACTGTGTCTTTGAATGTTAGCATATTAAAAAAAAAACACCGATGTTAGAGACCACAGCAATAGTGGGGGGGGGGGGGGGGAATTCTTATACATGCTCATTCAGAAGTAAGCTCTGGTGAGGCTTACTCTCAGGCAACTGCATATAGTATACAATATAACTCCAGAGGCCCTTTCTATGCAATTATAACACTATGATTTCACTTTAAATCCCATTTCTGCATCCAACTGAATCCTGGCATTGGCAGTTTCATAAAGCACTAGATCTCCCTGGCTGAAAATTCTGAATATGCCTCTCAAAACTGGAAATCAAAGGATACCATAGGATGTTGCCATGCAGTTAAACTGAATTGTAGTACTATAAGTGTAGTGTGAAAGGGTCAAACAACATTTCAATCAGAAACAGGGCAAGTTTTAGGACCAAAATTATGGATTTTGCTATGACTTGTGGATAAGTTGAGGATAAAACTTAGGAGCATCCAGGGAATTTGTAGCCCTCCAGGTGTTATTGGCTTATATAATGTACAATGGGAGTTACACGTATAGAGGGGTATATGCACCACATCCCTAATATAAAAGTAAGTTTTATATAATTTGAAAACAACATGTAGGGAAACAAAAACAGACTGTCTCCAAAAGTTTTTTCCCTTTATTACAGCTGCAGAACAAGATATGACTTTATATTACCAATTTTACCAATGGAATAATGATCCTAAACACTTTAAAATTTGACTTTATATTAGTGTTTACTCAGGGCCAACTCCATTGATTTCCATGAAATTCACTCCCAGGAATGCAACACAAAAGGATTGTATTTCTGTGTACATCTCTGCATTGACACACCCATAGTACTATGCATCCATACAGGTCTCAATAGCTGCAATTAAGCTCCCTTGCTAATTTTCCGTGGAAGTGAACACTTTTCATTCATGACTTTCAACAACCCGTGGGTAACATGGAAGCAAAAGGCCTGAGGAAGGGGGAAAATATGCCCAAGGTATCACTGCCAATGAGATTAGTTTGGGGCTGCATCTGCTCTGCAGAAATAAGGCAGTTTGACACTGCTTTAGCTGCCATGGCTTTGTAGTTTTGTGTGAGATTTGTGTCTCTGGTGCTACTCCAAGCCCAAAGGATGGAGCCATGACATCTAAAGTGGTGTCGAATTGCATTATTTCTGCAGTGCAGATGCAGCTTGGGAAACAATTTAATTCCACTGAGGATCAAGCCTAACAGCTGTCCACCTTATTCAATTCTCTTTCTTTGAAACACTGTCCATGTTATTCAGTTATTATTATTATTATTATTATTAACCTTTATTTATATAGTGCTATAAGTTTACACAGCGCTGTACATACAGTATTTTCAATTAGACGGTTCCCTGCACTCAGGCTTACAATCTAAAAAGACAATCTATGCCTCCACCATCCAGGTCCAAAAGTAAGCTTTCTACCAAAGCAGCCCCCCCCCCCCATAAATAACACTAATAACAACTTTATTTTTGTATCCAGCCTTTCTGCCTCGGCAACCAAGGCGGCTTACATGAATTAAAAAATAGATTTAAATAAAACATTAATAAATTAATACATTAATAAAGGCCTTGATTTGGGCTTCCCAGTCATTTAACAAACTTAGTCAGGGTGATCAGATGTCCCACCCTCAAAGGAGGGCCAGGCAAAATGGAGGACACCTGATCAAAATGGAGGACATTCTGAAACAAAAAGCTTGGAAACCATCAGGATATATTCCTGTTTCTTAGGTCCAAACCCTCTGCAGCAATACAGGTCCAAGACAGGCCCTCCATCTCATCCTCCTCTTCCCTGGAGGAATTCCCAACTGTCCTCCATTTTGAGCCTGACTTTGGTCCAAAACCCACTGCAGAAATAATCCCATCTTATCTTGAGACCACTTCAACTGCCCTGGCTCAAGCTAGGGAATCCTGGGGACTGTAGTTTATGGGGGGGGGGCTAAGCTCTCTCTCTTTCTCTGACAGAGAAGGCCCAATGTCTCACAAAACTACACTTCCCAGGATTCCACAGCCTTGAGACAGGGGCAGTTGAAGTGGTCTCAAGGATGGATCAGGGTGTTTTATTTGGACCAAAGTCAGGCTTTGACAACAGGTTGCATCCAGACTGGAGAAATAACCCGGTTTGGCCCCGCTTTAACTCTTTTCTGGCTCAAGGCTATGGGATTCTGGGAGTTGGAGTTTGTTGTGGGGCCCAGAGGGCCCCACAACAAACTCCAACTCCCAGAATCCCATAGCCTTGAGCCAGAAAAGAGTTAAAGCGGGGCCAAACCGGGTTATTTCTCCAGTCTGGATGCAACCCCCCTTTGCAACAACTCAGCCACTCTTCCAAGCTTTACCTTCTCCTCTGCTTCCGCCATAGTGATGCCAGCTGTCACGTGACAGGGCCGCCGCTGCAAAGCATGCCGGGGAATGTAGTTTTCCCCTGAAGGATCAGAATTGTGCTTCTAGGCCTCGCACTCAAGCACTGCAGTCCCCTTTTCTTCACCTGAGAGGCCCATACGCTCTCTTCCCCTCGGAACTTTAGTATTATTATATTAATATTATTACTAATTAGTTTTATTATTATTATTGGTATTATTAAAGGGATAATTGTCATCCAGTTTTGAGGTTGCTTTTACTGCCCCCTGGCTCAATGCTAGGGAATTCTGGGAAGTGTAGTTTTGTGAGACATTGAGCCGTCTCTCTGTCAGAGAGAACTCTCTGGGGCCACAATAATAAACTACAATTCCCAGGATTTCCTAGCACCGAGCCAGGGCAGTAAAAGAGGTCTCAGACTGTGCAATAATAATCTATCTATCTATATAGTATATATTATATAATATATTATATAATATATGCTATACTAATATATATATATATATATATATATATATTATATACTATATTATATAATATATAATATACTATTATATAATATATACTATATAATGTATAATATAATATATACTATATATATACTATATACTATATACTACTAATAATTATATAATAATAATAATAATAATAATAATTTATTTATAGCCCGCTCCTCTGTACATACACTCGGAGCGGGGTACAAGTAAAAAAAACATAGATTAAAACAGTCCCATGACCCGTTTCCAAACCTCCCACCCCTTAAAAATAGATTAAACAGCAATGATTAAAACAGTTATTTAAAAACATATAGCTACATCCTAACCCTTCCTTATGTGGCCACGTCATAAGTGGGGATCAGAACATGGGAGTAGGCAGGAATCAAAGTCTGGAACCGAAGCCGGGGATAAGGAATTTATTATAATTATATATATTATATAATTGTAATGATAATGATAATAATAATAATAATAAGATTATTATTATTAATTTCCCACCTGTCCCTGCGTATTGAGGCGGGTTACAAAAACATAATCCAATTGGATGCATAATAAGAATACATAATAAAACATAGTCTGCATAACTGTCTACATAAATGTCTATTATTTTTTCAAACATAGAAGCCGGTCTGATAGCCTTTTTAGCCTATTATTTAGTCTAAATAAATAAATAATAATAATAACAACAACAACAACAACATCGACAACTGTAATTCCTTTCCCCATACCAAAACAAAGACTATAACTATAAAATCTAAATTTAAATATCGCAAAGCCATGGTACCTTTATGGGGCCATAAGCAAACTGCACAAGGACATGTGGCAAGCTTTCGAAGCCACACTGGCTTCTTCGTCAGGCAAACAGGAGAAAGAAAGTGAATAAGCAGAAAATGGAGGCCTATGCCAAACATCTTTTAAATATATATATATATTCATTTACGGTATTCATACCCCGCTCTTCAGCCCTTTATTGCTGCTCTTTCTGCACTATTTCCTAAGAAAATAATATGTCCCTCTTGTGATAGTTTCTTCTAGGCTACAATCCAAGAGTCAATAGGAACTAGATCCAAAAGCTTTCCAGTGAAATTATTATTATTTATTTGAAATTATTATTTCAGTATCTGCTAGTCCTCTCCCATATGAACAGAAAAGATTCAGTGCTAGTGCTACATAGAGGTAAATAAAGCAAAGTACATAAGAGGGTGGAGGAACAATTAAAATGTTATAATTTGTTCCACTGCATCCTTTCTTCATATAATATAAGGCATTAGCTTTAACTTTGCTACTGGGAAGATTGCCTTAGTAAATTGGCAGGTGGCAACTTCATTCCATTAAAAAAATATGCAAAATGTGGTCTTTAGCTCTAGAGAAGGAGTGAACAGATTTTACACATAGGAGATTATCAGATGGGAGGAATTTTACTCTTATTTCGAATGGAGCCAATTCGAATTCACATAAATTCACTAGTTTAGAGAATTTATGTGAATTCTAATTGCATTCAGAATACATTCAGAATGACTTCCCACTGCCCAAAAATGACTTCCCATTGACCAAAATTGCATGAGATACTCTAATACGCAATAACTTGAAACCCCATGATTGCGTTCAGAATGACTTCCCTTTTGCCCAAAATTGCATGAGATACTCTAATACGCAATAACATGAAACCCATGATTGCATTCGGATTGCCATTGGATTATACTTCCAATATCCGTGATCTGATAACTTCCATAATGTTGTTTTTTAATGGTCCATTCGGGGGGGGGGGGATTTGATTTCGTCTTTTAATTCAAATAACTATTCTATGCATGAGTGATAAAGGTAAAGACTGCCCTTCCGGTGTGACTTGTACCATAGATAGACCATGCTGGGCTGCTTCCTTCACAACATGGTCTTCCATTTCATTTTACCTTTGCATAAGCAAGTCTTTTACTATGGCCCCTTTTCTCCATTCAAATAACAAAGGAAAGGGCCCAAGTGTGGCCTCTCATCCAAACCTGCCACATTGGTCCAGTTTCTTGAAAGATTGCCATGGCAGGCCTGGGGTCGGGGAGAGGGAATGAGTGATCACAGTGTGAGTTACCCAATACCCTATGCAAGGTACATAACAGAAGCAGTAGAGGAAGAAGTGATACTGTAGTGGCTTGTTGTTGTGAGACTTCATGTTGTTTCTGATTTATAGCAACCCATCATGGGGTGTTCTTGGCAAGATTTCTTCAGAAGAGGTTTGCCTTGGCATTCTCTAAGGCTGAGAAAATGTAACTTGCCCAAGATCACCCAGCGGATGTCTATGCCTGAAAACGGATTTGACTCTGGTCTGCAGTCACAATCCAGTGCTGAAACCACTATGCCATGCTGGCTCATCCCGATCATAAAGGTAGATGGGGCTGTAATAATACTGGAAATCCATCATTTCATGTCCTGATGTTCTTTCCCAAGCCAGCAATGTCTTTGCCAATAAACATTGAAACACTCATGTGGAAGGATGAAGGAACCACAGGATGGACAATTACAAACTTCCAATCATAGATGGGAAGGGGTCCCACTGCCCCATATATAAATTTTGCCAATCGATTTCAATTTTTTTTAAAAAGTTTTTTTAAAAAACCCTCTCAGATGTGTACTCACAGTACGCATGATTGAACATGAAGAACAGATTATTGCTGCACTTGTTTCTAGTAGAATGCCTGTGCTTTTACCAGCTGCACACAAAACAAAAATTCAAAATGTGATGACTTTTCCTTTATAGACTCATAGAGTTGGAAGAGACCACAAGGGCCATCCAGTCCACCACTTGCAATGCAGGAACTCACAATCAAAGCATCCCCAACAGATAGCCATCCAGCCCCTGTTTAAAGACCTCCAAAGAAGACATCTTTGAGGGAGTGTTTTCCCTGTTGAGCAGCTGTTACTGTCAGCAAGTTCCTCGTAATGTTGAGCTGGAATCTCTTTTCCCAGAACTGAACACAGTATTCCAGGTGAGGCCTGATGAAAGCAGAATAGAGTGGCACTATTGGTAATACTGTGATTTGTTCAATTTCTATTCAGTTATTAAAGATATAGGAGCCAACCTGAATAAAAGATGTTAACTCTAATAAGGAATTACTACGAATGTAATGTACCATGAATGTAAACATGATACAAAGAAATTACAATTTCACTTACTGTCATTTCATGCGTTGCATTTTTGAAGATTCCGAATGTGGTGTTTTTCTCTGTTTACATGCTATCTATATATTCATTAGTATGTACCTCTTTTCTGCTTTTTCCTGTGTTATTCTACTATGGCAAGCTTTGATGATGTTGCTGTTCATGTTAAATAGATCATAGTCAAAACTCATTTGTATTTTACTTTGAGAAATGTTTGATTTTTCCTTTTGACACATATGTAAGGAGAAGTACTTACCCTTCCACCTACTAAAGAGTTTGTGTTTTGGCACACAGAAATGATTGATGGAGGTTGTCAAAAGTGTACTTCCAGGACGAAGACTCTGTTTCCATTTAGAATAAACAGGCATGAACCATATTTAATCAGCAATGTTTTTTTAAAAAAGCTACTAAAGAATTGCTATTCTGATTTTAAAATGTTGCAGATGGAAATTCTGCTAATATTTTAGAGGTTTTTCCATGCAATATGGGAATGTTTACATTTCAAATAAACCAAATAAATAATATACATTCTGAATAGATATTATGGGCATCTGTACTAATATTATATAGAATATACTCTTCAACATACTGTTTTGAGAGAATCACGTTATATTTTTAATTTAATTGTGGTTTACATTCTAGCATTTAAAGCATGCTATAGAAAAATAAAGAAGATCTTTGATGCTATGTCAGACCATTTGTCCATCAAATTCATTTGACATCTGCTCCAGAGCTTGGAAGTAACAAATTAAAGTTAAAGTTAGTGTTTGGTTGTGAAAGCAAAATGAAGTTCTATTTCCAAAGAAACATGAGTAGAAACTATGTTGTTTTGTCTGGGCTTCCTCTACTAGTCCTGTGCGTGTTGCTGTATTAAGACAATAGCTCAAAAGCCTACAGCACTGTGCTATTAGAATCAAAAGGTTTACAACTTGGATCTTTATATCAGCAGTAAGACTATTTCCTGGGCCTAAATATCCTAAAGGCACCAAATCCTATCTGAACGTGGAAGCGTAAGAAGGATCAGCCCTGGTTAATACCTGAGCGAGAGATTACCAATGAATACCTGGTGCTATAGGCTATATTTCAGAGGGAGGAACTGGCAAAACCACCTTTTAGTTTTGCATGCCTAAGAACACCCTACAAAATTTGTGGAGTTGCTATAAGTCAAGAGGCAGTTTGAAGGTACATTGAGTGTGTGCACGCGTGGATCTTCCAAGTTGTCTTACTTAAAGTGACCCCATGAATTTCATAGGTTTTTCTTAGGCAAGAAATACTCAGCACTGGTTTTGCCAGTTCCTTCCTCTGAAATATAGCCTACAGCATCTGGTATTTGCAGTTGGTACACACGCACAGGATTACTTACAGGATTATTATTTACGACATCAACTTTGCCACAAGTGCAAAGTTAATTGGGTATGCTCTGTAATTATTATAGGGTTGAACTGCAGTTATGGTACTCCCATGGGTTTAAGGTACATGTAGGGCAGGGCTCCTCTGTTCCCTTTGCAGACTAAACATGTAAACAAAATGTGTGGCATGAAGAAAGTTACAGCAACTAAATTTTGCTAGCTCTTTTGTTGACTTTCAGTTGGCATCAGCCTCAAAGCCTTACTATAAATTATGGCAACCAAACCATGTTTGCAGAATACAGGTTGACACCAAACAGAGATAAAAAGGGAATGTTTAAAGCATAAAAGTGCTGGGTGGGATGGAGTGCTGAATCATCTGACCACCTGTAGTTTTCATCCTGTAACCCAAACTGCTTTTTCCAGAGCTGGGCTTCAAGACAAGTCCATGGCAAAGTGGCTTAGAGGGGCATTTTGGGGGGGCACCTCCCTTGCACATCTTATGCATGTTTAGACTACCTATATGATGAATGAGGAAGAACATATAAAACTATTACTTTAAGAGAGTCCTTTGAATTTAGGAAAGCCTTTTTTATAAAAGCCCAAATCCATTAATACAATATCCTTGCTTTCCCTCTGTGTGTATGCACCTGCAGCATGGTTAGCCATATTTTATATAATTGTTGTAATGTGCCTTCAAGTCATTTCTCATCCTTAGGCAATCCTATCACAATGGAGTTTATCATACGATGGGATTTAGCAGTATAATGCAATGGCAATCCGAATGCAATCATGGAGTTTCACGTTATTGCGAATGAGTGTATCTCACGCAATTTTGGGCAATGGGAATCATGGGGTTTCACGTAATTGCGTATTAGAATATCTCACACAATTTCGGGCAATGGGGGGGGGTCATTTTCGGGCAATGAGAAGTCGTTCTGAATGCATTCCAAACGGAATCAGATTTCACGTAAATTCATTGAACTAGCGAATTCACGTAATTGCGAATTGGCTCCATTCGCAATTGAGAGAAATTCCTCCCATGTGATAAACTCCATGGTTTTCTTGTCAAAATTTGTGCAGGGGGTTCCTTTTGCCTTCCTCTGAGGTTGAGAGTGTGTGACTTGCCCAAGATCACCCAGTGGGTTTCCATGGTCGGGTAGGAATTCAAACCTTAGTCTTCAGACTCATCTTCCAGCACTTAAACCAAGACACCATGCTTGCTCTTATACTGTGAATTCAAAAATACCCCCAGCACTTAAACCACTACACCATGCTGGCTCTCATATTGTAAATTTAAAAAAAAAAACTTGATCAAATGCTGCTAAAAATGGTAGCCTTTTCTCCAATCCATGGTCACTGTATGAGCTCTGTGTTCACATCCTCCCCTTCAGCCCAGCCAATGTGCTTTATAGATAGGTCAGATTCCAATTTCCACATAATATTCATGTTGTCACTTTGGACCAATAACTTTCCCACCTATTCAGGCTTTTTATTTAAACATAAAAATCAGGGTGGTGACAAATGTAAAATATTTTAGTTCTAGGAGCTAAATAAAATGAAATTATTTTTAAAGGCATATGGTTGGAAAAAAACCTGATTGCCATAATGCATCCCAATGACCTTTTCGAAGGTCCCACTTAAGCTACAATCCTGGGCATATTTACTAAAACATAAGTCCCACTGAACTCATTGGGGCTTACCTCTTGAATAGATATGCATACAATCGCACTCTAATGTAAATGGAACATTTCTTTGCAAAAGAAAGAACGAACAAAAAACAAACAGATGTAAAGAACTGAAGGAAGAGAAAATATTTCCAAATCAGAAATTATTGTCTCACAAGATTGATTCTAGTTTAGGGAAACAGAGGGGGAATCTGAAATCCATAAAGAGGACGAGAGGAATTATTGTGTGTGTGAGAGAGACAGATACACTGTTTTACAGTTCTGGGGATGCTCTAATTCAAAGGGGATCCCTTCAAGGAATGTCCCTCTTTGTTAACAAGAAAAAAAAAACTGTACTCAAATAGGTTGAACAAAACCTGTGACAAGTAACTGTAGCCAAGATCTTTAGTGGCCCCACTGCTAGGCTAAATGAGTGCAAAGAAATTTGGAGATTTTAGTTGTTTGGAAGACATGTTAAACAACATGGCAGAGAGGCAAAATCTGGGACATCTAAAAACTAATTGAAACCCTAGGAATACAAAGGAGTGGGCAGGGCTGTCCCAGCTGATCCATGACTATTGGAGGGTGTGTAATTCAAAGTGACTATGGACCTTATCAGACGTTGGAAATTGGAAGTATAATCTAATGGCAATCCAAACGCAATCATGGGGGTTCATGTTATTGCAAATTAAAATATCTCACGCAATTTCGGGCAAAAGGGAAGCTATTCCGAACGCAATCATGGGTTTTACGTTATTGCGAATTAAAGCATCTCACGCAATTTCAGGCAATGGGGGGGTCATTTTCGGGTAATGGGAAGTCATTCTAAATGCTTTCCGAACGCAATTGGAATTCACGTAAATTCTCTAAACTAGCGAATTCACATGAATTCGAATTGGCTCCAATTGGCTCCATTCGCAATAAAGAGAAATTCCTTTTGTCTGTTCCTATCTCCTTGAGTGCCCCTCTCTTTCACTGAACTAACAAATACAGCCTCTTCTTTAGAGTTTCTCCACCCACTGGACCAAACAACTAATAAGGACTGCATTTGCCCATATCAAAAGTTCATTCTTTGGGAAACTGCTCCTGGATGAATACCATTCTTGCATTGCCATGTTTACAATAATAATAAAAATATATATTTCCAGGCATAATCTTTTGCTACTCAATCTGAGTAAGAATTTGGTTCTATCATAGGATAGGGGTATCATAAGAAAGCAATGATGCCTTTCCCTGTAAATATATATTTATTTTGATACTGGTTGGTTTTTAATATGCCCAGATCATGATGACTTGCACTGTTCTCTAAGAAGGAACATACTGACTTCAGCATGAAATATTCAGGAGGCACAGGATAAATATTCAAATGTTTTTGTTAATGCATATAAAAATGTCCAGTTTTAGTTACTATAACCCATAATGTTCAAGCAACACACCAAGAGTTTTATTTAATTTTCATGAACATTCAGACTAAATAAAAGATGGGAGTGTAGTAGATATATATTATATTCTAAATATAAAATGAGAGTGAATTACATTTATGCCCAGTTTAAGGCCAGTTTCAACTGCAACAAAGACCTGAGTACAAATAAGAACAAGGCCCTGGGCTTCTAATTTTTCACCCCGAGTGACAAATACCAGGGTCTAAGAGATGGCCTTTTTCATTTATTCAAAGAAGAACCCTCACCGAGTTCTGAGATTCCCGAGCTCCATGTAATAACATCTTAGCGAAAGAGGAAAATATTCCCATCAAGCAGCTGCTTCCTTTATTACATCTTTTAACAGTTGGTGCTACTTTCCTCAACGCACAAATAGCCTTTTATCCATTCTGGATTTCCCCTTTTCCCTAATGCATGCACCCCCCTCAGGAACTGACCCTAGAATCCATAGCTATAGCCTGACAGTTCACCCTGGGACAATTCTTGATTATGAAGCAGTGTTTAGAGTCGAATCCAAATCCCCAGTGTGCAGGTTAGTGCCTTTAAGTGGTGCCTGAGGTAATATGCAGGCAGGCTAAGCATTTGCTACCCACCAGTGAAATAATGTGGGAGAAGAGGAATTGCTCAATGAATTCTTCTTTTGATCTGGCGGAATTAGATATAGAAAAATAAACAAATATATAACTTAGTATGTTATGAAAGCCAAACTTTTTTCCCCCTGATTTTGAGGAATGAGATCCAGCTTTTCTGTCTCCTCCTTTGGAATCAAAAGTAATGAAAGGTAAACAGAAACTGCAGAGTCAATGAGCCATGCAAGTGACTCAGCTTTGAGAGCTTAAAAAGATGCAAGCAATTCATGGAGAGGAGTCTTGATTGCTTCTTTTTTTAAAAAAAATTGCCTAATTCCAGTAATATAAGGTCAGGACAAGAAAATGTTAATGAGGTGATTACTGTCTTCATATCACAGAAGTATGTGATTATAGCTGGTTTCCAGCAATGACAGGGAGATGCAGCTGTAAAAACAATTTTGTTTCCATTCTTCTCATTTTTCAGATCATGAAGGTATTTTGTGAGTAATAAAAAGTTTAATGTCTATATGCCCCAAATATCTAAAAGCTATGATAACTGTTTCAAATGTAAGATTTTTTTTAAGTAGAAAGTATGCAGTCTCACACACTATTTGCATTTATAGTCTAGTCTAGTTTGTGAAATTCAAAAGCTTGAGACCATGTCCACAGTATCAGCATGAAACCTGGCAAATAGAGCTTTTCTGTTAGTGGACATTTACAGTACAATCCGATACATGTCTACTCAGAAGTAATTCTCATCGGGTGCAATAGATATTACTTTCCCAAGTGTGTCTATAGGATTTTATTTCTGTATTCATTTACAGCCCACGTTTTCCTGAGAATTAGGGTTCAGGATGGTTATAGGAGGGCAGAAGCACACAAGTAAAAACATGCATAACGTTATTGTTAAAAGTAATTAAATTACAAATTAAATTTAAATTAAATTTTAAAAAAATTAAAAACAATTTTAAAATACAGTGCACCGGCGTCATATGTGGTTGTGTCTTCATGCTGGAAAAAGCAATGGCGCATATGCCCATGTTGTGCACATCGTACACCGCTGTAGGCACGAGCCCCATTATCTTTAATGGGGCTTCAGCATCTGTGGAATTTCCCTTATGTGGGGGGGAGGGGTCTGGAACAGATCCCCTGCATAAGTGAAGGGACCACTGTATTTAAAAAGGAAAGAAACGTACAACATACTCCTAAATGCCCTTTCCTGATAAATAGTCAGTTCCCCAAATCCCGTTGGGATAAAAAGATTTCACATGCCAGTGGAAGAAGAAGGAAGGAGCCAGTGTTCCAGAATGCAAGAAGAGATTCTGAGAAGACCCTCCCCATGCTCCCTGCAAATGTACTTCTGTGGGTGTCAGGGCTGAGAGAGGAGTTTTTAAAGGCCTATTTCTAATCACCTTTCCTTGATATTTAGTACTTGGTATCCCTTAGGATTTGGTTCCAGGCATTATCCAACATGCCAGGGCCCCAAGAACATTTGAATTTATGCCAAGGCCTACATGAGATGAATCCAACAACCATCTGCAGTCCCGGTGCTACATGCTGCTCGCCTCAGTTGTATGGGATCATAGAGTAGATACTAGTTCTTATAGAGTAGATACTAGTCGTATTGAAATGCCTGCTTGTCAGAAACTCCTCTTTCTGGAAGTTCTTTTTCATGTTGACATTTGCTTTTTTCCCATTTTTTATTAACAAATTCAGTATTACAACAAAGTTAAGCAGTACATCAATACTTGTAGTATATAATAATAAATCTATAAGCCTGTAAGAGCATTGAATTAAACAAGATCAGCTATAGACACATTAACTCTAAGTTTTAAACAAAACTGTTTAACCTTTAACTTTCTCAATTAAGAAAAATACAAACAAGTGATTATTTCTATATAAATAGTAGCCGGGTTTTCTCATAAAGATTATTTTGGATATTTTGTCAGCTTTATGAGAAACTTTGTCACCGCTGACCATTCTTTGTCCCATTTATCCGTATCTTTTCTATTTAAGATTGCTGTTAATCTGTCAAGTTCTTTTATATCAAGTATTTTGTATTTCCAATCATCTTCATGTTGACATTTGCATGTAGATACTGCTGTATAGATTACCACTTTATACTGCAAAATCAAAATCTTGAGATCCCGTCAGTCATTCAACAAATTTATTTCGAAGCCCAGGCAGAATTCCAAATGCCCTTATAGTTGTGCTGATTTCAGTATCCTGGATACTGCCAAGGACTAAATCTTTAGAGATTGCAGCCATTGAAGAAAGTTTACATTTAAAAGACCGTGAGTCTGAAATTGGTAGTGAACCAAAGCACAGCCATATTGACAGTAGGTTTACAGCTGGTAAAGCCAGTAAACAACCATGGCTGGTTCAATATCTTGTATATCAGAGACATTGTTGCAGCCATGACAGTGCTAGGAACTGTTATTGCCCCCATGAAATGTATCACTTTCTGTTACATGTATGCGACATGTACTAAGTAATGTTGATAAAATGAATACCTTTAACCAATTATATAATATATATAATATATATATATTATAACCAATTATAACCAATTATTAGGTTATTGAAATCATGGGAACCTTTCTACCAAACATGTGAGCCTTCTGTATTGTCACTATGTGAGTTTATACATCCCTGATCTATGCCTATAAAGTTGTTTTTGTTGCTCCCTGGTACAGACTTCTGGAGGGAATGGAACCTCTTTGGCTAAAGATGTGTATCTTTCAACACAGATCCAGGGGTAGACCCACAGTCCACATTAACTTGGGGTTGATACATAGGGCTGATATCTCAGTTCTTCTCCCTTCTAGCACCTGCAAAAGTAACACTAGGAATGCAGTAAACTAAGTTATAACCTTTCTCTCTGATACCTAGTTTTGTTGTGATCAGGGAACTGTTTTATCTAGAAGAGTGTTCAGTTGTGGTATACCCTTATTTCAAACCATGTGGAATAGTTCACAAACAGTTTTACCTCTTTATTTGCTGTCTGTATCATTTATGAGGATGCCTTGCCTAAGAAAAGCCTATGAAATTCATGGGGAGGCTGTACATTGACAGGTGACTTGAAAGCAGATATATAGATGATATAGATATAGATATTTGTCAGCTAGGCCCTACTCTGCTTTACAAAAGCAGAAGTTCCAAAAGCAGATACTAAAGCTTCGCACCGTCTCATACTGCAATTTTGTTTTAGTTTTCTTTGTACTTTGTACTGTCATGCCCTCACTTGAAATGTGCAAAGCCACAAGAGCAAAACCCAGCAGAAATGATTCCAAGGTTTGGATTTCAACCAGAGTTCTTCCTTCCTTCCTTCCTTCCTTCCTTCCTTCCTTCCTTTCTTTTTTATCCTGCCTCCATTATTGCCTTTTTTCCATTAAGCAAATATTGATTTCCTTCTCTTGCTTGAAAATGGAATAGAAATTAATATGGTTCTTTTTGGTTACTTCATTGTTTGTGGACCTTCTGGGAATAGCATTTATTAGTTAACTGTCTTTCTGTTCATCCAATGGGGTGCACACACATTTTTATATTTGTAGTTTAAATAAGGTTTACTTGAAACTCTTATACTGTGACAAAAGACTTTTTTCCCTTTTAAATATTTAAACAGCAAGCTGATCTTTGGCCTCTTTAAAAACAGATAGTGCCCTTCACAAGAAGGGAGATGGTGGATCAAGAATTTTGCTTACTACTCATTAGTACAATTATTACATTATTATTACATTTGGATTTCTGAGCCAGGGTGGTGTGGTGGACACTTGGAGTAAAGACTGAGGACTTTATCACAAGAGCTCCAATTTCGCTGCAATCTCACTGCAGTTGTGTTAGAGAAACCAAATACATACTGGTTTAGAAGTTTCTTTACCACATGTCCTCCATTAACACAATTGGAACTGTTTCTTGGCATGGGCTTATTTTCCCGGCATGCTCCTTAATTCGGCCTCTCTTCCAATTGCCTTACCATTGCCTTACTGAACATGTCTTTTTTTCTTTTCCTTTTTATTTCTATTTTTTACTGAATTCAGCAATTATGGCAATGAGATTTAGGAGCTATTTTCCTGCTTTAATCCCAGTTTAACAGCCACATGTAATAATATCCTGTGTGTATTGGCCAAAAACATTGGCACTGGAGAGGTCTAGGTATATGTAGTCTGAAACAGCTGTCCTCTCTTGACCGGCTTACTGTAGGGTATGATAAATGTGTGTATATGTGCCTTCAAGGAGCCTGTAAACTTATGCCAAATGAATTTCATAGGATTTTCTTAGGCAAGGAATACTCAGAGATGGATTTGGTAGTTCCTTCCCCTCAAATACAGCCTACAGTACAATGCTCCTATTTAAGTAATAACCAGGGCTGACTCTGCTTAGCTTTCAAGTTCATACGAGTTCTGGTGCCTTTGATGACTAGTCAGTATTAAATCTTTTACTGTCGTTTGCAGGGTAATACAAAAGAAATCAAAACAGTTACATTTTTCAGCTTCTGGATGGAGTAGTCTTTGTCCAGAGAAATTCTGTTGTCAACATGTGTTGGAGTTGAACCTCAAGGTGCCATATTAAGAGCGTGCTTCAATTTGTGAAGTTCCAGGTACAGATCTCACTTCACCCCATAATAGGTAAGGTGCTAGCTACAGTTTTCATCAGTAATACGGGGATAATATAATACTGACCTGCTTTAGAAACTGTAGGGCTTACGAAGTGTTAAACACATGACAAAATGCTAAGTATTGTTATCCTTTAAAAGGCACAAGGCCGGGTAGCAAAAGTAAGCACTGTCATAGAGCTGCTGATTCACCTAAGCCCTTAGGAGGACTCCATCACTCACCCCACAGCCAACTGGGCAGAACAAAGGAAAGCTATCAACTGCCTGACACTGGAATCTCAGTAAAAACAGTGTTTGTCATCTTGACCAACTTCTCCTTCTTTTTAATGAAATCAAGGCTACTCTTAAAAGTGAAGGGAAAGATGGAGGATCATTAGAAGAAGGCAGTTTCAATGCCCATGCCAATCCTGTCCCTCAGGGTTATACTTTTTATTACCACTACTACTAATAAAAAACATTAGGTTTTAAAACTCCTTTATCACATCACATCTTCCTACCCTTGTATATCATATGAGATATTCTTGTCAGCTCAGTACACATCAAAAAGCAAAGGTACAAAGATAATTTAGGGGCTGCTGTACAAACAGCCCTGAAGTGGTGGCCTCCAACTGTCCCTTCTTCAGCTGGATCAGGGCAGTGGCAACCGCATGCTGTGGCCCCAATCTGGCCTTTCCAGGGTGCAAAAAGGTGCCTCAAAAAGTGGCTCCTTTTTGCACCCTAGAAAAAGCACAATAGTTGTGGTGCCACAGCTATATAGCACTCCTTCAGAGGAGCACCATGATGCTGCACACCATGTGGAGCGGTGTGTGGCATCACGGTGCCCTTGGGGCAGAGCTGGGGCGTGTGTTGTGAAAATGCTACACCCCAGCTCTGTCCCCC
Source organism: Urosaurus nigricauda (assembly GCA_034509955.1). Taxonomy (NCBI): domain Eukaryota; kingdom Metazoa; phylum Chordata; class Lepidosauria; order Squamata; family Phrynosomatidae; genus Urosaurus; species Urosaurus nigricauda. The sequence goes on along the minus strand of JAOEGL010000006.1, from coordinate 63,693,394 downwards.
AGCCAGCGCAAAGTGCCGGTCTGTACAGGGCTTAAGTTAAGCAAAACAGTCCAATATCAAATGTGTGCAAATTATGTGTACATTTCTATATTAAAAATTTAACCCCTTCCCTTTTCAGTTTTATAATTTTCAAGGTATCTTATAATTCAGCAAAGAAAAGGATGCATCCAATTCATAATCCTAACCAGGGAAGATCAACTGAATTGTCAAATCAACATGTCTGTAAGTTCTGTTGATTCACAATGCCTAATAATAATTGGGACGAAGAATGGATTTTGTCCACAGAGGAGCAGCAAAACAGTTCAAAATATAAAATGGTATTAATGATAAAAACAGAACAATTTAGAATCAACAAATCAGCAAATAGGAGTCTCGCTTAAGAATTTTTAAGATTAAAAGGCATGGATGAATTTTTAAAAAAGTCTTTTTCCTTGCAGCTAGAAGTTATACTTGGCTGAGCCTCACTGAGGAGAGCTTTCAGAAAGCAGTGCTTCCCAAATACCACTCTCAGAGGGCATTCCCACTGGGCGCATAAATCGACTTATCTTGCTGCGATTCCTCTTCGATTCGTCAAATCAAATCGTATTCGAATCGTGGCTATCGTTCCCATTACCAAGTGGAGCATAATGATTTGGTTTTTAAAAACTCATTTTTTGTTCCCTTTCACTTGTCTCTGGTGTATTTTGAAGCGGAATTATTTTGCTCCCCATTCCCATTCCCTTTGTGGAACCTTTTTTTCTGTTTGTTTGTATGTTTTTCATTTGAGTTGTCGATCAAGCACTTAGGTGATGAAATGTCACAGTGACATCTAATCGCCTAAGTGCTTGATTAACAGCTCAAATTAAAAACAAACCCATTTCTTTGGAAATAATAATAATAATAATAATAATACATTTTGAGACCGGATTAACTGCTATAGCCCAGTGCTAGGGAATCCTAGTTTATTATGGCCCCATTGCTCATTGTGACAGAGAAGGCTAAATGTCTCACAAAACTGTCCCCAGAATTCCTTAGCAATGAGCCAAGGCAGTTAAAGCAGTCTCAAAATGGATTATATGTGTATATGTATCAATTGCATGTGTGTGCATACATATACACACAGATACATATACCTATATGCAAGGCACACTCTCAGCCTCAGAGGATGACCATGACAACTCCCCCCCTCCAAGGAAACATGCCAAGAAAACATGCCACGAAAGGGTCCCCATAAGAACCAGTGTGGCGTAGTCACATCCATGCCTTTTAATCTTATAAATTCTTAAGTGAGACTCCTATTTGCTGATTCTAAATTGTTCTGTTTTTATAATTAATACCATTTTATATTTTGAACTGTTTTGCTGCTCCTCTGTGGACAAATCCATTCTTCGTCCCATCCTTGGTCTTGGTAAAGAGGGCTATAAATTAATACATTAGTCCAAGGTATGAACGTCAAATCAATAGAGAATTCTTACCATTTTCAGTGGGCTGTAATGAAGCATCTGATGTTACTTGTAACTGGACTGATCTATCCTGTACTTTACTAGCATTGCTGATCATGAAAACAGAAGCTAATTCTAAAAGTAACTTTCTCCTCTGTAAGAAAATCTGCTCTGAGCGTGTTGCTAGCATTAAGATTATCTTGAAAACTTTGTAAGTTTCAAAATGTGTTTGAATGTATTAAATCATAATAAATTACATGCAGGCCTGCTTTGTCTGATTATTTGTAATGTTTTATAAGATCAAGGTGAAAACTTAGAAGTGGGAGAAAAAAAAACTATAGCATGTTTTCCTAACACCAAAGAACAGAATCTGACAGAAACAGGCTATCTGTTTTATCTTTTTTTCTCTGAAGATAGATGAAAAAGATCAGGTGGGAGCCATGTCTCATTAGATGTAAATGCAGTCAGAAAGAAGTCGTGTTAAATATACCAGGTTGTTTCTTCTAAGAAAATGACACACACACACACACACTTATCTGTTGAATATATTGCACACTGTAGAAAAAAATGTTTATGTTGATTCAGTAGCATTAAAAAAATAATGCTGATTAATGATTTTTTTTTTTCTCTAGTAAATGGAATGATTTTGGCTGTTTTACTGAACTTTTTCCTGTGATTGACTAGAGACTGCAATAGGAATGAAGACAGTTCAGCTCAATATTCAGGGAACATCACAACAAATTAAGCGCATGTCTCCAGAACACACTTCATTTTCTTTTCTTCTACCCTCCCTTTTTGTACTTTTGTTAGAAGACATACTTTTTGATTAAGATATTTTTTTCCTGATCAATATTTTTTAAACCTCTAGGTTATTACTTCCTCAAGAGCTGCCTTGTTCCCTCCCCCATCTTCCAATACTCCTTTTCACCTGCTGTTAAATTGCCCTTTGTAGTTTTATGAAGAAGCTAGGGTATGCCAAAGCTTACATTAAATATTTCAGATGTTTACTGTAGTAGGAGCAACGCTTGTCTGCAGCTTGCTTTCCAGATATACATCGTGCTCCTGGAACAACCGTTTATATAAAACTGAGAAAGGAGGGAATCTGAATCAGTAAAACTAAATATAATTGCCTGTGACATATTCTGGTTGTTCCTAGCAAACATGTGCACAGTTTTCGGACACAGGCTCAAAAAGATGTAAAAATGAAAAGGGCTTACCAGGCTGGCATACTAAGACTGTGTCAGGTTTATTCAGTTTGCTGTAGACTTTTAGGAATTATGTGTTTCCTGCTCCACACCTGCTAAAACTGTGTGTGTGTGTTTGTGGTGCATGCACACGTATAGATTCCTAAGCCACGGATACCCAGGAACATGCTCTGTACTCCCCAAAACTGGCACATGGCTGGAACATTTGTTCACATTAGCTTTGTGCCCAAAGGACTGTGTACAAGATGTTTGGGCTTCACATCCGGTCAACAGAAAAGATGGGTGCAATTTTGCTGTTATATCTCAGACTGCATATTATCCCGTTTCACCAATGCAGGAATAGACCTGGGACAGAAAAGATCAATGAAGAGTTCAGCATGCAGTAAAACTACATTTGTCATCTACTTGAGAACTTGGTGGCTGCGCATTTTTCCCCTTTCAGTGTCAAGAAGCGTGAATGACCGACTCTTTCATCTGACATACCTGGGGAAGGAACACCTGAACTAGCCCATATTTCTTAGCTAAACTTGCTCTCAGCCACAGGAAGGCTAAACTTCCTTGGGCTTCATGAGTACCTTTTGCTTGCACTAACATGTTAGAACTTGCCCCATCAGGGCTCTTCCTAAGCACTCCATTTCATCTCCCCTGTTGGTCATTCTGTCCTGTCTGCCTCCCCTCTAACCAGCTGGAAACTGTAGATCAAGATAGAGTCTTTGATGTTTTATTATTACTTGTGCTCTGGCCAATACAAAATGATGAACACTATTTGAAACCGCTGATGCTGTTGAAAAAAAAATCCTACAAAATATCTCTTGTAGTTGATTACCAAGCTAAAAGTAAGTCTTCCTAATAAATGGCAAATCACAATCACTTCTTTGGATTGTCTGTCACCTAACTTGACAGAAGGCAAAGAGAAAATTTGTTGGCAAGTTTTGCACTCATGGAAAAAGTGGGATTTCTTTTAAATTATGTTTGTAAAAAAATATTGTATTTTCACTCTTCCCTCCCCTTTCTTTTAGCACTGAAGTCCTCAAAACATTCTCCAGCCATTGTTAATACTTGCTGTCAAGTTGATTTTAAATTATGGTGATCCTATGAATGAGGGACCTTCAAGACCCCTGGTCATCTGCTGTCCACCTTAGGTCTTCCAAATTCAGGACTATGCTTTCTTGACCAAATCAATCCACTTTTATTGTGGGTTCCCTCTTTTCCTATTACCTTCCACTTTGTTGAGTGTTATAATATTTCCCATCGAGTCACATTGTGTCATGGTATGTCCAAAGTACAACAGCCTCTGTTTAATCATCTTTGCTTCCAGTAACAGTACAGGCTTGATTTGGTCTAAAACCCATTATTTGTAGCAGTCCATGGTGTCTGTAGGTCTCATCCCCAGCTCCACATTTCAAATGCATTGATTTTCTTTCCATCAGCTTTTTTAAAGTCACAATCGAAAATGCTATGGGCTGGATGATTCTGACTTCAGTATTTAAAGTTATGTCTTTACACTAGTGGACCTTGTCTAGTTCCTTCATGGTTGCCTTACCGAGTTGTAGTCTGATTTCTTGACTGCTGTCTCCATTTTGATTGATGACTGAGCCAAAGTATGGGAAAATCTTTAACTTTTTAAATGTCTTCATTACCTATTTTAAAGTTATGTAAATCATTTGTGTTTTGTTTTCCTTTTTCATTGGCAGGTTTTTTTTGTTAGAATTTGAATGGGTTCCATCTTTATGGCATAAAACAGTTCTACTGGTATGCCATCTGTTCCTAGGGATTTATTCTCCCAAGTGCTTTTCAAAATTGTGTGTCCATCTTTGAATTGTTTTCCTTGACAGATTCTGTCATCATTTTCTCTCTTTTCTATAGCTCTTCAGTGTCTTGCTTCCAAAACTTTTTTCCATGATCATATAATTGTGTTCACACAAGTCAGATAGCACTCCTGTCCTTGGTTTGCAATTCCCTTTAATTTCTTAGAACCTGTGGATGAGGTCTCTTGTTCTACCTTTTTGCTGTCTTCTTTTCTATTTCTATTTCTATTTCTACAACTTATTGTAGGAGTTCACTAGTTGCAGAACGGTTGTAGTCAGGATTCTGACACTATTTCTGTCATCCTTTGTTTTTGCTTTCTATGTGTCCTTAACTGCTCAAAGAGTTTTATCCATCATCCAATGAAGCTTTTCTTTCTTTCTTTCTTTCTTTCTTTCTTTCTTTTTTTGCCTAGATATAGTGTCCTTTTGCAGTCATCCCTCATAATGTTCCGAATTCCAATTTGGAGTTCTTCTGGTTCTCTGTCCATTAGGCTTAGTAGTGCAAATCTGTCCTTTATATAGTTTTTAATTTTATTAATACCAGCCAGTTTCTCCTTTGATTGTTATTTCTAGAATAAAGTAGAGTAATAGTTCCAGTCTACTATTTGAGATGTTAGATAGTGATTTGAGCAGAATTACCTGTGTTCAATTGCCTCGGAGTCTTTATACCAATGGCTAATAGATGCAAAAAGAGAAAAATAACTTAAGAAAGCTATGCCTTCATTAATTTAATTTGCATAAGGCTTTACTTCTGAGATGGTGAACCTGTGAAACTTCAAATATTGTTGATCTGCAACTCCTCCATCACTGGCTATGCTGAAGACAACTGATGGCATTTATTTATTTAAAGTATTTTGGTATCACCTCTGTGAGGACCGCACTGGCTGTGATTTCATCCTGTAACCTAGGAAAGAAGAAAGAAAGAAAGAAAGAAAGAAAGCAAACAGGCAAACATTATCACAGCCTTCCAGCCCATAAGTGCTCTTGAGGCAATGAAGAAATTAAAAAACAACAACAATTTAAATGATATAAAAATAAAAACATTTCTAAAAAATATATTAACATGCCCTTTAAAATCTCCTAAAATAAGAATCCAGTTTTTTTTTAAGTTAAAACAGCAATCCATACGTTAATTTATTTACTTTATATCTGAACTTTTTTCTGTCATGGGAGACAAGGTAGTTTCCAACAAATTAAAAGGAAGTACAGTAAAAATCTTAATCCAAAAGTTTAAAACAGTTTAAAACACATTTAAAATATATTGGGAAAAAGATAAAAGCACAGCACAGCCCACTAAAACATCCTTCTGCCACATAATTTAAGAGCCAAAGGCCTCCCTCAATAAAAGGGTCTTTAGGAGGGAACACTATAGTCTGCAAGCAGCCACCAAAAAGGCTCTCTCCAATGTCCTCACCAAACAGGCTTGTGAGGATGGTGGGACTAAGAGAAAGCCACCCCTATCTCCAGATTGGAAGGCTCATATGGAGAAATGAGGTCTTTCTGATCATCGGGATGCAAATATTTACAATAAAAGATTTTATAGCCTGACAATAATCAATGGATTACTTCACAGCTTCAAATTAGGAGGTGTATGTGTGTTAAAATCAAGAAATTTTGGAACCAGATACAGTAGAGTCCCGATTATCCAACACTCGGTAATCCGACATTCCGGACTATCTGACGTCGGCTGAATTAGGACACTTCCCCAGACATGCCCCCAAAATGGCGGCTGTGATGGGCAAGGGGCCTGAACAGGCCCAAGAACAAGCCCCAAGCACGGCGGTGGCGGCATCGGGCCCAAAACAGGCCCCAAAACAGGCCCCAGAACAGGCTTTTCATTGTGATTTCAAGGTTTTTCTTGGACCCTCCAGATTATCTGACATTTTCGGTTATCCGACTATCAGCCAGTCCCATTTATGTTGGATAATTGAGACTCTACTGTACATCAATTAACTGAAAAAAAAATATTAAACTAAAATTTCAAATGAAACAAAAAGTATATTTATTAGGGATGGTAGATCAAATAATGGGGGCAAGAAATGTAAGAATGGTTGGCTATATGACAGCAGCAGCTAAACTATTATTGGCGGAGAAATTGTAAGAGTGTGAAATACCAGAAATAGAAGACTGGGTATTAAAATTATTAGAAATGGTGGAATTAGATAAATTGACATGTCTTATGAGAAGTGAAACACTGGGAGAATTTGTAAAAGAGTGGGAAGAGATATTGAAATATATAAGTGACCAATGGGGTATATTGATAAAACTAGATGTGTAGGAATACTGAATAGACTTGATATATGTTTATATGGATAATAAATGTATATCCTTTATTTTAGTAGAATTATATTGTTTCTTATATGTGATAAAGTCAAGAACAGTTTGGTTAAAAACAATGGAGTATTAACATGGAGTTCCTTTAGTATAGGAAGTTAGACATAAGATGATAGATGGAAAAGAATATACATATGAAAACATACTAAATATAATAGATGATAGGCTTAGAAATGATAGCTATATATAAAAACATGTGTACAAATAGGTATAGAAAAATATGTATTTTTCTTTTTCTTTTTTTCCCTTTAGGTACGAATGTAATTTTAAATTGAATGTTTGTATAATTTTTATGCCTGTTTTATGTTTCTGTTTTATATGTCAATATTAATAAAAAAAATTTTTTAAAAAGATAGGAGATGTGGAATAAGAAGGACATAGAAAAAAAGGAAGAAAGAATTATGGTGACCCTATACAACAAACAAACAAAACCAGGACTCTTACAGCTGTAATCGTTCTACAGAATAGTGAATGTCAGCAAGTCATAGGTGACACCAGTGAATTTCAGAAAGTGGTAGGTGACACCAGTGATAAGTGACTCCATAAGAAAGTATGCACCAAAAGAAGCAGCTTTTATTTGCAGCTAAGGGCTTAAACCAGGTAAAGAGAAACAACTCTGTCTAGAGTTTGTTTTACTTTCTGGTCTGTGATCCTAGCAAACTGATTTTGCAGTGGTAGCATTTCACTGTTGGAAAAAGAAAACTTTTCCTTTGAGATGTATTAACAAGATCACTAACTGAAGACAAATACTTTATTATTAGTCTAGTTATACTTGGGCAACACTTTATAGCTGAAAGACTAATATGTGAATGTGGTGTGAAAAACATTTTTAATATTTCTGTATAATACGGGGAAAATCATTCAGCAGCGATTCCATATATAGAAAATAAATGACTGAATATGGCTGTGATTTGAGTCTGTCTGGGCAATCATGTGGAATGCGATACTTTGGGAACATGGTTGCTTACCGTCCTTAACTGCTTAAATTTGGTTAAAAGCCAAGGAAACCATTTCCACCCACAATAACACGTATGCTTTCATGTTTTAAAAGCAAATAAACTGATACCATGCTCCAAATATCAGATGCACACTGGAATCTCAAATGAGCACACTCACTTCCTGCAGACCTATATTAATGCTTCAGGGAGAAAAACTGCAGGTGAGTGATCACTTATTGCTAGTTCTTCTCTTGTGTATGCTGCTTTTGGTTTTCTCATATGCTTCTATCAGCTGGAGACTTCCTGCACTTGACCTTGACCTTGGAAGGTACTTCATATGGTGTTTTGCTAAGAAATACATTTTAAAAAAATCCCGTGTTGTACATAAAATCAAATATTATCAGTAGGCAATGAAAACCAATGAATTAGTCTTCCAGTCACAAATATGGCTGGTCCAAGTGAAGATCAAAATACACCATGGGAATCTGGCTTCATGTTCCTAGCAGGTAGAAATTTAGAATCATAGAATCATAGAGTTGGAAGAGACCACAATGGTCATCCAGTCCAACCCCCTGCCATGCAGGAACTCCCAATCAAAGCATCCCTGACAGATGGCCATCCAGCCTCTGCTTAAAGACCTGTAAGGAAGGAGACTCCACCACACTCCGAGGGAGTGTGTTCCACTGTCGAACAGCCCTTACTGTCAGGAAGTTCCTCCTAATGTTGAGGTGGAATCTCTTTTCCTGGAGCTTGCATCCATTGTTCTGCGTTCTAGTCTCTGGAGCAGCAGAAAACAAGCTTGCTCCCTCCTCATTATGACACCCCTTCAAATACTTAAAGAGGGCTATCATATCACCTCTTAACCTTCTCTTCTCCAGGCTAAACATCCCCAACTCCCTAAGTTGCTCCTCATAAGGCATGGCTTCCAGACACTTCACCATCTTAGTTGCTCTCCTTTGGACACGCTCCAGTTTCTCCACATCTTTTTTGAATTGTGGTGCCCAGAACTGGACACAGTATTCCAGGTGGGGCCTGACCAAAGTAGAATCGAGTGGCACTATTACTTCCCTTGATCTAGACACTATACTTCTATTGATGTAGCCTAAAAGAGCATTGGCCTTTTTAGCTGCCACATCACACTGTTGACTCATGTTCAACTTATGGTCTACTTGGACTCCTAGATCTTTTTCATATGTAGTTTAATTCAGCCAGGTGTTCCCCATCCTATATCTGTGCATTTCATTTTTCCGCCCAAGTGCAGAATCTTACATTTCTCTGTGTTGAATTTCATTTTTTTAGCTTTGGCCCACCTTTCTAGTCGATTCAGGTCATATTGAATTTTGATCCTGTCCTCTGGTGTATTAGCTACTCCTCCTAGTTTAGTGTCATCTGCAAATTTGATGAGTATGCTCCCAATTCTGACTTTGTTTGCAGCAAGAAACATTGCCTTTGGCCTGAGATATTTTGCTGCCTGAGGCAGAACTGTAAATTGTGCTCTTCCCATGAAGTCAAGTTTATGACAGAAGGCTGAAAATCCTAAGTGCCTGTGGAGCGCAGATCTCTTAGATCTCTCACACTAGATCTTTCAGATCCTCTCACACTTGGGTCTCTTGGATCCCACCACACTGTGTCTTTTGGATCCCACCGATTGACACCAAATTATGTGACCACCACAGGGTTATACAGGATTCTTCTCCTGTCTTATGACAAATAGTTTAAGGCTTCTTTTGCCTCAGAACTAACTCTCTAACCCTTGGTCCTTCCACTGACTTAAGGCTCTTTATTATTGTTTTCACTATTCTTGGTAGTGTGTTTTGATGTTAAACATAAATCACTTCAGGCTACTCTTTTGTGAACAAAAAGATTTTTTTATTTACAGAAAGAACTTATGATGGTCTCTCTTTTGGTAGTTTATTCTCAAAGCTTATGGTTACAAAGTGTACATTACTTTGCTGGTTACAAATTGACTTTGATTCAGTTCACTCAAGAACTTCAGTTACTCTTTAACTGTATTCTCGTTCTTTCTACACACCTTCCATTAAATCTTATTCAATAGGAGTATAAATCCTATGAAATTCTAGCTTTCTTTATAAATTACAATTCTAGCAAATAATGTGGATCTGAGCCTTCCCTTCACTGGCTCTCCATTGCTCAAAGAACCTGTCACTTTAAACTGATTTCATAGGACTTCTTCTGTCCTTCCGAAATCCCTTTTCTCTATATGGGAATCTGAATCTCGCTTAAATCTAAACCCTGAGTTCCAACTGCACTCTTGGCAGTTCTAAGACACACTCCTGCCTCAGCAGGCTTGGCACACACACTAGTGGCACTAGACTTCTTTTGTCCCTTTAAAATCCTTTCTCCTGCTATGGGAGTCTGAATCCCATTCAGGCTCAACCCTCATTCCCAACTGCATTCTCTTGGCAGTTCTAAGACACAGTCATATGTTCTTAACGGCTCCTCCTTTTTACAGCTGTACCTCAGGCAGGACCCCACTTTTTTGCCAGCCTGACTCCAGACTTTATCACACAACAAAAAAAAGACCAGAGTATAGTGCTATGCTCCCATCAATATCATGCAATAACTTGAAGATTTTCACATGACATTGTGCGACATCGCTTTTATCATGTGATTATCCCTTGAATAGAGGCATACTCATGCCGCTTTTTATTCACGTATTTTGAACATTCCAGTCTGCCAGGGTCTCTCCACAGTTCCTCCCATCTTTCCTGCCAAAATTGTGAGATCTTCAGGAGAGGGCAAAAATTCAGTTGATTACTCCACCCTCCCTCAGGCTTTCTACATATGCTCTTTCAATGGGGATTTCACAAGTCCCATAACAAAGCAGTTAAAGACGATACTTCCACCTCACCCCAGACTGTGCCCTGTTCACCCTTCCTATCCAACTATCCAGGGTTGTCTCAGATCCAATCAATGGTTTGTTACTCTGGAGTTAAAGCCAGCAGTCATCCTGGAGTTCTTTTGCCAGTTCTATGGGAAACCATCAAGTCTTTGCTACACCTTGGGATAGCATGAGACACTCTTTGAGGCTATGAAATCAGATATCAATATCAGCCCCAGATATAGCCTCATTGCACAGTTTGCACTCATAATTTCTCACAGTTTGCCCACAGACCCTGTGTGTGTATAAAGTCCCTCTCACATACTGTGTCATCCTCAGAGTCTGTCTGAGCTGCTCTTCATTTTCCGAGGACTGCTCTCTTCAGGACTGGTAATCATTCCCTCTAATCCCCTGTTTCTTGCAATCCATCCTTTCACACTTTTCTTTCTGTTAGTTTTTTACGATTCTTAAAGTTGCATTGATTTTGTTTGCTTGTGTGCATCTTTGCACATTTTAAAATGTTGTTGTTGTTGTTGTTGCTGCTGTTGCTGCTGTTGTGTCTCCAGAATCATAGCCCTACACTGAAAGCACTACATTACCCTGGCTCTCATTTTAAAATAAAACTCTCTTATTCATTGAAACCAGAGTCTCTCTGCAGCTACTACTGGTGTATATTGGTGGAAAGATCCCTTTAAGTTGCCCACTGCTTGCAGGCCTCTTTTTGAGCTAATAATTTTCCCAAACCACCAAGAAGACACTTTTAGCGTAACAGGATATCATTAAACTATTTCCTCAGACCCTGGCTTTTAAAGGATACTTGCCTATGTTTCTAGGCAACCTAGACTACTGATGATGACTACTGGCGACTCCTGCTAGATTAGAGGTGGGCAACTTGTGTGGTCCTTATGATGTTTTTCAGCATAGCCATTGATAAGAGATGATGGATGTTGCAATTCCACATCTGGAGGGCCACAAGCTGCCCATCCCTTTACGCGATACTATCCACCACTGTAGTCAGCAGGATGAATGAGGGCACTATTTTGCCAGTATATGTATGTGGCAGGGAAAATCTGAGTATAGCTAGAAAAGGCAAGAAATCTGTTTGTAAAGGGGGAACATTTGTTCTATACACAAGTATGGGGCAAAACAAATTGGCAAATAAGGTGGGCTCCCTGGGAGTGTCCGGGAAAGCTGCCAACACGTGGCTGATAAAGGAGTCTTTAATAAACACAATAAAATGGAAACAAAATACCAGTAATGGCTGGCCGTCGTCAAATACAAAGTCCGCAAGGCAAAAGGCAAATTCAATGAGTGTTCCAAGGTCGAGGGTTATCACAGACAGAGATTCCAAAGCCGTTCCAAAGGTCGCAGGTAATGAGTAGTCTGAAGTCAAGCCGAGAGTCAAGAGCTTTCGCCGGGAAACCAAGATAAGCTTTGACAAAAGTTTGTCTTCCCTGATCTCTTATATAGGCCCCAGCTCCTCCCCTCACAGCTGTTTTAACTTGGCTTTCTCTAACAATCTCCGAGAGCGTCTCAGCCCCTCCCGATCTGCTCTCCTTTGAGCAAAGGAAGGGATTTCTGTCTCTTGCTCCTGTGTCTCTTCCAAGCCTGCAACCTCTGCTGGGGAAAGGCTTTCCTCTGAGGAGACCCCAGGCTGCTGAGGTAGGGGCTGTGCCTCACTGTGTCCCATAGAACTAGGTCCAGGTTCACCCAAGTCTCCAGGATCTAGCAGCACCATGCTAGGACCTGACCCAGCATACTCTTCCTCAGAATCCTCCATGTCCTCCACCTGGCTGTCCCTGACATCACTCCCCCTCCCATTATCCTCCCCCAACTCCTGAGGAGGACGGGGCCGGTCAGGGAAGCGACAATGGAACTCCCGGACCAGGCGAGGAGCATGAACATCCGAGGCGTTCTCCCAGGATCGTTCCTCCGGCCCGTAACCGACCCAGTCAATCAGATACTGTAGCCTGCCTCGGTAATGACGGGAGTCCAGGATCTGGGCCACCTCAAACTCCTGTTCCCCATCGACCAAGACCGGAGCAGGCGGAGGTGTGGCACCGGTGTCAGGCCGAACCCCCGAGGCCGGAAGCAGCAAAGACCGATGGAAGACAGGATGAACCCGCCAGGTCCGTGGCAGTTGCAGCCGGAACGCCACAGGATTCACCTGAGCCACGATCTTATATGGCCCAACAAACCGTGCATCCAACTTGCGACAAGGCCGATGAAGAGGAAGATGGCGTGTGGACAACCAAACCAAGTCCCCCACCTGCAAAGGAGGACCTGGTTGCCGCCGCTGGTCTGCGCCCTGCTTGTAAGCCTCCTTCGCCACTTCAAGCTGCTCCTGCAGCAAGGACTGAGCAGCCCGAAGCTCTTGGAACCACTGATTCACTGCAGGAACCGCCGAAACCGGAGCCACCGCTGGGAACCCCCGCGGATGGAAACCTCCAGTGGCGAAGAAAGGCGTTTGCTGCGTCGAGGCATGCACCGAGTTGTTATAAGCAAACTCGGCCAACGGCAGCAAGTCAACCCAGTTCTCTTGCCGGTAACTAGAGTAACAGCGGAGGTACTGTTCCAGTGTCCCATTGGTGCGCTCTGTCTGTCCATCGGATTCTGGGTGATGCGATGAGGACAGGTGTGGAGCCACGTCCAGGAGCCGCAACAAGCTGGTCCAAAACCTGGACGTGAACTGGGCCCCTCGATCAGAAATCACACCCTCGGGAAGGCCATGGAGCCGGAAGATGTGTTGCAGAAACATCCGGGCCGTCTCCTTCGCCGTGGGAAGGCCAACACAAGGCACAAAGTGAGCCATTTTAGAAAAAAGGTCCACCACTACCCAGATAGAAGTACAACCAGCAGAGGGGGGCAAGTCGGTGATGAAGTCCATCGAGATGAGCCGCCAGGGCCCTGACGGCGTCGGCAGAGGCAGCAACAAACCTGCGGGCCGTCCCGGGTGATCCTTGGCCCGGCGACACACCGGGCAAGTGTCCACGTATCGGGCCACCTCTGCCCGGACTCGAGGCCACCAAAACTCCCGGGTGAGGAGGTGCAAGGTCTTGCAAAACCCAAAGTGCCCCGCCGGTTTGGCATCATGGCACAATCGCAAGACCTCCTCCCGACAAGGACCTGTTGGCACATAAAGGCGGCCCCGATGGTACAGGAGGCCATCCCTCAAAGCAAAAGGAGAAGCATCCCCATCCGCCAAATGCTGTGCCACAAACGGGTCCTGGGACTGAAGTTCCCGAACCTGGTCCAACAGCGTGGCGGCTGGTGCGGTGGCAGCGAAATTCTCAGGGCGCAGCAAGGCTGAGTGACACTCCCTGTCTGGATCTATAGCATATTCCGGTTTGCGGGAAAGAGCATCAGCCTGCCGATTCCGGGCCCTAGGAACATACTGGAGTCGGAAGTTGAAGCGGCCAAAAAACAGAGACCACCGCTTCTGCCTCTGAGACAACTTCCGGGCCGTCTGAAGATGTTAAAGGTTCCTATGGTCGGTGTGGACCAGGACCGGATGTGCTGCCCCCTCTAGAAGATGCCGCCATGTATCAAAGGCAGCCTTAATTGCCAGCAGCTCCTTCTCCCAGATCGTGTAGTTGCGTTCGGGAGGAGAAAGCTGCCGAGAATAAAAGGCACAAGGTAGCAGGTGTCCGTCAGCTCCCGCGGGCTGAAGCAGCACAGCCCCAATCGCCACATCTGAGGCGTCCGCCTCTACCACAAATGGAGTCCGTGGGTCAGGGTGCTGCAAGATCGGGGCCGAAGTAAACCTTTGCTTGAGGGTGTCAAAAGCCTTCTGAGCCTCCTCCGTCCACAGGAAGCGGGCTGTACCACGCAGCAGCTGAGACAGAGGGTTTGCCAGGGCTGCATAGTCTGCTATAAACTTCCTGTAAAAGTTAGCAAAACCCAGAAACCGCTGGACATCCTTCCGACATCGAGGAGGCTGCCAAGACAACACCGCCTCCACCTTGGAGTTGTCCATGGCCACACCCTGGGCAGAAATGTGGTATCCCAAAAAATCCACCTCCCGAAGGTCAAATGCACATTTCTCCAACTTTGCGTAGAGGTGGTGCTCCCGAAGTCGTTGCAAAACGGCCCGGACGTGAGTATCATGGGCCTCTTGGCTAGGGGAATAAATCAAAAAATCGTCCAGGTAAATCACCACGAACCTGTCCAAATAGTCCCGGAAGACGTCATTCACGAAATGTTGAAAGACAGCCGGGGCATTACATAGGCCAAAGGGCATGACCAAGTACTCGTAATGCCCATACCTCGTCTGGAAGGCCGTCTTCCATTCATCCCCTGCCCGGATTCTCACTAAATTATAGGCCCCCCGGAGGTCCAACTTAGTGAAAATCCTTGCGTGCCGGAGCCTCTCCAGCAACTCCGGAATCAGGGGCAAGGGGTACCGGTTCCGAACAGTGATTCGGTTAAGGGCCCGGTAATCATTACACAACCGTAACTCCCCACATTTCTTCTTGACAAACAACACAGGGGCACCAGCAGGGGATCTGGAGGGCCTGATAAACCCCCTCCGAAGATTTTTTTCCAGAAAATCCCTCAGAGCCGCCAGCTCAGGCTCTGAGAGGGAATACAGGCGCCCCGCCGGAATAGGGGCCCCAGGTACCAAATCAATTGCACAATCATAAAGTCTGTGTGGGGGAAGCCGATCCGCCTCCTTTTCATCAAAAACATCGGCATAGTCCCGATATTTGTCAGGCAGCGTCACAGCGGACTCCTTGGCCTCCGTTGCTACTGCAGCCAGGACTGTCTCTGGCCAGCAATGCTCCTGACAAAATTCGGAGGCAAACAGAACCTCCCGACGTGCCCATGAGATGTGAGGATCGTGCTTGGAGAGCCAGGGCATCCCCAAGACCAAAGGGAAATGCGGTACATCAGCCAGCAGGAACCGGATCTCCTCGACATGTCCCTGGATCTCCAAGTGCAACCCCAAAGTCTGGTGCGTCACTGGACCCGATCGTAGGAGCCGCCCGTCGATGGTCTCCACTGGCCTCGGCTCGGCTAGGGCCTCCATAGGTATCTGGTGGCAAGTAGCAAACCCCAAGTCCATGAAATTACTAGAGGCACCGGAATCTATCATGGCTCCCAGGGAAATGAGCTCCTGGGTAGGGAGCCTAAGGTTGGCGGCCACCAACAAAGGGTCTTTGCAGCAGGGCGGCCGGAGTGGAGCAGGGTCAAGAGATGCACCCAGGTGAGAGACCCGCTTTACACCTGGGACCTTCCGTTTCCCTGTGCCGATGTCCGGCGCCCCTTGGCAGGGCACTCCCTGGCAAAATGTCCAGAAAGCCCGCAATATAAGCAGAGGCCCTCTCTCCTCCTCCTCTCCTTCTCGGCCCCAGTGAGTCGTGGCCGGGCTCCTCCTAGCTGCATTGGTTCCTCTGCTTGTCCGAAGGAAGCAGCCTCAACGGAAACTGTAGGCGTCGCTGATATAGGCAGTGGAGGGAGAGGCAAGTCTGATCGACGAGCCTGTCTGCAGGCTGCAAGGCGGCAGTCCAGGCGGATCGCTTGGGCAATCAAGGCAGCCAATGTAGCAGGGGGCTCTGAGCGAGCCAGTTCATCCAGGATGGGGTCCGACAACCCCCAACGAAACTGAGCGATGAGGCGGAAGGCTGTAGCATATTCTGCCACAGAGCCCTTGCCTTGCTGAAGCATCTTAACCTGATGGTCTGCAGTCTCCATCTTAACAGGATCTCCCCAGGTAGCCCTCATCTCCTTCAAGAAGTCCTGCAAGCTGTTGAGGACAGGGCTATCCTCATTAAGATAAGGAGTGGCCCATTTGCTTGCAGGCCCAGAAAGCAAACTGATAATGAAGGCCACCTTCCTTGCATCAGTAGTGAATTCTGTGTCTCTGATTTTAAAGTGCAACTTGCACTGAGCTAGGAAACCTTCAAGTTCTTTTCTATCACCAGAATATTTCTCCGGCATTGCTATGAGAGATTTCCCTTGTGGGTGGGAATGTACGTGCTGGTGAAGCAAAACCATACTCTGTCTCATTTCTCCTATTCCCTCGGCGAGCTGTCTGTTTTGTTCTAAAAGTTCCTTTACTAACGAGCTCTCCGCCATCTTATCAGCCTGATTATGGTCAAAGCTTATTCTGTCCGGGAAAGCTGCCAACACGTGGCTGATAAAGGAGTCTTTAATAAACACAATAAAATGGAAACAAAATACCAGTAATGGCTGGCCGTCATCAAATACAAAGTCCGCAAGGCAAAAGGCAAATTCAATGAGTGTTCCAAGGTCGAGGGTTATCACAGACAGAGATTCCAAAGCCGTTCCAAAGGTCGCAGGTAATGAGTAGTCTGAAGTCAAGCCGAGAGTCAAGAGCTTTCGCCGGGAAACCAAGATAAGCTTTGACAAAAGTTTGTCTTCCCTGATCTCTTATATAGGCCCCAGCTCCTCCCCTCACAGCTGTTTTAACTTGGCTTTCTCTAACAATCTCCGAGAGCGTCTCAGCCCCTCCCGATCTGCTCTCCTTTGAGCAAAGGAAGGGATTTCTGTCTCTTGCTCCTGTGTCTCTTCCAAGCCTGCAACCTCTGCTGGGGAAAGGCTTTCCTCTGAGAAGACCCCAGGCTGCTGAGGTAGGGGCTGTGCCTCACTGTGTCCCATAGAACTAGGTCCAGGTTCACCCAAGTCTCCAGGATCTAGCAGCACCATGCTAGGACCTGACCCAGCATACTCTTCCTCAGAATCCTCCATGTCCTCCACCTGGCTGTCCCTGACAGGGAGCATGCTGATATCTGAACCCCACACCACCAGGGAGCAGCACAGCTGACCACATGTACAGTGGATTTGCGGTGTTTCAGCCACACAGGATTTACATATGTGCTGCAGAAAGGCTGAAAAACTGCCATCACAGCAGCAAAGGCATCCTTTTCTTGGTGAAAAAGGAGCAGCTTTCTGCTTCTTCTTTTTGCACTGGGAAAATGCTGGGTTGGGGGGCATGGTGTGCAGTTCCCATGGTCCCAAATCCATGCCCAAAGACACGGCATTAAGCCCCCCCTTTACTGCCATCTGTTTTTGGCCTGTTTCTCCCTCTCCTTTCTTTACTTGCACAATACGGTATAATAACCAAGGAACTGTTTCTGTCCAACTTTCATGAATTCCAGATTATGATGTTCTATAAACACCAGGAATAAACAATATTTTCAAAAATAACGACAGGTTTGTTATATACGTTTCAGCTTTGCCTGCTTTAAAATATATGGTTGCTTTTTAAAGGAGCAGAATATCTGAGTGACAAATCTAACATTCTTCCTCATTGATAATTTTTTTCTGAGCCTAAACAGACTTTACTTCATGGAAAGCAGAATTTCCTGGCTGTCGTTCTGGAAAACCAATCATTAGCAACCTGTCAGTCAGGTAACTAGAAGTAGCAGTGATGTCAACACTGATTACCTATACTGGCTGCAGAAACAACAACTGAGTTTCTCCCCCCGCCCCCACTGCAGCCTTCCTTCATTGTTATCAAACCATTAACATCTGTGAATGAAGTTTTATCTGTCAATTTTAAGTTCAAATGGTGGTTCCTTTATGTCTCACCTCTAAGAAAATGTGATGCAAAGGGAATCATTTAAAAAGAGAAGGAAGCTTCCACATGGTATATAGCAAGTGGACTCACTAGAGTACAGTGTGTCACCTTTGCTTTACGATCTACTTACTCGTTACAGAGGGATAAGCCAAACATATTTTACAACAATTATCTTGGGGGGGGACGACAAATCCTTACACTGCAATCTTACACACGTCTATCCATAAGTAAGACTCACTGCATTCCATGAGACTTACTCCCAAGCAACTGAGCATACTAAGAAGCAAGGCTGGAACAAAATACAGTCACCCCTCCAAGTCGGAGGATTTGAGATTCATGAACTTGGAAGTCCACATATGGATATGCGCACATTTTGAACTTACAAAACTTGGGGAGGGGGTGTGTCTGGAATGGATCCCCACACGAGTTCTAATGTTAACCGGCTTATTTATTACATCTACTGTATATCCTGTCTTTCATCTAATGAAATTAAGGTAATGTTCACAGTGCCCCATCCATTTTATCCTCACAACAACCCTGTGGGGTAGGTTAGGCTGTGTGGGAATGATTGGGCTGAGATAATCCAGTGAGTTAAATGGCTGAGTAGCGGCCCCTGGGTTTCCCTAGTCCTAGTCTAACCTCATTGCTTCAGGTCCCATTTCAAGGTGCTAATGCTTACCATTGATATCTGAAATGGCATGAGGCCCACATTCCTGAAGAGATTATTCTCCCTACACTATCCTTCTTGTGTCTTAAGATCTTCAGGGGAGGGTCCTCTCAATGTACCCTTAATTCATCATGTGACGACTAGAGAAAGAACTTTCTAATTATTCTGAAAACTTATTTGTCAAACACCTTTGCATAGAAGGGCAGCTGGTAGTCATCCTAATATCATTTCAGCCTTAATGCTTCCCCGAGCATTTTAAGTTGGTTAGTCTGTCCAACTGTTTTAGGAAAATAGCATGCTATTTTATTATTGAATGCTATTGCTGTATTTTTGTTGCATTTTGTGTTTATTGTTCAGTGCTTTGATAGCTTTAACTGAATTGTTGGTTATAACTAAGCCAACAAATAAAATAAATAAGAAAGCAAAACTGTTAGTATACCTTGTTATACCTGTTGGATCTTAGAACTAATAGAAACAGCTTAAAATAAAATAAAGGGAGACAGTTATACTTTTAAACTTTTAATTGTTATGGTCTTACCAAAAGACGAACAAAATAATATATCACATTTCTAAACACCTAAGTGCTGCTCAAAACACTATGAGGCTCCATCAGGAGACTTACAAAGATTGAACAAAAGGTGGTGGGAGTGGGATGAAAAGGGGCCGGGGGGAAAAAAGCAACAAATACAGTCAAAATTCAACATGGTTTGTGTATGTGTATCTTAAAATCCAGAAGCCTCTTTAAAAGGTGCCAGCAAGAAAGACTGCTGTTTTGTTCAAAAACGGACATGGGAGACATCTCAGAGGAAGATGTTAGCCTCAAATTAATTTCTGTCAGATTTGATTGAAAAACTCACACATATCTGCCCTTTGGAGGTTGGTGACCTAACTGTCTCTGAATGAGATTTGATAATCAAATAGAAAGTCCTATGATACACTGCATCAATTTCACTGGAGAGAGAAAATAGTAGCACGACTGCATAAGGACAGTAAAATAAGGATAAGTGGATTCTGGAAATGGCAATGCTACATACTTTGATCTCTGCTTCCCTATTCAAGCAGGCATTTGGGTGCAGAAATCTTTTGTCAAGTGCTGCTTGTTTTCTGTAGAAATGGCCTTCTGTCCAATAAAATGAAGGACATAAATGGTTCAAATTGTGGTTCCAACAGTTCAGATGTACATAGTCCTTTTTCAAATTACAAAAGATCTCTGGCCTGAACAAACAGGCCAAAATAAAACTGCTTCAGGTCACTTTGTAGCTATGCTGTTTAAATGTTTCATGTGTCCTAAGAGGCTGGAAGCCATGCCAAAGCCATGCTCCAGTCCTAAGGACTGGAGAGCAGCTTTGGCACAGCTTCTGGCCTCTTAAAATGTCTGTGTCATTTAAACTGCATACCTCCAAAGTGACCCGAAGCAGCTTTATTTTGGCCTGCCTGTTTGGGTCCATGATTAATCAAGTATGAGGTTTCTTAAACTTTGTAGCAGAGATATGTGACAGGGGAGAAGCCAGGGTCTTCAAATGCACTTGTGTGAGGGGATTTCTTAAACCTTTGTCAGACTAACAGAGTAACCTTGTCGGTGAGTATGAGCTCTGAGATCTTCTAGCTGTTCTGGGCAAGGAATGAGTTAGTCACAAGCCTCCTCTGCCACCAGGTTGGTGTGCTGACAGTTTGCCTGCAAAACCACTCTGTTGGCTAAGATCTCACCCTGCTCTAAATTTGGGGGAGTATTGTATCTGTGGGGCTTTACAGATCGCCCTTTTGGGGCAGTCTGCAGCTACTCTTTTAAGCACCAGGATGGAGCCAGGGCTGCTCCAGGCTGCGGAAACCTGCAGCCTGGAAAAGGCTGTCCTTGGGGCTTCATGCGGTGGCCCCTTTCTCTCTGCCTTAATTCCTGTGGCAATCTAGTTGCTGAAGGAATGACACGTGCCATGAAAATGTGCTCCCTTCTTGAGCTCCTTTTGACACCATGGAAAGGGCGCCCTAGGCCTTTTGGGCCATCTGTATCAGGCCTGTGTAGGACAAGATAAAGTTTAGAAGCGGCACATTTAGACCTCTTCCTCATCCCACTTCTTCCTTACTTCCCCTTGTTTTTACTCTTTTGCAAGCAGAATACAACTGTCAGAACAGTTGTGCCAGCCAAGTGCTCCACTGGAAGATTTTTGAAATCAGCCAACAAGAAGGTTCTGTAGGTGGATATTTCTCATGATAGAAAAGTCTTGTACCTATTTATTTGTTTTTATTATTATTTGTATTATCCTGTCTTTCTCTAATATGGCACCCAAAATAGCTTACAATATATAGCAAAACAATACATAATACACATGTTTTTATTTCACTTCATTTCATACCATCCTACCATCTTAGTCTATCAATCATGAAATGAAGTGAGAAGGAAGGTTGAGAAAGAGAAGAGTGGGAAAGGAAAGACAGGGTGAGGAAAGGGAAGAATGTAATATATAGGTGGTTCCTCAAGAAGACTTAAGATGTTATGAATGGTTGTGAGGTTATACACATTATGATGGTAATGATGCTTAGGATGTTATTGATGATAATGTTAATATGGATGTTTTAACTTTGTGTATAATTATTAATAAAATATTTTTAAAATAAGAGAAGTTAAAATTAAACAATAAAGAGATCATATTCAAAACATCATAATAAAAATATGTCACACCATATTTTTAAAGAAATCCTTCTGCTCCCAACCCTTTACAGCCAGCACATCTTTGAGTTAGCATTGTGTTGTTAATTACCGAGGATCTGTATTGAAAGAATAACAAACAAACAAACAAACCTAAAACAATTTACTCCTGTGTTTTCCCTCACTCCATCCATAACTGCTAAAACAAAGGGGAGGCCCAACAGCCACAATGTCCCAGAGTTTCAGCAAGGGCTTGATTGAGTAATGCATTGATACTGACATTCTGCCATGTAATACACTGATTACTGGGAACAAACAAGTCAGCTCTTGGTCTCCTGGTTCAGTCAAAAGACACAAGAAAGCAGGTGGTGGAGGAATATTCCCTTTAGTATCTTGCACATTTTAGCCTGTCTCATCTTTCTCTGCATTCATGGATTTGAAAACCTTCACTTCACAAGAAGACACAACATGCTTACAAATTCACTGATGTATGAAGATGGGAAGTGGCACGACTATAGCAAGTGAAGGCACATGGGCATAAATGCCATGTCATGTAAACAGCAGATACATTCCACTTATTATGTTCACTTACAATATATTATGCTCATTGAGAACAATTCCAGTTCCAATCCGTATGTTGTGCTCCTCGTTTTTCAACACTGAAGCTCTGGGTGAATGCTATGTCAATGTTTAATCATTCTTTCTTCTCTGTAGCATAACCATGCATACATCCCCTTCCCACTCCCTCCAACATTTCACAAATGAAAAAATGGGCAACATGTGTCCAGGGAACATCAGAATGTGCTCAGACTGTCAAAAGTTACTAATGAGAAAGAACAAATATGCCAGGAGAGGCTGCACCAGTTTGCTTTGCCTGAGCCCAATGTGAAAGACAAAATTCTGCCTTCTCTCCCTGCTGAGTTAACTGAGTGCAAACTACTTTTGCAGTTTGAACTCAGTTTGCAACAAATGTAGTAAGTTGAGAACAAAGGGGGAAGAAAGGGGCATTTAAAAGCAATTGAAAAAAAAGCGGGATAATGGACTAACCAGGACTGTTCCTTCAAAATCAGAATATTTGGAGGATATTCCTTTCCTCTGGTCTGACAATCTCTGAGTTAGGCGTTTGATTCTATTACCATGGCCTTATCCTATGAACTCTTGACATTTGTAGCTAGGTGAAATAACTCAAATAACTTGAAAGTCTTCAGTGCACCCCATTGAACTACACCATTACAACTCTCTGGTCAAGATTGTTAAAATGGCTCAGAAAACTACAAATCCCAAGATTCTATAGGATGAAGCCATGGACAGTGAAACTTCCAGTGTTACCTCTCCACAGTGTTACCTCTCCACACACACTTTATCCATGATAAGGAGGATTTCTCTCTTCTTCCCTCTCTCCCTCCTCACAGGCATACACACAGTCTTGGTTGCTGGAAGAGAAGTCAAGTACAGTATTGCAGGGCTTTGGCATAGATGCTATTCAACATTTTTATAAATTATTTGGCTGATGGTGGAAAAGGGTTGCTTATCATGGATAGGTAGATATTACCACAGAAACCAGAATTAAAATTCAAAATATTGACAGGATGGACCATTGGGCAGAAAATAGCATGAAATTCAACAGAGACAAACTGTACAAATGATAAAATAAACATAGACAAAAGCATAAAGGTATAAGTGTAGAATGGGGTCAACTCAGAGCGCTGCACCAGGACATATAAAAAAGACTGCATTGAAATCTGAGCTGAAGAAGAATGTACACTTCTCCCTAGCTTTCTCTACAGCCCTGTCTCTCTCCTTCCCAAATAATCCCTTGCAATTCTCTTACCTTTTTGGGTGCTCCATCAGTGTAGGTAGGAAAGAAAACCTTTCTTTTTTCTTCTGTGCTTGTTGTTGTCTGGCATTTCTGTTATGGTAATTCATGGCCGCTATTAGAGTGTTTGGCTGCTAGTTGAGAAAGCCTGGTTCAAGAACCTACTGAGCCAAGTAACTGATTGGGTGTCCCTGGACCTGTCAGTCTCTCTCAATCTGATCTGCCTCACAGGGTTGCTGTGAGAATAAAGTCAGGAGGAAGAGAAAGGTGTGCCACCTCGAGCTTACAGGAAGGAATGTGGGGATATAAAATTGACCCCCAAAAAATCAAACATGGCTAAATGTCATATACAAGGCATACTGGGAAATACTCTCCAGTGCTACTGGTCTTTGTCATTAGCCCTATGAAATTTACATCATCCTATGCCCTAGCAGAGGGCCAGTGGTGGTGGGGAGGAAACTCTTTCTTTTCCCTGCCCCTATTTGGATAAACAACTGAAGGGCATCAATAGAGGATGTGAGAGGTGTGGACCACATTGGGTGACATCCCAGAGGAGGCGGTGACACCCAGTTGGGTCCTCTTCCCCCTTTGGAGCAAGAGAAGTGAAAGGATGCCATTTCCAAGTGTAGCCAAGGGTCTAATTTGAGGAATTTATTATTAGCTCAATATTGTGAGAGGGGCTTGCTACAATAGCCCTGCGAGGTCACCTCCAATACATATACATATATATATATATACATATGGAGTTCAAAAAATGGAGCAGGGACAGACTTCTTTAGTGAATCTCAAATTTATTAAAAGGGGAAAACACACACAGTTCACTAACACACACCCATTCATACAAGGCTCAGGAAATCAAGAGTTTCACATGGGATAGAAAGAGGCAGCACTAGGGTGATACTTTACCTAAGACGAGGCTTCTTCCAGAGTCCATATGCTGTGAGATGGAGATGAAACTCAGTCACGGAGTGAAACGACTGAGCTAGAGCTGGAACAGAGGTCAGAGGGACATAGATTCCCCTTGCAATCTGGACTAGCCTCCTGAGGGAGGGAATCTAAGAGTTTTTAAAGGCAAAAACTAAACCTTTGGCAAAAAGTGTGTAATTGCTTGGGTGACACTTCATCGGAGGAGGCCTATTGTGTTGGTGGACTTGATCCAGTCTGACAACAGTCTGAGGAAGGGGGTAAGCTGATCAAGGTGGGCAAACATTGCACATTCTTCTGTTTATTTGGATAGAATGATAGTCTCATTAGTGATTCCCAGACTGTCTGGAAGGCATTGTTTGGTGAAGCTGACCTCACTTTGGGTGTGGTGTTACATATCTCCAAGCCTTGGGGATTATAACTGACAGTAGCCTACATTCCATCTGAGGCCATGTGGGACATCATCTATACCCAAAATTTCAGGAAAAAGCTGTTTTGGTAACACAAGGGGTGAACACACTCCTTCTGTCCTCTCCGGCCACCTCAGTAGCCCGGCCAGGGCAAAGCAGTGGCTGGGGGGGGGGGGGAGCAAGACAGTCCACTGCCATTTGGCAACCCTTCCAAGTTCTGGCCAGGTGGCAGGCAACCTGACAGGTGGGGAGGGGAAGCAGGCTTCCAAGCTCGAAGTCTGCCCCTGCCCCCGTAGTCCTCCACACTGGATGACACCCTAGCCAGTGACGCAGAAAGTGCAGCAGAGAAAAAGATAGCCTTCTCCACAGCCCTGCCTATAGGATAGGGCAGGACACTTAAAGTGGAATCAAAGTACTTTAATTGTATAGTGTGGGTACCAACCCCTTTCTTTTTCGTACACAGTAGGGATTTATTTTTCCACCACTACAGACATCTCAGTGGTGCCAGAAGTCCAACAACACTCAGGACTGAAGAGTTAGGGCTAGACAGATACTTTGAGTGACCCAAAGTGCCCTCCCACTTTGTCTATCCAGCCTAATCCCTCTGTGATGTACACAGTTATTCTTAGGTGTGTTTCCACCTCTAGTTCTTCCAGAGTCCTCTCTCATTCCCTAGAATGTAGCTAGATTAGATTAGTACCTTGAGTAATTTTCCTATCTGTAGAATGGAGTTCCTAGGATAAAGCCTTTAATTTGTTTCTCTAAGCCACTGGTGTCTTTGCTCCTTAATCGGGATCTCTAACCACTGCACACATGCCACAAAGAAAACCCCTCCTATTCAAGACCAATCAAGGCAAGTGTGCAGAAACTGGAAGCCACAAGCAATTTGTCGCATTTCACTGCCAAGTTAGCACTGCTAATTGTAACTGACAGAGCAATTAAAACTAAAGATATCCCAACAAAGCTGCTTGTGTGAATGGAACCACTCCATGAAGGTGGCAGATCATACACTTTGTGTAACAGGATTAAATCTATTCTCTCTAATTTTGCCACACTAGAGCCTCTGTTTTATCTGCAGCCTATTAAATTTGCTTTTAAAGCATTCAGATAACTGAGAAGCATTCCCTTGTATTTTATTTAACTGTCTCTGAAAAGACAGTCTTTTCAGGGCAATCCATCTCAGTGCAGCCTCATTGGCACTTCTGGTATCAAACTGAATGCTACCATTTGAATGTTACCATTTGGCTGGCACTAGTAAGTTAGGGATTGTACCACAATGATTATAAGGTAGCACTACTCTAACATCTACATCATGGTCCTGCCAACTAGTTCTTGATCAGCTGAACTTAATTTGGAAAGTTCAAAGCTGTGTATTGTTTCTTTTAAAAATCTGGTATTATATCCTACCTGAGTTAAAATCCCAGGGAATGTTCTTTTTCCTACGCCATCTCATAGTCATAGGGCTGCTCTTTCACTCCATTTTTTTAATTTTAATCTTACAGAAGAACTCAGTTAGAATCAGGCTCTTTAAAGATGTCTTTTTCAGTTTGTTTTCCCACTGCCATAAGAACTAAATCCAGGGGCAGCTGGCAATTCCCATGGCAGTGAGGCAGGTTTCACTCTGACTTATAAAGGAGTTATCCAGGGTGCTGAACTCTATCCCAAAATCAACTTGGCCCCTGGGATGGCTCCTTTAAAGTTTGGAGTAAAACCGGGAGCAAGTACACCACTTCCCTGACATGGGAGCCCCCAGTGAATAAACTGGGGATTTATAGGCCTCATAATCTATAAATCTTTTCAGATCAGTTCACTTCAGCTCAAGTCCTCTTTTCCATTTAAGACAATCGTGAAATGGGATCAGTCTCTCTTGTAGCACTTATTTAGGAGAACCAGCTGATGGATCATATCATTCTGAGTTTGATATTTACCACAAATGATAAAAGCCATAAAAATGAAGTATATGGTCAGAGAAAAACTTTCACTTACATATGTTCATTATTGGGCTTTATAATATTAACCAAACACTCTGAGAATCCTGGCAAACAATGTAGTTCATTTTCACAATAGGTGCTGCGCTTGATTATGATTTATTTCTGCTATTATCTAGTACTGGTGAATATATATATATATAATATTGTTGCATTTTTGTTGTTTAGCCCAGGGTGGTCAGAGTTTAGACTTGTGGGATCTTCTTTTGTTTTTCTTACTAGAACATATTCAGTCCAGTAATTTGTAATCAATACAAGAGTCAGAATAAGAAGATGCATTCATAATTTGAACCATTTATGCCCTACTTTTTATTGCACAGAAGGCCATTTCTGCTAAAAACAAAGAAGAGCAGCTATGGGGGAAGTAGTTTAGATTCTCAAGTGTAAAGATATATTTACGGTAAAGGTAGCCCTTTGACATGAATGTCTAGTCATAACTAACTGTAGGGGGCAGTGCTCATCTCCGCAACTAAGCCAAAGAGCCAGTATTGTCTGAAGATTACTCCAGTGGTCATGTGGCCAACATGACAGCACCAAATGCTGTTACCTTTCCACCGACGTGGTACCTATCTATCTACTTGCATTTGTATGTTTTTGAACTGCTAGGTTGGCATAAGCTGGGACTAGTCACAGGAGCTTACTCCATCATGCAGCACAGGAGCTTACTCCATCTGACCTCTGGACTTGCTTGTGTGACCCTTGGACTGGACTCTGGACTACTCCTTTGCATATTCCCCTGCTGTGCTGCCCTCAATAGAGGTAAGCAGGACAGTCTTATACTAAGCCATGGCATCCCCAAAGTTATATTACTAACTGTAGATAGTTACAGCTGTAGATAGAAATCAGGAATACTATGGCATGGAGGAGTCTGAATTTAGTATTTAGTAAAAATATATTAATAAATACTAAATCCAGACTCATCCGTGCCATAGTATTCCTGATTTTTATCTGCAGTTGGGAAAGCTGGACAGTGAACAAAGCTGACAGAAAGAGAATTCACTGATCTGAAATGGAGTGCTGCAGAAGAACTCTGCAGATATGATGAACTGCCAAAAGGACAAATATATGGACCCGAGAGCAAATCAAGCCTGAACTCTTGATTTGCTCTCATAGTTTGAATGTCTCATGACACAACACAACCCATTAGAAAATAGGATAATGTTCAGTAAAGTTGAAGGTAGTAAGAAAAGAAGAAGGCCACAGTACAGGTGGATTGACTCAATTAAGAAACCCATAACCATGAATTTTCAAGGCCTGTGCAGGGCTCTTGATGACAGGGACTCCTGGAAGTCTCCTATTCATAGCTGACTTAGAGGCCATCAGCAGCAACAACAGTCAAGCCTACTAGTCCTTTTACATGCAAATTCACTCCTTGTTTTCTTCTTAGTATTCTTCCTCATCCATCTAATTAAAAAAAAAAAAGGGAGGGATGCTTTAAGCTGTTGTTTTAATTGTTGGGAGTCACAAATACTTGCTGATCTATTGCAAATCATTCAGAAATCTACTGGTACATTTTAATCTACCTTCTGATTATTTATTATTACTGTGATTTTTTAACTAATGTTGGATTTCAATTGTATTACTGTTTAATTCTGTTTTAAGGATAGGGATATGGTGTGTATTTGTATCTGTATTTTATCTTTGTAAGCTGCTTTGATTGTTCCCACAAAAAGCGGGGTAGAAATTAAAGTTTTGTTTTATTTATTCCTGATTTACATATTTATTGCAAGTTATAAAAATGTATTATTATTATTATTATTATTATTATGCTGTTTTACTTACAAAGATTATAAAGCAATGTTGAATATTTTTAGAGTACACATTTAGTTCAAATAAATAAGTGTTTTTCTCCAGGTGCCTACTGCAGCTTATGTTACTGTGCTTCCATAATAGAACTTTAAAAGATATAATAGATTAGAGTCAGAAAGATGTATATAAATAAGGGTACTAACATGTTTTTCCGCAGTAGAACTATCATGTCTGACAGAAAGTTATCCAGCGAAGTATGTGTCTTTAACAGGAAATGCTTAACCTGTTGAATCTCTTCCTACTTTGGAGATGGTAAAGATTTGGAAACTATTCTAAACAAAACAGATAATATGAAGCTATGCAAGCACACAAATTAGAAGCAGTCAAGTAAGGCCACATTTCACATGCTCCTTATTTATAAAATGAAATAGACATTTGGTCTATGTGGTAAACTTTTTGAGTTCTAACAAAAATGAATATGAAAATGGGAAAAGAGAAGATGGCACACAGAGACCTATTTTAAATGTACTACAAAGTGTCTCAATCTGAAATATAAACTTGTGTCATATAGGCAGTTAAACTACAAGCAACAGTGAGGAAAGGGCAGACATGTGAGAAGATCATAGCCTGTTCTGGCATCACCGTGCTTCCATTGCTGCAGAAAGAGGAAAAATAGTCCCCCTAGTGTACTGTTGTTGTAAGAAGCAAAAAGCATGTCTGTTTTGATTCATCACAGAGCACACAGACTGGTTTTGTAAGAAGTTATATCTTTGCAATTCCAAAGTTACTCAAAGAGGTTGTAGGGAAACCCCATCCATGTGTCTAAGGGCTAATTGGTTCCATTTCAAAGGTGTTAAGAGACCCATAATGCAGCAGGGGAAGCATATATTTTATTCAGAAAAGTTTTACACATTCGCCTTACCGGTTTGTCTTTTTAAAAAATGCACCACTCAGTTTTACCACCTATTGGTTGACAAACTCTCAAAGTGAACCACAAAACAGAATAAGGACATTTTCACAAACAAATCTTTTACTGTATAATTTTAATCCCACTCATGCTTGTATGGTTGTTGTAGTTCTTGTGTGCCTACAAGTCTGTTTTGACTTATGGAAACCCTAAGGCCATTATATGCAGTGGCTTATTAGTTAAGATGTCAGTTCTGATGATCAGAAGATCGGAAAGTTGGCAACTCAAGGCCTGATTGCCGCATGATGGGGTGAGCTCCTGTCACTAGTCCCAGCTTCTGCCAACATAGCAGTTCGAAAGCATGCATATGCAAGTAGATAAATAGGTTCCACTTCTCAGTGGGAAGGTAACAGCATTTGGTGCAGTCATGCTGGTCACATCACCACCAGAGCAGTCCTCAGACAACGCTGGCTCTTCAGCTTAGAAATAGAGATGAGCACCACCCTCTACAGTCGGTTATGACTAGACATTCATGTCAAGGAACTACCTTTACCTTTTCCTTTAAGGCCATTATCACAGGGGTTTTCTTGGCAAGATTTGTTCAGAGGAGGTTATTGCTTTGCCTTCCTTTGATGCTGAGAGAATGTGACCTGTCCAAGGTCATACGGTGGTTTTTCATGGTTGAGCCACCTAGCAATACATTAATTAAGGTCTAAACATTGGGGAAAGTTGCAATTAAATAAAACACATAAAACACAGGGGAGAATATTCATATGCGTTTGCCAAACTCACAACCACATTGGCCACTTGTCTCCCATGAAGGCTGTTGTGAAGAAGGCCATCAAAAAATGATTCAATACTGGGAAGGCTTTAGCCAGTAGTTTTAACGTTTGTTTTGTATTGCAAATGGCCTTGAATATACTACTTTAAAACTTTTCATTTATTCAAAACAACAACAACAACACATAAAAAGATCAGTTGAAGTAAGACTATTTACACATTTATTTATTTGGAAGATTTCAACTCTTCTAAAGGCACCACATCCTATTTGATCTTGAAAGCTAACCAGGGTCGGCCCTGGTTATTACTTGAATGGGATATTGCCAACCAATCCCAGATGTTGTACGCTATATTATAGAGGAAAGATTCCCCTATGAAATTTTGCCAGAAGTTAGCAAAATGTATAAAAATGTAAATACAATATTTTGAAAGTGTAAAAAAAAGAGGGAAGATATGGTGGAATTGTAAAAAAACTAAGTACTTTTGGAAGAAAATCCATGTAGCAATCACGGAAATATTGGGTACCCACTTTCAGATGAAACCCAGATATGTATCTATTGATTATTACTCATATGTTGGAAAAAGAAATAGAAAAATAAATACTTAAAACTGGTATTGTATATGATAACAACTGCAAGGTTACTATATGCACAAAGATGGAAGTCCTTGCAAACCCCTACAATAGATGATTGGTTAAGAAAACTATTTGATATGAGGGATGCAGACAGAGTGTCAAGAAGAATGAAAGATGAAAACAATACAACAGTAGAGGATGATTGGGAAGCGATAACAAAGTACTGGAAAAAGAAACTAGAAAAAGAAACAAGTATGGAACAAGGCAGTGATTAGAAAGAAAAACAAAAAGACTTAACAAAGAATATAAATAATTCATTAAAAAAATCAAACAAAACCAAAAGAAAAACGGAAGAAGCAAAGAAAATTCAAAACGAAGGAAAATGGGCATAAAGAGACAAGATAACCACACAAAAGTAATGAAAAAGAAAAGACAATGGAAGTTTGGTTGTGTGCAAAAATAGACAAGAGTTTATTATATGTTGTTAAGTTATCAATAACAGGTCCTTGTGGCTACAAGTAAGAACTTTACATTTACTTAGTGGATATGATATGGCAATGCTGGAAAAAGCGAGCTTATGAATGTAAATGTTTTTAACTTGAAAAAAAATATAATAATTAAAAAAAATCATGGGCTTGCACACAAAGCAATTCACCCAGAGCCCAAAAGGATTCCAGGGCAGTTACAAATATCAGGATTAAAACAGGTTTTGCTCTCTGGCTAAGACTTGGAACTAATTTCAACCTGAAAAGGGATGGGAAGTGAGGAGAACAAAAGCAAGCTTGCACACCATCCTTAAAGCTACAGTTCAAATGATGGCTGCATAGGCCAGCAGCCGCCCAGGTAGCCCGGGGGACTGTCTGCTGGATAGGAGACAGTGGAGGAGAGCCAAAAGCAGATGATCCCTGAGTAAGGGAAATGAAAAAGTTCTACTTCCTTCTTGTTCTGTGCACTGTAGCTTGATGGATAAACTAACCTTGCAGCTACAGGCTTTTCAGACATTACAAACACATGAAGCCACCGCATGGGACCATTTCACAGGGGCTACACAGCGATGCTGTAATGTATG
This sequence comes from Urosaurus nigricauda, assembly GCA_034509955.1. NCBI lineage: Eukaryota > Metazoa > Chordata > Lepidosauria > Squamata > Phrynosomatidae > Urosaurus > Urosaurus nigricauda. The sequence continues at coordinate 63,661,775 of JAOEGL010000006.1, read as the reverse complement.
AGGCGGTGTTACATTTCAAAGTATAGGGCAAGAGAGGGCATGGTGTGCTCATTTGTTTGTTCACCAAACAATAATAAAATCAATGCCCAGTATGCTACAGATGTGTTAGTTGGATGCTCACCAAATAGTGGGAATGAATATAGAAATGTGACAAATAAAGTATCCTAGAGTAAAACCAGTGGGTGTATATCAGCAGAGCTGTATCCTGCCATTGGCCTGATCTTTCTCTGATTTTTCCTTTCTTTCAAAGTCCAGTTCAGAGGTGAGAAACAACAAATTACTCATAACTAGTTGTGCGTAATTGCAATACAAGTTTGCATTGGCTTGTGCTGTGCCTTGTGCTGTTACTGCATGTTCTGTTGTGGGGTGTTAAGGTGGATGAATAGAGAATAGGTTTGGAGCCATAAGTCAGTAGTTTAGAGCATTCACAGTTCAAAAAGTAATTACACGTCATAGTTTAATTATTTTTGGAAAATTAGTTACTTTTCAGATCGTTACTATAAAGGCAACTGATTGCTTAAAGCCGGGCCTTGGAGCCACAAGTAATTACTTTCTAAAAGTAACATTCCCAGTTTTGCTGCTGCTCTTTTTGTCCCATCTTCACCTGCACCTCTTTGTTTTAACCTGTGGATTCATCTCTCTTTGTTAATATCCTATTATCTCTTATTTCTCTTGATGTATGCACTTTTCATAGACCTTTTTTCTGGCATTGCTTCTGTTTTCTTCCCCTAGATTACCGATTTCTCCACATTGGGTTTCTTAGGCTCTCCATTTCATCTTTCTCCTTCCTTCACTTCTGCATGCATCTGTGGATATAGCCACACTTCAGAATTAAAGCAATTTTGCACCACTTTAACTGCCATGACTCTGTCCTACAGAATCCTGGGATTTGTAGTTTGGGGAGGCATCAGAACTCGCTGACAGATGAGGCTGAATATTTCATTAAACTACAAATCTCAGGATTCTGCAGGATAAGATAGTTTATTTATCGAATATGTCTTCCAAAATGGGATTCAAGGCAGTTTACAACAATTTAATAATTTAATTTAGTGGTGTCAAACTGCTTTAATTCTGCAGTATGAGTATAGTCCAGGTCCTCTACTTAGAGGACATTTTCTGTCCTCTTAGGCTGCAGTCTCTTTTCAGTTTTTGTTCCATCCAGCTACTGAGAAACTTTATGGCCATATCCCCATATATTTTTCAATGGAACTAGTTATATAAATAGGACATGGATAGAACAATTGTATTGACTTAACTGACTTCTAATGTCACAATGGTACTCAAAACTTGCAAAAATGAAATCTGCAACATTTCCTTTCCTCTCAGTTTTAAAGGTGAAATTTCTTGCTTTAGGAGGAGATAGTGGATAGATATTTACACACTTCTGGTCACTACCTTAAAAAAATGTTCATGGGGGAGTGGGGGTTGACTTGGTCCATGGACCCATTTAAGTTGCTTTCCCCTAATGTAGATAGTCTAGTGTGGACATTTTGTCGTTGCTATTGTTAATTCTCTCATATCCTGTCATTTCTCAAAACCTGGAGCTAAATGCAGCTTACAAAACCTAAAAAACTGGTATAGATAAAACACATATAAAGACATCAATAGAAATATGCAAATAGTTTTTGTTGACTTCAGTTAGATGATCTATAGAAATAAAAATGGAAACAAATCCATTTAAAAGCAAGAAATAAAAATCATTATATGAAATGATTAGATGCATTCCACTTACACATTCCTGTATTGCTAGCCATTCCCACAACATGTGGTATGTTTGTAGATGTACATGAGAGCAGTCCTATGGTTTTAAGAATCAACAAATGGAGTATGTTTTTATCCACAAAAACAGTCCTAGCTATCCTGCAAGTACATAGTTCACATGGACAAATGTAAAGTTTACACAGATGATCATGAATGTAAGTAGCAGCAGGTCTTCTAACCACAGCGGTAAGTTTTCCAGCATTCATAACTGCAGGAGTAGCTTTTGACTATGAGTCTGTTCCGTCAATACTTACTTTATGCACTGATTTGGGTCTGGCTCCTTTTCTGCCCTTCTTCCTTTATGAGCATCTCCCAGTTCAGGTGTTCTGTGCACAATGGAAGAGAAGGGTGGGGAGAATGTGAAACTGAGACCTATTCCCAGGTCCCAAGAAGTGGTTATCCTGAACCCTCTCAGAATCCAAGATCACCCTGTTCCCATGTTATGTTTGTCTACTCAAGATTATATGCTGGGAATATTAGCATAAACCACACAAAAGGTGCTGCTATATTCTCTAACTCTTAAAATGTTGGAAAGCAGTTTGTCAGAGAGCACTGGGCAGTTGCCATGTAAGAAACACAAGTTCAAAGCCTTGGTGAGCACACGGAGCAGCTGGTCACCAGAGTTTACTGGATGGTGGCTGATATCTCTTGTTACCTCATTCTGATGTACTTTATGTCTTCCTCTGTCTTCCTGATATTGTTGCTCTTATAAACAAATGCCCCCATTCCCTGAGATGTCCAGTTCATGAAGTATTTAATGATCAAGAAATATTTCCCTTCATTGCTTTTTACTGATTTTTTTCTCCTCCCTTCAGATTTACAGATTTTTCTGTAATGATCCATGGTAGGGAGAAGGCAACTTGTGTCGTGATTTGCTAGCTGATGCATTAACTGATGTAGAGTTCATTAGCTGAACAGCTGTATTGCCTTATTATTATATTCACCCACAAGCTCTTAAAATGCTACTGGGATACATTAATGTCAACCAGCCATCGGCTATTACAGGCAATAATTTATCAGCAATCAATACTCTCAAATGTTGCTCATTGTGACTCTTAAGATTTTGGAGGCAGATGTGTGGCTCATTTTGACAAGGAAAACAGCCTTAGACATTTGTGGAAATCTTAACTTGGAAAAAGGAAAGAATATGAAACGGCTTCCTTTGGGGGTGAGGGTGAGGAGGGAATGGTAATGTCTGCCCTCATAAGTAACAACAGTTTATGTCAGTTCAGTGGAGCAGCGAATGAACCAAAAGTCCACAAACCTTCAAAATAGAAAGCATGCTGCAAGCAGGATTTACATAGTCTGAATATTTTATACTTGGGTGTTCAGTCAGGAAATGTTTGCTACTCGAAGGTTGATACGATATACGTGACATTTTTTAGTTAGCTTTTAACAGTTTAAAGCTTCCTCCTCACTCCGTACCAATTCTTAATTTTTCTGATTTTATTTTTCATCGTTTTATTTTTTTTTACTTAAACCTTTATTACTTATAAAACATATGACATACTTGTAAAACATAAACCATACAAAATAAACAGTAAAACAGTATTTTTCATCGTTTTACAAGTTTGTGTGCATGCACCATAAGGCTGCAGTGGGTCTTTTCATTTAAAAAAAATTGTAATAGAAGAGAAATAGGAAATCAAACATTCATGACACAGATTCTCTATAGTAAATCTGATCTATGTTCTGGTCACCACACCTGTAAATAAAATCATAGTCCCTTTTGAGAAAAAGTTTAGGCTCTTTAAATAAAGCCACAGGCTTGTTAGGATGATCGAATATCGAGGCTGCAGATTATAGCAAGTGTTTTGGCTTGGATGAATAGCTGTTTGTCTCACCTTATTTATGTGGTACAGAATATTTGTCAATGTCATTTCATATCTACAGAAAATTCATATGTTATATGGAAGTATATGCATGTGTAGGAGAGAGTGGTGAAGGTCACGTGACTGTTTCATCCTATTTGGTGGAGCAGCTTGACTTTTTTCCCTCTTTCCCCCTTGCTTTTGGTGATGGCTGGGAGTGCAGAAGTTGATTGACAGATGCATGCCAGAAACCCCCATTCTCTTTTTCAAAGGCTACATATGATGGATTGCGATCTTGCAGCTCAGCAGGACACGGGGACCATGCAAGCTGTAATTGGTCAGGTATGGAGTCAGCCATTTCTCAACTCCCCTTTTATTCCTCCCCCCACAAGAGACTAACCATATGATTCACATAATTCATATTTACAGTACCATCTTTCTGTCTGTAGCTTCAGCTGCGAGCAACTGTGGAGCAGAAAGTGTGGGGAAAAGGCAACAAAAGGCCACATTAATCTGGCCAGGGGCATAAGTGGTTAAAAATATCATTCTGTGTGTTTTTGTAAAAAAATAAAAAAATCCCATTTATAATATTTAGCTAAATGTATATACTAATCTGTTTTCATGTCTGCGGCTCAAATACATGCAAGTAGAAGAAGCAAAGTGTAAAGAAAGTGCTTGTAATGTTTTTAAGGGGAGTTGTGGTTTCTGTTTTCTGTATTCGTTGTGGATCGACTGTATTCTTTTGGTAGGTAGCATGTGGATTTCTATTTTTTTTTCTTTCTTCCTAACCCAGATAATGTGTGATTTCAGCTGGGTAAATGTAGGAGTCCTTGCTGCGGCTGCAGAGGGGCAGCTTGCAAATTAAACACACTGCCACAATCTGAAAGGTCCAGGTGGTCTGCTCATGTTTCCTAATGCAATCCAGCACAACAGCTCTAATAAACAGCTCTGTTTAGTTCTCCCCTCGCTGTATCCAGGGAGGTGAAACTGGTCTGGGGCTGCTGTGATGAAATGCCAGAAGGACATCTCTCAAAGGCCTCACAAGCTGCTTTTTTGAGCTTTTCCTTTCTGCCGTCTTTGTCTTCCAAATGGGTCAGTGTGAGTCCTTCTCTTGATGTTTCGTTTGGTTTTGTATTTGTCTCAGAAGTCTGCATGGCCTCTGTGTAAGCTGTGTCTTTATGCCTCGTATTATGCTTAGTGTTGCCTTACCAGATGATTTAATTTTTCTTCTTGAAAAAAAAAAGGAATCATTGTCTTTTCATTTGGCTCCAAATTATTACGGAAAGTGATGAGAGAGACCTGCTGCAGAGAGGAATGGCCAATTTTCGAGAGGAGCAGCAAATGGAAGAGGGGCTGGGGGGCGTTCTTTACATTTGCCAACAAAATGTTAAGTACTCAGCACCTGCTCATTAACCACTGACAAGTGTCAGTGAAAGATAAAAGACATTTATGAATCCTTTAAAAGTTTGTAGATCGTGCTTTAAAAATGCACTAAGATTAATGCTGCTAGAAGGAATGCTACTGTATTTGTATTTCCAAAGTAGTGGAACGAAGAGGGAAGGAAATCTGTGTTTTTAGTGTGTTTTTAAACTTGTTACAGCCAAATGCAGAAGTCTCACAGAGCACATGGTTTATTAATATCAGCATCTTCAGTAATGCATTTGAGAGGGAGAATGTAAGTTATGTAGTATCATATTTACTACAGCCTTACACTGTTGTAAATATTTTCAAAAATAGATTTTTTTTAAAAAACTCAAAGCCATCATGTACATGATGATACCTAGGTTATATTAACAGGAGTCTAGCCATCAAAGAACATACATATGAAAGCTGTATGGAGACATGTGCAGTGTTAAACATTTTAATGTATTATTCTGCAAATATGTTTACCAGAAAATATATATTTAGCAATCACTGAACTGTTTGTTGATTACGTATTTACATATGTAAATTTATTTAGAAATCTACGGTGGGAAGGTTCTACACTGTAGATGTTTATGGGGTCATCTTTAATGCAAGTTTCCCTGAGTATATAAGAAAGTTTAAAATAGCTATTTTACATTTGTGAATTGTTTAAAAAAAAGCAAAGCGTGTCTGATATTCCCCCATTTTTGTTATCAATAAATTAAAGGTAGGCTAAATCATTCTAAAAATAGCTATATTTGTTTTTAAATCCAAAACACTTACAGCATGAGTCTTTTAATCAGTACAAAGCAGGAATGGAATATACAGCTTTCACCTGTTTTCTTACTTATTATACAACTTGATGTGTAACTGATTTACATAACCAAACTATTTTTACAGTTGGCACATATAAATATAAAATGTGTATTATTGATATATGCAAACAGATACATAGATGCAGGAGTACCTTGATAGCTCTTCACTTATTTTAATCTCTATTTAAAAAGATGTACTAGTAAAAGTTTAGATTTTAATACCAAAATTTTGTTTTCCCCTTGATGTAATGGGAAAAATGTTACAAGCACTTAAAGGCATAACATAAATAAAAAGCAATATGTTTTAGTCACATTAATGATGTTAATTTCTCAGGGAATTACAATTATACAGGTAATACCAGATGTTAATGACTTTTGTACATCATGGATCATATTCTTTAATAAGGCATGTTTTAAAATTAAACATGCATACTTAAATACTGAAAATCAGTAAGACAAAACCTCATATTTATATCTATTTTTGAAACAAAATGTTTCTTTCACACATTGAAATATCTGTGGCAGAAAAGAGTGCTTTCCAAAAATTTGCAAACTTTTGGGGGGGGGGGGAGGTATGATCTTTAAGGCTGTGATCAACAATTTCTGTACACAAAATAATTTGATTGTTCATAACACCACAATCATTTCAGCAATTGCCACGTTACTAGATATCAGTTACGCCTAGTAATGACATTAAAATCAGAAATATTTAAACACTTATTTGTAACTCAAGTACAAATCTGAGTATAATGCAGGAGTGCAAACAAGTGGAAGGGCCGGCGTTAAAAGGATCATCAGTTCAGGATGCTTCTTCATTTAATTAAAGGCATTTCCTGATCTTTTTACCTTGATCCTTAGCTATCCCTAAGCACCACTTTCCAAATTGAATCGCCCTGGTAAGTGGTATTAGGTAGTAGAGAGAGCTAAAATGGAAACGATGGTACACCTAGAAGCAGGGCAGACTGGGTTGGGAGGTACAAAATTGCATGTGTGCAGCCTCCCTTGTGAGTTCTCCCCCAGCCTCTCCTGAGCAAGCAATTAAGCTGCCAAATCCTCTGAAGAACAATCTCCTTCCTTGGCATGTCAAGATTTAGGAGCCCATTGTGACTTTGAATCATAAGCGAAGTGTTTGGAATCATACCCTAATCCTTGACAGATGCATCACCCTTGCTAGCATTCACTGTGCCATGATACTTCTTATTACCCTAATTAAAAGGTTTTAAAAACAAGGAATTAGGGCGATAACAGGTATTGTGACAGGGAATGTTCAGTGAAAGAGGTGAAATAGATCCTTTCTCCTTCTTACTCTCGCTCGCGATGCCGCCTAATTATTTTAATTGTATGTGATCTTTCAACTTTGCTCAGTCCCAGTCTTGGCTGAAACTTCCTCCCTGCCCCCTTCTATCTTCCCCCAAGACCTGATTTTGTGAGTGACAGGTTAGTTCATCAGCATTACAGCCCTCCTGTTTTTGTCTCATCTCATGCAGACAGGTCACTGTGCCCAATCACCCTTCTGGCTCTGTTGTCCCTTGGGAAACTAAAGCCAGCCTACCATCTTGATCCTCAGGCCTCGGGGCCCAAATCTAGCTGTACATTTGTATGTTTGCTGGGTTTTTGCAAACATAATGGAATAGAAGAGATTAAATGAACTGGTGAAAGAAAAGGATGACATGAATTAGATAAAATGATCCCCATCAAATAGGAACGAGTGCACGCGTGTGTATGTTTCCATTGACATACTTGCCTCATACTGAAAGGTAGCATGGGTGGAAAAAATGATACTTACTTGATATACATTTGTCGCATTGCATTGGCTTAAACAACTTTTTTATTTTAATCTCAAAAGCTTGCTCTTTTACAGTATTTCTTCCATCTGCATACAAGACTAATATGTGATATTTACAACATCATATTGTAAACAAATAAATGAAGGATAGAGAGAGATTCTTTGCTTTTAGATTTCCTTCTTTCTAATAAAATTTGTAACTGAGTATTGCTACAATTTGATATTGATATTGATATTGATATAATTGTGAATAGATATCCATTTTGTGCATTTTGATGATAACATTGATACTGTATGCAAAGGGCCCTTGTATAACCTTTGAGGCTAACTGACAGCATAAGATTTCACAGACTTCATCTGATGAAGAAGTCCATGAAAGCTTGTACTGCCAACTTATTTCTCTCAGTTAGTCTCAAAGTGCTATGAGATCCCTTTGCAGACTGACACGGCTATGTCTTGGAATTCTATTTCTAATACTGTATGTGATGTATCAGAAACTTTTGTACAAAGGGCCCGCACTAGAATAATCTTTCGATTCATAATTGACCACATTTGGGATAACTTAAGTTGCTCATCCTATTTAGTGTAACAAAGTAGTGCAGTTGTTACTATAAAATGGATTGCCAGTCCTGAGAACACTGATGCTGTTAAGTTTTACTTGGAAGACAAAATCACATAATTGTAGCTTGTAGCACCAAACCTAATATTTTGGCCTCTGTAATTCCAGAAGAACCAGTACCTGGTGAAATGTTTCTTTTCATGCAAATCTGCAAGGTAAAGGAAAACTCTCAGAAATCAGATCTATCACATATACCTATATGTCAGAATATAAATATGTACAGTACTCTTTTTCCTGAAACATTCATGCTCACATCTGAATATCATTTAATACAATAGTGGAAAATACTTTATAACTTATTTCTTCCAATGTGTATTTGTTCAACCTATCCTTTCAGTGTGAGAGCCACTGTGGTATATTGGTTTAAGTTTAAGTGAGACCAGGGTTCAATTCCCGGCTCAGCAATGACATACACTGAGTGACTTTGGGAAAGTCACAGCCTCTCAGCCTCACGGGAAGGCAATGGCAAACCCCCTCAGAACAAATCTTGTCGAGAAAACCCCATAATAGGACTGCTTTAGGGTTGCCGTAAGTCGGAAATGACTTGGAGGCACACAACAACATCATTTCCTTCATACAGCAGTAAGATAGTTTACTGTTATGCCCTATGTTATGGACAGAATAGAACTCTAAAGTGATGGCGAACACAGAACTTCTGGGTCTCAATCCATTTCTCCATTTACAGATTACCCTGGATTTCCAGAAGGATTCCCTTTTCATTCCTTTTTAAGAAACCTTCTCTTTCTCCTTGATAAAAATAATTTGGCCAAACTATAAATACAGTGATTTGCCTGAAAAAGTCTTGTTCTTACCAAGAAAAGCAAACGTATTTTATAGGCGGTGAAGTGTGTGTTCATAGGCATGTGAATACCATATATACCCTACTATAAATTGACCTTATATATAAGTCAAGGGCAGGTTTTGGGGCCAAAATTATGAATTTTGATATGACCTGTGGATAAGTTGAAAGTAAAAATTAGGGGCATGTAACAAAAGCTATAAGAATGAAGAAAAGGAAAATGATGCAAAAAAAAAAAAAAAAGAAAAAAAGAAAAAAGAAAAAAGAAAAAAGAAAAAAAAACAAACCAAAAAAACACCAAACTTACAAAATTCTGGCAGGCATACTTGTTTGTGCTCACCCTAAAAGCTGAATGGATGAGGAGAAAATTACAGTAAATGGTGGCTATGTGATGTGTATGGGAGGTGACCAAGCACAGACAGGGCTAAGAAAATGTATACATGTCAAAAAGATGGAAAAGGTAAAGCAAAATAATAATAATAATAATAATAATAATAATAATAATAATTTTAAAATGGTGACTAACAGGCTAAACAGCTTGGAGCAGATGGAGCAGCTTGGAGCAGATGGAGAACGCTCCAGCCCTGATCACCCCCGGGCCATCCGCTGCCACAGTCCACAATGGACCACCAGCAAGGAGCAGCTTCTCCTTGCTCCTTTTGCAGCCGGCTTTGGACCATGTTAGTAGGCCTTGGCATGACTTCTGGCTGATCTAGGGGCATGTGTCATCTGTATGTCATGCCCCCAGATCAGCCCAAAGGAGGTTCTTTTTGCCCATTTGTTTCAGGCCTATATTAGCAGTGATTAAAGCCTTTAACTTCAGTGTGACAATTTTGCCTGATTTTAACCAAGAAGAGCTGACAAACATACACAGATGTCTTATTCAGATTCTTCAAAGCCTGATTTATCTTGATGCACCTTTGAGGGGACAAGCCAAAGAGCTGCTACTGCCATCATTTTGCTGCCCAGGCATTTAAAAAGGTCAGAAGTGGTGCCACAGTGGAGAGAGTAGAGGAAGTTGGTGCTTCTTTTAGATGCTCCCAGAATGGATTAAACTCTCACTTTTCTCCCACCTACTCAGAGAAGGGAACGGCTCCTTTCTTGAGTTAAAGTATAGTACTTATATTAACATATAGATAGGCTGACCCAGGTTTTTTGGGTCAACATTTGGACTAAAATTTCTAGACTTAGACGTGAGCATATACACTATATGTATGTGAGGGAACCAGATATGTATACATAAGATCTAAGTAATGTTTTGGGAATACATAAATAAATTTGTATGCGCAGGATGAGGGAATCCTGCTATCCTATGTCTCCGTTCCTAATTGGTGCAAACCAAAACAAACAGCTTCATTTATATACCGCTTCATACCGCCTAAGGAGTGTCTAAGCGGTTTACAACTGTAAGCTACTTGCCCCCAACAATCTGGGTACTCATTTTAGCGACCTCAGAAGGATGCAAGCCTTAGTCGAGCTTGAGCTCTTTTGCTGGTCTTGAACTCCCAACCTTATGGTTTTGAGATCCATACAGGATGACGTGCGGCAGGGAGAACACAGACCTTTTGGCCTGTGCATACAGGTTCAAGTGAAGCGGCCTCCTGTTAACAAGGATATCCCTACTTATTGCTTTTTATGTCCAGTGCTTTCAATGTACATGGCAAATCTTCCAAAAGAAGTACAAATACTGGAAACATTGCAGCCCCAATGACTTTTTTGATTCCTCATTTGTGTTCCTAACTACATAATGCTTTGAGGAACTAAAACTGGGAAACAAGTTGTTTTAAAATGTCTTTATTTGTGTGTTTCTTTGGGGACCTAATGCACACCAAAAGAAAACCTAACTCTGTTTCCTATCTTTTCTATTTATATTTATTTACATGTATACAAATTTTCGTGGCAACTTGTCTTGGTGATGCTTTGGCTATGGCTGAGAAGTGTTCTTTCTCATTGCAGATGCTTGCCAGAATTATATCAATACATTTTGTTGCTTGTGCTGTAAAATTATGTATATATATAAAAATTATATAAAATATAATAATAAATTAAATAGCCAATAATTTGATGTCCAGAATGCTGCCTGTTGTAGATTTCTCACTCTGTCCAATGTTGAAGCTAGTTCTGAGTTTGAAAAACTCTATGTGTGTGTGTTTTATCTGTGTACTACCATAAGTATGGGAGATAGTTATAGACAGTTACATGTTGAATGATGTTTTGAGTGTAGCCAGAACAGTGTAAACAGTATTATGTCTAAAAAGTTCTTTTCATATTTATAAATACCTTTGTACTTTGAAAATGAAATGTCTCTGAAGAAATAACATTTTCTATTTCTCTAGTATACTCCCTCCTCCCCTAAAATTATTATTGTAAAAAGATGCAGGAATGTTGCAATAATATTTTGCAATATAAACATTTGTTGGAGAAGAATTTTTGTATCTAGTTAATTTAATCTATGTAATTCTTTGGTCCATGTCCTAGATTCCAGCTGAAGAATGTATTTGACTCTGGGCCTCTTCCTTTTACAGAAGGATTTTCTTTTAAAAATAAATAAATCTAATTTGCTTTTTTATGTAAATAGTTTTCTTCATCTTACATCAACTGACAGTAGACCCCTGCAAGTGCATTTCTTACTAATTGGTCTTAAGAACTGGTTTTTTAAAAAGTCCTGCTTAGTTATTAATTGTGTGTTCAATATAACTGGTGGTAATTGAAGCCAATTAGGAGGTCAAACTGCTTTTTAAGGCAAAGTGTTCAAATATTATCATTATGTTAACTCTGAGAAAAAAAACATGCTGCTTGCTTATATGACCTTTAAATTGTTGGCTATGCTGCAGTCTTTCAGAGGTATAGATGTTTATCTTCAGACAACACATTTACATTCAAGTGCTTTTTCTGTGGTTCCTAGATTCTTTCCTGATAAGCTAAATACCAGCCTAGGCTACTATATCTGTGTATAGTACACAGAAGAAACATTTATCGTATAAAGATCTGTAGCTGTAACAAGACTTAAAAAAGCCAAAACAAGACAAAAGGAGTTTTGATCTGTCTGAATCTCAGAGAGATGAATATAAAAATACCTGCTTTAAAAAATAAAAATAAATGGGCATTAACATTTTTCTGGACAAAACCGAGCATGGATGGAGATGGAGTGTAATATAATTGTGCTGACAAATAGCTGAACAAAATGAGGTTTTTAATTTCACTGTATCTTAGGATAGCAATGTAAGTCCTCTGCCTTTTGATATTATTAAAAAACAAAGAAGTGTTTGCCAGTAGAAAACTAGCATAAGAGAGAGCAGCTACACTAAGATATTTCTTCCCAATATGTTAATTTTACTATAGTGGAAACATCATAATGTGAATCCCAACCTGAAATCTCAAAAGGTGCAGTCAACTTTATCCTCTACATTCTGCAGCATGTGCTGTAATGTGCTGTCAAGTTCAACCTATGGCAACACTATGAATGAGAGACTTCCAAGAGCTCTGTTCATCAATTTGTAAATTCAGGGCTGTGACTTCCTTGGTTGAGTCATTACCTCCTTTTCCAGTGAGTAAGGTCATCTCATGATAGTAGTGTGTGTAGGCCAAGCTGAAGGGTCTTCTCATGACTGCTCACTTCTGTGTGTGAAGATGCTTTCATGAAGCTTGTCTCTTTAGATTGGCATTGATGTAGGACTGGCTTTCACACAATCATCTCATGATATGCTGAAGCATTACACTGTGCCTGTGTTATTCACGGGCATGCCTTATGCGGCTTTCAGCTTATGCTGACAGCTGCCCCGGAAGAAGTCTCTGCTCGTCCCGGAAGGGATAATGGCACACACAGCTATGGCTCGCGTGCTCCGTGCCGCCGCACACCACCACATGTGTGAGCCCCTTTCATTCTAATGGTGCTCAAGAATACGCGGAATTTCCCTTACGCAGGGTGTGTGTGTGTGTTTGTGTGTGGAACGGATCCCTTGCATAAGGGAAGGGACTGTTTGTTTGTTTTATAATATTTCAAAAATCAATAAAAAATGGGGGAAAAAACTAGTTACCATTATTTCCAAGTACTTATTCCAATTATATAGTTGTAGAAATTATTGAATTTGATACATTCTTGACTACATTAGGTTTTCATAATATATAGTCTAGCAACATTCTAGGCTATTTCCCTTAAAAATATTAATATATAGTTGAGCCAGCCCATACTGTCAATTTGGAGATTCTTTTCCATCTGTAGAGATCTTTTTAAAAGGCTCCAAAATGAAAGTAACCCTAATGACATAATGGTCTGAAGGCAGTGTTCTGTTTCTGATTTGTCAGGGACCACAAACATCCTTTTTGAATATAGGGTTTGAAACAGAAGTGTACTCAGATGATCATCTTTGCAGAGTCAGGAAAAACGCTTTTTCGATGACAACTGGCTGGGGATTCTGGGAGTGACAATCACCAAAAGTAATCTTTTGTACTCTAATTCTGTCATCTCACTTCAGACGCTTTCAATGTGGATGACCAAAAATAGCATCACAGATGGCAAAGTCTACACAGTTGTATAAATGTGTCCCCTGACTGAGTACATTTAATAGTGAATGAATGTGAGGCACCCTCATGTACAGACCAATTAAAAATTTTTTTCATGGTATTTTAATACCTTAATAAAAATTATAGCTCCCCCACATCATATATTTTATGGATCTTAGGGTTTTAGTTACACTTCTTATAGCTACAAGTTCTTTTAAAATACCTGGCAGGAAATCTAGGTTGATAGGGCGTTTTCTTCAAAAAAAGGACAGATTAGCTATTGATATTTGGCAATGAGTCTCTGTTGACTGCTACTGTTGTTCCATAAGAGAGTTTTATCTAACTGTTGTATCAAAAGATCAAGAGAATGTTCTCTAGGGAGTGAAAAGCTAAGAATGCCAATACTAAAGATTTATTTTCTTGAGTCAGATGTATAAATTAACAAGTTTCCTGCTCAATGAAAATGTAGTTAAAAGAAAAAGAATTGTTTTTTGGTTAAAATCATCTTCTGCTATTCATGCATTTAATGAACATTCTAATATAATGTACATCCTAATAGGATTACAGTTAATGCAATCCTAATACACATTCTCCATCACGCAAAGACTTAAACCTTGTTCTTTCTTACACCCATAGTTCTATCATTTCAAATGGATTCTTCTCTGTTCATATTTTAAAATATGGACTTGTTGTAGTGAATGAGCCAATCTATCAGTAAGCAGCATGTGACCAGCCAATGGGAAGCAGGCTAGGCAGGGCTATAAAAGAGCCTTGCAGAGAGTGAAAGGGGGTTTAGTTTTGGGTTAGTTTTGAGGGAAAGAGTTACATCGAAGGGAGGGTGTGCTCTTAGAGTTCCTGAGGGAACATTTTAGTTTTGTTTGGGGACCACGAAAAGGTCTTGAGAGTCCAAAGAGGGACTGTGTAGGCTTGAGGAGTCTAGTAGGGAGAGGCTCAGAGCAAGCCAGTGGTTGAAAAGGGAATTTTGGTCCATGTACCTGAGATAATATTGCCTGTGTGGCTGAAGGAATATTAAGATTTTGGAAGATCTTGTAACTAAGTAATAAGACAAATTTAACAACTTTGAAACTAATTTATAATTTATTTTTATATTTTACAATAAACTTTGTTTGAAATACAACTTGGTCTCCGTTTGAATATCAAACCACGCTACCTAATATTAGTGACACAGAGGTGCTATGCCACCTGAAAGGCAGTGTTAGGGTGAAGGTTGGCAGGAGCCCTTCACAGAATTTTGGTGGCATTGGTGGGATTAAAAGTCCCATAGGGCTGCCACAGTGGAGAATAGGTTGTGGGTGGACCGTGTGTGAGAGAGTTCACCACACTTGTTTATAAAAATGTGGTGTTATTTGTCTCACATTTCTTTTTTAATATGCATAGGCTCATAAAACTCATATACTGTATGCAGATATTTCTGATAATGTTTGCATTGCTCTTAATTGTGCTGGGTGCATTTCCACACACCGATACCACAGCATTTATTGAAACAGTTACATTGATACTTGGTTGGTTCAGAGAACACACATACACACAAATAAATAATAATGTTTGTTTAGCACTGATATAAAAAAATTCAATGAGAGATGTCTATTAAAAGAATGTTTCTATATGTAATCCAGACAACAGTAATGCAGTGTGTGCTACAATTATTTTACTTACATATGAGGCAGGAAAAGTGGAAAGTGAAAGAAAAAGTTATGGAGCCTGTGACTGAATCGGGGACTACATGGATTACCTATGGTGTTAGTCATTAGGGTCCGTTTTACATTGGCAAAAAGAGGTGTGTTGAAGGCTGCATGAAAGCCCAGCCTTTAGATGAGAAAAAGGGAAAGTGTGCCATGAAAACACTATTTTGGAGTTTTAAGGGAGAAGAAGTGCTTTAAAAAGGAGCTGGCCCATTTTACATTGGCAAAAAGAGGTGTGTTGAAGGCTGCATGAAAACCCAGCCTTTAGATGAGAAAAATGGAAAGTGTGCCATGAAAACACTATTTTGGAGTTTTAAGGGAGAAGAAGTGCCTTTAAAAAGTAGTTTGATTTCCCCACTACTTTTTTAAAAAGGGTGCAGCATTGCTGGCCCGTTTTACACGGGCAAAAAAAGGCGCTTTTAGGGCTAAAAAGCCCACATTTAGGGTTAGGGAGGGCGTAGCCTTTACACCCTCCCTAAGCCTAAAACGCATGGACGCCGCCATTTAAAGATGGCGGCGTCTACACGGTGGCGCCGTACAAGCGTCATCACGTGCGCAGTGTTTTGACGCGCTGCGCACGTTTTGACGCTCTGGCGGTGCGGGAGGGCGCCAATCGCGCCCTTCCCGCGCCGCAAAAAAAGAGCTCGATCCCGGAGCTCTTTTTTGCGGCGGGTCGTTGCGGCGGGATGAGGCCTCTGGGGCTGCCCGTGTGGCAGCCTAGGCCTCATCTCGCCGCTAGAAGGGGCGAGTTTGGACCGCCCCTTTTAGCCAATGTAAAAAGCACCCCTATTGCATCTAAAGGCTAAGGTGTAGTTGAACGGTTAAATGGGGCTCTGTATCTTTAAAGCGCCCATTTAAAGGCAGCGATACAAGTGCGGAGGGAGGGAAGGTGCCAAGACAAGAAGAGACCTTCAGAGCCCGGCCAGAGTGCGCCTGCACCTTCCTTCACCTCCTCCCTTTGGCTGAGAGAGTGTGACTTCTAGGGAGACAGCAGGGCACTGGAGGCGCTCAGCCAGACCAGGGCAAGCTGGCAAGAGGAGGAGGAGAAGGGGAGGGACCTGGAGCACCTCCGCTGCCCTGCTTCCCTGCAAGTCACACTCTCTCAGCCAAAGGGGGGAGGAGAAGGCAGGCCCAGGCACACTCTGGCCAGGCTCCATGGCTCTCTCCTGGCTGCCTTCCTCCTCCCTTTGGCTGAGAGAGTGTGACTTGCAGGGAGGCAGGGCAGCAGAGGGGCCCCATGTCCCTCTCCTCCTCCTCCTCCTCCTCCTCCTGTTTCCAGCTTGCCCTGGCCCAGCATCAGGAGGACCTGGAGCACCTCCGCTGCCCTTCCTCCCTGCAAGTCACACTCTCTCAGCCAAAGGGAGGAGGAAGGCAGCGGGGAAGGAGGGAGGGAGGGAAGGAGCCAGGAAGAGACCCCCAGAGCCTGGCCAGAGCACGCCTGGCCCTCCTGCTTCCTCTTCAAAAAGAAGGCTGGAAAAGTAGGACGTGTCCTGGCAAAGGAGGACGTGCCTGGTCAACTTGGAAAAGGGGGGCCTCTGCTCAAGAATGGAGGACATATGGGAATCCCTCCTGGACAGAGGGCTGAAACCTCAAGACAACTCAATATAATGCTCTGACAGAACACAGACTACAACTCCCATGAGCCTTTGCTACCATTTCCCAAGATGCCTTAATTTGCAACAGAAAGCCGACCAGTATGTTCACATGTGATGAATTCTTTCGTATTGACTCTGCATTTTCTTTTTGTGTAGATGCTCTCTTGTTTTGTGTGTAATGTAATCACGTGCATTTCCGAACTGACCTCACTTTCTCCCTCTTTCGGAATGGTCCTGTACTCCCCCATGTGATAAGCTCCGACTGTATGGTGTACCTGCGCAATTGCGCAATTCGCAGCCAGCAAGGGAAAAAAATGTTTAAAGCGCGGCTAAAAGCCACGTTCCTTGCCGCCCATGTAGCTGCTCCACCTGTGTTTGTAGCGTTTTGACAGCTTCCCATGTAGTTGCTGAGCCACAGAAAAAACCTCAGTCTAGCTGCCCTGTACTTTTTAAATGCACACCTGGGTCTTGCTGTCTAGCTGCTAAGCATTAAGGAAAGTGCAACTTCATGTCACACTTTCTTGCCAATGTAAAAAGCCCCTAGATACTATTACAAACTATAACAAATTAGAAACAATAATGTTGATGAAAAGGAAGCAGAGGAGGGGAAATCAGATGCATTCACACAATAAATAAGCTGAATTACTTTGGTTGCATAACTTTACTGACGAATTCAATGGAGATCTCATATGTAGAAGCAGAAAATCTCAGTAGGGTATAGCTACAGGAAGGGGAGAGAATGAAACTATCCCCAAATAATCCCCTCCCCAGTTAAGAATTCTGCCCCCATGAAATTTTCCTAGGGTCCCAATTCTAGCATTTCAGTAACTTAAAACTTCATTTAAACATTTGTATTTGTTATAAACCCTTTATGCAACTACAAATACTTCAAGAAAGATGTTTGTGGTCCCTGCCAAATAGTGCCTTCAGACCATCATGCCATTAGGATTACTTTCATTTTGGGGCCCTTTCATTTTGTTCTTTTCTTAAGGTGTTAATGACACTCCCATGAATTTTGGGATTTTATGAGAGGGCTTACCTCTTAGTTTACTAGTTTCTACATGGAAGCTTCTCTGAGTTGTCCTTGTTATAATATTGTCATGAGGCCAACCGAAAAAGCACAACAATCTTGTTGCCAGTTTTCAAGTCTAAACATTTCTTCATCCAGCAAAGCTATTTCAAAAGCGTGTGAGGGAAGGAGTGGGAGAGAGTGATGGTTTTTACAGTCAGGTACCTTTTTGGTTTTATTTAGATGTTATGGAAGTGTTACGATATATACTTTTAATTTTGGGGACATGTGAACTGTACTATAACTCCTGACTGACCTATCCAAGGACCCGCCATAAGCCCCAAGCGAGTAGGTCACGTAGCCAAGCCAGCAGAGTCCCTAGTAAGCAACTCTCTATAGGAAGTTTGGGAGTCGCCAAACCAGATTTGCCACTGCCCTCCAGAGTAAGTCAACAGACTTGTTCTCACACTTGATGGATTGATAATCCTTTTAACTACTCAGCCATTAAATCAGCTGCCCCTCTGAATTGTGTCCAAACCTAAGTGCATTGTACACAGATTATTTGCTCTTGCCTTAACAAAGCCCAGGCAATCAACACCTTTGTCTAAGCCTATCTGTAGCTCCTGGATATGTTCAGCCCTATAAAAGATCCCAAGTTTGAATCCCTCATTGAGGCTATCCTCAGAGTGCAGGCTGGTCCATGCCAGTTTGACCTCTGCTCATAGATCCTGCGGCCCATTTCCCCTTGTCCCGGCGGTCGTGTCCATCATCCTCATCCACATCTATCAGGCTTCCCAAAGAAGACTTCTAAGGTAGTATTCCAATGGTGTCTCTCTCTCTCAAATCTAACTCCCAATCTTACCCCTCCCTTTTCACTAGCATCGAATGTGAGTGTGTGTGTGTCCCCTTTTGCTGTGTGTGGTATTTATGCCCCCCAATAAACTGTATTTTCATTGAATTCATTTGGACTAGTGTCATCTCTCTTGGGATTTGTCAGTGGACCTCTGGTAGACAATACTGGGACCGCGATTCCGGCGTAAGACTTTGTTAGGATCTTCCTCTCTGTATATTTTGAGCTAATTATAATTCCCCTAAGTGAGAAACTTCCTAACAGAAGGAAGGGTCATTCCACTGGCCCTTTGACTTGATAGAAACAGGAAAAGTGATAAACAGTAACTGATTCTCCATTTTGAACATCCCTTGAAAACTCAAAAACTTGCTCTTTCCAGTGCAAAGTTCATAGAACCTTTTGCAGGTTGAAAGCAGAGAGTTACCTAGACAATCCCTCTATTGTCAAGGATGGAAATGAATTTAGGTGCTGAATTATGAGAAGCATGACAGGAGAAACCAATTGAGTAGCTTTTCCTCTGGTTATAAAACAGATGTTTGGAACATATATTTACCAACCTTTATCTCACCCACCCCTAGCCATGTGGGAAAACATTGTCAAAGAGAAGGAAATTACAACTAAAATAGTGACAAAAGTGGGAATGGGTGGGCTGGGGATTGGAAGGAAACCAATTTACAAAAGAGTAAATTAACAAAGGAAAACAAATTCATCTGAGAAAGTAGACTTTGGTCTACAAAAGCTCATGCTACCAACTTCTTTATTTCAGTTAGTCTCAATGTGCTACAAGATCTCTCTATGTACAATGATTTTACAGACTAATGCGGCTATATCTTTGCATCACAGCAAAACAAAATCCATTCTATAGCAGGCCTGATAAGATAACAGTGAGTGAAGGATCTCTCTCTCTATTGTAAAGTATAGTTTCTATAGTTTTTTGTGGGACTTTCGGTCTATGTGGCCATTGTAGTGAAAACACCCCAGAGACAGCGAACCCTGGAGACAGAGATAGCCAATCACCAATCACCAGGTGAACAGCCAATTAGAAGCTGGCTGGAGACCCCAGAGACAGCAGACCCCGGAGACAGGAACAGCCAATCACAGAACACCAAGTGTCCAGCCAATTAGGAGCTGGCTGGACAGGGCTAAATAAGAGCCTGAGCCGAGGGAGACAGGGGTTTTTGTTTGGGTTTTTGTTTTAATTGGAGTTTTGGCTGGGGAAAGGGACGCCACTGAGGGGGTGCTCTCTAGGTTCCTGATTGGGACAGGTGTAGGCTAGGTTTTAGGCCAGACAGGGTCTATGTATAGTCCAGAAGAAGGGACTGATTAGGCTTTAGGTTATAAGCCAGTTGATTTAAGTTGAAAGTACTTGACAGATTGCCTGAGGGCTAAGGTGTTGTGTCTATGTAACTGTAGTAACGTAACTAAGAAGGAAATGCAAAAGCCTTGAAAGTAGTTCACTGATTACCTTGATGTTTTGTTAATAAACTTCAGTATTACTTTTATTACAACTTGGCCTCTGTGAAATCTTGTGGCACGCTACTAAAGTTAACAAAGCCTCAGAATAAATAGGCAGTGGTGGAGAAGATCACCATAGAAGTAATTTGGTGGCAGCAGTGGGATGAATAGGCCCAGGGTGCTGTCATCATAGAAACGTAGTGGTGGTGGTTCATCGCCACAGCCATGTTCTTCCTTTCAGACATTTCGCCAGCATCTGTGGCTGGCATCTTCTCTGAAGATGCCAGCCACAGATGCTTAGTGAAACATCAGAAAGGAACTCTTCTAGAACATGGCCACATAGCCTGATAGTCCCACAAAAAATTATGGATGCCAGCCATTAAAGCATTCAACTCCATATAGTTTCTCTACTTCACTATAAAATTAACTGTCTTCTTTACTCACCACCGAGCTACTATAAAGTACCATTTGGTAAAGTTGTTTTTAAGTCCAATCCAAAATAAGATAGAACCTGTTCTCTCACTCTCTTTTGTGTCTCACAGTTTCTTCCTCCAGAATATCCCAGGGAGGAGTTTTCTCAGTTTCTCATCAAATTTTCCTCCAGATGCCCAAGATATCTAATAGTCCCTTTTGTGGTACAAAGTTTTCCTTCAAACTTACATAAAGAAGATTGAAACAAATAAAATGAATATAATTGGAACAATTGGAACCCTCCAAGTTCTTTTGTGGGGCTAATGTAGCCCCTTAGCCATCCACAGTTGTCCACCTGTAGCTGCCTTATCATACTAGGGGGCAAACAGGATTTAAATGAGTTAAACGAGAGTTAAACAGGAAATGTCCTATGTTTATCACAGGACATTTCCTGTTTAACTCTTGTTTAACTCTCATTTAAATCCTGTTTGCCACCTAGTGTGATAAAGCAGTAATAAGTTGTCTTAAAGGATCAACATCCAGACTTGCTGTTAAACACATCTGCATCAGAAATTTAGGCAGGAATCAGCCTTGCTGATCCGTTAAAGAGTCATATGTTATTGTATACAATTCTAAGCAGCTTTCTCAAAACATCTTAATAAACCCAGTTTCAGAAAATATTGGCTGCTGTTTTGCAGCTCCCATTCTCATAGGAAGCTGGGTAAGTACTACAAACTCTTCTTGGTAGAACTTGGTTTATAAAAAGAAGTTGTATTACTGAGTCCGCTATAAGCTCATTCATTCAGGAAAAGGTTGTTTGTTGTTTCAGTTGAGAGTCATTGTATGGTGGTGTCATGATTACTGTAGCCTTATTCTTGTTTTATCTCAAACAATTTACTCACAAACTAGGGATTGGGCTGAATGCTGGCCTTACCCTCATTGTCCCCAAGTTTGTTATATACCCCTCAACGGCCCCAATTTGACAGAGACTGTCATAATTAATTTTTTGTCACCTCACTTTTTTACCTGCTTTAAAAAATGTCCCAGTTTTTCTCTCCTGCTCTCATTTCCTCCTTTGTTCTCAGCTTACTCCAGTTGCTGCAAACTGAGTTCATAATGCAAAAATAATTTGCATTGAATTAACTTGAGAGAGGAGAGAGAGGACATTTGAGTTTATCACACAAAGGAAATTGGGAGTTTATCCCATGAATATCCCAGAAAAATCATGTAATTACGTGAAACGATTTCACACGCCGTCACACAAAACCCACCATTAAAGTGATCACAAAGAAGCATTAATGTGCATCTTTTTTACTTTTGGGATTTCAGCGACAATGCATTTCCAATATCACTTTATTTGCACAATTGTGTGTGATGATCATTCATGCAATTACTCGCTATTTTTGGTTTATTTGTGCTTTAAATGTGCTTTAATCTCTCTTTAATGCCAAAATTAGCCCTAGTGTGATAAAGTGCATAAAGAGGTGGAATCCTGCAATTCCCAGTAAGCTCAGGCGAAATCAAACTGCTGCAGTCTCTCTTTTTCATTAATAACATATGTCATATTGACCACACACTGAAGTTGCTTGGCCACACATGTCCTATGTTTCATCTGTAAAATGTTAGAAGCTATGGTGGTGCTCACAACACCTTAGATACCTTACTTTGCTATGTGAAAACGTCTTGAGTAAAGTTCCACTTGTATTCACTTGGATATGAGCAGAATTTTCTGTGCTTCTGAGAAAGGTAAGATTAGATGTGGGAAAAAGAGTTTCACGATCAAGTAGCTCACTGGCTGGACAAGGCCATATTTGCTTTCTCTTGTCAGACTTAGCAACCTTAGTAGCCTGCCTGTACCCACCAATTGCTAATTTGCAAATTTCTTGATTTTTATTTTTCTACACCGAGTCTTCACTGCTCTTAATCTGCAGCCATTTTCTCTTTTTTTTTTCTCCTTCATTATACTACATCTTTGCTGAAGCACAGGTTTTTGTTAAATAACATTACTTTTACCATATATGTTTTACGAAGAAGACCAAGCCTTCTTTCTTTCTAAGGTGTTCCCTCTGTGCTTATGTGGTCCATCTTATGCCTTGCCAATTTGATTATTTTGCTTTAATCTGTCTCATTTCTCAATGCAGCTTATCTCACGGAGGTATGATGCTAAACCAATCCAGGGAAGAGAATGTGGGACAAGAATTAAATCGGTTAATAAACAAAGCCGCCTAGGTGACATCAGTGCTGCTTGACTGATAATATGTTCTACTTTTCAGCAGCACATCCAGAATTGGTAGTATTTCAGAATTAATATTTTTACCATATGATAATGACCAAGTATAGTGTCATCATATAAACATTTGTATACAATTTTATCTGCCGAGCAAGGTCCCACAGGAGCCTCCAAAATTGATTTATTAAATTGTTTCCTCACCTGCACATTCCAATCCCTTTGCTCTTTTAGCAAAGGATGCAGGAAATGTTGGTCCTCCAACTGAACTGGCCTTCATTTCCTAGATGTTTCAGTCCAATAGTAAGGGATTATGAGAGAACAGTACATTTGGGGTGGGCCAAAGATTCCTTGCTCTTGTTTAAATGGAACACATTTGTGCCTCTGGCATACTTGAGACATATACAGTTTAGTTCACTAGTACAGTTCAGCAGTGTCTTTCTCTTAGAAATTGCACTCCAGACATAACAGGTGACATCTTATGTAGGCAGAGGTCATTTATAGATGTCTCCTTCTATAGAAGTAGAAGTTTCAGACAAATGACAACTAAAAAGCCTGAGGTATTTGCTCCTGGTTTAAAATATTGTGGTAAGTGTGAAATGCAATAATAGGCAAAAGAACCCAACTCCCAAAACAAAACAAAATAAAACAAACACACAAGAAAACCCTCTAGGGCATGCTAAGTGTCACATATTCCAACTTTATTGGTTCAGATTCTGACACACACTATTCAGTGGTCCTTTGGAGTAGCAGCAGAATTTCTAGTGAATGTGAAGAAGAATTAATTCACTTAAGACATTTTATTAGCCTGCAAATCTCTGCTTATTTGTTCAGTCAGGATTGTAGACCAGTTCTAAAGTCCAGTAGGACTGGGGAAATGCAAAGATTTTCCTTCTTGACCACTCAAAGTATTGCCTGCAGAAAATGTAGCATTAAACACATGCAAAGCACTTCTACAGTACAATGTCTCTGGTATAAAACTCAAAAGGTCAAATACTCTTCTTTCACCCATTGTTTGTAATCATGACACTTCCTTACCCTTCTTCTAAACAGCAATGTGCTGCTCTTTTCTGTGGAAATGAAATCAGTTCATATATCTTCTGTGCTAAGAGCATACAAAATAAATATCTGGTTTCATTTCATGTAAAAAGTTCATGTAATCCCTCCTCATTTGCTTGTTGCTGTTCAACTCTCTATTACATCTTTTATTCCCTCTCTTTAGTCTCTGTATGATTTGATCTCAGATCAGCTTCTGTCTCACATTTCAATTATAAATGAGCACACGGACATAGTGGGAGGGAACTGAAGAAGTCAAATATTTCTATTGAAATCTTCTGTTTTCAGTTTCCTCGCCTTCCTTTTCATCCCTTTCTCCTTTTTGCTTATTTCTTCACATTTTAAGAAGATGTTCTTTGGTTAACTACAGAATTCATTTTTTTGCAGATGTAAAAAGTTTAAAAACAGTATATTGTATTTAATTGGATAATTACAGGAAAAAAGTCTTCAAAATTACTGAATACAATTATACATCTAAATCAGGATTTATTCAGTCAGAATTTGATGAAAATTCAATAGCAGCTTGCACAACGTGTGATAGGGTATACTGATACCTTTCCTGTTTTATATATGTAGAATATATCTCTATTTGTTACTTGGATTATACAAAGCAAGAATCTTATACAGGCACAGGAATTGCTTTATAGAATGTTTGTTGTTTTTGAAGAAGCTAAAATGTGTGGTTGCTGTTGTAAATGGCCTCTAACAGGGATAAAGCATCTTAGTCTCATTTAGCCTGCTGTCAATGGTGGCCTTAGAGCTGCAATATAGAATATACCAGATTGGTTCTATATATCCTTAGGGTAGTAAGATGTAATTCAGAATCAGAAAACAGAATGTTGAATCCAGATTTGACAAGCTGCTGGTCTGATGGTAAGCAGAAGATGTGGTTTGGGGAATGTAAATGTCTAAAGTCAGCTGTGAAAAGAATTAAGATGTTTGGATACATTTTTTTTTTTTGAGGACAGTAGATTTGTCTAAACTTCCCTTGACATTTCCTCATTGTGAATAATTAAAACTTCATAAATGGTAAGGATTCCATCTGGGGAATGGAGACCAGATGAGGGCCTTGTCAATTGTGTCGCTCTCTTTATGGTGCCTTTGCCAGTATTTGCCTTCTTGCCTGCCTGTGGGGTGCATCAGGTATTGTTGGAAACTCAGTTTTGTTGGTTTATTATACTCTCCTTTTCATCCAGGCTTTGTATACCTGTGACACTGGGCAGAGATATCTTTGAAATTTTGTTCTAATTAAGAATGTTAATTCACTACTTGCTGGATCAGACTGATTTTTAGAGCTTTCTTT
The DNA here is from genome assembly GCA_034509955.1 of Urosaurus nigricauda. Taxonomy (NCBI): domain Eukaryota; kingdom Metazoa; phylum Chordata; class Lepidosauria; order Squamata; family Phrynosomatidae; genus Urosaurus; species Urosaurus nigricauda. The sequence continues at coordinate 63,636,668 of JAOEGL010000006.1, read as the reverse complement.
TATTAGTAAAGTTCATGTCACCTAAGCAGAACATCATAGCTAAATTGGATGAGAAATCTTTTAAAAGCTCAGGCAGCAAGAAAATGAAAATCCTTTCTGTCCCTCAGATATTTCTTTTGCCTTTGAGACTATCCTCTTTGACACTGTGAGAAGCTGACTACTTAACCTTTTTCTCCTCCCTCAAGAGCCTATGCATCATCATAACCTGTTTTCCAGCAGCCAGGAATCCCTTCGGAACTACTCAGCATTTCTCCATGTATATATAGGGTGGTACTGGAGTTGTTCAGAGTATTCTGAGCTATTCGTTCTTAAGTCTATAAGCAGAAAATGTTTCCCTAGGATATAAACACAAACACGCAGATACACACACATACATACTGCTTTTTACCTGTTGTTTTGAAATCATTTCCAAATGTCAAGTTAAATGCTTTTGCTAGAAAATTATGCCTTCCAATATGTTTTCTGGACTACTGAAAAAAAAATCCTTTGGTTCCTTTAATATTCTTTGGCACTAGCAAAAATAATTCCGGAAAAAATTGTGAGTTCTTATATACTATTTTAGACATGATTATTGGTATTGTTCATCACCAGCACCATCATCGTTATCATTATTATAATTATTATTGCTAGTTTCTTTTGAACATTTGAAGCAATTGGGCAACAAAAAGAGTGATCCTAACAGTCTATTTGGAGGGATTTTAGCTGGAAAACACTGTGTGGAGAAAAAGTTTTTAAAAACCCTTCTGTCCCTTGTGCACATCTTCCAGGTCAAACTGCAGTCTTGGAGCTTTTTCAACACTTTATCACATACAGCTTTTAAACCGCCACAAAAATGGGAAAATAGCATCTTTGGTGATATCTATCACATGTCGCTATCTCCATTTCATCAGTGTCTTGTCCTTGGAACATTTAAACATAAAAATTAACCACCTCTTTCACTTCTTTTTTCCAGTGAGCTTACGATTATCAGAATACTAGAGCCAGCATGGCATAGTGGTTTGAGCATTGGACTAGGACTTTGGAGACCAGGGTTCAAATTCCAGCTCAGCCATAGCAACCCACTGGGCAGGTCACACTCTCTCAGCCTCAGAGGAGGTCAATGGCAAGCCCCCCCTGAAAGAATTTTCCAAGAAACCCCCATGATAGATTTGACTGAGGGTCACTGTAAGTCAGAAATCACTTGAAGGAACACAACAACAACAACAACGTGATCTAAATACCCTAAAGTCACTAGATCTTGGAATCTATGCAGTCAGCCCCAGATGGTGCTTGGATGAGAGGCCACTAGTGAATGCCAAGTGTTGTAGGCCATATTTCAGAGGAAGGAAGTGGCAAAACCACCTCTTAAGTATTTGTTGCCTATGACATTCATAAGGTTGCCATAAGTTGACAGGTGACACACAAGCTCTGCAGAAACACACTTCACTTCACCTGAAGCTTTGTATTTTGTCATAACTGCAGTGTTCTTCCAGTGCTTGAAAGGCCCTTAAGTCTAGTGTGCAATAGACCCTATTTACAAACCTCCAGCCTGTATTCTGAAATGGGGACCGTCTTCCCTGGAAGTGCATTCATCAGTTTTCTAGCGCCTGTTGCCACTGCTTTGGAAGTACTCCTTCTTGGAGAAAAGGGTCTTTCCCCCCCTTCCCTCTTGGTTCTCCATTCTAGCATTGCTCACTGACAGTGTGTACTATGCCACCTCCAAGCATTCTCAATATTCTTTAGAATGCCATTTGTCAGTTGACACTGGAAAAATCACTTATGTGGACAGATCTGTTGACTTTGTAGGATGGCAAGTAATGCATAAAGACATAAAAGTTTTATTAATCATTTCCTTGATATCAATCGGGAACTAGACTTTGACAGAACTAGCACTTTAGCACAACTACATCTAACAATTTATTTCTTCAGAAAAAGTTTCAAAGTTACTAGAAAGACATCTGAAGATTGCATTATTACTTTCTACTAGTTTTTAAGAGATATAATTGCTGCTTTCAGCACTCACCTTCCATTTTTTCATATTGTACATCAATTTTCAATTCTGGGCAGGGTAATTTTCTGTGAAGCTTACTTAACTCTGTAACACTATTTCCATTTGTCACAATAAAGACCTTCCTAATTTTGTAAAAATGTTCTTTGAACTTGAAGGGGGGGACACCTGTTGTTCTGTGAAAATTCAAAAATCATTTCATCTATGCTAAGGAGTAAATATGGGAGAGGGCAGCGTAGTGGTTGTCTACAGATTTTGCAAGCATGATTAAACAGCACATCTGCTGGACAAACTGCACTAGAATATGTTTCTCCGAATAGTTATTTGTTGCCTCCACAAGCATGATTATCCATTCTGTTGATGAAGAAGCTGCTGTTACCATGCCATAGTTCAAATGAGTGGACTGCATGAAAGGCCCACAGCTGCATTGGTCATAGATAGTTCTGTGCATCAGAATCCATTCTTGCTTCTCTGTGAACAGAAGGGTTTGGTTCATTCACCAGGGCAATGGTCTCTAATTCCTCCTTTCACACTGCTGGCATGTGTGATGCTTATGCTGTTCTGGAAGGTACGTCAGTCCTGCACAATGGGAAGCAGTGCTGAAAGCTCCAAAGGGAAGAAGGAATTGGTGAAAATTTTCATCCTTTTCCCTTTCTTCAGTGTTGGCAGAACTCCACTGAACAGAGTGTTCATTGTCCCCACACTTTAAATGTAGAAATTAACTCAGCCAAAATGATCCCCTACTCTTTGCCCACTAACAGACAGCACTTCCTAAACTCTCTAGGCAAGTCTTTGCTTTGCATTTATCTCAACAAGGCATTAAGATAATGGTGACAGGGACTTTTAATCATGGCACCTGACCCATCACATTTCTAAAAGAAGCTGATATCTGTTAAAATAAATATTTAGGCAACAGATGAAGATTTTGTTCATTGGGGCTGGTATCTTAACCTTAAAATGTGTTTTAATGTTCCTCTCCACTCACATAAGTGTATGTATGTTTGCGGGGGAGAATGAGAAGATGATTTATTGTGGTTTAACTGTGTCACTACTTTCATTGGTTATTTATTATACATTGCCGTGGGTAAAGAATTTTGGAAAGGTACCCGATAAATTTTAAATGTAGGGAAATATCTGAAGGATGATATATATCTAACGTTTGATCAGCAAAATTGTCCAGTGTTGCCAGGCACATTGTTGTTGCTCTACTAATATGACCTTTTAAAAATATGGGGGGAGGCAGGAAGAATTTTTTAGTAAATGCCAGTGTTCCCTCAGTCTGTATGGAATTAAGCACGCAATGTGTGAGTCTGTGGGAAAATCAGAGAAGTGTAGTAGTAAAGATAATAGATAATATTCTGGTCTCCACTTGAAGGCCTTGGGGGGGAAAAGACTGATGTGGGGTGTGGGAGAGAAAATTTGATGACTTTTTTTTTCTTTTGGTAGACACCAGATTGCATGTAAACCTTACCTCAGTTACTGTATGTGCAGTGAAACTGGAGAATGCATGATTAGATAGTTCTCAAAATTCATAGTGCATTGAAAATTCAAAGTCACTTTTCTCCCTGGCATGCCGTCTTCCATCCTCTTTTTCTTTTTTTCTTCCCCACCCTCAAAACTGGAGTTAATGTTAGAACAACATGAGGTAGGTGAGCCTGAAAGATAGTGGTTAACAGCACATTGCTATGCATGTCTACTCATAAGTATGTTGCACTGAATTCAGATGGGCTTACTCTCAGCTAAATGTATCTAAGATTGCAATCTGACCCATTGTAACCCATCAGCTTCATGGCTCTCAGTGTAGGAAGGAGTTTTACCTTTTAAATTTACAACCCCCTAACTGCTGTGCTGAAGTGACACAGACCAGAAACTGTTTTCTGTTGTCACCTGCTGTTTGCGTAGACTGTGCCTTAATCACATTGTCCAACAGGGTCCCTCTTTATCTTTAGTAGCTGACAGCTTTCATATGGATGGCAGCATACTCAACAGGCATCTTTATGTTGCAAAAAGTGAGAATGGTTTGCTTCTAGTCAGGCATAAATATAACACTCTACTGCCATTGAGGACAAGGGAGGACAAAATCATGACTTTAATCTGCAGACTACACTATGTTGCATTGACGGTTCAGTGCAGATCCCAGTTAAACTGTTTTTTACATCAGTACATATTATTCCAGTTAATACTGAGATCAGGTTTCTTGTGCAGATATTTGGATTTAACCATGATGTGACTTAAGTTGTAAATTATTATTTTTACAGTTTGTGCATCACATGCATGATTATATACAGTGCTATGTATGTCACATCAACATATGCAAGCTAGAAGTACAATATGAATACAGTGGACATCAATAAACAGACCTAATTGCTCATTGCTATTAAAGGTATGTTGTATTTATACAAATGAGGCTGTGGGACGTTTTTTCATTGTATAGGACTGACCACCTGTGTAAGAGAGAAAAGTTTACTTCACATACTGTCTGTGACACATTCACATGACCAAGGATTTAGTCAGAGGGTGATAGAGGCAGAAATAAAGGAACACCAAGCTTTAGAAAAAAGTTCTTTGCGCCAATTTGCTTACCAAAATTTGCTAGTGCCAGTTTCTTGTTGTGGGATAGGGTCTGAGTCCACAACTGACTAACTGGCACTACCAAAGTCATTTCTATTGTCCCTTGTTGGAGGGGAGTTGCATTCCAGTTTCACAGGTGCCTTTGGGATCCGAGGGAGAGGGGAGTAGATTGTCCTTGCTGATTGTCAAACCTGAACTCATCTCAGATCTGAACATCTCACCTTCAGAATTTCCACCAGCTTCCTCTTCCTCCTTCTGTGGCATAAAATTGAAACGTGCCACTGATTTCCCTACATCTGGATAAAAGTGGAAATATTCGGGACATGAGAGAGAAGATCCCTGTATGTATAGTTCTTAATTTGAGAATGTAAACTTTCTGTTTTCTGCTTTAGTTTCTTATACTACAACTGAGAATGATGTGCCATCGGAGGCATTCCCCCTCCTGTTCCTTCCTGCCCCAGAAAATCCTTTGCTTGGTTTTCAGACACCAGCTTACATGTGTTTGGGAGCTGGATTGAGGAGGAACTCCAGCTGCCTGGCCTCATAGTATTGTCTCCTTCAATGTGGGCCCAAGACTGGATGGGACATTCTTGTATAGATCACAGACAGGCCACTTCCAGTCCTTTCTGTGCTGGGTTGCAGCTCCCCAATCCCTCACTCTTGCTTGTTCTGCTTGTATGCAATGGGACTTGCAGTCCAGTGACATCTGGAGAGCCACAGATTGCCCAGTCCTGATAGTGGAAGCAAACTAAACTGGTTCTCTTTGGGGCTGGCAGAGGGAGCCATGAAAATACTGTTTCTCATTAATGAGAGGTAACTACTGTTTTCCTTGGCTAAGTAGTTTTCTCTTATGCAAGTTTGCACTATGTAATTACATTTCAAGTGCCTTAACACCACTAGTCTATTTTTCTGGAACTGGTTCTGCAGATTTTAAAAAAATGCATTTTATACAGCTTGGAGCATCCAGTTGTAGTAGCATGGATACTGAAATGACTACTGTGGATTTTGACAAGTTTCAATAAATACTTTATAAATACAAAAAAAAAAAAAAAATTAAAAAAAGAAAAAAGACTAAGCCTTAGATGTAGAATGGATCTGTAAAATGTACTCAGTGTAGCTGCAAGACTCCAGGATTTTCTGATACACAGATTTTGTAATCATGAATATGTATGGCTAACCCTTATTACGGGCTTCTCTTTATAGTGCAGGCCAGGCAGTGGTTATACCATTGCTTAATTATTGCTTCAAGACCCACCCATGCTATGATAATTTTTTGTATGTTTCCCAGTTTCACATATATTCGGTCACAGGTTCATTTTGTTCCACTTTTTGTGTTTGCATTCGCGTTCCTTGAAATATGATTTTTTTTAAAAAAAATTATTAACAGTTTTGCAAACAATCAATACAATCAACACAAAATACATTCTATGAGTCTTGTGGGGGGGGGGATCAAGAAAATGAGTTTACAGGAAGATGATTGATACTGGGGTACTGGTAACACTCAGAGTCCAGGGTGTCATCTCATTCCATGGCGGCTGGTGGAACTGAGTCCAGAGTGTCTTTCCAAAAGATAGTTTGATGGGTTGGAGGTCCAATAATGTTCATGTGGCTATTAATATATTCAATAAGAATGGAGCAATCCTCAAAAAATATGTGTGCCTTCTTTTGTCCATTGCAAAACCTCAAGGTGTAGGAGTGTTTTTCTGACTGTCACGGACTGCCCTGACTTAGAGGCACAGTCAGAGGACTCTGAGGAAATGGAGGACAGAATGCCCTTAAACATAAAGAATCCAATCTGTAAAACTCTGAAGAAATGGAGGAGTCTGAGACAGAAGCAGATCTGGAGCTGCCTGGATCAGCACTCCCAGAGCAGTCTCAGGAAGCTGCAGAGGGAGAAATAGACTCTATGGACTCTAGGATGCAGGTGCTAGGACCTGTGGAGAGAAGGCAGGTCAAGGATTTCTTGAGGAGGCCTTCAAGGCTGGAAGCCAAGAGGAGAGCTAATAGGTTTCAGCTGAGAGAAGCAGAGGCCTTTTAAAAGATTTCCAACTGCAGAGATTCTTTGCAGCCAACAACCAGTCTTGCACCTTTGTTGTTCCTGTACTCATTGCTCCTGGATTCAAGGTATCTGACCTCTGGACTTGCCTTGTGACTATGCTCTTGCCTCTTCCCTTTGCTGTGATTGACTGATTGATATTATGTGATCCTTGGACTGGACTCTGGACTACTCACCCTGCTGTGCTGCCATCAGTAGAGGTAAGCAGGACACTGACAACCATGTGCCCCAAATCCTTTTCCACCAGTTGCTCATTGAACATCACTTGTTTTCCAACATCTTGCAATTTCAGCTCTGAGATGAGAAATGTGATAAGTTTTCAGTTTTTCATATGGCTATTGTCCTTGCTGTAAATCAACAGTCTCAGAAGACCCGGGCAAAACCGTACAGATTGTTTCACAATATCAGAAATTTGTGTTAAAACAGCTTTCCAGAAAGATCTAACTGCACTACAGAAAGATTAAGTTTGTCCTTTGTAAGTCATGGAAATGCACACTGAACAAAATATTTCCAGCTAGAATATATGAAATGCTAAAGTTTCGTACAATCTGTCAATGTTTAATTGAGAAGTATTTATTGACAAAATTGTGAGCTTGCCCTCTGGAAATTAACCTCACTTTCTGTGTAGTTTTATCAAATCACTAATGCATTGGAGAAAGCTTGGAAAAGTTACTTTTTTATCTTAGAACTTCCAAAATCGAGGAATGATAGCTGGGGAATTCGTAGTCCAAACTGTAACTTTCCAAAGCTCTAGAACTGGCGGAGAAGGCAGCTGTAACTTTTTCTAATAGTCATTTTGGGATTTCCCCCTCTTCTTTCCTCCTATGCCTGCTATAGCAACAGAGAATGTAGGTATATTGTTAAAAAAACAAATTAAAACACAGTATCACAGCCAAGCAGGGCAATTGTTGTATAGATGGGACTGTGGGAGGAGAGAGAAGTTTTAGAAATTTTAACTTGCTTTTATTTATGTTTTTAAAATTTCAGAGCAGTTCTTGAGGTTGCAAACAGGTAATACTAAGAGATTCCATATGGAACTCATTGAGACTTAGCACCAAGGGGGAAACATATTAAGGATCAGGTTGTATTATCTCACCCTTTTTTGTTCAGTGCTTCTCTTAGCAATAATTGTGAAATATAGTAGAGTGTTTTCTGAAATTCTTTAAGAGCAATCAAAATATCTGTGTCATATTGCAGAGGGGATAAAGGGGGTAAACAGAGGATTACACAGACTGAACTATCAGGTTGGCGTTGGTTTTACAGATTGGATTCTTTATGATTAAGGGCATTCTGTCATGATCATAATAAATGCTAGACAAGAGACAAATGGTTTGGTTCTCTAGCTGGAGAATTACTTTGGAGTCAAGGGAGGCCTAGGCATTGTAAGCCATCCTTCAGTTGTCATGTTGGTATTGTTATTGTGTAGTATGTCTATGGCAATAATTGGGAAAGGAACCCAGTCCTAGCTTGTACGTGATTCTAGAACTTCTCAGCTCCCAAACCAGCCTTTTCACCTTGATCCAATATATGGAAGCAAACATTATTTAATTTAGTTTAAATGGGAACTATACCAGTTTCAACAAGCTGTGAACTAGCAAATCTAGCCATCATTCCATAAGAATACATTCTGCAATATCATATTCACAAATATAAGCTAATATATTTGTCTCATCTCAAAATCTGAACATACTATTGAAATGTGATCATACCTATACATTCATTATGATTACAACATTGATTATATCCTTGTCTTACATAGATACCATATACAGTATTGTCTTACATAGATACCATATATTGTATAGCACTGACAGAGAATTCTGAACTCCTCATGTCACTCAAACTCAGTACAGCCATACCTTGGTTAATGAAGCAAATGAATTCCTGAGTGTTACTTCTTTAACAGAAATGTTAGTACCATAAGTAGAAATAACATAGAAAGAACAGGGGTAGGTTCTTGCAGTACATAAAAGAAGAGCAGTTCAACATAGTTCAGCAAACTTTTTATTCAGAACTAACATTATTCATATGAGAAATGAAACAACCAGGTCAGGTAAGCCTTGTATAGGTAAAAAAGAAAAGAAAAATGGGTAGAAATCACTTGAAAGCTTTTTCCAAAATACATCATGGGATGATTTGTTTTCTTTTTTATGATTTCCATTTTGGTGGGGAAACCAATAGATCTGTGCTTTTTCAAGATGCCAGGGTGGCTGGTGAGACAAACTGATCTACTTTCCCCTTTCCATTATGTTTTGCTGTCCACACATGCTCAATAAGTGATTCTGGAGGCAATTGTTTACCTAGTCTCTTGTCCATAAGCACACACAGCTACAATATACAGTACAATGCTTTACTGCATTGTTTACCACGGAAATACTGCTGCATCCGAATATTGAAAATCTGTTTTTCTCTAGCCCTCCTTTATCATTCTCCCAATGCCAATGCTGCAAAAACTTGCAGCTAGACAGAGGATAAGAAAAGGAGGTACTGAGCCCCCATAAAAAGAATTTGTAAAAAGTATCTCATTTGTCAGAGGCTTTGTTAATTGAGGTGTGGCTGTACTGTAATATAGAGGAAGGTCACAAATATTCAGATATGAGCTCCTAACTGAGGAGAATAAAAACTGCGCCCTGTGATTTTCCGTCCCTGTAGTCTCAACTAGTATACGTAGTTCTAGAAAGTTTATAGAATGCAATTGATCTGGATGTCTATGTTGAATCTTAGAAATGTTCTTTACCTTAATGTTAAACAGGGGCTCTACTGGAGCAGCCTTCGGAAGCATTGCCCTCACAGTGGATGTCCGCGTCTTTTTGTTGCAATATGCGAAAATGGGGAAACTTCTTGACCCTGCAACATTCTCCTGTAAAAAGTGTTTCCCTTTTGACTTAGCCCTAGTTATCAGGATTGTACCAGTAGTGCATATATCTGTACCATTGCTTTAAAAATTGTTTAGTAAATACACATTTTTTAAAAATCTGTACATTCTCTATGGCAGAATTCATCACAAGATACCTGATATACTACAATGTGCCATACTTTATGCCTGCTTAATTGTCAATGTACTGTATACAATAATTTCCCCATGACATTCTATGGTGGTGTATTTAACCTTGAGAAAAGAACTAGAGATGATGATACACAGAAAGGAAGATAATATTGAAATATTTCAGAGTGAATTTACACTATGTATTCATTGCCCAAAAGATAAATCATGTTGAATAGAATAAGATAAGCAGATGATAAGCAATTGATAGTCCATAGGAGAAGGAAGATTTATTAGAAGTTGTAAGAAGTCACTTACGTTGATCAAATTAAAACTACCATCTTTGATGTTATTGATTTAATTGACCTGATATCTGATTTCCTGACATATTTATCTGCAATGACTCTGGATACGCTTTTATTAAGATACAAATGACTGAGGTGTACCCAGAAGAGCATCATAATTTTAGTTCATAAAGAACCCAACAAGCAATTAAATTTACCTACATAACAGCAGTTAACAATATGGACTGAGTGCTATCGTTTACTAGATGCCTTTCTAGATATGGATGTACATATAGTTTTTTTTCCTTAAGATATACCTCCACTATTATTTTTTATTTGTTCTATTTTTACCCTGCTGTCTTCTTCCAAGGAGTGTTTTAGGCCAGACACACATTTTGTATTGCATGAATATATGCCATAACAGTTGCACTGGATCCCACAATTGTTTAACTAGCTTTTCAGTGGGTACCATGGTTATGAGCTTACCTATTGCAGTTGATGGATCCACATCTACCATGTCAAAGGTGTGAGAGAGGCATGTATACATGCTTGTGGAACAATTAGCTGAACTACAGACCACACTTAAAATTATATTTTATGCTAGCAAAGGGCTCAGTAGAATTCCAGCCTTAGTCCCAGAATGACACCTTGAAATTAATCAGAGCTATGTTTATTTGCTAGTCCCAAGAAGAGTACAGCCACTGAATCAATAGAAACTTCATAAACTGACATTTATGTAGGTTCAAATACAGTGGTCCCCCGGGTTACGAAGGTAATCCGTTCCGGATTACCTTTCGTAACCCGGAAATGTTCGTTTCCCGGGGGACCGCTTTAGGAGACGGACCGCGCGGCCGATTTAAAGGGGCCGCACGGTTTTTCTCCTTCGCATCCCGGGGGATCCTTCGGATCCCGGGGGATGTTTTGCGGTCCCCGCGGTTTCGGGTCCCGGGGATTTCGTTCCCCAGGGGATTCGTAAACCGGGGGACCACTGTAATTCAATGAGTCTACTTTAGGTAGTAGTTGGATTTAGGCCAAAGTAATTCTCCCAAGATAGGTCTAAAGGCATCAGATCCAGTTTGGTCTTGGAAGTGAAGCAGGGTAATCTCTCTGGTTAGTACTTGGATTGGAGATTACCAATGAAAAGCAGGTGCTGTAGGCTATATTTCAGAGGAAAGAACTGGCAAAAGCACTTCTGAGTATTTCTTGCCTAATGAACCCCCCTTGAAACTCATGGTGTCACCATAAATTGGCATATGACTTGAAAGTATATATATATATATATATACACACACCCTCAATTTCTAACTCCTCAATCTCCTGCCTATTATTTAGATCTTCAAACAATTATGAACCTAGAGCTGAAGAAAAATATGTGGAAGGTTTGAATGAAGTTTTCAGAACAGATGATATTATAACCGGCACAATCTTCTGTTCACCCAAAAAAAGCTGCTGCTTTTTTCCTCTTTGAGGAAAGGGTCAAAGATATTCTGTCCTATTATCCTTCTAATGCCAATATTGGAATCATACTCATATGTAGGATTGTATCTATTTGACTTTGGAAAGGTGTTTATATGCTAAATTGTGGAACAGAATAGATAGATGGGTGGTGGTGGTGAGGTAGTGGTCTGAACTAAAACTGAACTAAAAAAAGCTGAGCAATTCTATTACAGCTGCTGCACCAATTTTTTTGAAAACCTCTTGGCATGTGATGGCAAAGGCAATTAATAGGATCCAGATGTAGGTGTGTAGGAGCAGCCCAGCTGAATCAGACTAAAATATATCTAATCCAGCTGTCCATGTAGTGGCCAGCTAGCTGTCTGTGGATAGCCCATCCGCAAAACATGAATTCTATCTTGCATTTCTCAGCAATTGATACACAAAGGCATGAACAGCCATTGATGAATTTATTGAATCCCCTTGTAAATCCATGCAAGTAGCTATCATTTTTTTTAGCTGTGAATATCTCATTTTAACTGTGTGCTGTGTAAAGCAGTACTTCCTTCTCACCCCGTTATTCCTGTGGCAGCCATACCTACCCCAAATGCTACAAAGAGGACAGGGATGTAACTTTTAGTGCAGGAGAAATGTGTGTATCCCCTGATCATGTTGAGACGCCTTTCTTGAGTACAGGCCTGCTCACAAAAAGTCCCTCTTTTGAGTTTTGGGAGCTCTCGCTATTGCTCCTCAGCTCCTGCACCACAGTCTATCCTATTCAGCAGTATGTTTAGTGAAAGGGTGACATCCAGACTAAACAACCTAATAATTTCATCAGAGATCCACACCCTGTGCAGCATTTTTAGCAAGTCAAAGGGGATGCTATGGGAGAAGGGGTGTGAGAATTCAGATTCTGCCATTGCATTTGTTGTTGTTAACCACTCTTGGGTTGACCCCGACTATGGATGAGATATTTCCAAGACTCTCTGTCCTTCACTGCTCTGCTTGGTTCTGCAAATTCATACTTGAGACCTCCTTAATAGAGTCCACCCATTTATCTTGTGATCTTACTCTCTTTCTACTTCCTTCCATTTTCCCCAGCATTATTGTCCTTCTTAATGAGTCATGTCTTCTCATGATGGCCAGCCTCAACTTGATCATCTTGGCTTCCATGGAGATTTCAGGATTGATCTGTTCAAGAACCTATTTGTCTTTTTGGTTGTCCGTGGTATCTTCAGAAGTCTTCTTCAGCACCACGAGTGAATTAATTTTCCTCTTAACTACTTTCTTGTCTCATTTTGCACATGACAAATTGTGTTCCAAGAAACCTGGAACTTTCCTTGTGATTGAAATTTGACCCAAGGTTCAGGAATTTGTTCAGTATTTCAATTTCTTCATTGTCTAAGGTTGAATGTATGCATTATGCCACTGCATACTCCTAAACTAAATTTGCATCTAAACCAGTGTTTCTAACTGCTGCACACATAATTGTAACAAAACATCTTGTAAGAAACTGCTCCTACATAATCAAACCAGAAAGTAACTTAGGCTAAGGTTTTACTAATATGATTGAAGTATTCAACACAACATCATTTGAATGATAAATTGATCAGACCAGAAAGTAACTTAGGCTGAAGTTTTGCTAATATGACTGAAGCATTAACCACAACATCAGTTGAATGATAAAGAAACATGGACCACTGATAGTGACTTTACAAGGAAAGTGGACCAGTTTGGGTCTAAAATCATAAATTTGATATATTTCTGAATATTTTATAGTATTTAACCTGTTATTTCTGCATATTTTAACCACTGTTGATTCTATGTAATTTGCCCAAATCCTTTTGATTTTCTTGATTATGTTCTGGTAAAGTTTTCCTTGTTCTTTTTGCCAAAGAACATGGAGAGTGTAATTTAAGATAGTACAGCTTTGGCTTCTGTATAAACATCTCCTATTTTGAGAACTCCTCTGAGTTCAAATTAATTGAAACTTTAAATGACAACATGACACAATTACTGAACCTACTGCAGATCATGAACAGTACTCTCAAGTGAGTACTTGTAGGGAACTCCTTTCCAAAAAGAAAGACCCTCAAAACCACAAACTTGAATAGTTGTTATGCTCTGTCACATATCAAGAGTGTTTTGAAATGTGGATGGTAATTGAACAACAGGCCGCTCACAGTCTTCCGCAAACATAAGACAACAAAATAAAATAAAATAAAGTAAAAATCTGAGAGAGGTAAAGTAATTCTGAGTGCTCTATAAAGATGAATAATTTGTTTAAGGAAAACAATGCTTCAAAATGGCATGGTGAAGGTGTTTGACAGACTTTAAATTTTTATATCAGAAAATTTGTTAAATTACACTTCATACTAAAGCTGTTAATCAGAATCACTGTATCTTGATGTGACTTATGGCTCCATTATTATGATAATTAAAAATCCTTTTTTCTTCCCAAAGGTAAGGATGATTTTTAAACCTGATGCTGCATGCTAAAACTTACCATATAAAGTCTCCTTTTGCACATAACAAATTGTGTTCCAAGGAACCTAGAATTTCTCAGGTCAGATGATTAATAATAGCAGGAAAAAAATCCCCAGAGGAATTCTTGCCTTTCATTATTGTTCTTGCCTCATAGCATGTATTCTCAGTTCACAACAGAGCATGGTGATTTCAAGAGCTGGGGAAAAGATGGGTGGTCTAGTTAGGCTGGTGAATAGTATTTGAGGCAAGTTGGCAAGGACTCAGGGATATGACCTAGGAACATATCTGCACTGTACAGTTGTAACAGTATGATATTACTTGAACTTCTGTTGCTCCTGGAATTTGTAGTTTAGTGAAATGTTGACATCAGACAGTCGTAGGATAATAGAACTGGAAGGGGCCATAAGGGCAATCTAGTACAGCTTCCTGCCGTGCAGAAATATACAACTGCGGCACTGTTGAAAGATGCCAATCTAACTTCAAAAGAAGGAGCATCCACCTGCCCTCCAGGAAGTCTATTCTACTGTTGAACAGTTAATATAATAAAGAACTTCCTAATGTTTAGGAGGATTCTTTTTTCTTGTAATCTGAATCAATTGGTTTGTGTTTCTGGAACACAAGCTCACTCCACGTTATACCTGACATCCCTTCAAATATTTAAAGATAGGTATCATGTCTCCTCTCTCAACTTCTCACCCTGCAGTCTTCCCTTCTCCAAGCTAAACCTACTCAGCTCTCAATGTCATTCTAGATAAGACTTGGTTTCCAGACCTTTGATTATCTTCTCTAGAGATGTTCTAGCTTGTCAATGTCCTTCTTGAATAGTGGAGCCTAGAACTGGATACAGCATTACAGGTGAGGTCTGACTAAAGTGAAATATACTTCTACTACTCTCAGTCTGGATACTATGCTCCTGTTGATGCAGCCAAGAATAGCACTGGTGTTTTTGCTTGCTGCATCACAGCGGTGACTTATGTTGAGTGTGCAGTGTGCTAAGACTTTAAGACCCTTGTCACATGTATTGCTTTCAAACCAGGTATGTGTGGATTTCATTTTTCTTCCCTAGATGTAGTACCTTAGATTTATCCATGTTGGAATTCTTTTTGTTAGTTTTGGCCTATGATGGCTCTTAGTAATAACAGCATGTTTTAGAACCTTTCCTGTTTTTGACCTCAAGCTGACTTGGTCAGTAGTTACTTGTGTCCTCTTTTTTTGTCATTTTTGAAAAGGGGACACTATTTGCCCTCCAGGAATTCTCAAAGTTAATTGAAAGTGGCTCTGAGATTACATCTACAAGTTCCTTTAGCAACCTATCTGGATTTGAAAGAAGGTAAATATCTAGATTTGATTTACTTTGTCTTGTGTGCACCACTTAGTAGTCATTATCAGTACCTGAACGGCACATCCACTAACTTTTGTTAATACAGTATTATGCAGAAGAAGGCACTCGTGAACCACTTCTGAATGTCTTTTACCTTGAAAACCATTTGCTGAGAAAATTCAAAATGAAGGAGAGATCCCCTAGATCAGAGGGCACTCAACCAGCTATGGGGAAGAGCAGAGGATAATTACAAATAGCACCATGTCTAATGATGCAAACTGAAAGAACATTTAGCTCCTAACATTACCAGATGTAAAAATTAAATCTGAAGATGCACAGTTATATAACAGGAACATGAAATGTGAGTAACAGAATCAGGAGAAACTAGAAATTGTGAATAAAGAAATGTGACATACAAACATTGCAATGCTTGGTGTGAGCAAATCAAGGTGAATAAAAATGGAACATTTTAATACAGTATTTTACTTTGAAAATATCAGCTTAAGAAAACAAAGGGTGCCATTGATAGTGAGGCATGATGTAGAAAAATCAGTCAGGAGATATCATGCAGAATCTCAGCAAATTTTCGAGATTATCACACCCTAAAATCCCTCTGGGAGATACATGGGATCTAAAAGATGAAAATGGGTATTATCATACTTACCTGTGCCCGGGCTGTAGGCAGCCTGTATCCATGCAGGCAGCCCATCTGCAACCTGGACTACTACTGCAGATTTTCCAAGAATTAGATTTTCCTGTTCTTAAAAAAGCTGTGGGAGAAGTCCGGGTTGCAAACAGGCTGCCACAGTGTCCACAAGCCCAGGCACAGGTAAGTATGATAATACACGTTTTCATCTTTTAGATCTTGTATCTCTCCCGGCAGAATTTAAGGGTATGATAATCTCCAATGTCAATAAGACTGCATAAACATATCCACCAACTACAGAGGCAGAAAAGGACAAAACCACAAGCATTGCAAAAGAAATTGATCTTGCACCAAAAAGGGATGTGTTTTGAAAAAGTCTCTTTGAATGACTAATGAAACACTTCAAATGGTTAAAGACAGACCAGAAGCAAACTAAAATGTGATAGTGGAGTTACAAGGCTTGGTGACATTCAGTGCAGGCAAGGGCTGCTGAGGGGTTAGTAGCAATCTATCCCCCACTGCTCACCCTTCATGGTTTCGTTGTCAGCTCCACTCCCTCCCCGAGAGAGAGCTGGGTGATCACGAAGCTGTGAGTTCACTCATACCTCCACTACTGTCACTGCCACCTCAGCTCCCTCCCCAGAGATGGTGCCAGGCTGGCAACTGAGCCACAAGGGCTGCTGCCATGGCTCCTTCCCCTGGGAGAGAGCCTGGTGATGATAAACCCATGAGGAGCAGACTCACCCATCAGCAACTCTTGCTACTATGTTGGCTTCTTCCCTTGGGAGGGATCTGGGGCTGCAGTGAAGCCATGAGCCACTTGCTATTCTGCTGCAGAAGGAGAAAGATCCCACCAGGGTTTCACCCCTCCTGTGGGGTTTCACCTGGTGTATTCCACACACCCCACATCCACCCAATGATACTACTGGAATCTGACAGAATTAGTGTCTAGATGCAACTGTTTAGCAAATATTACATATGGTCAATGAGAGACAGTATATTGATCAGAGTAAAGAAACAGAAGAAGGCAACAAAAAGACAACAAAAAGACACAACAAGAGACCTCTTCTATAAGATCCAAGACATCAAGGAGAAATTTTAACCAAGAGTAGAGATGACAAGTGATCAACAAAAAGGAACACATTATACAACCAGGGCTAGATATGTAGATGATGGAAGGAACTATACAAAAGAGGTGAAAGAATGACACATTCCATGAAAGTGGAACCTTTTGACAAACAGGACTACAATATTTTGATGATTTGTTGGTTGGACTGGTTGGTTTCAAAAGTCCATTTGCTAAATCAGGAAACAGGCTTATAATTTTAAAAACTGTTTTAACATCTTTGTCTTATAGATGTTTGAAGTATGTAGTACTGTATCCAGTGGGGCTTACTCTCAGTCAGATAATGTGTGCAAAAACTTGCAACTCAAATATCAATATTTAACAAGTGCAAAAAGGGCTTGCCTTTTAAACAGGCCAAATTGCTTCTTTGAAAATTCTGACTGTTGGGACATATACGTATCTGCACCAACTAAAAAGGAAGAAAGTAAAGTTTTCCTCCTTCAAAAGAATTGGCTTCTCTCTCATGTTTATGTAGATTTAGTTTATTAATAAGTGTATGAAAATATATAATGCTAACACTATAAACTTAGGTTTCTCAAATTTGGTGTCAGCCTATTAATGAATGAATGGAATGGGTTTTTTTTTTTTTTGGCAAAAAGGATTCTTTTCTAACTCTGTATCATAGCATTTTAAAAATGTTTGCCCATGTACATGGAGAACAGCACCTCTTCTTACCTCTTTATTGTACGTGTGTGAGGTTTTTTGTGCTCTGATGGTTTTCTGTCTTTGTCTGAGACAGATGAGATTCAAGGTGAGTGAGAGAGAACAAATCCTGTAAGGTAATTCTGTCACTCACCTCATCTTCATAATCTTTCCTTAGCTTCCTCTGCCTTCTAACCCTGCTATTGATCGTGTCACAGGCTACAGTAGACCAAGGCAGGGGGCTGAAAACCTTTTCGAACAGCAGTTGCCAGCCTGCCTGTTGCAGCTTGAAGAAGAAAAGCATGCTGTGAAAACAATCAGTGCATTTGCTTTAGATCTAAGTGATTCCAACTAGGTCGATGCTTCATGCTGATGTGTTGAAAACATTTAAAAAATTTCTCAGAGTTTGATTTCAACTGAAACATTTCAGCATGTGTCTGGCTGTCTGAAGTTGTTATTTTGCACTAATGTAGCAGACAGCTGTTTCTCCCTATAAACACAAAGAAGGTGTAGGTCTGTTTTGTCTTGATAGTTGGGGTTCTAAGTTTTTTTTTAATATGAGAAGGAAGATATCCTTTGTTTTGTTGTGTTCTGAGTAAGACTTTGTACATCAGTGCTACTATGAGTTTGTCCTCTGTATTATAGTATTATTTCATTGTGCGTGTGAAAGACACAAACCCTTGCTCTTTTTACTGAGTGTAAATGAAAACATAGTTATGCCACACTATTTAACTTTTCTCTCTTCCCCCCACTCCATTCTTTTGTTTGATTCATTGAGGCAAATCTGACCATTCACAAAGAAACTGGAATGTTTATTCGCTTGAAGCATATCCTTTCTTGCATTATCATTTTACTTCAAAAATAATTGGCTTGATTCTCTCGCAGCTTGAAATGAAGTAGCAAATGAGGCATTGCCAAAAGAGCTACCCATATCCAAATTAATATTTATTCGCCCTATGAGAGTGGCAGGTTCCTAGGATGCTCTTTCACTACCAGCAGTCAGTATCACAATTACCTTCTAAACTGCAGAGAGGAAGTACCAGCTGCAACCCTTTTTTCTTCCTTTGAACATAAGCTTCCTCCTGGTGCCTTGGTTATCTACAGTACAATCCACAGTAATTTGAACAGAATTTGCACAGGAGTTGGTATTCATAAATGGCCATGGCACATAATAAATGTTCATAGGATTTGGAAATGTGGCCTGGTTTTAATTGGTTGAAGTAACTAGCAAATCTGATTAAAAATATGTACCATTAAGAGTATTTGTCCTGGTTTGGTAAATTTGAATTAATTAATTAGTTAAATCGATGTAAAATTAGAATTAATTCTAATTTATAGCAAGACCATACATTTAAAGACAGCTCCCCTCTAACTTTCAACCCTCAGATCTTTTTACCAGCCTGTTCATGATATGTATTCTGGGACCTCTAGGCTTCTTACCCAAACAAGGGTTTTCTCTTTCTTGGTTCAGCTTCATCCTTTTTCACTTCCTGCTTCATACTTCTGGAATTTCCTCCTTGAACATTTGCAAACTGCCCTTTCCCTCATTGTTCTAAAACTCAATTAAAAACTTTCTTATTTTCCAAAGCTTTTGGGATTTTAGTATAACAGTGTTTTATAATATTGTATATTTTGTTTATATGTATTGGTCAAGTTGCTTTATATTATATAGCATTACTTTTTGTATTTCTTTAGTTTTATATTTGTATTGCTTCTTCCTTCCCCACATATATGTGTGTATATATTAGATTGCATGTCTTTGGTGGCTGTTTTTTGTTGTTGTTTTATGTTCGAAAATGCCATATACCCTGATGGTGCTATATTAATAAATGATAATAATAATAATGAAATAATATAGAATGATTATATCAGCTATCATAAAATGCTATTTCCAATTCAATTAAAATCTGAAAACAAAGATAATTACCCTCCCCTAGTTTTTAGAGCTATGACTCTGGAGACCAGGATTTGAATCCTCACACAGTCATCAAAACCCACTGGGTTACCTTGGCCAAGTCACACTCTTGCAGCCTTAGAGGAAGACAAAATCAAAGCCCCTCTGAACAAATGTTGCCAAGAAAACTCCATGATAGGTTTGGAAACAACTTGAAAGCACACAGCAACAACAAATATAGAGAAAAACCTATTCTATGGACTGCAAGGAATATCCTGAATGCATCAGAAATATATGAGGAAACAGGAGAATGCATACTATGAAGCAAAACAATTGCTATTAGAAAAGCTCAAAAAATGTCCTGGCAGCATTTCAAAATGTAAGTGTGAGACTACAGAGGGCAGACATTTCTTTTAGTCTTTGTGTTGTGCAAGGTGCCAAGCAATGTTCAGAGGTCTGTTCTCGTGTATATATAGAAGATTAAACTGTGAAATAAGGATAAAAAAATATTTTAACTGCCTTGGTTTGGATCCAGACAAACCAGGCTGCAGTTCCATCATAAACAACAGGATGCATGCCTTAAATAATGTAGGGTATTATGTCTTAGGCAACAAACTGGTACAGTCAGGTATAAGAGGTGAAGGGGTTGTTCACACTACTTTATAAACTGGTTTGCAAACCAGTTTAAAAAGAGGTAGTTCACACTTGCGCTGGTTTTTCCTGACTTGAATTCAAGGGGGGTGGGGACGGCACAAATCTCCATTAACCCGGTTTTTCCAAGACTAAAGGAACCTGCTGTGATGGATTGAACAATCATTTTGCAGACAAAATCTCTCAGATAAGAGCTGACTTGGATGCCAGCATTACCACAGAGGAGATAGGAGAGGTATCCAACAGCCTCACTTACAATGCTGTACTGGATCAATTTCAGTCTGTGAGTACCGAGGACGTAGACAAGCTTCTTGATAGTGTGAAAAAGACAACCTGCTCTCTTGACCCTTGCCCTTCATGGCTGCAGTCCAGGGGGGAGAAACAATAATGATGCTTTTAAAACACATAATTAATGCATCCTTTAGGGAGGGCCGTTTTTCAACATGTCTTAAAGAAGTGGTGGTACAGCTGCTTCTGAAGAAGCCTTCCCCTGACCCCCTGGATAAAAACAACTATAGGCCAATCTCTCATCTTCAATTCTTGGGCAAGATGATAGAGACAGCTGTTGCTATTCAACTCCAAGGAGTCTTGGATGAAACAGATTATCTAGATCCATTTCAAACTGGCTTCAGTACAGGATATGGAGTTAAGACGGTTATGGTTGCCTTAGTTGATGATCTCCATCTGGGCATTAAACAGGGGAAATGTGACCCTGTTGGTGCTCTTGGACCTTTCAGCAGCCTTTGATACCATAGACCATGGTATCCTTCTGGAATGCCTGAGAGAGTTGGGAATCAGGGGCACTGTGCTCCAGTGGTTCCGATCCTATCTCTCAGGCAGATTCCAGATGGTGGTGTGGTTGGAGACAGTTGCTCCTCTAAGGGCGCCATTCTGTCTTCAATGCTATTTAACATTTACATGAAGCTGCTGGGTGAGATTATCCGGAGACATGGGGTAGGGTGCTTAATAATAATAATAATAAATTTTATTTCTAGACCGCCCCTCTGCAAAGCAACTGGGGTGGTGTACAACAGGATTAAAACAAACAACAGTTAAAAACATTCCCTCAACCCAATCCCTAACCCTCCCACCCCTTACAATTAAATTAAACTAATACATGAATTAAAATAACAATTTAAACAACAAATACAATAAATACAATCAGTATGCTGATGACACCCAGATATACCTATCCATATCCCAAACTGCTGCAGTAACTTAAAGATGGCATCTCTCCTCTGAATGAATGTCTTAGGGTGGTAATGGACTGGATGAGGAAAAACAGATTAAAACTGAATCCAGATAAGTTGGAAGTACTCGCTATACGGACCCCAAATCCGGATATGGAGATTTGTCAACTGGTCCTGGAGGGGCCAGATGGGACACTACCCCTAAAGGACTGTTTTTGCAGTTTGGGGGTACTCCTGGACTCATCCCTTCAGTTGTCAGCTCAGATAGATGTGACAGCCAGGAGTGCCTGTTATCAGCTTTAGCTGATACACCAGTTGTGGCCCCTCCTGGAACTGGGGGACCTAGAAATGGTAGTACATGCATTGGTAACCTCTTGACTTGACTTCTGCAATGTGCTCTACATGGAGCTACCCTTGTATCTAGTTCAGAAACTTCAGTTGGTTCAATATGTGGCAGCCAGATTGGTCGCCGGAAAATCTAGAGGCGACCACATAATACCTATATTAAAATCACTTCATTGGCTACCAATCAGTTTCTGGGCACAGTATAATGTGTTGGTAATAACCTTTAAAGCCTTTCATGGCTTGGGTCCAGCTTACTTAATGAACCGCTGCCTTCCACACAATCCATCCCGCACACTCAGGTCCTCGGGGATGAATCTACTGCAGCCAAGAAAGACCAGGGTGGCTGCAGTCACCTAGAGGACCTTCTCGGCTGCCACTCCTAAATTATGGAATGACCTGCTGGAAGAGATCTGTTATATTACCATTCTTGATGCCTTTAAGAAAGCTATTAAGACAGACCTCTTCCAGGAGGCCTTCCCAGACTGATCCTCCTGCTCATTGATGTAGTTTGCTCCGTTTGCTCCAAATGTCCTCCTATACCTGCCTATTTTAAAATAGTAAAATTTAAATGTTTAACTTGTTTCTTTTAAGTTTATGTATTTTAAATATTTAATGAATTTAAATTGGAATTTGATTATTGTATTTTAGTTAAGGATGAGGGATGGACTTTGAGTCTGTATCCTTTGGAAAGGTGGTATATCAATAAAATGTATTATTATTATTTGCTCACAGATTGTGCAATGCACTAGCATCAGCATGGCAATCATTTACCTTTTGCTTCACTTTTTTAAAACCTACATTTTTTTTCAAATTGGTCTTTAAAAAATCTACCTTGAGTGTTTTTTTCCAAATGTTAAAGTCCTGACCAGTTTGCGTAGCTAATGTCTCATGATCAACCCATTGAAATATCAAGATCTTCAAGAGAGGTCCTCTTAGGAATATCCTGTGGAATCCTCCTGCAGTATAGGTATTGATTTCTCATGATTGAATGCTTTTTTTCAATTAAAAATAAATAAATAAAAAAGAATGGATGGATGGATGGATGGATGAATGAATGATCACATGTTGAAGCTCTGCATGGAACTCAATACAGCTGACCTCTAAATAGACAGGTTTGGGACTGTGCTTTTAAGTTCCATTGATTTCCATGGAACTCAAGTGTGATTAGCTTTGTTCATGTCCAACCTGTTGTGGTTACTTTTAATACTTCAGAATAGAAGTGTGTTATCTATACAAGCGGATTTCTTTATGAAAATCATATTGATGTCTGTGCCACAAGCAGTTAAGTGTGGAGGAGGAGAGCCAAGGGGATGGCCCCAGAAAGAAGAAACTGGGGGCTCTGGCTGCTCACCTTGCTCAATGATGTTTCAGGGCCATTGGAGTTGGAGGCAGAAGCTGGACAATCCAATAGGGATCCATTTCCTCTTCAGCATCAGGGAGATGTCTCTGATAATGAACATCCCTACCCTAGGGCCAGATGTTGGCATAAATGACAGCTGGCAAGAAACTATGTGTTGAGGAACAAGAGAGTAAAAAGGTCTTGACTCAGTAGAAGTGGTCTTTAATGTGAGCTGCACTCCCCGAAACAATTATGTATCAAGCATCCATGCTAGAGAGATAACTTTGTCTTTGGATGTTTCATCAGATTGCTCCTTTGACCGCGCCTTGACATTTTCAGAAACTGCTAGGATCGCTTTCTGTATCTCTCTTCGGCCTGCTTCTTCTGCCATCTACTCTGGTTCTTAAGCAACCTCTTAAATTCTGGTGCATTGTGACTCCCTGTGCTCCACCCCCGATTGACTTTGGTCCATCCTTTGACTCATGTCTGTCTTCTGAACTGTGTTTTTTCTCTCTGTTGGCACATCACCATCAGGAACAGGACACTGGCCCGTAGCCTTATTTTATTGTTTAGGATAGCATTGTAAAACATTTATTTATTCTCTGATTGAATTTTGCAGTTCAGCATTCAGACCTGACTATAAAAATTGTTCGACAAACAAGACTGTAATGGGTGGAATCAGAAGGAATAACCACCTTGTTATTCTGAAGCACAAGAAGATGTGGTAATGCCCTTTTTGTATACCTTCATTAAGTGGTGTAATGCCAGGCTATGAGGGCTGTAAAGCAGAGAGAAAGAAACCTGTTAAGCCTGGGAACACAGCAGTTTAGTGGCAATGAAAAGTAAGCAAACACTTATTCAAATGGTCATTTATAGACTATGCTACTGCTTTTTCTTATCCAATAAATTCCTGACTGGAATTTGAAATGCTGAATGCTGGATTCAGATTAAGGTGTGTGCATCTCAGTTCACAGATGTGAGTTTTCTGCTTCTGGCTTACAGCACCCCCCACTCCACGTGCAAATGCTATAAGAGGTTCAAGAACCCTCCTGAATGTGGTAGGTTTTGGTAGAAAGATGAAAGTGAGGTTTTGCCTAAAATTGGGCAGCTATCCTTCAGTGTTTATTTTAGAATAAGATGTATGAATTCCCACTTTAGGTTTGGGTACATTCTTATTCAGCAAATGAATAAGAATAGTGGTAGCTTGTGGCTCTTATGTCATTAGAGAATCTGCTCTGGCTTTTAATGATAACTTTGATGGAATTTGAACTTTTGGGGGAGATAGGGCTGAGCACCTTATAATTTAAAGTTCAAACTAAATTCCAGTGTGGGCTCACTGTCCACTGATATTGGAGTCAAAGACTGCCAATGTATAAGAGAACTGTAATGCTGTTCCTTTCCATTTTTAAAATACTCATGTTGGTGCACCCTCTGAAGAAATGGGCGGTTACCTCTTGCTTTCCTTATATTTCTTGGTATTTTGTTGGGCCTGCTTTCTTTAATTTGAAAAACATGGACCCAGAAGTAATGAACTCTCTAGGGTGTTGTTCCCATCCTTCTTTTTCTGTTATACCATACAAAGAACATTCTTGGCTGTTTCACCAGGAAATAGCAAAGCAAATACTTGCCTTGAGGTATGTGATTGAGTTTCAGAAACAGGCAGAAGATAGGGATGTTGTTTTGAAGTGGATGAAGGCTCTCTTATTTTTAACAGAAGTCAGAAAAGAGAAAACGTCTTCAGCAGTTAGTATATGTAGTTGGATTATGTGAAATATGTTGGTGTAATATGCCTTTAAATAACAGAATAATATTTTGATTGACTGAATGATGACACACCTCCAACTTTCTATATTAGTGGATCAGGAGACTGGTCACATGTCAGAGCTATTGTAAGCTATTGTTGGAGCAGCAGGTTATTGTTGTGAGCTACTATACTTTAGTTTGTAGCTATGAAACAGACATTGATGTTGATTGAAAGTCAGAGAGGAGTGTGTGTGTACACACACACACACACACACACACACTGTATTATATTGTACATATTATAATCAACGATAAAAGCTTCCAGGACTTTGGATGAATCAACTGTCTGTGATTGTTTCTTTTAAGTGTGAAAAGGACACTGCCAATACCAGTTGTTGAGAGGTTTTGTTTTTATACTCTGTTGTGTACGTTGTTTTGGCTGTAGCTGGGTTATTTTTATCCAGACTGCGCCTTTCTCTCGATTTAATATACTGGCCCACAAAATGTCCTCTTTAGCCAATATTAATCCAATTGCTGAGGTATAATTCATCAACGGATACCATATTCATATTTTCCTAAGCATTATGAAATTTAGAAAAGTTTTCCCCAAAGCCTATGTTTCTAGTTTCACTACTTTAAAACAATAGAAATACTGGAGCCAATGGGAATAAAGCTGTGGGACAAATAATTTTGAAGTGTTATTTTCTTGGGAGCACGTCATTTGTTTAAAATATGACTTTACTGGAGCCTGAAACGGGTGGGCCAAAAGTGCCTGCTTCGTGCCTGGACCCAATACAGGTCCATGGCATTAAGATGATGCATGCCCCTGGATCAAGCCAAAGCTGCACCATGGCCACCTAAGGCAGCCCAAACCCAGCACAAAAAAGAAGCGCAAAAGAAGTGCTTCTTGCCAGTGGTGTTTTATGGACCGCACCAGTGACTGGCCTGGGGACTGTGGCATCTGATCACACACTCCTGTGCTGAATGGAGAGCAATAAGGGTGGGAGCAGCCTCCGCTCCATCTGCTCGAGGCCTACATCTCCTGAAAAAAGTACTAGTTATACTTTAAATGTGTTACCAAGAGCCCTATATCTAAAGAATGCGTTATTTGATTCATGTAATTTGCTTGTCAGATCATAAGGTTCCTACAATTGCTCTGAACAGAGGATAAAGAAACAATGGAACATCAAGACAGTGTCATGTAAAACTATGCACTGAAATTGGTATAGTGATTCAAAATAAATTTTGAAAAAAACTTTTGCTTGAGGCTGGATGGAAAGTCTAAAACCTCTGAGTGCATGGAGTGGAGGGAGCCACAGAAACTGCCCAAAATGCTAAAAGTCAAACAAACAGACAAAAAACAAACTGAAAGTGTCTTAAAATCCAATACTGGTTCTTAGAAACAGGTTTTAATTTTTTAAAAGTTAAATGGAACAGTTCTACCTGACTCCCACCATATATGGTGAAACACCAACCATTCACACTTGTTTTGGAAGAAAATTTAAGATCTGGGAGAGGCTGGAGGAGGTGTCAGGAGGTTTGTAGTGCCACAGGTTTGTAGTTCCACAAAAACTATGGATGCCGGCCATGAAACACTTTGACTTCACAAAGCCTATATTTCTTTTACCTTTTTGTACTTTTATATCATGGAGCCTGGGGCTCATTCACACCACACATTTCCAGCACTATGATTCCACTTTAACCACCCTGGCAACATTCTGTAGAATCCTGGAATTTGTAGCCTGGTGAGGAACTAAAGGAGCTTTCTAAATGGCTTTCCCAGAACTGCCAATCCCAGGATTTCAATCCCATAAGAAGGTGCAATGACAGTTAAAATGGAATAATAATCCTATAATTGTGTTGTGTGAATGGGCCCCTGCTGTTTAGGTGTCCATTGTAGCCATGAGACTTCCACTGACCATCAGAAAGCCTCCAGCCCTCATTTTTTTTCTGCCAGTTTTTATTCTCTGGCAGATTTAATTTTTTAAAAAAATATTATTATTATTATTATTATTATTATTATTATTATTGCTATTGTTAAACTAAATACTTTTGTTTCAGGGTGCATACACCCCAAATCAACACAAAAAAGAAAAGAAAGCCTAGATGCCCAATAGTGTTGTGATTTCACTTGCTTTAAATGGTGGCATGGGCTACATGGTACCCTCTGAGCTTTGGAGCACATCTAGCCCTTTTATATTGCTGAATTATGTACATTACAGATACCATGACGAAAGAGTCTTATATGCTGCAGAAACCCTAGGTGATTGTCCTTTTCTTTCATCCATGGTCAGAGGCGGGGCAGGTTTGCCACCTCCAGTAGCATTGCTGATTGTAACTGTTTCCTTTCGGACATATCCATCAACTAGAACCATGGATTTATATGGTAGAGTAAGCAGCTATAACTGAGGTACAAGTGTGGAGGAGAAACACCGGTCCTTGGTCCCAGATATCAATGACCCCTTATGATATGTACTAACAAAATGTACTACATAGTGAAAGGATGCAGATTGTAATTTCTAGGTACAGCAATGCCCTAGGTTACGTGTTTTTTGTCACATTTCTCTCTGTCTCTCACACACATGCACGTTCTAAACTTAATTAAAAGCATACTGTCCTTACTGTGACAAATATATATATTTGCGGGGAAAAAAATAATTTCTTTCACAGACCAAACCTTTACTCTTTTTGTTGTTGTTTTTCTAAGTAGATGTATTTATAGTCACACAGTTGGACATCTCTGGTTTCAACTTCTGTGCTGTGTCAAGGTTTGCTTAAGCTTGAAGAGTTTTTAGGCTTGACCAAGCAATGACAGCATTATAACAGCAGCTAATGCTGAAGTCTGCTAGGCTGATGGATTAAATAAAGTTAATTGAAATCTTTCCTCCCTTGAAAACACGTACATACAACCTTAAGAGGATGCTAAAGGCCAAATTCCATTCTTGTTCTTTGTACAAAATTCCCATTGACATTAATGGGAACAGGATGTGTGAAACTGTAGTACCAAACAGCGCTTAATATATAAAAGATGTGTCAGCCTTATGCATAAAGTACATCACTGTGATACTGTTTCTTTTCCCATGGGTGTTCTCTTTGCATGCATCATCTGTATTTTTAAAAACAGTTTGCACTGCATGCCTCACTGCCATGTGAAAGTTCTTTTTAAAAATCTAACAAACTTAAACGCCCCTCAGGAACACTGTCAGCAAGCTGTTGCATGTTATTCTGCATGGAAGGTAAAATGAGTTCTACAGCACTTTGAGTTGATAGAAAATGTCTAGGGTGTTCTTCAGCAGATTAATTTTCTTCAAACCTGAAGGGCTAAAACGTGTACATTGCTGAAGGAAAATGTGGCCTTTGCTACATTACTGAACGTATGAGCAAAGTACACAAAAGAAGGTAAATTAAAAAAATAAATTGAAATAATTTTCTATATATGTAAAATTAGCCCATTGGAATACAGGAGCCTGAAGGAGAAACTATAATTTCTCCAGTTCATTTTCTAGTCAACTTTACTGATTGCCCATTACCTGTATCCCATGATTGCATGATGTTTTGCTATTGACTGGTGTAACACCTCCTTAGGATTAGAGCTAGATAGTCGTCATAACCAAGGAAGACTGGTGGATCTGTTACCATAGAATGGATGAATCCCTGTTAATTTTTACAGCTACCCTTCTCACAGCTCATCTGGGGTGTACAGGAGCTATGAAGGTGCTTGACCCCATTCATGACAGTTAAGCACCAAGAGAGGTCCTATACAACCTGGAGCAGTTGTGGGAGGAGAAGTCATACGACTGTGAAGGTGAACAGGATATATTTTTCCATATAAACCTCACCTTTGAAATTGACTTACTGTATAAAAAAAGTATGTGAGTTTACTGGCTATATCGCATCTTTTTTCTGAGGAGTTTATCACATGGGAGGAATTTCTCTCAATTGCGAATGGAGTCAATTCGCAATTACGTGAATTCGCTAGTTTAGCGAATTTACATGAAATCTGATTGTGTTCAGAATGCGTTCAGGATGACTTCCTATTTCCCGAAAATGACCCTCCATTGCCCGAAATTGCGTGAGGTACTCTCATACGCAATAACATGAAACCTCATGATTGCGTTCGGATTGCCATTGCATCATACCCCCAAATTCCATCGTATGATAAACTCCTAAGAGTTTGAGATGTTTGTGCAATCAGATGTTCAGGCCTTTGATTCTTCCCACCGTGAGTTGAATGCAGTACAAATTAACTATGTTATAAGCCCACCAAAAGTAATGGGACTTATTCTTGTTATGACTAGGGAGGTACAAATCCGTGAAACTCAAAACTGTTGTTGAGTTCCTGGTTTTTCAACACTGGTCTTTTTTCAAATCAAATCCACACTGGATTGCAAAATTCCCTCCATGCTCATAGAAATTCATATATAGTTCTATGTATGTTTCCCAAAATGTCTACATTATTTTTAGACACACGCACACACACATTTGTTGAAATATACACAAATATGAACACTTTTTAATGAGAAATGTATATATGACACAATAAAGACTATATTTTTAAAAAAATAATATTTTAAGGTTTATAAGAGTGGAAATTTTTCTGACTTCCTTAAAGAAAGGGAAATTACTGGGTCCCTTTAACAAAATTAATAAGCAAATCTAATTTTTTATTGTATTTTTTAAAAAAAACTTTTAGGCATGGCTATGTGGGCTATCATGATGATTTTGTGCTTTTTAAACTTTACAATCATTACACTGCCTGTGACACGATGCTTTCTAGCACAGTGAGCTTACACATTTAGTAGCAACTTAGCCATCCAATATGACAAATCAAATGATGGGAAATTAACTGGTGTTCATGCATGTGTGAATCACCTTCTGCAAAGGTGAATATATGTTTAGAATATGGAGTAGTTGTTGTTGTTTTGTCAGCTGCAGCTGTGCTGCATCACAACATGTGATGCTGACACCTCAATGTAGCTACAATAGCATTGTGGGCAGACATAAGACTGAATTTTATTTATTTTTTTTAAAAAAGGACTGGGTCATGACTAAACTGGTCAGTGATGATTGGTCGGTGGTCAAATTAATGTATTATAAGGTGCATCCTCACTGCAGAAATAATTCAGTTTGACACCACTTTAACTGCTATTGCTCAGTAGTAGTTTGTAGCTTGTTGTGGCACCAGGGATCTCTGACAGAGAAGGCTAAATGTCTCACAAAATTACAATTCCCAAAATTCCATAGCATTGAGCCATGGTAGTTTAAAATGGTGTCACATTGGATTATTCCTGCAGGGCGGATGCAACCTAGACAAATTGAAAATATTGGCACTAGATTTCATGATAGCATAAAGACAAATGCCATACATTTTACTCTTTTTTGTGGTTGCTGTCCTGGAATCCACCTTAGTAGGGCTTTGGGAACACTACTTAAAAATCTGTCTTTCTTTGTGACTTGTTTTGAGCTCCTCTTTTGTGTTGGGTGTTGGTTCAGAGTCCACTACCTGCACCTAACCATTCCTCTATTGTTCCTTGAGTCCTCTAAGGCAGTTCACACTATTTTCTTTGTTGTTTTTATCATGGCATTTTCTTTCTCATGTGGACTTCACATTTACTATACTGCTATTAATATTGCCTGTTCCATTTGGAAATGGGATAGCCAAAGATGGGATGGGTACTGCTAGACAGCGCTGCTTTATGATAGAGAGGTGAGATTACAGGCCTATTTGCCTGCAGGAGATCATCTTCCGCCTATGCTCTTGGGCCGAGTGACTGCATTCACATATTGTAGTATCCCCACAGTTTAGTGTGATAAGAAAAGGCTGCAGTAAGCATTAGGCATCTGTATTCCCACTCTTCTCTCCTCCTCCAGTATGACCATGAAGCAAAGGCTTCTCCTCCCGATTTACATGAGCCACATTTTAGTATTATGTCACAACTGCTAGGAGCTGGTGGCATCCATGTCTGTGTGACAGAGTACCTGCTCTGATTTTGCTCCAAACTTTAAGGATTTATCCAAGGTGCCTATCACACAAATAGGCTCAGCATGTTGGATATTTTCTTCGAAGTTCAAACAGATTCACCACCTTCCGAACATAGGAGCCACCAGCCACCACTAATCAGAACCTTATTAGTCAGATTAGTGGACATCACAATACCACATAACATCAATATTGAAGTCACTCCACTGGCTGCCTATTGGTTTCTGGGCACAATACAAGATGTTGCTTATCACCTTTAAAGCCCTACATGGCTTGGGTCCAACTTATTTAATGAATCGCCTACTTCCATATAATCAGCCCCATATGCTCAGGTCCTCTGGGAGGAATTTATTGCAACCCTTAAAGACCAGGCTAGTTGCTACCTCTCAGAGGACTTTTTCTGCAACCGCTCCCAGCCTGCAGAACGGCCTGCCAGAGGAGATCTGTCAAATCACCAACTTAGACACTTTCAAAAAAGCTCTCAAAATGGATCTCTTCTGGCAGGCCTTTCCAGAATAAAGCCCTCGGCCACATAATGACCACTCCCATACACCATTGATACAATTACTAGATTTTAATGTTATTTGTGTAATTTTAACTTCAATGTGTTTAATTCTTTTTAAGGGAGGGATATTATATATTTCATTGTATGATTTTATATGTTGTTCACTGCTTTGATTGTTTTTACAAAAAGCGGGATACAAATAAAAGTTTTTTTATTTTATTTATTTATTAATTATAATATGAATTTGAATTGTTTCTACTAAATTTAGGATGCAGCCACACTGCAGAATTAAAGCACTTTGACACCACTTAAACTGCCATGACTCTATCTTGTAGAATCCTGGGATTTGTAGTTTGGTGAGGCACCAGAGCTCTCTGACAGACTATGCTGAATACCTCACCAGGATTTCACAGGGTGGAGCTATGGCAATTAAAGTGGTGTCAAACTGCTTTAATTATGTAGTATGGCTACACTTTTAGTTAAAAGGAACTACTGTTGTTGGTTTCTGACAGTACACAAAAGTGTGGTTTCAGACAGTACACAAAAGTGTGCAACATTGAAATGAGAGATTCAGGATGCTTCGCTATGGACATACCAGAAGGAAAGGATCCACAGCTCAAGGAGGTTCATTGTTGTTATGCTAATATATGGTGTACTATAATGTCTGAATGCAACTTCTGAACACAGACAGTGTGAATCAGGAATTTTAATTTAAATTTTGTGGCATTTACACATCCATTTTAATTTATTAATTTACATTTATAGGCCCAACCTAGTAAGTCCAACCTAATTTAAGGATGTTTGGAAGTTTCACTCGATATATTCCAGTGTTGTAACATTCATGAACATCTCATATGAAGAATGTGTTTATACACATTCAAAGTACAGGCTACATGCAGAGTAACTGTAGAAAGGGAGTGATATAGTAGCAAACATATATGTGCGCATGGCTGTAACAACATTTCCTTGTATCACATCTATCAGGATAGAAGTGGCTAATAATTTTCTTTTTTCTTTTTTTTAACTTGCAGCCTGGCATTCTCATAGCATATACTCATAAATCAACCTCAACGTGGAACATTGGTTAGGAAATATAAATGTATGTGCATTGCAGAATGATCTGAGATTACAAAAATATATCAGAAGTCAAAAATAGCTGGTGGAGAAATGCTACGTCTTTAGTTTATTGAGATTGTTTGGAGGATCCTAATGTACTGTCACTGAAAGAATAATTTTTCCTTTACAATCTACTTAGCAAAGATTTATCGATCCTTTCCCCCTTCATAGAGAATTACTGATCCATTTTAGAAAATCAGATTTTTACACCTTTCATGAGAATGTGCACAGCACAGTTCCCATGGGATTGCCGAGGAAGTTGACTTTGACATGAAATCCCCAGGTACTGGTGCACAACAGCCTATAGTCTCTTTGCTGATTTGTTGCACAGGGTGGTAAAATACTTTTATACATTTATAGAGAAATGATTGCACTGCGAGGACTTATTTTTCTATGCTAGTGAATGGCGGTCAGGGCACTATTATTTGTGTATACAGCATTTTTCAGGGCTTTCTCCCCTCCCCATTTTTCAGCAGCAATGTTATGAACTGTAAGGTAAGATAAAAGTTGTTGAGATTCATGTTGCAAAGACGGAAGGTATGTCTGCATTTTTTCTGTGCACACACACTCCTGTGTGTGTATGTGTATATAAATAACTTTTTGATATGTCTGTTTTCTGTTCTCATTATTGTTGTATCTTAGGTAGATAAACATTAGGTATGTTATATTGAAGTATGCATCATAATGAAGGTGATTTATTATAATTAAAACAGCATGGAGAACAGCTTTTATTGGACATATTGTTTCACAGGAGAGCTTAATAAAGGGCATTATTATTAGTTATAGATCTGTGTGAAGGATGTTGTTTACTTAGAGTTATGTGAGTATTAGTCAAAGTCTGAAGTTCCTCATTTGAGCTGTCGACCGTAGGGAGAGTTGGCAGTGAGGAGAGAGAGAAATAGAAAGGCATTCCATAAACAGCAAAGCAAAGAATTTTAAGACTGGCGGGGAAAGAGAGACAGAGAAAAAGGAAATGCCGAGTTCATGAAGTGTTCTCTGCAGGAGCAGTTCTAGAATACTTTATTACATGTCTTCGGAGACAATGGCATGGACTGTAAGTAGCTCCAATCTCTTGATATAAAATAAGGCACATAAAGGTGAGGTCATATTGGGTTTGCCCTGGGCTTTGATGCTGCAGAAACTCACTAGGGGAATCAATGGAGAGAGAGAGAGAGAGATGTTCCCACAATCAATGAGATTTTTTCTTGTTTAATGTGGACACTGCTGGGTGTGAGTCTTAATGCAGTTTTCTTAGCTCATGTAGGCTGAGAACAAGAGGAACTGCAAATCTGTTTTTTTTTCCCTCTTCTCCTTTTAATAACTGGGACTTGTAACAGTGGGAAGCAAAGCCATGCAGGTCAGTCTAGCAAACAGAAGTATGAAGAAGGTGTACAGCCTAAACATCTGCACCAATGTATTGTATTTTCATTACTGTGAATTTTGTCTACATAAATTGCCCTTCTTAGACTGTCATCTAAAACAATAAATCTTAAAACAGCTACTTGATTATTTTTTAAAATGTACAGTATCTTCAATTTTTTTATTTCTGACTATTCTATAGATCCACACTTGTTTCATTTTAGTGTGTTGGAACTGCTACAATGTGGTGACAGTTATTGTGTATTGCTGAAATGATACCGCATTGTCCTAAGGGTATTTGGGATATGGTTCTAGATAACAAGCGGCACCTTTAAAAGTTTTCAAAACAGCTGAAAGTGCTTTTAAGATTTCCTTCCCATTGGAATACATTACTACCTCAGGGTGAAGAAGGCATTTTAGAGTAACAAGTGGTTTTGATTGTGTTATGAATGCACAATGTGGTAGAAAATGGTCAATTTTTATAGTGTTTGTTTGAATACAGGAGTAATTAAAAGATACTGTAAGTTTTTAAAAAATCTGCCAATGTAACTTTGGAAACAAACTTCCTTGAATGGGATATAGTTTGGACAAATCCCAGTCCTGAGAATTTAAGCTTTTTGGCTTTTATGAGTCCAACAGGAATAAACAGTTTTAAAATTACTATTGTGATTCAACTGGATTTTTGTGGGCTGGCTTTTGAATATTTCCCAGAGCAACAGATTATGACATCGTTTTTCTTTTCATTATTCTGATGCAAAGATGATGTCTAACTAATTAAAACCTAACTTTATTTTAATATTAGCACCTGATATGAAAATACAGTATTACAGGATTTGTGTAATTATCACACTGGTTAATGCGTGCTTGATAAGCACTTTGAATGCTAAACACTATGTATATAAACACCGGAGGTTATTCAAACACTGTATATTATTATTTAAGTGGGTTCTCCCTTCACTTTTAGATTCTATTTAAAACAGTCTATAAAGAAAATATACGTGAGAGCAAACTATAGGTGCGATCCAGCTAGAACTGGGAATTTTAAAAATTTCACTTGTTCTTAGTGGGCAAGATTTAAACACACAGGCTTGGACCTTGGAAGAGATTAACTTTGGCCGCAGTTCTTTATTCACTTTCGAGGGATGTATTTCTGAGTAAATTGAGATTTGCATTCAGAGTAGATCATCCCCAAGTCAACAACAAATAAAAGTCTTAAGTCCTATCCATATATCCTTGTGGAGGCCCATTAAATTCAGCTAAATAAAACAGATATGAGCTCCATGTCTGGAAACAGAGATTTCAGACTGTACCAGCAACAGCAGGCTGGCTATTGAAACTTTGTTCTGCAAAGAAGATGCTTGGTCAAAACTAGGGAAGGAGGACAGTAGTACAAATGAGGCTTTGGCAAAAGTGGCCTTGATTTTTTTAACATACTGAAATCAAGGGTATCCTTTAAAAGTTTTTTCCCCTATGAATTTGTTTTTGTTAATATTAATTTGATTTCTTCCTTAATTTTTCTTTGTCAGTGTGTATATTAAAATATAATTAGATAATTGTGTAATGATCTAATTATAATATATGTCTAGCTTACCGACTCTCCTTTTGTGGATTCAGCATCTTTTGGATCAAAAGAGAGACATAACATTATGAACACTTGGTCATTTCATTTTAACAC
This sequence comes from Urosaurus nigricauda, assembly GCA_034509955.1. Lineage (NCBI taxonomy): Eukaryota > Metazoa > Chordata > Lepidosauria > Squamata > Phrynosomatidae > Urosaurus > Urosaurus nigricauda. Next base: position 63,601,334 of record JAOEGL010000006.1, on the reverse strand, counting down.
CTGGCTGTTCATATGAGGAAATATAACTAAGTTCTTAGATATCCCACTTAAATTTTGGAAAGCTGCTGGTCATATGTATAGAATCATCACAAAATGCTGTTGCCAAATAAGAGTACTGACCAAATGTTCAAATCCACCAACCAAACAAATATAATAATAATTAATAAATTGAACACTTGTGGGAAAGTTTCCTTCCTTCTTCTGCAGAAGGCAGTCGAAATTTGTTTGCTGAAACTAAGAAGAATGCCCTTAAGTGTGTGTGTGTCTCTGTGTGTATATGCATGCAAGCAAGCAATGGAATAACTTAACATACTGTTTCAACATAATTTTTCTTAGCAGGGACATTTGCAATTCAAGCAGAAGGTATGCTCACCTGAAATGATTTGTTTATATTTTTATCTATGCCCAGAGTAGGGACACTTCAGTTTATATTATTTTCATTTAAACAACACCCGAGCATTCCTCAAAAAAAAAAAAAAAAAAAAAAAAAAAAAAAAAAAAAAGGGGGGGGGCTTAAAACCACTTTTCTAAGAAATAATACTTATTTTAAACCTGTTGTGATGAAACTATTTTGGATATATAGAAAGAGGTACAGTGATTTAACTTTATATATTAAATAATCTGTCCACAGAGATCTCTTAAAGCTAGATAGACCCTTGGGATGTAATGGGAACTGAATCACAAATGGATTCCATAAATTCACCAACTATGAGCCATTTTTGAATATGAAACCTCAGTGATATGTAGAGAACCAATATTTCCCCATTTAAAATGACTATTATAGCATCTGTCGCTTCATGAATCTTGCTTCTTGGTTCTTTCAGTGACAAAATGTATTTCACTTCCATGATCAGCAGCAGAGATAAAGGCAGGACCAAATTCTGTCGGGCATACATGAATGTCGTTCGACAGGACCTATGACAGCTAATACATGCCTTAAAAAAAGAGTGAAAAAACATCCTCCTTTTGAGGTTCTGGGCCCTGTTTGATTCATATCAAACTTAGTGGGAGTCTGATCAAGCCTTTTCTGTTTACCTTTTTTATATATGACATTGCATACTTTTAGAAACTGTAGCTCTTGTGAAGTGATACTATCATCACTTTCTAAGGAGTGATTTTGCTTGACAAAGGTCTGGACCATAATTCTGTAGGTGTTCTGGGCATCTTATCAAGCATCCTTCAGAAAGCTGCTGATATTCTTCAGGAAGCTACTTTATCAGTGGTTTTCTCAGTAAAGAACGTCTATATCGGTAATAATGCCAGTTCACTAAGCAACATATACCCACATTGATGCATTGCTTATGCAAGAAAAATGAGTTGTGGACATCTTTCTATCTTTTGTATCAATCATAATCATATCTTATAGGTCATGTAATGGTTGGGAAGTGTAAGAGAATAATTTCAAATATGGCTTTGCTGCTTTTTAGTGTCTTAGTGAGTGTCTGATTGTTGTTTTTAATGAACATGTAGAGCAGCATTTTGTTGAGATAAACTGAGGGAGGAAATACATCCTCTCTTTTAGGCGTGTATAAGTTACTTTGAGTGTCCTTCCATTTAGGGCCTTACAGTTTCTCCATTAAGTGGCTTTTGGCTTGTACATGTGGTCCTCTTTAATACTGGCTATCATTAACTTTCTGCTTTCTATCAGAATCCTCACACAGCGAAACGGGATGATAAGAGTACTCCCAATATTCTTCATCAAGCCTTCTTTCCCATTTCTAGTTTGGAAAGGACCATGGAATTCCCCACCATGCTGCTTGGCTTGGTTTTTAACTGGAATATATTAAGAATGGTTTATCAGCTAGTAAATGTCAGGATTTGGGGTTTACATCACCATTCTGATAAACTGCTTGGTATATATTCTGCTAAAATTCTAGTGATTCCAGTTGGTTTCCTCCAGGCATTGCCAGCATTGATGCAGAATATACAAGTGGTGCATCAGCAAAGAAGCCATTCTGCTTCCTCATAAATTCAATTCATCATGTTTGAGGAAAGAAAGAGTAAAATTATCTCAGTACACCACAGGCAACAGGAGAGAGAAGAATAATGTCTTGGCTATTAATAATGTTGAAAGTAAGAATGTCTCAGACTGCAGGATTTGTTCCTCCAACTGTGCTTCAAGATTCTCTACTTTTGCCTCAACTCATTTTATTCGTGACTGTTCAGGAATTCTCCATGGCCATTCAGGATCTCTAAGATTTGAACAAAAAAGACCTTAGAGAGATACATGTGTACTTCAGTAGCAGGGCTGAATACAGAGTAAAAGCATAGACTTAGTTCAGGTATGTTAGTAGTGATAGTCAATGGTATGGAAGATTAAGACTGTGCTTTGTGCTCACATGATTCCTCCTCGTCACACATATATTTATTCCTTCAACTTGGACTAAATGGGGAGCATGGTGGGGTAGGCATTTATGGACTGCTAAAAAGACCACGTGTCATTAAGAAAGTGGATAAATGAAGATACAAGATTGCATAACATCTGTATATGTTCATATATATATGCAGATAGAAAGTAGGCAATAATTGCTGCATCTTAAATTAAACTCCAGTACTTTCCAATATACTTGGGAGGACTCTGACCTGTTTGCCTGCCCAGTCTGTGTGCTGTCCAAGTACTAAATCTTAATGGGAAAGTTCACAGGCCCTGTTGTCCGGTTTCATAACTTTATAACTTCATCTTTTACTTGGGATGAACTCATCACACAGAGAAGGGCTGCCCCCCTCCCCATCGCTATTCCCAAGCAGCCTGATTACTACTACTACTACTATTATTATTATTATTATTATTATTATTATTATTATATCACAGTCACAGAACTCCAGAATTGTGTGAAAAAGTGAAAATAAAAATAAATTAAAATTAATGCTGGGTAGGTCATAATGCTGGGAGGTGGGGTTAAGGTGGAATAAGGACGAGAGTTCAATGGTAGCAGTCACATGATTGTGAAGACGTGCAGTGATGTAGTGAACAGAAACAGGTATAATTCCATTTTCATTGACAAGCACAGTTGCAATGAGAACTGGGCTTGTGTGGTTAAGCCCTAAGTCACAGAAAACTGTCTTCTCCTGGGAGGCTGTGCCGTGCACACATGCCCTCCGTGTCTTTCCTCTGGTCCACAGGAGGAATATAATTCTCCTTTGCTGTGCCCCTGATATTTACTTGCTGGTGGTCTTCACATGCTACCTCCCTTGTTTTCAGCACTTGCATACATAATTGAGCTTTAATGGCTAATTTGAAAGATGCTTTTCTTGTGATCCCCCCTCCCCAATGTGTCACATGTTACTCCTATTTCTTGTCCAACCTGGTCAGCAGTTTTGGTTTTTGGTTGGATCCAATTTGGAAAGTGACCGTCCCTATTCTGGAGGATCCATAAGGGCTGTTGGAGGGAAGGCTTCCAAGGACACCCATTGTTCTGGGGCTGCTAGCCTTGTCTACATTCCCAGATGGTAGGGGAACTACTCTGTGCCCTACGCGCATGTGGATCCCACTTTCTGTCATCTCATGGTATCTCCAGCAGTGTGACTGGAGACTGATGGTTTACACTGGATGGCAGATTAGTCATTAATTCCTCTGCTGTATGCCAACCCAGGCATCTATAGGTGTATAGTGTAGCTTACAGTTGTAAACCGCTTAGACACTGTTAGTTCAGTATTAAGCAGTATATAAATGAAGCTGTTTGTAACCCAATGTTTGTGGCCTCTTATAATTCAGCAGTGTGTCCGTATATTTTCTGTCACATCCCAACACTGCCTACCATTCACTGCTACAGCCAAAAAGAAATACTCCTGCTACTTCATCTATTGTCCCAATTCCCCCCCCCCCCCCTTTCCTGGTCTCCATTTAATCTGTTTTTGATTGTGTGCTCTCTGAAGTAAGACCAGTCTTCTCGTTCTTTGTCAAGTGCCGTTGTATGTGGAGAGTGCTCGATATATTCACATGAAAATGAAAATAAAGATAGAAAAAATTCATTTTAACATAACTTTTCTTTCAAGCATGATATTCATTAACACCATTAAACAGAAAAAAATCTTTCTATTAACTTCTCATCAGCTTCTCATTGAAAGCTCTCACGCTATTCAGTTAATACAGATGGTACAGGGGATAAAATTCTGTCCATGTTTTACATTAATCTGCTTTATGTGTGTCCATGCCTTTCTGGCTATAGATACATAAAACTTTTCCTCTTATGTAAGATATACATTATGTCATGATTCCATTGCTGTAGATCAACAAGTAGTGTTTATCGATCCGTTCCAACAGTAGTTCTAATGCTGTGGAAGATTTTGATTGATAATTCTCATCCAAAATGTGCCTTCCCCCAGTCTCTCCAGAGTGTTCTTTGTCTCCAGCAGCAGACTGTATAGAGGCCCTTATTTATGATGGAAACGTTTATACCCAAAAAGGGGGGAGTTAGATTCTGAGGAACCCTTTTAAGCACCCATCTGTTTTTTGCTTCCATGAAATTTTGGGAGGGTCCAATGTGCGAACATTTGTGGAAAAGAAAATTATCTGTCAGTAATTAAAGTGATGTTGACATATTCCTGTAGATCTGTGATGGAGGCATCTCACATTTAGGTACTGAATCAGAAACTAAGGACTGTTTCACATATGGCATAACATCATGCCTAGGTCTGAATATCAAATATAAACTTGACAGGGAGCAGCTATTAATCATGCCTCTCTAGAGAACATCTTTAGATGTAGATTCATAGAAAGTGTACAGATCTTGGACTAAAACCATTCTTCGATGTTTTTAGTTAATACATATTATACCCTTCCCAGGCAAAAAAGAAGAAGAAGAAAGGAATGTAAAGGAGAACAATGTTAATAAAATGTGTTGGTTCTATTTGGGACCAACTGAGATGAAGGAGAAGTTACTCGTAGCCAATAGAGTGCCCACTGATTTCAATGGGAGCTAAATGCAATTAGCTTAGGTTGGTTCCAACTCATTGAACACAAACGTTGAGCTATACTTTTCTTCAAACTAACTCAAAAGACAAAAAATAATTATTTCAGTCTTAAAGAAAATCAAAATCAAATTGTTTATTTAAAAGTGAGTCAAATCCTTTACTTTCCCTGTGCACTGTAGCTTCTCCCCACTTTTGTAAGGAGTTTTTTTTCAGGGTGAGTGGTATGAAGTATTTTTCTTTCTTTTTGAATAGCGGTATTGCCAACCATATAAGTTCAAAACATGCTCAGTTTGGCTTTCTGTGTTCTAGTAAAGGGAAAATGGTTTATCCCACTCACCCCTTAGTAAAGTGGCAGCTATAGTAGAGTCCAAAATGATTGAGATCAAATAAATCATAGGTAAAAGGGGAACACAAAACATACTTCAAGAAGCATATAAATCACGAGTGGGAATCATGTGGCTCTTCAGATGTTAGTAGTTCAGGCTAGCAAAGCTAATAGTAAGAAAGAGTTGCAGTTCAACAAAATCTGGAGGGTGGCTTGATTTACACCTCAGTTTAAACCTATTTCAGTGATCTGGTTGCAGGCAAATCAGTACAGATACTCTCACAGTCTGCACAGCACCTGTTTTTAAATAAATCTACAGCATTGTTTATCATGTAACAATGTAATTTTTGAGAACTTTTGCACTAATGTACATTGAAAGTAGGAGACTTTCAGAGCTGTCCATCTCAGCTCTGGAACTCACGCTATTGCAAATGCTTGGACAAAATCCAAACCATCACTGAAAAATGTAGTTGTAGCAGATGGGATAGGAACTGTGTGGTATACAACTGTATTGATTGTTATTTGTACTCCTATATCAGTATTCTTGCTTCTATTTCACACAGTATTAAAACTGCTGCTGCTTTTACCACCAGTACTCCCATCACCCTATACTGCTACTGCAGTACTACTACTACTTTTAGAGTCAGCCCTCCATATTGGTGGACTAGTCATCCATGGATTGAAGTATCTGAGGATGGCCCTGCCCCATTATTGTCAATGGCGGTGCATGCACACAGCTGCACCAACTCAGCTGCATGCATGTCAGCATCCATTGACAATAATGGGCCTTGAGCTACTGCACTTTTTAGTATCTATAGGGATGGGAGTGGTCCTGAACTGAACCCCTGATGATATGGAGGGCTGACTGTACTACTACTACCGTCACAATCTAAAGTATCTATTTCTACTCTTCTGTTTACCTAGTACGTCTAGTTTAAAGTACTGTGTAACTATTTCTCACTTTCCCTTCATATCTGCTAATAGCTGATGTGATTCCACTCTAAGAGAAAGGTGAAGATATGTCAGAAGAAGTTAGAGACTAACAGTGTGACAGTGTTTACTGAGTGGTAAGCCCTGTTGAGATCAATTGAACTAACTCTCAGGCAGGTTTGTTCACGAATGAGATATAAAGTGCTGATTATGTTAGGAGGGTAGGATGTTGTTTTGTTGAGAACTCTGCTAGCCCTTGGCATCTAGATGTGCAGTATAAGAGAAAGGAGTTATTGAAAGGTATAATTGCCCAGTTGAGCTCACAACTGAAATAGATCATGTGGGAGATATGTGGGGGTTACATGTATATATTTTTAGAAGCAAATTATAAACATTTTCCACAACCCATTTTACAGATGGGCGAGTTCTGTATGTAATGTAAATGATCGAAGCAATGCCTAGCAGCCAGTTAGTGGCTGAGCCAATGGTAGACCAAAGTGTTTTGACTTCTCTCTGTCTGATAAAAGTGCTTGATGGAACTTTTTTTTTCTTTTGAATGAAAGGCTATTGTTGTGTACAGTGCTCAGTTGTGAATGGGATGCTCAAATATCTGTGTGTCTGATGTTTGCTTTTATGAAAGTTGATAGAAACCTATATTAAAACAACAAAAAGCTAGCACAATGCCATTAAGTGGAAACTGGCACATTTGAAGACAATGAAAATGTTGCTACTTGCTTTAGTGGCAGGAAGATCAGAACCATCCTTCCCAATTGGTCTTCTTTATCCTGCAGAAATGAGATGCTGAGACTTGGGTCAGATCCTGTTTTCTTGATTTGAATGGGAAAATGGCCAGTTCTTTATGTGAATGTAAGATCAGCCCTCTTTTAAAGTCAAAATATGAAATTATCAAAGAAAATGGCATATAATGGCAGCATTGATTTACTGTTTGAAAAACAACAACAAAGGAATTGTTTGCTTTATGTCTCCTAAGGAGAGCGGTGCTAGTTGCTCTTGAACAACAAAGTTGAACCATGTCTGCAATTTGTTAGTTTTTGCAAATAGGAACAGAATTGTGGAGGAAAATAATAATGGGAACTGCATATTTTAGTTTTGATTAGAACACCAATTTGTTTCCCCCATTAAAATATGAACATCTTTATAAAATAAGAACTGAAAACAGGAACCATACTTGGAAAATTTGAACCTTTCTTTTGTACTACTAGTGCTTATCTAATAAAATATTCCCTTATTGTAAAATGTAAATATTGAGCAGGTGGTTACCTCCAAAATGATCAATATTTTTCATGTCTCAGTAGTCTACAGTAATGTGCTGTGTATAATGCTATAAAGCATGATAAGCAGCACCTTCCTCATATGTTGCATTCCAGTTCTCATTGTCTCCATCCAGTATGGCCAGCGGTGGGGATGTTGATAGGTCTTCAACATCAAGAGAGCAGCAGATTGACCCCTCTCAGCCAAAAGAATGTCAAGAAATAATTATATGACAGATAGAGCATAGGGGTTCCAGAGCATGCCTATTATTTAAAATAGTAACTTTTCCTATAAAAATAGCAATTTCATACATTGCCAGTGTAAAAAAAGTGCTTCCAGATGGCAGCTTCTCCATATGGATAAGGGGCTCATCATGCAGGTCAAACCAGGAGTATATGTAGTAGTAACAAAATGTCTTTCTTCAGAGGATAATTGTTGAAATAGTTGTGCTGCATTCAGAGATTTCTCCCCCTAATGGAATGAGTTTTCCTTTATTTTGGATCTAACATAGGACTTTCGATACAATTTCCATACCTAAAGAAGAAAAGCAATAGCAAGTACATTTCTATATTGCTTACCAATGTACCAAGGTTTTTAAAAGTGTAAGCTAGTTGCCCCCGACAAACTGGGTAATCATTTTAGTGACCTATGGAAGGATGCCAGGCTGAGTTGACCCAGAGCCCCTGGCTGGGATTGAACTCAAAACCTTGTGGTTTGTGAGTGAGTGGCTGCAGTAGAGGCATTTAACCACTGTCACCAGGGCAGAGGAAGGATTCTTTCTCACGTTAATTATTCTCCCAAAGGAGAGGATAACTGGAAACATTGTAGGTTTTGTAGTTTCTTAAAAACAGCAAGCAACAACTGCACCTTTTTGAGTTTTGTTTTGTTTTCCTTTGTGTGCATAACTGAAGGCACAAGATCATTTCAGGTCTAGGAATCTATGCAGGGTCAGCCCTAGTTAGTACTTGGATGGGAGACTTCCAAGGAATACCAGGCGTTACAGGCTATATTTCAGAAGTAAGATCTGGCAAAACCACCCCTGAGTATTTGTTGTGAAATTTCTTATGAAATTCATGGGCTCATCGTAACAGACAACTTGGATATGAATCAGCTTTTTGACCTAGAAAAGCATCTTCAGATCATACTCCAGTGAGAGTGTGGAGACTTTTTAATGTGGCTATGCCACTTCATATAGTATACTTAAGACAGGGGACATAGATTTACTGTTTCTTCTGGGTGATAGCTGCACCACTGTGATACAGATGAAGTTGTTCAAAAGCACAACAAAGAAGGCAAAGATGGATGTATATACAATTACAACAAGCATAGATGCAAGCAGGTTAAAGGAAGAATGAAAAGCTATGTCTATGTGCTAAAGCTGCCTAGAATACACACACACATTCATACTGATGAAGGAACAGGCTGATGAAAATGGAAAGGGAAGGTTTGTCACTCTAAGAATAGCCCTATGCTGCAGTTCCCTCCATTTTTATACCTTGAATGTCGAACTATTACTCCAGAGACCAGGGTTCAATTTCAAGCTTGGCCATAAAACCCACTGGGTCACCTTAGGCAAGCCACGTGCTCTCAGCTTCAGGGGAAGGCAATGGCAAATCTTCTATGAACAAATCTTGCCAAGAACACCCCATGATAGGCTCATCTTAGGGTCGCTGTAAATAAGAAGTGACTTGAAGGCACACAAAAACAAAACAAAACAAAAAAAACCCACAACTTAATGAAGACTTCTGAATAACTCAAAAGCTGGATACTTCTATTGAATTTTAGTTGGTTCTAATAAAAGTGTTTGCCCACCTGTGAATTGTGATTTTATAATGATACCTAATTTTAAACAATCAGGGAACATACTGTGATTGAGGTATTGATACTGATAAAACATAGTGACAGATCTCATTTTGTTTGCAGTGGATGAATTTATCCTGACAGAGAACAAAGGTACAAGCTACCATCCTAATACTATTAGATCTGTCACTAATGGCCAATATAAAAGAACACAGTATATTGCTACATCTTTGAATTTTTGATGTTTAAGAATGGTGTGTATTGAAATGGCATTGAAGTTGGAGGTTATACCAGTAGTTTACTATGGATAATAACCACATTAAGCTCAGTCATTGGAGAGGCTACGCCCTTGTAGTTCATTATACTGGAATGTATTATCATATCGTAAGTGACGTATTAGTTGATACCCAGCTGTACATGCCTTCGTTCTGAAAAGCTATGCTTTTAAACTTTTGAGAATAACTTTAGAGTTTGGAAGCATGTTAAGGGGAGACATGGAAGAAATAAATCAGTATGTCGGATACCAGGAGATGACTGGTGGAACAGCAGATAATTGTGGGTGAGTTATTGTATTTTACCTACGGATGAAATCCAGCAATTGATATTTTGGAATTATGAAACACATTTATGCCCATAGAATTACCTCAGATTAGAGAGGTAATATTGTTAGGCAGGGTACCTGCTACTCAAGTATTTTTGTAAAAAAGAAGGGGGAAAGAGGTGTTTTCTTTTAAAAAAACCTCTTCTTTACTTAAGCACCATGAATGTTAGACAATTGAAATTTGGATGTGTCTTATACAAGCCAAGAATTAATTTTCAAAATTAGCATACCCTAATCATATAATACCTAAAATGATAAAAGAATATCGTTTATTTATGTATATATTTATTTAAGACTGACAAACAGAGATGTAATGGGATAGTGTTTACAGTGCTACTCAAACATCAGCCAAGATGTGCTTTTGTCAGAAATTGTTTCTAGCATTGACCAGAAAAAGAGAAAGCATGTCAATTATGATGAAGATAAATGGAAATCCTTAATGTGGTATTGGAGGGCAGGCTGTGACCTAGCCCGTGTGTGTATATGTGTGTTATGTGTGTATGTGTGTGTGAGAGAGCACACATTCTTGTGCATATTGGTAGGAATGCTAGTATCTTTTAAAATGGATGCCAAAAGAAACAGAAAGGCAGTGGTGCTAACAAGAAATTGAGTGGGAGAAGCAAGGATAACACAGTTCGTCTGTAGTAAGAGGAATTAGTTTGGCAGTAGAGTTAGAAATTCCCTTGTGGTTACAAACTAGTGGTTTTTGGAAGGCCCTAAAGATTTTCTGCATGAAATAATCAAAGTGGGTAGTGATGACAGAAAGTATTAATTCCTCAGAGAAAAGATCATAATAATACTGAAACAAGTCACAGCAACCAACACCATAAAGCAGTAAAGTGTTGTGGAAGAAACATTAAAAGTTCTATTTCCAAGATTTGTGAAGATCTCTTTTAAAGAAATGTAGAAAAACTTATATGAAGAGTATGTTTTTTTTTAAAGAAAAATCTTTGGATTGTATCTGAGGCAGTATGATGATAGTGGTATCTCATCAAAATGAGACAAGAGCCAAGGCCTACCAAGTGCAATAAGGTTGGTATTAGTCCATGGAAGGTCCTGGAAACAAACGCAAGGCCCAACTGTGCTGCAATAAAATAATTTGTGTTGCATTCCTTGCATATTATTCTATCATTTGTACTAAAATATGCAATGCTATGAACTTAATTTGCATGAGCATCCCAGAAATGTGGTGCATTGTTTCATAGTTCTATCACGTGCCCTTGCCATTTTTCTAACATATCGTGCTGCTCTCTGCCATGGAGTGTGACATATTCAGTGATTCGGTTGGTCCCCAGAGATACTGAATGTGGTCCACAGACTTGACTCGGCATTTGGGCAGAGAAGAAAAGCATCAGGCAGACAAGCAGCAAAGATATCAAATTGTTACAGAATATCAAATGGAATTTGGCTATGGGAGTGAGCAGACAAGTTGGGAACAGGCTGAAGGAAAAGAATAGAAGAAAGGTAGAGTTTCAAGTTTGATAAAAATCAGACCTTGGACAGCTCCGAGCACCGGCAGAAAACTTGATCTGCAGCTTGAGTTGGAGAATAGTTGATATCTCATATTAAACTCTAATGACTGTTCTAAGCAGATGGGTCTTAAAAGATCTGTACTCTGGCCTGAAGTCTTTAATTATTATTGTTAATGTAGGTTTTTTGTTTATGTGCTGCCCTATCAGGCAAGGATTTACAGAGATGCATGGAAGCTGGGCAACTGTTAGGTCAGTTACTCAGAGGGCTCAAGCTGCTCAGGAAGGCTCAATCTCTGCAGTTTATCTTGTATAAAGAGGTTTATGACCTTCTTCACCTGGAGCTTCTTTGTCTGGTGCAATGTCTGAAGTCCCTAAAGTTCATTCCTTATCGTCAGCATCACAGTTGTTACTCAGTGACTTGACATCGAGGAAATATGCATGTGCATAATTGAACATACTATGACAATTGTCAGAACTACTCCACATTTTCCAGCCAGAATCCATTTCTAGATATTGGGACAACAAAATTAGGAATGGATTTCTCTGGACAGTTACAGACAAGTATTAATTCATAGTTACTGGGCTATGATGAAATAAATCCCTCAACAGAACCATAAAGGGGATGTTTGGAAAAAGAAAAATGTTGGAGCCACCAGATTCTGGCGTTAGATGCTACAGAAGGAGAATGTGGTTGATTGATGGAGATTGGCTGAGGAGAATTTTTTTTTTTAAAAAAAAACCCAAACATCAGCAGTTTTGTTCATATCGTCTTCAGAGAAACACCAGGACAAAAGTCATCAGGTGCCACGAGAAGTGAATGAAGAGACAACTTCCTCCAGAGTTTTGCTGAGGAAAGAAAGAACTGTGAACAATAACTTAGGAGAGTCAGTTAAATGGTGGGAATGTATTTTCTTATTTATGTGTTTAATCATGAAATTGGCTTCTTTCACTTCTCACTTTTTAATGGTTCACTTCTGGTGATGCTCAATTAAAATAGAGATTAATGAGTACCTCATGGAACTCACTCCTAGTTTAGAGGCTTAGAAGATACTGCAGCTTACAATTATCATGTATAAAATGAGGTTGCTTTTTTTAAAGACAAGGTTTATGATGTTCTCGTCTGATGAAAACCAATTTCCAGTTTTGATACTGTTCCCAACCTTCCAAGCCGAACTCAAGACATATCTGTGGATTCATGCAATTTATGTGATAACTGAGCTGGATGATTTTTTTTGTGCAGTCCAGGTTGAATATTTTACCTGTTTGCAGTGTAAACTGTGTGGTTTTAATTAATCTGTGTACCCAACCCTCAAGTTCCTCTGGCTCCCTTCCATTATTCCAGATACCATGTGATTTCCATTCTGTTACATTACAACCTAGTCACTATTCTGAATTAATGTGTCCTTAGCTTTTCTCGCATTGCTATTACCAATACTCTTTAATTCCAGCATCTCATTCTGTAGATACCAGTCTGCCCCCTACCTCTGCCATTAGCTCCAGTTAATTCCAATTTCCTTGTGCATCTTCGTCTCAGGATGAGCACATAACAGCAAAGGAGGACAAGGACCCATAAAATATAGGACATTCAAAAAAAAAAATGTACGATACTCCAAAATAAAAGCTAACAATATTCACAGAAATGTAAATTCATGCTTCTTAATAATGCTCAAAATAGAGGACATTTGGGAATTCCTCCTGGACAGAAAGTTGAAATGGAGGCCAGGTCCTGGAAAAGAAGGATATCTAGTCACCCTGCCTCCTCTTCCTTCTCTCCGCCCCCCCCCCCCATCACATCTCTCTTATCAAGGCATATGCATTCACTAGTGCAATTTATAAGATTGGCAAAAATCACGTCAAAGGGTAATGGATTCCCTTAGTGGAGACATACCTCTTTGCATATTGCTGTAATACGATTTTGTCATTGCGCTGATATGCTCTAGGAAACTTTGGTTACCGTGGCTTGGTTGTCCTCTGAACTTGGTAAGTGCTTTGGAAGGAAATCACATACTGGCATTAATGATGGGATTTCCCTCCAAAGCAAACACTACTCAAGAAGAAGGTTATTTCCTCTGGCCACAGTAGTAGAAGAGAGAATTAGAGTAATTATTGCCTCCCTGTGTCTGCATCCATCCTTATCCCCACCAACCAATGTAGTTTGTACTTTAGAAACTTTGCTCTTAGACACAAAGAATCATGTTAAAAGCTTGGTTAAAAGACTAAAAGGCTAAAAGAATTAACACTATGTAAAAAGCCATGGCTTGACTTGGTATGGAAAAGAAACCAGTGTTGGTACTAGTCAGGCCTCCAAGGGCAGGGCATTCCACAAGTGTTGTTTGTGGGTTTTTCAGGCTATGTAGCCATATGCTAGAAGAGTTTCTTAATGACATTTTGCTAGCATCTGTGGCTGGCATCTTCAGAGATCTTCATTCTCTGAAGATGGCAGCCAATGCTGGTGAAATGTCAGGAAGAAAGCCACATAGCCCGCAAATCCCACAAAAAACTATGGATGCCAGCCATAAAAGCCTTTGACTTTACATTCCACAAGTGGATTGTCACAGTTGAGGAGGCCTTCTCCTATGTCCTCCCCACCATAATGCTCCCCTTCTAGTGGGACCCAGAGAAGGGCCTCCCTGGCATATCTCAATCCTCAGGAAGAAAAACACAGGGAAAGGTACTCTTTCAAAGATTGAGGTCCCAAGCTGTTAAGGGCTTTGTATGCCATCCCCAGCACTTTGAATTCAGATGACAAGCAAATTGGCAGCCAGTGAAATACCTTAAAGAATGGTGTTTTGTGTTCCCTGGTCAGAGATCATGCTGCTGCATGTTGTGATAGTTTGCAGTTTTTGGTTCATCTTCAGTTAAAATCCCACATAGGCTTGAAACACACAAGTGTAGTGTGTAGGTGATGAATGCCCATAGAAGCTGCTCCACAGTGACCCAAAGCCTGCCAAAAAAAGAAGCAGTGACAGCGATGTCACTTGGGGGGCTTCACTTGGTATGGAAAAGAAACCAATGTTGATGCTAGTCAGGCCTCCAAGGGCAGAGCATTCCGCACTAGGTGTGGTCCACACTAGGTGACACCCTAAAAGGGGGGGGGGGACACTTTTGGCAGAAAGGAGCAAAAAAAGGGGGGGGACACTACCTTTTGGCAGAAAGGAGCACGGCATTCACCTGCTTCCCTTTAAAATGCTTTAAGAAATGGTGGGAGTAGGAATGCAGCTCAGTGGGAGGAGAAAGAGGCCCCAGATTTTTTTTAAATTAAAATGTCAAAATTTTTAAAATTAAAAAAAAAAAAGATTTTTAAAGTTTTTTTAAAAATTTTTTGTTTAAAAACATCACATTTTAACAAAATCTTCACTGGGTATGTGTACACATATCCAGGTTGTGCGTATGATATTGTAATTTGAAAGTGTACTTTTAATTTCGCTAGTTGGGATGTCACAACTATTAGCATCACATTCAGTGGAATATGAAAATTATGACTGATGAGAAATTTTAGTGTAAAAAAGCATTTCTACAGATTCTGTGTGGTGCAAAATATGAGGAGGTCAATGGGGGGGTGGTGGTACCGTGAGATACCACATCAAGTGACGCCAACCCTAGCGATGCCACTGAGTGGTGAAAAGCTACTCCTTGCTGGTAGCCCATTTAGGGCCACAGTAGTGGCCGGCTTTGGGTCTGTGGTGTTTCTGTCCACGGCTGATCTGGGGCCAACTGGGACTGGAGCAGCCAGAGGCTTGAGCTCACAGAGCACATTACAATAGTCTCAGTTTACCAGTGCACAAACAACTGTGGCTAAGTTATCCCTATCAGAGGTTGTCCACTGTGCTGAAAAAAAATCTCTGCATTTAGAAAGACAATTAATGTGTATATCAGAATATCATGTTTGTGCTATCAAAGACCTATACGTACTTCCAGAGCATTTCCAAGGGAAATGGTGCAAGGCAGAAGAATCTTTTCCACTGCCAATATGACTTCAATGAAAATCTCGGGAACTGTTGACCAGCCAACACCAAGCTGCTGGGCTGCCAAGCAATGGAAACGTCAATTTGTGAACAACCTGAAAGTAATTATTATTTCCCCCTTGGGAATGGTCCTCCGCATGATGATATCTTTCTTCTGCAAGTCTGGATGAAGCATGCCCACTATTTTGAAAAATGTGCAGTGGGCCAATTGGAAATTGTGTTCAATCAGACCACACCAACACGACAAAGTGATTCCACACTCCTTGCTGCTTGGGAACAGCCACCAATGACAAGCCTATGTGGGACCACAAATACTAATCATAGCCATGCTTAGATCAGCAGAATCCACTGCAGACTCCAAAGCAATAATCCCCTGTCCACAGTAGTGACCAAGCAGGGCAATGGCAGTTGGGAAACATGAGTGGGCTAAATTGAAACTGCAGCAATGGCAGTTTGGAAACATGAGGGGGCTAAATTAAAATTACTGCTCACTTCAACAAGCAATCTTATGGGAATACAGATATGTGGGACAAGATAGGTGATTGGTTCTTTGAACTTAAAGCAGACATATGTATATTGGCATGCATGATGGGAAGAAATAAAAGTATTGCATACACAGCTTGAGGCCAAAATTAATGTGAAGGATCTGAAAGTTACTGGACTATAATGGATCAGAGATGTGGACCACTCTTTTGCACTGGAAATATGTGGATGGCTATGCTGATCTCACCTCGATGTGTGCTGCATTTAGAGGGCCACTGTGGACCAGGAAAATGTGATGTGAAGCTGCAGTTTTTCTAGGAGTATAGACAAGCCCTAGAAAAGGTTGCAACTGGCGCACCAGTTGGAACTGGCACCAAGCACTGTGAGCCATGGAATCTACTTGCGCCTCCAGTAACAAAGATAGGAGGACTCCCAAGCAATTCACGAGACTATTAAGTAGCTTCTACATTCTGCTACATATACATTATATTATCCTTCTTTTCAGCAACCGAGAAACTGTAAAGAGAGAGAAGGACAACCTGGATTAAACTATTGGTGTGGTTTGTGGATATCATAATGAACCATAGTTCAAACAAGACAGAAATCTTAACTGAACAACAAACAGTGAGTTCAGATTGTGGCTTCTGAAACCAAATTCTTTTTAGAGGTGTGTTTATGCATCACAAGGTAAATTTCAAGAAAGCACACTGTGGCTTCTAGTGATGTGGAGTCACTATGTACAGAAGATGAAGATTTACAAACCTTTCAGTTATAGGCAAAGTTTAAATATTATTGCAGTAAAAGAAAGAAAGAAATGGATAGCTTTGATAACTATAAAGCTGGGGAAGGCAGAGATCTGATTGGGAAAGGGACGTGGGGGGATGGATCCTCCTCTGCCCTTTTCCGGTATGTTTCCTGGTCAGATCGCTACCTGGGGAAAGCTATCCGACTGGGAAAGGGACAGTGAGCCAGTTAAAGAGGCAGGAGGGCAGGGGAAGAAGAGGAGCGTTCTCACGTGCTTCTCTTCCCCTGCCCACCCATCCCTTTAATTGGCTTCCATGTGGTGGGGAGTTATTTGCAGTTTTTTCACATTCATGGGGGTCTTGTTCCTCTAACTCAGTGAATGTGGAGGGCTGACTGTAGTAGGTTCATTTAATGCATACAAACAATCTGTGAGACAACAAATTAACTGTCTAATTATAAACCAGGTGCCATCATAACAGGTTAACGCTTATGTATAGCAAATCCAGGATAATTTTTAGAATAAGTAAATAAATAAGTTCAATGGACAAAAGATCTGTTTTGTTTTTGTTGTGTTTTTTTTTTAAAGAGAGGGCAAATACAAAGATGCAGCTATATAACAGCTAGACATACTTTTAAATAGTTTGATACAGTTGCTGAGTTAGGTCCATTTTACACTATAATCTATGCCTGTCTGCTGAGAAATCTACCCAGATAAGTATGCATAGTATGAGTAGGGAGCCTGGGTCATGCAGAAGACGGTGCTCTACACCTCTTTCAATCCCTAACAATGGGCCATCCTGGCTGGAACTAGTTGGAGTTGTTGTTTGATATTTCGAAAGCCACAGGTTCCCCATTCCTGTGGTATGATAAGAATGTGATCTTAGTTCTATTCACCCCAGTTGGCTTCATGTGTCCCACACTCTGCACCTGATTTTCTTTTTCTTTCAGCAGGAGTAGTGGGTTCTAACATGTTATTCGGTATGCTTGTTACCTTGAGCTGTCAAAACTGTGTACAATGTGCATATGTTGCAGCAATTTGGACGATGTATTAAATGTTTCACATGCTTATAATTCCTCTTATCCAGGGCTGGGAAACCACAATGCCATTGAAAAATAAGAATATGTAATCAAACAATTAAAATTACAGGTGCTCATAAGCTGCAAATCTGGTGGTATCTGGACTGTACCACTTCAGAATGGAGGAAGATACGCACCATGTTCCCAGTACAAATATATTCTCTGCACATAGAAAACTAGAAGCTAGGGAAAGATGTTCTAGCCTAGTTTATACCCTAACATGCTAGTTTTCTTTGTTCACTTGCCATTTTCTGGGGAAATGGTTTATTACTTCCACATTTATTATTTGTTAGAATGATGTGCTTGATCTCATTTCTTGGTTGAAGGGTTTTGGAGCCTCCTTCCCATCTATCTGTTCAAGATGGAGGGAATGTATTAGCAGAAAGGCTGTCTAAAATATGAAGATCTTTCTTCTTCTCTCCGCCCATGAAGGGCTTGAAAAGTCAGACCTAACTAGGATGTCATGGCCAAGAGACTGAAGGCAATAAGGTTAGGGCTCAGGTTCAAATCTTCCCTCCCTCCCTCCCTCCCTCTCTCTCTCTCTTTCTTTCTTTCTTTCTTTCTTTCTCCCTTTCTACCCAAGGCAACTAACAAATATAAAAGAAATACATTGAAAATATTACAGGAAATCAGGTGAAAACATAGGTTTCAGAAGCAAATCAGTAAAAAGAAATAAACATAACCAGTTACAAATCCTTTCTGCAACAAGTCAGGTTAAATGACAATGGCTTTCCCTGCTTGCAGAAAGGCAACAGAGGAGGCAGCCTGGATTCGCTTGGAACTGATTATCACACCAAGGTCAATTCCAGAACCATCCCACAATTATCCCATTGCCATCCCACAATTATCCCATTGCCAATAATGGGATATTCATTGTCAATAATGGGATAATTGTGGGATGGTTCTGGAATTGACCCTAATCTGATAATCTCATTGGAAGCAATCACTGAGAAGTCCTCTGTTGTATTTCCATTATGTTTGCCTCTAACAATAGTAGTACTGAGAGCAGGTACTGCCCTAAAGATCTCAATCTAGGCAGGAGAGAACATGATGTTTTGAAAAGCCTGGTCTTAACCCAAAGGGGACCTTGTAGGTTATGACTACAACTTTGAATCATACCTGGAAATGGTCAGTGAAATTGTGGTTACAAGGGAGTTACTTATTCTCTGTGATTGGTCCTAATTGGCAAATCTGGTTAAACCACTGTGAACCAGTGGAAGTTTTGGAACGCTCTACAAAGAACGACGGGAAACTAAGGCATGTGCTACTATGGTCACATCTTACAAGTCCAGGAGCAGGTGAAATTGACCCACTAGCCTTAGCTGTGCAAATGTACTACTGAAATCTGGGCGTGCAGTTTTGGGACTGACTCTGGGAGTACATCTAAATGCTAATAGGCGAAAACAAAAAAGACATTATTGAATGCCTGGTTTTACACACCTCAGATTTGGGGGGGGGGGGGAATGCCTGCCAAATGCACAGTAATTAATCCATCATAAATACTAGCAATTTCATCTGAAAATGATGTGAATATGCATCACTGATCTAATTCATTACATTTCAACTGTGTTGACAGCAACTTGGTTTATTTTCTGGAAAGCTCAAGGAAGGTATCAATGGATTATTATTATTTTTTTAAAAAAAGAAACAATAACAACAACATCAACAACAACGGAGTAATGTTAGTGGTTCCTATCTGCAATAATCTAATGCTGACAGAGAGTAGTATTTTATTTAGTAATTAACAGTGTAAAGGGGAGAGAAGCTGTCATGTTGGTTCTTAAGCTGGGGAATGTGATGAAAGATGATATCTCCGATCTCATCCTTTCCACTTGTTTAGGATTGTCAGGATGAGAAATGTCAGCATTATGAAAGCTCAGCTCTGCTCTTGATATGATAAAACCCTTCAAAAGCCAGTCTCTCTCTCTCTCCCTCCTCCCCTCCTTTCTCTCTCCCTGCACTCGCTTCTTTTTTTTATTTATCCTGTTTTGTTAGATGGCAGAAATATAATTCTTTTCTTTCTTCCTATTATAAGCCACCATTTTTGTTTTATTATATGTTTCACAACCCCTAATGTCCCACTGAAAATTACCTTGTTAAATGACAGTGTTTCAAAGCCATGAATCCTCCCCCCCCCCATTCCATTTCCTCTGAGGTTTGAAACAGTCAACAGACTGTAAAGAATAAATAATAAAAAAGTATTGATTATTTTGATGACTGTGAGATTCAATTAAGTATTAATTTTGCCCTCCAGTGGACCTATCAAGGTATTCAAAAGGGAGGATTCGGCTTGAACTAAATGCACACTGAGTGCTTCAGCCTTAAATAGGGAGAAAATGTGTTTACCTACAGTATTTGAAGAAGAGTGCATTGATGCACAGAGTCCAATATTTAAGTGCTGTGCAAATTAAACCCTGGTGACAGTGACATTGTTTTCGGCGATATGAGTATTGACTAAAGAAGTGCATTTGATGACAGTTTAAACTATTTGTATTGATTAACATTTTCATAGATTATCATGTGTCATATCAAATTCACTTTTCAGACATGAATACATTAAAAAAACCCATAGGCAACCATCGACCAATGTGTGAATGGGCAGAGGGAACATGCTAACCAACCTACTTGCACGCTGGTCACCTGTTCTCTGCATAAGAACCATTTAGGCATGAACTTAGCAATAAATAGTTGTGGGATCGCACAGGTTCACTTGTTTCTTCTTTTTGTTCTCTTCCTGCCCACCCACCCCCCAATTTTTGTTTGTTTATTGACAAGGCAAACAACTTCCTTTGGAGGTCCTAACTGACCCCTTTTATCCCAACTCCCAAACCTCTGAAAAAGAAGATAAAATAGATTTAGCTAATCAGGAAAATATTTTAGACAGCCTACTTATATATTCCATACATGCCTGTCCATTATGGAAATATAGTGTCCAAAGCACAAGAATGATTGCAAATATTTTGTAAGTATTCTTCACAAATTTTGTCTTTTAAAAATGTGTATGTGATTGTTTCATTTGTCTTTATACATTTTACCTTGAGTGGGAGATTATGGGCTTTTGAAGCCTAATCACCCAAAGGCAGAAGGGTAATGCTTTTTCTTGCCTTGATTGTATCTGATTAAATGAAATATTTCTGTTTTATTTTAAAATTGCGATGTAGTGTTGTTGAAAGATTTCTGTACTGTGATCATTGCTGTTTAGCTTCTGTTTTGATTAATGCTGTACCAGCAAAAAATGCTGTTCTTTTGGAGAGAGAACTCTAGGACGTTCACAAGCTTTTTTAAAAAATGCACTGCTGGACCAGCCACCCCCCTCCTTTCCACATTAAAGTAGAGAGAGAGGTATAAAAAATATGTACACACAAAGAAGCACATCCCACAATTAAAGCTGTGTTGGTTATGTAGCTTTTACTGAAGTTTTCTCTCCAAAGCATCCGGAATGTCTCACATGCTAGTTGAGCTTTAATAGGGTGGGGAGTAATGGAAAACTCATCGGATCTGTAATAGCTCTTCACTTGACTGCAGCCAGCAATAACAGCAGGAGCAGCCAGAGATAAGAGAAAGAGAGAGTGTGTGTATGTCTATGTGTATGTGTGTAAGAGAGAGAAAAGGAGAGAGAGAGAAGAGTGGGAGACAGAATACGCACACCAAAGCTGCCACTTTTCCCCCCTCACTCTTTTTCCCCCCCATCCTAGGATCCAATGATAGCTGGACAAGTCAGTAAGCCCTTGCTGTCACTGCGGAGTGAAATGAATGCAGAGTTGAGAGGTGAGGACAAGGCAGCTGCTTCAGACAACGAGCTGAATGAGCCCCTGCTTGCGCCTGTGGAATCAAATGACAACGAGGACACTCCCAGCAAGCTCTTCGGTAAGTCTGTCTAGGTATTTCGTGTTTGGAGTGTTGTTGCCTCTGCATTGGTGCCACAGAACCAGAGAGAGGAGAAAGGAGATAAGGGGACAGTATTTGGTGGAACCCACTTCTGCTGAGGAAGAGTGCGCTCAACCTTTCTCTGTCCAGCTCAAAAGAGAGTGCTTGCCGACTGACAAAAGTTTGTTCTGAGAAATGCCGTTGCATTGTCAACTTTAGCCGCAATGTGCAACTTGACGTCAGTGGGACAGCAGCAATACAACGCTTGCTCAAGTGGTCCATAGATTCCTTGCTTTTTTATCTTTTGGATATTAGTGTTACCATGTTGTCCGGAAAAGTAATCTTCTTTTGACTTATTTGATGATGTTTAGATTAGTCATGGTAATTGAAATTTGTGGAAGTGCAGCCAGAGATGCACATTTTCCTAGCTAACTTCTTTAAAGCTGTTTGAGCCATAGCAAACTTTTCTTTACACATTTTGAAAGGCCCTCCCTTTTTCTTTTGTTTGTGGAGCTTTAAAAAATAGCAGTGTTTCTGTTACCTTGTATTAGCCAGGATTAACATTATTCTAAGAAATTCAAGTTCAAATTTAGGAATTATTTATTGTGTGTTTTTTAAATGAAGGCAGGAAATCAAAAGTCATTTTGTTGCTTGGAAAGGTATTTTACAATTTCAGTTAGAAATAAAATAGTCTTTCCTCCCTGGCTGCTTAAGAATATATGCTGTATATATTAAACAGCTGTATTAATAGCTAATGAAAATGTAGCCTTTTGGGAATGTTTGTTTTATATTCAAAATCAAAAGGGAAAAAAAGAAGGGTGGCATTTCAGCTCAGACATCTGTCGTTCAAACCAGTGACACCCTGTAAGACAACTCAAGCAACTGTAATCTCTAATCAGAAAAGGGAGCAGAGCATGTTCAGGGGTGTGCTTGAGTGATAGATGTTGATATATGTCTATGCCGGAGCAGCACTACATATGACAATGTGACATTTGGATTTAATTGTTTCCACGTGCAACATTTCAAGACGAATATTAGCAAGCATGTTTGGGAAACATACATTTTTTAAAAAATAAAAGTGTCTTCTAACTTTAAAAATACAATTTTTTAAAAAATGTAAAAAGAAGCTGGAGATACGCTCAGATGTCTGTATTTTTGCTACAGCATGAAGCTGCAAAATGATTTTTTTTTTTTTTGCAAGAGGGCCATGCAATATTGATCAAAAGAGAAGCCCTATCATTTTTAGAGAGACAGGTAGATGCACACAAATAATGAAATTCTATAACATGGTCAAAGGAGTCATTATAGCTAAATTACGTAATATCTATTATAAATTATCACTTCCATTTAAATAGAACTTGCTACTGATTCTTGTTTCTGTGAGAAAAACTGGTGGGGGAATCCTTTTCATATGGGAATATTTAGCTGTTATGGAATTAATACTAGTTGTTTTTAGTGAATTAATTGTGATATTTTAAAAAAAAAATTGAAATGTCTGTATTACAAACTAGAATATAATTTTTTTAAAAGATTCATATTATTTGAAGAAATAAAGATTGATAAAAAAATATCTGCCTGCTTTTGGAATTCAAAAATCAGCACGATTTACTGCTAGATAGATAGACAGAGATCAGCAACAGTCTGGAGTTGTTTAAGATTATTTTTTGTTTAAGATTTGGAATATATATATGAACACAAGTATCTGTATTCTAGTCTGCTGCTGAATATGGTGGATGTTTCAGACAGGTTTTATGATAAAGA
Source organism: Urosaurus nigricauda (assembly GCA_034509955.1). Lineage (NCBI taxonomy): Eukaryota > Metazoa > Chordata > Lepidosauria > Squamata > Phrynosomatidae > Urosaurus > Urosaurus nigricauda. Next base: position 63,578,123 of record JAOEGL010000006.1, on the reverse strand, counting down.
ACAGCTCACAACACATCATTCTACAGTTACTTATCATAGCAGAAAACTTCTGGTTAGTACTGCTAGAATTAAAAGTGGCTTCTTTAGTATTTTTAAATCTTGATAAAATTGAATTGCAACAGGTCAATTCATGCTGAAGAGTGTGCAAAATAATTGGTTCTAAATTTATTTTTTAAAATATATGCATGAATCAGAACACTATTTACTTAAATACGTTGTAGTCCCTTTGAGATCAGTGGTTGTTAAGCATTTAACATGGCAAACCCTTACCCGTCTACTCAAAAGTAAGTCCTGCTGAATCTAACGGAGTTTACTCCCAGGGCCTTAAAAGTAACTAATTTTGGCTGCATGATGCCTTGTTATAACAGCATCAAAGCAGCAGCAAGATCATGCCCTCAGTCTGCATGTATTTGAACTTGCAGAAAGCAACTAATGAAGAGTTTTTGTTTTTCTGCTTGGGATACAGTCTTACATATTCATACCTGGAAATAGCCCCACATTGATCTCAATAGAACCTCAGTCTCACTTTCCTCTGAAATGTCAGATTGCTCTGTTACAGCCTACCCTTTACCTGGCTATTCAGAAGGAAGAGATGTTGTGATCAATGAGATTAAAATACAGGTAAATGCGAATAACATTACAGTTTTAACCAGGAATGGCCCTGCTGATTTCAGTGACAGTGTTCTGTGAAAAAAAGCCCTTCGACTCCCCTTTGAATAGGCTTCTGGGCTATTATAGCACTTTGTACTATAACAGTAGAGAGTACTATAATAGGAGAGAGAGAGAGAGAGAGAGAATATGTCAGATCACAATTAAGGTGAATTAAGAATCCTTCAAAAATTAGGACTCCACTGTGAGTGTTCCAAGACATTGATCTTTCCTTGTAGAAGTTTCCCAGTGTTTAGAAATATATATGCTATAATAATTACTATGGTCTAATTTCATAGTTGTCGTTCTCTATTTCAGGAGTATCTATCTTTCACTATTTTGCTAATCAGCTTTTTTTTATTACTGCGTAAAATCTGGAATCTTTTATCAACTGTACATGTCTTAATATGAAAGAGAAGGAGGTGAAATAATGGTGGAGGCCCTGAGCTTCCAAAATGTCCTGTGTTGCAATATCTCACACTTTCCTGCAATTGTAGTGTTAGATAGTTTTATGTGTTAATATCTGATAGGACATAGTAGGAAACTGGCTTTTTTCCAATAACAGTAGCTCCAGTTTCAGGTGGCAGAGATTCAGGATTAAGATTGATAGTACTCTTTCTTCTTTCTTTTTTGTTTCTTTTTCGGCTACAACACATTTTTGGCTTGCCTCCAAAATGTACACTTTGCCACCAGTGGCAGAGAAATTGAAGACAACAGCTTTTCAGGTTCCAAGAGTGCCAGCCTGAATTTGTTCAGCTTTCAAACAAACATTAAGCACTCTGATGCATTTCAATAGCTAATATAAGATGAATTTAAAGCTATTATATTTCTCTATCCTTATTGTGTATGTTGTGTGTATGAGCCCATGTGTGGGACTTCACACACACACACACACACACACAAACATGTACACATACTCCATATAATATCCTGAAAGTTCCTTTCTTCAATAATGAATTAATTCATGTGCTTATCATCTTATAAATATTTGATATCTTTCCCAAATCCTTACACATTCACATCTGTGGAATGATCACTATAATAATTGTTAGTACCATTTAAAGTGAAAATGAAAGTATTACATCAAGAATAATATTTTCCTTAACTCGCATACGAATCTAGATTTTGTTGAGAAACATGAGATTACAGAATTCCATATAGTATAGAATGGTACATAATTTGTGGGTTAAGGTGTGGATAGAGGTGTATTTCACTAAGAACAAGTAGAATGTTTGCTGAATAACTGAATTTTGACATATGCAGCTGTTCAAAACTGATAAATATGTTTCCATTGCAATACATCCATTTTCAGATTGTGATATTGACACAAAACACAGTTCCTTTAAATGTACCATGTGATCAACAGACTTTTTACCCCCACTAACTAAACAAACAAACAAAAAGTGATGGTTAAATCTTTGTTCTAGTATTTCTACATCTCATCATTGCATTTAACTGTAGGCCTTTGACCACCAGTTGTGAATCTCAAGGGTATCAGATGTTAAAGGTAGAGACATGCTCTTATTCTTTGGTGAGGATATCAAGACACAGAGGTTGGGTACTCTTTCTGTCTACTACATCCATCCTGTATGTCTTTTACTTATATGCTAGAATAAAGTTATATCAGGGTTAGGGAAAAATATTGTTACTCTGATGGCATATGCTTTCTCTTCTGCTGGGCATAGTGTGATTAGCAGCATTTTTGCCTCTTTTTTCCCTCAGCTCCTAGAATACTCACTTTATGCTTCTGTACCAAGGAAAGGCAGCTGAGAGCAACTTCATCTAAGTTGGAGTTGTTTGCTTTCCATAATCAGAGCAAGAGGATGAGCAGCCGCTGATGTCAGCATTGAGAGCCTAGCACAAAATAACACAAGATCAGGCTGTTAGGACTGAAACATGAAATTTGGATCTATAAATGAAGTACAAATATAAACCAATGTAAGGGAGACAGTGACCTTACATTTTGGATGACCTTACCAACAATTGTTCTTACATATGCAAGCCTAATTAAAAGTCTGATTGTGATGTTGATAACTCAACAATCATAGATTCGTTTTGTTAATTTTCATACTTTCCCATCATCAGAACTGCAGTGTTTGGTTTTGGTTTTCTAGGAAGGATTTTTTATTGCAACAGAGAAGAGAATGTAGTCTTTGGTTATGGATACTTATAGATGGGTCACCTTAACTCTATGCAAGCATGGATTCCATTTGCTGCCATTCAATTTTACTTGGTTGTGTAAACTTGACCTATGATGGAGGTATGGTATTTTAGGCTGGAAGTACTGGGAAATACTAAAATAGAATGTTTTATTCATCTTTAAAAATGTGTTACAACATGTTCTATACAAAGTTATATAATTTTATAGCCAATAGGTCCCATCGATTCCAGAGGGTTTTACTAGATGGCATACTGGGAGATCCAAAATTAGATCTTTGGTAGTGATTTTTAAAATTCAGAATACTACCCAGATTGGACTGGGAGAATGGTACAAGGTAGGGAAAGTGTATTTAATTTCCTCCCTGCACCATTTATTCAGTCTGTTTACTCAGTCTCTCAAAGTATCTTTTTTTCTAATGGGAGAAAATAGGCAGATGTCAGAGCTTAGCACTTTGATGTGAGATCATATACACCTGTAACAGTAAAGTAAGTCTTAACTGTTACATTTGCACTTTAAAAATATGCTGCTCTTCCTTGTTAAACTGCAACAGTAATGCAACATTATTCCTTAGCTGTAGCATTTGCAAATTCATTTTAGCCCTTCTTTGTATAACTGAATGTATAAGACACTCCATGGGATATTTTACCTAGGTGTGATAGCATCACATTGGTCTTATTCTTATTCTTAATTAAATGCCAGTGTTAATTATGTGGTCCTGGGAATTATGTTGTCCTGAAGATATTGTTGGATTCCAGCGCCAACTCCTAGTTCCTCACCATCGGCTAGGGCTGTTGATAATTAAGCATGTCTTTTCCCACTGAAAAGGTTAGGACTTAAAGTGCTTAACTATTTTTAAAAGAAAACCATCCTTCACTTGCTGTCCAATCCTTACAGAAATCTGGAGAGACAGAACATCAGCAAATCCTAGCAGCTGTTTATGTTGACTTTTGGTTCAGATGCAAATCACAAACTAAATGCAAAATAAATCCAAACACAGAAACTGAAACAATTTCTTGTAGTATAAAACTGGTTATCTTATGGTATACCCAACATCTGCTCTTGGCCAAAGTACCAGGAAATAATTCCATATTAGACCATTCTGCTACATGTACTGTCTATACCCTGTTTCCCCAAAAATAAGACATCCCCATAAAATAAGACCTAGTAGAGGATTTGCTGAATTGCTAAATATAAGGCCTCCCCCGAAAGTAAGACCTAGCAAAGTTTTTGTATATAAATATATACACAGTATATAATAAATGTTCTTTTTTTATTGTTCAACAATAAATGTGAATTCTTCTTCATGGAAAAATAAGACATCCCCTGAAAATAAGACCTAGCACATCTTTGGGAGCAAAAATTAATATAAGACCCTGTCTTATTTTTAGGGAAACATAGTATAAACAACTGTTAAAGGCAGAAGAATAAATTTTTGGTGACTTGTAAGTTCAGTTTGGGCATGTTATTTTATATCTATATATAAAATATCTTTGCTTCCTAGTTGGCATGTTTCTGATGCATAGCAGATATAGAATGGGTCTAAAATGTAATTAACAGATGCAGTTCAGAGTTCTTGCTGCTTAAAAACACATAAATCACAAGTAATTGTGGGGGAGGGAGCACAAATCAGTTTGATTAGAATTTATTGCATTAGAACCATTTTCAGATATGGAGTCAGAAAACTGCATTAACACCTGCTGCCTAAGATTATGGTTGCTTAAGGTTCACAATGAAGGCATTGTCATTTTGTTCAGAGAAGGGACAGAAGCTCTCATTTCAGTTGTGTGCAGTATATGACATTAAGCTGCATTATATATATTTTTAACTTGTTACACTGCCAGTAGTTCCAGTATTGCCCATGGTCCTGGCTTAGAGGCTTATCACATTGGTTATTAAATCGATTTACCTCTATCCAGTTTAAAGCTGAATTCGGGCGGCACCCTGATCTCATCAGACATTTTTTGCCACTGAATCTGCCGCTTGAATACAGCCCAGGTCCATCCCTGCTTCTAGAGGCTCTCACTGGCCATTTTCTAAAGTCAGAAAACAGCCAGATCTAAAAAGAGCCGGGAGGAGTGGACCTGCAAGTGAGGATGGACCAGGGCTGTATTCGGGTGGCAGATTCAGTGGCAAAAAAAATCTAAGATCAGGATGCCGCCCAAATTCAGCTTTAAACCGGATAGAGGTAAATCGATTTAATAACCAATGCGATAAGCCTCTTAGTTTCAAGATGCATCTACATAGTTTTTCAGTCAGGGAAGTCTGAGAATGATCAGATGTATGTTCTCTGAGGAGCTTTCTCTGTTGTTTCAAGAACCAGAGCACTTCAAGAAGCTACTTTGGGGGAACAAAAGAATGGCAAAAGTCACTAACAGAGAAATAATTTGATCCATGCTATAGAGAACTAGATATGAATGAAAGCTGAGGGGGGAAATAGGATGAAAGGAAATGCTACCCAGGAGCATCTGCCACTCTTTGCTTTTACTTCTAAGTAGGACTTCAACCTTGAATATTTCCAAGAACCAGCTTAAAACATGCTGAGAAAAATGTACCTCTCTTTAAAGTACCCTTGGTTATTCAACACTGAATTATGAAATGACACCTACACATGCTATGAGGTGTATGTATGTGCAGAATAATATCAGGTAAACCTCCAGAATTGGGGGCTATATTTGGATGCTCAAGAGGCAACCATCTGCTAGAGCCATACCACTCTCTTCGGGAAAGATTGTATCCTACCTTCATAGAAGGAAAAGGAAGGGAAGTAATAGCAACTATTTTTTTTTTTGCACTGCCACCACCGATTTCAGGAGGACTGTCTTGGTGATAGTAAATGGAAAGAGTAGAGCTGCAAAATCATCCTTGGGTGTTTTGGCCATTTGGGGGAAAATGTGGGGGAGGCTTGGAGGCATAGAGACTTAAAAAGACAGTCTTGACCATGTATACTTTATCCCCTTTTATCTTGTCAACAATCTTATGAAGAAAGCTAGGCTGAAAGTGATTAATCCAAGAGCATCCAATAAGCTTTGTGGCTGCATAGGAATTTGAACCTGGATTTCCTTCTTCCACATCCAGCTAGGGATGTTTGTGGAACTCAGCTATCCATTAGCTTTTGCACTTACTGACTATGCTCACTAAGGATTGTTAGGCTCTCATTTTGATGTTCGGTAGAGTAAAATAATACTGTAGCAATGCTGTATTTTTCTAGTTCAGCTTATGAGTTTTATATAGCTGTCTCAGCTTTGGGAAACATATGCAAGATTTTCCATCTAAATATTTGCACATCTATGCTATTTAGTTCTAACAACCTTTAACCTACGCAAGCTTTAGAGAACTTCAGAAAACCAGAAACCTTTATATTGGTTATTATATAAATACAGTAACTATTAATAGATGTATAACAATAAACAAACAGTAATAAATGTAGCTAATGATGGATGTGTCATTGATGATCTATCAAACAACCTCACTAGAACAAAGAAAATATAGTTTGGTATATAAGAAAATATAGTTGGTATTCATTACCTGAATACCAAAGGATCAAAACTACCTTTTATTTAAGGAATGGCTTTCCACTTTGATAACAGGAATATTGTATCTGTAAAATTTAAATAAAGTTTCTTTTCCACACATGGTTTTTGTAAACTCAAATGTCTTTGCATTATGGTTATTATATATAGTATGTCCATTATCTCATGTTAAAATGTAATTTACAGTGGTCTGTGGGGCTTCTGTCAGTTGTTTTTATTGCCGTTGCTCTACATGCATTCAAACTTCTCACTGTTTTCTACGTAACTTTAGTCAGTGCATCTGAGTGGTGAAATAAAGCCAAAATATTTATTTAATAGATTTAAGTCTGATATTTTTTTTCTCCCTTTCTCTCTTTTCATCTTTCTCTTTCTCTCAGTTCTGAGTATTCCAGACCATATCACTGTCTAAATTGACCCCCAGAGATCCTTAAAGGAAGGAGAAGAAAGTAATATCAAAAATGAACAAATAATGAGTAAATGTTATATATAAATTACTGCCAGGATCATAATGTAATTTCTTGGATTTGAATGTAAATCCTTGCAGAAATTTTTAAGAACAGCAATTTAGATAATTATGCTAAACAAGATTGCATATAAAAACAGATAAACTGTGCAGCATACAGGGAAGTTAGTAGAAAAGGATACTGAATATACTTTGATTATAGTTTTTGATTCTTAACTTTTTGAGGTGAATAATTAAGATCAATAGAAATATGCATAGAAATGCTTTAATTCAAAGAATAAAAAACCCAGGCATTTTCATATTTGTATGTATGTAGAGTCTATGTGATATCGTGGTTTAAGTGTTGGACTAGGACACTGGGAAATTAGGATTCAAATCCTTGCTCAACCATGGAAGCCTATTAGGTGACTTTGGGCAAATCATACTCTTTCAGCCTCAGACGGAGGCAGTAGCAACCCCCCTTTGAACACATTCTGCTAAGAAAACCCCATGATAGGCTCACTCTAAGGTCACCATAGGTTAGAAATTACTTGAAGGTACACAACAACAACAACAACAACAACACATGTTATAATGATTACTTACTGTGAAACATATGGAAAATGTATAAACTTAATCATGTATTCCACAGCTTGGCACACACAACAATATTTGACTTCCCAATTTTAAAACTCATTTCTTCATAAATGAATTCCAATTATGAATTACACCCCCCCCCCGAAATATAAAAAAATCCAAGTCAAAATGTGCAACATCATATCCTATGTAGGCCGAGGAAAACATTATACCCAATAAGCAGCGAAGGCTACTTATGCTGCTATTTCTATCCTTACAACCTCTCCTCAGAACTGTTCATAAGACGTCAACCATATTAATATCAAAATAAGTTACTTCAACTTAATATGCCTGATTTAATCTTATCAAGTTACCTGAAGACACATCTACAAGGGTCAAATGACAAGGGTCAAATGTTTTTCCCTGCCCTCGCCACTATCTGTCTTCATGATGCAGGGCCAAAGCCCTGATTCGACTGCAGACTGTCTTTATGACATGAGACCAGTTCGCATTGAATCTGGACCATCCCTGCCTTAAACCAGTTAAACAAGACTTACCTTTTGTTCCAGATTTTCCAGGAAAATCCTGAGCACTCTAGAGCAATGCTGGGCAGCTGTCTACACAGCTTCCTGATGGGCCACCAGGTGCTGCCCTGAGACTCATATTCTCTGCAGTTACAAGGAACTCAGCCATGTGATCGATGATGATGATGATGATGATGATGATGAGCTTTATTTATAAAGTGCTGTAAGTGTACACGGCGCTGTACAAAAACCAAATAAAATCAAGAATATGTAAAAAAGCCTGTCTGTGGCGTACGATCTAGAGATTAACATTGTTTTCAGCCTCAGAGGGTTGCAGTGGTGGTTCTGGGTGGCACAGAGGAACCCATGTATATTCAACCACCCGGCATCACTCCAGATTGCAGAGATAATGGAGGGGGCTATGTGGGGTAGCTTGGGCCAAAATATTCTGAGAACAGCCTGAAGTATTCTGGCTGGTGTAGACCTGCCCTAGGAGTATTGAAGAAATTTTTCTTCATTTTGTTACTTCGTTTGTTTTCATTGTTACATCCTTCATTCATTTTGGCTTTAACATGTTAGATATGAATTCTTTTGTTTAATTTTGTTGTTGTTGCTATATCCCTTCCCTTCCTTCGTTTCACTTTTGCAGGCAATGGCAGTGGCACTGATTTTGGCGGCAGATTCTGGTGGTGATCATTCTATTTTCCTAGAACGCTTCAGATATTGCATCCTTTATGAGCATTCCAGCAAAAATAAAAGGGAGCCACTATAGAAAATGGCAGTTTCCCTCCTGATGCTTTTGTCACCGCATTCTGAGAAAGTAAATATCGCATGAAAATAAAACAATCTTTTCTGCTATCACTGGCAAATTAGTGTAAATGTAAGGGGGAAATGTTTTTAGGTTCAGAACATATGTTTATGAGACTAAACATGCATTGTCACTTTTTAATTTGATCTATAAGAAATACACACCTGAGAGGGGGAAAGATGGAAACCAAATGGATGGTGATTGCATGACTACTGCTGTTGGATTGCCTACCCCAAGTGCCTGTACCGTTTCTGTTGCTTGTTCTGGAATTTTGCATATGCAATACAGATTGGTGTCAACAGCTCTGGCAGTGCCTGTCTGGAGAATGCTAGCACTGAATAGTGTCTGTCCCTTACTGCCATACATATGACTGTCGCTGGCAAAGCTGTCAGTACCAATCATCTAACTGGCAGATTGACTTAAGAGGTTGAATGTGTGGACCAGCAAATGAACAGTTCTCCATTTCCATGTTTGCTACTGGACAGAGATCAAACAAAATAAAGTTTTGGTGTTACTGGACAATTTAGAAGCAACTTAGCTGCCATTGGGGAGTGAAAATTAGCTCGATACCTTCAGATTAAATTGCATGTTTCCTGTTTCTACAAATAAAATCATGTTTGGAATTTTAGACAAGTGCAATATAATCCTCACTTCAATTTATCTTAAAAGTATAATTTCAAAATAAGGCATGTTTGGATTAGTTCATCAAATAGATAGAGGAAAGTTACATCTTGGCAATATTTTTTCTCTAAAGAGAACATGTACGATTCCTCCAAGTGAATGGAAGACATGTGATTCCTCCAAGTGAATGGATACTCTTATTCATAAGTAAAGGTGGTTTACTTTAAATTTCATTTGTTTTAGATGGATAGCTAAGCTTCAGATTTTTATGTTCTGTCTTTTGCTTTAAAGAAAAAACATCCCCAAGTTATTTGTTTCTATGTGGATACAATTTAAACACATGCTGTTTCTAAAAGAACATGTTTCTTAGCAAGCAGGAAATAGATAATTTGTGAGGGAAATGGTACTTGCTCCGATTGAGAACCTTGTTAGTTTGAGATTAATAATACATCAGACACTCACACATTAAAAAGAGAAGGATATGAAGAAGCAAAGGGGGGGGAGAATGAGGTATATTTATTTATCCAAACTCCCCATGGGAATTTAGAAGTGAGAAAGAAGAAAATTTAAATTTATCAGAATATTTTCTTGCCTTGCGTGATGTAATGCCTTTCTACAAGTCACATTCCTTTCCAATATTCTGTTCTAATTCTGCTCTTGTGTTTTCCATCTAATAAATTCGGTTCCTTTTTGATGCTCTTGTAACATTGGAATTTAAACCTCCTCATGTATTTGACATGTAGCATAAGCTAGTATAGTGCATATAGAATGATACCCTATATTTTAAAGTGGCCATATAAGCATATATTCTACTGTTCAGTATTAAGGCTTTCTAAAATGTTTCTTTGTACTTCAGTCCTAATTTTCATCTGCAAAAAAGAGGTTAATTTCTTTCAGTGTAACTTAAATCAAAAGTAATTATACTTAAAATGATACAGGTATTATACTATTTAATTAGACAGCTAATTCCAAAATCAATGGGTGCTTATTAATACTTAAGTACTTAGTACTTAAGACAATTGAGAAAGGTAATAGTAAGCACCATTTAGAGATTACATGGGATGTCACTTGTGAATATGTAAATGTACAGTCTAGAAATATGTGAGCCCCTTACAGAGGCACAAATCAGGATGATATGACTTGGCATTAATGTTATTAACACTATCGAAAACTTCAAATAACTATGACTGTTTTTATAACTATTTTATTTAACTTTCTGTGCCTGCCACCATCACCAATTTCTAGGCAGAGGGTTATATTAGTCACTATTTAATTCAATTAAGAATTTCATCAGTAACATTTTTTTTAAAAGTCTTGCCAGTGAAATGTCTTTGCTTTTGCTTTTTAAAAGTACTCTGATTCTTTATCATTCTGCAAAAATCAGGTTGTAAAACACAGGGAAACAGGGGTGTATGTGTATTATGACATTCCCTCCTTCGCTATGTTGTGATATAGTTTTGACACTATCAGAAACGGGACAAAGCCCATTTAGTCTGAAAGCAGGGGTCATTGAGAGAAGAGTAACACTCTATTACATCTGACTCAAGAGCCCATCCTTAAAGAAACTGAAATTGTATTTGCTCTCTAAGTATTTCGAGTATTTAATCAAAATGTGGCCTCTTAAAATGTTATCTGTCTGTTTAACATTGGCTGCCTACTTGTTAGTTCAGTGTCAATTGTTTTTCTTTTTCAAATTTGTAAAAAGGTATTGTACCAGATGTCCTTTCCTCAAAATAAATTTCATCCTTTTGTGTCCCTGAATGCTGTTGTTTTAACGCCAACAGTTTGTAAAAGAGTTGTAAGCTTTAGGCTGCAATTCTACACACATACATACCTGGGGGTAAGAGGATTGGATTCAGTAGGACTTACTTCTACATAGACATGTAAAAGGTTGAATAATTAATCAATGAATCAATCCATTAAAGTTACAGTTGATTAATCAGTGGGGCTAATAACTAAAGCTATTTATGATAAAAAAAAACCCAGTAACATTTCATTTACTGATTTTTTTTAATCCACTACAGGAAAATTATTACATACTTCTGGCTCACAATTTCACCTATACAGCATGCTCCCGAGCCCTGGTTTGTATGGACGGTGCCATTGTTACACAGTGCTGTCTACATGGTACGCATATCGATGACATCATGAGCATGCCACATCCAAGCAGTGCTGCTCTACGGCACTTATGGCATTGCAGATATGGCGCAAAAAGGAGCTGCTTCTCAGCACTCCTTCCCCCCCCCCCCCATTGTCACCACCCTGTTTGGGTGCTGTGGTGGTGACACAGACCAAAAAAGGGTGGCTCCAGCTCACTTTTTCAAGGTGGTCCGTCGAGCCCCTCACTTTCCCACCTAGCTAGCACACCCGGAAGGCAGCCCCATCCTAGCAGTGGCCATCTGATGGGGGTGGACTGTTGCTGCCACCCAATAACCTTTTCTGGGTATGGCAGGGCTGGGCGAGTGGGGAATGGGAGGTGACAAACTTTCTGGACTGGCTAGCAGATCCAGAAGGTAGTCATATCTCACCAGCAAATGCTTTCCATCCTTTCCATCCAGCAGACACGCCCCCCCCCCTGCACTCAGCCAGCACCCCTGTCAGATCTGGAAGGAGCTTTTAAGTGGCAGCAGCTTCCCATCTCTACCAACAGCCACAACCAAAGAATTGTAGATGCACTATGGCACATAGAAGAGGGAAATATTTGGATGGATAGGAGAGACCACTCCACCAGGTGTTCACCACCCATGTCTCCTAGTAGTATCACTTGAGCGTAGTGTTGTAAAAAACATTCGTCAAAATTCAATAAATAGAAGAAATACCTGTTATTTCTGAATGGCAAAGTTGCCATTCATATTGGGTTTTTCTAGCAGAGAAATGTTTTTTAAACCTCTGCCAAAGTTCCTTTTGACATGCCAATTGAGTTTGAAATGCCAGGTAATTCACCTTCCTTGTTCCTTATTTTGATCCTTATGTTCCATGCTGTCAGCAGACATCTCAGGGCAAGGTAGTCAACGAAAATGGTTTAACAATTATAAAACATTCTGAACAAGTTTAAACATTTGAACAGAATTGAACTGCATCACACAAAAAGAAGATTGAACCAATCAATCCAGTTGCCAGAACCAAGTCAAGGACACTACACTAAACATATATATATATATATATTTAAAAAAATCACCTTAAATGGAAAGCCAGGTTTGATTTGGTGCCAAAACAAGGCCAACATTGCTGTCAACTGACTCATCTTCCCTGCTAAATTTAAGGTCAGTCCCCAGTTATCTCCTAATGATAGGAGACTGAGGCCCTGTACACACTGCCAGGATGTGACGTCCTGATGGCATGTGCAGGGAAAAAAATGGCTGGACGTCCAGACACATGATGTTGTGGTGACGTTACAGCTATGACGGACCGCCCACACAGTGGACGGCGCAGCAGCGCAGTTGTGCTACAGCACCCAGACAGCGCTGCATAGAAGGGACATCGTAAGGGCTGTGGTGCAGCCCTTACAACGTCAAAAAAGTGCTGCGCTAAGCAGCTCCTTTTTTGCTGTGCAGCAGTGCAACTCTGTCTGGTTGCTGCTGCGCAACTGCACAGCAAAAAGGGATATCTGCAGACTGCCTTTTTCTGGAGGTCTGTACAGCCCCTTCCTGTCATTTTTAAAACAGGTGATCAGCGTTGTAAAAGCTAATGGTACACTTTATCTTATGCAAGTCTTTGCTTATGTACAGAATACACTTTCACATAAACAGGATGAATTTATGAACAGAAATAAATGGCTTTATCCTGTCAGATTTTTCTTTAATTAAAATACACGTGAAGGTTGAGTATCCCTTATCTAGAATTTCCAAAGCCAAAATACTTCAAAATCCAAAATTGTCCACATGGGTGGCTGAGACAGTGAATGTTTGTTTTCGATTGGTTCAGTGTAAAGGAACTTTGTTTCATGCACAAAATTATTAAAGCTGTTGTGTATAAAATTACTTTCAGGCTGTCTGTATGAGGTGTATATGAAACATATATAATTGTCATATTTAGATTTGGGTCCCATCTCCAAGATATCTCATTATGTATATGTAAATATTCCAAAATCATAAATAATAATAATAGTAATAATAATCTAAAATCCTAAACATTTCTGGCCCAGGTATTTTGGATAAGAGAGATTAAGTGCATACCACACCAGGAAAAATGATTACCAAAAGTAACTGAATCCTTAACCAGAATTTATGAAAGTTTGTTATATATTTCTGTCACACATTTAATACTATATTTGTATATTTACCGTAGTTTCAATAAAACCAATTGTATACTAAATGTATATATAAATGTATAGTGTATGTGTATTTGTGTGTGCGTGTGTATACTGTGTCTATATGTGTGTGTGTGTTACTGTTTTGTTTATGTTGCTAGAATAAGTCAAAATACGTCATTCTTTAAATTTTAAATCCCACTGCCTTTCATCATAAACTTTCATAATCTCAATAAAGGAAAATATCTGCACTATTTTAAAAAAACTTTACTTTTTTTTTTTTTACTGAAAGTTTTTAAGACTTCAATCCTAGTACTTACGTAGGTGCTTGTTTCCCTAAACGCTTTTAAGACTTTCTCCCAAATAAAAATGCATAGGATTGTATGGTCCATATCCCTTTCTCCCACCTTTTAAACAATTTTAGTACTGTTGTTGGTGATAAAATAACAGCTAAAACTACAGTTTTTTTCCAACTTAACTAAAGCTGTCCTTTGAATAAAGCTCTTTATTGACTGCCAAAAGATATGGTGAGATGCAAGTATCCTAACACAGAACCGTGAGGACAGGAAACATAAATTTCTCATGCTTTGCTCCTCCCCCATACAATCTTCAATTTATGTAGCTACTCCCGGGAGTTACTTTTATTGATTTCAGTGGAACTTATTCTCCTTATAAGACTGCAGTCTTAAACTTGCCTAGGACCATTTGGCAGATTTCCTGCAAGAAAAGGAAAAAAGGGGCAAATAAAAGGAAGAGGCAAGATTCTCAGAATAAATTTTAGCCCTCTGCTAAGGGATCTAAATAGGCATATTTTTGCAATACAAGATATATTTTAAAAGCATTTGCAGCTACATTTTGTTTACGTATGTCACCATATGATGTCAAAACTGATTAAAGAGGCTTCCTTTTTTGTGCAAACAGATCTGCACATTTGGCATACCTATATGATACAGGAACCAATTTTACTTATTTATCCAGTTTTAAATTTGTTTCTCACTTTTTGAGTGAAGTCAACAGAGCCCATGTTAAAGAAATTGAGTCACACAGGGTTAAACTAGATGGAAACAAGTGAATGAAACATCCATGCTTCAAAACATTTGAATACCAGGAGAAAACAGTGCAAAATTCTCAATCCTGTTTCTGACTGTTGGGAAACCTGTTTTTTGACCTGTGTATCGTCCAAGTTGTTCTGAGTGTGTATGATTTTTGCACAATATAATCTGGAAAAGTTGTTTTAAGGCATGTAGTATGTCATTAAGTATTCACAATTTCCCCTAAATGCTGTGTAGTAATAATGGAAAGAATATTCACAATTACCTACGTACAGGCCAAAAAACAGGTTTCCCAACAGTCAGAAACCCCATTAAGAATAATAATAGATTGAGAATTTTGCACTGTTTTCTCCTGGTATTCAAATGTTTTGAAGCATGGATATTTCATTCACTGATATTTTTTTCTTGAAGGAAGCAACAACTAATTTTAATCATGTTCTTCCTATTGCTAGAATATACCTGAAAACCAGTTTTGAAGCCTACACCGAAATAATGTTTTTGGTGCAGAAAACCTGCCTCTTGTTCAGAAAATGCAGTGTAACTGGGGAATTATTCTGTTCAAAATTTGAATGTGATTGTTTTGTACACAAGAACAGCATAAAACAGGAAACAGTTTTTCTGTGCAGAAAAAAATATTTCTGTGTATAAATATTATTTTCTGCACAGAAAATATTGTTTCATGTGCAAAGCAGTCACTTCTGAATTTTGCACAGAATAAGTCCTGAGTTGCAATGATTTTCCATCAGTTTCCATCAGTTGTTGGAGATTCCTGATTCTTGAAAAACACATTTTTGAACAATTTTCAAAGATTTTCAAGTATTCAGTCCTATTCTATCCTATCCTGAAGTGTTAGAGATGACTTTGTGTGTGGGGTGGGGATGGAGAGTGGTTGGGTGGTTGGCTGTTTTGTGCACAACACATATTTCATGTGCAGAAAACTCCTCTACTGAATAGTAGTGTAATGTAATAAATGCACGTTGATGGTTAGTGCACATGAGTGCTATCATATAATACAACTTTAATGGGTTTCAATCTGTCCAGTGGTTCCTCATGGAGAAGTCCACTTCTGCCATCATCAACAGGCTATGTTTCTTGTATACTATCCACAGTATTCACTCCACATACATACTACAACTTTTGTCTGTGTTTATCACTAGAAGAATATCAATATTCAAAAGTGAAGTTGTGTGAGTAATAGAACAAAAGTGGCAAGAAAGATAAATAACAATGTACACCTTCTTATGATTTTGATGGAACTAACACATTTCACATACACCACTTTTTCCAATGCTGGAATCATTTTGTATGGGGTTGGTGGGAAAGGGTTGCTGCTCCTTTATTTGAACTCAGGAGCTTTGGCCCTGTACAGACCAGCGAAAAGGGGCGTCCTGTGGATGAGGCAAGGGCTGGGCAAGGGCTGGGCATCCACATGCTCGAAGACTGCTGCCGGCAGGGCTTCATTGTGCTGCACACCGGTCTACGCAGTGTGTGCCATGTTGACGCACCAATAGCACAGTGCCCAAATGGTGCAGCATGGAAGGGACATCATCATGGCATACCATCATGCCTATGATACCCCTTTCAGGAAGAAAGAAGAAGCTGCTTTTTGTGGCTTCTTTTTGCTCCCTCCGGAGGCCACAGCATGCAGTTGCCAAGTTCTCCATCTGGGGCAAAAAGGGTGGTATTCAGCTGCCCGTTTGTACAGCCCCTTTGAGCCTTATTGCATGAAAATGGAGCTGGAAAGTAGTGGCGTTCTCCATGCCTTCTCCATTGCGTTCTACTGCTTCTGTTCTCTTCCCTCAGGAGATGGACTATTAAAAAGACACACTTTTACAACGTCATGCAATAAGCACAGAGAAAACCACTACCCTCTAGTTCATTTTCTGCTTTGTTTTCTCTTGTGATAAGATTCTTAGCATAGCCTATTGCACAAATGAAGGGTGACTGGGTACTTCAGTATGGTCTTCTATGGCAACAAAATGAATAAGCCTGAAATCCTGTACCTGAGAACCTGTTTTGCAGTTGACGTACCTAGTGCTATAGTACGATAAAGTACTGTTGCAAATATTAGTAGGGGTCTTCCATAAACTGATTGTATTGAGATAAATATCTTTTTTATAATCTACTGGGTAAACAGTTGTGTGCATCTATGCCTTTTTTAAAACTCTATGTGTTTTATTTTGATTTTCTTAAATGTATTGTGATAAATAGCACAACACAGCACAGGATTTGTCATAAATATGTATTGTCTCTGTACATGCATGCATCTTCCAACAACCAACGACTTTCTTCTAAGATAAAACTGTTCACATTGGAATAATCATACAACTCTTAAGTGTTGCTGGATCTCATAGTATAACAGCTGTAGTGTAGTGTGACCACTATTAATTGTGTAAGTGGCATTTGCCTCTTTTTCCCCCAAGGACCTCATACAGATATAACTTTTTACAAATTAAACCAGGTAGCAATGCAAAGCATCACTACAGAGTACCAGTGAGTGATTCAGTCAGTGTGCTTTTGATAACAGTGGAACTGGACATCATTTTAGGATACTGTTACATTGTTTTTGTTATTACATTTCCCATCAATGGACATGGAGTTGTATAGTGTTTTATCAGCAGTTAAAATTCTGTCTTTTCTGATATGGAATTCTTCCAGACTTGTCAGTAAAACCTTATTTGATCCATTACCTTGAGGAACACAATTTGATTTACTTAACTCATTCATTTACTTCATCTTTTTATAAACAAGAAAACTCTGAAAGCTCCGTTGAGACCTACCTTCCTGATTGACCACTGGAAAACTGTAGTATAGATGGCACAAACCGTTCCTTGCTACTCTGAATTCACCTGACTCCTCCAGTATTATCTGGAGCTGCCTGTACACAACAAATGCTTGGTGTGTTCTTTTATTTTTATTATTACTTCAAATGGGGTTGGCAATTATATTTGCTGTGGGCGTGCAGTATTTCTTTGAGAATTTGAATAAATCCTTATTATGCCTGAGCCCTGATACATGAAATTCTCATGCGGGCAGCAATTTTAAAAAGCATGCATTTGTTTTAACGTGATTTTTTTTTTTAAAAAGAATTACTCAAGTATACAATGGTTGAGGGAATATACTTAGCCTTATTCTATATAATGTGCACAGCTTTTCTTCTGAAACAAATGAAATAAATCCAGTGTAGATTTTTTTTTTACACACTTCATGTTCCACTGCGATTACCAGGAGTCATCTCAGTGCTTAGGCTGTGGCCATGGCATTTTAGACACAATACAGTATCTGTATAACTTGACTGTGTGCCACAAATGTACCTCAAACTGCAATGCCTTGTCATTATGGTGAGTCTGAGATTTTGATATACAGTCCTGTTGTCTTTACTTTCTTTTACACATGGAACAACACAATACAATAGAAAATACAATCAATAAAAATAATAAAATAAAATAATAAGCACAAGGACTTCTTTTCAAATTATTTATTTATTAGTTTTGCTATAGATAATCTATTTCAGCACCAGCATAATGAAACATCCT
Source organism: Urosaurus nigricauda (assembly GCA_034509955.1). Lineage (NCBI taxonomy): Eukaryota > Metazoa > Chordata > Lepidosauria > Squamata > Phrynosomatidae > Urosaurus > Urosaurus nigricauda. Next base: position 63,559,976 of record JAOEGL010000006.1, on the reverse strand, counting down.
GAAGCTTAAAAAGAGAGTACAGATGCACACACAGAGAGAGAGAGAGAGAGAGAAAGAAAAACTAAACTAAAACACTATACTGATGGGCTAAGCTAAAACACTAAACTAATACAATAAGCACAAACGAATGCAGTAAACATTAAGTAACTGAAACACAAAAGGTTTCTTAACTCCCCTCAACCCAAACTGTAATGAGAGCAAAATAAAAAAATAAAAAAATAAAAAAAAAAATAAAAAAATCCAAAAGCAGAAATTTATTATCCTACTATTAAAGCCAGCCAATGTGGCCCAGTGGTTTGAATGTCGGACCAGAACTCTTGAGATCAGGGTTCAAATCCTGGCTTGGCCATGTAAACTCACCTTGTGGAAGTCACACACTGTCAGCCTCAGAGGATGGCAATGGCAAATCCTCTTTGAAGAAACTTGCCAAGAAAACCCTATGATAGGGTCGCCTTATGGTTGCTGTAAGTCAGAAACAATTTGAAGGCACACAACAACAGCAGCAACAACAAACCATTATAGAACCAACTAAACAGACTTACTGAGCTTACTAGTAACCATAATCATAATCACATAACCACTAATGATTACATCATTAGATTTCTTATTGTTCAAAAAGTCCATAAATGGTTTCAAGTTTTTCAAAAAAATTCTTCACCTCATCTATTCTTCAATATGAGCTAACTCAGCCACATTAATATTCCATTCTTCCATCATTGTTGCCTCAGTCCATCTCCAAATTTGAGAAAACAGTGTTCTTGTTGCTGTTATTATATATCTAACAAAAACATTTCTAGTTACATTACAAACTGAACCTCTATTTTTTACCCAGTGACACAGAGATCTTCAACCAATAACTTGGCTTTCCTGCAAGTCCATCACATATGAAAAAAGCTGTCCTTATTATCTTGACAACTCAACATTGATTTGAAGCATTCTTAGATATTTTTGATAACATATTTTGAGTTTGATACTACCTGTAAATAATATTTTATGAATTTTCATTTAAATTACTGAACAAGGTACATTTTATATCTCATGCCCCATTTTCTTCCACACACTCATTTGAACATTATGTCCAAAATGTTGTGCCCATCTTATCATATAATCTGTTACACGTTCATCTTCCATCTCTAGTTTCAAAAGGTGTTTATACACTTTTTAAAATTACAAGAATGTCATCCTTATGCAATTCTAAAAACCCATTTTCTCTGACCTTTCTGGCTAGATATCACTTACCTTGATTATATCTCTCCTTGAGCTGCACATAAGCAAACCAATTAAGATCTTTGCCTTCCTTGAGAAGGATCTCTCTTGGCTTAAGCTTCTAGCTATCTTGTTCCAGATACAGGTGATAATAATATAACAATCTCTGATTTTTAACCCACTTTTTCCTGAAAAAAAGCTTCCTGTGGTGAGGTGGCTAATAACAGACTGCCCCTAAGGGGTGGCTCCATGCTGCCCCTTTGCTTGCTGGATTGGGGCTGTGACAACGGCATGCCACGGCCCCAATTTGGCCTTTCCGTGGTGCAAAAAGAAGCCACAAAAAGCAGTTCATTTTTCATGCCCTAGCTACCGCGGCGGTGACTTTTCAGCATTCCTTTGGCACAGCACATTTAAATGCTGTGCCAACGGAGTACCATGATGCCCCCACGTGTGGTTGGGGGCATGGTGTGATGCTAGTGTGGGGGCAGTCAGCATGCATATACCACTGCCACGCCAGCGTATAACACCAGTCTGTGCATGCTCATTATCTTCAAGTTTCTTCTACCAAATTCACACAAGAGCCTAATACAATGGTTTTTAAACTCAACACTGACTTTATCATACCAAAGAAAACTATGCCACCCAAATAATAAAGCATGACCTTCAAGTTTCGAAAGTCTCTTATCTCTTGGCAAAAATCCATTCCTTCGACCACACAAAAACTCAAAATATTGTTTAATATTAGGAAATCCCAGCCTGCCCCCTTTCTTTAGCACCAGACATTGTTTTAAATGTTATTCTGGGTTTCCTTGCCTGCCAGACAAATCTGGAAATGTATTTCCGATATTGCATAAAGGGTACTTCATTTCCTATGCTTGGGAGCCCATAGAAAGTTAAATGGAAATTTTGGCAAAACAACAACAACAAGACACAACAACATCTGGATTTGAACAACATCTGGAAGAACACAAGATCCCCATCCCTACCCTACCCTAATGTAAGTACAGCAAAAGTATTAATCACCAGATCCATGTATTATGAAATAGGGACCCCGAACTATGTTGTAAATTATCCATACTCTGCCCTTCTTCTGATGACTTTGCATGGTATCACACCTCCTTATCCTCACAATACCCTTGTGAAGTGAGTTAAGCTGCAAGAATAAGTAAACTAGGGCCAAATCACAAGTTTTGTAGTTGCCTAAGAGCTGAACCTTGATCTCTTTAATTTGTTTGAATCTCTTTAACTGTCTCTTCATTATTATAGCACAATGACGTAAAATACAGTGGTCCCCCGGTTTACGAATCCCCCGGGGTACGAAAACCCCGGGGTACGAAACCGGCGGGACCGCTAACATATCCCCCGGGATCTGAAAGATCCCTCAAAAAAATAAAAAACCCGCGCGGCCCCTTTAAATCGGCTGCGCGGTCCATTGAAAATAGCGGTTCCCCCAGGAAACGAATGCTTCCGGGTTATGAAAGGTAATCCGGAATGGATTACCTTCAAAACCCGGGGGACGACTGTACCTTTAAATGCTGAGGGCTGAAATAAGCAACCACTTACTCATAAATGATTGCAGTTGATAACAAGTGCACATATTCAGATGCGCTTAACGCTTAATGTCTGCAATACATTCCCTCAGCTTGTACCCGAGAATGTTGTTCTTCACTTTCAAAATTATGTCCCACTTTTATGCAAAATCATATACACTTCTCTGAATCCTAAAGTTCAAAATACATATATACTGATGCTGTCCTAAATTTTCCCTCCTACATGTGGAGGATTTGTATTTGCAGGTGCATGTGCTAAAGACGTACCTGTTTCTGAAAGGCTTCTCACTGTTGTTCATGCTACTGTGTATTTTATTCTTATGGACAATTGAGATACTGCATATTGATTGCAAGTATTGTTTTATATAGTCAGTTCTATGAATTGTGCTTCCCACTTTGAAACCTTTACATATAAATGGTTTATAAATATCCTTAAATAAAGTGATGTGGATGTCATCTCTAGAATTATGGGCACTGAACATAATCAGAGAAAAGCTGAAATCCTATGTTACCTACCAGGGAGTAAGTCCCCCTGAAGTCAGTGAGACTTATGCTTGGAGAGAGATTAATAGCGTTGTGCTACAGGTTCCACAGAACTCAGTAAGACACAGATGCTTGTGTGCTCGAGCCTCATTTATTTCACTGGAAGCTGAATTTTCCCAACTTCCACTAACCTGACTCCTTTTGACAGTAATTGGAACTAAACCAGGGGTTGTGCTTTTGAGCTGATATAAACATACCATTTGAATTCACTTTAATGTTATGCAACTGTTTTGTGTTATGTGTATGCAATGATTCCTTCTTGCTAATCCTGTTCATCTTGTAGTGTTATTTAATACACACACACACACACAATTCTCCTGTTCAGAGCAAGTTACAGCTGATAACAAAAACCTGTGTACTTTCCTTAAGAGACAGCTTCCTGCTGTTTTATATTTTGTTTATCTCTGATTTCTCTCTGATGCTATTCATGTGGTCCCTGTAATAGACTATCACAGCCCACGCAATGTCTTGTCATCCGTAGCATATCAATACGTTTTTATAATAATGCAATCACCTGAGCCTTGTAACAGTTTATGATTCATTTGAGAATTTTTATGTATTCCAAAGTCACAAAGACCTGGACAGCAGAAGTTGACTGCTTTGGCAAAACTGGTCCTGTGACACATCTAGCATATTTGTGACTTAGTTGGAAAAAATCATATTGATCTTATTCATCATTAAACTTTTGTGCTAAAGGGAGGGGGATATCAAGTACATTGCACAGGAAAATAGACTTCTGATTGTTTGAGGCTTAGAATGCACATAAAACAGGACCATACTAATACAGATATTGATTTGTTATGATTAATAAAAAAAGGATTTTATGCATCCTCTAAGTATTGTAGTAAGTGAACTTTTTAGAATAATAATATTTCTTTTTCTTTTATTTTTGTTTTTTTTTTAAAGCAAAGGGGAAATAACGAACTTTAGCAGTAGCCTGATGGTTGTGTAGGAATGGTGTGAAAACATGCATACACATACTCAGAAACAGCAGGAAAGGATGGTAATGAGTGACCATATAACCGTGAATTGCAATAGATACACACACACACGAAACCTCAGTCATCTTAACATTTGTAATGGCGCTAATTTCCAAGTGCTTTTTAAAATATGCTTCCACATGAGCTCTCAAAACCCATAAAAGCCTGGCATGTAAAGTAAATTGTTTGTCACTTTGCTGACGACCTGCCATATTTATTGTCAGGAGAAATGGACATTAGTTGGGAAAGCAGTTGTTAAAGGCCAAACAATTTTTAAAGATGGCAAAAGATGTGCAAGGGTTTTTCCTTTTTCTAACAATGAGCCACCCCTTCAGACATCAAAAGACAAGATAATAAGACACTTCAAGCACAATTCAAGATTATATTCAACATCTAAAGGCTCATCTCTTGTCAGTTTGCATTTACTCTCCCAGGGATGTGATGCTTCTATCATCACGCTGTCAAGAGGAGTCTGGCAGAAGCGACGAGGGCCCCTCATTTCACACACTTAGTGTTTTTTATCAAATAGCCAGCACTCATTCTGATTCAGCCAAAATAGAGGGATAATTTGAGGAAGGTCATGTGCAAGTACAAAAATCTCGGGTATCGATTTGTGTGATTAGGAAGCATTAAAACAGCACATTTATGTTAGTTTTCAAAGATGTGTTGCCAGTTGATTTGGAAATGTTTTTCTCTGGATTAAAATGTTTTCTTTTTCAAAAATGGAAAGTGAATTTGCTTCTTTAAAGGACCCAGAGATAGGAAATAAAACATTCTTTTCCAGATTTTAGCATTTTGATGCCTCTGTTTCTGAGGATAGGCTTGTCTAATTCTTAATATCTAAATCTGAAACATTTGTTCTGCTTACCATTAGGACCCTTGACTTTGAAAATGTAGCATTATTTCTTATGCTACTACATTGGTACAGTATTAAGAACATCATATGCTAACCTCTTATTTAAGTCTAAATTATCTTTAAAAATGCAAAAACTCTCATTGATAATAGATCTAGATTACATCACTGTAAGTGTTAGGACAAGGCTGTGTATTCATACATGTTTGCTATCATAGCTGGTAGAAAAATAATTAGAGCCAAAGGGAGACAAGAGATAATAACTAGTGATTTACAATCTTAAGGGAATTTTTTAAAAATGGCATTTGGATAATGTCTAGACCACTGGAAATGCAGTGTTTTCTTTTTTAAAGTGGAAGACTTGAAAGCATACATAGGTCTTGAAAGCATAAGTAGATGCCTTGGGCAATGAGCAGCTAATTGAAACTAGAGAGTCATTTTAGTTGCATGTTTTTAAAGCTGTACAGATATCCTTGCCTTGGTCCAGCAAGAATAGTTCATGTGGAAGAATTCTCTTTGAAGGGTCCCATTCAGAATCAGTCCTATGGTTGTAATAAAGCTAAAGGTTTCCTCTTTGACAAGGTTGTCAAGTCGAGTCTGACTATATGAGGCGGTGCTCATCTCCATTACTAAGCTGAAGAGCCAGCATTGTCAAAGACAATTCTGTGATCATGTTGCCAGCATGACTTCATGGAACACTGTTATCTTCCCACCAAAGTGGTATCTGTTTATCTACTTGCAGTTTTACATGCTTTTGAACTGCTAGGTTGGCAGAAACTGGGACTAGTGATGGGAGCTCGCTTTGTCACGTGGTGCTTGGATCTCGAACTGCTGACCTGCTGATCTTGCTTGCAATAATCTCCATTAAATACCAGTTGAATACGGTGTTCTGGGACAAAGCATACACTCTTAGAGAGATTGTTGGTGTTACTATTTTGGCAATACTATCTTTTTTGGGGGGGGGGTCTCAACATGTTTTACAAGGTCTGTTTTCACAGCTGAAAAGTGAGTGGCCTGGTGTTGAATTTTTCTATGCCACTGGGGAAAGACCATGATTGGGCACTACCCCACTCCTGCTTGATGTAAGGGGGAACATTGTCTCTATCTCAGGCCCCGGAAGTTGCTTTGATCTCAGTTCGGGTAGGCCCAAAACATATTTCGGCCTGAGATGGAACAGTAAATGCTACTCTCCATAACCTGTCCAAATTAACTTGCATAGTACACAAGATAAGCCAAATTATTTGGCTGAAGAGGCAGGAAGTCCAAGAAGCACTTCTTCCCATTGTTGCTGTCACCTTCCGTTAAGTTGACTTCAACTTCTGGTGACTCCATGAATGGAGCATTTCCAAGACATGAATCCTCGATGATCCAGCTCAGTCCCTGCAGACTTAGGGCTGTGTCCTCTTTGAATGAGTCTGTTACACTAAAAGGAGGGGTAGATCGGGGATTCGCACCAGCAAAACCAGTGTCGCCTTGAAATTTGGGGAATCTATAGCTCAAAAGGAGGCTTGTGAGACATGGGTAACTGCAGGAATCTTTTCAGCTGGGTATACCAGTACTCACAGCAGAGAGTGTTCCAAGTTTCTGTAACTAAAGTATTTTATTTAGAAATGTGCAGGGTTGGCACACAAACATAGAAGAACTAAAACAAACCACACAATGCCCTTGTTGAAACAGCTGCATTGGATGTCAGTTTGTTTCTAGGCAAAATTCAAAGTGCTGGTGATGACCTATTAAAAACTATATGGCTCAGGCTATTTGGCAATCTGTATCTCTCTGTATGAACTGGACTGGATTCTGAGATCATCAGAATCTCTCAGTCCCATGATCATTGCAAGTGCAGTTATTGGGGACATGAGGGAGGGCCTTCTCCATGGTCTCTCCTAGACTGTGGAACTCCCTTCCCAGGGAGGCCAGAATGGTCTCCTCCTTGTTGTCCGTCCATTGGCAGGCCAAGGCATTTTTATTCAGGCAGGCTTTTAAAACAGGAAGTCTTTAAAAAAAGACTTGGGATGATGTACTGTTTTAATTGTACTTTCTTAAAGCACTTTTATCTTTTTAACTGCATTTTATTCTTTTAATGTGTATTGTGTTTTAATACTGTAATAGTTTAATTCTATTTTAATGTGCTTCTTAAAAAATACTTTTTATTCACCATAAAACACGTTACAAATTTTATTACTATATTATTACAAACATCCACATAATTATCTTATTTTTTATAAATCTTATTGTATCTAGAGTATACTTTAAAGTGTTTCTGCCCTAAACTTCCATTTCTTCCTATCGAATCTTATATCTTCCCCAACTCCTCTTATTCTCTTTCCTTGCATTCTCTGCTTCTCCTTCCTTCTTTCATTCTCTTCCTTTCCTAGTCTTTCTTACTCTCCTTCACTTCATCTCTTCTAATCCTTCCACTGATTTTTTCCCCTTTTCTCTGTCTCTTCCTTCCTTCTTCATATTCTCTCACTCTCTCACTTACTTCATACTCTCTTACACATTATTTTGCTTTCATCCTAATCTCCTTTCACACTTCCTTTACTATTCTACTCACATCACAATATATACATACTTCTAGTCTGAGTTCCTGATCTTTCCACTTCAGGGCGCATTTCACATATTTTATTGTTTACTTTTGTATGTTTTTAATTGTATTCTTTAAATTGTAAGGCACATTGAGTTCCAACTTAGGAAAAAAGTGGGATATTATAACAACAACAACAACACTTTGGAGAACAATAATGCCCACAATCATCTCTTCCCATTTCCATAACTAGAAAGTTGCTTTTGTTCCTTTTTTCCCTTATTTTTAAATCTTAAAAACCAACTCAAAGAAAGGCTCTAGGGGAAAGATTCTAATGGGAGGCTGCAGTTCTATAGCATATTTAACACTGCAGTAGTTTGAATCATAAAAATCAATGGATGGAAATATGTAATTTGTTACATTATCATTAATGAACTTGTTGAACAAGCATTAGTGTGGAGGCCAGACCATATTTACAGAGCTTGGCATGGAGGTTGCCACCATTGACCTTGCTCCTTAGGGGAGCAAATTTTGTTATTGGCTCTTTGAAAAGATCTCTTTTTGTCCTTTTAATGTTGTCTTTCTCCAGTCTACAAAGCCCATAATATCATTAACTGATGCCTGAGAATGGTGCGAGTCCAGCACACCTGGAAACTATCAGGTTGGGAAAGGCTGTCTCAAAATATGAAATCTTATCTTCCATCCTATTCAATTCAGTTTGTCACTCAACTGCTTCTCTCTTTTCTTTCCACTCCTTCTAACACATACACTTCAATTCCTCTCCAAATGCACTGTTTGTTAAAGATTAATGGGAAATTATTTATTTCAGTTTGAGGCCCCCTATCCCTGCAAAAACAGCAACAAGTGGATAGCTAGAAAGATCTTGATTCAGCGAACAAAGAGTGCAGAATTCTTAGTCTGAAATTTTTGAGAGTCTCTGAGGATATCCAGAACATTTTCTACACAACTGCCTCCCCACTCCATATCAAGAAGCATAGTGTGTAAAGATCACTAACAGAGTGGACATTTTCCGTGCATGAGCCAGGGAATCCCAAATATAATCTGTGGCATCTTCAGTTATACTGAACTCACTCTTCTCTACACCCATCTTGCTTTAATTGTATATTTAAAAGAGGATGGATATGGAGGTGCAAGTGGAGAAGTGAGGGGTGGACTCCCTAAATCATATTGATGCGCAAGAAAATAAAGATGAACAGCAGCCTTTACGACCATGGTAGTAGTGGGAGAGAAGCAGCAGTAAAAAGAACCTTTCACATTTGGGACCCTATGGCCTGATCTAGATGGGCTCTAAAGAGTGTGATTAGGGCTCTTTATGGCACCATTAGGGTTCATGAGCGTGCAGCGTTCGCACGCTTACGAACCCTAGCATGTGATGACGCAAGTGTCATGACTTAAAAGTTTTTAGACAGCGTGCGTGTGCACGCCGAAGCAACTGCACAGCTTCTAGATGGAGCTGTACAGTTGCGGCGGCGGCAAGGCGCCAAACGGTGCATTTTCCTTTAATTGCGCCGCATCTGCAGCACAAAAAAGGAGCTGGATTTCCCCACTTCACCACTGCATCTAGCTTCTGCGGTGAAGCTTCGCAGAAAAAAAATGTAGCTCCAGATCGCCCTTTTTGGGCAGTCTGGAAAGCCCCTATGATTTTAACCAAGACTTAGCTGGCAGCTTGGAGCTGCACTGCTGCTCCTGCTAATTTTTATTGGACAAGCCAAGGGAAGATGTAGCAGAAGAAACAATGTGTGTGAGGAATAGGGTTTCCATAATTGTCTTTCACAAAATCAGGACAAAATGTAGGAAACAATATAGGACAAAATGTAGGGTATTCAAGAAAAATGGAGGAGACAGTCAACTAAAGTGGCAGTTGCCTTCAATCCCCACCTGTGGTCTCCAAGACCATCAGGCTGCCCTTGGAAGCCCCATCCAGGCCTGCCTTCCTGCCTGCCTGTGCTGTCTCAGCTGGTGGGCCAGGCCTCCAGCTCTCTTTGGGCTTCCTCTGGCCAGTATCGGCCCCATACGCAGGGCGTGCCAGGGAGGCCTCAACCCCTGGATTTTTTTGGGGCTGTCTTGGCCTCCAGCTCTCTCTGGGCCTCCTGCAGCTGGCAGAGCCCCATGGACAGGATGCACCAGGGAGGCCTTGCCCCCTGGATGTTTGGGGGCTGGTTTTTTGGCTGGCTGGCCAAGGCCTTACTCAGCTGTGCCAGGGTCAAGGAGGCCTTGCCAGATCTGACATCATCCCAGGAGCAGACCTGAGCTGCATCTGCTGCTGCTGTATCCACACTTGAGAGGCTGAGAAGGAGGAGGCCATGGTGTGAGCTGGTTGTGTCTGAGGCAGTTACTGCTGGCACTGACTGGTTGGCTGCTGCACAATGAGTAGACTTAATATTGAGAAATAGGTATTGATGGGCACTAGGGGATGTTACCAAGTGGAAAGCAGGTGGTAGCCCAAAAATGTTTGGAGACCACTGTTATATAATAATTGTATGTAATACAATAGTATAGAAAAGAAATCAATTCAAAATGTAATCTATTGATAGGGAAAAGTTATTGATGAAAGTCACAATGCACTCTCAACCTCTTCCCCCATCTTTCATACAGGCCCATGTGTGTGTGTGGGGGGGGGGGGGGCAACTACATTTGAGACCTAAACAGTTTTCAGTCCTAACAGGTTATTCCAAAAGGACTCATATATCATAATATTATTTACTAATTGCATAGTATGTACCATAATATACAACACAAATCAGTCAGGAACATAATCAGTGAGGATTCAATTTACTTTTTCAAGTTACTGAAGAAAGTCATAATGCACCCCTAACACCTACTTAAAGGCTCCACAATTTTACTTTCATACAGATCCCTTCCACATTGGGCCCTAGCTTCTTGAGGACCTTGGTCCTCTGCTAATGAAACAAATTACTCTCTCTTCACCTTCAATCCATTTCATGACTCGCTCTCCCCACCCAATTCTTTTCTTCTTTGCCAAATTAACCAGGACTACAGAAAATTCTCTTTGTTCCTCTTTCTTGTCTTCCCAAAGACTGCAGGGAGATTACTCTGTCTAACAACAAAGCCTTGCAACTTTCTTCCTCCAGTTGTAATACTTTTCCTGAGGCAGCAGTCCTTTCTGTTTTGGGTATTGTGACACAGGGAGAGGCTCTGGCCCCAATGAATTTTAATGAACCAATTCACTAAAGCATAGTTTTAATTTTAGCATTAATTAAGGAATCTACAAAGTTAAGTGAGATTGCTAGAAAAAAATAATGAATTAATAACTCAAGGAGTTAACAAAAAAAAGGTCAATTCCCAGCTTCATTGTTGACTCGCCAATAAACAGTTATAGGATTCAAGTCTTAATGAGTAAATACATAAGTTAGTGAAAATTTGCAAGGTTAAATATTCAGCATCTAAGCTACTTCTGGAGGGCAGGCTGTGCATTTTTAGAAACACTATTGGATGTAGTGAATAAAATGTCTCTAGGGATTTTCCTTTTGGCCAGTATTGTATTCATGTCAGGCAGATTTGCAGTGCTTCTCAATTCAGTTTTATACAGCTCTTTCTTTTTGCTGACAAGGACTGGGGAGGAAGTGACAAGGAGAGTAATCAAGACGTAGGGACCAACACAAAAGCATTTTCCCTGTTTCTGGGTTGCTTCAGTTTTTCAGAGGTAGAGGCAAAATTGAGAGGAAGAGATCCTACAGTTAATAAAATATTTTCCCAAGCAAAGCTCTAGGGTGAAAACTGGCATTCTGAAAATGTGTACCTGCAGATGTTTTCATGCTTTTTCTAAAAGAAAATATAGGATGCTCAGTAGTGAGAGACACAATCAAGTACATTAAGAATAGGAAGCCATACTAATTGCATGCCTGCTTGGTTGATGTGAAACCCTGAGATTTTTCTTCGAAGAGATGGACATTTTGCCTGAAGGGAAAGGCTCTGGAACTTGCTGTTTGCTTGTGCACAGCCCTGACAACGACACTAACCTGAAATAGTTTGATAGTCTTGGAGCTTTTTAAAAATTGAATGTGGAATTTCATAAAGTTTACAAAATTGTAAAAAACAAAAACAAAATCTACCACTAACCAACCATCAGAAAGTCAGGTGGTATAATCAGTTTGCTCAGTGGCAAACTGCAAGAACAACTACACAAAACAGACCAGACCAAGTTAATCTGGGGCTGTTACAGAACTGTGGATGGGATTCATTGGGAAAAGGGCTGTATATAAATAAATGTGTATATATAAATACACATTCACTTGTGAAAGTATATTTATATTGTATATTTGTTGTTGTTGTTGTGCGCCTTCAAGTCATTTTTGACTTATGGCAACACTAAGATGGGGTTTTCTTTGGTTCATAGGGGGTTTGCCATTGCCTTTCCCTGAGGCTGAGACCAAGCTCATGGCCAAGCTAGGAACTGAACCCTGGTCTTTACTAGATCATTTTCCCAGTACGCTGAGTTTTAGAACCTCCATTATAACACATTACACTCCAGTAAATTAATTTAATTTAATGCAATTCATGAACGTAAAGTTTTTACACCTTGATTAGTATAAACTGTTACTGAAACATATTTATACCATTTTCTTTTCTTTTCTGAGTTGCCATGTGATCCTTGGGAACATTCAGGTAACCTAATGTCACAAAGACCAAAGATAATTGGCAAACATGCTTTATTACATTCCAGAGGCAAAGCAATCAATATTTTGAAATGATGAAACAAACTGGATATTTGCAGTAACAGAGCATATTCTAAATGCCAAATCCTATAAAAACTGGAATTCCATATGAGGAGTATACATTTTTATCCCTTCAAAAGCTCGCATAAAGTAATTATTGTTTTGAGCAAATTGTATGACAGGAGTCAAGACAATCATGGCCATGTTATGCATTTTGCCCAAGACAGATGGGTGGAGGAGCAGGGATTGTGAACCAGGTGTCAGAGCCACTTCTATTTATTTATATATATAACTGTATATTTTCGTTACATGATACTGAAAGTTCTTGAAAAAAAATTAGCCTTAGCACAAAAGCAGAGAGATATTTTGTTGACTAACCCAGCATTGTTGCACAATTGTCAGTCCCACTGCCTTTGTTTGTAGTGGATTAAATAGAATGCTATAGTTAAGAGAGGGACGTGGTGGCTCAGTGGTTAAGACACTGATTCTGATGATTGCAAGAATTGCAGGTCAGCAGTTCAAGGCCCAAGTGCTACATGAAAGAGTAATTTCCCAAAGCCGTTTGAAATCATGTAAAAGTGCAAGTAGATAAATAGGTACCACTTTAGTGGTAAGGTAACAGCGGTCTGTGCAGTCCTGCTGGCCACATGACCACTGCCTCTTTGACTTAGTAACAGAGATGAGCATTGCCCCCTACAATCAGACATGACTTGACAACCTTGTCACGGGAAAACCTTTACTTTTAGGGTTAAGGGAGAGCCTGTGTGATCTAGTAATTTAAGCACTGGACTATGACTCTGGAGACCAGAGTTTGACTCCCGGCTCAGCCATGTAAGCCCACTGGATGGCCTTGGGCAAGTCACACTCTCTCAGCCTCAGAGGATGGCAATGGCAAACTCCCTCTGAAGAAACATGCTAAGAAAACTGCATGATAGGTTCCCTGTAGGGTTGCTATAATCAAGAATGACTTGAAGGCACACAACAACAACAACAACAGTTAAGGGAAGATGTCCTGGTTTGAAACTTTGAGGGTGGGAAGGAAAGAATGAAGGGGCTTTCTTCCATACCTTCCAACTTTTAACAGATGAAAATGGGGACATGTGAATCCAAGCAACATGAGAGCATGGTCAAGATGATAAAAGTTAATGAGGCAGCTAACAGAGGCTGCAGAAGTTTTCTTTTACTTGAGCCTACTGGAAAGACCAAGACTCTCTTCTCTCCCTCTCCTCCACTAAGATCATTGAGTACAAACAATTTTTTCACTTTGAACTTAGTCTCCAGCTTCTGGAGGTAAGAGGAGAGTTGGGGGAGGAGAGAAAAACAGACATTTTAAAAGCAGTTGAAAAAAAAAATGGGACAGCAGATTAATCTGTTTCTGCCAAATTGGAACAGATGGAGGGTATGTTCTTCATAGCATACTAAGCTGTGTTATTATCAGACTTTTTTTTTTCAAATTAAGAGTTTTGTTTGCTTATGCAACTTTGTTGTTGAAAAATAATCTCACATCATGGACCATCACTATAAAACACGCTATTTTAAAATAAATGATCTGGCTAACACAGTAGCGCATACTGCTGCATATAATTATATCTAATTTGGGGAAGTGCAAAAGCCAGTTCAGCAGTTTTATATATATAACAAACTTGTCCTGATGTGATAAAAGATAATACATTTTGTTGAAATTCCATCACAAAGCCTTTTGAGAATTCTAGCCAAAAATGTGTCCCTTGGGACTCCATACAATGAGCAATACAAAACATAATGGACAATGTCCACTACTGTCTGCTGACTACTAATGCACTGATGTCTATTTACAAAAATTTTCCCATTATCTTTTGGATAGGGCCTTTTCCTCGATGTTATGAAATTATGCCATTACTGGAATGGAAGTATCTGTTAATTTCTGTCAACATTTGATACTCTGTTCAGCATTCTAGGATACTCAGGATTTGCGCTTGCAATAAGGTTAAATACTAACAAAAGAATAATAAACAAAATAACAGCAAAATATAAAAAAGACAGTAAGCATAACCAGGAAAGGTACCATTGAAGCTAACATAATTAAAAGGCATGAGGAATTTTTTTTCCCCACTTGGTGCTAAATGCACATTACATTTCAGTATCAGAACAGTGTTTCTCAGTAAAACTTTTGCCATATTTTTGATCTCTTTAGTGCCATACTTTTGATCATCACCTACTTTATTTGTAGTGATAGCTTAGAAAAGATTTTGGAACACAGCACCCAGCATTTCACTGCCAGGACAGCAAGTGGGATTCTGGAAGTCCAACAACCCAAAAAAGCATTGTCTCTGGTGGTGGAAATCAACATAAGAGGGTCTTTCAGACAAACCATCATAGATGGGCAGGCTCTCATGGAACAAGGGAGATCCTAAGATCCCCAGAGATGAAGTTCCATGGAACTTTAAAGGTTATTACTATGAGTGCTTTGTAAAAAAAAAAAAAAAGTGCTACAGTGATCCATGAGGTCGCATGATTTTCATCTTCCTCTGCCACATGTGGGAGGCAGTCCAAGCTTGATCTAATCATAGCTCATGTTATACTCCATGTCTTTTTGTCTCCAAGGAAAACATGATCCAGTGGTTTTCTGTTATAAAGTGGACCTAAACCTTAACCACACTTCTAGTTCTAACTAGAACGAAGCCATTCAATCAACCTATCATGCTGACTTACTATTCATCAAATGATTAAGTGGGTCTACTCCAGTTAAAACTAACCAACAGAATGCCAGCCTAAATATTGGGGAATGGGAAAGGCCAATTAAAGCTGGAACACCCCCTTAGAGCAATCTTTGGGTCCTGATGGCATTCTGGAACTATCTAGTCAGAAAGAAAATATTTTGGAGACAATGTATTTGTGTTTCATTCCTACACCTGTTGTCTTCTTCTCCATCTAATGAGTATGATACCGTATTAAACAGAATGGAAACTCATCCTGCTGAGAATGAATAAATATATAATCTAGTACACCTTGCTGCACTGTCTGCTTTTATTGTACATCCAGCAGGACTCATGCAGTGTCAATGTTGGGGAAACTAGCTGAGTTTTTCCTAAGAGTTCTCTTTTAAGACGGATCTCCTGGGAAATTTCCATCTCCAGAGGGCAAAGTGTATTAGATATTCCTGTAATTTCTGTGTGATTCTTGTGTTTGTCAGAAATGCAATAACTTCAAGTCAATTCCTGAATTACCTGGATTGTTTGAGACATTAATTCATAAAACCCAAAGGCTTTGACAGAATATTAGAAAACTCAAAACAATTCTATTATTATGGAGATCTCTTCATGAAACAAAAGACATCAAAGTAGCCTATCCAAGAGTTCACAATACATTTAAAGGCTGTAATCAGGAGCAGGGAAAGCCCAGTTTAAACCTTGCATAGTCTCTAGAGCTACATGCCTGTATGTTTCAAGGCCTGTTACTGTTTTCACAGGTGAACATTAGAGAACCTCAGTTTCTCAGCCTCCAAATCTGTTTCGAAATCATTGCTGGGCTCCTGGGATGTGACATTTAAAGGCAATGTATATAAAGAACTCTGAACAATTGCACATACTTTGATTAGTTAGCATTTCTCTTCTGAACTCTACAGTTGCCTCATAATAACCCCCTTAGGAGGGAAAACATTCTTCATGGATTGTACTTTATACACTGAAGAGGAACAAAACCCATATCAGGGTACAAAAAATAATAATCAAGCAGTATTAAATAAAATTTTGTTTTCTGTTTTTAAAAGGCATTTCTGATCCTTAAAAACAGTTTGGCCCCACAATCCTGGAAATAAGGTACAATGTCTGATTTGAAAACCTGTTTCTTGAGACCGTTGGGGGAAAAGCACAGTGTAAATGAGGGTGATGATGGTGATGGTGATGGTGATAACAATGTTATATGTTCAAATGTTTTTAAAAATAGGTTGGCAACCTGTTCGGTATTTACAATGTTGTAAGCCAGCTTTATGACATTGTAAATATTGGAATTCACATTTACCATTGTTATGCCAGTGCAATGAGGTAGAGTGTCCCCCCAAAACCACCTCAAAAGCCAGGCAGCTGCACTGTCCTAGGGATTTCTGAGGCACTAAAGAGCAGTGCAGAGAGTGAAGTATCCAACCCAGCTCTTTCATGACAGTGAGGTACTTTGCAATGAGTGGTTATGACAAAACTGACAAAGGTTCCTGTGGCTGCCTGTCGCAAAAGCACCGTGCTGCCAAGAGAGGCCTTGACACTTCTTTGCACACCCACCACCCCATTCCCTAGTGCCTCAGAAATCTCTGTGTTGTGGTTGCCTCTAAGGTGGTTTTTTTGGGTTGGAAGAAGTAGCTATGACAACAGAGCCCCATCACCCTAGCTATAACTCCTGATGTAGGATCTCAACCATAGTTTGCACATTACAGAGCTAGGTTCTGATTCAGTTATTGTCACAATTCTGCTCCAAATCTGGAGTACACAACATGGTATTTTCTGGAGTGATGTGCTGCCAAACACACCCAGGTTACTCTCCCTCCTGCCCATTTTCTCACTTAATTGGCAAAAAGGAAAGATCTTTACTTCTGGCAGATAACCTTCAAGGTCCCTTTCAACTCTTGTAATTCCGTCTGGTTTGTATTGGTTTCCAGCTGGGTTCTTGTAACATTGAATGGTAGCTTCTATTGTAGAGACTCCATGTGTCTATTCCAGTGATATGAAGGAAAGATAAAGTTTCAGTATGTGTAGAAAAAGATTTTATACCAAAACCCCCACAAAAAACCCAGCACAAAGTGTTTCAGCTTGGAAATATTTGTGCTTTCTTCGGGAAAAGCAATTTCAAACTCTACCTGCAGGGATTTCAGAACTCTTCAAACATCTCTAAAGTGGCAGTAAAACAGAACTGCCCATGTATAGAATAGTATAACATACTCATATTGCCAGAATAATGGAATCTGGGGTATTATAATGCACTCTACATGGTGCTGCCTTTGAAGAATATTTGGAAATTTCAGTTTTGAGATATGGTCCCATCATGTTTAGATGGCTGCTCCCAGTCTACAAAACTGTTTTCTGAGGGAGGCTTCCTTAGCTTCATCCCTCTTGCATTGGTTGCAACAAAACACATTTCTATTCTGGCAGGCCTTCAGGAACTGATGACTGATACAGTCGGGGATTTTAAATGAGCGAGTTGGTATTTGAATATTTAGGAGTTTTAACTTTTTAAATTTTAAAAATAGTATGAGAATTTGAAAGTATGATAATTTGTTGTTGATTTAGACAAGATTTACACCTGTTCAGATCCGTGCAAGGGTTGACAAGTCTACCTTCTACACTTGTGTAAATGTAATTACGCTTCCCTCTATTACTCACTGAGTTGATAATATCCCGCAAATACAGTACAGATTTCTGCAAGACCACACTTGCACATTTGAATGTCGAATATTTTCCATTAACCAGATGCATCAACCAAATATTGATAGCTGTAATTGATGCCTATAGTTTTTTTGCTACCAAACTAATCAACCACTTACTGATATCTATAATTGACATGTGATTATATTTGACTTAAATATTTCACTACTAGTATATGGTAGCTGCAATGCAATTCTTTTCACATTTGATAATTGACATGGAATAGTATATCATATTTGACCATATTGCATGACTAGTATACAGTAGTATGCAAAGGGATCTTGCAGTAACTTGTACAGTACGATAGTATGCAAAGAGATCTTGTAGACTAACAGTGCAAAAGAAGTGGTAGCATAAACTGTCACAGACTGTGGAGATTATCACAATAACTTCACTGCTGGGATAGACCTGGGATGTAACTTTCTTAAGATAGATCTTTATTGCATTCACTCATCACTGGACAGTATGCAGCCCATATGCAACCTGAAGTTCTCCAGGCTTGTCCACATATTTTCGAGAACAGGAAAATCCTGTTCTTGAAAAGCTGCGAGAGATGCTGAGTTGCATACTGCCTGGCAATGGGTGAATGCAATAAGATCCACCTTAAGATAGTTACATCCCAGGTCTATCCCAGTAGCAAAGCTAATGTGATAATCTCCTTGGTCTACTTCCTCAGATGCATGGAATGAACTGGTGCATAGCTGGCTGCTGTGGTGGGGAAAAGGGACTAAGCAGACACTTGCCCCTTGACAGTGGCAGGTCGTGGGAGCATGAGAAAAGTAAGATTATGGTGAACACCTATTGCACCCATTTTGGTGAAGGAATGGCCTGTGGAACTTCTCCTTTAGGTTATGGGACTGGGGGATAGAGAAAGAGACAACACTATGGCTGACCTGGAAGTTATGCTCTCACTTTAAGTCTTGTGGCTTGGGAGACGAATTCCCTAGGTTTGCCTTCCATTACAGTTGGTTGAAGAACAACCCATATATGTCAGTTCTCCTTGGGGCTCTGGTGTTCCCCCAGGAAATTTGAGTAGGAGTCTGGTGGAGAAATACTACTTCAATTGGTCCCCCTATTGTTTATCACAGTGTTTACATTAGTTAAACAATTTAATAGGCCATTGAAGTGGCTTTATTCAATGCAGGCTTTTTTTTTTTTTATTGACCTCTTTATTCCCATTGTGGGTCAGCCAAATGTTGAAGTAGTTTGTAATAATTCAGTATATGGTTAAATGCAGGAATAGCTCCCTGGAAATCTCAGCCTGTCTCTTGTTATAGAACTCCACAGTTCTGCTTTTACTTTGCTGTTGTACAAGTAAAAGCCAGAATGTCGCTTAGGATTATTAACCCTTTGAAGTAGTTTGTAAAATGTCTCATTTGTGGTTCTTACAGTTCTTACAGTTGATCCTCTTCTGGTGGTGAGCTGTCATATGCAGGTAGTCACTATATTAAGAATGAATTTGAGGCCTGTGGAGTATTATTTACAGAATGAACCCATGCATTAAAAGAAGTAAGTTGAAATTTACATAATACTTGTTGCACGTGCTTGAATGAATTCCTAGATTATTGTACAAGGCTGACAGCATTCAAATGTTTCTGTCTTGTGGCATTCTTCAGTGGATTAGTGAAAATAATTGTGCATCTTGGTAGTAGAATTTACATTGTGTTTGAAACTTATTGAGCAAACACAAGAGGGTGAAAAATACATTATAGGCCCTGCGAGTCTCTGCACTGGGGAAACATAAACCTGACCCAATGATACAGTTTAAAGAGTTGTTTCCCTTTTCACACATGCAACATCTCTTGCTTCTTAATCAATTAGGAACAGGCAGAGCTACTCCAGTCTGGATTGATTTATATACTTTCTCCTGCAGACATTTACAAACAGAAAGAAACAGAAATCATTACATTCTGTGGGAACCAAGCTAAAGGTGATCTTCAAGGACATGTCAAGTGCTGTCCTTGATCTTCAATAACATGTGTAGCTTTTTCAAAAGCCCTAGGTGCCTTTTCCATATTTACCATTTTCATTGTAAAATAGCTCTGTTTGATCAGAAGAAGTCCATCAAGTCCTACATTCTGGTTTATGCTAGTGGCCAATTCGTTTTCTCCAAGCAAAGTTGATTTCATGTCTGGGGGATAGTGCAAAGGCCATCTGGTGAGAAACTGCCTCTGGCTGTGGTGTTGCACAGAACCAGGTATCTAGAACTTGCTCTTTTAATTTCTGACAAGACTTCCCAAGTTATGCCATTTTGGCAGAATTGCACTTGGAGCAGCAGGCTAGAGTCAGTCACCAGTGTTGGGCCCTGGTACTGACCTTACCTCCAGGAAGCAAGTAAGGCATGAAGACAAAACCTTCTGCAACATCAGCTATCTAGAAATGTTTCATTTCTGAACATGGAAAACCAATTTATCTGTTATGACTAATAACAGTCTATCTTTTATGAACCTGGTATCTTAATATCTAATTCTGATATGTTTCTTTCCCTCAGGGCATAACACCCACTCCATGATTAGTTATTATACCATGAAAACTAAATAAAGCCAAGTGCATATGTGTGCCCTTACATTATGTTTATGGCTGGCACTGACACAATAGCACATGGGGAGATTTAAGTCTCATGTGCTATGATATCCATATCAGCTGTAATCTTATTCTTACTGCTTATTCTTATAGAAAGACACTAAACATTAGGAACAACAGTGGGCAGTGGTTATGGGATAATGGTGGAATTTTACAGAGATTGCAGAGGGAAAGATTAAGTCTCTCCTTCCTCAGTGCTACTATGCACATGCCTATCACTTTTCCCCAAAGCTGATATTCAATTTAAAAACCAATAATTTGGTGATTAGTAACCATATTGTTATTGCCATGTATAGTTAGGCTCAAAGATAACTGTTGCAGATGTGGCCTATGAATTAGTTGGGAGCTTGTTACTTCTTTGTCAGTGGGGTGGTAAACCTCTTCTGGATTTTAGTCAAATTTTGAAGGAGCAACCTATTTTGGAATAAGGTTCAGCTTCTTTGACAGCCCCATTAGAGTTTGGGATAAAACCTCGAGCAGTTTAATCAACCCACTGACATGGAAGCCACCCACCATAAGTGCTATGAATGGTATAGGTCAATGCTACTGAGCATTGTGGTCCATGTACTGGTGCAGGTCCACAACCAGTTAACTGGTGTACAGGAGTGTAGCCAGTGAGCACAGATATTTTACTGGTTTCTGGCACATTAGGGGGAAAATGTTGGCCACTCACATAAGGCATCATAACAAGGACTAGTATTGGTAATAGAATGGGGGATGTCGGTCACATAGGCACATGCATAACAGAGCATCTACTGGTCTTGTTTTGGTATTTTAACTAAACCAAATTTGAGAGAAATGTTCCTCCAGAAGACATCATGAAAATGATACAGGAGAAACTAATGTCATCATCTCACCTTCATGTGGATAGTACTAGAGGTGCTGTGCTCCAGTGATCGAATACATACCATGCTTTTCTGTGCTTCCATGTTCAGCTGCTGACATTTCCAGTAAAAAACATTTTCAGATAGCAGGATTCATAAAGACCCCTGCAGAGAGCTTGGAAATCTGTCTCTCAAAAAATATTAGTTACTATTCAAGGCTGAAAATGTAATTACTTATCATTACAGTTATATTTTGAAAAAGTAGCTCATTTCTTCTTACACTTCAAAATACATAAATAAAACAGATAGATTTTAGTTGCTTTTAACAAAAATCAGAACACTATAGCCTAGTATCTAGTATCAGAACACCATTAGCTAGGGCACTTGCCCTCTGTATTGGTGCCACAGTAATAGCAACTGCCACACAAATGTTTTAATCATTTCCTTTCTTTTTAAATTTAAAGATTTTAAAATATTGTTTATCATATTTAGTTTGTTATCACACACGGTCATTAATCTGAATCTAGGTTATGCAAGTCTATTTATATATTCAATTAATTTAAATTATTTATATTTATATATTCAATTAATTTAAATTATTATGGAGTATCCATACACACATACTGAGAGATATCTAAATATACACATTAAAAGAATGTGAGATATACCTTTGGTTTCAGACTAAAACAGTCACACTTCTCTATCACAATTCCTGTCTTAAATTACTCACTGGGGATGGTCTTATATGGTCTACCTCCGGGATGTTTAGTAGCTACTCATAATCATGTAAAAAGGTACTAGTGCTCATTCATCTCTTTCAAAGGGTTAGAATGAGTATCTGTTTGTTGGGATTTCAGCATTTACCCTTCATGGAACAGTAGGTAAGGTAGTCTTAAAACCTCTGTAGGGAGATGTTATTCTAATCTGGCTTTCCTTCCACTGTACTTAAACAGTATATCGTTTTATCCATTTTTTAAAAAAGGATGGGATACAGGTTTAGTTTTAAAAAGTGTTTCAGGTGGAAAGTACATTTACATTTACATTCTAAAGATTAATCACTGTATTGATTTGGTATAGTAATTACATGCAGACTAACAAAATAAAATAACAATATAACTAGCATTTTGTGTTATATATTCAAGTCACATATGTAAAGCCAAGAGACAGAACTATATTCATATTAATTCATTTCAAAGGTCTAGGATAAAAATCAGTCACTGTACACATCAGGGGCAAGGGGAGTCATATAGCCTGCCATATGTTCTTGGACATCAATTCCCATTAACCAAACATGCATAATCAATGTTGGGCATAATGGAGGTGGATTCCTTGAATTAAAATATTACTTACAGCTGTCCCTTGTTATCTGTGGAGGACCTGTTTCAGACCCCCCCCCCCTTAAGATAGCAAAAAAATGGGACTCTGGGATTCCTTTAAAAAATTCTTTTCAATGGGCATGCATACGCCCACTGAAAAAAGCTGGGGCTTGCAGCCCACGAAAGCTCAAACCATGATGGCAAGCCTGCAGTTGGCATGCAAGCACCATATATTTATTTTAAACACTTGAATCTTACATGGAATACTCCCTGTGCCAGGGTGGAGACTTTGTTGCCTTCCATACATTGATAGAGTGCAACTAGTCCAACATTATGTTCACCTGTAGCGACTCAATTGCCTGTAGAAAGCCTTCTAGCAGGACATGAATGCAATTTAACTTTCTATTTTGTGCTTCCCACCAATTGATATAAAGAAACATACTGTTTTGGATACAACCATCCTGACCTGTTTCCATCGATGACCCCATCCTCCATGAATTTATCCGGTTTCCTTTTAAATCTATCGAAGCTGGATTCCATAATTACATTTTATGGCAGTAAATCCCACAGTGTTAGTACGCAGTATCTATCAAAGAACTTCCTTTTATTTATCCTGAATCTCCCACCATTTAGCTTCAGTGTACGACTCCAGGTTCTGCAAGCTTTGGGAGAAGAAGAGCTCCTTTTCCAACAATGTATCTGGAAGAGACGTTAAACTAACTAGTCTATCATTTTTCAGGAGTACCCCATACCCATTTGTAAAAATCTGTGTTCTTTTATCCAGTCTTTAATTCTTAAGTACAAAGGCTAATCTTAGGGACAAGCTACATATTTTAAGTTCTTTAAATAGTCTTAGGTAAATATCATCTGCACCAAGCAATTCCATTGTTTGTAATTTCTCGGTGATGGTTCAAATTTCCTCTCTTGTCTCTTGCCTCAGCTACTCACTCGCCCCTTCTGGAAACATTAGGACCTGAACAGACCGGCCAAAATAAAGCTGTTTCGGGTCACTCTGGAGGTATGCCGTTTAAATGACGCACACATCTTGAGAGGCCAGAAGCTGTGCCAAAGCTGTGCTCCAGTCCTGCAATCATGCATCATTTAAACAGCATAGCTCTAAAGTGCTTCAAAGCAGCTTTATTTTGGCCTGTTAAAGCCCAGATTATTTTACCTGTATTGCAGATGGGAATTGTGTGGCCCTTCAGATATTGCTGGGTTTCACCTGTGTTTTTTTGAACACACCTCATTTGAGGAGGACTTCTGATTTCTGAGTGAAGCCTTTAATTTCTAATAGTTTCCTTCCTACTGGTCATTAGCATTAGCTATGTTGATAACTTCTTGGACTTTGTCCTTTTTTATGAGTGCTAGCTGGGCCTCTAGCCCTTTCATTTTGAGTAGGCTTGAAACAAATTTGAGTATTTTTATCTTTCCTTTTACCTTTAATTTTTCTAGTTCCCACATTTTGGAGTCAACTAGAACCATGCTGGAGCTTCCTGGCGTTTTCTCTGTTACATATAAGTTTGAAAGCATTATAGTCCTACACTCACATCTCCCACAAGGTTTCAGTTGCTTCCTCTGTGTTTGGTTCCATGACTAGGCCTTCTAGGCTGCTGTAATTTAGAACAGAAATTTCACTTCTTTGGAGTTTATCAGATGGGAGGAATTTCTCTCTATTACGAATGGAGCCAATTCGATTTCACGTAAATTCGCTAGTTTAGCTAATTTAAGTGAATTCTAATTGTGTTCGGAATGTGTTCAGAATGACTTCCCATTGCCCGAAAATGACCCCCCACTGCCCGAAACTGCATGAGATACTCTAATACGCAATAATGTAAAACCCATGATTACGTTCGGACTGACTTCCCTTTTGCCCGAAATTGCGTGAGATACACTCATACGCAATAACGTGAAACCCCATGATTGCATTCAGATTGACATTGGATTATACTTCCAATTTCCATCGTCTGATAACGTCCTGTGTTAAATTGACTAGAGCATGCATTTTTCCACACATTGTGAGAGTTTTTAGTCATCCATTTTTTTTTACAACCATATCTTTTGAGATTGCTCAGTTTCTTTCTCTGTTCTCCATTCACCAGAGTGTTTTGAGTATGTCACTAGCTATTTATGGTGTCTGGTATTGTTATCCACAGTATTTCTATTAAAGACTATACCACTTTAAAGTTTCTAATTTATGCAACACAATTCCTGCCTAATAAATAGAACCACACCACTTTCAGTACACCCTACCATATCATTCCTATGTAGTTGGTATGCAGTGTTGACAGTATCCCACAGAATCTCTCCATTCTTTCAGGTTTCTGTTACGCCCACTGTGATTTCCCTTAAAACTAAACACTTCTATTTTGGCTCAGAAGCATCTGACATTATTGTAGAACACCTTCACGATGGTGACCCACTTCATTTCTCTGGCCAAGTATTTGCCACTTAAACTCTTTAAGCCTCTTGGATTGGTCATCATGTATTAATGCATGGTAATGTCCCTTTTCCACACCATCCACATTTAGGAAATCAGAAACTTTTTCACTTTTCCACTTTGGAATAATTCCACATGGGCCAGAGCCTTCCAAGATTTGCTGATTTCTTTCTCCTAGTGTTTTCAGTTTAAAAGCTGTCTTAAAAAAAGGAATGCCACCATTTTATGCTATGTGCCAGCAATCTGACTTCATACTGGAGCAAATAGAGCATGTCCCCTTTGTTCCAACAACAGCCTATTCCTACTGACTCCTATCTCCAAAGGTATCTAGGTGATGTCTACAACTTTTCTACCAGATTATTTACCTTGTGGTCTACACATCCTTTACAAACTCAGCTATCTAAAAACTCAACCTCCACTGCTACAGCTTCTCCGCTAAGCAGAGGTGCAAAAGGATATAACTGTCTCTTGATTTTGCACACCTGCGTTGAATCCCATTGTAGGAGAAAGGCAGAATATACATTTATTTATTTTATTTCCCAGATTTGTATCCTGCTTTTCTCCCACAAAAGGAGTCAAGGCAGGTTAGGGTAATTTAAAACCAAAACCAAAACCAAAGTACAAAAGTGAAAAAAAGATTGAACATTATTAATATTAAAACATAAGTTAAAAAGACATAGTTAAAGATAATAAAAACTGTTTTTAAAAAGGCATTTGCAGTGCACAGGGAAACACAAGTAAAATTCGTCCACTGGACACCTGCCTGAATAAAAAATGTCTTCAGTTGCTGGTGAAAAGAGAGCAGGAAGGGGGCCAACCTAACCTCCAGTGGCAAGGAGTTCCACAGTCTGGAAAATGCCATGGAAGTCCTCACCAACCACCTGAGAAGGAGTAAGAGAAATTAATAAATAAACAAATAAAATATTCACAGGACCTACAATTGCACTGTGAACTTACTGATTTGTTTTGGTCGTTTACCCAGCATTTAGAAGCATAACAAACAAAATTATGAAGAGTTGGTTTGTGTTCACAGCTTGAATGTTAGGTATATTGTTAATTCATTATTAAGCGAATGCATTAATACTGATAGTTAGAAACAGGGAAATTGTTTTATTGTTAATATTGATGGTGGAATTTAATTTGATGTGTTACTAATAAATCAGACTTACCTAATTAGTCAGACTTACAGAGAAGGGCATGCTTGGTTGTGACCAACCAAGTGGCAACTTTTATTAGTGGTTCCGTCAAAAGCATTCTTTTTCTAGTTGTGTAGTTGCTTTCCCAACTTGTCATCGTAAAGATGTGTTGGACTCCAAATGCTGCAATCGGATTGTTGCCTCAGGATGACAGGATTTGTACAATCTGGCTGATTACTGAAGATGATGGGATTTGTAGTGCAGTGAATATGGAAACTGCCAGGTGGCAGAGGCTGTCTAGCAGTTCACTTACATTTTTGTCACTGTACCTCTTTATTTTTCCTTTCACTTCTCCCCACCCCTAACAATTTATGATGCTTGCTCACCTTTCAAACAATATAGATTGTTTGGATAGGAAAAAGTGGATAAAGAATTATGTCTTCATTCTGGTTAGAGAACACTGATCCACTGCCATACTGAAGTGCAGCAATAAATGCTTGGTGAATCAAGGGTGGAGAGGTTTTAATCAGTAATATTTTGAGCATCTCTGAGCTAGGGATGTAAATCTTCAAGTGCTTGCTCCTAGCATGTGATGGTGAATGATTTCTAAAGTTTTATCCCTATCGTAGGATAAAATGAATACAAACAAATAGGGCTGTGTGGTTTGTTTTGTGTGTGTGTGTGTGTGTGTATGTAAAATGATTTTTGTGTGTGCAAAAATATATTTTTCATGCAAACCACCCTCCTACTATTTCCAGAAACACATTGCGTCTTCTTCTGTGAAAAAAAGTTATTGCACAAAAATGTTCATTTCTAAATTTTCTATGTACACCTTTGCACAATTTTTATATCACCCCTCTCCTTCCCAGAAATGCACATTTTAATGCAAGAATAATGTGATTTTTTTTAAAAAAATGAAAAACTACATTTGTTTCTGGAAACAATTTATTGTGCTAAAGATTTTTTTTTAAAAAAAAATACTGCTTCCTGAAACATGCATTTTTGTTGGAAAGTGCTCTTTTTTGTGTGCAAAAGACCAATTTTGCAGAAATGTGTGTTACTGAAAAGAGTGTTCTTTTTCAGGAAAAACATCCTTTTTGCACAAAACTCCAAATGTTTGTCCCCCTCCCCATATATTTCTGTACAGAATAATTTTCTGAAACACATTAAATAATAATAATAATAATAATAATAATAATAATAATAATATATATCCCACCTTTTCCGTTTCGGGGATCGAGGCAGGTAACAACAAAATATAAACAATACAAAAAATGATAAAACAGCAGACCCCTCCAAACCCCAACCCTCCATTCCCAATTATAAAATTAAATAAATTAAAAAGAAATCATAAACACGTGGCAATAGCTTCAGATCATTGGCAATTATCAGATGAAAAACTTGGTGGGGAAAGGAAATAAGATGGATAGATTCTCTGAATCTGGTGTCATCAATCAGGGAAGGCCTGCTGCAAGAGATTTGTCTTTATCACCTTCTTAAAGGCCTCAAGAGAGGAGATTTGGCGAATCTCTTCTGGCAGGTCATTCCCAATTTTTGGAGCCACTACAGAAAAAGTTCCCTGAGAATTTGACGCCAATCTAGATCTTCTTGGTTGTAAGAGATTCTTCCCAGAGGAACAGAGAGTGCAGGAAGGATTATATGGGAGCAGGTGTTCCTTCAAGTAAACTGCACCCAGGCGATATATGGACACGCCATATATGCACAGCTAAAAGGCCAAAGTTATCAAATTTTAGCCTCTATGCCAACTGAGTTTCCCAACTGTTTGGAAGAAGAGTAACTTATCACATTTTAACTAGTTTAAACTAGACATTTTAATTGTTTTGAACTTTATTGCAATTTAAAAGGTTTTATCTTGGGTTCCTCTGGGGAGAAAAAACAGGATATAAATGAAATAAATAAAATAATAGTTAAATTTAACTATTTTTCAAATCTCTGACAATACTTCATTTTTCTCTCTTTCTCTCTATGTATTTGATTAGATCTGAATGGTACTACCCCTTCTTTTTGTTCTCATTTCCTAGAGACTAAGGCTGCAACCATAGTGACATTTCCAAGTATTATGCACTTCTGAAAGCAGTGTGATTTATTAATGAGTAAACATGGTAAACATTCCAAGTAGTCACTTAGAAACACATTGCTGACTTACTAAATTTACCAGTACAAGACAGACACTAATGAAAATATACTTGACAAAGTATGGAGAAGAAGTCTATCAATGGCTATTAGGCATCATAGCTATATAGAATTTGTGGGTTCAGAAGACGTATGTTGCATCTTTGCTTAAGAGGTTGTTGCTGTTGGTTGTTGTTGTGTGCCTTCAAATTGTTTCTGACTTATGGTGACCCTGAGCTTTGTTCAGAAGAGGCTTGTCATTGCCTGTACCTCTCTGGAGTGTACATAAAAACACCCTTGGTTGAGAAACCATGTAGTGCTCCTTAAACTTCATAAGAATATTCCTTCAGAGTAATTTTGTTGGGGCAACAATAAAGGCAATTTAAGAAGAATCTTCTGGTAGATGTTCTCCAAGTGGAAGCAGAGGGGCTCATGGAAACAGTGTGCTTTTAATACTCCTAAAAAGGAGGCCATTGGAAAGCAAATAAATGATTTCATCAAGTGGATAATGTCTTGATTGGTTGCTAATGTGCCACCAGCAAGTCAGCTGCAGTTCACAATGAGTAAGATCTTATGACTAAGGGACTAAACAGACCGGCACTAAATGCCAGCATCGGGCTGGAGTGGGGGTGAGGCGACCACATGCCAGATGCCCCATCTCCTCCCTGATGCCGGCGTCATGCTGCCCGCCTGCCCACACGGCAGGCAGCATCATGCCCCCCTTTTTGGTGCAGCATTTAGATGCATTGCACTAAAGAATCAGTGAAAAGCCACCACCACTGCATCAAGGGCAGCTTTTTGCCGCTTTAAGAAAGAGTGGCATTTTGCTGGCCCTTTTTGGGCTGGCCTGAAGGATCATTTGGTGGGTGATCAGAAACCTTATGGGATATAATGCTTCCATCCTTCTCTCCCCAGCTATGTCTACACTCCTTTCTCCAGGGTTGTATCTGCACTGCAGAAATATAGTACAGATTGAGTATCCCTTATACAGAGTTCGAAAATCTGAAATACTCCAAAATCCAAAATTGTCCACATTGGGGGCAGAGATAGCTTTCTGATGGTTCAGTGTACACAATCTTTGTTTCATGCACAAAATTATTTAAAATATTGTGTATAAAATTACCTCCAAGCTATGTGTATGAAATATATGTGAAACACAAATTAATTTCGTGTTTAGAGTTGCACCTAAATATAATATAATTGTATATAATTGAGATCTGGAGTTTTGTGGTACTTAAAATTCTATAATACATCCCCCCCCCCAAAAAAACCCCCTAAGTATTAGAGCTTTTAAGCTAAACAAACAAACAAACAAACAAAACTTCAGTACTTTACAAAGCAAATCAGAAGCTTCTTTGGGATGAAGCTGCAAAAGTTAAATGGGTAACTGCATATAGTGACTGCACCCAACTATCAAGAAATTTTGTACCAGATTCTTCTCTTTGAATTACATGTCTACAAAGAAATATTATCAGATTTATGAGGAGGATCTGAATGTCAGTAAATGAGATTAGACAGTTAACATTTTGAGGTGAATAGTCCAGTTTTAAAGGATATCAGATTGGAAACCCCACCAATTAATGAAGATCTGTAAGAAAGCAAATTGAGCTGGCAGGAGCGAAAGAAACAGGTAAAGATGGGAAGTCAATAGACAAGGTTCAGGTAGAAGCTGAACAAAGAAAGGACTTGAAGTGATTTTGTATACTTTACTATATTTTTTGTGAAAGTGAATATCACTTTCTCTGGACTGACCTTTATTGAGAGTTTTCTTTATTTACAGCGACGTCTACTGACATTTATACAATTTCAGACTTGTCAGGGAGAAAGCCAGAAACATTTAGTTTCAATCTATGTAAAATGTCTGTCTTCTTTTCCCACTCATGTGGGTGTGTGTACGTTAAACTACTCTGCTCAATTACTGTAGTAGCATCTCCAGTATGTGTGCCTGGATTACATGCTATTCTTATAACATTGGTTGCGTGACTGATGTGACCAGTTACCACACCACTTGTACCATTCTGGAGTGGACTGTACTGTCTTCGACATTACTATACAATTTTTAGCAGCATTAGTTACCAGTGTGAAATGGATCCCAACAATGTAAAAGTAGCTCCTATGGTATTCTGGCCATGGATCAATTGCCATTAAATTTCAGTTATTCAGGGCAAATGAAAAATGTATACATAATTTCAGGAATGCTTAAAATAACATTGTAAAGTAACCTGGGCATGAATTCGGAACATAGACTTTTAACAATTATTTGCAGCCTTAGCATTCTCTTCCAAGCAGTGGATGTATAATAATATTGACTTACTTGACCAGATTGTTATAAGAATTATAAAAAATTAATATATATGAATTTCCTTGAAGATTCTAAGGTATTAAACACCAAGTATTATTATATGGCAGTTATATAGTGTCTACTGTTGTAGATTCACACCAAAATGTTGAATCTTCTGTTGAATCACTTTTTCTTACATCATGTTTTTTTCCATTTTTTTTATGTGTTACTTTGCACATTCCAACTTACATCAACAGATAATTTATAATTTAACCTCAACTTACTGGTTTGCTGAATTGTTCATTTTTTATAAAAGTGTCAGATATTATGGTAGTATCATAAAAAGCATGTATAAGGAAATTAATCATCCTATACACTGATGCAGAAATTGTACTAGGTGCAGTAAATAAGGTGTGGGGCTGTGTAATAAACAAAATATTCAATCTAGTTCACCCTTTCCTGTGCAATAGGTAAATCATCACAAAAGGGAAGCTCATATCTTCGTCCATGCTGATAAGGAAACAGGTTTAAGAATGACTTACACTGTCCAACTTGGTGTTAATGTTATGGCAACATTTGTATGACATCATTGTGTCCTTTTTAAATCAAGTTTGTCCTGCTATGATTATGAATGTTAAGGTTGCCTTTCTTATGAAGGGCTCTGGCTGTACCTTCTGCATCCCTATTCTGTTATTTCTGGCCTGAGGAAATTCTTTTTCTGCCACATTCAAATGCAGTTGCTCCTTTGCCTTGATTTTAGCAAATACAGTACTACTGTCTCAGTCCACTTAGGTCTTCTGCGTGAACCTTCTCTCTTCAGAGTTTCTCTCTACTTACAACTTCATTGAGAAGCAAGAAAATACACTCCAGAGTCATGTGGTTGAATCAACGGATAATGAAAATGCATAACTATCTAAAGAAGAGATTTACAGTGTACAACAGGTTGTTAGTAAAAGAAAACATATGAGAGGGTACTGTAAGGTTTTAATGATCACCTTTTTAAAAAATTGGCAGAAAGTTTGTTTTGATTTGTAGTTGTTAACTTATCTCTATGTAGTCACTATCTAGATTTACACATTTTCCCAGTGTATCTTGACCCTCCAAATACCTGATATTGTAGAAGTCTGCAGATTGCACCTTACGAGAGGGTATCGTAAAGTAATAATTATCACCCGAAAATCAGCTCATTGCATCCTTTATTTTTGTGACTGGCTCTGCCAGAAGTCACTAAAGTGTGAAATCCTTGTCAGGTGCAATCTGCAGACTTCTACAATATCAGGTATTTGGAGCATCAAGATGCGCTGGGAAAAATGTATGAATCTGGATGGTGACTACATAGAGATAAGTTAACAACTACAAATCAAAACAAACTTTCTGTCAATTTTTTAAAAAGGTGATCATTAAAACTTTATGATACCCTCTCATAGTTTGCAGGCAAAAGCTTCCCAGATTAAGTTCTCAGCATTTTTTGATAGACACCTCTTAGGGGCTAGGGTATAGCTCATTACTGGCCAAAGACCCCTAAGAGCCACTTCCAATCAGAATAAGAAATACTGGTTTAGATAAGGTTCTTATAGAAGCTTCTAGCCTCTCACATAATCTTTGAAGTCTAACCCACAAATCACAAGGAGGTGATTTTTGCATTCCTGTAGTGTAGTCAGAGATCTGACAGCAACAGGAAACAATATATTCCAGTTAAAACTTCCAAGATCAGTGTTGAAGTCCACTACCTTATTGATAATATATTCAATAAGGTATTACACTGGTTTGGGAATAAATATGTTTCTTAAAACAACAGATCTTCTGCATCCCTAATTAGAATTGTTAAAAATCACTGTTTCCTTTCTCAGATCAAATCCATTAAATGTCTTGTTTCCCATCCCAAAATGAGGTCAGAGTTGTGCATGACAACCGTATTTTAATCTTTCACATGGTCATGTACAATATATGCTTCCTGTTATATCCTGGCTGATAGAAAATAGATGATTTGTTTGTGCTTTTCCCATTTTTCACTTTAAGTGGGTGGACATGTATACATTTCTACAAGACATGTGCTTTGTAAAAGAGGGAGAAGTTTTACATATCACGGAATCTAAAGTTGCTTGGTATTTGAAAGCTGAAAATTATAATTTATTTTGGTAATATTATTCCTTTCTGGGCCCCAAGTTATATTTGAGTGTCCTTCACCCTTTCCTTCTTTATTATTTATAACCCACACTCTTTGAGCAATGACCAGGACTAATCTGTAACCTTATGTCCTTATGTCTGATTTGCTCGCTTTTGGAAACAGAAGCGCAGAAACAAATATTCAGAAATTTCTTCAACATATATAGAAATACATATTGCATCCTTCTGATACTGAAATCCAACTTATGGAGGCTTTGCTCTTCTCATTCATTCTCAGTGGAAAATTCTTCAAAAGAAAAGGGAAGAAGAAAAAAGAAACATTCTGCACTTTGGTATTCATTGTATTCTAATGCATTTCCATGTTGTTTCCTATTACAAAATACATATATAGATGGACAAAAAGGCTATAATATTATAGATGAAAAATAGCAAGCCACATCTATAGATGGACAAAAGTGAGTTGCTCTTTCCTTTCTAGGTTACTGGTTTAATTACTCTGGATTTTGTGTATTTGGCTGTGCTGTTTCCACAGACCAGCACACCTCAAAGTATAAGCAGCATCAAAATATATAAATAAATACAACTATTCATTTGTGCTCGCTATACATTGTAAGGAAGTGGGGCATAAAACAGAATTATCAGTGAATCCCCTGGGGATGGAAGAACCTCACAGGGGTCTGGTCCTCTGAATGGTCTCTGTCACTCCCTAGCAGCTAATGACTGAAATGGGATCCATTGCCACTGGGAGCTTTTAATTTACCTTACATAGTACCGGATTGCCTTGATTTGATGCATAGTGACAGCTACGATTTCAGTACCTCTCATTAACAGCTTTTTGTGCAAAGCAGTGGAGGCTGTGTTTTTCCCTCTCTGCTATAAAGCCCACAGTCCTTATACAGAGGCTGACTGTGTTCTCCCTTCGGATAGGGTACAAAATAATATGGCTGCATGCATAATTAAAGAAGCTAGCAAGATACTGAGAGAAGGAGAAATTTATTTATGCTTATTCTGCTCTTCAAAGCTTCTTTGGGGCCAAAATAATTACCATATCCAGACTATCATGGTGGAAACTTTTCAGGGGCATGCTAGATTAAAACCTATGGAGGTCATAGAAATGGGGGCCATTTACTATGTAATCAAGATGAAGGTGATCATCGCACCTGCAAATCCCAGTGGGACTGCAAAGCCAAAACTGGGTATTATCGCAGGCAGCCAAGGCCAGGCAAGTGCAACCTGTGTGCAGACCAGACTCCAGCTGCTCTTCTCTAGCAACTTTTCAAAAACCAGAGCTTTTCATTTTTGAAAAGCTCCTGGATAAGTGCAGTTAGCCTCCACGCTGCAGACAGGTTGTACTTACCTGGCCTCAGCTGTGTGTGATAACACCTGGTTTTGACTTTTCAACTCTGTGTCTATCCCCGGTGGGATTTACAGGTGCAATAAAGTCCAAAGAGGGGACACTATAACCATTGGCCCGGTACAGACAGCCAAAAAAGGCCGCCTATACGGTGCATTTAGGGTTCAGGATGGTGCAGCATTTAGTCCCTCCCGAACCCTAACACGTATGGATGCCGCCATGTTAAAATGG
This sequence comes from Urosaurus nigricauda, assembly GCA_034509955.1. Classification (NCBI taxonomy): domain Eukaryota; kingdom Metazoa; phylum Chordata; class Lepidosauria; order Squamata; family Phrynosomatidae; genus Urosaurus; species Urosaurus nigricauda. The sequence continues at coordinate 63,525,811 of JAOEGL010000006.1, read as the reverse complement.
CAGCGTCCATACAGGCGCACCATGATGTTGTCATGGCTCGTGCAGCGTTTAAACAACGCTGTGAGTGCCTGATGACATCACACCGTGGAAGGGTGCCAATGGCCCCTTTTCCATGGTGTGAAAAAGAGCTCCAAAATGGAGCTCTTTTTTTGGCGCGGGTCTTTAGCGTGGCTTTTACGCAGCTGCGCCAAGGACCCAGGGGAGAAAGGGGCTGCAGCAGCGACCTCTTTCACCCCTCATGGAGAGCAGGGTGCAGCGGGCACCCAGGGTACCTGCTACACCCAGATTTCAGGCCGTGGAGAAGCAGCAGTTTGCCGCTTCTCCCTGGCCTGCAGAAGTGAGACAGCCTTGGCCCCATCTCGCCGCTTCTTGGGGTGGCTTCAGACTGCCACTTTTGGGCAGTCTGTACTGCCCCTTTGTGTAAGATGATAGTCTGTAATCCTTTTAGTGGTTTGTGCTAGTGTAAGTGGGGCTCACACCAATGTAAGAAATTGTATGGACTACATAAGGAAGTTTCAATACCTCCTTGTGCAAGAGTTTTGCCCAGCAGCAAAATAGCAGCTAGATAACCCCATACATAGCCCCATGCCCTAGTCATGTACCCACTGTTTGGCAGGGGATGGACAGGCACCAGAAGAGCGCTGTTGTAGCACCACCCTTTTGGCAGCAGCATCTTCCCATCTTTGTACATATAAATACACTGGTGGAGTTCTAAATATGATCTCAGCCAGTCCTAATTAAATACTTGCAACTGGGATGCAGAGAATAGCGAGCATGTTAGGTAGCCGATCATTTGAAAAGAAGATAGTGGAAAAATTATCGCACCTGAGATTCCAATCTCTGGTTCCAATATAACAGTAATCATGCCTTTCTCTTACATATATCACACTTCAAGTGCTTTTTTTAAAAGAGAAAAGTATTTACATAATAACACTTATTATTAATTGTTGATCCTTATTAATTATTGATCCTTTTAGTACAGGGGGAGTATTAGAGACAAAATTAATTGGGGCATAGAGAGTTGAGTGTTGTTACAGCATGGATTTCATCTGTTCATTGGTTCATTCTGTGGGTTCCAGTGAAATACTATTTTTGGTTATTCAGAACTCTGCATTCTTCTTCACTTTATGAATAAAATGGGTGAAACATGTGGTAGAGCAACCACGTATATCACTTTTTACTGCACTTTGCCATGTTAAAAAAAACAGAGCATGCACAACTCTACATATGTCAGGACTCCATAGCTGCTCACTGCAGAAGAAGTGCATGAGCCCCTTTTTTGGAACAGGCTGTCGCTGCCAGAGGTGGGGGGACAAGCAGCATGAAACATGTTCCATTTTTTACATGGTTTTTATATTGAAAATTACATCATGTGAAAGATTGATTTGGCAGTTTGGATGCTAATGCATTGATCCACTAGAGAACTATGTCCAATTGATGAAGGACTAGTATGTCTAGAAAAAGCTAGCTAGTTCTCCCAATAAAGTGAGCTATTCAAAAAGATTTTCCCATCTTGGTGTCACTGCTGCCATTTCCCCATCATGTGTGAATACAAACAGCTGCCTTGTGTGATAGTTTATGGCCCCTTGAGTGAAGGGGACATAAGCTATCTTTTTTCTCTCTATCTGCCTTAGGTTGGAATCTCTAGGTCCTCCAGCACAAGTCTATGCCAACATCTGCCAGAAGCTGATAAGAGAATTGTGCTAGACAAATGCCTAGAGAAGTATTCTTTCTAGGAATTTCTACGTCCTCCAGCACAATTTCTGGCAAAACGAGGCCATAGAGTTGCACTGGAAGACTAGAGATTTCTAGAGATAACATTTTGATCAAATCTAAAAATAATCAAATCTGAAAAAAGTCAAAGCCACAAACATGGAGGGTCAACTGTAAACCTTGGGAAAGGAGTGCTTGTGAAGTCCTACAAAAACAAAAATGAAAATTGTGAGAATCACCCCAAATAACTACTGTCTCTCATAAGTATTTGCAATGTTGTTAATCTCCCCCACCCTTGTCATCTTTGAAAACAGTAAGGACAGTAAGTTTTCCATCTCAAGTGGGGAACCACATATCACGCATAAAATCAGGGGGGAAAAAGTATTCTGCTTCCTCCCACTGAAAATCTATCTTCTTTAACAGCAATCCCATTTTCCCAAAATTTAGCTTGAAACAGAATATTCTGTCAGTTGTACAGCCCTGGTGGTGCAGTGGTTAAATTCTAGTACTGCAGCTACACACTTATAAACCACAAGGTTGCAAGTTCAGTCCCAGCCAGGGGCTCAGGGTTGACCCAGCCTGGCATCCTTCCAAAGTCACTAAAATGAGTACCCAGCTTGTTGAGGGCAATTCGCTTACACATTGTAAACCACTTAGGGAGTGCTTAAGTGCGTTGATAAACAGAATAGAAATATACTTGCTATTGCTGCTATTGCTATTGTACTGGAGTTAGAGCCCTCAAAAAAAAAAAAAAAAAAAGAAAAGATTTTTGTTCCCTCATTAAGAAAGGCCCTATGATCCAGAGTTGATGAAATAATAAACATTGCCGAAATAATAAACATTGCCCTCCCCGCCCAACATAATTTTCACTGAAGCTTTTTTCCCCTACCACCAAAAATATTTTTATAGGTATAGCAAAAGTCATATAGCTGTTCCTAACTGCAGGACAAAAAAGTTAGTGCTGTAATATAAAAGGTATAGAGGCAGACAGGTATAAGTTCCAGACACAGCAGGTGGGCAGGTTGAAGCATCATGATTGACAAGTTGGGAGTGCTGTGCAGTTTCACTTGAGGGATGCTGTTTACAGATAATACAGAGCAGTTGTAGCAAACAAGGGAAGAACCCCCAGAGAAACATTTACTCTCTCTATTTCTCATCATGTCACACGTATGACCTCAGTACATCGCTCAATCAAGTAAGAAGCTACGATAGGTGAAGGAATTTGCATTGGTACTTAAAGCAAAACACTACTTTAAACACTGACAGTGTGCTGTCATAGCCAGAAACAAACGTTTATAGGATATTTATTAGATTTAAGCAATAATATCTCTGTTTATACAGTCATATATCAACAGTTCCCGTTTACAGAAATATATTAAACTGTGCAGCCTGTTGAAAAGCATCAGAACATGTAAACCAGGGGACACCATTAACAAAGGCCTAGTTTTTATACGTAAACCCATGTAAAAATGAAAGGTATAGAGCATATAAGTAAATGAGAAGTATAGGACAGTCCAGAAGCAGGTGACCTCAAAGAATGAGGCATTTTGCTCTACTGATGGGAAAAAAATTACATTTCTCAATGGAAGTGTAGAAAGTGTTGTTCAGTTAAGTCTCGTTTTCAGCAGGCCTTTTTTACATGGCTTCTTTGAAGTCTAGATCATCAGCTTATTTCTCCTAGTATTGAGCCATTACTCACAGGACTTGTAGTCTGGTTGCCTTTAGTGATCAGCTACCTTTCTGTGTTTATTAGAAGGCTACAGTCTGGCCCTTGATGCTTCTATGTATCCCTCTAACTGAAGGAGGGAGATATCTCTTCCACTAGAGGAACAGGCTTTGTCATGCAGTTAACACCTTCAATTGCACAGTACTAGAAAAGAAATTAAAGCAATTTAAATTAAACACCAATTTGACCAAAACAGCTATTTGGAACAAATGTTTAAGAGAAACCTTCCTTGCCAAAAGTGGCACATTTCAAACACAAAGACCCATTCATTGAACTCAAATGGAAAGAATGTAGTCTTCCAGATGTTGTTGACTGCAGCTCCTATCAGCAGCCGATACTGACAGATGCTGAGAATACTTGTCCAGTGACATCGGACAGGGGGTGTACTTTAAACACCACTAACTTAACTGGAAAGGTCTCCTGTCTTTGATGCATAGTGATCCAAAGTGGTCCAAAATTAATCTGATCCTATTAATTACCATTTCTGGGGCTCCCAATATTTGTATATCTTGTCCAAACTGTTCTAAAATTTCTATTGACTGGACATGCAGCTCCTTTGAACATGTGTGCTGCTTTCCTTTATTAAAAATGCAGAAACCAGTACTTCACACTGTTGTGAGTCCAAGGGGAAAGGAAAGGAAACGGTCTTCAAAATACACAAACACCCCAAAAAAGATGAAAAAGAAGCAGTAGCACCCATTTAATTAAATGGCAGCACTGGGGATTTTATTTAGTTTGCATTACAGAAGGAATTTAGACTTCCACTGCTACCACCTGCTGCCAAGTTGTGCCTGGAGCATTGTTACTGTGTCTTTACAGATGCAGGTGAACTTAGTGCTCAACCACTTTCACAGTCCAGAAAGCATGACATTCCTTGTTACCAGTGGGAGGAAAGGCTAATTGAGAAGTGTGTATAAAAGCTGTAATGAGTAGCATTTACATGTATTGATTAGAAGTAGGACCACCGTCTCTCATTTATCACTACCAGCAGCTGTGAAATTTTTCCCTCCACGTCGATTGGCACGGCTCATATTCCCGCTCCCTTAGTTCTTTATTGCTTTTTCCTTCTCTCTTTTTTCTCCCCCCTCCTCACCACTCCCTCCCCTCACTGAACCAGAAGGCTGATCCACCGGCTGGAATGGGCTGGTAATTACTCCAGCGACTCCACCAGCTGCCACAATTGCCAAACTGCTGGAGTGAAAAATTCCATCCTACATTTCTGATTTTTTACATTACCACTGCATAATCATATTTGACGAATAATTAACCTGGGTTAATACTTCAGAGAGCCATTTGCAAGTAAATTGATAAGCTGAGTGCTAGCAAGAGGGCTCGTGTGGTGGGCTGGCGGCTTTAGGCAGCTGCACACAACAGCCAACTGGCTCGGACCTTCTAATGTATGCACACCCCCTGACTGTCTTAATTAAGAGTGGCATCCAGGCACCCCCTGAACACTGCACATGCTGCCTTGGGCAGTAAAGCTTTACATCAAGCAAAGTGAAACCCTTAACTTTACAGCATCTTAAGGGAAATGATGGATACATTCCCTTTCCTTTGTGGTTTTGTAAGTTTCCTCCCTTGTATAAAGTACTCTAGGTGTTGTCATTGACTTTGTCAAGAAATGTGGCCAGCCTAGCCACTGTTTCTGTGTTGTGAATAACAACTGTCCTGAACAAATATAGATGCACTAGCACTGTTGACTTCAGTTCAGCTTTCACAGGAATATATTAAACTGTTTTATACTAAAGCAGATCATTGGTCTAACTAGCCCATTACTAGAGCTTGGGAAAGATCACAGGGGGTGGGAGGGAGGCAATAGAATCTTCAGCCAGTTTGACCACTGGTTCTGCTGTCTGAAAGATTGTGGGAGCTGTAGTCTAAAGATATTTTTCTCTAAGCTATGGTCTTTACTGTGACTCAGTATCAACAGGGTCTCTTAGACAAAGGGCTCTCCTTTCTTCTTCCCCATCACTTTTCATCTTGAAATGCAGTAACTAAACTTGGACTTCTGGCCTACCACTGAGCTATGTATGATGAAGACAGGAATGGCCTAGTGAAAGTGCTACAAGTTAGGAATGGCCTAGTGCAAGTGCTGCTGTCCATACTTGCAGTGAAAAGAATATACATGCCTAGACTAGCAGACTAACAGTGGATCCTAAAAATAAGAAAAGACTCAGGGGGAGAAGAGGAACCAATTGCACCGCTTTGGAGGTACAAGAGCTGGATCTTGAGCCTGAGTCTAGCACCCAAGAACGGCCTGAATCTGAAATGAGGCATCCAAATGAGTCAGATCTCCAAGACAGAGCCTAGCAAGGGTGTAACATTCTTGTCCTGACATGCTTGCTGACCTGAGCAGCCTGCCTGGAAAAAAGTATCAGAGTGGGGGCTTTAAAGATCTCCATTCCCCAGCAAAGGCATAGGGTCCAGGAGATGCAGGTGAGTTCAAGAACTGCCCTCATCATTCATGGAAACAATTTCATTCTTCCATGAGACCTGTCTAAAGTTTTGGTAAATGTTACCTCTGATTCCAATTCTTCACTTATTTTGAGTTGCTCCCCAATCTCAAGGCCAGCTTTCCCATGAAGTGGGGGAGGATTCCTTCCCCAACTGCAGGCACAGGCTCATATCCCAGCATATACTATCCCACAATAGCAGTAAAGTAGATGGCACAACCCTCTGGAGATTCACTAGGACCTGTCCAATGTCTTATTCTAAGGACCTCCCAGAATGAAGGACTGAGCATGTGGCTGTTCTACAGAAAGTAAATGGCTCACAGTGCAGCTGCAGCAATTACTACAGCAGAACTACCAGTTCCAAATAATTCACTCTTCCCTCATTATGAGTGAAACCACCTGAGCCATAGTGAAGCACTGATCAACAGGAACAGATGATGATGAAAGAAACCAGCATGGGAATCATGGAGGTATTGGCAAGGGAAGAGAGTGGGTATGATGCATGCCCTCCTGCCTAAGACCACTTGCATTGGGCCTATTCTGCACATTTTTCAGCAGCAATGGCAACCCTAAACCCCACAATTTCCTGCTGCCCCCCCTTTTCCCCCTCAGCAGCCCTTGGAGCTTTCCAGCATTTTCGGGCAGGGGGGGGGGCTCTAGAACCCACTTTGGGAACTACTGATCTAGACACTGTACTCCTATTGATGCAACCAAGAGTCACATTGGCTTTCTAGACTACCACATCATACTGTTGATTCATATTCAGCTTCTGGTCTACTAAGGGGCTCAACACACCACCCTTTGGAGCAGCCTGCAGCTGCCCCTTTCCTTGCTGGATCAGGGCTGCAGCAACTATACACTGCAGCCCCAATCTGGTCTTTCCATGGCACAAAAAGAAGCTGCAAAAAGTGGCTCCTTTTTGTGCCATGGGAAGGGTGCCCTAGCCACTGCGGCAGCAGATGTCCTCCGCTTCTTCAGCTCAGCATGACACTGCCCACTGTCTGGTCAGGCAGGAGGCATGTGGGTCAGTGTGGGGGTGGAGTTGGGGCAGCCAGCGTGCGATTGCCTCGCCCCCACTCCACCCCCACACCAGCTCTTTATGTAGAGTCTGTAGAGGCTCTAAAACTGCTAGTTCCCTTTCACATGAACAGGTGTCTAACCAGGTGTCTCCTATTCTGTATTCATTTTTTCTGCCTAGATGTAGGACCTTGCATTTATTTCTGATGAAATTCACCTTGTTAGCTTTAGCCCAGCCTATCAAGATCATTTTGAATTTTAATTCTGTTCTCTGGGGAATTAGCAGCCCCTCCGATGCTACCAGCTTATTTCTTTCAGTTAGTCTCAAAGGGGCGATCTAGACCGCCCAAAAGGGGTGGTATGTGATTGCCCTTTAAAGCAGCGGGATGGGGCCAAGGCTGCCACACTGGCAGCCTCCGCGGCCCCATCCCACCACTTCTGGAGGCCGTGGGAAGGCGGAAAACTGCCGGTTCCCCACAGCCTCCAAGTGGGGTGCAGCAGGTGCCCTGGGCAGGCCTGAAGGAAGGAATGGCCACCACCGTGGCCCCTTTCTCCCTGGGTCTGTGTAAAAGCCGCAGCAAAGAACTGCTCACAAAAAGGAGCTCCTTTTTTGCACCGCGGAAAGGGCGCGATTTGCACCCTCCCACGGCGCAAAGGCATTATCATGTGTAAAATAATGTAATAATGTGTGAAATAATGTAAAATAATGGTGGTGCCCATACGCACTAGGGTTCGGGAGGGTGTAAAAGCTACACCCTCCCAAACCCTATTCGTGCCTTAAAGAGCCCTTATCGCCCTCTTTAAGGCCTATCTAGATCGGGCCAAAGTTGCTACAAGATGCTTTTGCATACTGTGTAGTACTCTGTAGTTAACTCAGGGACTATCCAGACTGGCCTGAAAGGGCTGGCCTGTGGGCAGAGTCAGGGTGTAGCATCCTGACGACTCATACCCTAACTCTGCCCCCAGGGCACCATAATGGCACATGCCGCTCCAGGCGGTGTGCACCATCATGATGCACCTCAGGTCCTGAATCCAAATGATACAGCACCAAAGGGGTGCCATACAGCCATGCCATCATAGCTACAGCACCCTCCAGAGGCCGGATAGGGGTGGAAAGGAAACAGAAGGAAAGACCTTTAGGGTGGTCTGTATAGCCCCTAAGTTTCTCTGTACAAAGGAATGATGCAGAAGTGGCACCTGTGGGCAGTTGTGGCCCTCCATATGTTTTAGATTGAGATAGAGGATCTAAGCTTCTATCTATCTATCTATCTATCTAACATTCTACATACTTCTTTTAAGTTATAGATATATTTGTTTATTTTCTCAGCTTGAACACGACTAATGAAATGAAGGTAATGAACCTCAAAAAAATAATTTTGGCTTATTTGGTTTATAATTACCAGACCTTATTTTCTATGGAAACTATAGTTTCAACTGTGACTGTTAGATATTTTTGTTGAAATTGCTGGTAATTGTCATAAATGATAATTAAAGTAAATTGAAATTAGGAAGGCTATGACACGTGTAATTGCAGTAAAACTATCATGTTGCAATAAGAATTTTGGAACATAGAGGGAAAGTGATATTTGGCTGCTTCCACCCTAGTTTCTCCCCTTCAAATAGACATTATTTTGCTCTTAATTATTACAGATATTTATGATATTGTTGCCTTTTCATGATTTTGAATGGAATCACATCAGAAACCATTCTTTTGTGGATTGACAACACCAAACAGGCTGAATCCCTGGCCAGAAGCTAAACTGAAATGGATATTATAATTTATATGCTGTATGCTTATAATTCTGTACTCATGAGACACTAGAAAACAGAGGAATACAGAGGAATGGTGGAACCAAAATTTAGTACATAAAACTCTGACTGAAAAATGTACTTCCATCTCCAAACTTTTAAAAATGAAACAAAAAGGGAGTTTCTTCACAAACAGCCTCATCACATGAGAAAACAAAGTTGAAATGGACTGAGAGGGTACTGGCTTTCTCCATGTTTCTCCACATACTATCAAAGCACTTCTGTTCTCTTCCTGAGGGAGATGGCCGTAAAAGCGAGTCTTTTGTGAGGCTTGAAAAATCAGTTCAAGAAAAGACTCATTTTTATGACCGTTTCCCTTGAGAAGAGAACAGAGGTGCTATGACTACATATGGGCCTACATATGCCCTTGGTCTGGTAACATGGCTCAGGGAGATGGGGGAGATGGACATCAGTTATACATAATCAGTGATGGAGGGAAAATGTCCATAAGTAAATTGGTTATTTAGAGGATTGCCAAAGCAGAGATCATGGATCTAGTTATATTGGGAAGCCTGCTAGTCAGCCAGCCAATGCTTTCCTCAACCTGCATGCTATAGGATATCAAAAGAGTTCAGGACATGGGGCCCTCCAAGATGGGGGATTTAAAATTCTCATCCAGAGTTCTTCAGTGCCTCACCAACCTACAAATCCCAGGATTCCATAGGATTTTAGTTAAAATGGGATGATAGTACTGTAAATGTGTAGAGTGAAAAAGAACTCTAGACAGAGACAGACATCTGTGAGATCTCTTAGAGGACCACATTTGGAAGAGCAAGTATTGGCATCTCAGTTAGCCCTAGACATGGTCCTAGCCCAATGTCTGCAGTGCCCCATATGAGAAAGTTGTGATAGATGAAATGTAAAATTTTGCTGCTGGCCCTGGGCACCCTGGCACCTTCAGCTTCATCTGAACACCATGCCCCCAGATTGGAACAAAACCAGTGTGTTTAGGGCCTAAGAAAGAAGTAGACAGGACTCTGTAGTGTAAGGATGTAACTCTGAACACTAAAGCCAGAATTGTCCAAGCCGTTGTTTTTCCTATCACCATGTATGTATGTGAGAGCTGGATTGTGAAACATAAAAGAAAATAAACTCATCTGAGATGTGGTACTAGAGAAGAGTGATAAGGATGCCGTGGACAGCCAAGAAGACTAACAAATGGATTCTAGAACAAATCAAGCCCAAACTGTCCCTGGAAGCCAGGATCACTAAACTGAGTCTGTCATACTTTGGCCATATTATGAGAAGGCATGACTCAGTACAAAAAACAATGATGCTAAGGAAAGGTAGAGAGAAGTAGAAAGAGAAGAAGACCACATGCTTGATGTTTGGACTCAAGTCAAAGAGGTCACAGGCCTGATTCAGTGGAGGACAGGGAGTCTTGGAGAGGTCTCACCCACATGGTCACCATGAGTCGAGGTCGACTCAAGGGCAGTTAACAACAGCAACAAGTGAACAGGGATCTATTGTGAAGAAAATAGCAGATTTTCTGCCAGACTCTCTGCATGAAGAAAGAGACAAGAAGTGTTTGTTCAGCTGAATTTCTTTTGTCACGTTTGAAAGTCTTTTTTAAAAAAAAGGTGAAAGAGGAAGCAGATTCTCACAGCCTGGTCCAATAAGTGAACTCAAGGTGGTATGCATAGCTTTTTTTTCTCCACATAATCTTCACAGGATGACAGATAGTGACTGGACCAAGATTATCCAATGAATTGTCTGACTGAGTGTGGCCCTAAACCTGGATCTCAATCATTTTAGCGCATTACATGAGAGATGGATGAATTTTGAACTCTAGTATTTGAATACAAGATAAGGAGTGAGAACTTGGCCTCATTACAATGAAACTCAAACCCGAGAAGAACAGAATTGCTAATTTGGCACTGAATGGAAGACAGCTGCTGTAAAACCTGAGAACAAGACACATTAAAGCTTATTGTCCATCTTCTCTTTTTTGTAGCAAATAGCTATTGTAGCTAACCTATAAATAGTCCAGCTTATGGGTTGGGTGGGTGTATTTGTGTGACTTTCTGTCCTGAAAACCAAGGTGGCATGCCACAAAATGGCTTGATGTTACATTCATTTGATATTTAAATAGCTACCTCTTAAAGCAAGCTTTGTGTACTTGGGAGATGAAAAGTCAGTAGAGGCATTTGTCACTGTATGAGGTAATGTAAAGGGAAGTAGTTCCTTTTCAGAGCTCAACAGTAGCACTAAGTGAAATCAATGACCAAACAATCTAACACAATTGGTCACATATTGATAGAATTAAACACTGCTGTTAACGTGACTAGTCATTGATCTGACAAAAACAGAGTCCAGGGGTAAAAGTCGCCTGAAGCTTTTAGGCTTTGTGCTTGTACAGCAAAGGTTGGGGAAATTATTTGCTTCCCCTGAATTGAACATAACCTTAAATATAAACAAAGCATTGCATATGCTCTTGTTTTGTGGGGAGGGGAGAGAGAAGTATCTATAATAAGCAATAAGCAAGACCAGACAATTGATATTTAGTTTTGCTATCCTATATATCCTTTATGAGAAACATTGCCACTGGTTAAAACTTTTACCATGTGTCAATTTCTTCTATGCATCAAATTAAACTATGGGGGAGTAACTCCCATGCTACTACAGTAATACGAGATTTGGATCTAACTGTAACTTGGATATTGATGCAGTGGAAACAAAGCATACAAGTGATTATTCTTCCTGCCTGTCCATTTTTCTGTCACATCCAGAATAAAATTTCAACAACTTCCATTCTGCCAAAGGGAAGATGTGCATTCTCCTCATGTTAAGGCAGCATGCATATTTCTGTCCTGTGGGGTACTATTTGGAGGTGTGGAGAAAGGGAGTGTGAACCACATTTCCTATTTTCCTCAGCAATTTGTGGCACCCAAAGCTGCTTTTGTCCATGTGATGAGAAATAAATTTGCCTTTCTTCATTAAATTGATAAAACTGTAGTGGCTTTAAATCAATCTTTCTAAATGTTCAGTATGAGATACTAAAATGTTTAGCCTTCCAACTTAGTATTCGCTTTTCAGAGGAATAGCATTCCTTTTCAGGTAATAAAGCACAAAAATTTCAGAACATTCAGCAAACCTGATTTTGCCATGAATCAATTGAAGTGGCATTCACTTTGGAAATATTGACTTAGCTATAGGTTGTTGGTTTTTTTTTAAAATGTGATTTTGCTTACTGTCATCATCATCATGATCAGTTTAACCTTGATCACATTTCAGATGAAAGAAGTCTATGTCTAAATAACAACTTCCTCCTTTACTCAGATGTTTGGCTCCCTGGCTGTTCATCCCTCCTGCCATATTTTCACTCCTCTGTTAGCCGTTACAAAAGCTGGCTTTCCTTCGATGCATTAAATTAAAACTATTTTTGAAGTAACATTTTTGTTCTGGTCCATCTGCTGACTGCTGCTGAACACCAACATGCATGATGAATATCAAATAAAAACTTAGGTAGAAAATTGCAACCATGCTTAAGTATAGAATATTTCTGCTCTTCTGCTGAATGGATTGGCAGGTACATTTTTAACATCCCAGTGGTCAGGGTTGGACTTTAATGGGAATAACATCAATGGAGCCCTGAAGCAGAGAAAGAGCAGCAAAAAGAAGAAGTTGTACCTCAGCTTTCTCAGAGCTGCTCTTTCCATTCTTTTACTGGTGCATTCAAATAAAGCCAAGAGCCCAATAAAAAATATAATACCAGAGTGGCATGGGGGACACTTTGCTGCTCTGTACTCTTGGCCACCATAAGGCAACACTATCACAGTGTCTAATCTATAAATAACATTAAATAAATCTAATGAATAACATTAACATAATACTTTTAGTAAGTTTTCTGGTTAAATAGAAATTCTTTAAAAATTCTTAGCAGATCAGATTGAATAGGCAACATACTAGAAAAAGAGCAAAGGCACCAATGGTTTACACAAGGAATCACTCTCAAATTGCTTGAAAACTTTGCAGGACATGAAGATTATATTAGTCAATCTAGACAGGAAGACCATGGATATGGACAGGAAAAAACAACAACGAACTCCTTATCTAAAAAGTATTCACTTTTTGTAGAAATAGAAGTATTTAATGTAAATAGTAAACTCATAAGATTGTTGCATTATTGTTAGTTTTTTTTACAACAACCAAGGCATAAATTATATTATGATTTGTAACTAATGAATTTCAAGCTCTGGTTTCAAATCTCATTCACTGCACTGTGTCTACACAATAAAATATAAATGTGGGTTACAGTTGACTCATATCTTTGGCCTCTCTGCACTTAGCATCTTACCAGAAAAAGCTCACACTTTCCTCCTCAATACTTCTTACACAATTGGATGTCCAAAGGCAACTCTCTAGAAGAGTATGTGAGTTCCATGATGCATTATAATATATAATACAGACATTTAAACAAACTTTCATAATAAATCATCCCATTTCTCATCACCTAGAGCCTGAACTACTTTCAAAATTCATAGGAGCCCTGTTTGACATATCTCTAGAGAACGTCTTAATCCTTCAAATGAGAGGCTGGAAAGCTTTTGGCATGATAGAGTATCTGAGATAAAGTCATGAATACCTGTCAAGACTGCTTTGGGGATGTTTGCTTAATGGCATCACCTGTAATTCGCAAGCTCATAGGAAATCACTGATCATGCCCTGCTCCAAGCAGTTGTTTGAAATCTAACTCACCATGACATGATAAAATCATTAATACTCTTTCTGTAAATTAATACTAAATGTTTAAACTACACATGGGAGTCAGAAAGATAAAAAAGAATTTAGTTTGATTCAGTGATCTATTGCAGACAGAAAAGTTGGTGTGATTCACCTGCAATTGCCTTTCTGTTCACTTTAGCATGGGAGAAGGTATTTGTATGTGTTGTGATAGAGTCTGAACTATCCCCTCCATGTGGCATAATGTTTGCATAAGGCAACATGCAGAACACGCTGAGAGAGCACACAGAGTTATCAAGTCATTTTCCGCCCCTAGTTTCTCAAGCTTCTACAATGGAGAGGGGGCAAAGTGATGCCACTACCAGAATTCTGCCAAAATGAAACAGTTGCAAGGAGGACTTTATTGGCCTGATCCCTTTAGCTCTCCATGGTGGATGGCTTTTCAAACTTCTCCTACCCCATAGCAAGAATTAGTCTATGCCAGGAGCAGGATGTTGTAATACTATGGCTTCTTGTAAAAACATAAAGGTTTTAGATTCAGCACATTGATCAAATTACTTCAACCCCACAACCGGAACTTGTTGTTTTGAGTCCTACTGCTCATATGGGCACTGCCAGGAGTAGAATTGTACCTGCAGAGCTTTCTCCTCATGTGACTGCCATATGGTGGGTGTGATGTCTCCTCCTCTAGAATTCCTCTCTGCTATTAGAAGGGCAGATTTTACTTAATATTACAATAATAATTGGTTATTATTTGATTATGATACAGAAACAATGGAATAATTAAAGCAGAAGGGGCCAAAATGGAGCCAATTGGCTGCATGTAGTTCAAAGATCCCACTTTTTATGGTTCTTCAAAGTTTCCTACTGGTTACCCAGTGACCCAACCCCATTTAAAACAAAAACAATTGGTTATGTAGGATTTTTTTAACCTGAAAACCATGTAAAAACCCTCTCAAACGCATATCACTCCCAAGTCTCTACACAAACCACCACTGAACCTAGCCAAAATACTTCCATCTTCATCCATCCCCTTCCCAAAATGTCAAGTGAAAGTGTCACCATGTCACTTCCTATTACCATTTTGGCAAGGACATGGATGAAAAGTGAGGTATTATGATGTGATGGCAGAGTGGTGCAGCTGCGAGGACATGTGGGGTGTGAATTGGTATAGTATTTTGACTGCAGTACTTGGACATATGATTGACTAAGTTAAATGGATATGCACCAGAAATTTATATATTTGTATTAATTAGGTTTCTATCTCCTATTTCAATATAATCCACAGAAAGGCATTACAACAGCAGCTACCAGATGGGCAAGGATTTAGGGGGGATTTTATTTGAGAAGTGGAAATAAAATATGGGAGAATGATGTTAATAGGGAAAGACAAGCCTTCTGCACTGAATGTAACCAGTTACATGCTTTGAGATAAACATTCTTACAGAAAGGAACACTTTTCAGACTTTTCAGAGAGGCCTCCATGTTAATCTGTTGCAGGGAAAGCAGCAGAAGGACTTGTGGCAGCTAAAGGCAAATACAGTTGCCCTCCTTATTCATAGAGTTTTTATACACGGATTCAAGCATCCACGGCTTGAAAATATTCAAAAAAATATAAGTTCCAAATAGCAAACTTTGATTTTCCATTGTATATAAGGGACATAGTTTTTCTACCCCATTGTATTTTATGGGACTTGAGCATCCACTGATTTTTTTTATTCACTGGGAATCCTGGAATCAAACTGCAGTGGATACCGAGGGCCCACTGTAGTTTTACACTAGGTGTCATTGATAGCAGTGTCCCAAACTATCGAGGGGAATAGAATTGCTGATCCTGACCCTGTTTTGCAGTCCCCTGCCCACTGTTTCCCTCCTCTTTTACGAAACATTTTCCAGGTTCTGCAGATTTTGTGCATTCAGAAGTGACAAGAAGGAGCATTATCTACCATACAAGCAGGAAATTAGGAGACTGAGCAAAAAGAAGGAAGGCAGCTGCTGTTACTGCTGTGCAAATGAGGAGGAGGTGAAAAAGGCAGCAGGTAGATGCGGCTGCAGGCAGGAGCAGCCAATGTGTGAGTGAATAAAGAGGCAGGAGACAGAGGCCCAGAGACTGGCAGAATGGAATTGGATGGAGAGGTAAGGAGGGAGATGTTCAGCAGCATGCACAAGCAGACAAGGCAGGCAGGAAAAAGGGAAATGTTGAACATCAGTGAAGCCATAGGCGCATGGTGAAGCTCTTGCAAGCCATTGTGCTTGCAACAAGTTCAGTATGATGTTCTTCTCAGTAAAGTGGAAATGATAGGGATCGCCCTCATAGGGTAGTTGTGCGATCCAACAAGACCAAAGCAAAACAATGCATTGTGACGCTGTTTTTTTTGTTTGTTTGTTTTTTGTTTTGTCAAGCTTGGTTCTGCCAGAGTATTAGGGCACATCTTTACGAGAACTGCAAGTGGGGACAGTTAATAGCTTTCAGCTGTCTGGGAAAAATGCATCTGCCCAGCTTGACTGTGATTAAGTGGCTTCTTAAAATAATTGCCTTTATAATTGCATGCCAACAGGGACGTTCTAAAGTTTCTAAGCCACAACAGATTTGTTACAGGGTTGGTTTCCTTTCTATTGTAGACAGTTTGTTTTCCTAGAAGAGAAAGAATGGGAGAGGGACCTGTTTGAGTAACTGTGCAGACTGTGGCAATAGATAATGTTAAATAGCTTTACTGGCCTTTGCTGTAGCAATACTGCCACTTTGGCTGAAGAAGTGTGCTGAGTTACAAAAAAAGAATAGGAAGAGAGCTGAAATGGCAAGGAAGATGGCTGTCAAAATACACTGTACTTAAAGTTAATCCATTCCAATGCCAGACATTTTTGTTAAGTGGATTTGCCTTCTGTTTCTTTAAATATGATTCCGACTGGTAAACTCTAACAAAATAAATTGAGAATTTAGAAGGTCCTGCTCAAGTGAAGCACTTACGGAAATGTCATGATATTTAAAATAATGACGATGTGTGAAATTTTAGTTACAATTCATGTATTTCTATCACACTTAAAATAAAGCAAAACTTGAGGTGAATTTGGAAATTCCCTGTAATAATTTCATGGGAAGTTAAATTCATGTTGACAAATTTGGTCCAATTTCCCTTTGGTAAGATATGTCTGCATGGAGATTTGTTTGCCTGCAAACTGGCTCCAGAGGATTTTCCTGGCCACTAGCATGTTTTTGGGAATGAACAGGGGATATGTGTGCTGTAGTAGGTAGAGGAAATCACATTATTTCAATTTTGTTGACAAAAGGGGTTCTATTAGCATGTGTTCATCAACTGGATTTTTCAAGATTAATTATCTAGAAAGTTAGTGAATCACATTATGTATCAGTTGCAGAACAGAAAGACTAGGAAGCATTCCCTGTGGGTTTGAATAAGATTTGCTGCTGTTGTCATAAATGGTTTTTAAAAAGGTTTTGTTTCATTTTAGGAAGAAGAAGGAAACAGTAGGGCCACTGCGTGGAGAAGATGGCAAAATGCTAACAGGAGATAGAGAAAAGGCAGAATTACTCAACACCTTCTTTGCCTCAGTCTTCTCAGAAAAGGCAAAGGGTGCTCAACCTGAGGATAATGGAGCAGAGAACAGAATAGGGGAATTTCAGCACAGAATAAGTAAAGAGATAGTAGAGGAACACCTTGTTAATCTAAATGAATTTAAGTCTCCGGGACCAGATGAACTCCATCCAAGGGTATTAAAAGAACTGGCAAAAGTAATATCAGAGCCATTGGCAATCATATTTGAAAACTCCTGGAGAACAGGAGAGATCCCAGCAGACTGGCGAAGGGCAAACGTTGTCCCCATCTTCAAAAAGGGGAAAAAAGAGGATCCCAACAATTATCGTCCAGTTAGTCTGACATCAGTTCTAGGAAAGATTCTGGAGCAGATCATTAAACAGAGAGTCTGTGAACATCTAGATGGCAATGCCATAATCACAAAAACTCAACATGGGTTTCAGAGAAACAAGTCATGCCAGACAAATCTAATCTCTTTCTTTGATAAAATTACCAGCTTGGTAGATGAAGGGAATGCTGTGGATATAGTATATCTTGATTTCAGTAAGGCCTTTGACAAGGTTTCCCATGACATTCTTGCAAACAAGCTTGTAAAATGTGGGCTAGACAAAGGAACTGTTAAATGGATCTGTAATTGGTTGAATGGCCGAACCCAAAGGGTGCTCAACAATGGCTCCTTTTCATCCTGGAGAGAAGTGACCAGTGGGGTCCCACAGGGCTCTGTCCTCGGCCCAGTGCTATTCAACATCTTTATCAATGACCTGGATGACAGAATTGGGGGCATACTTATCAAATTTGCAGATGACACCAAATTAGGGGGAATAGCTAATACCCCAGAGGACAGGATCAAGATTCAAAATGACCTGAATAGACTAGAAAGCTGGGCCAAAGCTAACAAAATGAAATTCAATACAGAGAAATGTAAGGTATTGCACTTGGGGCGGAAAAATAAAATGCACAGATATAGGATGGGTGACACCTGGCTGAATGAAACTACGTGTGAAAGGGATCTAGGAGTCCAAGTAGACCACAAGTTGAACATGAGTCAACAGTGTGATGCGGCAGCTAAAAAGGCCAATGCTATTTTGGGCTGCATTAATAGAAGTATAGTGTCTAGATCAAGAGAAGTAATAGTGCCACTATATTCTGGTTTGGTCAGGCCCCACCTAGAATATTGTGTCCAGTTCTGGGCGCCACAACTCAGAAAGGACATTGAGAAACTGGAGTGTGTCCAAAGGAGGGCGACAAAAATGGTGAAGGGTCTGGAAACCATGCCCTATGAGGAACGACTTAGGGAGCTGGGGATGTTTAGCCTGGAGAAAAGAAGGTTAAGAGGTGATATGATAGCCCTGTTTAAATATTTGAAAGGATGTCATATTGAGGAGGGAGCAAGCTTGTTTTCTGCTGCTCCAGAGAACAGGACCCGGAACAATGGATGCAAGATACAGGAAAAGAGATTCCACCTGAACATTAGAAAGAACTTCCTGACAGTAAGGGCTGTTCGACAGTGGAACGCACTTCCTCGGAAGGTGATAGAGTCTCCTTCCTTGGAGGTCTTTAAACAGAGGCTGGATGGCCATCTGTCAGGGGTGCTTTGATTTGGATTTCCTGCATAGCAGGGGGTTGGACTGGATGGCCCTAGTGGTCTCTTCCAACTCTACGATTCTATGATTCTATGATTCTATGATTTTCTATTTATTTACTACATGTACTTATCACATGGTCAAATAAGCTGGCTTAACTTTTCCGGCTTCAATTCTGAATCCAGAATGCCCCCGGATGTTATCAGACCTAAATCGCTGCCAATTTAACCACGATGCCACCACCCAGATGTATCCCGGGTTGGAACCTTGTTCAGCCAGTCAATTTTTTAAGTCGAAAGCTCCCTGAGTTTGCAAAAGTGCCAGCTGAGTGAGCCTTCAACCCATGATGCATCCAGGCAGTGGCATCACGGCTAAAATGGTGGTGATTTAGGTCTGATAACATCCAGGGCATCCCAGATCCTGAATTCAAGCTGGAAGAGGGAAACCAGCTTATTTGACCATGCAATAAGCTCCTACCTCATCAATCCCTGGGATCCAGAGGCAGGGTATAAATAGTTACATAAATATGAACAAATAAAATGTCTTTGTTTTCAAGTTTAAAATATTATTAGACTAGGCCAATTGAACAAATTAGAATACCTTGAAGGCTGGACCTTGTATTTGGATTTGTAGTGATACATAATGAAATCCTGAAAAGCCTTTCCAACGTTTTTAGTTTTCTTTTTAAAAAGATCTTCACACTGAATGCCCTATCTCAAAACACAAACAACAAGAAGAAAACCACTTGCAACAATACTGAGGATAAGAGGTTACTTATGGAATTAAGGCTTGCTATTTCAACAACGAAAAAGGGTTTGCTTTATTATTTTCTGTCCTTTGTTTTTTATTAACATTTATCTAATGCCCCAGTTGTTGAGAACAGAAAGATTCAGCTCTCTTGCCCTTTCCCAAGGAGGAGTATGAAGCCTTCCCGTCTTGGTCTCTGAATCCCAGACAACACTGTCTGGAAAAGAAAAAAGAAGATAAAATTTGACATTTCTTGCAACTAAAAGGTAAAGCAAACAAAGGTTTCACTCTCTGCCACCACTGTCCTGATGTTTTCTCTCAAGTATTAGAAAATGAGAAGTTGTTTAAAATCCTCCTCTTCATTATCAGGTATGGGCAATCCAAAGAGATGCTAGTTCTCTTGCACACATCTCTGAAGGACCAATTCAAACTGATCTTTCAGATTCAAAATTATGCCCATGAGAAGTGATTCCTGTGCTTGGGTGCTTACAGAAATATATTCTCTGAATTGTTTTCACACATGCTTTGCTCTCTAGGAGCTGTCTTGCTGAAGCTAACTAACATTTTATCTACTCCAGAAACTTGTTTTCAACATTAAGCCAAATGAAAATTCTTCGACAACACATGGCTCTTCCCTGTTTATATTACAGGCAACAATTTGTCATATTATTCTGGATTTCTAGTTTACAGTGAGTGAGTAACTGCACCGGTACAATGCTTCTTTTACAAGTGGGAATAGCTAAACAAATTAGGTGCTTTCTGTATTTTATGTAGAGTCTGTAAACATCCAGACTGAAATCTCTGGCTTGTCGTTCATGTATTGTGTTAGCATTGTATGTGGGGGGGGGGGGGGAAGCTAGGGATGGAAATAAATATTTTTTAAATAATATATTTTTTAAAATGGTTGAAAAACAATTTTTTTTTAGTACAGTATTGTGAAACCATGACAAGAAAAATGCTGGACTGATTAGAATCTTTTCCATTTGGGTTTGTTTGTTTATTTATTTATTTATGGCATTTATACCCCATTCTTCAACCCTAGGAGCTATCAGAGCAGCTTACAATTATTATTATTTTTAATTAGACGGTTCACTGCCCTCAGACTTACAATCTAAAAAGACATGACACAAAAGGAGAAGGGCATGGTGATGGGAAAGGGAATGAGGTCCTGTGGTTCTTCTCTCCCTCTGAGGCCTGGACCATGGCAGATAGTCTGGAGAGAGGGCTCTGCTTCTCAATCTAGGCCAGGCTCGATGGAGCTGGGCCTGCCTTTTCACTTGCTCCAAGCTGGATGATGTTGATGGCATGGAGGGAGGGCTCTTCTTCTTCAGGCAATGTCTGATGAATCTGGGCCTGCCTTTTCACTCCCTGCAGGGTTCTATTATTATTATTCTGCACAATAGTTCCACATGGTTGTTTTGTGCAGGAAACAGCATTTTCTGCATGGAAAACAATCTTTCAGTGCACAAATATCAATTCCTATCATCAATACCATCATTTTCTGCACAAAAGCCAGCATTATCTATGCAAAATGGCATGTTCTGCCATTCACATATGAATTATGTGCAAAATACGTCCCAAATTGCAATTAGCCTTTGACATCTTTGTCTTTCTCACAGTGGGAAGAAAATGGCCGAAATTACTCATTTATAACTTTTGAGAAAAAAATTAGTGAAGAATTAAAGCTCTAAAAAGACAAAAGACCCAGATACTGATAGTCACAGGAAAAAATGAGAGTATGATTTAAAGAGAGGCTTGTGCATAGGCATAAAGTGAAAAAAAAACCTGTCAGAGTGAGTTGTTTTCAGGCCAGTTTTGACATTTAAACTACATCCAGTTGCTAGACTTAGTAAGTGTAGATCCACTGAATTGATTGCTGAACTGCAAATGAAATGTCAGTGATTTAATGGGCCTACTTGTAGTTAGATGAGTGATTGGATTTAGGCTTTAGAGCGATAGTGGAGATCCAGATTGTAGAAGTATGATTGTGGGGAGCTGATGCATAGAACGTCCAGCCAAGGATGATGTTGGAATATTGTGCACTCCAAATTGATTGGATAGTATAAATTATTGTTATTATTATTATTACTAGTAGTAGTAGTTTGGAGAAGAGGTCTGCCAAGTGTCATAAAAGGCAGTCAACAAGACTAGTTGAGAATTAGAGCTGAGTATATGGGATCTGAAACAGAAATTGGGGAGTGGGAAGAGAATGGAAGAAAGAAGAGTACTGAACTGAAGACTGAGGCCCAAACCAGATGGACAGGAAAGAGCAGCTTCTGGCTGCTTCTGAGGTGGGACGTGCAGATGACGCATACTTCTGCAGCAGCCGGAAGGCATTCTATTGCCACATCAGGCAGTCTGGAGCTGGCCAAAAAAGGAGCGCAGAAAAAGTACTTCTTGCCAGTGGCCCATTACGGCCACAGTAGTGGCCAGTTCTGGGACTGTGGCATCTGGTCACCACAGTCCCACACCCATCGGGAGCCAATCAGAGTTAGAGCGGTCGGAGGCTGCTCCAAGCTGCCAGTCTCCTTCACTGAATGGCAATGGAACCTGAGCTGCAATAGCTGAAGAGATGAGATTGATGATAGTCTGGGCAGGAGATGGAAGTAAAAAGCAGACAGACAATCTTCATTTGGGAGAACTATGCAGTTCTTTTCAGAACAATTTTCGACTTGGGAATGAAATTCATCTCTTCCCAAACATGATCACTACAGAGTGTGGTTAAGTCATGAGGATGTGGAATGAGCCTCATGTCATTCTGGTAGTCTTCAACCAGTTCTAAACCCTATTAAGTATCAAGGAGCACATAGTCCAATGACAGCAACAGTGACAGTGATGGTGGTGATGACAGTGATGATAGCAACAGTGACAATGACTAGAATTTATATATTGCTTTTCCACATGAATGCACCCAAAGCAGCTCTCAAGAATACAGCATTATTACAAGCAGCACAGTACATGTTAATTACAAATTTTTGTGTAACCATTATATAAAGAATTCATTTCAATAATAGTTATAACATTTTAAACTTAGTATAAAATAGACAATATCCCAATCTTTCAAAGTCAACATCAATTATCATTATTTATCAGTAGTCAAGAGAATAATCTGGATTTCACCAAACTGGTGTACTTATGACAAAAAAAGTTCTCAGCCATATAGCTTGGTCAGCATCTGCCGTCTGTTTGTCAATATCATCTTGCAATACCCAGCAGAAGACAAGTGATCTCTTTTCAAAAAAAGTCTCACACTCATTCAGATATCCTGGAAGAATTGGCTTTATTTCCATTTTATTAAATATTGCCTTGCTTGTCCAAGTTCCAATTCTATTTGTGTTTTCAGAATGTATCTTTCCTTATTTATTGAAATCTGTGAATATTGTATTTTACAGTCTGTAAATTAGATATTAGATTTAATGCAGTGCCAGAACACAAGAGTGTTAAAAAAATCTTCAGTTCCAGCAGGGAACCACAGGGATGTTTAAAAGCCTGATGCATATAATGTTAATATTACGTTACATGCTGTGCTATTGCTGTGGATGCTTATGGCAAATGTCTATAGGGAGAATCAGTTCCAAAGATTTCATTTTCAATAAACAGATTATGCAGTTCCACCATATACAATTAAAGAGGTAGTAATGAAATGGTTATGAAATCCCCTGTCATTCACTTGTTGTTTTTTTAATTTTGTAAATAACATCACGGGCAATCTTCTGGGAAGTGCTTATGTATTTATTTATTATTGATTTTTTTATTTTAAAAAAACTACATTTAACATTACTTGTTATTGCACATCTAGTCCTAGGGATGGCAAGACGATGAAGTATTTCCACATTATTAAATGCTGGATGCATAGGGAATTGAGGCAGCATATCCTTTTATAAGAATATATTAAATATTAATAGCTAGTGATTACAGAAATTAATTTAAAGCTACAGTTAATTTTCAAATGGAAACTTTCTCTAACTTTATGCTTTTATTGCAAAACAATTCATATTTAAAGTAGATTCCCTTGATAAATCACTCGCGTGACTGCTGAAATGTCCTGTTTCATAACTGGAATTTCACATGCCATAGTCAACGTAATGCCAAAGGTTTATTGAATCATAATGGGAGGGAAAGGAGGATACGTCCAAAGAAGAAAAAATGGGTAGAAGGACAAAATACTGGAAAATGTTATTTGTAAGAGAGGCTGCAGTCCAAAACATATATATCCCGGGCTAGGGACTTACTTCTGGACAGACTGATATAGGATATTCTGTAACCTGGGAATAAACCTCTTTGAACTCAGTGAGACTTATGAGTAGATAGGCACAGTATTGTACTGCATGTGTCATATGACCATCATTGCTAAGGCTTAAATCCAATCAAAACTCCTAACCACAGTAAACTGATTCAGTGGTTGACTATAGTTGGGACTAGCAATGGATTTAGACCTAAGGCTATTGGTCTATTCATAGTTATTACTGAGCAAGTCCAAGTGAATTTAGTAGAACGTATGTTTGGGTCTGCTTCTTTACATGCATCCACTGCAATTAATTGGGTTAGATTGTTTCCAGTTTTGGGGAGGAAGTATACAAATACAGCTTTGCTTTACTTATGGGTGCAATTGACATTTTTGATAGAAAAGAAAATGCTTTTTTCCTCTTTAGTGCACTGAAAAATGCCTTTTCAGTCATCCTGGATCAGGAACAATGTACAAGTACAAAACTGCCTAAATGCTGCACAATTAATGTTGTTCTTTCTGTCCTTTTCAGAAAATAGAGTGTTATATTGTAGTGTTTTGAATGGGGAAAATATTTTACAGTATCATGTCACAAAACTGAAAAGTCCCACTTCATGTTAATCTAATTCTAATTTCACTTTGTCCAAGAAGACCCACTTGCCATTAGTTTGTAATCTAAGGAAAAATTGGGAAGGGAAGCAACTCTTTCTTTCCTGTTTTAATTTGTTATTCATTAGTGGTTCACAAAAAACTCTGGAGATAGCCTCCCAATGACAGATCTGGTCCTCCTTGTCCATAGGCTAATTACGGTTGGTATCCAACAAAACCAGCCTCCGCTATTTGTGCATCATATCCACAGCTAGGGACAGGGCTCCAAATTTGTCAGTGGTTGGTGGGAGGAGGTTATATTTCACCAGGGCTTGGAGATCCAGAGCAGCCTGGCCCGGGCCACAATTTGCATTACTAAGAGGAGAAAAATGAAGATAAACATACCTCCTTGTATCTATATATCTAATGGCCAGACATTGTAAGACCAGTTGGAGACAATCAGAAGCAGAGCAATCTTGAGTAGCATTCTGAACTACTAGGCCTCCTGCTTTGGCCCCAAGCTAAGGCTCCTGTGCCGCAAAGGTGTCAGGGGGGGGGGCGGTGAACAGGGAGGTGATACTGTTTGCCAAACATCAGCCTTTTGGCAAAAACAGGCTGTAGCATTTGCCTGCATCCCTTTGTACAGCGGAAGAGATGGTGTGGGTGGGACAAAGCTCAATGGGAGGAGAAAGGAGAGGTCCCAGATTTTCTTTTAAAAAATAAATTTGATTTTATATATTAAAAATATTACTTTTAATTTTTCTTTTAAAATATTGCATCTTACCAAATTTTCCCCTTAACCACATGAAGCTATGTACATGTAAATACATGTGGGCTGTACATATGATATTTTAATTTAAAGGTATAAATTTAATTTTGCTAGTTGTTGATGGCTGCATCCACACTGCGAAAATAACTCAGTTTGACACCGCTTTAGCTGCCATGGCTCCATGCTATGGAATTCTGGGAATGGTACTTTGTTGTGGCACCAGAACTCTACTGGTAACATAACAAATCACCATTCCCAGAATTCCATGGCATGGAGCCATGACAGTTAAAACAGTGTCAAACTGGATTATTTCTGCAGTGTGGATGGACTCTGTGTCACGATTACCATTATGTTAAATGATATGCAGGAATTATGACTTATGAATACAAAAAACAATGCTAAGGATTGGGCATTGTGTGGTATGGGAGGAAGCCAAGGGGGCATGACACCGTGAGTTACCAACTAGGTGATGCCAACCCTAGTGATGCCACTGCTGTGCAGTTAAATTAGAACTGTGTGATACTGAAGTGAGAGGGCCTTTTAACCATTTTTGGCTGAACATAGTTACAAAGCTCTCATCAGCAGGAACCTGGATTGGGTTGCATTTTGGCTCATAATCAGTTTGGGACCATATCCAGCCAAATGTTGGTACCAAGCCCTCTTCAGACAGTTGCATTAAACATGGAAAAGTTTAACTCACTTACAGGTTATGGGGGATGTTAGGTGGAATGGGACTTACAGGTGTAATCATGCCCCCATCCCTAGATTTAACTTGAAAGCTATACAGACATTGAGATTTGTCTCCGAGTCTCTTGTGGATAGGCAAGCAGAAAGTGTGGCTGGTGGGAATGGCAAAGCACTGTAAGAATGAGTGAAAGAACTACTTCTACTAGGATTTGCAGGCCCTGGCTAAGTGTCAAATTCACTCACATCCATTCATGAAAATTTGGACAATTCCACCTGTCCATTATAGTACAGAATCAAAGCAACCCATTCATTTGTTCTTAAAATATAAGATACCAATCCCTGCAGAACTGGAAGAAGCATCTCAATGTCTACCTTTCCTACAGAACTTTCTGAGCATTTTCTTTGAGAAATGAACCAGTCTGCTTTTAGAAAACGATATGAAGGATTTTTAGAAAAGAATATAAGTATTATTAAATAAGAGTTACATGAAACAACTGCAGCTAATTTTCAGTGAGCCCCATGTAACTGTGACAGCAAGTTAACAGGTATTGAAAAACACAAGCATTCGGCAATGAGTCAAGTACAGTCAACCTACCATCCCATCTTGTTGTCGAGTCCAAATTGCAAAATAAATTGACCGTGTGTGTGTGTGTGTGTATGCTAATAAGCTTCTGGTCTAAAGTCTATGTTCTTGTGCTGACATTTAAAGCCCTACATGGCTTGGGACCTTGATACATGAGCAAATGCCTTTCCCTGTATATGCCTGCTCTAGCATTGAGATATTTTGGAGGATCCTTCCTCTGTGTCCCAAAAGTGAACTCAATACATTGTGTGAGAACATGGGAGAAGGCCTTCTCAGCTGTGGCACCCCTGCTGTGGAATGTGCTCTCCTTGGAGGCATGACTAGTGCCAACACATTATTTAGGCTCCAAAGAAAACATGGCTATTCGGTAAAGCTCCTGGGAGCCTAACTGATGCACTCCAAAATATTTATACACATGCTTTTAATTTGTTCTTAACCTCTTTTGAGCTATTCTTAAGGGCTTGACAGATTGCCATGAAAGAGCAGGCTGGAGCCACTTGTTTTTGCTCCTGAGGAACAAAACAGTGGGGCCTCCCTCCTCTCCAAAAAGAACCTGCTAAAAGGTTCTTTTTAGTATGTGCGGCTACCTCTATGAGTGCACCATTGGTGCACTCGCATGTAGCAATGATGCATGCACGGCATGGCAACGTTTAGATGCTGCATTGCATATGCGTCATCATGACAGCCCCCGTGTGGATGGGAAGCCACCATCATGGCACCGTCCATACAGACTAGGATTCGGAAGCGTGTTGTTGGTGCTCCCGAACCCTAGAATCGGCACCAGGATGGCACTGTGTGCCTGTTTGTTAATTTGTTTTAATCTGCCTTAATCTGTTTTTAACTAGTCAACTCATTTAATATATTTTAAATGTATTTAAAATATTTTATTGTTTTAAATTGTTTTACTGGTAATATTGATTTTACTTGCACGCTGCCCTGAGATCTTGTAATATAGGGTGGGATATAAACATTTTAATTAATTAATAAATAGAGGGTAGGATAAAAATATTTTGATAAATGAACAAACTAGTGAATGGCCTGAAACACTGAAAAGCTCCAGGCAACTCATTCCTCTTAGAAGCTAAATGACCATTGCCATTGCTCACACCTTTGTATTTTGAGTAGACCTTCAAAGTGGAATTTCCAAACACAACTGCAGATATATTTTTGTTTACAGAATATGTATAATTACTATCAAATAATGTATTATTTGACATACAAGTAAAGGTTTTTGTTGAACTGAGAATCTTGTTTTCTATAATAATGATATTTATGTTCTGTGTTGCCAGAAGAAAATGAAAATGTGAATGTAGTGTTTATGGAGTTGTGAAATGACATGTAGGCTTGCTGGGACTGCCTTAAATTTTGTAGCACAATAGTGAATTCAGCAATTTTTGTTATGTTGGCAAGGCCTGATGAGCAGACCACAATCTAGTATTTACAGATTCAACAACCTATAATTTTAAACAAACCTTAGTGCATATTTTGTTATATAACCAAATATTTGATTTCAGTATTGTACAAACAACAAATGGGAAAGGGCAAGAAAGTGAATTCTACATGTTACAAGGGCCAGAACCAAAGAAATAGGAACTGGGAAGATTAATCATCTAATCTATACTGCAGAGTAGGTATATTAATAAGTATCTGCAATATGCAGAGAACACGTGAGTGCTTATTGTTGAAAATGTATTCAAAAGAGTGTAAGTCTCTTCACACATTTTCCTGAACATACAAGGACTATGAGGGGGTATCCAAAAGTTTTAATGATCTCCTTTTTAAAAAATTGACAGAAAGTTTGTTTTGATTTGTAGTTGTTAACTGATCTCTATGTAGTCACTATCTAGATTTATACATTTTCCCAGCATATGTTGACCCTCCGAATACCTGATATTGTAGAAGTCTGCAGACTGCACCTGATGAGGGAGTATCCTAAAGTAATAATTATCACCTAGAAGTTATTATGGCATATTGATGAAATTTTGTCAGTGTCATCATTGGTCCCTAAGTGCACATTGCTGAGAAAATCAGCTCATTGCGTCCTTTATTTTTGTGACTGGCTGTGCCAGAAGTGACTAAAGTGTAAAATCCTCATCGGGCACAATGTGCAGGCCTCTACAATATCAGGTATTCGGAGGGTCAAGATACGCTGGAAAAAAATGTATAAATCTAGATAGTGACTACAAAGAGGTAAGTTAACAACTACAAATCAAAACAAACTTTCTGTCAATTTTTTAAAAAGGTGATCATTAAAACTTTTGGATACCTCCTCATACAAGCAGGTATGCAAACACTGAATTCATTACATATACACACATTTATGTAAGCGTGAGGGCTCCTCTTCAGACTTTCACACATTGACTGGAATCTTGTTGGTTAGTCCTAGCAAAAATAGACCCATTGGATCACTAGCAAAATCCAATGTCTCTACTCTAGTTGGGACTAACTGTGGTACGAAAAAAGTTCTAAATATATTTGACTCTTGCAGTCAAAAACCTGATGAGGTAAGGTTCCCAGTTAAGCAGAGCACCACCCTGATCCTTCCTAGAGCCACCGACAGACCTTTCCCAGACACCTTTGTACTAAACAGCTCTTTTGCTAAACAGTGGATTCTTTCTTCAGTTTTTACTCCACATGTTCAGGAAAATATCTGGGTTCATAGCATTACTTTTTGCCAACTGATGTGAGAGAGAGTTCACCAGAGTTTGGAAAAATTACTGTTTAGACTACAAAACTCAGAATTTCTAGACAACATGTCCACTGGGGAGATTCTGAAATTGTAGCCCAAAAATAACATTTCCAAGATTGATTGATGGGATGTAGTAGAATAGTACACTTCCTTATCTTTGGCTATGCCGCCAAGGAATAGGAGAAAGAGAAGACCCTTATGGTAGACCCTTACTTAGTACTGTATATTGCGCACAAAAACTATTTCCCCAATTTCTGTTCTGATCAGTTTCAGCAAATCTTTGCTGCAATTATTTGTTTGGTTATGCATGTTACCTGCTTCAGTGTTATTGCAAACCCTTTATTATTCATCTTATTGTTTATCATTTTTTATCTAAGAATGTAGATCTTTACATATATTTTTTCCATGCAGGAATAAATAATTTCAAAATTTATGTCTACTGGGTGATAGGAGAGGTTTTGTGCCATTTTCAATGACTTTTCACAATTTGGGACTTTGTTTTGCAGGAAAATCATTTGCATAAAAATATTTTTTAAATAAACACTCTAATGTTGTTGTTTTGGGGGGGGGGGTGCATAGAAAATAGCATATTTTTCATAAAATGCACTTTTTTGTGCAAGCCTGATGGGTTTTTTCATTTCCCAACTCGCCATCCAGAACCAAACCATTTCTCCATCATCCTATATGAACCATCTAAATGGATGTGTATTTTATAAACCTTTTATTGCCAGCACCTGCAGGAGCATATTTGTACGCATGCAGTTCTACAGAACTACAGAATCTACCCATTATCCCTTTTAAGGCTTTTCTTTTTTACAAAAAAAGTTAAGTTATAAACTTCAGGAGGAAAATGGCTTATAATATGAACTGCTGACACAACATGGTTGCTTTGACAGGAGTTATGGCATAATGTAATACAGGCCTGAAGCACTTTTAGTTAAGTACATCAACATGGACCTAATTTCACTTCACTTATTCATTCATATTAAAATATCATGCACTCTGGTATATTAAGGAAGACTTCTCTTTTCCTTTTATGCATACCACCAGAATCATACAATGTGTAGTCTTTCTGTTGAGTTGCTGAAGCTGTGATTCTTGGGCCATCTTTGGCTTACCACTAATTAATAATAACATAAACGCCTTATATCCTTTGAGTGTTAATATGTAATGGGAACAAACAGAAGACATAAGAAAAATAGGGAAAAGGTTGATATGTAAGGGGGAAAAAGGGAGTTATTGATTTTATTGACTGCTCTGTTAACTTCTGACACTGCAATAAAGCCTTATTTATTTGTATACAGAAGACTCAATTACATTGATACATATCATTTTAACAACTGGGTTATTTACAGAAGAATTGCAGCTTCATAAATAATATAGATGTGCAACCTGGTGTTTATCTGTACTTCCTATTTTGGGATTTGTGGAGTCCAGAGATGTTCTTCAGGGAAAAAAAATCTCAAGAATATCAATGTGTACATTGAAATTATTTAAGAGACATAGGCATTCTCATTGTCTATGACCTTTGTTATAGAATTATGCAATCTTAGAAGGTACCATAAAGGCCATTTAGTCCAAACCCATGCCTTGGAGGCATATACAGCTAAAGCATTCATGAGAGTTGCCCATACAACTTTTGTTTAAAGGCCACCAAAGATGCAGTATCCACCATCCTCTCGGGCAGAGTATCCCTCTGTTGAACAGTTTACACTGTAAAGAAGTTCTTCCTAATGTTTAGCTGGAGACACTTTTCTTTTAATTTGAATGTATTGATTTGTGTTCTAGTCTCTGGAGCAGAAAGGAACAAACTTGCTCCATCTTCTACATGACATCCCATCAGATATTTAAAGATTGCTGTCATGTCAAGAGAGCCAGTATGGTATAGTGGTTTGAGCATTGGACTACGACTCTGGAGATCACCATTTGATTCCCCATTCGGTCATGGAAACTTACTGGGTGACCTTGGTGACTCACACACTCTCAGACTCAAAAAGCTCAGTGATAGGGTCACCTGTCCTGGACTGCAGCCAGCACACACAAACACACTCCAATAAGAAGGGCTCAGCAAGGAACTAGCTCTGCAACTGGGAGAAAGTCTATAGACTTAGTATTGTCCGAAAGGGTAAACCAGAAGCCAAAGCCAGAGTCAGGATTGGAGAAGTCACAGAAATCAGTTCGGTCCAAGATCAGGGCAAGGAGAAGGCAACAGGAGTCCAATTCATTCCAAAGTCGTAGGGTCAAGACAAACAAGAGTTCAAGAAACACAGAGTCAGTGCCAGCAAGCAATCACACCAAAGGATCTTGCAATAAGTTCTGGCAAAGGGATGGTGTCCCACAGGTGGTTAAATAGGAGACACCCTCCCTGTTGCCAGTTGTGACTTATCTGCAAGCCTGCAGGATCGATGCAGGCAAGCACTCTCAGCTCTCCTTTCCTTAAAGGAAGGGACCTTCAAGCTTGGTTCTTCCTTAGAGGCCACACTCAGCTGCTGAGCTTCTGAAGGGAGCTCCACAGTGCTAGAGCCTGGCTGAGCCTCCACTCCTGGGGCTGAAATGGCAGAACTGCCCAGTCTGGCAGGGCAGAACTGGGACCTGGTCTAGCTTCCAACCCCTCTTGCACCTGAGGATCCATAGCCTCCTCCTCATCCTCCGATTCCACCTCTTGGCTGGCCATGACATCACCATAGGATTTTTCACAATAAGTGGAAAACTACTTGAAGGAAAACAATAATAACAAAATCATATCATGTCCAGTTCCCTAAGTGGTTTCTTATAACTTGATGTCATCTGCAGATTTAATAAGAATGGCTTCTCTTCTATCACCTGAGTAATTTATGAAGGTGTTAGACAACACTTGGCCCAGCACAGAATGCTGTGAGTCACTGCACTGGTCACTTTTTTCCAGGACCAAGAGCAAACTTTGGTGGGAACTCCTGGGTTTGATCTGTCAACCAGTTATGAATCCAACTAAGAATAGCCTATCTAGCCCACAGCTCACCAGCTTGCCTGCAAGAATATGAACCTGAACTCTATAATTAACTGTGTTAAAATATCTCTTCATTATTGTATGCTCAGAAGTATCATTGTGGTTATTAGGGCTTGCTAGTAAATGCCTCACTAAAAGAAAGGATAGTTCCAACATGCCTGAAGGAGACAGTTATAAGACCGTTGTTTAAAACGTCCTCCCTGGATACCTACATACAATGGACCTTTGGTATCTGCTGGAGTTTGGGTCCATGACCCTCTGTGGATAATGAAATCTGTAGATGCTCAAGTCCCATTAAAAACAATGACTTAGTAAAATGGTGTCCCTTATATAAAATGACAAAATTGAATGCTTGCTTTTTGGAATTTATACATTTTTAAAAAATATTTTTAAAAAGTGGATACTTGAATCCTTTGATTTAAAAAATCCATAAGTGCGGATGTAGTGAACAGGCCGATCAATCAGACAATCACAGAGCAACATGAGACCAGCCAATGAGATGCTGGCTGGGCAGGGGCTATAAAAGAGCCTTGGCACAAAGTGAAAAGGGGGTTAGTTTGATTGAGTTTTGAGGAAAAGAGTAACATCAAGGGAGGGTGTGATCTTAGGGTTCCTGAGGGAACATTTTAGATTGGCTTGGAGACCAGGAAAGGGTCTGAAGAGTTCAGAGAGGGACTGGATAGGCTTGAGGTAATCTAGGAGAGAGGGGCTCAGAGCAAGCCGGTGGTTTTTAGAAAGATTTTGGTCTTGGTATTAGAGATAAGATTGCCTGAGTGGCTGTAGTGATATTAATACTTTAAAGGAACCTCTTGTAACTTAGAAACAAGACAATAAACCACTTGAAGTCTACTTTTTAGTTTACTTTTTGTATTTTTATGAATAAACATTTTGTTGGTGTTTTGAAATACAACTTGGCCTCCGTGTGAATCACACCACGCTACCAAATATAAGAGACACACTGGGGCTATGTTTCCTTAAAGAGCAGTGTTAGGGTGAAGGCTAGGAGGAGTTCATTACAATGGAGGGCTAACTGGGGACTTTATCAGACACATTCCCCCCCCCCCCTGTTATGTGCACTGGAAGGGGATACTTGGGGCTGCTCAAAACCGAGAAAAAAAACAGATTTTACTGTACACTGAAGTGTCCTCAAAATGGCCCCATTCCAGCACCCAGCACCCAGCACCAGACCATTTCCATTCAATGCTGACAAGTCTTCTGTTCAAGACAAAGGACGTGCCTCAGCACTGAATGGAAACGGCCTGGCACGGGGCACTGGAATGGGGCCATTTTGAGGACACCTCGGTGTGCGGTAAAATCCATTTTTTCTTGGTCTCATGCAACCCCAAGTGTTTCCTTCCAGTGCCCATAATGGAGGGGGGGTGTCTGATAAAGTCTCATATTGGATAACTACCAACCAAGATTCACATTTGGAGCAAAACGCCAGAGTGTGTACTGGCCTAGTAGCTCCAGTAGTTTCTGAATGATTATCTAGAATCATTCAGTCTGTTTCAAGCTTGGCTATGGGACAGAGAAAGCTTTGGTTGCCTTGCTGGATGACCTATGCTGGGAGCTGGATTGAAAGAAAATTACTGAAGAATCCCTATTTTTCAGTATTTAGGCACAACTTAGGAACTACTTTAATAATTCTATATTTTCCTCATAGTTGGCTTTAGAATGGGGATGTAATTTTAGAATGGGGTTGTTTTCTCTGTTTTTTTTAAAGCATCTGCTCCCCAATTTCAAATTAGGCATTTAAATCCTTTCCCTTAGAAACTGCAACCTCTTTCAAAATATATATAGAGCTAAAGTGGAGTGATATTATCAAACTCTGCCAAAGCCTTTTTCTTCCATGGATTTTGTACAGCAACAGAATCACAAGTTAATTTCATTCCAAAACGCCACAATCTTCAGTCACATATATACCACGACTTACAACAATGCAGGCCAATGCTTTCATTTGAAATAATGGTTCATCCTGCTGAGATATAGCATGAGATTGTCTTGTCGGTTTCATACTGTTGGGGACTTGGGGATGGATGGAGGAAGGTGAGCTGGGTGTGTTAGAATTTTTGTGAACAGGAGCATTTCACAATGCATGTTATATGCATGTTCATCTGCAAGCCAGTATTTTGCTTGTGATTTGATCTGATCTTACAGCATGGCCTTATGACTACAGTGCTGCAAGTGCTGTCATTCCCTTAGCTTACTGCTTGGCTCCTACCGTATGCATCTCTGTGGGGCTACTCTTTCAAGAGTCTCCGCAAAGTCTGAGCAGCTGAACAACCTGTAATGAGACTCTTGATTCAGCGACCCCGTAGGGCTGCATAAAAACCATAGAGTGGAGTGGGAAATTGTTAAAAAGCTGCAGGAAGCAAAACCAGCATAGTGGACTATGTACCAAGACCTATAGTTTCATAAACCACTGCCTCTTGTCTGTTCTCACAGCTTAACACAATCTTGTGAAAATTCATCTCAGCAAAAAGGGGGAAAAAAAACTCCTATTTTTTTTCAAGACACAGAGATCCTGTTCTGCTTTCATACATATCCTGATGTAGATTATAACTGTACTATTTCTCTTTATTGGGATTCCTTGAATAAAGACAAACAGTCCTTTGGCTTTCCAAATCATTGAGAAAGATAAATAATGGTGGTGTTGAAGTTTACTGAACACATGAATATTCAGCTAGTTCCTTGAAATCATGTTTTAGTGTCTAGTTTTAAAAATCAGAAATATTTTAGTCATGTAAGCTGCCTTGATTGCTGCAGAAGAAAGGCGGGGTAAAAGAATAAAGTTTATTATTTATTTAGATAGGTGTTCCAATGTACTATGATTCTGCTCAATTATCCTTCAGGGAAGACAAAACGCTAAAGTTACAAAAGTTTACAAGCATTCCAACAATTTAAGTATGTTTTTGAAAAGCTGCTTATTGGCTGCCAAGCAAGCACATTGGAGTTGGAGCAGTTATTGGAATTTTTAGGGCTTCAAATCCATTATCTGACATCCCACAGTTCATGGTGATTTGGATCATACTTGAAACAGCAGAAAAAATTACTCACAAAAAAGCACCCCATTTTAAGAGAAGACGTGGGTTCTAAAGGATGGATATTCTGTTTCATTTATTTAAGCATACATACTCTGCCTTCTAACTCCAGAACTGTTCTTCACGTGATTTAAGAATATTATTCCTCCCTAGGCTTCTGATCTATGCTAATGAAAGGCTGCACTGGTGTGCTAGTGGTTTTAAAAGATCTTATTTCTAGGTAAGGAATATTTTTGTTGGTCACCCTAAGATAGGCCTGGTTAACCTGCTGTCATCCAGATGCCTCTCCCATTGGTGTCCACTTCCCAGAGGACCTTTGTCTCGACCACTCCAAAATTATGGAATGACCTCCCGGATGAGATCCGTCACATTACTACCTTAGATGCTTTTAAGAAAGCTATCAAGACGGATCTCTTCTGACTCTGAGTAAATACTCTTCTCCACCTCTATACTCCAATCATTGACTTTGTAAGATAAGAATTATATATTTAATATTCTATCATGAGGGTTAATTTTGTGTGAATTTTAGTGTTGTTAAGATTTATTTTCTGTTGTATGGTCTGTTTGTATTTTATCCGATTGTAATCCCACCTCAATCCATAGGGAGAGGTGGGAAATATAAATAAATAATAATTATTATTATTTACCCTAACCAACATGGTGAGTGAATAGGGGAGCTGTAATTAAGCAGCATCTCAAGGGCCACACATTCCCTACCCCTGCTTTAAGATCATGGTTCTTGGTTATATCTTCTACCTTGGAAATCAATTAGTATTGCTAATTCTCAGCTCTCTCACCTCCAATTTTGGACCTCATGAGTGTAGCAAAAGTTTTTTTGAAGACTGATTTCTTTGTTTTTTTGAATTAGTAAATGTATAATCCTATATATCTCTACCAAGAAATGAGCACTGTTCAATGTCAATAGAATAGCAGCCCAAATCAAATAACACTAACCCATCAGTGCTTTACCTTTGTGAATTCTATTTTTTTTAAAAAAGAAGTAGTAGTTGTATCTATTTGAGAATAAGAGCTTGGCCATCATTTGAGATATGCAGTGTGGATTACTGCTTGTCTACTGATAAGATTATTTCTGCTTTCTGGGCAGAGTACATAAAATAGATAAAAATTAAATGAGGAAAATCATAAGTAGCAATTTTCTTAAAAGGAAAAAAAATGGTGAATTGTAGCAGTTATTCTATACAACAGATTTTCTTTTAACATACTCTGCCTTTGGCATTTAGTAAGCTTGCAAGAGTAGAAAGAAAAGAAGTTTAATTTAGAGAATCTTCTGGACTATTTAGTTAGGGATCAGCTGCCCAGCATAAAATAATAATGCATCCAACTGTCCATCTTTTAATAGGCAACCTTTATCACCACTATATTCAGCGGTGCTAACAGCAAATGAAATATTGTATGAATTCACAGAAAATTGATAGGGTCTTTGTGACCTTAATGTGATTATATGTGTGCTAATGCATACAGCAGAAAGGAAACCAAAACTCACAATGGGGAAGGGTCCAGTTCATAAAAGATGCATGCACTATTAACAGAGGGATCTTTGTGCAGTATACAGAGGGAAGGGGGGAAGGGACAAGTGACTTTAGCCTATTTTTGAAATAAAGAACATGCTTTTACAATTATACCCCTTTTCTTATCGTGTAGCAATCTTGTTTCTCAACAATCCTTCAGCTTGAAAAAAGTACAAAAAAGTAACAATTGTATGTATCATCTACAATATGAACATATGTATTTATTTTCTAACATAATGCCAATCAGACAGCAACAGCAAATAATAGAATGAGGTGTGAACATGAAGAAGTAAGATAAGTGAGCAAAGAGGCTGACGAATGCATTGGGGTGGATACCACTGGGATTAGAGTAGACCCATAGAAATTAATTATCCGTATGTCAGTAAAACCTAACTTGAGTTCTACCACGTTCACTGCTTGCCCTTTGATTATTACTTGGATCCAAACACACTGCAGAAATAATCCAGTTTGAGAATGCTTTAACTGCACTGGATCAGTGCTTGGGAATCCTGTGAATTATAGTTTATTCTGGCACCAGAGTTCTCTGACGTAGGAGACAATGTCTCACAAAAGTACATTTCCCAGAATTTCCTAGCTTTGAGCCAAGGCAGTGAAAGTGGTCTCAAACTGAATGATTTCCGCAGTGTGTTTTGGGCCTATGTCTGGATCCAGTTTATTAATTTTGCGGTTTTGATGGTGAATGTGTGCATCTAAAACTACACAGTGTGACTGTTACAATTGAGTTTATCAGACGACGGAAATTGGAAGTATAATCTAATGGCAATCTGAACGCAATCATGGGGTTTCACATTATTGCGTATTAAAGCATCTCACACAATTTTGGGCAATGGGCAATAATTTTCGGGTAATGAGAAATCATTCTGAACACATTCCGAATGCAATTGGAATTCATGTAAATTCGCTAAAGTAGCGAATTCACATGAATTCAAATTGGCTCCAATTGGCTCCATTCGAAATAAAGAGAAATTCTTCCCGTCTGATAAACTCCAATGTTTTCGTAAATATATATCAGACGTGTACAATTGTCAGACAACTGAGTTGACTATATCTTGTCACAGATCTTTTCCTTGTTTATTAAAATGAAGGCCTGGTTCATAATAGTTCCCATTAACATAGGCTTACAGCTCTGTTGTAAAGTAGCTGAGGTGTCCAGACGATTTAAAAAGGCAATCCCACATAGGTGGTTCCCAGGCACTGGTCAAACCCCTGGCTTCTGATTGTCCATGGAGTCACCTCCAGGCACCATCTGGCTGCCATTGTACAGTTGAGAAATAAGGAACAGGGTTTGTTCCTTGCCACCAGTGTATGTTGTACATTAGCAGAGATTTACCTGTAGTCCGTTAGGATTTTTGTAAACTTCTGCAGTCCCTTTTATGCCTAGTCATTGATTCAGGACATCCACTGCTTCACCTGAATTTCATGAAAAAGAGAGATAATGTCAGCATTTTAGCCACACCTCAAGCAAGATCTGCAGATGACCTCTCCCGGTAGTTTCAGTAAATGTTGAACAGCATAGAGGTCAAGCAATGGTCTGCATGGAAGTCAAGTTTTCTTTGAAGACGAATAAGCATAAAAAGGAACTTCTCCATTGCTACTCAGTGTGTGGAATATCCTTCCCAGAAAGATTTTATCATCCTACTTGCTATCCTTCTCTGGTGAGGTGAAGACTTTTTTGTTTGTTTCAATGGGTTTTTGAGGGGTGAAAAGGGCTTTTCATTATGTACTGTATTATATATTTTTGTTGTTTTTCTTTTTTAATGAACAAACTTTTAAATGCTTTTCATGCTACAATAGCCTCTTCCCATCTGTGATGGTTCTCTTTGCCCCCCTTGAATGCAAAAAAATGGGGGTGGTCATAGCCCATATTATTCAATGGAGGTAATGTATACAGATACATCAGCACGTCCACAAGACTACACCATCATTGAATAATGTGAGGTGTGGTGATCCGTGGTTGATCAAATCCAGCCCACCAATACAAAGAGTCCACTGTATGTATAGTTTTTAGTTTTTAACTTGTGTATGATGTGGATTTTTTTTTTTAGCAGGAACTGCTTTACCTTTTGTAAGCCACTTGACTTCCAGACTGAGAAAAAGTGGCGTATAAATAAATATAAATATAACTAATATACTATTACTGCTAATAATAATACTGTAACAGTGAAGTCCTAGTCATCATGGATGCAAATGACTTGGGAATATATCCCAACAAGCTACCAAAAGTTGCACCCCGCAATTCCCTGCAGAAGGTCTTTAATCAGGGTGTCAGGGGCTTCCATATGTTGGTCTGAAAATGTGTTTGAGGTTTTATTAAAGGTTCTAAATCCTATCTTCCAAATCCACCCGCTGTGGATTTACCATGTCACTGAGGTGGTAGACTCTGATGCTCCTAGTTGAAGATCTTTGGCAGATTGCGGGAAACCCTGGTGAAAACATTGGTGTCTTACATATTTATAAAAGAATCAGCACACCTGGAAAGATCCCTGGATGAGGTCCAAAAAAGTTGCAAGACTCAGTCCTGTTCCCCCAGTGCAATGCCACTGCAGCAATCTTTGAAGAATACAGGACACGATCTACCATTTTACAAAGCCCTTCCTGCAAAGTCCATATTTATGAAACTTTGCAGTATATTTTTAATCATTATAATCTGTGCAAACTATTATTTGGAGTGTTTTCTGAATCAGAATTGATGGCAGTTATTCTGTAGTATAGAAAGTCCTGCCCCTCTGGTTCATGTAATATACACTGTAAGGAAAAAAAGAATCAGAGTCATATCTGAATGTTTTGTGACTATAGTTTTCCTTCCTGGGTGTTTTCACCTGTGCTTTCACTGACAGTAATAGATGGCAGAGAATAAATTCAGCTGGACTGTGGGATGTGAAGGAGCGTCTAGCCAGCTTGAAATTGTTGCTTTGCTGCATTTACTCAATTCTCAGCATACAATCTGCTGATTTTCCTTCTGGCTTTCAAACAAAACTTGCTTCTGGAGCTACTTCTTATATAGTGGGTAGATTAGGAAGAAGACCTACAAGGCTAACTGAATAACAATTGTATGCTGCAGAGAAATGTGGGCAGGAGAGGATACATTCTTCTTTGATCCTGAAAAGACAGCATGCATAATCTCATATTGGGACTGTGTAAAGCCTCATTCATACGCATTAAATTGTATGCCATTTTCACAGTCATTGCTAAATTGGTCTGGAAAAAAATCTGGACAAGTCAAATGCTGCATTAGAAACCAAACACATAATCTTGAATGTCTTGCAGCAGGCAAACAAAACCATTAACGGGTATATCAAATTTCATCTCAAAGCACTTCTGGAGAAAAATTATTATTTCTTAGTACTGGAGTAATAATATGTATATTTTACTGTACACGGCTGAATGTGTGCAGGGGTGCTCTATGTAATATATATAGACAGATGTAGGCTAGAATCTTGTATCAGCTGCTAACGTAAGTATACTTAACTAAGGGGCAAAATTAATCAGCAGTAAGCATTGGGTTGGGTGCAGTGTCTGAGCACGGTGTTTAGATGCTGTAAGCTCTTATGTCACGCCACTGGGAAGCCAAATGACTGACCACACATGCTGCGGGTTCAAAGTGTTTTGCTGGCTTGGCATTAACATGCGCCACCATGCCAAAATGCTGAAAGCCGTGGTGGACACCCTTTTTCTGCCCCCAAAAGGAGCAGCATTTTGCTACCTCTTTTTGGG
The DNA here is from genome assembly GCA_034509955.1 of Urosaurus nigricauda. NCBI lineage: Eukaryota > Metazoa > Chordata > Lepidosauria > Squamata > Phrynosomatidae > Urosaurus > Urosaurus nigricauda. Next base: position 63,485,697 of record JAOEGL010000006.1, on the reverse strand, counting down.
CCAGAAAAATGCCGGATCGAGGCTGTGGCATGCAGTTGCCATGGCCCCAATTGGGTGCTCAAAGGGGCACCATGACACTGCCCTTTAGGGCCATCTGCTCCAACACTAAGTAACATCTTCTGGTCTGACCTTCCTCAAAACATGATGGAAATATATTTCACTCACGCTCCAATCACTGGCAGACTTATGTCTATTGTTGTTATCTGCTGTCATGTCAACTTCAATTTATGTAGACTCTCAACCCTCAAGAGTCCTGGATGTCAACTGTACTCCCAGGGCCGCCCATATAACACCAATACTGAAAGATCTACATTGGCTGCCTATCCGCTTCCGGGCTCAATACAAAGTGCTGGTTATCACCTATAAAGCCCTAAATGGCTTGGGCCCAGAGTACCTGACGGACCGTCTCTCCCCATACAATCCGCCCTGCACACTCAGATCTACTGGGCAACATTCATTAAGAGTCCCAGAGGCTAGATTGTCCCTCACAACGAAGAGGGCCTTTTCTACTGCAGCCCCGATCCTCTGGAATTCGTTGCCAACGGAGCTCCGCCTGGCTGCCTCCCTGAACCTGTTCAAAAAAGGACTAAAAACACATTTGTTTGAGCAGGCTTTCCCTGACTCACCCCCCTGTTGGCTTTTTACCTCTCCACTACTATGACTGGACTGGGACTTTATTATAATATATTACTGTTGTTGCATTTGATTTTATATTTATGCTGTTTTATTGATATGTTTTAATTTCTATGTGAATTTTATTGTGTATTGTTCACCGCCCTGATCGCAGGAAGGGCGGTATACAAATAAACTTTTATTATTATTATTATTATTATTATTATTATTATTACTTAAGTCTGAGAAAATCAAGTTTGTGGGTTCCTTGGTTGAGTCCATAGATCTGTACCATGGTCTTTCTCTTTTCCTATCATGTTCCCCTTCACTGGGCATTATAATCTCTTCCACCGAGTCAAATCATCTCATGATATGTACAAAGTAGAATTGCCTTACCTTAATTATTTTGGCTTCTAGTGAGTGCTCAGTTTTATTTACCTTTGGACCTATTCATTTGCCGTTTTAGCAGTACATGGTATCTATAGAACTCTTCTCCATTGCCACATTTCAGATGAATCGATTTTCTTCCTGTCAGCTTTCTATACTGCCTAGTTTTCAGAATGATACATAGAAATCAGAAATATTATGGTATGAATGATTCTGTCTTTGGTATTTGTGATATATTTTTATACTTGAGAATCTTACCTAGTTCTTTCATAGTTGCTCTACGAAGTCTTAATCTTCTTTTCATTTCTTGACTACAGTATCAATTTTGAATAAAGACTAAAACAACACACAGAAAATCTTTTGAAACTGGCAATAATGTGAGAACTCCTGGAGCACAGGAGAAGTCCCAGCATACTGGAGGAGGGCAAACATTGTTCCCATCTTCAAAAAGAGAAAAAAAAGAGGATCCCAGAAATTACCACCCAGTTAGTCTGACACCAATACCAAGAAAGATTCTAGAGCAAATAATTAAACAGACGGTCTGGAAACACTTAGAAGGGAATACCATAATCACAAAAAGTAAACATAGGTTTCTGAAAAACAAGCCATGCCAGACTAATCTGATTTTTTAAAAAAATAAAATTACTAGCTTGATAGATGAAGGGAATGTTGTGGATATAGCATATCTTGAGTTCAATAAGGCCTATGACAAGGTCACCCATGAGATTCTTGCAAACAAGTTAGAAAAATGTGGGCCAGACAATTAAACCGTTAGGCGGATTTGTAATTGGTTGACCAGCCAAACCCAAAGGGCACTCAGCAATGGCTCCTTTTCATCTTCGGGAGAAGTGACAGTGGGTTGCCACAAGGTTCTGTCCTGTGGCCAATGCTATTCAACATCTTTATCAATGACTTGCATGAAATAATAGAGGGCATGCTTATCAAATTTGCAGGTGACACCAAATTGGGAGGAGCAGCTAATTCCCCAAAGGTTGAATGTTGAATGTTGATCAACATTCAAACTGATCTTAATAGATTAGAAAGGTGGGCCAAAAATAACAAAATGAACTTCAATAGGGAGAAATGTAATGCACTGTACTTAGGGTGGAAAAAATGAAATGTACAGATATAGAACGGGGGGGGGGGGGGCTGGCTTCACAACAGTACATGTGAAAGGGATCTAGGAGTCCTAGTAGGCCAGAAGTGGAATATGAGGCAACAGTGTAATTTGACAGCTAAAAAGGCCAATTCTAGGCTGCATCAATAGAAATACAATGTCTAAATCAAGGTTAGTAACAGTACCACTCTATTCCACTTTAGTCAGGCCTCACCTGGAATACAGCATTCAATTCTTAGCACCACAATTCAAAAAGAATGTTGACAAATTGGAGCCCGTCTAAAAGAGGGCCACCAAAATGGTGAAGGGCCTGGAAACCATGCCTTATGAGAAAAGACTTAGGGAGCTGGGGATGTTTAGCCTGGAGAAGAGAAGGTTAAGAGGTGATATGATAGCCCTGTTTAAGTATTTGAAGGAGTATCACATTGAGGATGGAGCAAGCTTGTTTTCTGCTGCTCCAGAGAATAGGACTTGAACAATGGATGCAAGCTCCAGGAAAAGAGATTCCACCTAAACATTAGGAGGAACATGTGACAGTAAGAGCTGTTCAAGAGTGGAACACACTCCCTTGGAGTGTGGTGGAATCTCCTTTTTTGGAGCTTTTTAAACAGAGGCTGGATGGCCATTTGTCAGGAGTGCTATGATTGTGTATTCCTGCATGGCTGGGGGTTGGACTGCATAGCCCTTGTGGTCTTTTTCAACCTTATGATTGTATGACTTTTTTATTCATTACCTACTTTAAAGTCATGTAAATCGACTATTGACATATGCAACCCTGCTTTTGTACTTTGTTCCTTTACTTTGATCAGTTGTCAGGTTTTTACTCTTTTTTGCTAGCAATAAGTCATCTGCCAATTTTAAAATGTTAGTGTACCTTCCCCCCATTTTCACACCTATGTACTCTCCATATAATTCTACTTTCCTTATGATATGTTAATATGAATTAAAGAGCTAGAGTGATAAAATATAGCTTTGCCTAATCCCCTTGTCACTTGGAAACCATTCTGTTTCTGCATATTGTGTTAGTGCAATGGTCTTTCTCCAGAGTATAGATTATACATAAGGACAATCAGATGTTGTGGCATACTCATTACTTTTAGAATAAACCATAATTTGTCATGCTCTACATAGTCAGCAGCTTTGCTGTGATCTATAAAGCACAAGAGGATTTTCTTCTGAAATTCTTTGGTGGGCTTCATTATCTAGCATGTTTGCATTAGGATCCCTTGTGTCTCTCCTTTTTCTTAACAGAGCTTGGATCTCTGTTATTTTTGCTCCATATATATTATTGATTTATTTTTCATTCACTTATATATTATTTATTGGTTTAAATATTTAGAAACCACCTCTCTTCGCAAAATCTACCTGGTGTGATTTACCTTCACATTACCTTGGTTGAAAACCTGTCAGGATCTTCATTAAGTGGTTATGAGCAGGGCCAAAAGTGGTCCGGAAGCAAAAGTGAGTAGAGATTCAGCTAATAAATAATCACTTGAAACAACAATTATCCTAATAGTACAGGGCTGGTCCTAACAATAGATGGAGTGAACTGGCTACCTCAAGCACTCGAAGCAGCAGATTTATCTCTCTACCTGCTTTTCTGGAGGGCTAAAACTATTCTGTCCAGCTTTGCTAAGTGGCTACTTTAAAATGTCTAGCTGAGTGTTCTTCACCTTTGTGTATTGTAGGCAGGTCAACATACCTACTCTGCAGTCCAGGTCATCCTACACACAGTGCCTGGCTCTCATGATCCTTCAGTAGGGCCCTGTGCTGAGGTTTACAAGGAAACTGCACAGAACAGCAGTGACTCTCCAGTCTGGTGTGGGATGTCCAGAAGTGGAGGAATGGGAGTTTTGGAACTATTAACAAGCCTCTTTCCTCTAACCATATTTTCTTTGTGGTTTTCTCCATTCATCTCTTTTTTGAAAGTGGCACGATCCTCCATGAATTGGAGTGCACAGTTAGATTTATTTATTTTTTTGAAAATAATTTCGCAATTGATTGTAAGTCTATTTAATAAAAAGAATAGCTGGAATCTGTGCCAGTTTAAAAAACTATATAATTTCTACCTCCTCTGTTAAAAGGAGAGCATTACATGTAAAATGTTTTTTTACTTGCTTTATCACACTAGGGGGCAAACAGGATTTAAATGAGAGTTAAACGAGAGTTAAACAGGAAATGTCCTATGATAAACATAGGGCATTTCCTGTTTAACTCTCGTTTAAGTCTTGTTTAAATCCTGTTTGCCCCCAGTGTGATAAAGCAGTTAGTTCATTTGATAAGGATATCAGCAAATGTGCATGCTTTTACTCTTAGTTTTATTCTTAGTTTATTCTTAGTTTGTTCAAAATCAAGATAGACATTTCAATACAATATATGTAAATATTCCCAAACCCATGCGCATCTTTGATGTTTTTTGCATTTTCAAATATATTATAAATTAAGCAGATTCCTTGGTCTCTGCATAATGATACTCTGCATTTATTGCTTAATCTCTTCATAAAATATTGTTAAGATTGACACATTGCTATAGAAATAGATGTCAATTGAATAATATGTTGCAGTCTATTTTATTTGTAACTTAATGTGGTGAGGTATTTCTTTCACATTTCTATTATTCATAAGTCTGTCCCCTTGGAGAATATATAGAAGAATTTGTTTTAAATGAGCAGATAATACCTTCTTTAAAATTTATAAGTATGGTAGAATCAGATCCTTCCTTTTTCCCCCCTTCACAGACCATGGCGTGGCAATAAAGAAGTTTTGAATTGCCTTGCACTTGTTATTCATAGGACAAACATTGGGCAGAAAAGGATCTTGTTAAGGTTGAGTTAAAATTCCATTTCTACACCCATCAGTAAAACTGCGGAGAGCAAAATCTACACCAAACTGCCTAGCAGAAGTCTTAAAAATTATTGCTGGGCTATGTTGTTCTTAAGGCATCTGTGTTCCTATTGCTTCTTAGCCATTTGCTTTCATTCATACTGGTTCAGAAATGACAAATAGAAGCAATCCTACCCTGCAGCACCTTTTGTATTACTAATATTCATTCTGCAGAAATAAGACAAGCACTTCAGTCTATTTAGTGAGGCATACACAGGCGGGAGATTTACATGCATGTATTCACAAGTGAATATTGAACTACATGCACAAATAGGGCAATGCACATTGTTCCTTACACGAATAGTTTTTGGGATATCATACCTATGCTCAATGTGAAAGCACCAAATAGCTGTTTAATAGGAACATACACATACTCAAAAGCTCAGGCACAGGTAGCTTAAGGCTGGTACCTTATCCTACATACTGACAGACAATCAGTAACTTGTTTGTTAGATTTATATATATCTTTCTCTAGTTACCTCAGGATGGAAAGTATGGTTTTTCTCTTCTGCACTTTACCCTTAACACCTTTTGAGGTCAGTGAGGCCCAAATATTGTGATTGGCTCAAGGTCACTAAGTGATTTTCATTTGTCAGTAGGGATTTCAACCTAGATTTCTCAGATCCTTATGCAACCCTCTGATCTCTAAATCATCAAACTACAATCTTGTCCTTTGAGATTATTTATATATGTACAATAGAGAGAGTGCAAATCCATGAGGGGAGGGGACACTTATTGTCTTGTAATGTGGAAAAACTCCTTGTACATTACCACAGTAGCGAGATCCCATGGGAAGGTGCGATTTAAATGAGAGTTTAATTAGAGAAAACCTGGAAATGCCCGACGTTGATCACACGACATCACTGTTAACATGGAATAAAGTGAAGTTAAACTAAAGTTAAACTGGAGAAAAATGGCAGCTTTGGTTTGGTCTGCCTCCTTTTTACTGGTGTGGAATGGGAGGAGATGGGATACCTGTACACATTATATGATCACACAGAAGTGGTCATGTGATCACTTGTACAAGTTATATGATCACCTGTACAGGTTATATGATCACATAAAAGTAGGCTGAGTAGTATAATGAATAGTATAATGTTGAAGTCACTAACATGCCATCTTTTTTTAGTAACTGAATTTGTTCCACTCATATAAATAGAATTAATAGAGGGCCAGGGCTGTTGCTGTGTTTGTTTGTTTGTTTTACTTCAGGTCAATTGATAATATACTTTAAGTTTCAGGTGTCAGAAGAATTTAGGATCTGGATTGGGACTGTACTATATTGTGATTGCACAGAAGTGGTCATGAAATCACCTGTACAAGTTACATGATCATCTATCTGTACAGGTTATGTGATCACATAAAAGTGGGCTTATCTTGCCTTTCTTCGGTTTCGTTTTTTGCTTTTTGTTTTTGTTTTCCTTAGGGTCTTAGATTCACCAGTCCTGACACATGGCGACCCTAAGGCTCCCCTATCATAGGGATTTCTTGGCAGAATTTGTTCCAAGAGGGTTTGCCCTTGCCTTCCTTTCAGGCTGAGAGAGTGTGACTTTCCCAAGGTCACCAAGTGGGTTTCCATGGATGAGTGGGAATTTGAACCCTGGTTTCCCAATGTCCTTGGTTGGGGTGGCTCAAGTGGTTAAGATGCAGACTCTGTTGATTGAAAGATTGGAAGGTTGGCAGTTCGAAGCCTGGGTGCCACATGATGGGGTGAGCTCCTGTCACTAGTCCCACCTTATAAAATAACATAAAATATAATCATTGCTTATTACTGTAATAGATGTTCTTGTAACACCTAAGATGTTGACTTTGACCTTTGTTCAATTTTAAGAGACTTTTTAAAAAAAATTAAAAAGCAATTAAAATAGGAGTGGACAATGGCTGGGGTTGCAGATCGCATCAATCTTGACTCGTCACATAGTAGAGAGGTTTGAGGGTGGAACACATATGCATCAGTACTTGGGGTAAAAGAAACAACAACAGTCATATGTAGTACTATGCCTGTGTAATTATGCACACAAATGTCACTAACAGGACACAGGTTGAGTCTCTTATGTATGACATGAGAGAAAACATGCACTTCTTCTCTGCTACATAAAACAGAGGGTCCTTGGTTAGTTCAGCATGGAAATTATAAGTGGTTCCTTGAAAGAGGGCCATCACTGTGCTTCCTGAAAGGAAGCAGTGGTTAAGATCTTTATTCTGAAAAGTCATCACAACCTCTCACCATTTTTACCAATAATCACCCACTGTCTAACTCCCTTTTTTGCATAACGTTTTTGAGCAGGTGATGGCCTCACAGTTTCAGATTTCCACAGATGGAACAGGTTATCTTGATTCATTTTAGACTATATTTAGGCCTTGTTTGGGATTGAAACTATCTGGGAGTTAGACAGGGGGAGTGCATCCTTCTTGAATCTGTATCAATAGTCTGAAACAGACTATTTAACAGTATCAATAGTCTGAAACAGATGGGATGAATGCTGGTTTTAGCCACGTTTAGGGTGTAGCGTTTAGATGTTGCATGCCCTGAATGCAGAGGGAAACCACGCCAGACCCGCATCTTCCCCAAAGAACTGGGCCAAAAAGGAACTGTAAAATGCCACTCCTTTTGCGAGCCAAGTTCAAAACTGTGGCAGTGGCCAGGTGTATGTGATTGCTGTGGCCCCGGTGCAAATTGTGCCAGCGTGGCTGTAGACCACATTTTTTGGCTTGTCTGTTTTGGACCATAACCATAGATCATTGGATTTTTGGGGGGATAATAATAATAATAATAAATTTTATTTTTATACCGCCCTTCCCAGGATCAGGGCGGTGTACAGTTAAACAGTTAAAACATATATTAAAACTTTCAAGACACGATAAAAAATACACAGTAAAAATACAATGACAGCCAGGGGTTCATGGAACATCGATTCTGATCATAATGAGGGGATAATAGGGGGACACAAGAGAGGAAGTCATAGTCAGTGGTAGGCTTGCTCGAACAAAAATGTCTTTAGCCCTTTTTTAAACAAATTAAGCGAGGCAGCTAAACGAAGCTCTGCGGGCAGTGAGTTCCAGAGGCTAGGGGCCGAAACAGAGAACGCCCTTTTTGCTGTTGACGATAATCTAGCCTCTGGAACTCTTAGGAGTTGTTGCCCAGTTGATCGGAGTGTGCGGGGCGGATTGTGTGAGGAGAGACGGTCCTTCAGGTGCTCTGGGCCCAAACCATTTAGGGCTTTATAGGTGATAACCAGCACTTTGTACTGAGCCCGGAAGCGAACAGGCAGCCAATGTAGATCTTTCAAAATTGGTGTTATATGGGCGGTCCTGGGAGCGCCAGTGATACTTGAGCTAATACTGGATTTGGAGTCACAGTACTGTAGTGAGTTTTTCCAGAAGATGATCTGTGAGAATAGTGGTCTGACTTGTGAAGTACATCATGGCTCTTTTCTTATCCTTCATACTTTAACTACATGAGGTCATCTGCACTTTGGGAATTCTGTCTAAGCTGAGCTTCAGAATAATATGTTAAGAATAACAGTGCTATCAGTTTAGTGTGGAGTTTGAATAAGAAGGGAAAACTTCACATTTTGTTTCTAACTTTAACAAGTCCAGTGCACATTAATTTTCAAGCATACTAAGTAGCACATTTTGGCTCATTATTTACTTATTCACCTGCCTTTATCTTTAATGAGCAATAACTGCCTATTTAATACCTAATCAAGTTTTTAAGTGAAATCCATCCTGGTTTGTAGTTCTGAAAGTTTTTGCACAGAACAGCAGTTGAAAGTAACCGGTATTCCCTTCCCCGCTTTATGTGGTATGCCATCTATACCCCTTCCTGTCAAAGGTGGTTCTAGAGTACTGCTTGAATCATAGATTTGGAAGAGTCTACAAGGGCCATCCAGTCAAATCCCTGCCATGCAGGAATAAACAAAGTTGTAGTTGAGAAAAAAACATTTTCAACACTTGTGTTTATATGAGCTATAATATACACTCCAGACAAAATTATTGCTACTGTATTCAGTATAAACAGGAGTTTCTGAACACCTTTTCAAAGCCACATAAGAAACATTCTAAATGCAAGTGTTGAAAAAGTTTCTTTCCCAACTACAACTCCCATCACCTTCAATACCAGTATCTTCCCAATCAACATAGCCATATATATTTTTCAGGCCATCAGCCATGCTGGTTGGGGATTCTAGGAACTGCAATCCAAAAGGCAGCTTTCCCAACTCTGGTCTTAAAATGCCTTCAGTAAGTGCTCATCTATTTTCAAGCTTAGTTCAAATTACTGGTTCTTACCTATAAAGTCTCCAAAGATTTGAGACCAGTATGTCAGAGAGGCCTTCTCCTATATGACCTTTACTGCACCCTGTGTATATTGTCTCATTCTGGAGGGACAAGACTCCATGAGAATCCAAGAGAAAGGAGATTATAAGAAAGGAGAGTAATATTATTTGATCCATTGTTACCAGCCTTGATTCTCAAAAAGGGAGAGGCGGGATATAGATAAAATTATTATTATTATTATTATTATTATTATTAATCAGCTTCGCTGCCAGGATAAACCTGGGATGTAACTTCCCTAAGGCAGATCATATTGCATTCACCCATCACTGGGCTTCTCTCTATGCTTCACCCTATGCAACCTGGGCTTCTCTCACAGCTTTTCAAGAACAGGATTTTCCCATTCTTGAAAAGATGTGGGAGAAGCCTAGGTTGCATACGGGCTGCATAGTGCCCGGCGATTGGTAAATGCGATAAGATCCACCTTAAGAAAGTTACATCCCAGATCTATCCCAGCAGTGAAGCTAATGCAACAATCTCCAAAGTTTTCTGAGTAATATTGCCCCAGTTATGTAATTCTCTCCTGAAGGAGATTAGGTGGGGTCTCTCCTTATTGGCCTTTGGATAATTGCTAACAACTGCACTGTTCCACTGTTCGGTTTTACATGGTCTCCTGTTTTTTGAGCAATTATATTTGCATTACTTGAAACTGTTGTAGTTTTATTGCCAGTAGACTCAAGTACTTATGGAGTGGAGGGGCAATTGAAGAATACATTAAATATTTGGGGGGAGGACTTAGAGTATATATCAATATGATCATCGTCTCCAGTCCAAAGAAGTGACTAGATTTTTACCACTTTATTCTGCAGAAGGTATAGCCTGGTCTGTGGAAAGCCCAGTTGATTTGGACTAACTAGATAATAACCAGATGTATATAGAAATCATTGATACTACACACACTTGATCTTAGCCAAAAGGCCGAGAAGCGAGCAACCTTACTGGCAAAAATCATTTAGGCCAAAGACAATTCACTTCCATTTTAAATTTCATTAAAGGATTTTGTAAAACGTAAGTAAAATATTCAAAGATTTATTTAGAAATCATTGAATATTTTACTTACATTTTACAAAATCCTTTAATGAAATTTAAAATGGAAATGAATTGGCTTTGGCCTAAATGATTTTTGCCAGTAAGGTTGTTCACCTTAGTATTTAAAAAACATAAAAACAAAAGAACTGTTCTCTCCTTCCATGCAGAAAGCTCATGTGCTTTTTATGTAAATGGATGTATAATGCAGCCCACATTACCCGTGTTGATGATAGCTTCAGTTTCACTGCTGTCAGATTTCCGTATCACTCCAAGAGAGTAGGCTAGCTTGAATGAATGTTAGCATAATTTATGCTGCTGATAAGTGATTTGAGCATTTGAGTTATTGATAAACTGCTTTAGCATATCATTTCCAGCTTGATGCTATCTGACATCACAGCAAAATATAATGTGCTGATCCCCAGACTAGATATTAAGGTAGAGCTCTTTATTTGAATTCCAGGAGCCAGAGGAAACACAGCGCTGTCTGATACGAGCACATCTGACCAGCACCAACCCAGTCAATCCCATCCACCGTTCCCTGTTGGGCCCCAGGTCAGTTTCTTTATTGAGCCTAAATAAAATTCAGTTTTCTGAAAACAAATATTAGCAATCAAATAAATGGATAAAAAAAGAATTGTTTATCTGCATGATTTAATTCAAATTGTGTGCATTTTGGTGACATGTGCATAGCAATTAACATTTTTTAAAAAATGTTCATGTATGTCTGTATTGGAAAAGGCAACTTTACTTTTAAAAAATCAAGATATACATAAGTATACTCCTCAAGCAAATTCTAAGACATAAAATAAGAATTTTTTCTCATTAAATTAAATTACTAATGCTTCACACTAGTCTTTTATTCCAAGTGTACAGCAAAACTGCATAAAATGATTTTAATGTAAATTTGTTGGGTTTGATAGTTGTGTCTGTCACACGCAGAGTTAATTTCAAATAAAGTTTACATTAGTTTGCAAAAATTATAAAGTGATTCTACGGAGTCAGTGTTAGTTCTGGCCTATGCTCTGTGGTCAATACTACAAACTTAAATTAGTGCATGCCACTGGAATGATCATCATGCCTTCCTTTAAAGAATCCTGGGAGCTGTAGTTTCAGAAGGATACTTCTCAAACTAAGAAACTGTGCTTGCTTTGGTGGCATATATTCTAACATTGGGACAATGTATAGAATAATAGCACTTGAAACATGCACTTTGAAAAAGGAGCAGATATAGGAAAGACATTTGCATGAGACATGGAGAGCAGTTGCTGGTCAGAGTAGACTCTATTAACCGATACTCTGCCATAGTAAAAGCTGCTTCCTAAATCTATTAAAGGTCTATTGCATGCCAGCCCAATCACAAGGCTTTTTTGGGGAGAAGTAACTATTAAAAGAGTATACGTCTGCTGTGCAGATATGCCCACTGGGTGGCTACCAACTCAAATAATGGCTTGACTTTTATTTATTTAAAAATGTAATTAGCAATTGGGTTTAACTTGGCCTTTTTCTCAAGAGCAACACATTAGGGATGAATGTGTTCAGTTCTGTTCTACTAATTTTTTTTCCAGTTTTAATTCTTTCCTATATCTGTGTCAGTTTACAGTTTATACCCTAAAAAATCTGTAAAAAATTGTATATGGGAGACACATTTCTAATATGTGCAGTTTTGTACACATTCCCCAGTGCGCACATTTTTGCACGTGATTTTCCTTAATGTAAGTGATAAACTGTTCATATTTCTTTTAACGTGTGTCAGTTTTGCACACTTTGTCTTGCAATAATTATATGTATTGTTTTGATTTGCAAAAATTCAGAAAAAATGTCCCTATCGCCATATTATTGTGTTCCAACTTGGAAAGTGCAAATTAGATAAGCTTGCATATTAAAATGCAAACCAAATAGATTTCTCAACCTCCCTGTAGCCTGTTATATACATTCTAGTAAGCACAGCCCAGACATTAATGGTGATCTTGGTCAGCACATTTCAGCTAGGATGTAAAGACACTGGGAAGTCCTTGAAGGCAATCAACAGTGGGATAATTGCAAGTTTAGAAAGGATGCCATATGCTGTAAGTTTAGATTCCTGCAAACTTCTAAATAAAGATTGAGGACAACATTAGCTGACTGCAAAACTTTTTTCTCTATGAATAACTGAACTGATCTGCTTAATTGTGAGAATTTGCAAGCTGTAGCCTCCTGTCTTGGCCAGTGATGAGTATTTGGAATACTACACTTTAGAAGTACTTCATTCTTTGTTATGTTTGAAACAAAACTAGCAGCTATTACTCATGATTCACTACTATTAAAGTAGTGGCATATTACATTGTTATTAAGGAGTTGACTTTTTGTTGCTTTTAATTTAAAAACAAATTCACTCAAAGTACCATCTTTCCAAATAACCCTCTCCCATCAATATTTTAGGAGTACCAAATCAATAGCTATTGGCTATGCCAAAAAAAGGAGTCGCTCAACCAAGCGTTGCATTATGTCTGAAAGGTAACGAAGTTGATAGAGTAGTATCATGCTACTTTCAAACTCTAGCAGTGACTCCACACAAAAATAGTGTGAACTATTTGGACTTTGTTTGAAAGAGAAGCTGGTTAAACACATGCATTAACACGTTGTTTAGCCTGTACATAGGTTTGTATTTTAATTCTTTGATTGTTTCTATAAACAATCCTGAGAATACAACTGAAACATATAACCAAAAATAATTATAAGAAACAATTTAAAAACATAAAAAGTAGGAACGGAGAGGAAGAATAAAATAAATGTGGCAACACCTTAAAGACTAACTGGTTTTTGTTTTTGCATGAACTTTGGACATAACCTACTTCTTCAGATGTAGTACTGAGTGGTATTAAGGTCCCAGGTATAAAGCATATTTCTACAGTTGTAGGTGTGGGATAGAATGCAATAGGATCCAGAAAGATGTAAACCATGACCCTTGCCCTAAATTTTCAAAGGGCTGCATGAAGTGATCTTTACAAGGATAAGTTTCACACATCAACACCAACTTACCCCTGTAAAAATTTAGGGCATGAGTCATGATTTGCATCTTTCTGTATCGTATTATATTCTATCCCATTCACACAATTGTATAAATATGCTTTATACCTGAGGCCTTAATACCCTGTTTCTCTGAAAATAAGACATCCCCAAAAAATAAGACCTAGTAAAGGTCTTGCTGAATTGCTAAATATAAGGCCTCCCCTGAAAGAAAGATGTAGCAAAATTTTTGTATATAAATATATATACAGTATATAATAAATGTTCTTCTTCTTTTTTCTCTTTCTTTCTTTCTTTCTTTCTTTCTTTTTTTTTTTTTTTTGGTTCAACAATAAATGTGTATTCTTCTTCATGGAAAAAATAAAGCATTCCCTGAAAATAAGACTTACTGCATCTTTGGAAGCAAAAAATAATGTAAGACACTGTCTTATTTTCAGGGAAACACGGTACCACTCAGTACTACTGAGAGAAGAAGTAATTTTATATCCACAAAAGCTCATGCAAAAATAAAAACCAGTTAGTCTTTCACATTTTTTCTTCCCCTCCCCTCCTTCTTTATATGCTGCAAGAGACTAGCACAGCTACTTCTTTAAAAATTAAAAAAGCACCACAGTACTCAAAAACAAGCTTCAGTTGTTATTGTATATGGCACACAAGTGTTGCATTTTGGGAGGTTATTATTACACTGGTTGTCTTTTCCCGATCTGGGCATGGGCTATGAGCAGGCTGGGACTGTGTCTTATCACACAGCTCTGTGCCCAGATTGTTACCATCCCATGCCGGACCTCTCCCGTACTTAGCTAAAAATGCTTATTTTGTGTTCTTAGCAAAGTAACGGGAGATGTTCTGATTGGGTACGGGATAATAACAATCTGGTCATGGAGCTGTGCGATAACACATGGTCCCAGCCCAATCTCAGCCCCTGTCCAGATCGGGAAAAAAGCAGCACAATAATCTCCTTTGAGTATGACACGCTACACACTGTAACTAGTTGGAATATTTTCCATCAGTAAGACCAATTTTCTTTTGTCCCTGCAGCAGCCTATAAGAAACCTGAGCTCTCCTGGTTAATTTTTGGTTCTATTTGTGAGCAAGTATACAAGCATTCCCATTTGCTTAGCAGACTTGGAAACCAATATTTAAGGGGGTTAAACTTACTCCCAAGAATAAAGTTGCCACTCTTGGAACAAAAGTCCAGAATTCCTTTAAAGTGACTGAGCTCTCAACAATTACTAAAGTGATAATGTTTTTCTCCATGCCAGGGCAAACAAACATTTGAGATCCTGGGCTGGGGATGGACAAGGTAGTTTGCTTGAAGATATGATTTGGAGTGGAGCAGTGAAGCTGAGGAAAGTGTTAAACAGGCTTCCCTCTCTGTGATAAATTCACTTCTTCAAACTATTTTTTCTTGTTAAAACTAATCACTGATAGTGTAGGTTCTATATGTTTATACATTGTTATCTGCTGGAATTTGGTTCCAGGACTCCCCATGGGTAACAAAATCTGTGGATGCTCAAGTCCCATTCAATCCAATGGCATAACAAAATGGTATCTCTTATATAAAATGGAAAATCAAGGTTTGCTATTTGGAATTTATGCTTTTTCTGAATATTTTCAAGCCGTGGATGCTTGAATCAGTGGATAAAAAATCCATGGATAAGGAGGGCTGACTGAACATGGATCATTACTTTCTAACATTATAAGGGTTCATTGTACCCCTGGGAGCACATTTGGGAATGCACTCCCAGAGAAAAGAGAATATGGGAGTCTCATGTGCTCACATTTTCCTGTCATAAATTGTTGTATAAAACTAGAGTTACAGCCCAGTTGAACACATTTCATTTGGTTGGTTATATTAATTTTACTTAATGAATCAATTAAATTTACATGTGAGTAAAAGCATATTTTCATTGTTTTTAGATGATGCATGCATTTTTCATATCAGCCACAATCTCAGAACAGGCATTCACCCAAATGTAGAGGAATGGGAAATGTTTTTTTTTAAAGATGACTTTTGGCATCTGCACTGTTTATATAGCATTCAATATATATCAATACCTGTATAGGCTGTCTGATTAGGGGGCATCTTTTTAAGTCAATCATTTTGTTAAACTAATTAATTATTAACTAGATTAATCAATTAAAAATAATTGACTAAAATGATGTTCTGAGTTAATCAGATAGCAGATGAATTATTAATTGATTGATTAAGTGCTGCAGGCCCAGTGTAAACTCGCTCTATGATTGTGTTCGATTTTTGACATTAGAAACCTGCCAGAAGTGAGAAAAACAAATGCACTCGAATATCCCCAGGCTCTAGTGAAACAATTGCACCCATGCTGCTAGTCATTAATTTTGCTGTATGGTAAATATGGAAATTGTGTTTGTTTCGTTGCAGCCACTACTGACGGCTCAGCAGTTAGCCTCAGCTGTAGCAGGGGTGATGCCGGGAGGCACTCCAGCACTGAATCAACCCATCCTTATCCCTTTCAACATGGCTGGACAGTTGGGTGGTCAGCAAGGACTGGTCCTGACTTTGCCTACTGCTAATCTCACCAACATCCAAGGGCTGGTAGCAGCAGCTGCAGCAGGAGGCATTATGACTTTGCCATTGCAAAATCTACAAGGTAAAACATACTGGAAATTAATTTCATTTAGTTATCTATAGCCATCTACAGACATAAGTGTTATTCTAAAATAACAATTCCTCAGTGGAAATCAACTGGTTTACTTCATTCGGAACCCACGAAAAACACAACAGCACATATGATGGGTTTAAAAGTCAATGAGAGTTCAAGTCATGTTTAATATTAGAAAGCCTAATTTTGTCTGTATGCATTGTATTTTTGGGGTGACACATTTATGTGACTTCAATACAAGTATTAGTGAAATGTGACAGAATGAGTAACAGAGATTGGGTAGTCACCCCAAAGCGACAGCCCTCCCATATTGATATGTTAATAAATCAAACACATCACAGCTGACAGATGGAGAGAAAATCCTCTTCCACTAGTGCAGGACATGCCTTTTCCCCTACTCCAGATGGTTTGAACTGCTACTGATATGCACTTCCTCTTTTTCACTTGATCTTCTATTCCCATAACATCCCATAAAATTGGTCTGGCATTTTGGGGGACCCTCTGGACTGGTTTTCAGATAGCTTTGAGTGCTGGAAGAGTGAAGGGGGAGGAAGTTCCATTATACTGGCATGGCGGCATCTGTAAATTTAGACTATCATCTGTAAATATAATATGATACACATTATTTATTTCAATATCGATGTCCTACTGTATATTATAGGATCTCAGAGTGGCATACAATTTAAACAGTTTCAAAATATTTCATACTATGGAGATTATCGCATTAGCTTCGCTGCTGGGATAGACCTGGGAAGTAACTTTCTTAAAGCAGATCTTACCGCATTCACCCATCGCAGAGCAGTATGTAGCCCATATGCAACTGGGACTTCTGTGGCCTTCTCCTATATGTTTTCAAGAACAGGAAAATCCCGTTCTTAAAAAAGCTGTGAGAGAAGCCCTGATTGCATATGGGCTGCGTACTGTCCAGTGATTGGTGAATGCAATAAGATCTGCCTTAAGAAAATTATATCCCGGGTCTATCACAGCAGCTAAACTAAACAATCTCCTAAATATCAATACAAACACATTGAACAAGCTAAATACATATTAAACAATTAACAAGTTAAAACTATTTAAAAGATTAAAATAGTTTAAAACCATGCATATGTACATGGGGGGGGGGGGGGAAGGGGGGAAATCAGTCAGATCCCAAAGGCAATTCTTTGGTGGAAGAATAAAACCAATGTCTATGCTAGTCAGACCTGGGGAAGGCTCTACAAATTGGGTACCAAGCCTCCTCTGTGTCCTCCCACTTGTGAAAAACGAAGGAGTTGGGCCTTCCAGCAGACTTCAGCCATTGTGCAGGTGCATATGTTATGTTTACTGCTGAGAGAGGTCAATTAGATGAAGGCTCAACTTTTCTCTTTCCAAACAGGCCCTGAAATCCAACAAGACTAAAATAATTTGAGAGGTACAAGAGTTCCATTGGGTAGGAGGTTAGTCCTGGAACACTATCAACACTTAATTTCACAAGTGAGCCTGCACTCTTGATTTACACAGAAAACATTTCCCCTAGAAAGATCTCCCATCTGTCTCAGGGAGGATATCCATCCTTTCTAGCTAGGCTAAGAAAGGCATTCTTTGCCTCCAGTGTGGCAACATTTCTTTTCAGTAGGACTGATAAACCCATGTGTTACCTCTTTTCATCTTTCTCCATCCCTACCCCTATAAATAAAGGGTTCTGGCATCTATGATACCATCGCATAACTCCACAGCCAGATGGTTTTGTCAGCAACCCCATTATTCCACTCTCTTGATTTCAATTTCTTGTTCCTACATCCTGTGTTACAATTCTATCTGTGTTTAGGAAGTTCCTTTTCTAGCTGCCTGTCAAGGCACTTGTGTTACTTGCAACAAAAGCAAGTGTCTCAGTGTTTGTCTCGTGATACCCTCATTAAGCTAATACTATAATTCTACATTCAAGTCAAATGCTGGGTATATCACTTTGACCTTATGAACTGATCTAGCCAGATTAGCTATAACCAAATCTAATCTGAGTGATCAAGATATCAAGAGTAACATTCTTTGAAGATAGGGGTATGTATTATATATATTCTCAGGGTCCACTGAGAATGGAAATATATTTTGTTACACCAATGGGTCCAGACACAGCTGGTTCAACTCCACAATGGTGTCATTTGCATTCTGATATAATTTTACATGCATGCAAGCATACATCAGTTAACAAAGCCTCTGACAAAGAAGCTTCTATTTATGATAGCCCATTCTCCCTGTTCCTCCTCCTCATCTGTCTAATTTACTTGTTATCAGTATTGTTGTACCCCACTCCAATTGTGTTCTACGGAGAATGGGCTAGAAATAAAGATTTTATTATTATTATTATTATTATTATTATTATTGCTATTATAATTGGGAGTGTGGCGAGGGATTGTTGGAGAAACACAGACTTTCGGTGTCAGGTTTTAGCAACCTGTGTGCAATAAGCAAGACAATAAAATGTGAGCTGGGAAAGAATGGGATTCTACTCTGCTTGATATCATGTGTGCCTGCCTGCAACAGGCAATATGAATAGCAGCTGCCTCAAGAAACACTGAGCATGAGTGAAGAGCAAAACAGAGATAAATGGGCAGAACAGATAAGGCCCAACATGTTAAAAAAGCATAGATAGTTTGGCTTTAAAAATTTGGAAATCGTTAGAAAAGTGGAGGCTGGTGGAAGGTAAAAAGTCATCCCTGCATACATTGTGGTAGAAACCTTCAAGTGATTTCTGGAAGGTGTGAAATGCTTTTGTTTACTTCTGCAAGGCTTATCTGACCTGGTGGTTTCATTTCATACATGCATATTGTTAGTTTTGGCTAGAGGTTTGCTGAATCACATTGAACTGCTGTTTTCTGTGATGGCATAAGCAACCTATTATTTCCCTGTTATTTCTGCCCTGATGCCAAAGTTTCTATTAAAGATGTCATGCCCAGAAACACATCAACTTCATTAACCAGTGCGCACACACACACATATACACAGAGTATGTAGGTAGATAGGTAGGTAGGTAGCTGTTTGTTTGATTTAAAGTATTTCTTATCTCCTCCCAGCCCACAAGGGCTACAAAGGCAATGACCAAATAAAAAAACAATACAAACATTAAAATATTTGAAAAACATACTAAAATGATCTTATAAAACTCCTAAAAGCAGTCTAAAGATAATCTTAGAATTCAGTTTTTAAAGACTTTAAAGTAGTAGTTCTGGATATTGAAGGCCATATGAAACAAACAGCACGGTTTTGTCCGCCTGCTGGAAGCTTAAAAGAGGTAGGGCCAGCTCAACTTTCTTGGCTAGGGTGTTCCACAGCTGAAGTGCTGCTAAAGAGAAAGCCCTGTTACATGTACCCACCAACCTAATTTCACAAAGTTTTGGGACACACAACAGGCTTTCCCTACAGATCTCAAATTTCTGCCAGGCTCCTATTGGAGGAGGAAGTCCTTTAATATCCTGAACTCAAGTCATTTAGGGCATTGAAGGTTAGCACCAGCACCTTGAATTGATCTCAGAGGCAAATTGGAAGTCAGTGCAGTTCTGCAAGATGAGTGTAATGTGGCCTCTAAAATGCATACCTGACTGACACCACTATGGCAACTGCATTTGGCACTAGCTGCAGCTTCTGAATACTTTTCAAGGGCAGCCTCTTAGTAGTCTAATCAGGAGGTAACTAAGACATGAGCCACCGTGGCCAGATGTA
The DNA here is from genome assembly GCA_034509955.1 of Urosaurus nigricauda. NCBI lineage: Eukaryota > Metazoa > Chordata > Lepidosauria > Squamata > Phrynosomatidae > Urosaurus > Urosaurus nigricauda. Next base: position 63,465,993 of record JAOEGL010000006.1, on the reverse strand, counting down.
TCTTCCCCAGGAGAAGATGCAGCTAGTGCACCAGCCAAAAATACACAGGCAAGGGTGTTTCTGGCCACTACAACAATTTAGCTTTCCAGCATTAGATCTTGTCTGGATTCAGGATTAATTGCACAGATTAAATTTCACAGATTAAAACAGCGCCTTATCGCTGCTGAAATCAATTCGAATTAGGGATACATCCGGATTTAATCACACACTTTTGCCGCTGCCACCGGGTGTACGGGTGGGTACATCCTGGGTAACATCCAACTAGATTCCGAGTTCAACTGGCTGGTTTGCAAAGCTGGGAAGGTCCTGACTTTGAAAAGAGGCTGGCTGAACTCAGATTCTAGCCAGATGTTAGCCGGGATGCATTCACCTGGTGGCAGCAGTGCACAAAATGTCTGATAAAATGCAGATATATCCTGAATTTGAATTGAATGTGGCAGCAGTAAGACGCTTTTTAAAACTGTGTGATAATCTCCTGAATCTTAGCCTAGTCAACCACATCCAGGCTTTACTGCCTCCAGACAACTATTCAGTACTACCACAGCCTCCTTGTCATCAGATGCAAAGGAGAGCTTGAGCTAGGTATCATCACCATCCTGATGATGCTGGGTGACATAGGGATAGGTATTGACCTCGAGAACCCCACAGGCCTATTGCCTTGAACAACAGCCCCCAACACTGCCTTCTGGCAACATTCAGCCAAGAAAGCTGGAACTACTGCAAAGCAGTGCCCTCAAGTCCTGTATCAGCCAAATGACTCAGAAAGATACAATGGCCAATGGTATCAAATGGTGCTGAAAGATCTAGGACCCTGTCCAACTGTTGCTTGGGTTATCTTCTTCAGTTAATTAGTTTTTAGTTATAACTTGCTTACTTGTCTGGAATCACTGGCCTGGCATTAAGCAATAGCACTTTTTGGTCTGATGGGGTTTTACTAGAGTACACAGATGGTGAATCAGAAAGAGAAACAGCCATGAGATGTCTCCTCCAGTGGCTTGTTCTAATTCCACTGCCATAACACCCCCACCACCCATTATTACTGAAATTGCAGCACCCCTTGTGTATTCTGAACACATACTTGGCTGACCAGAAAGAAAGAAGAAACAGACACTCATAAACAAACACATAGGTCAGTTTATCCTAAAGCACTCCCAGAATTTAGCCAAACCTGACCTTGTGAGATTCTATTCAATATGTGTTCCATTTTCTTATTTAGAGAGCGAACATGCTGTTCGGGCAAAAGCTCCCCAAGACCAACGTATAGTAGCGTGTCTTGCTCTGTTGTCCACTACACAGTGGGCAATAGAGTTCTCCATTGTGCCAGAGGCTAAGCTCCATAGGAGATGAGCCCCTGTACTCTCCCCAAGAGGCTCCCACTCCTGGCATGATGCCTGCCTTAACAATACCTGCAGGCAGAAGGAGTCAGACACAGTCTCAGGAACTCAAGGGTCTCCATTTTCAGCTTCCTCCACAGCAAACAAGTTTCCTTAATCCCTCGGCAAGATGCCTGCCTTAACACATCTTTAGTCATTCAAATTCCTTGCAGTATTGTTGCTGTTGCTCTTTTCCTTGGCAAGGAGAAACGTGAGCAAAGTTTTGGGCTTAACTTGATTAAACTTCAGCAGCCATTAGAAGCCAGGTTAAAGTTCCTCAGGGGCAAATCTGTTCCACTTGCTGCCAGTTGGTTTTTAGTGTTTTATTTTTTTTATTTTTTTTTAAATTCATACTATTCTAGATTTTCAATTTTATTGTAGATGTTTCTCCTCCTCTGGTCAGTGGAGTCGTGTTACCGTGAGGAATTTATTCTAGATTTGAGTGATAGTGGACTTGGGAGGCAGTTGTTTGCATCTCTAAGAAACTCTGAATAGCTTCCAAAAGAGACAGAGTGGAATATAATAGCTCAGGGGTTGGAGGAGTTGGTTGGTTGAGTGGAAAGCAGCTACAAGAACCACTCGGATGAGACCAAAGCCACCACAGTTTTTTGTCCTCTTGTACCAATGTGCAACACAAACCAAGGACAGAAAATAGGGATCCAGCCTTCTCATCAAATTTGTTAGTGTATATTTTACTGTCAGGGCAGCATGTATTCCCCTACACGATAATCATCACCATTGTTGTTGTTGTCATTGTAACCACCAACAGTGATGTCCAAAAAGTCCACAAGGAGGAGTAGAAATTTTGCAAATTGAGTAGATTTGAAATTTCTTTTCTTATTTTGTATAACCTGATTTTGTGATTTGGTGGTGGTTTATTTTGGTTTAGCTAGCCATAGGAATGGAAGGTCACTGGAGCCCTACCCAAACCTTAATCCTCTTCATCTACTTTCTAGCTTCCAGATTACCAGTGGGATTTTCAAGCACTGTCTACACATGTCTATGTTACAGCCACGAGGGCCCAAAACTTTCAGGAAGCTTTCAGAAAGTTTCTGAATTCTTCCTTTCTATGCTTTTCACATACAATCATAGCCTGCACACAATGCTGCTTATAATAAATGTACTGTGCCTTGCAGTTGTTTGCCTTGGACAAGTCACACTCTCTGAGCCTCATAAGAGTGTAAAGGCAAAGCCTCTCTGAACAAATCTGGCCAAGACACCCCCATGGTAGGGTCACCTTAGGGTTGCCATAAGTCAGAAATGATTTGAAGGCACACAACAACAATCACAAGGGTGTATAGGGTTGCAATTCTAGTCTGCTGGACTACAGTGCTGCATTCACCTTATTGGAGCAGAAATGTTTAGGGGAGACTTGATGATGATTTTTGTGATGACACTTCACATTCATGCCCTCTCTTCCAGAAGCATCATTACTGCATGGTATATTGTGCATACAACACTAAACTTTTATGAGTAAACCAGAAGGCAGAAAATCTGAGCTGGTCATTAGCATTCCAGTACAAATGCCAGAGCAGAAAGATGAGCTTAGCAAAATGTTTAGATGTGCAGATCAATGGGTGTGGGTTCCTTGGGTTCCTTGGGTTCAGGAATCCTTGATTTTATCTCTGTTACATCTTCCATAAGTGATGCAGTATCTGCACTCAGGATAATCTATTGGGTCATCTAGTGAAACCTGGGATTTCACTAGTCATCCATTGACATTGATTCAGGGCAGATAAAAGGAATTACAAATAACATGGAATCAATTTATGGAATTCACTGCCTTAGATGTGAAAATGGCCAGTAGCTTAAATGGACTGATATCTACCACCACCACCACCCTGCAAAACCAAGTTAGAATTGTGAAGAGCAGATCTAGTAACTAAATATCATTCTATCTAACAGCTAATCAGAACCTCCATTTTCAGAGGAACTATATCTCTGTATCCGAGACACTAGAGACAGATAACAGGGGAAGGACATCACTTTCCTTTCCTGCTTGCATCAACATATGGCTGGCTGCGGCTGGGAAAAAAGAATACTAGCCTAGTGCCAAGAACAGCAAGGGGCAACACTTCAATGAAATTAAATGCAATTACACTGCTATTCTAGAGACATTCTAGGATCCATTTTTCATCAGATAGTATTTTGCTTAGTCAGCTCAGACAAAATGTCCATTCCATTCAGAATTTTCTTTCCAATAGCTGATCTGCATGTACGTCGTCTTCAGGAAACTGCAGGATTGAGTTTTTAAGTTGTTGTGGTTTTGTATGTGTATTTTCTAAATTGTACCTGGGCACATAGCTAACATTTAAAGTTTCATTTTCCCCTGAAGAGAGGAAGGGAATGTTTAGGTACAACCATGGTGAGGTTTTCTGTCAGTAAAATGTAACAAATTTGGCATTTAAAAAAACTTGAATATGAAAGGAGGAGATGCATGTTATCTAAAAGAGAAATAGGTATGTGGCAAAATTATTTCAGCAAGGGAACCTTCATGCTTGGACTTCTTTATTCTTTATTCTATCTTTTTCATGGAAAAATTATTGACTGAAGCAGCAACCAGTCTTAAAATGGTCTTTTGAATATGCAGGTAACATTATGTAACAAAAACTTCATCTGGGAACATCATTGGTTATTAATCCATCTGGGGTCATCTATTTTCTGTAGTACAACATACCATACATATTTATATTTAACACACACACACACAAAGAGAGAGACAGTATACAAGAAAAACCTTAAAATAAAATTATGAAGCATGTGCGAAAGGAACAAATTCAGCTCAAGACCTTTCCATTTTTAAAATATATTTTGCTGACATAAAAGCAGAGAAAAGTTTCCCACAGATAAAATGGGGCTTCTATTAAGTGAATGCTCTGCACAGTACTCTAAGTACTTTTTAAGTGATTAAACTCTGGTTGTTGCTGATGACTTGATGGATTGTTTGACACACGAAAGACTACAGGTTGTGAAACAGTGAGAAGGAGAGACAGTTAATGTGTTGAACAAACTCCCTTACAAACTGCACGCATGGTGCCCTCACCTGTTGGTTGAGCAACTCGCCTTTACCTTGTGCAGGTTTTAAACTTTAATGTCAACAGACCTCTCTTATCATAGTTGCAAATGGTTTTCACTTTAATGTTTAAAATAATGTCTCCCTCTCATACCATTAGCTGCACCGAGGAACCTGTCAGTCATAAATCTTAAATGAAAAGGACACACTAATGCACAAATTTTGCTTGTTTAAAATTTGAAAGTGCATGTAAAGTAGGGAACTGGAGATTAAAAAAATAATGCAGGGACAGGGTCTGAGTAAAAGCAGATATAACAAAGTGGATGAAGAGGCTTTTTAGTGTAGGTGGATGATGAAATCTTAATGAAGACCCAGGCATTATAAAAGTGTATCCCTTGGCTCCAGAGTGTTCTGACTTATGGCTACTATGGATACAGTATTATAAATAAACATAAGCTGATACACATTTCACGTCATGAATTTATTCTGCTTTACTTACTTGTATAGTAGAGGCTACCTTGCCCAGACCATGTTGGCTGACAAAAATATGAAGATTCAGCACAATCTGCCTATTGCTGCTACTGGACAACCTCCATTCAGTGGGGCTTGTGTGTGGGATCTGTTTTGCTATAACACACAATAAAGTAGTGGGAAGACATGCCTATCAGCCTGTTCTATCTACATCAGAGCAGTCCTGACTTATCAGATTGGGTAAATTATTGATTCAGGGAAATGTACACGGTGGAAAACTACTCCCCACCTATTATTAAGGTTTTTACAGAAATCATATTTTACACTTAGGCCAAGATCCTGAAGAATGTAGCTCAGTGGTTCCCAAACTTTTGTCCTCCAGATGTTATCTACTTAAGATCCCAGAATCCCAGACTGTTCGCAACATTGGCTGGGGGTTTTAAGTTCTGAAGTCTAAAACACTTAGAGTACTACAGTTTGGGAATCACTGGTGTAGCATAACACTGAGCAGGGGTAACTCTCTAAGCTTCCAAGGAAACTCAGTTTTCCAGGCTGGAGTGGGGATGGGGAGGCTACTTCCTGGGCCCTTTCAGACTGTTGTGCAACTTGGGGGGTAGACTTGTGCAATGAAGTCTCAGAGATATCTTTAAGGAACCCAGTAAAAAGTCCAAACACTTGCATAAATGGCCAGTTATATAACCAGGATTCAGGCTTATGACTGTTAGACCACAATGCAGTTCAGTTATGTAGTTCTAGGAAGCTGAATTTAAATTCTAAGAAATAATAAAAGACATATAAGAATCAACTAGGGCTAGTTATAGTTATCTTTGGTGTAGCAAGGCAGAAGATATTATCCACTTTCCCAGGGAAGGTGTAGAGTGTGTCAGGAAGCACAAAGCCTTTGCACTGTGGGACCAAAAGAAATATTAGAGCATTCTTTTTCATAGACTTCCCAGTTTGATTTGGAAGGTGGTGAGTTTAATTCCCTCCTCTTCCTTGTTAAATATGAAAGTTGAGCAATGGGAAAGAGGCAGATATATGTGGCAATACTAATTTTGAACTAGCCTTAGTCTACAAAATCAGCAGCATCCTCATTTCTTACAAGTCAGCTTCAAAAGTTCAAACATCTGTTTTTTCCCCACTGCTGGAATACAAATTAATTTCCTCTTTCTCCTTGATATACTATCTAAGACTGAACACTGTCATAGATTCCCCTTGGAAGAATGTGACCTGAAGTTTCACACAACCTTCTCCATGGTGCACCTAACAGCTTGACCCCAAAACACCATACTTAATTTTTCTTAATTTGTCTTAAGGTGCTCTACATATGTGATGGGGTTAGAAATGCATTCATGAACATCACATCCAATACAGGTGTGGCTAAGCAACATCAGAGTGTGCTCACAACGATAAAATATGAATGATGAGGGAGCACATCCAAGCTCGGAGAGGCTGCAGCAGTTTGCTTTTGCCTGAGCCTATTGGCAAGGGCAAGATTCTGCCGCTTCTCTCCTTACCCCACTGCTCAGTTAATATACTTTTGCACTTTGAAGTCAGTTCGCTCTAAAGAAATTATGGAGGGAAGAGGAAAGTGAGAGGAGAGATAAACTGGGAAATCTGAAAAGCAGCTGACAAAGCAGGACAACAAAGGATTAATTGGGACTTTCCCTGACAAACTAAGACAGATAGAAGGCATGATACTTCAGTGGATCTGTCACCTTTTGATATGTTTGGGATGTGTAAAGGATCGAGGTATCTGCCAGTTGGAGGGCACATATAAACCTGCAACTCCCCCATTAACTGTGGGTGGAATGTCTGAACCATCTTTTGTATTTCCTTTAATCACCATTCATGGTTAGCATCCAAGCTATGAAGGAGAAGGATAACACACAGGACAATAGGATACCTAGTATATTGAGAACAGTGTAACTTATCTAAAATTCATAGACAGCAAGGAAATCAATACCCTGTGGAAGAGGGAAGGGTCCCAAATGAAATAACTCATACCAAGCAAGACCATGATAAATATACATTATGCATGTTAGACCCATTATATAAGGGATAATAGAACCATTATATAATATTTCAAACAATTACCACAAAACTGCATCCCTGAAAGGAATTCCAGCAACTCATAACATGGATTACAAACACTCATGGAGAACAACGACCTTCAATCTTAACATGTTGAAATAAGGCACAGAAAGAAATAAGGTTCATCTGTATCCAGTCTATGCATGATGGCAAAGTTTATGCATGATGGCAAGATGACTCTATCTGAGAACTTGTGAAGTTATTCTTGAGTGACTTTATTTTCAGTATTCTACATTTCAGTTTCCAGTACTGCATAGGCTTACCACATAGTTGTATAAACCTAGTATGTTAGTGTTTTCCAAGGCAGCCAGTTTCTTTGTTGTAGAGCAAAGAAATCAGCATCACATCCCTCATAAATAACTGGCAAATATGTCTGCATTTCAACATACTATAAAGAAGATGAGGACTCAGTCGTACAATCTACACAGATAGACTGTAGTATGTTGAGAAGCTGTTCTCTCAGTCTTTATAATTATCCGGGAATGTTACTACTATGGCAGATATCTTGCTACAGTTCTTAAACAAGCTCTGATACAGCTAGACAATGAAAGTCATAACAAGACTCTTCCACATATCAGTCCTTCATGGCTATACTTTTCTAGAGAGGAGGGGATTGTAACCATTCTCCAAACGTTGGCCCCAGGTACCTTTCTTTATGCACGATTTCAGTCAGCAAAGTTTGAGAAGATATTAGAGTCTTACAGCTTGCGTCATACTTGTACTTCAGAAGCAATGGCCATATACTTTCAAGAACTGGAAAATTTTCACGCCATAAAACTTAAATCTTTCCACTGCAGAATCTGGAAGGCTTCTAAATTGAATGACAATAATACACTCCTTCATCAGTAGGCATAGGGACCAATAAGAAACTATTGTCTTCTGTCACCATTAGTGAAATGGCCCCTTTGCTGAAAGAAAACCTTATTTTCTCTGAAAAGGTTATGTCTTTACATTTTGGGTTGTTTTTTTTATTAAAAACAAAATGCACAGCAGGTTATATTTTTAAGTAGCATTTAGTGGCTAAAGGCATGCATTAAATAGCCAGAAAACTAGATGCTGGAAGATGGCCATTAGAATCTTCTGGTTGATAAAGAGAGAAGGTTTCTTTAATCTTGGATTGCCTAGATATTCAATTTCCCTCTTTAAAAACAGCAGAAAAGCAACAGTACATTTAATGCAATTGTTAAACTTCAATTAATTTTAATTGCACACACACACACACACACACACACGATGCATGAAATCATTCCATTTGCTTTGCATGTGCAATTTAAGAAACTGGCTTGATAGATAAAAGGAAAATAAGCACACAAATCAAGTATCAACCTGAATTGCTTACTGATCTAAAGTCCAGAGTCCTTCCCCCCTTGAAAGAATATTCTCTCTTTTTAACTAAAGTGATACAGTCCCTATTCATTTGTATTCCCCATCTAGTTACATGAAATAGCTTTCAGAGCCCTACAGAAAACAGTGTTTCAGTTATGTATTTTAATGAGCACCAATGTCAGTAATAATCAAAATGATGTTTCACTTAGAGGAATAGTTTATTCCCAGGTACTTCTACATGATATGGACATAACCAAAACAACTGTGACACAGACTAAGAACAAATCAGAAGAGCTACATTCAGTGGTAATTTTTTGTCTGATACTATATGTGCAAATACTATAATCACAGTAAAATGGTACATGTCTTTTAATTACATGACTAAGTGTCAGTGGCTACAAAAATTCCAATAAAAAAGCATTAGGCATGCTGCAGCCCAGTAAAATGAATGGGTTTAAGCACATGCCAGCGTACAGGATTGCAGTCAAAGGTATGGCCATAAATAAATGAAAGTCAGCTTGATCTTTCTTGCTGAATCTGGAGCCTCATTTGCTAATGTTGTGATGGCCATCATAAGGCAATAGGTTGGAAGAGTGACCCAGTTCACTAAGATGTCATGCTAAACCATAGCTTAGCATTATAAGAATGTATCTCAGCAAGCTGAGGTGCCCACCTCCATAGGTGGCTTAAACAAAAAGAATGGAAGCTTCCACTTCCATTTTAGAACTTGAATCCTGAACTCTGAATTAATCTGATTGTTTAGTAGGAACGAGCCAGTTTTCTACATCTCATTTGAACTTGGCTTTCCAACTAAGCATAGTTTAGAGATGCTTCAATTTGATGGGCTCAGAATCCACGGAAGAGAAGAGTTGTCTTATTAGATCCCAGCCATATTTGTAGGACATGTAAAGGAAATGTAATTCACTTTGGTCTGTTTAACGCAAGTGTATCCACCATTTGTTGACTGTTGACCATATGTGTATGATCCATCACAGATCCAATACCATCAGTAGAACTTTCATGTACTTTCTTGCAACCTCAGAAGCAACAGTTCTCAGGGAGATACATCACATATTTCATGAGTGTTTTGAGAGATGTGAAATATATGTTCATGTGTATCAAACACTCTGTTAAAGCCTGTGTTACACTGCTAGGACATATTATCCTTGCTTTCTCTATGACTTTATTCTGCATGCACAAATAAGCATCCTTTCTGTGTCTTTCAGCCATGACTTAGAACAAACTGTGTCTTTTTGGTTTTCACTATCATTTTCAGCTTAGATGCCTACAAGATGTTGAAGTGAGTTTGTGATGCTCCTGAACTAATTGTTTATTTTGTATATATATATAACTGCTTTTATATGTCAATAGTCTCTCCAAGAGTTCTTTTGTAAAATTAAGATATAATTTCTGATATATATATATATATATATATATGAAAGAAACAATATTGTTTTTCATCCTAACCAACACAGATGAAGCACAGTGGGATCACGGAAGAGATTCTTCCTCCCACTGGGTCCTTAAACAAGTCTTTCACAAACTGGTTTTCAAAGATGCGTTGGACTACAATTACAGTAATTTCTGCCCTGTATGGCTTTGGTTGTGGTAGTTGAGAATGATTGGGTTTGTACTACATCATATCTGAAGGATACAAGGTTAGGAAATGGTGCCTTTGAATGAAGAATGAGTTTAATGAAGAACTAGTTTCTACCAGGCGAATACCAGTAATTCCTCTGAAAATTTGTTCATAGAAAATCTGTTAGGTATATGTTTCATAGACACATTTTTTTAAAAAAAAACTGGAATATTCACATACTTTAATGGGCTGAAAAGGCTCATTATTATTTCCCTTTGAAAAGCTTTGGTGGGTTTGGCAGCCAAAAATGCCAAATAAACACAAACCCCTAAGTGGCCAGACATTCACTTCTAGTTTTGAAAACTGCTGGTATTTTTATATTAAACTTTGGAAGGGGGAATATAGTCTCCTTAAAAGGTGACCCACTGTACTTGAAAATTTCCAGGAGAAATATAAAAACACCCCAAACTTCATTTCTACATGCAGCCTCAGAGTTTCACTTGGCCCTTACCTGCTTGATGTGTACATCAGTATATCATCAAAGCAGTGGTGCAGCAACTGAACTGTACAAATGCAGAGCATGGATTGCAAAAAGTGTAGCACAGAGAGAGAGTAAAGAAAAAGTGTTGTCATTGGATAACAGTCTCCTGAAGCACATGAATACTGAAATGAAGCTGAGATATTTATGGAGCCATTTTCACAGGTGGAAACTACGACATGTAAAAACAGGTGTGCTCCTTGGCTCTGTGTGTAAATTATTCTCATCTTTCTCTCCATTACAAGTCCACTAGACTTCCATTCTTCAAACATACACACACACACACTTTCCTTTTATTGCTGTAACAGCAAAGCTGAGTAACATATTGCAACGAAAACATGCAAAGGCAATAGAGAATTTTTCCACTGTGATATTCCAATGGCATTACAGATTGCAAGAAGACACCTGAATAGTTGATCAAACTCTAGCTATGTAAGTGAAGGTATTAGCTGCTGATAAAATGTGATAGACAAAGCACAGGAAGCATTCATTTTACTGCTTTCATTGGATGGGATGCATACATTATTTCCATCATTCATGTTAGTCTCCTATATCTCTGACCTGCACCTAATGGAAAGTTATGGATACTTGTTTTCCATTGTCAATGGGTACAAGATACCCATATATTTCCCTGGATTGTTCTCGGTCTTTACTTGAGATATTTTCATGTTTACTTTCTGGGACTTAGCTCATCAGCTCAATAGCTTTGACACCTTGCCCTCTGTTTGGGGATCCAGAATATGGGTGTAAATATTTGCTTATTCTTACAAATCAAGAAAGGAAAGAAAAATTCAAAAGTCTGTTCCTGCTGAGTGAGCTTACAAGAATTTTTGCACATATTTAAATGAATGGACTTCTTCCATTTTTGCAATTTATGAATCAGACAGGATGTTTAGGAAAGGTCTGGGAGCTGCAATCTCTGTTGAATATCTAAAAGGTAGTGGTGGGAGGATACTTGGATGGGGGAAACAGCACGCAGGAGGTGTGCAGGACCCCTTCCTAGTATACTGTTATGTAGTATACTATTCCCGTTTAACTCCTATAGCAACAGTCTATGGAATAATGGGATTTGCAGTTTAAGCAGGTGGATATTAGAAACCTCATCAAATAGGTCTAATGCATGACCACCCAGCTACAAATCCCAGGATTCTATAGGATACAGAAATGTCATTAAAAGTGGAATATAATGCTGTAATTGGGTAGTGTGAAAGAGTCTCCTAGCTTTCCATTACATTCCACTTCTGCAACTGCTTTCTCTCAGCTATGGTTGATATAGGCCTATGCTTGTTATGATTGGAAGAAACCATATTCAGAAGTTGTGGGGAATACAAAAGAGAAAGAGCAGTTAGGTTAAACTCCTCCTCTGTCTTTTATTTCATTCCTCCAGTTATGACACACACACACACTGTCCCTCATGTTGTCAGAATAGATCTGCATTTCTAGACCCATGTTTGACCCCAAGAGGTTTTATGTGACAACCCTATACACATATCCTCTCTACACTACAATCTAAGCACAAACATCCCTCCCTAGATAAATGGGGCACTAGGTACCTCGATAGCTGTTGTTTATACCTTTTTCCATCAGAATCTAGCTCCTGTGTCATTGTTAATTATGTATCCCTTAAAAACAACAACCCAAAATTCTGTTTGTCAGTTATTTAAAATAGTAGGATAGAGGAAGAGGAAGATTTGCTCCTTCGTTGTTCTGTTCTTCCCACCAAAGAAGTGATCAGTGAGATTTCGGAGATTTTCACACAGCCAAAAGTGACGAGAATGTAGCAGGATGCTTCCATCACTATTTTTGCCATAATTGTATCATTATCCTGTGAATAGCGAGTTGCCTTGCAGGTTCAGCACCAGTAACAACAGGAAACTTAGCTGGAGAAAAAACGGCCACAACTTTATTAAACAAGCCACAGATGGAACACATGAGAAAGCTTAGAGTAAATATATGTATAGGGTTGGCTCAAAGCATAAGATCTGGATCTGGACATCTGCAACCACAATGGTTGTATGATGTATGGTTGCTTGTAAGCCACGCATCGGGATGACGTAGGTGCCAAGCCCTGCCCTGTGGTGCAGTTCCGCAACTGCGCTGCCTCAAATCGAATTGCAAGGCACTCTAGTCACCGGGTGTACAACGAGTGTGGCCCCCGCACTGGCCACCCGTTCCACTCCATCCACCCGGGTCACGATGACTCCCGATCCAGTGCCATAGAGCCCTGGAACCCCCTCACCCCAGATCCAGGCCTATGCTGCCGCACTCCAAAAGTTGTGACAACAACTCCACAGAGGGAGGGAGGGTGGGAGAGGCGAAAGAAATGATCAGTGAGATTTCGGAGATTTTCACACAGCCAGAAGTGACGAGAACATAGCAGGATGCTTCCATCACTATTGTTGCCATAATTGTATCATTATCCTGTGAATAACGAGTAATTCTAGTGCCACTTTTCATTCACGGGAAAGTCTCCTGAATGAAAAGTGGTGCTAGAATTACTCTTTATTCGTGGGATAATGATGCAGTTATGGTGACATTGTCTGACACCGTCTAGTAATCTCCACTCAGTTTCACAATAGTGATGGGAGCATCTCGCTATGCTTTTGTCACTTTTCACCCTATGAAAATGTCCATCACCTTTAAAAAAAATGGGTTGCATGTGCATCTAGCTGCTTTTCAGTTGCACTAATACTGGTTTAAAAGCATTGTTCTTTGTTTCCCATGATTATAAATTCTGGGAGGGAGATTAGGATTTTTTAAAAGAAACAAGGCCACATTTGTACCCTCTCTCTGGATGATAAAGGCACATCAACACATTTTGATGTTGTAATAGTTAAATACACTTCATTTCTGAAGCAAAACAAGGTATCTGGGCCCTCTGTGTCCCAATACACTTTTCTTACCTCAGAATGTATTTTGGGGGGAGAAAGTGAGGAAAACAAATCCCATTTGCCACTACACCACTACATCTTCCATGGCTGTGGGAAAGTTGTGTAACCCATGGTAGGATGTGTGGGACTGGATTGGGCCCCCAGATTTGGCAAATTTGCCCATCCCTGATTTGGAAATTTTTTTCTAAAATTTGATTTTAATATTGTTTTTCTTCTCAAGATATGGTTCCTGCAAATAGACCCTTTAGGAGAAGCCGTGGCAGCTAAAAAGGTATACCACTGTGGGTGGGTCAGCATGTGTGCTTGCTTGCTTGTAGATGGATTAGTATTGTCATGCTATCAGAACTACACCTACTGTACCAGCTACAATGCAAAATATTTGTTTCCTGATTTTTTTTTCCCCAGTGAAATTCCAGCCCTTGTCTCCTGTTTAACAAAATGATCCATTCTGTTCTTGACATTACTTTGGGCTACGTTGTACAACACGCTCTGCTATAGCTTCAAAATATTTTGTTCCCAACATTTCTTATTTTTCCTGTATGTTAAAACTTACTTATTTATTCAGATCATGAAAGCCAAGTGACAACTTTCAGTAATTTCCAGTTACATTTAAGAAATTGCGTTCCTTTCACTGTTCTCCCTATTTTTATTCATTTTAAATTGTAACATTCATCTGACAGTAGTTAATTTAGGGAGACCAAATTATCAATTTTTAAAACAAAAAAAATGCAATACTGTTCTTATATCTCTGAGAATTTTTATTCATACATGTGCACAAATATTTGTATAGATACCTTTGCATATCAATCATTTGACATGAGCTAATTTGAGTTATCTGTGTTTGTGAGCCAGCTCACTAGGGAAAATGTTGCATTAAATAAATAATAGAGATAAAATTTTTTACTTCCATATATTTCAAAGCTAATGCATCCAATGTACAATAGAACAGTAACATGAAGACATGCTGCACTGTAATTTGATTGATTTGTTTTGACAGCAGCCAAATAATTGAGAGTGAAAGGTGTCAGCACAGATGAAATATTGTAGAAGCCACATTCAGAAGGCAAACCCCAGCAGCAATTGCAACTGGAGTTTTATTTCCTTTGATATCATACTGTTACTCACTTCCAGTTTATTATAAAACCCTGAAAGGTAGGCAACTTTTCAAATGAAAGAGGCACTTGCATGAAGAAGAAATAGAAGTTTGTGTCAGGTACTTGAACAATGGAATCGATGCTGACATCGGGGTATGGATGGATGTAACATAGAAGGCAAAATTATCTTAATCTTTCCCCCTGGTTTTCTCTCTTTTTAAAATCCTTTTTTTACAGGCTACTGCTTATCTGGCATCTTACCTCTAGCTTGGAGGGTAAGTGACTCCCTCCAGAGCAACCATCAGTGTCATTCTGTGGATTGCTTAGCAGGGGTTTTCTGCAAGAGCAGGATTGCTATTACCCACCCCAGCAGTGAGTCTTGTGTTTAGTTCAACTCTTCAGCACAGCAGCCGGGCTCACAGTATGGTCAGCTATCAGCTACAATGAGATGCATCTGCATATCTTCAGAATCACATACCCTTGCAGATCCAAGGGCTAGGGAAAACTGTAGGGTTACCTTTTAACCTCTGAGGGCTATGGATCAGTGGCATGGAAATTATCCAGTAATTCAGGGTAGCTAAAAACAAAGGGATCCAGAAATTGTAGCAGTGGGTTTCTTTGGAATGTCTTGAAAGAAATATTGGCTCAAAGCTGCTTCTATAGTCTGTTTGTGAAACTGCCAGTCCATGCGACATGCGTAGGGGGAAATCCCTTGGAAAATGAACATTTAAATTTGCTCATAGGAAACGGAAAAGGCTAGAGTGAAAGACCACTGTTGGATATTATCAAGACTTTTATTCAGTCCATCACTCTGGTTACAGCAGTGGACTTTTGGAAGCTGATATACAGCATGTGTCAATCTCATGTTGTTTATTTCCCAGTATCTGGTATGCTACTTCTGAACATAGTTTTATTTTCCTATCATAGCTAGCACCCATTGATAGGCTTCCCACTGGTTTTTTTTCCTTGTTCTTTTTAAAGCCATGACTGTGAAGTATACTTTCCATGTGTGATCATGAGTATGAATTTCACTGTCTGGTTATTGTTTATAGCTCCAGAAAGTGAGCTCTCCTCTACTGCGTGAAAAAAATGAGGAACCATCTCCTTTAGAGAGAAAAAAAAATCTACCAAAGTCTTCCAAAGAGAGAGAGAGGCAGAGAGAGAGAGAGAGAGAGAGAGAAAGAGAGAGAGAGAGAGGCAAGGAGTGAGGTGCTAGGGCCCAGCTAGCAAAGTCAACACTTAGATCATTATGATGGCTTTAGATATTACACTAGTGTCAAAGGTGTCTTATAGTTAATAGAAAATTGTTTCTAAGAAAGGTTCTGTCAATGAAAAAATTTACAGAAAAGTTATTTCTTTTAGTCTTTGGATAATCTTATAGTCAAAGATCTAATGCTGAATTAATTTCATTCAAACAGACCATCTTGTCTTATTTAGCCAAGCATCCTAATATCATAATGCATGGAAATGCAGCTAAGCCAGGAGCGGAAATTACATAGCCCTGTAGAAGTTGTTTAACTACAATTTCCAGCAGCCCCCTCACCAGCATAGTGAATGGTGAGGAATTCTGAGAGATACAGTTCAACAGTATTGGGAGAGCAACATGATTATTACCTTTATCTGCTGTAAGCAAAAGCTATTACAAGAACAGACAATTTGGAAAAGAAAGGCAGCAAGAAGGAGAGGATGTCCTTTCCTACCTCTCACTTCTCCACACACCCTGTCCTACATTCCCCATTCATATTAGCCTTTACAAACATGCATTATGGAGTTCCTTGGGAGAGTGATTTGTAGCTAAGAAGAAGCCATGTATTATAGTACTTTGGGCTACAAGATAAATTGGATTCTCATGTGGAGGGCTCCAAACAAAATTATAATGATAATGAGTGAGGAGATGTATGTGTTTTAAAGGGGGTAGGCAACTAGCTGCCCAAGGCCTGAATCCAAATTCAGTGGTCCCTTTCACTGACTTCAGTACAGGGCTGGAGAAAGAGTAGCCCTTGGGATATTGTTCAGCTCTATCATAGCTAGCCTATTCAGTGGTAAAATATGATAAAACTTGTAGTTGAATGCCATTTGAAGGGCTACATAACCCTCAGCCCTGTTCCAGTCTCTACTCTCTTCCTGCCATTGAACACACCAACCATTATCCTCTGGAAAAGAAGAAGCAAATGGTTCTTCCATCTCTTCCTCCATTGTGTAAAAAGTAACAGAAATGCCATCTGAATGGGTTTCACACAGAAAATGAGAACATTGTCCTTCATCAAGGGTGACAGAAAATTAAAGAATCCTTTCTCAGCACTTTGGGGAATCTGGGTTGCATCATGAACCCTTTCCCTATGACCCATCTTGGGTGGGTGGTTGGATGGAATCACTACTATTGGCCCTTTAGTTCTTCCTCACCCCAGGTGAAAATCACGTTGTAAAACAACCAGTCATTTATTGCTCTTCTTGTGAAGCACCTTAGTCCTTTTTGCCATTGGTCGTTCTCCTGGCTTGTCTTTGATTCCTAAACATCAACTGGAATACACACAATCATCAACCACAAATGTTCAGACATCATAAGTCAGCCTCCCCCCACTATATGACAAGCTTAAAAATAACATGGGTTTGTTTTTATGTACCTTCTGATGCTGAGCCTTTAGGGCACATAGCAGTTGGGCTGTAAATCTTTTCTATGACACCACAAAGGCTAAAAATATATTTTTTTAATAAGTGGAAGCAGAATGTGTCATGATTTTATCAGACGGGGCTACTAAAACACTTAAGACTATAAGTCTGGGAAATAAACCACAGAACCTGGCAAGAATGCATGTGTCTCTTTTGGTTCTGTGTCAGCATGCCATCTGGTAAAGAACAATGACAAGGGAAACACAGGAGTCTGGTATCAAAGAGAACAATCCCCTGACCACCATCAAAAACAATGTGAAATAGGATATAGTCCATCAAAATATATGCCAAACAACTAATCAGACAGCTAGCAAAAAAGCATTCTTATTATTGTTGCATGTTTATGACTTCCAGACTAGTCACAACTTGTAAATGAAACATTCTGACCAACAGCTCCCAGAATCCCCAGCCTGCATGGCCAATGTGAGTTTTGGGCATTATAGTATACAAAAAGTAAGTTTCCCAAGCTCTGAATCAGATAAATGTGCTTCAGCTTCTAAACCTGTTAAACAGTTGCTCCATTATACATGGAGGAGCGAAGGGGCTGTTAACACACTATGGGAATCACCAGATCGTAGGAGGAATTAATCATAGGAAAGTAGGGTCTGTAATAACGTTTTCTGGAGACGTAACAGTCCATGAACATTTGCTTAAGGCTTAGCTGCGATACAGACCTCAGGAATTGGCCACCCATCTTGCTGGAACATGGATGCTCCTCCATTCAGTTTCAGTGGTCACTGCTGACACACTGCATTAGAACGAACAGCCCCACTTAGCATAGCTGTGCTTTCAACTGTCAGGAGCATTCGGTCTTATTTAAAATGACATCCTCTCCATCAACCCCCACAAGCTAAAAATACTGTTTCAGAGTGCTTCAAGTTGGGATTCTGGTCAGTTTGAATTCTGTTGCTAATAAATTGTATACACAGATTGATGAAACACACTGAAGAAATTAATGCTGGATATACAGAAGGATGCTGCGGGCAGAGATGGGGGACTTAATTGCACAATCCTGCACATGTTTTGTTGTTGTTGTGTGCCTTCAAGTTGTTTCTGACTTATGGCGACCCTGGGGCAACCTTATCATGGGGTTTTCTTGGCAAGATTTGATCAGAAGAGGTTTCCCCTGAGACTGAGAGTGTGACTCGCCCAAGGTCACCCAGTGGATTTCATGGCCAAGCAGGGAATTGAACCCTGTTTTCTAGAGCTGTAGTCTAACATTCAAACAATTTTGAAGCAAATCCCATTGTGTTCAGTGGTACATGTGCATAAGGTTGCATCCTGTGGAGAGAAAATATGAGAAGAGCATATATGGCAGGACCAGGTAGAAACAACCAACCTAAAGGAGAAAGTGGCCAGGCAGGAGGCAGAATACTGTGCAGAGAATGCGATGTCTTTGAATGAATGGAACTAAATGGCAACTGTTTTATAAGACAATGTTTGGGTTCTGCCTTGTTTTTTAAATGACTGATTTCTATGTGCTCATTTGAACTATAGTATGGTTATGAGAAGTTATTTTCATAGCATGGTTTCTTACAAATTCACTATGCTAGTTATGGGAAGCAAGCTGTAAGTAATATGTAAAAATTATATATCCTTCAGCATAGACATTGGCTGAGACCCTACATCGTGAATATCTGTAGTATGCACTGAGTGTGTTACGCAAGCCTAATGTTGATTGGGGAATTTGTGTAACTGAATGTGAAACCAAGTGCCCACCCAAATGCCCGTGCACATCTCTCTACACAATGGCACCACATGTACAACTCCACTTCTGTATTCTTGAACTGAATCTGGATGCTGCACATCAGGCAAAAATGTCCAGCTGCCAAAGGAGAACTTATGCATGAGTAAAGCAGCAAAAGTATTCTGGTCACTATCTGGATGGTTAACAATAGAATTTTTACAATCATAAGAATTAAAGCAACAAAATAAAACATACAGGTAAAAGTAAACAGAATAAAACTAACTATGATATAAAAATGAAGAAAAATAAAGACACTTTAAAAAGTAACCAAAAACCCAAAATCACACACACAAAAGATTCCTTTATAGATTAGTCTAAGTGCATTAAAATTACTCAAAATGAAAATGCCAAAGAGAATTTACAAAATCTTGCTGAAGAGAGGGCAAGGAACAAACTGAGCTTGTTGTTCAGGCATACCGGTAGTATTTTTGAACTAGATTGTAGCTGACTTCATGGAAAACATTCTCCTAATGCACAGATTAATCACTGTACTATCTTAAGGTACTCCAAGAATAATAGCTAAGGAGTAAGGCATGCATGTAAATTTTCTTTTTATCATTTTGTACCTAACAGAGTTTCTACAGAAATTCCTGTAATTCAATGACTGGCATGTTAAATGTGCCTCCAAAGCTGTTTATGTGTTAATTGTAGAAATGGCCTATTTTCATAAACAGATTCAGGCATGTGGTGAACTGATCAGTCACTTATTTTCAGTTGTTATTATTATTATTATTATTATTATTATTATTATTATTATTATTACTCTCCATTCAAATATTCCTCACATATGGGACCTGAAACACATACCTCTCTTCACTATTCCAGGCATTATACTTCCCTCCATTCCATTCTGTCTTCCTTCCAAGTCATTCTCAGTGTCCATCCTTCATAACAGACGCATAACACATTTGATAGTCACTGAACATGCTCATTTGATAGCATAGATCATGAAAAGCTATGGCTGGCTATTAAAGGAATGGGAGTGATACAACATCTGATTTTCCTGATGTGTAAATGTACCTCAGGACAAGAGGCCACCATTAGAATAGAATATTGAGAAACATAATGGTTCCCAACTGGCAAACTATCGCCCTTCTTATTCAACCTGTATGCAGAAAATATCATATGCATAGCAGGCTTAGAGTAGGAGGCAGAAGGAGTGAAAGTTTGGGGAAGGAACATTTACAACCTAAGATATGCAGATGAGACATACTACTAACAGAAACCAACAAGGACCTGGACAAATTACTGAAGAAGGTTAAGGAGGAAAGTGACATGGTAGGCTTAATGCTAAACGTTAAGAAAACAAAAATAACAACCACAGAAGATCTACAAGAATTCATCCTAGATAATGAGAAAATTGAAATGGTCAAAGAGTTCCCATACCTTGGATCAAACATTGACCAGAACAGAAATTGCAGTCAAGAAATCAGAAGACTAGGGATGGGAAGGGCAGCTATGAAAGAACTGGACAAGATCTTAAATGCAAAGATAGAACTTTGGGGTACTTCAGGCCATTGCATTTCCCATCACCTTTATGGATGTGAGAGATGGACAGTGAAGAAAAGTGATAGAAAGAAAATCAACTCATCTGAGATGTGGTGCTGGAAGAAGAGTGCTAAGGGTACTGTGGGCAGCCAAGAAGACAAATGAATTCCAGAAAAGATCAAGCCTGAGCTCTCCCTGGAAGATAGGATGAAAAAATTGAGACTTGCATTCTTTGGCTATATCATGAAAAGGCATGAACCATTAGAAAGACAATGAAGTTGGGAAAGCTAGCGAGATGAAGGAAGAGAGGAAGACCACACGCCAGATGGTTAAAGTCAGTTAGAGAAGCCACGGGCCTGAGCTTGCAGGGCCTGAGCAGAGCTGTTGAAAACAGGGAATCTTGGACATGTCTCATCCACAGGGTTGCCATGAGTTGAGGTCAACTTGAGGGCTGTTAACAACACAAATGCTCTGTCTTCATGGAGTCAACTTGCTAAACTGTCATATTGCCTTGGCTCCAAGGACCCCTTGGAATCTAGCACTGAAGAAATAGCCTTCTTAATAGGCAGTCACTTTCCGATAGGAGATGCGTGCCATATGACACCAGCTTCTCTAGCAAGGATATGTTCTTGCAACAAGTAACCAGTTACAGATATTAACATTTGAGGCTGTCATTTTTCTTCCACTTGTGCAACAAAATGGTTGGTACTGTTCAAGTAGTGAAACTTAAGTTGATTTAGTGTCTAAACCAAGGGAACTAATAGTGACATTCTATTCTGCCTTGGTCAGGCCTCACCTGGAATACTGTGTCCAGTTCTGGGAACCACAATTCAAAAAGGATGTTGACAAATTGGCGCATGTCTAAATGAGAGCCACCAAAATGGTGAAGGGCCTGGAAACCATGCCTTATGAGGAAAGACTTAGGGAGCAGGGTATGTTTAGCCTGGAAAAGAGATGGTTAAAAGGTGATATGATAGCCCTGCTTAAGTATTTGAAGGGGTGTCACATTGAGGAAGGCGCAAGCTTGTTTTCTGCTGCTCCAGAGAACAGGACTTGGAACAATGGATGCAAGCTACAGGAAAAGAGATTCCACCTAAATGTTAGGAGGAACTTCCTGATGGCAAGAGCTGTTCGACAGTGGAACACATTCCCTCTGAGGGTGGTGGAGTCATCTTCTTTGGAGGTTGTTAAGCAAAGGCTGGATGGCCTCTGCTTTGATTGTGAGTTCCTGCATGGAAGGGGGTTGGACTGGATGTCCCTCATGATCTCTTCCAACTCTATGGTTCTATGGACGTTATCGCATAGGGCCGGGGGAACGCAATTAGAGTGGGACAAAAGGGGGTGAGATGGGAACGGAATGGGGAAAGAACACATTTTACCACACGCTTGAATGCCGCCAATGCCACCAGAAATCTCCATTCCATTCCCCATCTATTCCAGAGAGGCCGATTTTCAGGAACTGTTGAGAACAATTTCCCAAAAGTAAAAATGTGTTGTTTTTGTCCACTTTCCATTTGCTTTATTTTCATGTTATTGCTTTTTGGTGCAAATACGTCTGAAAAACTTCCCACATTTGCAGTTTTTTTCTACTTTTAAAATCCTGTTTCTGAGTTGGATTTGTCTAGTGTGATAAGGCTCTGTGTGTGTGTGTGTGTTGTGTGCCTTCATGTTTTTCACTGTGTTGTGTGCCTTCACGTTTAGGGTTATGACAACCCTAAGGTGAACCTATCATGGGGTTTTCTTGGCAAGATTTGTTCAGAGGAGGCTTGTCCCCTGAGGTTGAGTGCATGTGGCCCAATGAGTTTCATGGCCGAAATAGGAATTAAACTGTGGTCTCTAGAGTCATAGTACAACAATCAAACCACAATGCCACATTGGCTATGATTACCCCTGAATTGCCATGATTGCATTTTATGGAATCCTAGGGACTGCAGCTTAAGGTACATGCTGAGACCTCTCAGTCAAGATGCTCCAGTGCCTCTGTCCAAACTGCAAAGTGGACTCACACACTATATTATTCAGGTTGAAAGGGCCCTTGTTTCTTTTTTTGGGGGGGGGGGGGAGAGGGTACACTGCAAATTATTTGAACAGTAAATTGCCACTCCTGTGGGCTTACAGGACATAAAAACAGGCCTTGGAGAAGGCTGCATGAAGATGCTGTGGGGCCACAACTTGCCTAGCCTTGCTACATATGGTTAGAACATAGTTCATGTTTCAGCCAGTAGCTTTTTACTTTTCTCTTATGTAATTCGAGCTGAAGCAGTTACATCAACGCTCATAATTTTCTTAGAAAAAATATTTAACTATATATAAATGCATGTTTCTCCAAGCAACTGCATTTAATGCCAGGGGACTGGGCACCAGGGCTATTGAAGTCTCATGTTCTTAATGTAAAATTAATTCCTTTTAAAAATATTTTTTTACAAAAAATAAAAAACCTACCTCACAACATTTTTCTAATGTGCATTAAGAATGTTGGAGAGTTCACTGAAGCATATGTCTTGAGCTTTCAGCAGCAATCTGTAGTCAGGCATTTTAAATGAAAATTGATTTGTGATTTACATGGTCAGTGGAAAGAAAATTAACTTATGGAAGGTTGTAATGAAATATTAGACAAGTAAAAAAGTAGATGGTGATCTAGTGGAACTAAAAGTCCCATCTGGAAGAATTCGGTGACATTTTTACATTTATCTATGTTCTGCATGAGTTGTAATGTTAGTGGTAATTTTATGGGACTGAACTGAAATGAAAAGGGTGTTATCAAAGATTGCCTACAATATAAGATTGTGTTCAGTGGAGAGTCCTGTATCCTTTTCTCCATTTTCCTATAATATGACTCATTGCACTTTTTTCCAGCGACTGTTGTTGAATTCATTCAGCCCTGTACTTGAGGTTATTAAAGAAGAACATGAAATGCTCACAAATACAATCTAACAGCACATTTAAAAGAAACATTACTTCCTCTGTGTTAAAGAACATTCAAGAAAGACCATCTCCACTGTGCAAGCTAGAAGAATTGTGAGAGATGCCAACCTAAAGCATTTGCCCAGTTCACCCATAGGAAGCTCTCATGCAAAATAGTCACCTTCCAAGTACATGGGGCACTGGCCAGGCTAAGTTCATGAGGAGGCACTATTTCTGTTAACCACTATCTGCATTGAACCATGGTACATGCCCTGTGATTTCTCATGGGATCCTCAGTCCCGCAAGTATGGCAGATTGTATCCTGTATGTTCCTAAGACAGTTACACAAGAACCACTTGATGGGAAGAAACCTGCACTCTGTGTATGATAACTTTTAACAAGATATCACTCTTTAGAAAGCTAATAGGGGATAGAATGAACATTTATTTTGAAAATACACTGTTGTCATCCCCAAAGGGTGATAGGGTTATTATGCACATGCCAAATGCATACTGATTCCCTGTTTATCCTGGCCTTGATATCCTTTTTTCTCCTTTCTTCCACTATCGAAAGTCGAATCGTAAGCTCTGTGGAAAAGGTATATTTTCTTATTCTTTGTAAGGCACTAGTAATAGTGCCACTCTATTCTGCTTTGGTCAGGCCCCACCTGGAATACTGTGTCCAGTTCTGGGCACCACAATTCAAAAAGGATGTGGAGAAACTGGAGCAGGTCCAAAGGAGGGCAACTAAGATGGTGAAGGGTCTGGAAACCATGCCCTATGAGGAACGCCTTAGGGAACTGGGGATGTTCAGCCTGGAGAAGAGAAGGTTAAGAGGTGATATGATAGCCCTGTTTAAATATTTGAAGGGATGTCATATTGAGGAGGGAGCAAGCTTGTTTTCTGCTGCTGCAGAGACTAGGACGCGGAATAATGGATATAAATTGCAGGAAAAGAGATTCCACCTCAACATTAGGAGGAACTTCCTGACAGTAAGGGCTGTTCGACAGTGGAACACACTCCCTCGGAGCATAGTGGAGTCTCCTTCCTTGGAGGTCTTTAAGCAGAGGCTGGATGGTCATCTGTCAGGGATGCTTTGATTTGGAGGTCCTGCATGGCAGGGGGTTGGACTAGATGGCCCTTGTGGTCTCTTCCAACTCTATGATTCTATGATTCTATGATTGATTATATACTACTACTACTACTACTACTACTACTATCGCTATAATATCATTATAATATTTACTACAACTAGTACTAATTCATCACTAAATGTCTCATAATACTGCTGTCAGTTTCTGGGTACTTTACCTACATGCTTCTTTATCAAATAGCTCTGAAGACAAAAATACTTCTTATTTTGCCTGATCAGCTCTCTTATTCAGTCACAGGCAGGATTCTGGCCCCCTATTCTGAGGAATCCTTCATGGGATGGAGTAGGGCTATTGTTGTTAACTGCTGTCAAGTCAGCTTCCACTTGGGGCAACTCTATGAATGAAAGATCTCCAAGTCACCCTATCATCAACAGCCCTCTCAGGTCTTGCAGACTCAGGGCCGTGGTTTCCTTGATTGGGTCTGTCCATCTGGAATACAGCCTTTCTCTTTTCCTACTGCCTTCTACCTCACCAAGCATTCTTGATTTTTCTAGTTAGTCATGTCTTCTCATGATGTCTCCAAAGCATGAAAGTCTCAATTTAGTCATCTAGCATTCTAGGGAGAGCTCAGGCCTGATTTGCTCTAAGACCCATTGATTTGTCTTTTTAATACTCTGAAGTATCCGTAGAACTCTTCTCAAGTACCACATTTCAAATGAGTTAATTTTCTTCCTGTCAGCTTTTTTTCATTGTCCAGCTTTCACAACTGGGAAGTATGATGGCATGGACCATCCTAACTTCAGTATTCAATGATATATCGTTGCACTTCAGGATCTTGTCTAGTTCCTTCACACTTTCACAGCTGGCTTTCCAAGTCCTACTTTTCTTCTGATTTCTTGACTGCAGTCTCCGTTCTGATTAATGACTGAGCCAAGGCATGGAAAATCTTCAACTATTTAAATGTCTTTATCGTTTACTCTATAAATAATCTGTGGTCCATCAGTAAACCACATCCATTATTTTGCTTTCTTAATGTTCATCTGGAAATCTACCCTTTGCACTTTCTTTCTTCAGTAATAATTCTAAGTCTTTGTCATTTTCTGCTTGTTGTATGTTGTCACCGACATGGTGGACCTGACCTTGTGAATAATCAAAACCACAAATGTCAAAGCTGTGAAAGTCGAGGGATGACTGTATTCTGTTTCTACAGTTCTGTCCGGATGGTAGCCTCTAATCCTGGGTACAAGTTACACATAAGATAATCAAATGTTGTGGCACACCCATTTCTTTAAGAGCAATCCATATTTTTTCATCATCTACTAAACAATAAAAGGATTTGCTATAACCTATAAAGCATAGGCTGATTTCCTTCTGAATAGTGGGCATGTTTATCCAATCTGCAGATGACACCAAATTGGGAGGAGTAGCTAATGCCCCAGAGGAGAAGTGCTTTGATTGTGAGTTCCTGCATGGCAGGGCGTTGGACTGGATAGCCCTTGTGATCTTTTTCAGCTCTATGATTCTATGATTTTTTTTTTTGATTCATTACCCACTTTAAAATCATGTAAATTGACTATTGTCATATGAAACCCTGCTTTTGCACTTTCTTCCTTTACTTTGATCAGTAGTCAGGTTTTTGCTCTTTTTTGCTAGTAATATGATGTCATCTGCTGATTTTAAATTGTTGGTGTACCTTCCCCTTGTTTTCATACCTCCATACTTGCCATCTAATTCTACTTTCCTCGTGATATGTTGATATAAATTAAAGAGCTAGGGTGATAAAATGTAGCCTTGTCTAATACCTTTGCCAATTGGAAACCGTTCTGTTTCTGCATATTATGTTAGTGCAATGGTCTTTCTCCAGAGTATGGATCAGGATAATCAGGACAATCAGATGTTGTGGCACACTTTTAGAGTAAACCACAATTATCCTAACAATAGGTGAAATGAGGTGGTTGCCTTGAGCACTAGAAGCAGCAGATTTGTCTCTCCCCTGTTTCCCCAGAGAGACACAGCTGTTCTATCCAGCTTTCCTTCTTTGGAGGTTTTTAAACAGAGGCTGGATGGCCATCTGTCAGGGATGCTTTGATTGTGAGTTCCTGCATGGCAGGGGGTTGGACTCAATGGCCCTTGTGGTCTCTTCCAACTCTATGATTCTATGATTCGACTGCTCCTGGCCAGTAGCTGTTTGACACACTTTAGTCTGTCTCCTCAGCAAAAGCTTGCCTGAGATGGGAAACCATACCAGCAGCGCTGCTGCCATAAGCATAGCCTCTTGCCTCACAGGAGCACAAAGTCCAGTACCACAAAATGGTAGTGCCATCAGTGGGGAAGGATACTACACTCACTGGCATTCCTGCAATTGGCATGGTATGTATACCTCCTCTGGGAATAGTTCAATTGAGATCAGCATTACAATCAGTCTTGTCGTTGTGGTCAAAAAGGTAGGACTTAATCACTCTATGTAGAAGAATACCCAATTCTGGAAGATGCTAAGCAACCTCATTCTATTTTAGAGTGGAGAAATAATCATTCCTCCTTTATAAAGCACTTGAAAGCTACTGTGAAGTTTGTAGGATTTGAAAATTAACAAGAACCATCCCATAGGTTCATAACTGAATAATTTCTAAATCCAATATTGCTGAAACCTACCTCAGTTTTTCTATGATATGTTTATTTCATATGCTGGCCTGAAAGAAAGATGAAACATATTGTACACTCTATGTCTTTCAATAAATCCATATAGCTAATGACAGAGGGAGCGGCCTTTCTAATCACAGGATACTCAAAAGGTCAATATTAGGTATTGGCTTTCCGTCCTGTCCATCTGAAACAATATATGGCAGTTAATGCATTTGGTAAATGGTGGTAAATGAACCTCTCAGAAGCATTAGAATGGCAAGAAGGGAAAATTTGAGAACAGATGCTAAGTGGATCTTGTGAGTTGTAATTGTAGTCCTGGGAATAATTATCCTAATTAATAGCTGCTGTAATCCAGGCCTTTGCCCCTGTGCTTATGTATGAGTTAATGATTACTGTTCTGTCAATGGTTTTGGTAGAATTGCCAAGTATGTCAGAAGGGTAAATTGTCCTCAGGGACCAGATTTAAAATCTAATGAACTTTTGGATGCCCACTTTCCCCAAACCACAAGTACATCACTCCGTGATCAGATAACATCTTTACAGACCACAAAGTAGTGGATCGTGGTTAAGTGATACGTGAAAGTAAAGATCTATTACACCAGTAAGTTCCTGAGACATGTAGTCTTGATTTTATTGTCTTGAAAAGGAGGGCTTCACTTTCAATATCCTTTAAATATGTTCAGATTCTTTTTGTATATGTTTGTTCAACTAGATAAATTTAAATGGTTACGGCAGAAATCAATTATTTTTGTTCCTACCTTTTACCCATCTTCTCAAATATCTTCTTATAGGTAGTGAATAAAAAACAGTAGGAAGATTTGGTTTAGGTATAAGAAATGAAACAAAAGGAAAATTTGAATTAGGTATACAAAATGAAGCAGGTGGGTGTCTGATAGATTTTTGCTAGGCCAACAACCAAGCTCCCTTTTGGTGGCCAAAAGTGCTGACTATAGTACATAAAGGTCATGAAGTACTTACATCAAAAATTAGGGTATGGCTGAAAAAGAAAACAAAAACAATAATTATACCAAAATATGATCTGAACAATATCACAGCAGAATTTATTGACAATGTAACAAATAGATTTGCACTATTAAGAGTAATTGATCAAGAACCAGAAGGACTACGGGCAGAAACCAAGGATATAATTAAGGAAGAATGCAGAAAGACTCTATTGGTGGCCAAAAAGAAAGAAAAGAAGCAATGAATAACTGACAAATGCTTCAAGCAATAAAAGAAAAAAGAGAAGCAAAACAAAAGGGAGAAGGGAACAAAACCAGGAAAATGAACACAGCTGTATTATGGGTCATGTGCAAGGGAACTATTACAACAATCAGTGCAGAGAAATATACGACAACTGAAAAGGAAGAATGAGAGACCTCTTCCACAAAATCTGGGAACTCAAAGGAAAATTCAAGGCAAGGGCTAGGGTGCTCTATGACAATAAAAACTACAAGATCAGAAAGAAATAAAAATGATTTTGAATGAAATAGACTGAAGAGTTATATAAAAGAAATGAAAAGATACAAGGAATGAAGAACCATATGAAGATGAAACCCAAATTCTAAAAAGCAAGGTGGAAGGTGCAATAAAAGAAACTGAGGGAAATAAATCGCCAGGAACAGATGATACCCCAATTGAACTGCTACAATCCACACAGACAGAATCAGCTGTAGTGTTAACTAATATATGTAAATAAATATAGAAAACAAAGTGGCCAATATACATCCCCTTCAACAAAAAGGAGACACAAAAGACTGCAGCAACTATAGGGCCAAAGCATTAATTTCCCATACAAGCAAAATTCTACAACATAGACTCCAGTGATACATGGAGAGAGAAATTGCAGAGGGGCAGATGCAGTTCAGGAAAGGAAGAGGCACCAGGCCCCAGATTGCCATGGTGGTTAATGGAGTGAACCAAAGAATTTTAGAAGAAAATCAGCAAGTGTTTTATACACTACAGCAAAGCCTTCGACTGCATCGAGCACAAAAATCTATGGAATGCTATTAAAGACATGAGAGTGACACTACATTAGATAGTCCTAATGAGAAATCTGTTCTTAGGACCAGAGCCTACCATTCCAACAGAATATGGAAAATCAAAATGGTTCTCAATTGGCCAAGGGGTCAGGCTGCATTCTATCACCCTACCTGTTCACTTTGTATGCAGAAAATATTATTAATATTCTAAAGTTTGGACTTAGAAGAAGAAGAAGAAGTGAAGACAGGAGGAAGGAACAAAAATAAGATATGTGGATGACACCATACTGCTAATGGAGAACATCACAAACTCGGAACAATTACTAAGGAATGTCAAGGAAGAAAGTGCAAAGGCTGCTGAGCATAGAGAAAACAAAAATAATGACCATTAAGGATCTACATAAACGTAACCTAGATAATGAGGAAATTGAAATAGTTAAAGCTTTCCAGTACCTTGGATGAAACATTGATCCGAATGGAGACTGTAATCAATAAATAAGGGCCTGATCTAAAAGCGCTAAATGAGGTGCGATAAGGGCTAAAAAGCCTGCCTTTAGGGTTTGGGAGGGTGTGGCGTCTACACCCTCCAAAGCCCTAAAGCGTATGGGCACTGCCATTTTAAAATGGTGGCGTCCATACGGACGCGCTATTACAGCGTCATCACGTGTGCAGCGTTTAGAAATGCTGCACACGTTGTGACGCTTTTGCACCAAGCGCACCCTTTCTGCAGTGCAAAAAAAGAGCTCCAAAATGGAGCTCTTTTTTTGCGGTGAGTGTTTGCCGCGACCTTTAAATGGCCGCGGCAAAGACCCGGGGAAAAAGGAGCCGTGGCAGCCCCTTTCTCCCTTCCCCACCGCCGAGGGAAGCTTTGAGGCCACGGGGAAGTGGCAGTTTGCCGCTTCTCTGCGGACTCCAGAAGCGGCCGGATGGGGCCATGGAGGCTGCCAGTGCAGCAGCCTTGGCCCCATCTTGCCGCTAAAAGGCGAGTACACACCGCCCCTTTTGGACAGTGTGGAAAGCCCCTAGAAGACTAGGAATGGAAAGGACACCCATAAAAGAACTAGATAAGATCCTGAAATATAAAGATATACAAGAATACTAAAGTTAGAATCATCCAAGCTATTATATTCCCTATCACTATGTGTGGATATGAGAGCTGGACAGTGAAAAAAGCTGACAGAAAGAAAACCAAGTAATTTGAGATGTGGTATTGGGGAAGACTGCCGAGGATAATGTGGAAAGCCCAAAGGACAAACAGTTGGATCCTTGAACAGATAAAGCCTGAAATCTCCCTGGAAGTCAAGATGATCAAATTGAAGCTGTTATACTTAAACCACATCATGAGAAGGCATGACTCATTTAGAAAAGACAGTAATGCTAGGCAAGGTAGAAGGAAGTAGAAAGAGAGACAGACCATGTACTAGATAGATAAACTCAAATGAGGGAAGTCATGGGTCTGAATGTACAGGACCTAAGCAGGGCAGAGGAGGACAGGGGTGCTTGGAGATGTCTCATCCACAGGGTCTCCATGAGTCAGGGCCAACTCAAGGGCAGTTAATAACCACAACAAAGGTAGAGAAAAGTTTTAAAGAAAGGAATATATTTGTTATCTATTATTAAATGCATACCCCACTATTCTCCCCAAAGTGGGAACTTAGGCATTGTGGCTGTAGCTCTTCTGTTTTGCTCAATTCATCTGTCTTATCTGGAAACCATTCATAGAATGGAATTTGATTTTGTTTCTATGTGTAAGGATACTTTCACTGTAAATAAGAAAGTTATTTTTGTTGGGGGAGGCTCTCTTCTGAAAAGGTATTTTGGAGAATAAAGGACTCTCCTAATGTGCTGTGAGTGACTTCTCAATCACTCTGAAGAGGAGCAAGGTGCTTACAGGGTTCTCTGAAATTCATCACTTTAAAGAAAATCTTTTTTAAAAAATTAAGACAACACAGTAAAAATGACAAGCAAAAATAGATTTGTGAATTATTTCAGTCTTCATATCCAGATGGTCAGATTGTGACCTTATTGGGCCTGGCCATTCTTCCTTGCCTACTCAGTTTGTAACTGGTTCGTCATGTTGTTTTCCTAATGAAGCACTTCCCTTTCACTTTTTCTCACCATAACAAGGAAACCAGTTCTGATCATATTTAAAGATGGCTGAGCATTGCTCTTAACTGCCTCCCAATGCAATTGTGAAGTCCCCACCATAGTATGGTTAAACAAATGCTTAATTGAGAAATAAGGTAGAACTCCATTCACTTTCCTCTTTGGTTAAGGAACTGCACTCCATCATTGTTCATAGATTGAAAATCATAGAATCATAGAGTTGGAAGAGACCACAAAGGCCATCCAGTTTAATCCCTTGCCATGACTGATGGCCATCAAGCCTCTGTTTAAAGACCTCAAAGGAAGGAGATTCTACTGCACTCCAAGGGAGCATGTTCTACTGTCGAACAGCTCTTACTGTCAGGATGTTCCTCCTAATGTTTAGGTGGAACCTCCTTTCATGTAGCTTGCATCCATTATTCTGGGTCCTATTCTCTGAAGCAGCAGAAAACAAGCTTGCTCCATCCTCAATATGACATCTCTTCAAATATCTAAACAAAGCTATCATATCACCTCTTAACTGTCTCTTCCCAAGGCTAAACATACCCAGCTCCCTAAGTCTCTCCTTATAAGGCATGGTTTCTAGACCCTTCACCATTTTGGTCTCTGTCTTTTGGACATGCTCCAATTTCGGAACATTCTTTTTGAATTGTGGTGCCCAGAATTGGACACAGTATTCTAGGTGTGGCACTATTACTTCCCTTGATATAGACACTATACTTCTATTGTTTTAAGGCAAAGAACAACAACAGACTCATCAGAGTTCAAGCCCTCCATCCATTTTTACCTGGTGGTGTCCTGCACTGGAGTATCACCCAGTGCAGGGGTGGAGCATAAGGGTGGGGTTTCAGGGGATGGGGCCCAAAGGACTCAACCTCCCCTCCGTGACCGGCATGGCTTTACACATCCTTTTGTCCTTGGAATCCTTTTGGCCCCAAGAAAGGAGGGTGGAAGAGGCCCAGGGCACCCCTTCCTTCCTGCCTGGCACAGCTTTACATGCATATAAAGGCCCTGGACCTCTCCCTCCCTTCCCAGCATGGCTTTACATGCATGTAAAGCCATGCCAAGCAGGGAGGATGGTATGCCCTGGGCCTCTCGCTCTCTTTCCAGCTTGGCTTTACATGTGTATAAAGCTGTACCGAGCAGAGAGGACGGGGTGCCCTGGGACTCTCCCTCCCTTCCCAGCATGGCTTACATGTGTGTAAAGCCATACTGAGTAGAGAGGACAGGATACCTTGGTCCTCTCCCTTCTTGCCATGTGTTGTAGGGTGGGGGCCATCCCTATTCTGGGATGTCACTTAGTGCAGTCCTCACCCCCCCCCCACATACACACTCCCCCAAAGAAGCTACTATTTTCACCCTCCAGAACTTTTAATGAGGGACCAGGTTCTTGAAAGGAATCTTGACCTAATAGGCTAAGACCACAACAGAAATTCACGGGTAAGCTCAAAAATACCTATTTGCCATAGGACAGAAAGATTAATTATTATGGTTAATAATGAAATATTTATTCATATCCCGCCTCTCCCTTTGGAAGATCAAGGCAGGTAGCAGCAGCGAAAAATAAAATACAAGTACAAATTATAATAACAAGTTAAATCCCCCAGACCCCCACTCCTTCTACCCACCCTCCCATCAATGCAAAATAACAATAATAAGATGATAGCTAGAATAACTGTTCTGGTTCCCTGTTTTAAAGGAAGTGAGTTTTCATTGACTCATGACTGTCCTCCCCCAAAACTATAGTGCAGGAACACTGTGAGTGTACAGTAAGAGATAATACCTGCCCCCTCCCCCAAATTGTGGAAGCAGTGTTGAAAATATGCATGAACCTGTTTTGACAGATGGGTTGCTAGATTCAGGCAGTGGTGTGGAATTATCACTCTTTTCACTTTAAAATATCAGGAGGTCTGTTTGCATCTTTAATTTGATAGAATGACACCCATAGACAATTTGTTGATGAAGCATTTGTGTTTACATTGTAGTCTTTCAGAAGCAAAATACAACATATGCACATAGGGTGGGGGAATCCATGACAATTGGCCACTTTTATTGACGTGAACTTAAGAAAATAATTATTCTGATGAATATTCCTGTAGAATTAAATAGGATTTGACTGTCTCTTTGAGTAAATACTGAATATAAGGTAAAAGAGTTATTCATCTGAATTTCTTTATCTTGGAAATGTATGTCAAAAAGCCTCTCAACCATGATTCTATGAGTTGGTGTCGTTTGTGGTTTTATGTCACTATCATTCATTCAGTCATTCATTCATATGTATATCTGCTCCATCTTAAATGCCCAGGGCAGATAACAGTAGGTTACAAAATATAAATATATTATTCCACTCAAATATAAACTAAGATTGAAGAGATAAACCATAACACATTCATATATGGTGATTATACATCTGTACATTTGCATGCATGCATGTGTGCCATCTATATAAGTCATGTACTATGTAGGTTTACATACACAAAGTACATGGCTTTAAACAGTTAAAGTGCAGCCTCAGCCAATATGGAAATACAACTGAATTTGAAATTTACTATATGCTATTTCTTCTTTTCATTTTTTACCATTTCACACCTTGTCCACATCTTGAGCGAGCTTGTAAGTTTCCAGTGCATACATTTCTTGTGATGATATATTGTCCTGGTGGAAAATTTCATTTACTGGCTGTGCCCTTTGCTGAACCTGTTGCTAGTCAGGGAACATGATAAGCGTATAAGTGGCATGCTACTTCATTTATCATACATCGTTTTAGACACTCAAATATCTTATATACAATTCTGCATTCTACACCATGGGAATCAACTTGCAGGGAGAAAGAATCTACAAATAAAGTGTCTGTTTATAATAAAGAAGTATATCATTGTAATAAAAATTAATCATAGTTTATACTAAAAGTACCTTTTATTTCATTTTTCTAGCTGTGGCAACTGCATGCTACCAAACACAAACAAGGAAAATACCTGGGTTTTGTGATTTGGAGTATAATGGAAGTAAATGATATAAAAATGCTACTTGTTTATGAATAATTGGATTACATTTAGAAATGACTGACAGGCTTAATCTATCCTGCAGTGTCAGAGTATGCTCCTATATTTGTGTTCCTTGCTGGTTTGGATATTGCTTACATTTCAGCTGAAATAATATAATGTTTGAAAAGAAAACAAGAGCAACACCAATCCCCTTCCTTTTCAACTGGAATGAAAACACTTCAGAAGATCTGTGGTCAGATGTAGTTATGATCCTCTGTCATTATTTTGTTTGCTGGAAAAAGAAGATCTAGCATCTCTAATTTCAATCATTGTTAGTTATTGATTTCACAGCATCTTTACAGTTTTGTAAAAAAAAAAATCTTTCACTTTCTTCTTCTTCTCTGAACATTGGCAAAACAACAACAACAAAACTTGCCAAGATCTAAACAGGCCCATTCTTTTTTGCGTTTTAACAAAACGTTATGATTTAATATGAATGAAAAGATCTTTTCATTCATATTGTCATTGTTGGTGGAGGTGTGCACATGCCACAAATGACTTATATGGGGCGAGGCTAGCCAGACATGTTCCATGGATGGCTAGCCTGGCTATATGAATGGCTATCTGTAACCTGTATGTAGAGCTTTATAGGTCAAAAGTAGTACTTTAAATTGTGCCTGAAAATGGACATCCAGTGAAGTTGTTGCAGCAAGACAGTTGTGTGTTTCCTGTAGCAAGCCCCAGTAAGCAATCTGGCTGCAGCTGTTTGGATCAGCTGAAGTTTCTGAACACTTTTCAAAGGAAGCTGCATGTAGAGTGTGTTATGGTAATCCATCCGAGAGGTAACTTAGGTATGTGTGACTGTGGTCAAATCTGACCTCTCAAGGAATGGGTGCAGCTGGCACACGTGCTTTAACTGTGCAGATGCACGCCTTAACCACTGCTGAATTCTGGGCTTCTGGGATCATAGCTGAATCCAGGAACCTAACCAAGCTGTGAATCTGCATCTTCAGGGGGAGTGAAATCCCATCCAGCACAGGATGAAGCACTCTTCTGCAATCTGCCTTTTGAATGACCAGGAGCACCTCTGTCTCGTCTAGATTAAGTTTCAGTTTGTTCAACCTCATTAAGTCCTTTACTATGACAGGGCACCATTTTGGGACCAAAACAGTTTCCTTGGCTTGTGGTGAAATGGAGTTGGGGATCATATGATAGCACCAAGCGCCCAAACTCCAGATGACCTCTCCCAGTGACTTCAAGTATAAGGTCCAAAACACACTGCAGAAAGAATCCAGTTTGAGACCACTTTAACTGCCCTTACTAAATGCTAGGGAAATCTGGGAACTGTAGTTTTGTAAGACATTTAGTCCTCTCTGTCAGAAAGCTCTGGTACCACAATAAAATACAATTCCCAGGATTCCCTAACAGTGTGCCAGGGCAGCTAAAGTAGTCTCAAACTGGATTATTTTTGCAGTGTGTTATGGGCCTCTGTTAACACAGTGGACACAACTCAGCCCTGTGAGACTCCGCAGGCCAACAGCCGAGGGGTTGAGCAGTTCTTCAGCATCACCACCTGGGTGTACCCATACAGGAAAGAATGAAGCCACTGTAAAACAGTGTCCCCAAGTTCCATCCCAGCAAGGCAACACAGATCCATGCTTCTCTATAATATATATATTCAAAAGCATGTACATTTACATACATTTGCACATGGTGAATACATACATATGCACATATATATGCACACTGGTAATATGTTAACTTCATCATACTATTTAGTGGTACAGAACCACAACTAGTTGGCTGTTTGTGTGCGTCTGTGTGTGTGTGTGTGTGTGTAGGTGCACAGCAAGGTTAAACGTGTGTTTAAACTGAGGTAAAATAGATCAAAAGTTCCAAAATAATCTTAAAACAAATGGTTAGAAAAGCAGGGTATAAAGGGAAAGTCATCACAGAGAAAGATACAATTATAAAAAATGATTTTATGAATCTGTGTTGAGTACTAAACACAGAATACAGTAAGAATGCACTTCCAAGCCTTATTGTTTTTTATGTAAAAGCAGAAAAGTTCACTCTGTATATGCTATCAAAAGTTAGACAGCATGGTGGTGATGGTGATGTGGTTTGAGTGATACTATTCAACATGGTCTTGAAACCCTCCTGAACATCTTGATAAGATAAAAGATTTTCTCAGTTCCAGAGACTGAAGTCAAAAGAGTTTATTGCACTGTCCTTTTTGAAAGAAGAGGATTTTCCTGTTCTTTGCAAAGTACAGGAGAAGTCCTGATCAGGTACGGGTTGCCTCCTGCCTGAGTATGAAGGTGTGTGATAAATCTGTATTTAAAAGTTTTTATCCTGCACCTAGCTCCGGAGGGAAGGAAGGAAAAGAGCAGTGTGATAAACTCCAAAATAAGGATGATGGTGATGATATCAAACTACATTGAGCCTACTGTTCATTTCTCAGCATACTTCATCCTCATGAGTGCAGAACCAATTGTACTAGTGGAAGTAAGCGTAGTTGTGGTTATTTTATTACTTGGCTCCTTACATGTGAAGTGTGAGATATTTAAAATGTCTCATCCTTCACACAGGACAGAGCTGACCCATTCCAATTGCAAATGAAGTAACGGAACAGGCACTTCATTGGAAATTCTAAGTTCTGGAATTGTTTACTGCTTTATTGCTTCAGTACTGAATTATGCTGAGCAGTTAAACATCAGGGGTGCTACAATGTGTTCTTGCATAACTTAGCCTGGTGCTTTTTGGGCACATCTTAGATTATAATAAACAGATAAAGGGAGAGTAGTACATATTCACCTATTGGGACAGCATCTCCAGGTACCAACATTTTGTAAATTTGGAGTGCAAGAAAACTGCCTTAGAGGATAAACTTTTCACTCATCTTCACGTTGGAAAGATTTAGCAAAATAGGAATCTGTTAGTATATTGACAATGAGATATTGAAATTGTGTGCTGTTTGTTTTTTTTTGTTTGTTTGTTTTGCAAACAACTGCATTCAAATTTGTCAACTCTAAAACAGAAAATACCTTGGTATACTGTATATAGTTTATGAGAAAGATATGGTGAAGTTGGGATCAGTTTTCCAATCAAGTTCTTTAAATGTTGCAATCCAACCAAAACGGTCTGTTGAAGAAACAATCAGGAAATCCATACACACTGTAGTGTGATACCAGCCCTCAGAGCTAGTTCCCTGAAATTACAAATACCCATTGGTCCATATATATTAGAGTTTGGAATGATTGCCTTTTTTGGACTACAGCTCCCACAGCTGGGTGGAGGATTATGGGAAATGAGGTCCAAAACATATTGTATTTCACCCTCAAATTTTGGGTGCCCTTCCTACCATGAGCTCCTGGTTATCTTAGGGGAAAATTGGAGAGGAACAAACAAATCCTGCGTGCTCCAATTTGTAGAAAGATCCTATGTAATTCTGCATGCATTTGCAATAATAAATGTAGTCACACATAAATATTACCACATCCCCAATGATATTTAAGAGAGTTCTTGCGCTCCAAGAAGAAAATTCAAGTTCCCTTGTAGTATAAATTCGATTATAATTTTTTTGCTTCATGTAGTGTAAAGTGTTCTATTACTACACTGAGACCGTTTACCGTTCTTTTCACACCATGCTTTGCATTTATTTATGTAACAGAGAACTGAGTAAATGATTAACACCCCTTTTGTGAATCATCTAATATTAATCCGTGCGTTAACTGTCCAATTAGGCCTGCGAGATTTCCCTTAATATTTGCAATGGAAGTAGTACTTGAATGAAACATTTAATGTCATCTGTGCCATGTACAGTTCATGGATTTCAGGGACTCCCTAGAAAGGTTTTACAGATGGTCAGGGAATAACGGACAAAGCAAACAAATAAAAAAAGAAAAGACTAGTCCTTCAGTATTAAGCAAAAGGGAACTTACCAAAGAAAAGGGTTTGTTTGATTGAGCAGATTTTACCTCTTAATAAAAGGAAATCATTCAACTGTATAATATGTTATAATCAGCAATAATTTTGCAATATTTTGCAGTGTGTTTGTACATATCTTTCTGTTATCTGGGATGTTTTGTTGACCTTCATCCATGACAGAATGTAAACTGCAAAGACTGGAATTTATTTGACATCACCGTTCTTTTGCTTTCTGCAGCAAGGAAAAGTCAGCCCTGGCATTTGTTCACAGATGTTATATTTGAGACTTGACAGCCACCTCCTAGGGAGTGACAGTGTGCCTCTTCTGCTTGTGAGTTCCCACCCAACATCAATAAGCCATCTCCTTTCAGATCCTACAGTTAACAAATTCTCTCTGTTCCCAGAAAACTGGATGGAATAGAAACTCTCCCATCAGAATATCATTGAATATCTTTCTTTCCATTCGGCCAGTCTTGCATCTGTGCTGTTTAAGATTTGGATCTTTTGGACTGACGTGGGAATGTTTTCCCAAGATGTGATACTGAATAGCACTCAGAAGAAAGACCTGTTTTCACACAGGTGTAAACAGGGGGAAAGGACTGGGGGAAAGTATGCTTACCATAGGACCACACATTGGAAGAAAATTGAGTAATACTCCTTTTTAGCTTTTTGGAGATATTTGTCATTTTTATCAAGAAGTGGAAGAAAATTATAATCAACTTGAGCTGTGAAATGTGTGTGTGTGGGGGGGGGGGATAGAGACTGTGTTCAATCAAAGATTTCCTGTCCAGTAAAATATTCATAGCATGACAGAATTGGAAGAGACCTCAAGGGCTAACAGGTCCAACCCACTGTCATGAAGAAACCCCAAGAGATGGCCATTCAGACTCTCCAAACCTCCAAAGAAGGGGACTCTGAGGCAAAAGTATTCCACTGTCTAACAACTCTTACCATCATGAAGATCACAAGAATCATCCAGTCTAGCCCCCCGCCATGCAGGAACTCACAATCAAAGCACCCCCGACACATGGCCATCCAACCTGTTTGAAAGCCTTCAAAGAAGGAGACTCCACCACTCAAAGGGAGTGTGTTCCATGGTCAAACAGCTCTTACTGTCAGGAAGTTCTTCCTAATGTTGGGGCAGAATCTCTTTTCTTGTCATTTGAATCCGTTGCTCCAGGTCCTACTCTCTGGAGCAGCAGAAAACCAGCATGCTCCATCCTCAATATGACACCCCTTCAGATATGTAAACATGACTATCATGTCCCCTCTTAACCTCCTTTTCATAAGGCTAAACATTCCCAGCTTCCTAATCCACCGCTCATAGTTCATAGCTTCCAGACCTTTCACCGTTTTGGTCCCCCTCCTCTGAACATGTTCCAACTTGTCAACATCTTTCTTGAATTAAGGTGCCCTGAACTGGACACAATATTCCAAGTGAGGTCTGACCAACACAGAATACAGTCGTCCTTCAACATTCCTTGAATGTCAATTCTTTGGAAGAATGCTTCACCACTGTTGGATGGAGAGTCCTTTCTTGCCAAGAAGAAAAGTGAGAAGCCAGCAGTGCCCTTCTCCATCTCAGCAAAGAAGGCTTGGAGCCTGTACACACCGGCCTGAAAGGCCAGCTGGGGGGCAGAGTCTGGGCATAGCATCTCCATTATGCATGCCCTGGCTCTGCCCCCAGGGTGCCATGATGCTGCATGTTGCACCACATGGTGCGTGACATCATGGCGCTCCTCCAGCAATGTGTCCACACAACACAGCACTGAAGGAGTGCAATATAGCTGTGGTGCCATGGCTATCACAACTCCTTTTCATGCCCTGGAAAGGCCTTTTGGGGGCCACAGTGTGCAGTTGCCATGGATCTGGCTGAAAAAGGGGTGGCTGGAGGCACAGCCCCTGAAATTCCTTCCTCACTGGGGAGAGGCTGCTCCCTTTCCATCTGTTCACCTTGAGAGCAGCAACCAAGCAACTTGTTGAGCAGTGGCTGAGGAATCTCTTGCCCATGCCAATCTTTGCCACAATACACAGACTTCTCTCTTTGTTCCAGACTGTGGGAGCAAAGACAGGATTGTCAATAGCTCCTCCTAAACTGGAACACAAAGGCTATTGTTGACATATAATATGTGGAAATGTCAATTACATATGTAGGGCCAGGTGTAAGGGTCTCTTACAAGGTGAAAATATAACAGCATAACAAGAGCACATAGTATGAAATATGCTTGGTGAGCTCAACGAAACACATGTTCAAGTGATTAAACAATGAACAGTGAAATTAGGATGGTTTGTTTTCAGTAATGAGCTAAAAGTACCAGCAATGAACTTGAAACAAATAAATGTAGCTTTCTGTACAACTGGGCTATCTTAACAGGATAAACATTGTACTGTATCTCAAGTACCAATTTGATACTGTTTTCTTTCTTCTTGTTGTTGTATACCTACAAGTAATTTCTGATTTACGGTGACTCTAGATGAACCTATTATGGGGTTTTATCAGAAAGATTTATTCAGAGAGGGTTTGCTTTTGCCTTCTTCTGAGGCAAAGAGAGTGTCACATACTCAAGTTCACCACTAGGCTGACATGGCCAAATGAGGGCTTGAACCATAGGGGTCATTCATACTGCATTTTAACCTGGGCTCCGATGCGATGTAAATCAGGGTTGTTCATACTTACACCGGGGTTTCTTGGCCCAAATTGGGGGGGGGGGGTGTTCATACTTGTGCTGGCGTTTCCTGACCCAAAAGGGGGGGGGGAGTTCATACTTGTGCTGGGGCTTTCTACCCAAATTAGGGAGGAGGGTCGCCATACTTGCGCTGGGGCTTTCTAGCCTGAATTGGGAGGGACGGGGTAAATCTCCTTAATCCGGGTTTTTTTGGCATGGATTTTCTTGCAGTTCTTTTCAAAAGAACAATGTTTTTGTTTGTTTGTTTTTTGCTAATGGGAACTTGTAAATTGTTCCCATCCCACTCCTTCTTTCCTTTCTTCCTCCTCCTCTCCCTCAGTCACCCCCATCTTACTCCCACTGGCCCCTTGCTTCCTTGTGCTTCCTCCTCCTCTTCCTCCTCCTCCTCCTTCCTCCATCTCGATCCTGCTTCCACTGGCTGCCTGAGTCCTTGTGCTTCCTCCCCCTCCTCCTCCTCCACCCCAATCCTGCCCCCACTGACCCCCTGCATTGTTGTGCTTCCTCCTCCTCCTCCTTCATCCTGATCCTGCCCCCACTGACCCCCTGCAATCTTGGGCTTTCTCCTCCTCCATCTCAATCCTGCATCCTTGTGCTTCCTCCTCTTCCTCTTCCTCAGCCATCTCCACTCTTCCTCCCCTTCCTCCCCTCCCCTTGCCAGGATCATGGCATTTTACCCCATTGCCAAATGTGAACAGAATCCCAGGGTAAAATGCCACGATAATGGTAAATCAATGCCATGGATAGAATCAGTCCTGTCAATCAAATGTCACAGAGCGATTCAATATTGGCATTTCTAAAAATGACCCGGTTCCCATACCAGGTTATTCTTTCAGTGAGATCAGGACCTAGTCTCCATGAGTAAGAAGAAAATTAACTCATTTGAGATACGGTGCTAGAAAAGAGTGCTAAGGATACCATGGACCGCCAAACACAAGCATTTGGATCCTTGAACAGATCAGACCTCATCTTTCCCTGGAGGGTAAGGGGCAAAACAGATGGGCAGGAAAAAGTGGCTTGAAGCTGCCTTTTCCAAAGCCACACTGAAACCCCACCAACCACTCCCAAGTCAGCTGAAGTGCTCATGTCATGACCACGATCACATGACATAGCTTCAAGCCAGAAAGAAGCAGGGGGAAAAGCTGCTTCTTTTTGAAATGGCTTTTCTCTGAATAAGGCACCTAGAGGGCACTTTCCTGCTGGCTTCAAGGCATGTGTCATCTAAATGCCACACCTTCAAACCAGCCTGAAAATACCTCTCTTTGCCTTTCTGTTTTAGATGATCAAACTGAGGCTATCGTACTTTGGCCACATCATGAGAAGGCAAGAATCATTAGAAAAGATAATAATTCTGGAAAAGGTAGTTGGCAGTAGAAAGAGAGGAAGACCACATGCCAGATGGATAGATTCAATCAAATTGAATTTGTGCAAGCCCGGAACAGTGCAGTAGAGGATAGGGGGTATTGGAGATGTCTCATTCATAAGGCTGATTCAAGGGCAGTTAACAACAACTCCCTGAGTCATTGTCCAATACTCAAACCACTACACCACCCTGGCTATCATGATTCCTTTCTTACTGATTAAGAAATATTTATAGCTCTGTGTCCAAACAAAGTATATCATAATCATTTTGACAGATTTTATTTTATATTTATATATGATTTCCTTTTCACAATACGGTATTGCTATCTCTGTTCAATTAAATCCCACTCTTTGCTCCATGCAGCCTTATCATGTAGCATTAACTCTTAAGCTATGACTGACACTTAAACATCCTTAGCGTATATTATCCTCTCCTTTAAGAGCCACAACTCACTCTCTCTCCCCCCCCCTCTCTGTTTTGGACTTATGGAACATGTTTTTTACTCTTTTAAAAATCACATCTGGGCAAGTGAGAAACTTCTTCTGGAGGATTACATTATAGCGTTGATTTTTATTTATAAAACATAAAAGGCTAATATATATCAGTTAGGACATTTTCCTTCCAAAGTGCATTGTAGCAAAAATAATTGGAAGGCAGTTGTGGTGTGAAATATATGACAGCTTTACAGGACATAAAAAGCAGCTTTTTCTTTGTAATAGTGTAATTGCCTTAAACCCCACAATCATAATTGTTATCAAAAAATAATCCCAAGGAAAGGCTAATATAAGGTGAGCAGACTATTATGAGAGCTCTAATACACTCGATTCCTTGGATATGCAGCCCCTCAATCTCCCAGTGCTTTTAGTGTCAGTCAGAGAGCACTCAGTCATTTCTGTGCATCAAGCCTGCAGTATTGATTTTTCCACTGACTGAAACAGCCATATAAGCATAAATTTTGCATGAGGCTTTCACTTTGTAGACTCTCCTTTGGTCAGATGACACATGATGTGAACATGAAGACTGGATAATAACAATGCATGGTCAACCTGCAGGCATTAAAGCGTGGTCGCTCACAGCTTTGAAGGACAAAAGCTGGAATGGTGCCTCTCTGGTGTGATAGAAAACAAATATCATTTCCATCTTGGCAGCCAGCATTCAATTTTAGTTTCTATCTATCTCTTCTTTTCACTTTCATAGCCCCCCTTTCAGGGGAAAATATATAAATGAATGTTGTGAGATAGTGTGCATGAGAGAGTGCTGTGTGCGTGTGTATGCATGCACACTTATATCCTTTCCCCAACACTCCTCGGCAGTGTCCACTCCAGATGATAATCTCTTTACTGCAAAAACAAAGCTTTGATATCAGTGATGTATCCAAGCCAAAGCCCTCCTCTGCTTCCCATCTCCTACTTTCTTAGTTTGTGTGTTGTGGTGCTTTGTTTTGCTGGTGGATGCCATTTCTTTTGAGTCAGCCCTTGAGACTAAATACTGTACAGCTAGGTTTGATAACATCATGTATCAGTAGGTTTTTTCCCCCCAACTTATTCTGCCTCATGATGGACAGGCAGGAGTGAAAACACTCCTTCAAAGCAACATCCTGTTCATTCCACCTCAGATCTGGATGAGTTTCTCTTCTCCTTAATATTCTCCTCCCTCCCTTCTTTCATTGTTTAAATGTTCCATCTCACAATCCATTCATCCTGTTATGAGATCATGTCACTGGATCAAGAAAGAAGGGGAAACCTGTCTACCATATCCCCAATAAGAGCCACTGCAGTGCATTAACTCATG
This sequence comes from Urosaurus nigricauda, assembly GCA_034509955.1. Classification (NCBI taxonomy): domain Eukaryota; kingdom Metazoa; phylum Chordata; class Lepidosauria; order Squamata; family Phrynosomatidae; genus Urosaurus; species Urosaurus nigricauda. The sequence continues at coordinate 63,422,229 of JAOEGL010000006.1, read as the reverse complement.
TTTAAAGAGCATCAAGTACAGCTGTTTGATGTAATTAATTTAAAATACTGTGGAACAAAATCTTTTCAAATTAAGCTAAACTGACCTTCAGAAAAATATATTTGGTAGCAAAAGCCACACCACTTAATCCAGTTTTAGTCAATGGAAAGGTGAAAATCATTTCACTTTGAATCACAATCAGAACATATTAAAGACAGAAGGGTGGGAACCACCAGAGTGAATAATTGCAATGGATTCGGTTTTCATTTTGCAAAAGATGTATTTTCAGCACAGCCACCATGTAGCAGGATTCATCCTTCAGGCGGGGAGAGGTGTCATAAACACTGATACAGCTGTCCTCATATGTATGCAATAATAATGTAAAAGGTGTAAATAATGGGGGCTAGTTCAAAGAACATCAGAGGCTGATGGTGAGATTGTGCACATGTGTGTGCTCTAGAATGATAGCAAGAACTATCACCGCTACTGGTAGGGTTATTTTAGGTTTGTTTTATTTCTCTGTTTTTCATTGTTTCTACTTCCCTGCCAATGTATTATATGATTGCAGCATGGTTACTCTTTGAATGGTGTCCTTGCTTTATTGGGAATAGTGGTAAAATTATTATTATTTTTATTTCAAGTTCAATGTGTATCACAGGAGATCTCTCTGTTTAAACCCAAAGCTATTATGGTGAACTGTGTTTTCTGAAATGAGCTTTTTCCAGAAGGACAATAAGCATAATGACACTTGCGAGCCAGAGCTCCTGGAGGAGAGGTTGTACGTGAGCACAGAATGTCAAGGGACCAAAGCAAGAGGAAGAAGGGTTGCTTGTTGTTATAGATTAATGTTTAGAAAGTGCGGGGGCTTGTCTAGTTCTTTTTTCCTCCTCCCTCTCTCGGTCCCTATCCCCATCCCACTAAATGACACAATTAACCCTCATCCAGGTGGTTAAAAAATTGCATTGAGTGACTTCTGGGGTGTTTTCTGACCCCATGGGAATTGCAATGTATTGCATAGTTAACAAGGCCTATTTCCACACAAGTGTTCTTGGATGTAGAAACATGTATCTTCCACAATACCCAAACAAAGTGAGACAGAAAACACATGTGGATATGAGGTGAAGCGTTTATTTTATGTAGCTGTCAAACATTTGTGTCCACACACACACACACACACCAGGTAACCAACACTATTTCTCTGTCATAACAAAATACTTGTACTGTTATTTCTCATTAAAAACAACAAAAACATGTTCTGAACCCCAAAATTTAGAAAATAAACATAAACTCAGGAGGAAAACAGTTGTTACATGTATTTAGGAAGACCAGACATTACAGATATAATTGAAGATTATCCCAATGACAATCTCTACATAAGTAAATGTCTCCTAATGAAGGGCCATTCTTTCTCTGAGTCTTGATATAGACATCAGGGCATGTTATTTAGATGCTGCAGTGGTCCTTGGAAACAAATTTCCCACATACTGTACACTGTCTACTGGTTTTCTTAACCATTGTTCTAATGCAGAAATACCACCAGGGAAGAAGTTGTTGTTGTTGTGTGCCTTCAAGTCATTTCAGACTTATGGCGACCCTAAAGCTCATGGGGTTTTCTTGGCAAGTTTTTTTTCAGAGAGTGTTTGCCATTCCCATTCTCTGAGACTGAGACTCTGGGGTGGTACAGACCACCAAAAAAGGGCAGTCTGGCACCACCTCTTTTTGCTGTGGAACTTAACCACAGCGGTGAAGCTGCGCAGCTAGTGCCACGGTTGCAGCGCAAGGAAAGAAAAAGGCGCCATTGGGAGCCTTTCTGCCTCTGCAACTGCGCAGCTCCATCTAAATGAAATAAAAATAATCATCATGCCTTACATGACAATGCAGGCGTCATCACGTAGGGTTAGGGAGCGTGCGGATGCTGCGTGCTCCCTAACCCTAATCCTTTTGGGCTGTCTGTATCAGGCCTATATGACTTGTCCAGGGTCACCCAGTGGGTTTCCATGGCTGAGCTGGGATTCACACCTTGGTCCCTAGAGTCATAGTTCAACACTCAAACCATGCCACACTAGCTCTTCCAGCAGGGATAGGGAGAGTTTATTCGGTCTAATGGTGCCAACATGCATTACGTCTTTGATTACAGATTTTGTGTCACTTCTAACATGGTGAGAAAATTCTCTCCTACCATATTTCATCCAGTGTGGAAACATGTTTTAATAAGTTTTAATTAGCATTGGTATGACATTGTGACTAAACTTGGCTTCCAGTGTTTTTTCAGGCTATCTGAACAAGAAAATGTCTCATTTTAAGGGCTATGCTATTCTGGCACAGTAGAGCCTCCACTTTTATACTATATTTCTCTATTTTGCTAAGCATATATTGGGACAATGGGCATTCACCTCTTAATTTAGCCACCTGTTCATCAATTAATATCCATCTCTGGTGCATACCACTTTTGAAACTGTTTAGTGTAATCCACATGTCTGTAAACATTGTTCTTCTTCCCTTGTTTTCAACCTCAAGTATTCTGTCTTAACAAAATCTGTTCATGTTCATCATTGCTCTGAAGTACCAGTGGATTGAGACTGGAAGCCACAATTCTACCAGAGCTTTGTGACCATCAAGATCAGCCAGTCATTCAGTCAGTCATTGTGTTTCAAGCATGTAGCCATTTTACACAGATCACCAAGGTTAGATAGTCAATATACGACTTTAGTTCAGTGACGTTCATGCGTGGACTTTAATATGGGTCTACTCATTTCATTTCCTGAATACATGCTGTGCCTCTCTATTTGCTCCGTGAATTAAGCGGTAATGAATGCTTCTCATGAGAAGCATCTCAAAGAGCTCTGCTGCTGCTTCTACATTTGCATCCTTCTTCGGTCCTGAATAATGTCTCAGGGTGCTCTACAGTCAAGTGTCTGCAAATGTCTGCACCTCCCTTCCTCTCCTAGCACCAGGATTTCCATTTGATTCTTCCTGGACAAAGTTAGGTGAAAGTGCCTCTGGTGCCCTACCAGTTCTACATGTTTTGCCCATGAATCATCACAGCCATAGGACCATCTATTTATTTGTTTTCATTCTAGAGTGTACACACATGCAAAAGATAGCATAGAGTCTTCAGATGGACAGCAATGACTCTCAGATTCATTCATTTTTTCATTTCATTGTATTTTCAGACTTCAGGAAATGAAACACAGCAACAGTTACATACAGGTGTACTGAGCAGTTACTTTTCCTCATCCCTGCTGACTTCTCCTGACCACCGTAGTGTGACACAAAAGTAATGTGAACTTGTGTTTACTGTCTCCACCCAACCCAACCCAACCCAACCCAAACATAACAAAATCACTTGGAAATCTGTACAAATAAAAACTTGTGGGCATGGGAGCCACCATGGACTTAGTTAATATTGTCCCCCGGGAAATCTTTATGCCAACATTTCCTAGGCTACAAAGCAACTGGTTGCTGATGTTTGCTGCATAAACAGGACATTTCACTACCTTTGTTATTTATGCAGATAGTTGAGTTTCAGGTTGTATGTCTCTTCTCATTTCTCTCTGTTTGGAAAAGGAGAGGGGTCATTTCTTATACGATCACTTTCACCAGCTTTTACTACATTATAATTTGATCATAAAATGGAATGATTTTTTTTTAAATCCCTATACATTACATTGGCAAGGAGACCCAAGTGTACAGTGGATCTGCTGGGACATTTTTAAGATGCTTTTTAAATATGCAAAACAAACAAACAAACAAAGCAAATGTACCTGGCAATTGACTGGAACCTGGAAGTCATTGTTTCTATAATGTCAGGTGACAATGTGGAAAAATGCTTGCTTTGTAGACCTAGTTCTATGTTAATTTGACATCAAAATGTGACTCTGGGAGATTTCTGCAACAGGATAAGGGGTCAAAATGTTAAGAAAACAAATTGGGTCAGATCAATCTTTGCTATTTTTAGAGAAGATCCATCAAAATCAATGGAACTTAAGTCAAATTGAAACCCATTGATTTTGATAGGTATCCTCTAAATATAACACAGTATAGATCTAATCTATTTTGGAATAAAATATGATTGGATTTTACCATACTTTTCATATGGATTTCATTGGATTTAGATAGAAAATAATACTAGTTGAGTACTATTGCTGTATGCCTACAAGTCATTTCCAACTTATGGAAACCCTAAGGCAACCCTATCATGGGGTTTTCTTGGCAAGATTGGTTCAGAGGAGGTTTGTCATTGCCTTCCCCTGAGGCTGAGAGCTTGTTAGTTTCCTAAGAACACCTAGAGGGTTTCCATAGCTGAGCCAGTATTCGAACCCTGTTCTTCCGAGTCATGATCCAATGCTCAAACTACTACAGGTCGATTATTACTTATCTGGAATTCTGAATACACATAGTTTGTGTACACTGAACCATCAGAAAGCAAAGGTGTCACTATCTAAACCAGATTAGGATTTTGGGATCCCAGGTTGAGGATTACTTATCTGGAATTCCAAAATCCTAAATATTCCTAAATATTCCAAAATCCAAAATTACCCACATGGGTGGCTGAGATAGTGACACCTTTGTTTTCTGATGATTCACTGTACACACTTTGTTTCAGGAAAAAAAATATTATGTATAAAATTGTCTTCATACTATGCGTATAAGGTGTATACAGAACATACCAGTAAGTGAATGTCATGTTAGGCTTGGGTCTCATCTCAAGGATACCTTAGTATGCATATGCAAATATTTTGCGGGGGGGGGGGGGAGGAATGAAAAAACTGAAACCCAAACACTTCTGCTCCTAAGCATTCAACCTGTAATAGAATTGTCACTGTGCAGAACTAATATTAATCACTAGCTAGATGGCTGGAAGTTGAGGAGACAGGTTCTTTCATACTTTTCTCCTTTGCTTCCTCAGACATTTTTAAAGCTTTTATACAACTGAAGAAACAAAAAAAAAGCCCACTGTAGGAAAGTGGATGATAAGTTTTAACGTCTGGACTTTAATTAAAAACTCAATTTAGCCCTGCACTCCCAGATTAGGTATTTCCTTCTGTAACTGAGAATAATCTGCTTCACAGAGGTGTTGTTGTTGTTGTTAAGATTAACAAGAGTGGTGAGCATTGTGAAAGTTCCATTAAGTTTTTAAACAATCAAAAAACCCCAAAGGACCATAATTACAAGTTTTTAAAACTGCAGTCTTAAAACACTGTTTCTAAGGAGTAACAGTGCAATCCTTTTTGAAAGATGCTACAGCTAAAATAAGGAAAAAGCTCTTGTGCCAGCTGAAATGGCCTTCTGCCTGCTAAATTGCCCTTATTCTGACATAGCCCTCTTCTACCAGCACAACTCTTTTGAAATTAACTAGCAGAAGAGCCCAAAAAGGGAGCAGAGAAGGGGCAAATTGTGTATCAAATTATGGTCTTAATTGCCTAAGAATTGAACTTGTACTGTACAGGGACATTTTATGTTGGTACACACCCAGATCAGTTTTCCAGTTGTAACTTGAAGTATCTAAAAGGTTTAATGTTAGTATTTAAGCAGGTAGGGAATACACATTTTACAGTCAAACACTGATAATGTGAGTCTAAGCTTTCAGTGAAATTATCTGATCTGCTTGAGAATTATTTCCTTTAGAATATTGCATAGACAAATGCATTTTTCACAATATAAAATTGAGAGTGGTCCTCAAAAACTATATTTTACAAAAAGCTTCATGAAGGCAGAAAGAAAGATAATTAAAGGAAGGTGGACTAAATTAAATTAGAGTGCAAAATTATAGAATTCCTCATCCAATCACACTCTGAGTCTAATGAATCATTCAATTGCTTTCCATTCGTCATTTCTTGTTCTTTCCTCCAGGCATTTAAAATTGCTTTGCATTGTCATAGTCGTAAAACAAAAATTTATGTCCCTGCAAAAGGATAGGCAGGTTTTCAGGAAATAATATAGATGTCCAATTTGAGATCAGCATAGTTCACATGTACAGAAATGAGTCTTTCTCTAAGGTTCCTAGTGACTTCCTAGAATATCGAAATGGAAGTGAGGGCAGTCTGAGAAACAGAGGAAGAGAGACAGGAATAGACTAAATTAAGAAACTAATTTGAGACTAAATGAAATAAAGAAGCTGGTAGTATGATTTCAGTAGTCCTATCAAAGTATTAATAAGTCCAGATCCAGCCCAAATGTGGTTGCATACTTGTTCATGTGTGTGACATCGAATCTGATAAAGGATACTAAATTTGTCTTCCCACTAGTCCATTTACCCTGGTTAGATCCAGTATGCCTTGACCGAATCTGTCCGAAAAAAAAGTTCATACTACCTTTGCACCAATCGAAGCTCCCTGGTGCAATTTACCCCGTTAAAGTTCCCATTCACAAAAGTTGCACTTCAAGATGGAGCCTTCTTGTTGTCTATCAAACTTACTTCCGCTGTCGTCAGTGGTGACATGTCATGCTGCCATTTGCCAACAGCTCCCCCCCTTTAAAAAAATAAACTGGTGGCAGCATTTGCATATTCGAACAACCGGTGTGAAAGGGGAGGCATGATCCGCCAACTGCCCACCTTATGACCTTGATCCCTCCCCCTAAATGACTCAATCATGACTGGGGCCAAGTTCACATTGTCCTGGCCCTGGTTTTTCCAAAAAGAAATGGGGGAAACCCCAGTTTCAAATATTTCGTGCTGAGGGGCATTTGTCCTGGATCGGGTGTGCAAGCCCCTGATCCTGATGTGAAAAAACTGACACCAGTGGGAACTTTCCACTTTTAATCCGGTATACAAGTCGGGATATGTGGTAGTATGAATGACCCTTCTGTTGAAATTAATGCCCCATACATTTGAGAAATAAGTTAAGAAATAAAAAGAAGACTAGAAATAGGAAGGGCAGCCATGAAAGAACTGGACAAGATCCAAAATTGTAAAGATATGTACAAGTGAGCACTAAAGTTAGAATTATCCAAATCACTATATATCATGTCACTGTGTATGGATGTGAAAGCTGAACTGTGAAGAAAGCCGACAGAAAGAAACTCATTTGAAATATAGCATTGGAGGAGAGGTTGAGAGTACTGTGAATGGCCTAAAACAACAAATAAATGGATTCTAGAACAGATCAAGCCTGAAATCTTCCTGGAAGCCAGAATGACGAAACTGAGGCTATCGTATTTTGGCCACATCCTGAGAAGGCATGATTCATTAGATTCATTAGGCAAGACAATAATGCTAGGGAAATTAGAAGATTATTGAAAGAGAGGAAGACCACATACACCAGATAGATAGATTCAATCAGGGAGGTCACAGGACTGAATTTGCAGGACCTAAGCAGAGCAGTGGAAGATAGGGAGTAGCAAAAGACTAGGTTCTAGCAAGTAGGTGCTTGGAGCACAAACCAGTTGCTTCTTGTGTGGAAAATTAAGGAAACAGCAGGGTCTTACAATTTATGCACAAATGTAATGACAGGTGCTTGCCCTCAGGTAGTTAGAGTCTAAATATGACTTGCACAGTGAGCAATTAAAAAGTGAACAAGAAAAGAGGATGAACTGCACTTCAGATACTCCCTTGATGACCTACCTAAGTCCATACCTGCCTACAAAAAAAGCAACCTATCTCTCCTGCCTTTTTTGAAAATAAATATGTTAGGAAATATATTTGAGTTAAAATATAAAATGTATAATGTTAATAATAATTGCTTCAAAAAAAGTGGCTGGAATCCTCTCAGTCTAGATTAAAGTAGACCCATTGAATCCATTGTTGAATACTGAGTATACACATACATTCACCTGATTCAATAGCTGTTCTTTAATCAGGACTAACAGTAGAATTTAGATCCATAGATATTAAGCAAAATTGCATACAAAAACACACATATTCAGAGAAATGTATACCGATGAACAAAAGACAAGATGGGAAAAGTTAGTACCGAGAGAAACAAAAATTAACATTTTTTATCTGTTCTTAGTAATTCCCCATCCAGCTTTGAAGACATGATATGGAAGCCTGATTCAATGTGCACTTGGTGACTAGTTGGATCAGGACATCTATTTTCAAAATGAAAAGGGCTTTTAGTGCTAAATAAATGCCAGTCAATTAGGGAAAAAGTGTATACTGTATTACCTTTCACCAAGAGTGAACAAATTAGCACATAAAATGTTGACGTCTGGAATAAATACAAAGAATGCAAATAATAGGTTGTTGTTGCTGTGTGCCTTCAGAGTGTTTCCAACTTATGATGACCCTAAGGTGAACATATCATGGTGTTTTCTTGGCAAGATTATTTTTATCGATGGTTTGCGATTTCCTTCCTCTGGGGCTAAGCGTATGAGACTTGCCCAAGATCAGCCACAACCAGTGGGCTTCTATGGTCAAGCAGGGAGTTGAACCCTCTTCCCAGGAATTCTAGTCCAACACTCAGACCACTACACCACTCTGGATTAGATCTATAAATTAGAACTGTAAAAATCAGGATCACTTCGGCACACAACCAGGAGATGGAAAATATACTTTCTAGATAATAACACCCAGAATTCCCAGGCTAGCATGGGGATTTAAAAGACAACAGGAAACAACAAATCAAGGGCAACTAATCAGCTAAAATCATTGTAATTCCCTAAAACCCTTGTGGAAAAGGCACATTTTAGTGAGCCAATGAAAAATATATTATGTTACATGCTGGCAAGCCTCTTTGTGGAGCAATTTCCCTAATATGTGTCACCACTGAGAAGGTCTTATTTTGATCACACAGAGAAAGAGCCTCCTAGGGATGTGGAACCCAAAGCATAGGTTCTCTTAAGAATATTTTAACATGGATGCCCATTCTCATAGATCAAGAATTTGTCTTCTTTTTCTTTCCATTTCATATAACTTTCAAAAGTTTCTGTTTTGCTTGTGCTCTGTTTTTCAATTCTTTTGAGTTATTGAGAGCCAGACAAGGTGTTTTTTCCTCTTCTTTTCTTCTATTTTTTTGTATATTATAAGCTGCGGTGAATAACATATACTTAACAAAATTACCGAGTACATTTGCTGTGAACAGTGCCCAACTCCTTTTCACTTCTGTTCTGACAAGAAGAACGCTATCGCCAAGAAAATCACCGACCTCCATTTCCACCTCACTTTTATTTGGCAGAAAAGAGTCAAGTTTGCCATTGCCTCTCCCCTTCTGCATTGTTCAGCTCATCTGGTATGAGATCACATTAAGGAAGATTGTGGCAATTTGATTCATCTTGTTGTAAAAGCATATACTGTCCCCCATGCACTCAAGCTATACTTTTAGCATGGAGGCTTGAGTGGACCTCGAGCAGGCTGAGTAAATATGTTGTTCCAATTTGGGCACAATAATACAAGACTTTGCCAGCATTTTCTATGCTTCTTAGTGCTTGTGTTTAAAAAGTAATCACTTCTCTACACAAATATCAAGTTCCACTTGGCTAGAGAGTTTTGAAATGGTTATAAGAAGTGAGGTTTGCTATGATCTGCAATCTGTAGGCTAAGTCGTCTCTGGAACAACTCAATTCAGCACACATTTAACTCGATGGCATTAAATGTCCCTGGCATTTAACAACTGCCCCTATTTACATATCATTATATTTCTACAGCAACCAGAATGCTGCTTTCCACATACCAAGAAGGAAGGGGAAACAAGCCACAACAATAATAACAAAACTTAATGAAAGGATATTGGGGAAAATACCATCAAACACTACAGATCTACAGATCTCTTTAACCACCATGCTCAGTTAGTGGCTAGTGGTTTTCATCTCTGGGGTTTAGTTGCAACTTCAGAGTATCCTGAAATAGGTTCACCACACTGGTTAGTCCTTTAAATTTCACTATCCTGCTGTTATGGAAGCCACCATTTGCCACTGGCCACCCTGCTTACCCAGAGGTTCAGCTCATCCTTGGACTCCTGCTGTTCCTTTCACCAGCCTCTCAGAGCTTTATGTCTGCCAATTTATCCTAGGGCTGCATCCCAGTTATCAAATAGGTTTTTCTCAACTGAAAGAAATCTGAAACTCAGGAAAATACCACTTAAGAATACTAAAGACCAGAGAATTATTTCTGTAATCTATCTCTGGTAAAAACCAGGGCATTCTTTCACATTACACAAAAGTGCTTTAACAATTTATCTACCACTTTCCCCTGAAGTGTGGCACTTAAAAATATTTCGGTAATCGTCACAGTAATCCTGTGGAACTGGACAAAAGTCTTCTTCAAAAGTGCTTTGTCAGATTTCATTGCATGAGGCAAATCTTTCTCTCTCCCAGCAACATTTAGAGGTTCTCAGATTATTTTCCTGCTTTTCACTTCATATATTACGTATGTGATACAGCTCGAAAGCTGTCAGAGAAGCATAAGCAAACTCTCCATATTTTTCTGGGAAGCTGAGGATCACCTTCATAAGAGCTTAGCTAGACACAGTTTCTTAGGAGGATCATATAAGCACCATTCCTTGGAATTGGTTTGTTGTCTGGCTGTTGTAGTGAAGGATCTTCTCTGTAATTTTTTTTCTTGGAATGAAAAAAAATGTTGTTGTTGTTGTTCCCAGTCCTAGAGCTCAAGATGCCACAAAGAAAAGTCTACACCATTAAAACAAACAAAAATCACTGAATTAATTTGAATTAAAATATACCAATTAGAAAATAAATATAGACAATACAGCACATAGTCAGAAGCCCTTTCTGCATGAGCAGTCAGTTCCCAAAGGCCTTTTGAAACAAACAAACAAACAAAAAGGTCTTTGCTACCAGACAGAACCATGGAAAGCCAGTCTTACTCATCTAGGAAGGGAGACTGAGAGCTTGGAGCCAACCACCAAGTCTTGAATTCCCACCAGATGTCCCTGTGGAAGTGGTGGGACAGAGAGAAGAACCTACCCTGAAGCTCTCAAGACACACACAGGATCATATGGGAGAATATGATCCTACAAATAACTTGGACCTGAGGTTTATGGATCATAACTGGTACTCTGAATTGTGCCCAAAACTAGATTAGTAACATTGGTACATAACCTTTAAGTGTGTTAATATATTCCTGGAAACCTGGTTTAGGGTTGAATCCAGGAGTACCACCAAGATGCAAACAGGTGTCTTCAAAGGAATGTAACCCTATTCTGTGTGAAACTATAAGTCATATATTTTGCTCTTTCCTCAGTAGGCGAAGAGGTCGAGAAAATGCCCTCCAAGGCCCTCAGGACTTAACTGTATCTATTATCTATCTATCTATCTATCTATCTATCTATCATCTGTCTTTCTGTGTGTACATATGTTTGTATATGCTTAATCATTACATTGTATACATTATAGCAGAATCTAGACTATGATGGGGAAGGAGGGGCTTGTGGTACCACTGGTGGCCCATGGTCCAGGTGTGTGAGGGGTACCTTATCCCACCACTCCCCACCATTGCCCATGGATCCAATGAAAATTCTACTCCTGAAGTGGCTAATAATAATAATAATAATAATAACAACAATAATAATAATATTTTATTTATATGCTGCCTCTTCCCGTAGGATCGAGGCAGCTTACAACATCGGTAAAACACAGTACATGTATAAAATACAACATACAATTAAGATACATCCCATTAATTCCTTGCCCCCATCCATACTACAATGAAACATCATTAAATGATCAAAGAGTTAAAAGAATTGAGGATTAAAAAGAATTACAATAATCAACAATCAAGCCAGTCAGAGACAAGGGAATGGGCAGTTTGGGTGTTCTCTGTAATGGTCTGTGTCCATGGAAGACCGGGTGAGTTATTCAGGGAAGGTCTGTTGGAAGAGAACCATCTTTACAGGCTTTTTAAAGCTGTCAAGGTTGGTAATGTTCCCAATCTCTTCTGACAGGCCATTCCACAATTTGGGAGTGGCCGATGAGAAGGCCCTCTGGGTAGCTGCAGTCAACCTGGTCTTTATTGGTTGAAGGAGGTTATTCCCGGAGGACCTGAATCTGTGGGGCGGATTGTATGGAAGGAGGCGATCCCCCAAATAGGCTACTCCTGAACTGGAAACTGCTGTAGAAAGTTGCTGTAATGGCAACCTTCCTTCCTTCCAATGAAATCCTTCCCAATGCAAAAGGAACAGCAATACGCAACAGGAGGTTTGGCTCAATCCTAATTGAGAATGGCTCAATTGGAACAATAGTGTATGGAGCAGTTATCTCCCTCTGCCCTAGCCCACACTAAATAAAGATTACATTTGAGTTGTAAAAGATGACAAAAGTGATCAGTTTAAGTGCAAACATTTCACTCTTTAATAGATGAGATGCATACATTTTGGGTAATAACTTCACCCAGATAATCAACAGGCAGGAGAGCCAATAGATATTTTTAGCAGCATCAAGAACTGGTTAGTGATTAATGTGGGATTTATTTTATTTTGTGGTCTCTCTCATTTAATAGGATGTCTTTGGAGACAGGCTTTTTAAACAGCAAAGGCACTACCCTCTGAGTAATATGCTTGGTTTTCATCTCTGCTGGACTCCATTAAAGTAAGCTGCTATAAACAGACATCAATTACAACCCATTTGAAAGTTTTTAAAATGTAATCCAACAGGGCTGCTTAACTAAATGAATCCTGAGAACTGATCTCTAGTGAATTAATAGAGCAGTATGCGCAGAGCTCACTATGAATCTGAGTTAATGACTGGAGAAGATCAAATTAATTACAAGTGTCTCTGAGGACCTGTGGGGAAGAACTGTCCCTTATTAGCTAAAGTTTGCTTAACCCTTCTGGGGTAAGATTAAAAGATTTCACTGATTTTTGCATAAAGTAAATGCAAGGAGAAAAATCTGTTTTGATTTCACTTATTAAACTCGATGCAAAACAGTTTCTATTTAATAGGGATGTGAAACCTTTTTGACATTAAGTGAAGAAACATGTGATAATACTGGCTCAGGGACTGAGGGATGCATGTGCATGCACACACAAACATGTAACTTCCTTCCTTACTGGGATGCCATGGAGGGCTTTTTCTCTAGAGTTTATCATATGACGGAATTTGGGGGTATAATGCAATGGCAATCCGAATTCAATCATGGGGTTTCACGTAACTGCGTATGAGTGTATCTCATGCAATTTTGGGCAATGGGAAGTAATTCCGAACGCAATCATGGGGTTTCATGTAATTGCGTATTAGAGTATCTCACGCAATTTCAGGCAATGGGGGGTCATTTTTGGGAAATGGGAAGTCTTTATGAATGCATTCCAATTGCAATCAGATTTCATGTAAATTCGCTAAACTAGCGAATTCATGTACAGTGGTCCCCCGCCTTACGAATCCCCCGGGTTACGAAAACCCCGGGATCCGAAAGGCGGCGGACTGGCAATGTATCCCCCAGGATACGAAATATCCCCCGGGATACGAAACGAAAAAAGCCGTGCGGCCCCTTTAAATGGCCGCGCGGACCATTGAAAAAAGTGGTCCCCTGGGAAACGAAAGCTTCCGGGTTACGAAAGGTAATCCGGAACGGATTACCTTCGTAACCCGGGGGACCACTGTAATTGCAAATTGGCTCCATTCGCAATTGAGAGAAATTCCTCCCATGTGATAAACTCCTCTGTTGCCTCACCCACTGCCACTTTCTATGTGAAGGAATGGATGGCATGTTCTCCATCTTCTCTCCTAGCAGTTCTGATACAGATCACTCTTTTGTGACTGCTTGCAACAGCAACAATGGAAAAGGAGCAACTGGCAGTAAATCAGTGGGGAATCTAGAGAGGGAGAGAGTTTACAGTTGCAGAGGGGTCATGATACCCTTTAGGGAGCCACAAGTATGCCAGCATGTTGTTTTATGAGTTTTATACTTCATAGTATATATTATGCCAACAGTGTCCTTTTACCAGATACCTACAATTTAGCTGGAGCAACAGGTTCCAGACCCTAGATTTAGTCATATGTGGAATTGAGCCATTGAAATAAATGGTGATTTCATTGCATCTGAGACGAAATCTAAATCCAGCTCCATGAGTTTCATGCATGTGGTATCCACGAAATATTCTCACCTCTGAGAAACCAAAAATAACTGTACAATATTAATCTAAACAAGGCCTTCATCCACCAGACATTGCCTCTTAAGGACAGTTGAGATAGCTAACAATATATACTAATTCTGCCAATCATTCAGACAGAATCTGAACTCAGAAAATAATTGGCCCTATCAGCTATGCACTGAAAAGAGAGAATACAAGACTTTATTTAGGGGGAAATTATGACTTAAGAAGAAAAAAGACTTCTCCAAAGAGAAAGATGAAAAAGGGCATTTGAAATTAAGATTATTATATATAAGATTGAGAGCCAGCGTGGTGTAGTGGTTTGAGCATTGGGCTAGGACTCTGGAGACCAGGGTTCAAATCCTGCCTCAGCCATGGAAACTCAACGGGTGACCTTGGGCAAGTCACACTCTCTCAGCATCAGGGGAAGACCATGGCATACCTCCTCTGAGTATATCTTGCCAAAACAAAACCCATGATGCGGTTGCCTTAGGGTCACCATAAGCTGAAACTGACTTGAAAGCATACAACAATAACAATGTGTAAAATTGTTCTTGCAAAGAACTGAATCCAGACTAAAATATAAAAAGGTAAAATACATTTACAGTGTTGGGGTTTTCTGATTATTTCATGTTCACATCTATTTCTGAAAATTGCTAAGTTGCTGAAAGTTACTTATTGGTAAAAGCCACAGTTATGATCCTTTTAAGAGCAGTGCCTTCATAAGTCCTCATTTATGTGAGCTGTTATTTCCTAGCAAACAGAAAGGAAAAACTATCCAAATGTATTCTAACAATCCTTAAGTGAACAACAAATAAGACAACTTAAAAGCTACCAGCAAATCTGTCTGTTTCATCAGTGGCTGCCAGTCAGATGGGTAACAGCAAATAAATATTCTATATAATTAAAAGACTTTGTTGATATATAGCGGATTTGTTTTTATTTCCTTATATATAAACACAGATTTTTAAATAAATAGGTTAATAGTAGTTATGTAATACATGGATCTGATGTATTATGCATTGTGCAGAGTTTAACACAACAACTGAGAAGAAGAGACATTTAAGAGCCCTTCTGCATCAAACCCAGGGCTCACCAAGTTCAGCATCCTATTTTCCACCATAGCCAATCCTTTAAAATACATGCATACATATTAGTCACTGTTATGTTCTTCTAAGCCATTGCAACTTATGACAGCCCTACCCTAAGGTCGTCTTGTCTTCCTCTGAGATTGAGACAATTAAGTTTATCACACGGGCCCTGGGGAACAGATATCTCATGTTCAGGTTCACAAAATATACCTACAAAGTTCCCATCCGTCCTACAGCAGCTGATTTTCAAGAACTGTTCAGAACAGGTTGGGGACTCCTGGCAGCATCGGCGGCGTTCTCTGATGCGACAATATGTGCGATTTCCCCATTCCACCTTGTTTCCGCTCCTTTCCGTTCCGCCTGTTCCCGTTCCATTCCCCAGGGCCCATGCGATAAAGTTAAATGTGTGATTTGCCCAACTTCGTCCATTGTATTTCTGTGCTTGAGTGGGGATTTGAACCCTAACCTCCCAGAGTCCAACACTCAGATCACTACACCATGCACTTACTGAGTGGAGATGTGTACAAATTAATCCCAGCATCCCTTCTGTGCATTCTAGTGTGGTACAGTTCTAGGAGGACTATGTCGCATGCTCTTCTAAATTTGTGGATGGAACCCTAGTAAGAAAGTTGAATGGCTCAGGTAAAGAGTATTGATTTCTGAAAAGCAGAATACTTTTCACAGTTGGATGCTTATGCTAGATTTTCACATAATGCAAAAACTGACAGACATTTGAATCTCTATTCAGCCGTGAAACTTTCTGAGTGCATTTGAACAAATCTCTCCTTCCTCACAGGTTTGTTGTGAGGATAGCTAAGATAAGCACCATAAAATATTTTGTGAACCTGAAGATGGGATAAACATTATAAAACAAAATCCCAGCTTGTCCAACTGAAAAATAAACCTTCACGGCCATATAACATCTTGAGTTAAAGTCAAACATTGTGAATTAAACATGTACTGTCACAGTTCTTCTTGAATAGAGCCCACTCTCCAGCTTTGTACCGTCTCTTTTTCTTTGGACTGAGAGATATTTTGCTGTAGGCTTGCCTTAGGAAGTCTTTCAAGGAGCTGTACATAAAACTGATTGATAAGAATAATGTTATGTTACTGATACCTGTGAGAAGGAGGCATGGCTTAGTAATCAATGTCCCACAGATAATATACACATAAGGAAGCTAGTAGGGTATAGTTTTCAGTGATTGGAAAATTACTTTTTGAACTGCAGTCCTGCAAATCCACTAGCCACATGGCCAGATAGCCAGTCATTGACTTCTGCAGAGAAGAAGTAAACCCAAGAAGGACTGGCAAAGCCAAACACGCATATGCTGATGGTTGGCCCTGCTGTATTGCAAGAGAAGATATTATACATCACAAGGTCATAAATGGCTAGAACAGACAACTGCAGAAAAAATCATTTTTTAAAAGATCATGGGCAGAAATGATTTCGCAAAATGGGGACACTGAGGCTTCATAAGAACTTTAATGCCAAATTGTGAATAGTATCAATTTGTTGCTTCCATTTTTACATTAAATGTAGATTTAATGTGACTCCTTTCATTTGCCATGAGCAGAGATAAAGCAGGCAGGAAACACTAATATGCTGAGATCTGAAATGCTTTTGTTCAAATGGAGGCTTTGCATTCTTGCATGTGAAGTAAGACCACTATTCTGGGCAATGAGGATCAAATTAAAGGTTTACTGCTGTAAAACAGCACTGCTGAGGGTGTCAGTAAATTTGTGGCCAGTTTATAATTTCCACTGTCTACTAGACAGTGCATCGTATGTGCATTAAAGTAGTCATAATAACCTGTCAGTAAGATTTCCTTACAACACATTTATTATGGAAAATGTGTGAAAACATAACATTCTCAACGGTTGGCAGAACAGCTTTCCTTATAAAGTGGTAATGGCATCATTACTCCAAAAAGGAATTCTACAAATGGGCTAAATATCCTCCCACAAGCGGGTAAGCAAAAGCAGAATACAGAGCTGGAGAAGTTATTTTTTTAGGATTTTAACTCTCAGAATCCCTCAGGGATTCTGGGAATTGCAATCCATCCCCTATAAAATTTTATACCTTGGTTACTAGAGTATTTTATTTATTTATTTACTTAATTGAATTAATACCATTCCCACTCAGGTGGTTTCCAGGGTCAAATCAAGTTAGCATCAACAGTGTCAATGCATGATGCATCTTTGGAGTTTATCACATGAGGAAGATTAAGGGGTTAATTCAAAGGTATCCCAGAGAAATTACAAAATTACATGACACCGTTTCACACAGGGGAAAAAATGCAGTTAAACTAGATTTAAAGGAGAATTAAGTGATGCTATTTCACACAATGTCGCGAAAAACCCGCAGTTAAATTAGGATTAACCCACATCTTTTCAAGTTTGGATCTCTACAGAAAGTGTAAATTCAAAATTGCTTTAATTGCAAAATCACGCATGAAGGTTAATTGCGAAATAACATTATTTCCACTTTAAATTCACTTTAAATTTGCTTTAAATTCGCAAAGGCTCAGGTTTGCTTTAACACCACTTCAATGTCATTTTGACATCGAAATTGGCCGCTAGTGTGATAAACTCCTTTGTCAGAGTTTGGCAAAAGTTATTTTTGATGGCCTGAATCCCACTGCTAGTCTCAGTTAGAGTGGACCCATTGAATCAACTGCTGAATAATGAGTCAACACATACATAAGTGAGCTGGCTACAATGGACAGACTGACAATGTATGTTAATGGGAAATCATTATAACAATATGAGAAAAATGGGGAAACAAACAAAAACAAACAGCTTCATTTATATACCGCTTCATACCCTTAAGGAGTGTCTAAGCGGTTTACAATTGTAAGCTATTTGCCCCCCAACAATCTGGGTACTCATTTTAGCAACCTCAGAAGGATGCAAGACTGAGTTGAGCTTGAGCCCTTTTGCTGGTCTTGAACTCGCAACCTTATGGTTTTGAGTGAGTGGCTGCAGTACAGGCATTTAACCACTGCGCCACCAGAGCTTTGGGAGAAGTAGAAAATAATAATAATAAGGTTTTGGGAGAAGTAGAAATAATCATACAGGAATAATAATAATAATAATAATAATAATAATAGAAGTGATAAAAATAGGAAGATTAGGAAAGATTACTCTTTTAAAGAATGGTTAGGGAGATTAACCTAATTTAAAGATAATCGCAACTGGTGTAAGAACAAGTATCAACTAATGTATTATGCGGTTATGAATGGAAAGTCAATTTGCAATGTAGGTTGAATGTATAAAAGAGAGAGGGGAGACAAGGGACTATGAATGGAAAGAATGGTTGATTGAAAATGGTTGAGAGGGTAAGATAGTAACAAGTTTTGTTTGTTAGCTGCAAAAGTTTTATTAAGATGGAA
This sequence comes from Urosaurus nigricauda, assembly GCA_034509955.1. Lineage (NCBI taxonomy): Eukaryota > Metazoa > Chordata > Lepidosauria > Squamata > Phrynosomatidae > Urosaurus > Urosaurus nigricauda. Next base: position 63,403,782 of record JAOEGL010000006.1, on the reverse strand, counting down.
ATTGTGAATATAAAAATGATCTATTAAAAAAACAAAACATACATAAATCCCACTAATTCAATGAATCTATTTAAGAACACCAGTAGGATCCAAGCCCCATCCCCACTACAAAGAACTTTGTTCCAGCTTTGCCAGTGACAACGCTGAGAATTGCCCAGTGAGCATGATCTGAGTCTTTGAGCTGACGTGAGCATTGTAGCCTCCCCAAAAGTAAATTTTTCAGGCTCTAAAGTTCAGGCCATTAGAGAAGTTATTGGGAAGAGAATTAAGAGGCGGAATAGTGAAGCTTCTGGTGATACTTTGTTATGGGAAGAAAAACATGTGGCATATCACCATAAGGCCCATCACAGTTGTAAGGCAAGGCACCATTCGCTTGTTTGAAGGAATGGTGTCTGCTCTGAATCTCAGAGCACTATTGGCTATCAGTGAGATTAGTGAAAGTCCTCTTGACCATGGATGGGTGGGAGAAGAATAGTGGAAGAACTCTGCTTCATGATCTTCAAGTGGATCAGAACATTTTTTTTTCCATTTTAGTATCTTCAGAAAATAAGGGCTGTATCCGCATGCAGAAATAATCTAGGTTGACACCACTGAAACTGCCATGACTCAGTGCTATAGAATTCTGGGAACTGTGGTTTGTTGGAGCACCTGAGAGCTCTCTAACAGTTAACTTTCTCACAAAACTACAATTCCCCAAATTCCATAGCACTGAGCCATGGCAGTTAAAAGTGATGTCAAATTGGATTATTTCTGCATGGCAGATGCAACTAAGACCTAACTGGTGTGTGAGCTCACAACTCCATATATTAAAAGTGAACTATGCCATAGCCTTTGGACACTAGTGGTCAGTGGTACCAGCATAAATTGGATTGCTGTGATAGATGAAATGGGACCAGCTGAATGTGTACACTAAACAAAATGTGTTTCAAATAATTTTTTCAAAATCTAAAAGTATAACTACAATGCATTACAACTGTAACTTAATGAGGAATAATGTCACGCCTTTTGTAGTGTGAATGTAATATTTAGTTATTTTAACAATTGTAATAATAATGGTTATCAATTATTGGAGGCTGGTGTTGGAACATATATTTGTTGCTCTTCTTTCTTGGAAGTAAAAATAAAGGTATCAACACACATATTGAGTAATTAGTGGAAGAAGGCAATGAGCATATAGACAGTTCCTGGTGTTTTTTTCTCTGCCATTTCTCAGATCTTTGTGTTTAGGTCTTTTTGCTTCCTTCTTTAGTGGTTGTTGTAATCAAGTATAATCTGATTCTTTTGTTTATATTTTTTCCTATTCTTGAATTGATTTCCTCAGACAACGAAAGTAAGGTTGTCCCTTCCACTTTACCTTAGATTAATGAGAGTAATTACTTTATATACTTTAAGTCAAACTCACGTATAAGCTGAGGGCAGGTTTGGGGGGCAAAATTGTGGATTTTGAAATGACCCTTGGATAAGTCAAGGGTAAAACTTAGGTTCATGCAACAAAGGTCCTAAATGATGAAGCAAAGGAAAACAATGCCAAAGAACCTACAGAGTTATGGCAGGCGTAACTGTTTTGGCTCACACTAAAACCTGGATGGAAGAGAGAGTAGAGGGAGGTCAGTGCTTCCAGGACAGATTGCACTCTTGCCTTTCAGGAGGGGATGGTATAATGTATAATATTTACATTGACCAGTGGATAAGTTGACCTAGGTTTTTGGGGTCAATTTTAGACTAAAATTTCTAGGCTTATACATGAGTATATACAGTACTCCTGTTTCATAAAGTTACATTACTGTAACCTACTGCACTCTATTAGTATAAATACCAAATCCCTAAAGTGTGTGCAGATGGATGGCGAAGTGAAGGCGATCATGTTCACCAATCATCTTTAGTTTTCTATGAGCCTGGCCAGTAAAACCAGCTTCCAAGTGGCTTGCAGATATGGCATTTAGATGCTGCACACCCCCAAGATGAATGGAAGCAGCTGTGGCATTTACACACTACATGCTACCCAGAGTGCCTGTAAACTGTCCTAGGGCTGTGCTGGGCTTAATGGGAGGAGAAAGGTGAGGCCCCAGGTTTTAAAAAAAATTAATTTTAATTTTTTTCTTTAAAATAATCATGTCTTATCAAAGTTTCACTTTAACCACATGAAAATATATACATGTAAATACATTTAGGCTACAATAATAGAATCATAGGGTTGGAGGAGGCCTCAAGGGACATCAAGTCCAACTCCTTGCAATTGCCATGCAGGAATATACAATCATACACTGTGCATGTGATACTGTAATATAAAGTATAATTTTAATTTTGCTAGTTGTTTATGTTGCAACTATTACCATTACATTCAGAGATGTACGGGAATTACAACGTATGAATGATATTAGTACCAAAAAAATTACGAAGGACTCTGTATGATGTGGTATAGGAGGATGTCAATGTGGGGTGATACCATGAGCTACCACATTGGGTGACACCAACCCTAGTGACGCCACTGTATCCACCAACCATTCACAGCTCTACTCCCAATTACTAGCTCAGAAATGGTCAAAATCCTGCAGGTGAAAAATAGGTACTTTATCAGTCATGGCAGAAGGAGCTATGTGTGCTTGTGAAAAAACAAAACAAAACACTACAAAATCTCAAGTCAATGGCATCAGAGCGCACCATCTCAAAGCTGGAGGTTTGGCAAGGTGGCATCTGTTCCTTTTTACTAAGTGTGCAACTGCAGCCAGATAGTGCTCAGGAAACCTCATCCTCAGATATCTGGCTACAGTTGCACACTCAGTAAAAAGGAACAGATGCCACCTTGCCAGCTTACCCACTGGAGATCTAGGAAGGTGACAGCTGCTCTGTTTTCCTGGCTGTGTAACTGCAGCCAGATAGCGCCCAGAAGCTCATCCACAGCCAATGGCCAGTTGAAGGGATGCATCATGGTGCCATCAAGCTGTGTTGCACAGTTAGTGACAATGGAAGCACAGGACGGGTAAACTGACAAAGTTTTATGCTCTACCAGCCATGCTGTTGGATTGAAGCCTATACAAAAAGATAATAAATGTGTACGCACTAAAATAAAATAGATGCTTTTATTCTTCTTCTTAGAATGAAAAAAAAACAACCCTTGCTATGTTTTTGTAATTATAAGGAATAGAGTTAGTTAGTTAGTTAGTTAGTTAGTTGTGGAAGTTTTGTTTCCTTGAATGGAAAATTTAGTGCATAGTTGCCCTTATGGTTGAAAGTGCCATTCAGAATACAAAGCTTTTCTGCTCCTACCACTGAAATACAGATAAGGACCTTCACTATGATATCACCTGCCAGACTACCAAAATCTTTAAGATTATTCACCAATCACTCTTTGCTTCACTTATCACCAGTCTTTATATGATTTATAGGACATACTCCCAACCAGGTCAATAACAAGTGGAACAATGCTCTCACATGAAAACATAGCTACAACATCGCTATTTATTACTGAATTTGTGAACTTAATTTATAAAATGCTTTTGTTGCTTTTGCATAATAAACTACCTAATAGTTGCATTTTAATTTTTATTATTTATTTATTATTTTAATTTGTATCCCACTATTATCCCAAAATTGGGACCCAAAGCGGCATCTCTTAAGTTATCAAATTTTTCAGTTGCTTTCATATTAAAAGGTACATGATGCAAAACACAAACTACCAAGATAGTTGTGAAACACAAACTATAAAGTAGGCAATTATTGTTCTCACAGACAAGAAGCCCTGGTGGCACAGTGGATGAATCCAGGTACTGCAGCTACTCATCCACAAACCACAGTCAATACCAGCCAGGGGCTCTGGGTCAACATCATCCAACCTTTATTAGGCATTGCATCAACATTAGCAGTTACAATAAAAACAAGATTAAAATCTAGTTTACATCATGGCAATTTCAAAATAGCAAAATTAGAACAAATTACATCATAACAATTTGCCGCCTATTTAATATCATAAAATTAATTTAGATTAGTTAGATTGAACCATATTTTTGTTGCCTCCATCAGGAAATTGGCCATTAACTTAGTAATATGTGAATTACAATCATCCAATAAGTGTTCCAGTGTTATCTCAACCAAACAAAAGTTCATTTCCGTTAACCTCCTTAACAGTTTTACTCTTGGAGTTTGATACAGAGGACAAAGAAATATAATATGATGAAGAGTATCAGGGGCTTGTTCACAATAACATAAACGATTTAGAAAGGGGGGTCTTCATCTATCTGCCTCTAGTAACATTTGAAGGGTGTATATTCAGCCTTGCAAATAAAAATGCTTTCCTCGAAGCCCATAATAATAGAGATTGAAAATAATCTGGACTCCTTCAACAAGAGGGGAGGATACCAAGCATAGATGGAGAACACACTCTAGGAGGGGTTGAATAGGTTATCTGGTAATCCCTACTCACCAAACAATCTTTAATAGACTCAAAACACTCCTTTTCCAACAATAGGAGGACAGAATCAAGATTTAAACCCATAGAGTTTGCTTTGTTTTCATGGATTTTAGCCCAGCTGATGTAGTAATTATCTGTTAATAGGAACCATAACACACTAGATCTATTAGTTCTGAAATGAATTTTAAGCCAGTATTTATATACCTACATCCAAGATGTAGTTTCCAGGGTACTCAATCCTAATTCTGAATAAAGAGTCAACTCATTTTGTGCAAAATATGCACAATTTTCTTTGTAGAAAATGACATTTTTTGTGTTAACAACAACTGTCCTGCACATAAAACAGTATTCTCTGTAGGAGATTTACTTTCTGTACAGAAAATTCAGAGTTCTGCTATCTTCTGCACAAAAAGATGCATTTTTTCATGCAGAATAAGTTCTGAATTGTGATCTTTCTCATCTAGGATTCTCCTTGTCAAGGTTTCCCAATACTCAAGAAATCCATTCTGAGGCCTTTTTTAAAAATTAAAATATCCTTCCCTACTATAAAGGAGTAAAGACAATGATGGCAGCAATAATGATAATTATTATTATTATTTATTTGATCTATATCCACTTTTCCCCAAACATGAGACTGAAGGAGGTCTAACAATGAAACTCAAAGAAGAGATGCAGGCTAAAAAGAGAAACAAATCAATTAAAACAAACTTCTTTAAAAGGAGTTAATGATACACAAATCATTTTTATTCATGCTGTGAGAGATCTTCCTGAATGAAAAGTCTTTGCTTGACAGCAGAAAGATAAAATGCAGGGAGTGAGTTAACCTGTTTCCTTGGTAGGACTTTCCCAGTCCTTGGAGCAACCATTGTGAAAGCCTTCTCTCATGTCCATACTAGACATGCTCAGAAGATGCTAGAGCCAAGAAAATTCCCATTCCAACAATCTCATATCTTATAGGGGGATACAGAGTCATATAGGCTTTTTCAGTCATAACTAGCATTTTGAATGCACCCAAAAACAGTTTGGTGACCTGTATAGATATCATAGATGTCACAGCATGTGGGTTGCACGACTGGCCCTGGTCAACAGCATTTTGGATTAAATTAAACTTTCAAATACTTTATTTGGTGTTAACAATACTCAAGCAGGATGTAAATAAACCAATGTGTATATTTAAAATAAAGGAATGTCTTTTGATATTTTTGTGCCTGCAGAGCAGAACCCAAAATAAACATCCAGTGTTGTGGTTTTTCAAATGCACCCTAAATCTGACACCTAATGTGGGCTACTTGACCTTCTTGCACAACACTGGGGAAAAAAGACCGTTCTCCTTACTGCACCACTGTAAAATGCTGAGTGCAGAAGAGAGCCTTTCAAAGGGGCTGTGCAGACAGCCCTGAAGGGACAGCCTCCAATCACCCCTTTTACAGCCAAATAGGGGCCACAGACCTGTTCTGGCCTTTCCAAGGTGCAAAAAGGAGCTGGAAAGGGCGTAATAGCCATGGTGCTGTGGCTTTACAGCACTCCTTTGGGGCTCTGTTGTGTGGACACAGCACCAGGGAAGCACCGTGACGCTGTACACCAAGTGGCGTGGCACATGGCATCACACCGCCCTGGGGGTAGAACTGGGGTGTGTGTCATATGCCCTGACTGTAACCCCAACACGGCCTTTAAAGCCAGTCTGCACAGGGCCTAAGTCTCTTGAGGTTGCTGCTTATGAAAAAGATAATTATTTTCATTCACAAAATGATACAAAACCACCCACAATGGTTTCTTAAGCACATTTCCTAATTCTGCTGCCAGATCTCTATTTGGCCAATAATATTCATTCCTATTCACTTTTATAGCACTTTAACATCAAAAGCATTTAAACATAAAGTAACTGTTTAGGAAATAATTGCATAAGAATCAGGACTTTTATAACCATCCTGCTGGTCTGTAAGCAAAGTAAATTGATGAATGTTTTCCTTGTTAGTATACCTCATTTGCTCAATGAGCAATTATAATTTTTAAAATAGAAAGGAATAAAACCTGCTAACTTCTCTTTCATTATAGTGTATAACAATGTTTTCCTTTCTTTCATGGATTCTGTACAATGATTATGGATGTCACCACATTTTTATTTCACTGCCATAAGGGATTTGACCCTGCTATGATTTAATTACTTTTTTGCTCATTCAAACGTTTCTACTGCATGTATGTTTTCACATTGTTCTCAGTGTCGTGGCAATTTTCCAACTTCCCCATGCAAGAAAACAATCTTTTAAATAAAATGGTCCTCGCTCTGAAGTGCTTAAAGAAAAGGGAAGAGGTACATGAAGGAGAGCCACAAAGATGAAGGCCAGGCTTGAAGCACAGTTTCATTAATACTGGATGGCAGGGAAGAAGCCAAGTCCCAGATAATGAGGAAGGAGTTGCAATTTTTTTAAGCTATCTGGTGACAGGGAAAACAAAAATGACATTCAGCTGACGAATGAGCAGAGTTTGACCTAGCCTTTTGACCCTTGACAATCAATCTTACCTGCTGCTTCATAAAGAATTATAGCTGTGCCACTCACATTTGACTCCAGATTTTTACTATTCTCTACTTTTTTAAAAAAAATTAAATCTTTTCTTCATAAATTCAGAGCCCAAGAAGATAAATGTGAGCTTTGGGTACCAGGAGCCAAAAAAAGATAGGATGTTATTAGAAAGAAGGGAGAAAGAAGAGCAGAGGTGCAGATGCTTCTGCTTAGTGGATAATAGGAGGACAATGATAAAAAGGAACTGTAGGTGAAATTTAGAAATGGTGGGGAATATATCATGGTAAGAACACTGCACGTTTCTTGCCTGTATGCACCCATTTGTGTACTGTCTGTGGTACACATACTGTAGTAGTTCATGCAAGCATAAGATGAAAGGATGGATGATTGGAAGATATTTCAGAGAGGAATATAAACAATGAGCAGTTTGCACAATAATTGAGTCTATGTACCCATCCATGTGCTGTAGTTGACGCAGTATGTAAAATGTAATTGTGATTTATTTAAAGAAAGAATATGATATGGTGACAGTGAAAGCAATAAGCAACCTTCATATTCTGCAAGTGTATGTGCTACTCCATGTACTATTAACGATATCATTAGGAGGGTGCTTTTCATAATCAAGGAGAAGAGAAAGAGGGGAAGACCCACCATAGTAGCAAGTCAGAAGAAATCACCTGACCCAGCAATTTTGTATTTATTATGACGTGGAGGTGGTTCTGCCAAGGCTAGAAAGTATCAGCACCAGGGATGGTCATGTCACCTTCCTTAAAAGTTGTTCAAGACTTATCTCTAAGCAGGTGCTGCTTTTATCACATTTAGATTATTGCTACCCACTTTAGGTGGAGCTGCCTTTCAAGAATGTGTGAGCTGATGCCAAATGCTGTGCCCAGTTTACTCTTTAGAGTGAAATTTATAGAACACGTTACATCGGTCTTACATTGGCTACAGTGGTTCCAACTTGTTACCATCCCCAGTTCAAAATATTGTTTCTTAAACTTCCGAGCAGTTTAGGGCCAGGTTATCAGAAAGTCTTCTTCATCACATATGGACCTGCCCATGGTTTAAAATCTTCTTCAGAGGCACTGTTATTATGTGTCCTTCCACTAAGAAGGGAAATAAGGAACAAGGCCAGGCAGGGCCTTTTCTATGGCACACCCATGATGGTGGAGTTCTTCCCTTAGCACTTCCTTAGTTTTAATGAAGACAGTTCTGAGCAGCTAAGCTTTAAATGTCATATTGTAGCAGTTGTGACAATTAGCAATGTTGTTAATCTAGATTGCTGTTTTGTAGCTGTATTTTTAATACAGTCATCCCTCCCAATTCACGGACTCAAAGTCTGTGGTCTTGCCCATTCACAGACGACAAGCGGGAAAGGACACAATGGTGTGCGTGCCCCAGGTGCAAACACAGTGGTGCATAGGAGAGCACGCCATCATTGAGATCAATGGTGACTTGAATATCAGCATTTTTCTGGATTTGTGGGGTGGTCTGGAATGGATCCCCTGTGAATCAGGAGGAACAATTGTATATTTTTTCCTCTTGTATACCCTAGAGGATCTTATGTAGCAGATAGGTTGGACATATTTCTAATGAATAAAATAGGAATAAATATTTGCTATCATCTGTTTCAGTAATATGAAATAAATTTATTCTCCTCTGAGGCCTCTTTAATTCTCCTGTGGAGAAGGAGACACATTTTACATAATTTAATTTACCATTCACCCAGGAGATTATCACATGGGGAAAAAAGAACAGGAGAGAAGTGGGATGCTCCCATCCTTGTCATGCCATTGCTGGAAGACTATCACACGAGATCCTGTGATGTCACACTCATCCCATCCTTCTCCCATCAATGAAGCAGTTCTGCTTCATTGACAGAAGAAGGACAGGATGAGTGCGAAGTTGCAGGATGTCATGTGATCATCTTCCAGAAGTTGCATGATAAGGAAAGGAGCATACTGTTTCTCTCTCGTCCTTTTCCCCATGCGATAATCTCCTTTGTCATCATACTCATGTACATCTTCTTGCAGACTAGGCTTCCATTTAGATACATTATATACATATTCATATTTGAAAAATATAGTTATGGGACTGGTTCTACTGCTGTGGCTATTATATCTGCTAGGGTTGCAGCAGTTGTTATTTTCCTGCATAAAATCACCCAGATCTTGCAGCTAGCATGGGTCTCTTTAAAAGCATATTATGCTTTTCAAATAAAATATAAATGAGGTAGGACAGTTTTCTCTATGCCACTATTTTTGTATGTCAATATGGTAAAAAAAAGCTACTGGATCTATCTGATATATGAGTCACATCATATGTGAGCCGATATTTTAAAAAAGCCAAAAGCTGTTGTAGTGAATCTAACAACAAGTCCAAAGAGCATATTAATTTAAACCCTTCATAGCATGGATAAATCACCGTTTTGGATTACAACTTGCAAAACACTCCAAATATCATCACCAAAGATCATGCTGGCTCAAGACTATGGTACAAAAACTGTGTACTAAACCTGAGAGATGCTGATTGTTAATGTTTTGGTTGGCATAATATAGAGGTTCAGAGCTTAGAGAAGTGTGTGGGTTTTTTTGTACTACAACTCTAAACTCTTTTATTAGACCAACCACAAGCTCACGAAAAAAAAATCTGCAGGCCTTCAGAATAGCTCATAATGTTATGGGACTTGGTCCAGAGCGATTTATAGAGCAATCCTATAAATGTATACTAAATCTCTGTTGAAGTCAGTGGAACTCCTAGGCAAATGTGTACACAATAGCAACCTAAAAGCGGCCTGCACAAAGCACTAGTAACATGTACATGGACATCAGTGGCACATTTATTAATTCTTTGCCACAGAGCAATAAAGTTGTGAGGGTGTCAGTTTCTTCCTAAGTTTTCCCTCCCAGCAATGAGCCTCATGTTGATGGATTGATGCAGTGTGCATTGTTCATAACAACAGAAAAAGTTTAAGAAGAGTAAAACGGGGCAGCCTTATTAATGGAGGAAGTGAGGTCAGAGGTCTTTACAGTCTTAACAAGATGACAAAATTTATGAACCACTGCAGTAGAAGGATGAAGTTACCCTCAGTCAGTTGATATAATAAGCCCACTTGCGGCTCATAGTTATTCCCCTTGAATTTGTTTTGTCTCCTTGCTATCTTTCCTTATATTTGGCTTTCTTTAACCTTACTTACTGTGGTACAGGGAAAGTGTGTTCAAAAGAGAGAGAGGGAGGGAGAAAGCGAAAACAAGAGAGAGTGCCTTAAAGTGACTGTTGATAGTTTGGCTTAGATGGCAATATGTAACAGTTATGGAAAAAGGAGCACTGTGTGTAAAATTGTGATTTGAGGGAGGAAATGTAATTTTAGATGTAATTTTGGTTCATAGCTTGACATTGTTTATAGTCTGACATTATTTAAGCTCATGTAGTGTTTCTAAAGTGAGCATCAATTTAAGGTACAAACTAATTACAAGGAAGTAATGCCAGAAATTGATTTAGTTTGAGCAGCTGCAGGAGAGAGAGAAAAAATTAATACCACTGAAGAAATTATTTGAGGTCTGCCTTGTCAGACTTCACAAATGAAAACATTTCGAGTTCTTAGTCCTGGATAATTTATATATTTATTCCAATTGTATCTTGATTTTCCTTAAAAGAGCTTAAGCTTGAATAGGTTGTGTTCCACACTTCATCCTCTCAACAGACCTATGAGGTAGAAAAAGTGCAAGATATGGTAATTGATTAAAAAATGCCAGAAAGTTATAAAATGTAGATAACACCAAATAAATAGTGCATGTGGGTTATAGCAGTGGTGGCTGCTCAAAGTGGTGGTCTGTGGCCTGGTGCCAGTTCACAAGCCATTTGATGATATTTGGGGGAAAAAATACATTTCTAAAAAGTTGGAAGGGGGGGACCAGTTGTGGTCAATGAGGACAAAGACGGTGCTAGTTCCTGGCACATGGTGGGGGGGGGGGCACAGATTGCTTGTGCATCCCACACCAGATAGCTTAAGAAGCACTTGGTTACATTATGTAGCTGGAGTCATTTTCAACACAATTCAGTCAGTGGCATCATTAGATGCGGGGTGCAAACTGCACTGGGTGACACCTCAGAAAAGGTGTGACACCTAGTTGGGCCCTCCTCCCACTATAGGGTACGGTGCTGTTGCTGGTGCCTGTCCCTTCTTCGCTGCTACGGCTCTCTCCCTAAGGAGGAACCCAATGCAGGTTGCCTCTCCTTTCTTATGAGGAAGCCATGCAGAGGCAAAGGGATGAGCCTGGCCTTCTTGTCTTTGCCTCCGCCTGACTCCCTCCTCATAAGGAAGCCATGCAGAAGTGAAGAAGGGGTGAACCCAGGCTTCTTAGCTTTGCCTCTGGTTGGCTCCCTCCTCACAAGGAAGCCATATGAAGGCAAAGGAGGAGTGAGCCTCCCTCCTTCTCTCACTTGCCCAGTTTCCCCCCACAGCCATCTCTGCACCGGTGACATCAAGCATGGGGGATGCCACTGACTTTACTTCCATCTGAGAGTGGCTATGCAGCCTCTTTATGACCACCACAAGAAATAGCAGTTCTAAGATCCTAAGGGGCTTTACAGACAGCCCTTTTCACGCTGGATTGGGTCCAGGACAATCTCACCGGCAGCCCCAATCCATCGTTTTCCTGGAAAAGGGGTGCCTTTGAGCCTTAGGTGCCCTTTGTCCACAGGATCATCCCCATCGCTGTGTGGTTGCCACAGGAATGACCCACTCCCAAAAGGAGCTCTGTTCTGGAGCTCCTTGTGGCAACTCAGGCTGCTGTAAGCTGCCCGGAACGGTGTGGAGATGTCACGTCCGCACTGTGCTGCTTGGACGCAGTGCACGTGTGGCATCATCATTACGCGCGACATGGGGATGGCGCTACGTAACAAAGGCGCTGACCACACATACTAGGGCTCGGGAACGTATGGTTAATGTGCGCTCCCAAGCCTTAGTACTGCCACCGCCATGCCGCTTCTTGCCCGTCTGTCTCAGGCCTATGAGACCTTTGTTTGTGTCCATGAGATCATATTTGTAATTGTCTAGATCTGGTGGCATTATCATGGCTGACATTTATTTATAAACCTGAAATTTTTATCTCCATTTACGTTATTTATGAAGACAGACTAAATCATGATAATTTTTATGACAGAATTTAGGTCTTTTCAAAATTCATTTCAATTGTGTTATTAGTGTTTACATCCATCAAGCTGGATCAGTCTAACACTGATGATTAAATCTTGATTTGTTTTCCCTACTGATAGATAACCCTATTTTTAAATATTAAGATTTGCTAGTTGATTCTAGAAACAGAGATGAAATCTGGCCATGATTCAAAGATATATTTCTATGGTATACTTGACGAAATAATATCAGGTTTCAAACTGGCTTTCTAAAATAATAATAATTACTGGTAAATGACAGCATTCACTAGATATCTGACATTTGAATTTATACTATTGCTACGCAATAGAGAAGCAAGCATTTCATCATGTGACTGACAAAATGCATATGTTACTACAAGAAAGGGATCTACAAAGAATAAGGTTCACAGACAGCTTTTATTAGTTCCACATTTATTAGTATTCATCTAATAATTCAGTAGTTTTAATTTTTTCACTACTGTTATAAGAGACATACTATTTTTATACCTCTGTTTGGCTTTTGGTTGTTTTTTTTAAAAAAATAAATTTATTATTATGACTTCCATACAAGATATGACTGAAAAAATAAAGTACATTGCTTAGTCTTACTGTGACATTTATTAATATGTTTTGAAAGGTATATTAGACTTGTTTGTATATTTGTATGGCTATTTATTTAACACTTATACCAAGATAAAAGTGATTTTTAGGCATTTTGTGACCTGATTGGAATTCTGACCCTACTGATATTTTCCTACCTTGTCATTATCAGCAGTAAGATGAGTGTTATTCTTAGGGTTGGGTTTAGTGGCAAGGTTAACAGTAAGATTCAGTGTATTCAGCCATGCTCTGAAGACCAATTTTGGTACTATGGAAAGCTTCCGTGGTACCAAAATTGGTGAGAGAAGCGCAGATGGGGGATGGGGGATGGTCAGGTGGCAGAACAGCAGCAATTTCATGTGTGATAAAACCCGTTTTCCCCCATTCCGGCCCAATCCTATCCAGTGCCCGGATTGGGCTGAAAAGTGCATGCGATAAACTGCAATGTCTGGATTCAGGCCTGACTACCGTAAGAAGCAGAGGCAGCTTTGGTTGCTTTAGATTATCTATGCAGGAAGCTAGACAAAGAGAGTGTGTCCCTGTTCATTCTGTTGGACCTCTCAATAGCTTTCAGTACTTTGATGTCCTTCTGGGTCACCTCAATGGGATAGCAGTTGGGAGAAATATTTTACAGTGGTTCTGATCATTCTTGGATGGGCAAGCTCAGGAGGTGGTCCTGGGAGGATACTGTTGTACACCCTGACATTTGGTCTGTGGTGTTCCAAAGAGCTTGGTTCTGCTGTTTAATATTTATATAAAACATCTAGGAGAGGTCATTCGAGTTTTTGGGTTCAGTGTCACCAGTACCTCCGATGATAGCCAACTCTACCTCTCTTTTCCATCCAATACCAAGAAAGCTGTTTATGTATTGTCTGCTTTCAGTAGTAGACTGGGTGAGGGTGATCAAATTGAAACTTAATCCAGATAAAACAAAGGCACTTCTGGTCAGTCACAAGGCATTCATCCTGTGTTGGATAGGGTTATAATCACCCTGAAATTTAGGTTTGTGGCTTGAGTGTGTTCTCAGACTAAGAATTGAGCCTAGATGCCCAGGTTTTGGTGGTGGTTGCACAGGAAAACTAGAGTGCCTGCTGTGCTTATTTTTTGAGATGTCAGATCTGGCTACAGTGACATATGCCTTGATTACGCCGCATTTGGATTACTCTATGGGGTATCTTTTCAAACTGTTCAGAAACTTCAGTGAGTCCAAAATGTTGCAACCAGAGTGTTGATTGGGGTTGGTTACTTGGATCATATGACCTTTCTTGTTGAAACAACTTTGCTGGCAGCCAATCCATTCTAGGGCAAGAACTATACAGTTTGGTTCCAGAATATCTAATTCCCTGTATAATTCCCTAGTTCCCTGTATAAACCAGCTTCAGGTATAAGATCTTTCACTTGGTACCATCACTTCCACAGGCACGTTGGGTGGGGACACGAGAGATAACCTTCTCTGTGGCTGCTCCCAGGCTTCCATGGGAAGTCTCTCCCTCTCTCTTTCCACTGCCAAAGGGCTTTGAAATCTAAATTATGTAGCAATAGTGTATGTGAGGTGGTGTACTGTATATTATTTTATTTTAAAAATATTTTATTAGTAATTACATTTGAAATATTTTTACTACTACTGTACTATTTATTTATTTATTGTAAAATAAAATTTTAACTTGTTTGAAATTCTGAAGCTATTTCAGATCCCATCCTGGGAGAGAGTCAGTGTAAATTCAATAAATAAATAAATGACATATGAGTTCCCCCACCCCCCAAAAACAGCATGGGACATCTTTTGTCCCCTTATTTTACACTGGCTGGATTAAAAAGTACTAAGGCAAAAAACAAGAGAGGGATTTTTTTCTCTGCTGTTTTTTGTCTGTCACTTTGCCCATGTACTTTTTCCCCAGGTTATAGACTGCCTGCATTGTAGATTAAGTTTTGTGTCCATTTTGAAAAACAGAACAAAAAAAGTGACTTTGGGGGACTAGTCAAATACATGAGAATTAAATTTTCTCCATATATTTTATCATAATTCATTTCATATCTTTACATATTACTGTATTCTTTTCTGTATTTATTCTGTTCTGACAATATTGTAAGCTGCTTTATAAAATATTTTACCATGGAAAAGAGGCATACAAATATACTGGTAATATTTAATTATTACCAATATACTTGTATGTCTCCTTTCCATGGTAAAATAAGTTTTAAAAGCATATTTTTATCACTTTTTTGTTACAGAGATAAACCAGTTGCTTACATTTAATTTATTTAATTTATGCTTTTCAGTTGGTTGTTTTTACTTCCACACACATGAGGTTTTTGTAGTGATGGAAAAATATTTTAAAATGTTTGGAACATTGTAAAAAAAATGTTTCTTGAGTGTTGGAAAACTCACATGTAAACTTTGCAGACACTAATTCCCAGACTGTGAATAGTCTTCAACAACTGCACAGTTTTTAACACATTCTTGCAGCAGGAAGAAAATCTCTAATGGTTTCTTCCTTCACAGAGGAAATTAGAGAAGAATGACATCCTTAGTCTGACCCACAAGCATAGTACATTTGAATAAGTGGGAAAAGGGAAGGAGAACTCTAAATCAAAGTATGGGATTTTTCCTAAATAATCACGAGAATGAAGAAGTGTTCTAAGTAGACAAAGGAGTTTATCACACGAGAGGAATTTCTCCCAATTTAGAATTGAGCCAATTCGAATTCACGTAAATTCACAAATTTACGTGAAATCTAATTGCGTTCGGAATGCGTTCAGTATGACTTCCCATTTCCCAAACATGACCCCCATTGCCCCAAATTGCTTGAGATACTCCTATACGCATTAATGTACAACCCATGATTGCGTTGACTTCCCTTTTGCCCGAAATTGCGTGAGATACACTCATACACAATTACATGAAACCCCATGATTGCGTTTGGATTGCCATTGCATTATACACCCAAATTCCGTCGTATGATAAACTCCAAAGAGAATGTTTTTCACCGACTAAGAACACTCTCAGAGAACATTCCCTGTTCTAAGAAGATAATTGAGGAGGACTGTATTTATAGGTCCAGCATATTTATAAACCAGCATGTGGGACTGCCTAGGAACCTCCCCCAAAGATAATGAATTGAGTTTGGAGAGGTTTGATGTTAATTCTACTCCTATTTTGGGGGATAGAGTTTGAAATGGTCTTCAGAAGGGTTAAGTAGAACAATGATCTTGCAATGTTTTTTTTTCCTTTAATTTTAATAAAAACATCTGTTTACCAAATGGTAACTTGCCACAGTGTGCAAGGAGCCAACTCTTTGTATTATCCTGTCAGTTGAGAATAACTCGTCACCTTCCTATATTTAGTCAGACACAGAAAATGCTGTAAAATTTTCATTGCCTCTTTGTAAGATGACACATAGAAATAAACTCTCTTTGGCCTAAAGTTGTTCAGCCACCAATATAATCCTGCCAAATGGTGAGAGGAACTTTGTATTTCCACATTGGATTAGTCTGAATACAACCATACTATCAAGTAGGATTTTGCTTTCACGATGAAGTAGCTTGGGTGTCTCAGTCATGGAGTTTTTTTATCTCAGGTGCATATATATAGTAAAATGTGCTGTCATATGTGCAAAAAAAAAATTGCAATGTTTACTTGTACCCATCTACACAACTGGCTTGCAAAATGGTTATATGGACACCATGAGGGATTTGCTCATCAATATCAGTCTTTAACAGTACTGCTTGGAACAGGTGTCCCATAAATGTGTGTTTTGGCTTGGATGGAACCTTGAAGCTTCAGCAAAGGCATGATGGCAGTAAAGTCACAGGTTGCAAACTTTAACTGATGACTACTTTTCCCAGCTAGTGAGGCCTTATGGGAGTTGGGGGTCTAGGAGTTGTAGTCTAAAAAGTAACTTCCCCAAACTCTCCGTGAATGTCACCACCTGATCTCTTGCTCTGAAATAATATTTATGGTTTCTTCTGAGGCAGAAAACTTCAAATTTTTCAGAGGCATGTTTAAAATCCTGCCTTGAGTCTGTGCGTAGGAGCAGGGAGAGTCACCTCCTGCTCTCTGGTGCTGGGAAACAAAACCAACAAGAGTTGTTATAATTTCAGCTTCATTGGAAAAATGTAAGAGGGGGGAAATCCATGATTGCAAAATGGAAAAGGTTTAAAATTGATGAGGAAAGAAATTTTCATTTCCAAGCTTCCATGCAGACTATTAAGATCAACAGAGGAAAGAAAAACGGCTTGGCAGTGTCCCCTGAAGAAAACAGTTTTGCATCTATTTAGTTAAAACTTGGCAAAACAAATCCAATTTTAGTGGTTTCAGATTTCTCAGTGCGCTCACAGTACAATTCTCACTTACTGCATTGCTATAATGGTTCCTACGGTCTGAGAGCCACTGCGTAACTCGCACTTTTTATATTATAAATCAATTGAAGTAAAACACCTGGGGGAATTTTGAAAATTCCCCCACCCATTGGCCTTTTCATCTTTGTACTCACCCTTTTTCACTTTTAACCAGATGAAAACAGGAACACTGTTGTGAACTTGCTACATTTGTGTTTTCACAACATGGCTACTGCCTTTTGTCTCTGTTTTTCCCCCCTGCTTCTACTAAACTGTAGATTGCTGTTTTTATCAGGCTCTAGAATTATGGTTAATACTAACTGAATTTAGTTGCAACAAACTGGCTTCAAAGTCCATGGTTTGGACTTTAACCATATTTAGTGTTAAACCCAATGTGATGTTCCAGATCACAGAAGAAAATACAATTAACTGAAAGTTCAAATTACTTTTTTTTCCAAAATATCTCTTCCTGGTCATGCTACAGCTCGACACATGTTGTCCTTATCTGTGCACATTGTGCCAAAAATAGTTTGCTGTGTGTGTGAATGCTATCCATGTGGTTTTGCATATATGAGCATGTGCATGTGCATGCCCACCTAGAGATATGTTTCCTGGCAAGAGGGTTATGACTAGAAAAATTACAATGACCATTCTAGCCCATTTTAAAAATGTTCCCCAAAGGCAAAAGGGAGGACATGATAGGGCCACGCTTTGCCAGCAGCAGGTATCACAAATCTAGAAGTGATCTTGGTAAAAAGAAACTCTTGGAGCATACACCTACTAACATTACTAGTACACAGTAATGTTTAGGATCACATTGCTAAGGTCCCTTGTTTTGATGCCATTCCCTCCAACTTTACACAGATGAAAACTACGATATGTGTGGCCAAACTACATTGAAATGTGCTCAATAGGGTGTAGCCAGGCAACAAGAGGGCAAAAATTATTAACAGGAAGCACACACAAAACTGTTTTTCTAAGCAGAGAAACCTTGGAATTTATGTAGTAAACGTAAAGGGCCTGAAATCACACCTCCATTAATAAATACAATTTCTCTCTGTCTTACTATGCATGCATATACAACATAATTAACAATCTTGCTTTTCAGGTGACCTTGGGTGAGTAACACACAACCAGCCCTAGGAAACCCATTTGCCAAAGGAGATTAGTGCACCAGCTTTTATCCCCATGCTAGGCATGGGATGTAAACACACACAGTCGGATTCCATTGCATAGCCCCATCCCTGGGCAGTACCCTTCCCATACCTGATCTGGGCTTTCACCAGACCTTTTAAAGAATGGTCCAGGAAAAGCTCAGGTATGGGAGAGTACTGCCGGGGATGGAGCTGTGCAATAGAATCCATCCCTTTGCATTTACATCCTGCACCTTGCACGGGAATAAAAGCCAGTGCTCTGATCTCCTTAGGGTCACCATAAATTGGAAATGACAATATTTATCCTATTTGAGAGAAATTAAAGATGGAGGAGGATTTTGTGTGAGAGAGCCCGTTCTCGGAGTACTATCATTCAAAGTGAGTCCCTCGAGGAAAGCCTTTTCTAGTAGGTTGCTCTGTTTATTCTTTTGCTCACTGAAAATACAATTGAGGGGCGAAGACAGACAGCCCAAAAGCGGCGTGGCAGCGGCGATATTAGGGTTGGGGTGGGGAGTACACACCAACCGCATGCTCCCTAAACCTAGTACATGTGGGGACTGCCATGATTGTGCGTCCAAATGGCACGGCACGCCTGTGACATCACTGTGACATCCTACAGCACTTGTGTTGTCACAAATGTGATGCAAAACGGAGCTGCTTCTGAGCACTCCTTTTTTGCTGCACAGTGGTACCATTTGGTTGCTGCAGCAATGCTGCACAGCAGAGAGAAGTGGCTCCAGCCCATCTTTCCCAGATGGTTTGTATTGGCCCTGAGGTATCTTAGGTTCATTGCAAGGGCTCCTGCAGTACCTTTCTTCTTGCACTGCCATACTGAGGAAGGGGATACTGTCCTCTTTGCATTCATCTGTTTAGGAAAAAAGGAGGGGGAATCTAATCCAGGAATCCTAAAGAGTAGTTGAAAAGCCAAAGTGGTTGTAGTAGTTGGAGGCTATGGGATATAAATTGAAATGTGCCTTCATTCCCGAATGGCACTACAAATAAAAGCTAGCAAAAATAACCATTGCTAGGGAATAATAATTTTAAAAAGGGTTTTAATCATTACTAGAGAATAATTATTAATTTGTTATTATTACTTGAATGATAATAGCCATGAATAATTACCAGAGAACAAGTATTTGACTTCCTCTGACAAGAACTGTACTTGGCCAAGCTCTTTTGAAAATAGCAGAGTTGCTTAATACCCTGTTTCCCCAAAAATAAGACATCCCCCAAAAATAAGACCTAGTAGAGGTTTGGCTGAATTAATAAATATAAGGCCTCCCCCAAAAGTAAGACCCAGCGAAGTTTTTGTATATAAATATACAGTATATAATACATTTTCTTCTTCTTCTTCTTCTTCTTCTTCTTCTTCTTCTTCTTCTTCTTCTTTTTTGGTTCAGCAATAAATGTGAATTCTTCTTCATGGAAAAAAATAAGAATTCCCTGAAAATAAGACCTACTGCATTGTTGGGAGCAAAAATTAATATAAGACACTGTCTTATTTTTGGGGAAACACGGTAGTCACTTTAGGTCCAAAACAGATGGGACTGTACTGGGACTGTGCTGGCACTGTTCCTGTCAGGACTGCAGCGACTGCCCATGCCCAGTGCCAGTCCATGTTGCTGCTGCGGTCCTGAACCAAGCCTCCAGAAGGAGTGGATTCTATCTGTTCCTTCTTGGATCAGTTTTTTCTAGATGGTGCAGGTTCAGCATGGCTTCTAGCTGTGTTTGGGGGCATGCATCACCTGAATGCCGCCACCACCCCAACATGTTTGCTTCAGGCTTTAATCTGTTGTCTGGCTTTGGTTGGGGCCAGGGGGAAAACATTCGGTAACTGGTGGCAACGAATGTGAAAAGCTCTTCTTTTGGAAAAGCTGGTCCATAACTTGAAAGCTTCAATAGGCCTCACCAGTAATGATACTTTCAACCTCTTCTTTTCAGGCAGCAAAAAACTGGCTTTGAACCTGCACCACGGCCAGAAGCCAAAGTCATGATGCTCCAGCGGTGTAAATGCCATGCTGCCCAGAGCATCAGGAATCCACCCCTATGTAAATGGCCAGACAGCTTCTGGGTGACTTCCAAGTGGCTTGGGAGCATGCAGCCTGTAAACACTATGTCCCCAAGCCACTCAGAAGGTGGATTAACTTGCTGGTCTGTTCAGGCTCTAAGTTAAGTACTAAATGAAATGTAAATGAAAGGGCAGCATCTGAAAATAACAGATCTGTGCTAGTCAGGACCATTGTTCTTAAACTGTGGCCAGAGCTCACCAGTGGTCCCTAATATTTTTCCAAGCAGTACCTGAGACTACTATGAAAATAACTGGAAAGTGGTTAAGAGCTTGGGATGTCTGGGAACATTGGCAGAACCAGATGAGGAAGAGGCAAGCCACTGCTCAGCATATTTTGTAAAGGGAAAAGCAGCATGCCTCTAAGGATGAAACTAAATGTAACATGCATTTAATATGTCTACATATAAGATGTGCCAAAGGGAGAACTGACAATTGAGATCATGATGAAGGCATAGGATGGATTAGTCCCCACCATCACCCTGTAATCTTAATAAAAATATTGGATGTAAGGTAATTTTTGAACCATTTTATTACTATGCAGGCTGTATGCCATAATAAATTCATTCAATTCATTCATATAATAAATTCATTCAATAAATATCACACACACACACCACGCTGCCACTAAACCTGGGAAAAAAGCCTTCCTTGATTCCAGTGGAAGCATCCCGCCCAGGGCTGAAACAACATTAAGGTGAGGGCAAATTTTATAGGGATTGCTGCAGTTCTGATTTTGGACCTATCCCACCCCCTGCTACCACTATTATTTTGAAATGTGTTCACAGATTTAACAGTTATTATGCTATCTATTTATTTCAAAGGTTTTTAAATTGGTTTTATCCAGCCAAGATGGTCTAGTCTAAATCAGGTTTTTAAATGCATGCTGTCATGCTTCCTGTCTAGGGTTTGCACCTCTTGTGAGCCACGGTTTATTCTTAAATAGGATATATTTGTTAGGAATAGTGGCTGGTTTTTAACTTTATTTTTGGATACTTGTGTCAAGTTCCAGATTATTTTTTACTATTTTTACTTCATTTTTTGCTAATCATTTCCCATACCGTGCATTTAAAAACATCTGTTTAATTACTGTCAGAGTCATTTTTAGGTTAAAATTTGCAGAGATTTATCTCTGAACACCATACAATTCCTGGTTGAGGTCTTGAACTACAGGAGTCAGAGAATAACTTGTCAGACAAGCGGTACCCTGATGTGTTTAATTAGATACTTTGCCGACAGCATAGGCAAATGTAAGTGCTTTCCCATATACCCAGTACTCATGCACAGCAGCAGATATTCATACCTTTTCAAAGGAAACAAAAGGAAGGGCAAAAGCAATGTCAATATGTTGGTCTTATGTTTGACAGTTTGATTTTAGCCACGTTAGAGAGCCTATTGTGTAAGACTCCCTCACTATTAAGATACTGTTGTTGTTATGGATTTGTATTGCACTGGCGTCTAGGGCTCTTATCATGATAGGTCCCATTGTGCTATTCTCTCGACAAATTAATGGCATGAGATACTCCCTGGTCTGAAGAGCACTCCATTTATTTCGAAGCCACCTGAACACACACAGGATGAGAGGAGGAAAGAAAATAATGAAAATGCACTGTTTAAATAAAATGGGTTCTTAAATTTTAATCAGATGCTTACTATATGGACATTAGAAAAGAATACAATGTACAAAAATAACATGGACTCGTTGATGAAAAGCATTTTGCCAGCCTAAATCATCACTCAGGCGGAATGCACTGTGGTACATTCCTTGAAGAAATTGGAGTGGGATGGAAATGACAACCTGTTTTGTCATTTGGGGTGCTTGGAGGCCAGGTTTTTAGATCCATTCCCTCGAAAAAGAAAAAGAAAAAACACCCTTCACTTTGATCCGCTACCCTATTGTATTTATGAAAACAACGTTTTCACTTAAGATAACTTCACTTTTAGTTAAGGAGAAATATGATTTACTTTAAAGAGACTCATTGAAGATACTTGTAATGATGACTGGTGTTCAAAGAAGCAAACACTTGTTACTTCTGGATAAATATATTTTTTAATACACACATATACAAAACCATTTCCCCCCACAAACAAGTTAGATGAGTTTTGAATTGATAATGCCATTAAAATACATCAAATGGATCAGTTAGCTCAGCGGGAAGCCTGGCCTTGACCACAAAAACTCTTTCAAATTTCAGATGGGAAAAGGAAAGCAAAGAAAAAAAAATGTACTCTGCCATTTAAGAGTGAAATTCCACTAAATCCAAGCTACCGCATGACATATTCAGCTATTGATTAAGTAGGCATTGTTATCAGACTACATCATCCAAATACAACAGGCTAGATCCAATTTAAGTACCAAGTAAAGTAGAGGCAGCATTGTG
Source organism: Urosaurus nigricauda (assembly GCA_034509955.1). NCBI lineage: Eukaryota > Metazoa > Chordata > Lepidosauria > Squamata > Phrynosomatidae > Urosaurus > Urosaurus nigricauda. The sequence continues at coordinate 63,381,157 of JAOEGL010000006.1, read as the reverse complement.
TAGTGGTTTGAGCGCTGGACTACGACTCGGGAGATCAGGGTTCGATTTACTGTTTGGCCATGGAAACCCACTGCGTGTTCTTCGGTGAGTCACACACTCTCAGCCCCAGACAACCCTGTTATAGGGTTGCCTGCGGGTCACCATAAGTTAGAAGCTACTTGAAGGCACAGCAAAAACAACAAGAGGAGATCCATCAAAATCCCTGGCTCTATATTACTGGTGACTAATGAGTCCCATTAATTTCAGTGAGTGTACTCTAGTTTGAATTAAAATTGCATTTAGATTGTTGTGTTTGTTGTGTCCCAACTAGGTACAACATTGGAATTCAGCTGGAGAACAACTCATGTCTGGACTGAGTTGACATGTTGACAATAGAATAAAAGGGTATTCTTGATATATATTAGGCCCCATACTGATTTGCTAATACCATATTTGCAGGAGCTGCCACACTATTTCAGACTTGTTTCAAATACTTGATGCCAAGCAGGTGGGATTCTACTTGATCATATTGTTTTAGGTATGGGAGAGAGAGAGAGAGAGAGAGAGATTTCTTCCTAATCCCTCAGAATCAGTCAGACTTTAATGTGGACAAAAGCAAAAGCCATTTCATAAATATTTCCGAAGAAACTAAATGAGAAGGAACACTTTGAAGGAGTAAGGTATGGCACAGCACTTCAGAAAAGACAAAGCATAGATCTGTAGTGTGTATATGATGATGATGAAGAAGATGGTGATGATCTTAAGTACATTTATTTATTTACTTATATATTTATTTGTATAGGACAATGTACAATATACTGTTTCCATAGTGCTTTCTAAAGAAGCAGTACAATAAATTCATATCCCAAGGGCTTCTAATCTAAAGCAGACACAAGAAAACAACCAAAAAAGGCAGAAAGGGAGGTATAGATAAGCAAGGGGAAATATTTGTAATATATTTTTTTTTATTAATTTTCACATGTAATTCAACAAAAGTGTAATATAGAAAAAAGTAAAACATATCTACAAAGATAGATCTCTACCATATCTCATTATTATTATTATTATTATTATTATTATTAACATTTATTTATAGAGTGCTGTAAAGTTTGCACAGCGCTTTACATAATAAGGGTCAAATGAAATAAGAAAAAAGAATAAAAACCTGCCAAGCAGCATACAATCTAAAACAACAACATTACATGATTAAAACATCTCTAAAATAGTACTAACTAGTACACAATAAAGTCTGAGTAAGCAGCAGGTTAACAACCAGTAAATTGGAATACCTCCCTGAACAAGAATGTCTCCAACTCGGCTTTAAAATTAGCCAAGGAGCCTTTTCACACTAGGGAGGTTCCGTGGGCAAATGGGAGTTAAACTAGATTCAAATTTTAAAAAGACTTACAAATTTGGTTATTTTATCACACCAAATTGGCACCAAAGTGAAATAACGTGAAATTAACCCACAGTTAAAGTGGAGCACACCAGCAGCTTTTAAAATTCGGTTTGTTCCGAACATAAAAGGCTGCCAGTTTCCTCCACTTTAACTGTGGGTTAACTTCGCGTTATTGCATGTTAACAGCGACATCGTGTGATAAACTTCGGGCATTTCCTGGTTTTCTCTAGTTTAACTCTCGTTTAAATCCCATTTGCCTGCGGGATCTCACTAGTGTGATAAAGCTCAAGGAAGTAATAGTTCTTAATTGTGTGGGGATGATATTTCAGGCATGAGGAGCAGCACAGGAGAAGGGGTGGATTTGAGCAGGGGAGGAGGAGACCCTTGTCTGGGTCAGGAGACCGGTGTCATAAGATCTCAATGTGTGAGGAGGGCGGTAAGGAGAGATGAGCACTGAAAAAAAAAAGGGAGCCAAGTTATGAAGGGCTTTAAAGGTCAGGAGAAGAACTTTATATCATATTCTGAAAGGAATGAGGAGCCAATGGAGGGATAACAACAAGGGGGTAACATGATCAAAGCGACGGACAGAGAAGGTGATCCTGGCCACTGAGCGTTGCACAGAAATTAGGGGGCTAAAGTGGGAAATAGGAAGACTCACTAGCAGTGAGTTGCAGTAATCCAGGTTTGATATCACCAGTGTATGCACCAAAGTCTTCGCCATCAAAACAGAAAGAAATGGTCAAATTCTGATGAGATTATAACAAAAGAATCTGCATGATTTCCACTCCAGAAATACCAATACAAAAAATAACACATAAAATTTTAAAATTACTTCCGGCTTCCTAGTCTTTGGCACATGTATATCATTTAAATTATATTTCTGCTTAACTTAAACATCGATGTCATGGATGTCCTCTACTACAAAAAACGTTCAAATTTTTAAACCTACAAGCAGGGGGAAATGTGTGATTAAATCATTTACACATATTTTGTTTACAGTAAGATCAAGGGATAGGAAGAAGAATCAATGACTTCCCAGAAAAAGTAAATTCTGAAGAGAGTTTTAAAGCACACAGGTGGCTATAGAGTAATATTTGGGGAGGCAGTTCCGGGCATAAGCAAACTGAAAGATGTGCATGGAAATAAGGAGAAGCAAGGGCATGGAGGTCAGTGAAGGTAAAGGTTAGAAGCTGGTGCAGAAAAGCCATGGGAGGGGTTTAAAGAATGGAGCCGTCTGGCCCATATGATGAGAGAGATGGATAATTTTGGCAACAAATCTGGATGGACATGAGTGAAGGAAGGTAATCAAAGGACGAATACTGAAGGATCTGAAGGTAATACTAAGGAATGATCAGAGAAGAAGGGCCGTACTGTTGTGATGTTTTAAAAAAAGAAATGGCATCTTCTGGTGACTGCCTGAATTGTGGGAGGGGAGGTCCCCAGGCTTTATGCCTGATCAACAGGGCAGATATGGCAGTATTGTTGGTGAATAAAGAGAATAAACAAGGAGAGGACTTAGGTGGAAAAAGGAGCCCAGTCTTGGACATACTGAGCATATTAGGTCAGCATGCATAAGACAACAAGAAAAAGGGAAACTGGATCAGAATCCAGACCTAGTATCCTAGTCCACATACTGAGTGGTAATCATCATACAAGTACATAGTTAAATATGTGTCTATCATAGAATCATAGAATCACAGAGTTGGAAGAAACTACAAGAGCCATCCACTCCAACCCCCTGCCATGCAGGAACTCTCAATCAAAGCATCCCCGATAGATGTCCTCTGCACTCCTTGGAGGTCTTTAAACAGAGGCTGGATGGCATCTGTCAGGGATGCTTTGATTCTATGATTCTAAAATGTAAGGTAGTAAAATGATTCTAAAATGTATGATTCTAAAATGTAAGGTACTGCACTTAGGCAGAAAAAATGAAATGCATAGATGTAGGATGGGAGAAATATAGCTTAACAAGACTACATGTGAAAGGGATCTAGGAGTCCTGGCAGACAACAAGTTGAACATGAGTCAATAGTGTGATGTGGCAGCAAAAAAGAGGAAAAAGAGATTCCACCTCAATGTTAGGAAGAACTTCCTGTCAGTAAGAGCTATTCAACAGTGAAAACCACTCCCTCGGAGACTGGTGGAGTCTTCTTCTTCTGAGGTTTATACACAGAGGCTAGATGGCCATCTGTCAGGGGTGCGTTGGTTGTGAGATCCTGCATGGCAGTACGTTGGACTGGATGGCCCTTGCGGTCTCTTCCAACTCTATGATTCTATGATCCTGGAATGCTGCACTGAACTCATTGCACCAGAAGTCTGGTTTAGTTTTCTTGCCTTGGAAGCAGAGCAGCAGACAAACAAGTTTGGGAATGAGAGTCTGTTGGTGTTTTGGAGTTTTTCCTTCATCTGCATCTTGAGGCGTGCCAGAAGGAAACTGGAAGGAACAATTCGGAAGACAAGTGACATATTTTTCAGGGGAGTTTCATGTTGTGAGACTCAGTGCCAGCAATGGTGGCAGGGTGGGAAGGCCCAAGGCATCTGTGGGAGAAGGTTGGTACAGCTGAGGGAAACTGGCCACTCTTGGATGCCTTCAGGTCATTATGACAACCCAAAGATGAATTTACCAAGGTGTTTTCTTGTTCAAAGAGGTTTTGCCATTGGCTTCCCCTGAGCTAAGAGCATGTGCCTTGCCCAGAGTTACCCTCTGGGTTTCCATGGCCAAGTGAAGGTTATAACCCTGACCTCCTGGTTCCTACACCAACCCTCTAAGCACTACAAAAACACTTGCTCTCAAGTGACCTCTTTCCTTCCCATTGAGTCTGCAAGGACTGAGCTACTGTTCAGTGTGTGTTTGAACAAACAGTATGTTCGGTGGGATGGGGTTCTCTATGTGATTATTTCGCAAAACAGGCTAATAGAATCTGAGTCTGCCTAAACTTTTCAATTTTCACAATAGATTTGCTAGAAAAACAATCTTCCTACTCTGTGTGCTGCATCCAGTCCTATAAAAGTTACAGCAGCAAGGGAAGTTTTCTAACCATCCCCTCTTGACCTATAATTAGAATTCACTAAATTCTAATGAATAATTTATTGTATTTTAGCAGGTTCCAGTTGAAATGAAGAAATATCCTCATCATAGTAACTGTGTGTTTAATTTTTGGGGTGGGGTGGGTGTGTGGGAGATGCCCAGATCCCAAAGCAAAACTGGAGGAAGGCTTTGTCTCTGAAGAGCAGCATCCTGCCACCCCTTTTAATGCCAGATCAGGGATACAGCAACTGTACACTGAACCTCTGATCCAGCAATTTTCTGGCTATAAAAGAAATGGCAAAATGCTCCTTTTAGAGCTGGAAAAAAGGTGCCCTTGCCACCACAGTGGCACTTTTCGGCACTCCTTTTGGCATGCGACATATAAACACCATGCCAAAGAAGTGCTGTGACACTATCCACAGTGAGGGCGGGCAGGCGGTATGACGATGTCATGAGAGTGGTGTCGGGGCGTGTGGCATCCAAACACCACACCTGTTGTCCCCTGTTTCAAAGTTGGTAAAACTGAAATAAAAAAATAAATAGTGTGCGGATGTTGTTCTTTTATTTTATGAAAAACCCAAAGTATTTTTGATGGCTCTTTTTCATGAGCCAAACCAATCTAGAGAATGATGTTACAGCCTTCTATACAATATGGTATTTTAATTCCCATTTGCACTGAGGAAGCAAATAGTGTATGAAAATCTAATTTCTTCAGCAGTTCCCTTGCATTTAGACATTTAAAATAAGTTAGTACAGTTTTTACAGTGCACACAGGGAGCCTGAATCAAAAATATTGCCATAAACCAAGAGAAAAAGAAAACAATTAAGTTACCTTCAGGTAGGAGCAATTTGAAATGTATTTGCAGTACTCTTTAGCTGATATTCTTAACTAGAATATTTTGAAGAAAATGATCTAGATTTCCAAATTATAGAGTTGGGGAAGTAGAGGAAAATTGAAATAATGGACTCAATCATTTTACAAGTGAGTGGCTCTGTGCTTCACAGCATTAAGAGACCACAGACTCCTGTGGAATTATTATAGCACCTTTATTGATGTTGTGTTTTATTAGCTTTAATCTATAAATCACATGGACTACTCAAGCAAATTCATCTAGATTTGATCAGAGCACAGTATGAAGGCAGTGGCTGGCTCCAACAAAAGTGCTTAGTAATTATATAAATAGGGTCGGCTTTACAATAAGTTTAATTGGGAAAACTACTTTTTGAAAAACCAAAAATTGACCCAGCAGCAGGCTTTCAAAGAAGCATCTCTTTTTTGGCTGCTTCTGTTCTTTGAATACTGTCTGCTGTATGCCACAGATATGCTGTAGGATTAGTGCCTTCCCCAAGTGGAAGTGTACATGAAGTGCAAAGCTTTAAAACCTACTTTAAAATAATTAATTATAGTTATAAAGAGTCCAAAGTAGTTAGCCTTGTAGTTGCATTTTTGCTGAATAATCCTTCATTTTCTCATTTTTGAAATTTGTTGTTGTTGTTGTTGTTGTTATTGTTGTTGTGTGCCTTCAAGTTGTTTCTGACTTATTATGAATCTAACATGAATCTATCATGGGATTTTCCTGGCAAGATTTGTTCAGGAGAGAGCACATAACACATGTGCTCAAATCTCTCCACTGGCTGCTGATTAGTTTCCGGGCACAGTACAAGGTGTTGGTTTTAACCTTTAAAGCCCTACATGGCTTGGACCCATCTTATCTCAGGGACTGCCTCTTCCCGTATGATCCCCCCTCCCTCCCGCACACTTCGGTCCTCTGGGAGGAATCTGCTACAGCCCATGAAGACCAGGCTGGTGCAGACCTCCCAGAGGGCCTTTTCAGCTGTCGCCCCCAAGCTGTGGAATGACCTGCTGGACGAGATGCATCTTATCACATCCCTTGACTGCTTTAAAAAAGCTATAAAGACGCATCTCTTCCCGCAGGCCTTCCCATAAACTCCTTAATCCCCCAGCTCCAAAACAAGATTTTGCAATCTCTCCCCCCCCCCAGTCCCCAACATTATTACCTTCAATGCCAGAGCCCATGTTCTCCAAGGAACAGCCAATTTTTTGTTTTTATGATGCTGCACTATGTTTTTAATTTGCTTGTTTGGTTTTAATTTATCTCAGTTTAATTTAATTTTAAGGGGCAGGAGGTTGGGAAAGGGTCATTTGTATTGTTTTTTAGCTTGTGATTTTTTAACATTGTTGTAGTCCGCTCCGATAGTTTGCACAGAGGAGCAGGCTATAAATAAAATCTATTATTATTATTATTATTATTATTATAGATTTGCCATTGCCTTCGCATGAGGCTAAAAACATGCGAGCTGCCCACAGTCACCAACTGGGTTTCATGGCCGAGGGGAAAATTGAACTCTGATCTCCAGAGTTGCAGTCCAACATTGAAACCACTGTGTCACACCTAAATAAATGTTTACAAAAAATGCCTGTAACAATGATGCTATAATCTGTTAGCTTGTGGTACTGAACACATGGGCTCCCTCTACTCCTTGTTGTCACCTCAATATACAAAACAATGCATGACATGAGACAAGCCACAGTATGAGCCAGCATTTTGAACCATGCAATATTCTCCTCCAATATGTAGTAAGGCCACACAATATTTGATAAGGCCACATGAAGATTATTTAAAAGTTATAGTTTTGCTGGACAAGGAATGAATTTTGGTGGCTCATGGTCCAAGCAAGGAAATGCATCACCCAACCATTCTGGGGTGAATGCCCTCAGATTATGGTGCACATCTGCAAGTTACTCCTTGTTAAATTACAATTATCATGCAATTTAGTTATATCATCATTTTTTAGTATAGGAATTAGATATAAGCAACTAGTTATTTGCAACTACAGATCAATCTCTGATTGTAACTACTAATGCTATTTGCTAAATTGCTGTCTTAAAGTATGTTTGATGAGTGTGGTCTGGTTCATATGCATATGTACTATGGCAGTACTTGGTGTGAAGCATTTAAGAAAGAGCATGAACATGGTTCTCACAGTTAGTCAATGTATATAAGTGCAAAATGTGCATGTTGCTGATCTGTAGTTTGGGTTTTGTTGGTCAGTGTGAATATTCTTCACATGGTGGTTACTTTACTTTTCAACTGAGGATTATCTGAAATGTCTGCAATCAGTCCTTTATCATTTGGTCATTGTTAGAATCATCATCATCATCATCATCATCATCATCTAAAGTATTTCTGTATCACCTCCCAGCTGACAAGAACTCTGAAGGCAATGAACAAATGAAAAACAACTAAAACAATACAGAGAGAAAAACATTTTAAAACACATCGATGCTCCGAAAAGCAGTATAGAAACAATCCTAGAATACAGAAACAGTCAAAACAGCAATTTTAACACTGAATGCAATGCAGAACAGCACTGTTTTTGCTTCACTGAAGAAGCTTAAAAGAGATGGGTCCAGCCTAGCTTCTTTGTGTAGGGAGTGCCACAGTTGATGCGTTGCTAAAGAGAAAGCCTGTTAAGTATCCCCACCAACCTAACTTCACAACATGTTGGGACACACAACAGAGCCTCCTCTGAAGATGTTTTAGGAGATTATCACATGGAGGAAGCAAGTGTCCTTCTCCTGTCATTAAATCATTTCATTCGCTCAATCCGATCACGCAAATGAAATGATTTAATATCGGAAGGGGGCCGCTTGCCTCTCATGTGATAATCTCCATATTTCTGGCAGGCTCGTCTTCAAGGAGGCAATCTTTCATATAAATTGGCCCCAAGTCATTGGTAAGTCAACCTCAGCACCTTGATTTGAGCTCGGGAGCAAATTGGAAGCCAGTGCAGTTTTTGCAAGACCAATGTTTTGTGGGCTTTATAATGCACACCTGACATTAGTCTGGCTGCTGCATTTGGCATTTACTGCAGCTCCTGAACACTTTCAAGGGAATTCTCAGGTAGAGCAGATTGCAGTAGTCTATCCTGGAGATAAACCACTGCGGTCAGGTCTGCCTTCTCCAAGAAAGGGCACTGCTGGTGCACCACCTGAAGCTGGGCAAAGGCACTGCTGGAAGAGACTCCAAAGGCCATCTAATCCAATGCTCTGCCACGCAGGAATCCATAGCTAAAGCATCCCTGAGAGGCCAAAATGAGAGACTGCTGTTTGTTGTTAGTGTCTTCAAGTCAACTTCAATTCATAGCAATCCTAGTTTTCAACTTCTCCTATCCTCTACCTCTTCCTCTACCTCCCTTCTCAGGTCCTGTAGGCTCAGGCGCATGGCCTCCCTGACTGAGTTTATCCATCTGGCTCTACCTTCTATTCTGCTATCAAACAACTTCATCCATTCAGGCACTTGATGTAGTTCCTAAACATTTGTACATAAAATGGTGTTTATGCAGAGATAGGAGGCTACTCACCTTAAACACAAAATCTTAGGCCTCATTCTCAATTACAAATAAATTGGTGTGTGAGCCAAATCGATGGATCGATTCGAGATCAGATCATGGTTTACACTACACTTGCCCCAATCACAATTTCTTTCATTTTCTGGCATCAAAATAACCCACTTGTGGTTCTCATTCATGGATGAATTGATTCAAAATGATTTGGTTCCAGCTGACCGAAGGGAAAATTTGAATTGATTCCGATCCACTTGTGGTTCACACTTGCGCTGAATTGATTTATTGAAAAAGAAGCAGAAAAAAATCAGCATCAAAAAGATGCAGGTTAAATGGGTCTAGAGCAGGTCCCCCTCTCAGAATCACTTCAGCAATTTGAATTAAGTGGGAACCAGGGTCATTTGAACTGGTTCAAACCGAATCCTGATCTGGTTTAAAAGGTAGTGGGAATGAAGCCTTATTAGAAGGGGCAAAGCAGTGTTTTTAACACTGTATTCCCATTTATTCTTTCCTTCTAGAATTTCTGTTTAAATCCTGTATGTTTTTGCAGTAGCCAGAGGCTGTTAGTTGCTCTCACAGGTAATGTAGTCCTCTGCCAGCAATGTATAGCCAATCCATTTTATATAATGTAGCACTCTGCAGCTATCAGAATACCATGACTTTTGTTCTTTGTATTGACCTCGACCTGATTTGAACCAGTGGTCTAGAAGTAATATGCTCTGTATCCCATTAGTAATATTGTATGTTGAGCCATCAAGTCCCATCCCTACCCTCATTTTCTTCTCCTATCTGTTGGGTACTGCTGTATTTAAAAAAAAAACCAACAGAAGCAGCAACTTTGATTTCACTACTCAAAAAAGAAATTCAAGCGTACATGGGGGAGGGTGGGAGACAACCATTTACTGCCAGCCCACACCCTTCATTACATAATGGGACACAGTGTAAATGCAGACTTACATTAGCCTATTCATTGTGCGTGCTCAATCCCTTGAAATCTACTTCAAAGAAAATAAAAGGAGCCTAGCTCATTAGAAGATAAACAAGATAAGAAAAGCAGGCCACGTCAATTGCAGCACAGGCCCCAGATGCTTAAGGTAGTTGCACTTTCCAGTCTGAGGCAATAGAGAAATGCATTCCCTACTCTGGAGTGGTGGTTCAGAAAAAAAGGCTTCTCAAAACAGCAAGATCTCCAAATTCTCTGCTCAGTCGAATATGAATAGCCTTAAAATATGATTTTCTCCTTTTTAGTCCACCGTACATTGCATTATTTTGCATTAAGGCACAATTGTGTAACATCTGCACAATTATGGAAATAAAAAACTGGGGGGGGGGGTTAATACAATAAAACATGTGGGCCAGGATTGCTTCAGATGCCCAATTATATTTGTCCTTATTCATCCACCAGACAGAAGCAAGCAACATGCAGCTGTTAAACTAGGGGAAATCATTTGAAATGCAAACCAATCTCTCAGAACTCTTACTGTATATACTCATGTATAAGTCTAGAAATTTTAGTCAAAAAATTGACCCCAAAAAGCTAGGTCGACTTATCCACAGGTCAATGTAAATAGTATACTTTAACTCTTTTTAAAAAGGGAACCATCTCCTGGTGAAAGGTAAGAGTGGAAGCACTGATCTCCTCCTGCTCTCTCTTCCATCCAGACATAAAAGTGAGCACAAAGAGTTATGTCTGCCATAATTTTGTAGGTCCTTTGGCATTGTTTTCCTTTGCTTCATCATTTAGATCCATTGTTGCAAGTCCCTAAATTTTATCCTCGACTTATCCAAGGGTCATGTCAAAATCCAAAATTTTGCTTCCAAAACTTGCCCTTGACTTATACATGGGGTCGATTTATAGTTGAGTATATGTGGTAATTTTCACTCCCATCCTGAGCATTAGAGACACTAAGAATTGCCTTTCTAAATCAGAACAAGCTGTCACTCAGATCAAGCATCATATTGCTAATAATGGCAATAAAATGCCCCTACAAGCTTCAGGTCATGGTGGCAATGCCCAACCTTTGATGTTTAATCCCAGCCTACAGTATCTGAAGTATAATACTTCCGAATATAATGGTTCCGTTTTACACTCATTGGCTACATTGGCAAAATGTGAATTTACCTGAATCTACGCCGAGCCAGTATGTTGTAGTGGTTAGAATATTGGAATTTTGGGGAAGATTTGTGCCACTGAACTTCTACATGTGTATCCAGACTGATACTTGAGAAAGGGCTCACGGCTCAGTGGTGTGATGCATGATACATATAGCAGGTTTAGACCTTAACAGCAAACCAAAAACTGGTGAACATCTAGGGAAATCTGCAGGATATTCAACAGTGCTGAACAAAATGGGACATTTGCCTTACAGTAAAGCACCTTCAGAAGTTCAGGAGCACACAACCAGGAATATGAGGTTCAGGAATAATTACACAACTGGTAAGAGTATAAACATAGGAAATTATCATATATGATATATTCTGAACTCCTAGGGGAAGGGTAGGCATACAAATGCGGTGAAATAATGTGAAATAAATAAAAGTTTCCTGTTCCCATGTTCAAACAACAAGGAAATGCTTTTCATTAATAAAGATATCATACCGATGGTCTGTCCCTTAATGAAAAACTGAATGTTTTCAGAAGGGAAACATTTTAAAAGGAGAAAAAAAATGAATTGTGCTGTAGATTTAACACTGATCCATATATAGTCAAAACAATTGATCATGCATATCAACTGCTGCCCCCCAATACAGATTTGCATTCATATTCACATTCAAAAATGCATCTAGCCAATTCAACATACTAGATTATCACACTAGGGTCAATTCCAGAACCATACCACAATTATCCCACTATTGGCGATGGGATAATTGTGGGATGGTTCTGGTCTCTAGTGTGATAATCTCAATAGACAGAATGGATCACAGTACTGGCAAAAATGTAGACATTGAAGATGTTATTATTTTAGCCTACAAATCTCAGGATCCCCCAATTAGAATTGCCAAAGGCCAAGGTGGCTACTGGATCCTTCTAACTGTAGTCTAAAGATTTGGGGTTTCTTTTTTGTTTCTTTGTTTGTTTCTTTTTTAAAAAAAAACTCTGCTAAGATGAGCATCATCCAGATCTATATTCACATCAGCCCTGCAAGTAAGAGGTAGCTGAAATACACATCAGAACAGTTTTGAAGACTGATGCCAGCACAGCAAAGAGAAAAAAATTATGAGTAAGACTTAAGTCATAAATTAGGTGAGACTGTTTTTATTTGGATGGTGATACCAACCCACAAAGGAAAAATAATGCTGCTTGATTGACTATTCCATCACAATGAAGGTTTTTTTTTCCTCTCTCTCTCTCCAGAAGATGTGAAGCTTGGTGTAATCATGAGGGAATACTGTAAAATCAATCAATCAATCAATCAGTTTCTCTTAGGCTAATCCTGGGGAAAGTAATTAAAGAATGTACTAATTTTTTCAAAAACTTTTTTTTTCAAGACACATTTTTCCTCAGAATCTTTCAAAATTCAGAAAATGTCATTCATATTTTGCATACTATTTTATTTAAAGTGGAGCCCCACATTAGACCATCTTTAGAACACCTGACTGCATGGCCTATCAACACCATTGGACCTGGCCTTAAGTTGAGGTGCACTCTCTCCATGACAAAACTATCTGGCCTAGGAGGGAGTGAAGGAGAGGCCAAACTTCATCGAGCCTGTCCTAGATTAAGAAGCAGATCCCTCCCTCCATGCCATCTGCCTTGGTCCAGGCGTCAAAGGGAGAGAAGAACTTTTGGACCTGATCCCCTTCCCCACCACCATTGCCTTCTCCTTTTGTGTCGTGTCTTTTTAGATTGTAAGCCTGAGGGCTGGGAACCATCTAATTAAAAATAATAATTAAAAATTATTATTACTATTATTATTATTATTATTATTATTATTGTTATTGTTATTGGGAAAGTTAAACATGTGCTTTTTCTGACTAAAGCCAGTAGAACTTTCATTCTTGAGCTGGGCCAAATTGCACTTAGAGTTAATACAACACTTGCTTTTCAAAACTCCTGGGCTCTGACCCTTTGCTGCAGCCATTGTCTTAATCTGCTATACTCTGACATGCATCTTAATTTCTTTGGCACCATGCATATGCTCTTCTGTATAATCATTTTGAACCTCCAGGCAACTTTGCACTTTAGCACTGAATCTTACTTTATTCCTTTTAATACTCTTCGTCAGCACACTGAGCTCTCCAGCCATAAAACAGCAATTTAGGCGTTTTTAGCTTCTATCCATTTGTGCAATGAGACTCATAGGAATTTCTGCTTGGTTTCTGGTTGTCATTTATACATTTCTCATAAGACTTTTAAAAAATGTTATGCATTTTCCCACCAGATCGTAATAATGCAAGCCCTGAAGTGTCAATGTATCCATTTTACAGATGGAAAACTCAAACTAAGAAATGTACTAGCTTGTCTAGAGCTCTTATGCAGAGTCTAAACCAGTGGTTCCCAAACTTTGGTCCTCAATGTGTTTTAGACTTCAGCTCCAAGAATTCATGACTATTACTTGACTACTTACCTGCAGCTTATAGGAGTTGAAGTCCAAAACATCTGAAGGACTAAAGTTTGGGAATCACTGGTCTAAACAAACATGGGATTTGAACTTGTATCTCTCTCCCATTTTCAGTTCACTGTCTGTTGGCATACATTTTCTAGCGGAAACTTCCCCATTACACAATTTAAGGTGGAATATTCACTGTTCAGAAGGAGCTGGAAGCAAGAAGAGCCCTCCCTTCAACCACCATCTTGAGGGGAGAGAAAGGCAGGCCACCTCCTGCTGCAAGCAAGAAGAGCCCTCCCTTCAACCACCATCTTGAGGGGAGAGAAAGGCAGGCCACCTCCTGCTGCAAGCAAAAAGAGCCCTCCCTTCAACCACCATCTTGAGGGGAGAGAAAGGCAGGCCACCTCCTGCTGGAAGCAAGAAGAGCCCTCCCTTCAACCACCATCTTGAAGGGAGAGAAAGGCAGGCCACCTCCTTCTGCAAGCAAGAAGAGCCCTCCCTTCAACCACCATCTTGAGGGGAGAGAAAGGCAGGCCACCTCCTGCTGCAAGCAAGAAGAGCCCTCCCTTCAACCACCATCTTGAGGGGAGTTAATTGTATAATTAACAAATTGTAAGCCGCTCTGATAGCTTTGGCTGAAGAGCGGGGTATAAATAAAATTTATTATTATTATTATTATTAGCTAAGACATAGAGGAATCCATCGCCTCCTTAAAGGAAGGCTTCAAGGCTTGTGAGAGCACTATGCAGAACAAGGCTCTCCCACAACTGTCTATGTTGGTTTGCAATGCCCTGTCCTGTTTTTTCAGTCCCAATAAGGTTCAGCTTTGTTTGTATTCTTCCTTGACTAATAGTGAAGTCTGCGTATACTGTATAGAAACTGTTCCCTATCAAGGCAAGGTGTTGTGAATGAAGATAGAGGTGGTTATGAATTTTACTGTCAGCCCTCTATACCCACGGTTTCAATTCATCCATGGCTTGAAAATATTCCAAAATATATAAATTCCAAAAAGGAATCTTTGATTTTGCTATTTTATATAAGTGACATTTTATTTATTTGTTTGTTTGTTTTAATTTACAGTATTTATACCCTGCCCTTCAGCCTTAAAGGCTCTCAGAGCGGTTTACAATGCACTTGTAGAAAGCGTGGGATGAGTCCTTCCTGAATATTTGTTAGCGAAGAAAAGCCAGAGAGAGAGAGAGAGTTTTAATTAGACTGTTCCCTGCCCTTAGGTTTACAATCTAAGAAGACACGACACAAAAGGAGAAGGGAATGGTGGTGGGGAAGGGGATCAAGTCCAGCAGTTCTTCTCTCCCTCTGAGGTCTGGACCAAAGCAGATGGACTGGAGGGAAAACTCTGCTTCTTAATCTAGGCCAGGCCCAATGGAGCTGGGCCTGCATCTCTCCCTCCATGGCTAGATGGGACTGGAGGGAGGGCTCTTCTTCTTAGACATCATTTTATTATGCCACTGTATATAATGAGACTTGAGCATCTAAGGCTTTTGGTATCCACAGGGGGGCCTGGACCCAAACCCCAGCAGATACCAAGGGTCCACTGTACTGTGCTAATAACATTGGCCTGATACAACAGCCCAAAAAGGCCATCTGTAAGGCGCGATTAGGGTTAGGGAGGGTGCAGCATCTACATCCTCCCTAACCCTAACACGTATGGATGCTACCTTTTTAAAATGGCGGCATCCATACGGGTGTGTCATGATGTCGTCATGGTGCGTGCAGCGTTTAGATAATGCTGTGCACGCCTGAGGACATCACACTGCGGGAGGGCGCCAATGGCGCCCTTTCTGCGGTGCTAAAAAGAGCTCCAAAATTGAGCTCTTTTTTTGGCACGGGTCTTTGGTGCGGCCTTTAGAAGGCTGCGCCAAGGACCCCGAGGGGAAAGGGGCCGCAACAGCAGCCCCATTCTTCCCCCGGGAGTGCCGGGGAGAGCAGGGTGGAGCGGGCGCCCAGGGCACCTGCTGCACCCCACTTTCAGGCCACAGAGAAGCAGCAGTTCGTCGCTTCTCTGTGGCCTGCAGAAGTGCCAGGATGGGGCCTCTGGGGCTGCTGGTGAGGCAGCCCTGGCCTCATCCCGGCGCTTAAAGGGGTGCTGCAGACCACCTCAAAAGCGCAGTCTGTAAAGCCCCATTGTGTCCTAGAATGTTTGTGTCATATTCAGCTATAGTGACTGCATTCATGGTGGATATATACCACACTCACATCTTCAAGCTTTTCTCTGCTGACATTATCAGTGTCATATATCCTGGTATGGGTCTGGTGGGGACCTCAAGTCCCTAATGTTAGACTAGGGAAGGATGAGCCCTTCATCCCCACCCTCCAAAAATAACCAGGCACCTGATGATCAGAATGATCAAGACTCCTCTGTAGTCTAGCCCACTGAAGAACTAGAGTTTAGAAGTGTTTTATTCCATAGTCATCTTGGTTTTGCTTATCAGAGAAGATTATCACACTAGGGCTTACATCTATCAATCATTCCTGGATCGTTGAGGAAGCGCTCGTATATGAACGGCTGGCGCACTTCCTCAGTATCATGGAATAGTCAGCTCTCTCTGGCGATATTGAATCGTTCGGGGAGAGTAAATTTTCTCTTAACACAAAGTTTCTGTTAAGAAGAAATTCACTCTCCCTGATGTAGCAATCCTTAAGGGAGCTAATGATTCCATGATGCTGAGGAAGTGTGCCAGCCTTTCATACACATGCACTTCCTCAATGATCCAGGGATGATTGAGAGACGGTAAGGCCTAGTGTGATAATCTTCAGAGTCTATTATAATGTATAATATATATATTATGTGATCCTTTGAACAAGTATATACTATTTCATGTATTTTGTTGTTGTCCTCATGGTAGATACATCATTAACTGATTTACTGAGTGCTGCTATTATTATGGAAGGCACCTGCACTACAGGTACATTGATTCAGTCAAGGAAGTGCTATCCCTGAGTTTGCAAAACCTGAGGAGGGCAGTTGATGACCAGCAGTTCCTCATTCATAGGGTTGCCATAAGTTGACATCAACTTGAGTGCAAGCAACTATAACAGTATTATTGTCATTATACACTGTATTCTTTGTTTGTAACTTGTTTTGCAAAAACAGACATGCAAATTTACAAAATTGATCATGACCTACCTGCTGGGGGGAAGCTCTATCCCTTTAATATATTGCTAGGGTCCTTTTGAACTCTACCAGTGGTAGATACATTTTGCCACACATGCAAAGAATTCTTTGTAATCATAGCTCCTCTTTCTTAATTTGTAGCTACCTCATCCCTGAATTCCCAGCTTCAGCAACTCCAGCATCTTCAGCAACTCCAGCACCAACAGCAGCAGCAACAACAACAGCAACAGCAGCAACAGCAGCAACAGCAACAGGGCCAAACTCTCCAGCAACCACAGGGACAAGCCAGCCAGCCCCAGCATCAAGCTCAGCAACAGCCACAGCCACCACAGCCTCAGCCGCCACAACCACCGCCTCCACTGCAACAGCCTCCGCCACAGCCTCCGCAATCCCAACCTCAGAGTCAGAGTCAGAGTCATCCACCACCAGCTCATCCACCTTCAGGCTCCCCTCAGAAGCCCAACCAGTCACCAGGACATGGCCTTCCCTCACCTCTCACATCACCAAATCCACTCCAGGTAGGGCTCCGGATTATCTGAGTTACTCTCTTGCCATTACCTTCAAAGCCCATCTTCATTCTCTTGGCTCTTCCTTTTATTTCTGTCCCTCTTCATACAAGTTGTCATTCAGTACTGCCCTGCGGTTCCTGTTACCGCCGTTTCCCTTTCCTATTCACATCTTTTAAAACATAATTTCAATTTTGCAGAGGCACTTTTTCACTGTTTGGGCAATCTGGTTCATTTATTTGTAGGATACAACTTGTGGGTAGTGTTCCCCAGAGAATGGGATTCAGTCAGAATGGGATGTAATAGCATAAACAGCAGGTGCACAGTGAGAGGGAGGAGCAGAGAAGTTTTCAACTATAAACACTTATTGTAGTGTGTGTGTGTGTCTGTGTGTGTGTATCTTTATCATTCAAATTTTTATATTCTGCTTTTCTACTTGACAAACTAGTGCCCCCAAAGAACAATTCGCAACAGTAATTTAATAAAATACCAATAACAGCAGAAGCAATATAAAGAACCATGGCCCAAGAGCATGACTTTGAAAAGTTCCCTACTCAGATACAAAGGATTCTGGTAATGTAACTCTGTACAATATGTATATTAAGGAGCAACCTTCCTTTCCATACCTCATGCTATCAAGATGAGTTACCAGTATTCCCTCTCATTGCCCATCACCCTCAGCCACCATGTGGGAAGACAATCAAATGAAATAGCACACTTCTTTGTTTAACTACTCACCAGAGTTTAAAGATGAGTTTTCCTGCCCCTCCTGCATATACATGTACCTTCACTGTTTCACCCTCACAATATGGAGCTGATAAAGAATCCTTATTCCTATAGTGTTCAGCATTCTGGGAGCTGGTAAGCAGAATTCAGATTATTACTGTTGTAGAACATAGACTAGCTGGAGGTAAAAGTGAAGTTTCATGCCAAGGCTGTCAGACCAACAACAGGGCAGAGAAGGTGTGGAAGCTCCCTTGTTCAGTGAGTTTTTCAAACAGATGTTAGCTGGCCCCCTGGCAGGTGTGCTTTAGTTTTGGATTCCTGCACTGGCAGGGAGTGGAACTAGATGACCATTGAGGTCTCTTCCAGTTCTGGGATTTTGTTCTATTCAGAATAGGCAAAGAAAGGTGCACATTGTTCTACTCTGCTGAGTCTGGAAACATTACCTTTTGAGCAACTCCCTAGC
The DNA here is from genome assembly GCA_034509955.1 of Urosaurus nigricauda. Classification (NCBI taxonomy): domain Eukaryota; kingdom Metazoa; phylum Chordata; class Lepidosauria; order Squamata; family Phrynosomatidae; genus Urosaurus; species Urosaurus nigricauda. Next base: position 63,363,002 of record JAOEGL010000006.1, on the reverse strand, counting down.
CAACATGCCTGGGGAATTCTGGGAACTGTGATCCAAAACAATAACTTAGAGGCTGTGCAGACCATCAGGAAATGCTGGCATGGGGGAAGAGTTAAGCTGTAGCATCCTCACAACACACACCCTGACACTACATGCTGCTCCACACAGCATGCAGCATCATGGACTGCCTCCAGTGCTGTGTCCATACAATGCGCACCAAAGAAGCACCATATAGCCACAACAATGCAGCTATGGCATATCCCCCCACGTAACCATATCCCCCCACGTAACGGAAATTCCACATTTGCTTGCACCCCATTCCAATGGGGGGTGTGTGCATGCGCACCATGGTCACGTGCGCCATTTGTCTCACTGTCACACAGCTTCAGCATCTGCTTGAAGCTGCATATAGTGTGCCCACGTATGGCGTGGGCACACTGTACATTTACACCATTTCTTTTCCCACAAAAAAAGAGTTACTATAAACTAATTCACACCAGTGCTAAGCAGCAAGATCTGTATTAACTTTGTTTTGTCCTTTGTTTGCACTAGTTATATGTTGCTATATTACCATTTTTAGCATCTGTAAGGAGAAAGGAAAGTCAGACACTGAAAAAAAACAAAAAAAGTCTGGCCATAGAACCATGAAAGCATAGAAGGAAGGAAGAATAGCAGTTTGTGTGAAATCAGCAGGTATGAATGCACCCACTTGGTAGTAAGGAAGAGTCAATTTCACTCTTCAGGGAGGCAATGATCCACTCACTGCAGGGAAACTAAAGTGAACCCTGCAAGGGCTGCATGTACATGCTGATTGCTGTCAGCTAATTTAAATCAATCTTATGTATGCATGCTGCACCAAACCAGCAGCATTCACATAAGCCAGAAAGCGGGGAGGGAGCAAAAGCAAAAGCAGACTGTAGGAATTCCTTGACCAAGTTCCATGGAACAGTGCCTCTTTTCTCCACCAGCACACAAGGCCAACTTTATTAAGAATACACACAAAGAAAATAAATATAAGGAAGCCAGGTGAATACATACCTCACATATCTAGAAGTGGGGAAATTAGTGCTTAGTGCATCCCTCAATATTCTTGGAGAAAGTTTTGGTCAAAAAGCTGGATTCACTGCTCTGCTAAAATAAGGGCCACCAGCCTCAGTGGACAGAGTAAAATTTTAAAACTAGCTTAGAAACATCTCTGCAGATGAAACAGACAGGAATATGGGGCTTTCTAGATTGCCAGGAAAGTGTGACATGAAGTTGCCTTTTCCTTAATGCTTAGCAGCTGCACCACAGCCTTTAGATGGAGCTGCGCTGTTCTGCAGTTTTTAAAAAAGAAGCTGGGAAAACCAGCACCTTTTTAAAAGCGATTCTTCTCCCCTAAAACGCAAAAAAAGCATTTTCATGGCACACTTTCCCTTTTTCTCATCTAAAGGCTAGAGTTTCATGCAGCCATGAACAGACTTCTTTTTGCCAATCTAGAAAGCCCCATAGTATTTCTGATGCCTACCAGAATGCTTTCATTATGTATGTGTGTGTTGCCTATTCAAGCTGCCTATCAATATATGGAAACCCCATGAATTTCATAGGGTTTTCCTGACCAAGGAATACTTAGAAGTTCCTCCTTCTGAAATGTAGCTGACATCACCTGGTATTCGTTGGTGGACTCCTATCCAAGTATTAGCCAGAGTTTACCCTGTTTAGCTTCTAAGATCTGGTGCCTTTGGGGCACTTTCATTATAAAAACATGTTTTAAAATGATGCCTAGATTCCATTTTTTAAAAAATTAATAATTCAGAAATGTCTTTTCCCATTTTGTTCATAGCATACATGGCTATAGTTGGCAAATATTTTACCTCAATAGCTTTAGATTCTTTTAGGGGTACAACAATGCTTTGTTGTGTCAATGGCTACTTAAACCTAGCAGTCTATTGTGTTACCAATTGCTTTGGGATTCTTTAATATGCAGATTATTGATACAAAAATAGATCCAAAGGCATTGCTGTCACATTTTATTGTCTCAACATGCCTGTTATTCCAGTGCAGCTAATACATGCAAGAGAACTACTAAAATGATTGTTAACAACCTGATGATGTGCTGTGCAGTTACTTTTCATATTGAAATACATGTGTGTGTGTGTGTGTGTGTGGTGTGTGTAATATGAAAAACAGCAGAATATAGGCTTGGATCCTACCAACAGACTCACTGAATCAATTATTGCCTGGTCAGCCAACAGTTAGGTAAAACCTATTGATTCATTGGGTTTATTCTGTTTTTTAGGATTCAGGCTGTGACTTTTTGACTTGCAGTGCGTCTTTCTTTAGAGTTGCAGTGCATCTTGAAATGGCTCTGTTTTTGTTGTTTCCTCTTGAATTCATGCCAGCCACTTATTTTATGGAAGCACCATTTTGCAAACTAGTTCTCCCTAAAGGGGTTGGTCTTTTTTTTTTCACAGTGGTGTCTTGATGTGTCAAGGTGTACTTTCTAGTAAAAAAGAAAAGCCACTATTTTTATTCTTCCCATCCCCACCTCTGACTTCATTTAGCAAACAGTCCTATCACTCCTTCATACACTCTACTCATATTTGGATAAGCAACCAAGGGCCAGCTGGTAAGCCTCACTGGCCAGATCTGGTCTAAGATCCTCTGGTAGTGAATCCTGCTTGGGAACAAGGAGACTTAAAATAGCCTGCAGCAGAGACTTGATATCACTTACACAGTTACTATTGTAAAAGCTTCTTGGAGATCTTGTTGCAGTTCTTTTTTGTCTGTTGCTTTAACATAAATATCGACTTGGAATTAAATTCAAGGAAATAATAGCCTCCAAGGTGAACGGTCTTTATGAACTAGAACCAAGCAGCTTCGGTTTGAACAATATTAAGGGAATAAAAATCAACTAACTTAAAATTTGACAGGTTAAATTTCATTTCTGAATTCTTGATTTTTCATGTGGGTTTTATCTTCTTACATTATTCAGGGGCTGTCCAAGAGATATTGGCTTAGAACAGTTCGGCTTAGAAAGATTGTCATGGAGAAGCCAGTAATACAGAAGGATGATTGCATTTATTTGAAAAGGCTCTGAAGGATAACAACAATTATAACTAAAAAATGTACAGGTGCTGTCATGTCTTCAGACAGAAAATTAAATGAGAATGACTTTGTTACATACACCTGAGTGAGGTATTTTACATTTTTTTGGTTGATTTGAAATTAATGGCAGTGTTGGGTTGTGACCAGAGCCACAACATTTTTTAGATTTATTCTTGTCAGATTTCTCTGTGATATGTCACACTGTGGTTTTATTATTTTTCTGCCCTCAATTCAGTAGAGGGTGCTGCATTTCTAGTTTGCAGGTTTGTTTATTTGCTTTAATAGCCAAATTGTATGTTTGCTTTCTAGAATTACCACAGTCAATCTTTGTTTGGAGATTATTCTAATCTATTAGCCTGGTTTAAATCAAATTGTATATCTACCTCCTAGAAGTACTATTTGTTTGGAGATTAGTCTAATCTTTCAGCCTAATTTGGTAGTGTTACCCTTCCGACTGATCATTAAAATATGTTAATGATTTAACAAACAAAGTTTGCTATGTTATCTGTAATGAAAGGCCCTCATAGAATTCCTTTTGTAAAGTATTAGATCTGGCACTTCTCTAGCTGTAACTGGACATTGGACCATGCTGAGATCTTGTGGTGTAGAGTAGGATAGAAATATTTTAATAATAAATAAAAAATCAAGTTAGACTTTCAAATACACAAGGGGAATGCACATATGATAGGAAATGCTGACAGGTCTGGAACCGAAAACAAATCCAGTTAGCTTTCCAGCAGGTAATCACACCCTTTTATACCTAGTATGGCAACAGGACAAACTGCTGCTATTTGTCACTTTTTCCATTTATTTTTATGGTCCTGTTACTTCTCTTCTCCCTTGTCTGTGGGTGCTACAGACAAACCCCCACCAGTTCTCCTGCCCACCAGCAGAAGAGAAAGAGGAGCTGGGATCAGTAGGATCTGAGAGAAGATGTACAGCAACTAAGGACGTGTCAAGGGGGTATTGGCCGCACCAGGGGACACCCTAAAAAGGGGTGAAACCACTGCTCTCCAAACATCTGCCTTTTACCAGAAATGAACGGTGGCATTCACCTACGTCTCTTTAAAATGCTGAAGAGATGGTGTGAGCACGACAAGGCTCAGTGGGAGGAAAAAGAGAGCCCCAGGTTTTACAAAAAAATTAAATTAATTCTAAACATCACATCTTCCCAAATTTTCACTTTAACCACATCGCACTATGTACATGTAAATACATTTCGGCTCTGTGAATGATATTTAATATAAAGGGATAATTTTAATTTTGCTTGTTGTTTGATATAGTTGTTTATATCACAACTATTGCCATTACATCCAGTGAAATGCAGGAATTACAGTGAGAAACATTAACACAAAAGACGTTACTAAGGATTCTATATGGTGTGGTATGACAAGAGATCAATGGGGAGGTGACACCATAAATTACCCTACCAGAAGACACCAACCCTAATGACACCACTGGCAGCAACAACAATTCATTTAATAATGTTTACTTATTATTTATAATGCCCTTTCCACCAAAGGGTGGTATATGAGATACATGTCATAAGATAATTTTTGTGAGTATACCTGGCCCTTTACAAATTTTGTTCCAAACCCATATTTAGTTATTACATTCACATATTTCTTACATGGAGCTTAAAATCAGTGTACATGTTCATCCTTCCCATTTTTATCTTTGCAGTGAAGCAGAAGTTGACTGGTTTGGTAATTTTGGCACTGGTCTTCCCAGTCCCAGTCCCAGTCCCAATAGTGGCTGGTGTCCCCCATATCAGTGGGATTGTGAATCCATGTCAGATTTCGGCTAGTTTTAAAAGAGCTTCCCAATATCTGAACCTATTTATGAATAGGATTTAGCACCTTGGAGAGCCCCTTTAAACTCTGGATGATGCCTTTTAATGAATTCACTACTGCACTATTGTGGGAGCTACCAGCCTCCACTGCCTCGCACAGCCCTCTAGGAACACTGTCTGCCAATTTCATACCTTGAGCATCCACTTGCTCACATTCATAATCATATTTGCACTTCAGGATTTTTTTTTCCTGTGTGTGATGCATGCCAACTTTAGTTGAACACCTTTAATCAATTAATTCAATTTCCGTGGGAGATATTTAAGCAAGTGATTAGCATTCCCAGTGAAATAATGGGACTGAGAAGGGCATGCTTAGGCTGGATCTTGCACGAAATGTTCCACAATTGATTTAACCAGCACTTTGTTTCAGATACAAGAGCTAATTGCCAATTTATTGCTTTTTACAGTATAGCTTCAAGCATTAATTTTTAGGTATGAACAACATTAAGATTAATTTTGGAACAAGCCCAACAAATACACAGCTGAGAGATTCATATCATATAATATCATATCCTAATACTTTAGAGGTTCTCATGTGAGAAAAAAGAAAACACTTAGGTTGGCTGTTTCTTGCAGTTTATTTATTTATTTAGATATTTTAATAGTCCAATTCGGTTTTAACACATTGTAGGCTGTTTTGGGTTCCATATAGGGAGAATTGTGTGATATAAATAAAATGAACAAAATTATTACATAAAACTTTGAGTATGTCACTCTCTATGGCAGTCGACATATTTAAAACTTTCTGGTCAATTGAAACCTGTTTTAATGCATTAGGTAGCTGATACAGTATTATGATGTATGGTATGTTTTGACATAAAAAGAAAACAGTTTCTCTTATTACTTTTGCTCAATACTAGGATCATGTGGTGCTCTGTTATACAAATTTCATCTTAAATAACACAACAAAATCTGATTGTAATTACCATTTTACCACCCCATTCCGTGCTGTGGCAATGACCAACCAAAAAAGGACAAAACATCTGTTCAAGCAGAGACTCTACTTTCTAGTTTTAAAAGTGGCCCACTTTGACTGTGAGTTTTCAAAGTGGCTAGTGGTATTTTCAAAATGCTGAATCAAAGTTTATTTCCTTGTATTTCTTTTTCTGTTCCCAGCAAGCCTAGGAAACATTTAGGACCCTTACAGCCCTGTCTAAGAAGCTGCAGCCTTTGGCAGATTGAATACTGGACAGGGTTCCAGTACCTTTAACAATACTTTTAAAAATGAAATCAGTGTTGTGCATCCTTCTACAGTAACATAGCGGGACATTACTTTACCTCCATCTCCACCAGCCAGTAAATAGCTGGAGGGGCACAGCAGCTGAAAGGTCAGGGGGATCTTTTAGTGGGGGAGGTGAGGGAAAAGACATAGTTCTGCCAAGAGGATTTTACCCTATGGCTTCCTTCACTCAGATCTGACAACTATTTAAAGTATGAGAGCTCTGCAAAGCCCCTGCCTCCTCTGACATCTCAATATTTGACTTTAAGATCAAGTCATTCAGAGAGAGAGAGAGAGAGAGAGAGAGTTTCCCCTGGCCTGTTGTTGTTGTTGTTGTTGTTGTTGTTGTTGTTATGTCTTCTGGTCATTATTGACTTCTGGCAAACCTATCACAAAATTTACGTTGAACCCTCGTTTCCAGAATCCTAGCCTTTTGTGAAGTAAATTGATTAATTTTCCAAAGTTGAAAACAAACTGTTCCTTCTTTCATCTTTGGGGACAAGGAGTGATGAGATGATGAAGGAAAGGGAGGAGCAATGGACAGTAGCTTAAATGGAAAGCAGACTTGCTGGAGAATAAACTATAAGGCCAATATTATGTGCTGATTGAAGAAAGTATGGGATTAGGTCAGTAAACTGACTGTAGAAGGACTTTCTCCAGTTTCTGCCTGACCAGTAGTCACGGACCTCCTTCTCTATCCAAGTTGTATTAGTTCAGGCTTGGCATATGTGCTGCAATGGGGCTTGAACTTGGAGCCGATTTGCATGCCTTCTTAGGGCCAAATTATATAGGATGCTAAATGTGTGTTTGCATTTAAAGACAGCAGCAGCAAATGGCAGCAACTTTGGAAACTGGTGATAATTCATAGAATTAGAGCTAGGAGTAGTTGGTCCAATTTGGTCCAGAGGAAAATCCATCCTCTGAAATTGAAATTGTTGTTGGGGGGAAAAAATCCCACATTGTTGTCCCTTTAATGGTTCACGCAAGTAGTCTGCTTTTGTAAGGGGCATGAAATAGGAGGAAAGAATTCATGCACACAGTTCCACACTGGTGCTCTGAAACCAGACTATTCTGCTAATCTGTGAAATTCAGTGAGTTCCTCCTAATACATTGTTTTGGCAATAACTCTTAATATGCAAGGAAGCAACTGTTTACCTTCAGGGTTGTCACTAAAGGGGTGGGGTGGGGGGTTACAGGCTGGACCAGGTGACACTCAATGATGAAGTGACACCACTGCTCCTTTAAAACACTGAAGAGATGGTGTGAGTGGGACAAGATTCAATGGGAGAAGAAAAGGGAGACCTCAGATTTTTTTTAAAAAAATGAATTTTTTTTTAAAAAAAATTTTTTTTAATTTTTTATTGCTTTTTCAAAAGACAAATAAACAAATAAAAACACAGGAAACACATCCATAGAACCCAAATGAAACCAAAGTAAATCATAAAACATAACATGAGATATAAATCGAGTCCAATTTCTTCTTCTCCATCTTCTTTCAGTTTTCTTTCTTCTATCTTCTGTTTCCCCTTTCTCATTTCCTTCCTCTTCTTTCATTCTCTCCCCACTTCTTTAACTTACCTACTATTGTTCTCTTAATTTCTTTATCTATACATTCCTTCTGACATTCACCTAAATTTCTTTATCTACCTTATTTTCTTACTTAAATATATCTACATTACTCGTATCTACTACTACTTCTTTACCAATTTAGCGTATCCAAAAACAAAAAAAGAAACAAAACAAGACAAAAAAAAAAAAGACAAAGCAAAACATAAACTTACATCGGTTTCTTTTTTTTAAAAAAAAAATTAAAACTCATGCTTTTAAATTTTTCTTTTAAAAAATCACATCTTACCAAATTTACACTGTTGTCATATGAAACTATGGACATGTAAAAACATTCAGTCTGTGTGTATGATATTGTTATTTAAAGGTGTAATTTTAATTTTGCAAGTGGTTTATGTCACAACTATTACCATTGCATTCAGTGATATACAGAAATTATGGTTTATGAGCAACATTAGAGTGCATGCGTTCAAAAATGTTGCTAAGGATTCTGTGTGGTATGAAAGGAGGTCAATGGGGTGGGTGTGACACTGGGTTATGCCAATCCTAGTGATGCCACTGTTTACTCCAGATTAATGGACACTTGATCATAGAATCATAGAATCATAGAGTTGGAAGAGACCACAAGGGCCATCCAGTCCAACCCCTGCCATGCAGGAACTCCCAATCAAAGCATCCCCAACAGATGGCCATCCAGCCACTGCTTAAAGACCTCCAAGGAAGAAGACTCCATTATAATCTGAGGGAGTATGTTCCACTGTCGAACAGCCCTTACTGTCAGGAAGTTCCTCCTAATGTTGAGGTGGAATCTCTTTTCCTGCAGTTTGCATCCATTGTTCTGCGTCCTAGTCTCTGGAGCAGCAGAAAACAAGCTTGCTCCCTCCTCAATATGACATCCCCTCAAATATTTCAACAGGGCTATCATATCACCTCTTAACCTTCTCTTCTCCAGGCTAAACATCCCCAGCTCCCTAAGTCGTCCCTCATAGGGCATAGTTTCCAGGTCTTTCACCATTTTAGTTGCCCTCCTTTGGACACGCTCCAGTTTCTCCACATCCTTTTTGAATTGTGGTGCCCAGAACTGGACACAGTATTCCAGGTGGGGCCTGATGTGTAGGAAGAGGGGCACAGTGGCTGCAGGCTCGGGGCCATACTAGACCTGCATGGAATGTCCGATCGTATTATCTTTTTTCTTTTCCCATATAATTAGGCAGAGGCAGGGGAGCAGTCAGGGAACATAATGCATAGTGGGGCCAATCCAGAATATTTTGCTGCCCATGGTGAAGCAGCAAATGGCATCCCCCTGCAACACATATGCACCCCTGCGCACGCTCACTCTCTCTCTCTCTCTCTTTCTCTCTCTCACACACACACACACACACTGACACTCCACGTCCAAGTAAGGAGAAATAATGTTGTTTATGTTTAAATACTGTAACTAGATTTCGTGGCCATCCTTCTCGGAGAATGTTGGGAGCTGTAATCCAAAATGTAACTTTTCAAAACTCTAATCCTTTGTCACCTTCATACTGTATTTTGCAGTTTACCCTTTCTGTCTGTAGCTTTCAGTATGCTTTTTCCCTGTTGTCCCCCCATGTTGACCAAATGCAGAAGGTAAATTTCTTGAGGCTGGGGCCTATATGTTTGTTTGTTTTTTCCCCTTAAGTTACTCTGTAAAGTATAGTTTCTTCCAGTGACATCTGAAGCAAAAAAACCCCAAACCAAAACACTTTCTGTACCGGTTCTGATACCACGACACTTATGTATGTGGTCTTGGGGTGGGGGAGGGGGTAGTTTATGTATAGTAACATCTCTCTGTGGGCAGATCTGTAGTTCTGTGGCTGGAGAATGGTGCACAAAGGTATCCCTAACAAGAATAATTTTAACAAGAATAAAATGAATTTTGCAATCTTGTGGAAATAAATATAATCTTATAAGGCCACTAACTTTTAATCATTAGGCACTGGAAAGATTGTGTGTGCAGGTGAAGGCTAATAAATTAAAAGAAAACTCATAGACTCACAGGACAGAAACAAAGTAATGAGGATTCCACTCCATCCCACCCCGATGCCATCAGCCCTCGGGATGTTGCTAGCTTCCCATTCCCTTCTACCTCTTACTCTTTATACATCTGAATTACATGGATCAGCAAAATCTGACATGCAAGAGGAGACCCATACTGCAGATGGAGAAAGAACCCAACTGATTTTTTTTTCACTACTTTAACTCACCTGCAAAGATCAACAGAAAAACAGGAGATTCCCCAAGGACTGCCTTGACGGTAGAATTATTCTGACCATTTTCAGAACTCAGTTATAAAGCAGTTTTTTGTTGTTGAAACCAGCACAATATAAGGAAAGCCAAAGAAAGAACATGACAGGTAAATAAAAAGAAAAGAGTGTGTGGTAGTGGGTAGGAGAAGAGATGGAGGGGGGGCATTAAGACAACAACTACTGGGGGGGGGGCAAATAAAAGCAAGGCCTTAGATGGCAAAAGCAGACTCTACTTCAGATTAAATTTTCATGCTAATCTTAAATAATATATCTGGCACCTAGATATTTTATAGCAATGAAAGATAGATGGAAAAGCACAGGCTTAAATGAGAAGAACACCTGCGTGAATGCCCAAGGAAACTGTATAGCTCCACAAAAGTAAAACTGACGCGGCGGGGGGGACGGGGACCAAACACACATTGGATCCAGGGGCTGATGTTCCTTTACGTTATCCCACCTTATCTAATTTAACATTTATTTTGAAGCATTTTTAACAAAACTTTTATATCTAGAAAAAAAAGGAATAAAAGGAATAAACCTTATATTGCTTGGAGTGGCATGCAAAAATTACTGTAAACAAGGTTCTTGTATTTCCTTTGCATCCTTATTTGCCCTGCTTTGAAGGGTAAATGCTTCTTGTGTAACTATGCACAGGATAACTGAGAACTGAATATCAAGGCGTCCTGGCATTTTGGGGAAAGATCATAGCTCAGAAAAATTCAAGAGCAAGCCATAAGCCTAAGGTTCAGTCCAGATATTTCAAGATCTGTTGCTAAAATTGATTCCCTGGTGCTGACTTTGAAAAAGTATAATGCCCCGATACATTCATGTTTCTCCTTTTTATATATATACTTTTGTTGTTATGAAGTGCTCTCAAATCAACTCCAACTTATGGTGTCCTTATCCTGCAGTTTTCTTAGAAATATTTATTCACAGGAAGTTTGCCCTTGTCTTCCTCTGAGGCTCAGAGAATATGACTGGTTCAAGGTCACCCAGTGTATTTCCATGGCTGAGTGGGGATTTTAACCCTGGCCTCTCAGAGAGATTTATCAGATGGGAGGAATTTCTATTTATTGCGAATAGAGCTAATTCTAATTCACGTGAATTCGCTAGTTTAGTGAATTCACGTGAATTGGAATTGCATTTGGAATGCGTTCAGAATGACTTCCCATTACCCGAAAATGACCCCCCCCCATTGCCCGAAATTGCGTGAGATGCTTTAATTCACAATAACGTGAAACCCCATGATTGCATTCGGATTGCCATTGGATTATACTTTCCGACGTCTGATAAGGTCCAGAGTCCTAGTCCAGCACTCAAACCACTATACCATGCTGGCCTAAGTCTGGCAAAACTGCTGTCTGAAATTCTGGAAAGGCGCTACCAGTCAGTATAGATAGTACTGACCTAGATAGACCAGTGATCTGATTCAGTATATAATTATTTTTTGGACAATCCAGGATGCTCTACTGGGAGAAAAGCACCAGCGGAAAAGTAACAAAAGGGGATTGCTTTAGCTGCCCCTCACCGCCCTACGTCCTGCTTCATATATACCAAAATTGGGCAGGAAACCACATGGCATTGTGTGCAAAATTTACTTTTTTGTGCTGTCAGTTCCAGAATCACACAGCTACTGTACGAAAAGAATAGCTTCTCTAGGGTCCTAGCTCTTACAAGGACTGTCACTATCAGTCTTAGCTTGGTTCTACCCAAGTTACCCCCTCAGACCCACTTTGAGTGGGCAGTGACACAATAGCTACTACATAAAAATTAATGCTTCATCTTATATCTCTTTGGAGTCCACTTTCCTTTGCATAGAATGTCTCTTGTGCACCAGAATCACAAACAGCTAAGTTGTCTAAAGAGGGTCACAGCTAGCTTCATGCTGCAAATATAACTTTCTTGTGAGAACCTACCAGAGGGTAGTCCTTGGGGCTATGTTTTGGGCTGACTGAAAGCTTAGCGGGGACTGGGAGACTTCTTAAACCATACCTGTTTGAATATTTCTGAAGAGCACTCTTGAAAAAACAGTGAGTATTTACAGAGAAGAACATTAATTCTTATGGATAAGGGGCATTGAATAAAGCCCTGGATTTACTCTGAATGTAGCTTAATACAGGAACAGCACATTGTTTAATTGTTGTTTAATTTTTACAACCACTTCAGAAAATTATTATTATTATTATTATTATTATTTTATTTATATAGCACCATAAATTTGCATGACACTTTAGAGGCATCATTAAAACAGCATATAACCTGCCAACGGCATAGAATCTAATAGTCATAAAATATAAACTATACAAAATTAAGCAAGTTATGCAGTTAAAATACAAGCTGTAAAAACAACTAATACATATAATCAAATATAAAATTACAAAACAGTATTAAAATACAGTTCCAAATGCTTTAGAGAACAAGAAAGTATTTAATTTGGATTTAAAACTAGCAAAAGAAGAGATAGTCTGCAGATATTCAGGGAGGCAATTCCAGGAGCTCAGTGCAGCAAGAGAAAAAGGACAAAACAGAACCAAAGAAGAAGAAACCCTTGGCTGGGTAAGAAGCCCTGAGCCCCTGGACTGCAACTTTCAAACAGGAGGGTGAGATGAAATAAGGACTGGCAGATAAGGGGGTGCTAGGTTGTGTACAGCTTTAAATTTTAAGAGAAGACGCTTGCACCGAATCCTAAAAGGAATGGGTAGCCAGAGAAGAGATGCCAAAAGTGGGGTGACATGATCAAAGCAATGAGATAAAAAGATAATCTAAGTAGCAAAATGTTCAATGGAAATCAGAGGACTAAGGCGGGACAATGGGAGCCCCATCAAAAGAAGATTGCAGTAGTCAAGGTGGGAGATAACTAGGGCATGAACTAAACTCTTAGCAGAAGAAGCCAATAGAAAAGGTCTAATTTTAGCAAAATTATAAAAATCGGCATGATCTGGCTACATCCTGAATCTGAGGAGCAAAGGGCAAAGAAGAATAAAAAATAAAGCCAAGGCTACATGCTTCCTTCACAGGATGAATGGGAATATTATTGACCATGACAGAAAATGTATATTTTCTGTCACGGTCAAAAGTAGGTTTTGGAGAAAAAATGAATAGTTCTGACTTAGCCATGTTAAGTTTTAGACACCGATGAAGCATCCATGATGAGATAGCTGAGAGACATGATGTAACATATTGTTCAATATCTGAAGGAAGTTGTGGAGTAAAAAAGATATAACTATGTATCATCGCCATAAAGATGATATTGAAAACCGTACGAATTGACAAGAGATAAGGTTTATGAAGAAAATAACAACAGGCCCAAAACGGAGCCTTGTGGAACCCCAACTGACACAGGAAAAGGAGAAGATACCTGACCTCTGGCTACCACAGTTTAAAAGATATAATCTGAACCAACTAAGGACTAAATCAGGAAATCCTAGATTCTGAAACAAATCTAACAAAAGGACCGCTGTGTCGAAAACTGCAGAAAGATCAAGGAGAATGAGAACTGAGTATAAGCCTTTTGATCTGGCCTGAAGCAGATCATCTGTAATTTTTGTGAAAGCCGTCTCCTTAGAGTGCAGAGGGCAAAATCCAGATTGAAAAGGATCCATGATGGGATTAGAGAGAAACTCAAGACAGTGTACATAAACAGCACATTCCAAGACTTTCAAAAAGAAAGGCAACAGTGAGACAGGATGATAGTTAGAGAGAGAAGATGGATCAAGGGAGGATTCCTTGGGAACTGGAGAGACAGTGGCATGTTTAAACTCAGAAGGAAATAAACTAGTAGAAAGGGAGAGATTAATAATATGAAAAAGAGATGGTAGTATAGCAGTAGCAACAGTGATAAAGAAGCAAGAAGGAACTGGATCGAGAGAACAAGTTGAAGGATTTGAGGACATCAGCAACTTAGATAGTTCATCTAACAGGACAGGAGAAAAAGTAGAGAATGTAGAGAGTACAGATATTTGATATGTGGGTACTAAGGAGGGGTCAGGAACTTCAAGATCGGAGGGGATGATTTCAAGAATGATATTAAAGAAGATTGCAAAGTCATTGGTAGAAAACGATGTATGGAGAGGTGGAGGAAACAGAAACTTAAAGGTCACAAAGAAACACTGAGGATGCCATGAGTTAACATTAATCAATGAGGTATAATATTTCTGTATAGCCAATGAGAAAGCACAAGAAAAAGAGGAAAGAATAAACTTATGGTGGGTATAGTCTGCCCATTCCCTGATCTTCCTCCATAAACACTCTGCTTCATGAGAACAGAAATGGAGATAACAATAAAAGGAGTAAGCCAGGGCTGAGATTTAGTAGAAGGAGTCACCTTTGGGTGGGGAAACCTTGTGGTTGGCTCTAGACAATCTCAAGTTGTGCAAGGTGCATGTTCACTGTGTGCTCAACTTGCTGCTGCACAGTGATTTATCCTCCAGCAGTTGGCTTGAAGTTCTTTACTACTAACCATTAAAGATGGTTTATTGGTGTAATTTTGGTGGGCAAGGCTTGCTGAACAGAACATTACAACAGAAGTTTGCATTTAGTGTGTCTGTTATTTTCCTGATCTGAACACCTGAGATGTAGGCAGTGCTTCTTGAACAGAAAATTTTGTACCAGAGGTGGAAATAGAATGGTAAAAATAGAAATAGGTTCCTATACCCAAAAGAAGAGTTGTTCCATAAACCTTTTATTCAGAGCTAACAATAAGCACATGTGAAATGAAACAACCAAGTGAGGTAAGCATTTTATAACTTTTTTTTTTTAAATCAAACCTTTTAAATATTCCAAAATGCATTCAGGGATTTTTTTTCTCCTTTATTTCATCAGCTTCCATTTTTTCTTATTAGTTCCATTTTTGTGGTCAGACTCATAGATCTATGTTTTGTTTTGTTTTTAACAATGTAGAAGTACTTGGTGAGTCAAGCTTATCTGCTCTCCCCTTTTCACTCCCCTACTGTCCATGCATGCTCAATAAAGGATTTTGGAGGCTACTGCTGTTTACCTTGCTAATTATAGGTAGGCATACACAGCTATAATAGGATCATCCACAGCAGAATCATGAATTGGTGCAACCCAACAACAAAAGTGTGTTTCTCTAGGCTTTCACCATTTTCCCAGTACCAACGCTGCTAAAAAGTTACATCTAGACAGAGGGCAAAGAGGAAATAGGGACTGGACAGCCATGAAAAGACTTTGTAAAAAGAAGCTTCTTTATCAGAGGCTTTGTTAAATGTCTGTATAGTTCCCTCACAAGGGAAAGTGAATGGGATATTTCTCTGTTCAGTGTATCTAGATTTTCACCCTGTATGGGTGGTAGCAATTCTTTGTAAAAATTCATTTTTGTAAAAATCTTTGTAAAAATTCATAGTAAAAAGAGTAAAAGGAATGTGTATATTTGTCAGCAATCTTCTCCCATCCCAAAACTCTGCTAGTCTTTACATTGATTAAGTGCTTGATCATCTCACTGCAGAGTTTTCAAAAGCTGCATTTAAACAGAATAAAGTGATGTTTAAGGGGTTTGGAAGGCAAATGTGTAAGAGAACCATTCCATTCCCTAAGGAAAGTGCCTTTCTGCTGAGCCACTGCCTGCGTGGTCTATCCAAATGCACTGTTTGCAGGTGTTGTTATTTTTAGAAGCACTGGGAGAATTGGTCTGAGTCACATTTAAAGTGAAAGAAATTAATCTTCTAGCAAAACAATTGGCATTATTAAAACCCAAGAGGCTACTACCCTCGGATTTAATACCAAAAAGTATTTGCTAGAGAATTCACTTAAAGTATTTGGAAAGGAGGGAGGTTGTGCTGGCTGTGTGTGTGTGTGTGTGTGTGTGTGTGTGCCTTCAAGTTCTCTGTCTACTTATGTTGATCCCATGAATGTCATAGGGTTTTTTTTAAAGTAAGGAAATCTCAGAGATGGTTTTGACCTACCACAAGCATACATCATATCTGTAATTCAAGATTCTGAAAAGAAAAGAAAGCACAGCCATTGTTCCTATGATAAATGCAGGATTTGCTGCTCCACAATTTTCACCTGCAGTGAGATGGAAGCAAGTTTTTTAAAAGTCAATAGTGCTGCAAAGTTTCTGTGTCACTAGATCTTACCAAGTGGTGACAAGAACAGTGCCACATTTCCACATCAGCTCAGAAATCAAGGAAATGGAAAGCTCCTCCTCACCTTTCAGCAGGAAGATAGAGAAACACTAGGAAAGTGATAAAAGAGGACTTCTGATAAGGTAATGCAGATAACTCTTGGATATTTTCTATCTGGATCCATTCAGACACCCAAACTATCTTGCAAAGTCTTTCACTTCAGAGTAGATTAGTCATCTATATCATTTTGTGAATGAGTAATGAGGATTTTATCACATATCATGTGCAATTGGCCCTCCTTTTCCACTTTTTTTAATCCATTGATTCAATCATCCATGGCTTGAAAATATTTTTTAAAAAATATAAATTTCAATAAGCAAACCTTGATTTTGCTATCTTGTATAAGGGACACATTTTACTTCCCTGCTGTATATACTGGGACTTGAGCATCCATGCATATTGGTATCCACAGGGGCTCCTGGAACCAAACCCCAGTGGATAACAAGGGCCCACTATACAAACATGTGTAAAATGTATGTTGGCATGGATCCTTGTAATTGTGGAGACCACAAATGGTCTCTACAGCCTCTTCTGGGCTGATATAAAACTGTCTTCTCCATAACAGTGCCTTAGCACTGGAATTCCCTGTCAGAGGAACCCAGCCTATTTCCATCACTGTTGACTCTGTAGCCAGTAGAAATAAAAAATATTATTCATTTTTATTTATTGCTACTCCTTATCACAAGGTGAGAACCAGAGTGGTATAGTGATTTGAACACTGAACTACAACTTTGGAAATGAGGGTTTGATTCCCTGCTCGGCCATGAAACCTACTGGATGACCCTGGGCAAGTCACATGCTGTCAGCCTGAGGGTGAGTCAATGGAAATTTTCCTCTGAACAAGTCATGCCAAGAAAATCCCATGATCTTTTTTTTTTTTAAGAGTCGCCATAAGTAGGAAATGATTTGAAGGCACATAAGTGCAACAACATCACGAGGTAGTTTTGTTGCTTGAATAGTTACATATGACCAGTGTTTCAGGTAGCCACATGCACACTGTTATCAATGACCAATTGCATTCATCCTTTCTCCTCACAAGTTCTGGAAACTTTTCATACTCTACAGTTATAGCACTGCACTCCCACTTTAACTTCCATGGTTCCATCCTATGGAATGCTAAGATTGGTAATTTAGGGAGGAAATTTTAAACTTCTCGGCCATAGAGCTCTTGTACCTCACCAAACTACAAATCCTGGGATCCCAAAAAAATTATAGCACTATAATTGTGTTGTGTGAAAGAGCTCCAGGATCATAAAAAACAGCTAAGTTTCCTGTGGTGAACAAAACACTTGATAGGTCCCTACATTTTACCCCTTCTTTGGGGCAAGACAAACAACCCTGAAAGGGCAGGCTAGAACCACCCGTTTTTCCTCCGGAGGGAGCCTGCAGCAACCAAACCGTGTGGGCTCCCTCCGCACCAAAAAGAACCCAGAAAAAAATGTGTTCTTTTTGGGATATGCCCAGGGCACCATTGGCACCCTGTTGCACGTCTATGATATACTCGTGATACAGCGATGTGCAGATGCTGCGTCGCACATACGTTATCATGGCAGCCCCCATGTGGATGTGAGGGCGATCTGGCCGCGACATCTGCCACCCCATTGATCGCCAGGGTTGATTCGGATGGGAGGTTGCCATTATTGCATGGAGTTGGTGTGTGCTCCAGAACACTAGAATCAGCCCCAGGGAGCCACAAAGCACCCATTTCTGTCAGGCCTTTCTTACGCTGTTAGGTACCTACTGAGATGAAAGGGTAGGACATGCTTTGCCCAAGAATTTCAGAAGCTGTGAGTTTTGTATACATTATTATAGCACATAGAGTACTCGGGATTCAAACCTGAGAGTATGTAAGACCAATTGCTGTGCTTTCCAACACGTAGACATTTAAATCCAAAGCTTTGCAGCAAACCCAGATAAATAATGTATCATGTCCATTTGTGGATTCTGGTGTAGGTGCAACTTGATTTGATTAATGGATGCTTTCAAAATAAATAGTAATAATAATGCTTTGATTCTCCCCTCCCCCCAAAACCAGGATATTTTGAGAGAGTGACTAAGCACTCTTTGAGTTTATGAAATTTGTTTAAGTGCTAATAGGCTGATTGCTGTGTTAGAGCCTGCCATCTTTTTACTGGGGATTGATTGACTGGTGCTGCAGGTCTTTCACACTTGACGCTCGGATTTGACTTGAAAATTCTGCCAAGTCTTTTACTCTGAAATTTATCTTAATTAGATCTGAAAGACCTGCCACAGCAGAATAGTCACACCGATTAAAATGAAAAACAGGAGAAATTACTGATCAAATTAATCATAATGTCGGGTTACAGCTGTAGGTCTGATGTAATTTGCCACTCCAGTGAGTTACATCGGCCCAGGCATGGGAAAAAAGAGCTGGTTTTACGCTGATCCGTAACACCAGCCAGCTTCGGGCAGCCCATCAGGACGTTTATTCCATTCGTTCTCTTGGCTTAGCCTGACCTCAGTGCGGCAACAAGAAACAAATAAGGCTAAAATAAATAAAATAAAACAGAGCAGGACAGGAAAATAGCCTTTTATCACAGTGATCACACAGTGTTTATGAAATTTATGGATTTTTTCATCTTTACACACACAGTATGTCCACATACCATATGCACACCAGACACCTAGGCATACATGCATGCATGTACACACTTCATAGAATAAACATGCACACATAGGATTAAAAAGGTAATAGTAGCAAGCAGTGTGAACTGAGACTGTATAAGTGGTGGGAATATACACACTTTAAAACTTTTTAAAAACAAAGCTTTTTAAATTAGTGGTGAGTGCTATAGGTGGGTGCAATAGCATGTGAGAAGAAAGAAATTCTCTGGAAGATAATAGATCAATAATGAGATCTGACATCTCATCTAGCAGGTTGATCATAAGATTCATTTTAAAACCATAGAACTGTCATGTACTCCATCATAGTATAAAGTAGACTAGGAAGATCATGGGGGAGCACCAGGGAAGTCATTAGGAAGCAAGAATAATCCAAGAGAAAGCCTGAAATGTTTGCTTAAAGATCCAGTAAATATTCATTTTAGAGATTGGTCTCAGTCATTCTGAATAGAGGGTTCTCCTGACCCTCATTTGGATCACTGTTTGAAAGATGATATTCTCCCATATGTGGTCTTAAGATCTGTGAGGGGTCACCTTCCTTCAGTTTTTCGGTCATGTTGGCTGCTCCCAAACCCTGTACTCTTTGAGGGAGGAGATTAGGTTTGCTTCTTTTTAATTGTTCTACCAGTTGTTGTTGTGTGCATTTAAGTCATTTTCAACTTATGGCAATCCTATCACAAGGTTTTCTTGGCATGATTTGTTCAGAGGGGGTTTGCCATTGCCCCTCTCTGAAGTTGAAAGAGTGTGACCTGCTGAAGATAACCGAGGGAGCTTCCACAGCCGAGCAAGGATTTGAACCCTGGCATCCAGGGCCATAGTCCAAAGCTCAAA
Organism: Urosaurus nigricauda; assembly: GCA_034509955.1. Lineage (NCBI taxonomy): Eukaryota > Metazoa > Chordata > Lepidosauria > Squamata > Phrynosomatidae > Urosaurus > Urosaurus nigricauda. The sequence goes on along the minus strand of JAOEGL010000006.1, from coordinate 63,343,409 downwards.
CCAGTATAGCATGCTGGCTATCCTGTAGGCAAAGTTTTTTTTATTCAGGCTCTCTTTAGCATTTAGATTTTGTTTTTAGTCTGTATTTTATTATTCTTAGTTTGAGCACCTTTTTGGACAGAAAGTCAGAGCATAAACTGATTGCATAAAAATCAAATAATAAGTAGTATTTAGCAGTCCACTCATTTTCAAACTTTTGGCAAATAACATACTATGTTATTTTAGAAGCTACAGTGTCAAAGTGAGCAATAAAATATATGCAGCGACCTTGGAATGGAGGAAGCCAGTGTGGTGTATTGGTTTGAATGTAGGTCTACAACTCTGGAGACCAGGGTTGATTCCCTGCTCTACCAAGAAAACCAGCTGGGTGGCCTTGGGCAAGCCGCATACTCCCAGCCTCACAGAAAGTCAAAATCAGATTTCCTCTGAACAAACTTTGCCAAGAAAACCCCATTATACTTTATGTTCACCTTAGGGTCATCAGAACTCAGAAATTACTTGTAGGTGCACAAAAACAGCAACCTTGGAATGAAGACTGATGTGCTGAATGACTCTGTTCGTACCTCCGAAACTGATAAGCTTTTTCTCAGTCCTAAATATTCACACACACCAGTTACCCTCATTGTATCCTACCTTGACTTACAGATCAGAACGGTTCTTTCAGTGCCTCACTGAATGTTCTTGATAAGAAAGGTACAGTGGATCCTTGTTATCCACTGGTTTGGTTCCAGGACCCCCTGTGAATAACAAAATCTATTGATGTTCAAGTACCATTGAGATACCAAGTATCTCAAGCTGCAACAGTTCCCGTAAGCTCAAACCAAAGAAGAGGATCTGATGCCTCTTCCAAATCTTCTGAGCTCAGCATGTTCTTTATGGAAGAATTCAAGAAATTTAAAGATGAAATGAGAGAAGAACTTAGAATGTCGAGAAAAGAGGCTAAAGAGGACTTACATAGAGAATTGGATACTTTTGGAAATAAGTTAGAGAAGATCACTAAAGAAATGGAAGGTCTTAAAGTGGAGACAAAGAAATTACAAACAAAGACAGAAGAACTTGAAGATTCATCGAAAGAAATAAAACAAGTACAGAAGATTCAAAATAACAAGATTTTGGTTCAAGAACTTCGTCATAGGGAGAAATGTCTTAAATTTCAAGGGATCCCAGAGGAACTGAATGAAGACCTATATGGGAACGTATTACAAGAATTGGCAACATATTTAGAGATCACAGAGGAGGAACTGGAATTTTCTGTTGACAGGATTTTTCGAATCAATTCTGTAATTGCAAGAGAAAATAAGCTACCTAGAGATGTTGTGGTAGTGTTCACTAGATCCAAATATAGAGATTTGATATTGCATAAAAGCTACACGTCAGAACTGTCAATGGGAGGAAATATGATAAAGATTTTTAAGGACATACCGGTGGAAATACTTCAGAGAAGACAGGATTACACGTTTTTGACCACAGAATTGATGAAAAGGGGGATCCCTTATTCATGGGAAAGAATGGAAGGAGTATCTATTTTATATAAGCAGAGACGTTATCGTGTCAATACAATAGATAAAGCAAAAGAGTTTCTGAAAAAACTAAAGAAATATGAAGAGAAACCGTCTCAGGATGAAACAAGAATGAGAACTCGAAGCTATTTGGGGGTTATACACACACATTTGAATATTTTCAATCTGTGTATGCTTGAATCTGTGGATAAAAACATCTGTAGATAAAGAAGACCAACTGTGTAAGATGTTACTCATTCTGTTTCTGTGTCTTTATGTACCTTCAAGTTGTCTGTCGACTTATGGATACTCCATGAATATCAGGTTTTTTAGGCAAAGGGCACTCAAAGATGGTTTTGCCATTGCTTTCCTCTGAAATGCAGACTACATTACTTGGTATTTCTTGGCAGTCTCCCATCAAAATATTAACCAGGCCTGGATTGCTTAGCTTCCAAGATGAGATGGGATCTGGTGCCTTCAGGTAATACTCATTCTGCTATGGGCTAAATAAGCCCCACAGTGTGGTGACCATGTAAGCATGGACTGAGATGGCATTTCCACTGCATTTGTTTCATAGGTGAAAACTTACTTGTTTATAGTAGGAGTGGGAGCTGTGTGTCCTCTCAGATGTTCTTGGGCTTTCAGTTCTAATAGACCATATATTCTAGTAGACCTCTAGACACAATAGCCAATGGTCAGGAGTGCTGGGTATTACACCGCATCATCATCATCTGGAGGGCCATAACATGCCCACTCCTGATTTACTGTTTCATCTGAAACAGCTCTTAGAGGCCCACAGAGAACCCAAATGCATATATTTGCCTTTGGATATTGCATCTCAGACACAGCATAGACAGGTGCTTGGAATTAGTTTGTATAACACTTTTAGAAAACCGATGACAAAAGAAACAAAACTCTGAAGATGCCAGCCACAGATGCTGGTGAAATGTCAGGAATAAACTCTTCTAGAACATGGCCACATAGCCCAAAAAAGCCACCAAAAAACCCTAAATAAAACAGACTTTTTTTGACAAGACATGAATGTAATATCATTGGGAGGAACTATTTATTAAATAGTGATAATATTTAGATACTTTATATTGTGTTTCCTTAAGTGTTCAGCATGTATCGCACACATTAGCTCAATAATCTTTCCAGTGTTATTACCCTGATATTTGCAACTAAGAGAATAGTGGCTTGCCTAATGCTGCTGAAGCTGAAGATCTGACCTGGAGACTTGACAGAGCAGAAGTCTCAGTCTTAACTGCTAAGCTACCTCACCTATCACACTATAGATTTTAAAAAGAAGAAAAGAAAAGGTCTCATTTCAATTACATTGCTCAGGATAAGCAAGAGTACCTAACATGTAGAATAACATAACTGAGCATAATGTGAGCTCTGAATAAACATGCAAGTCAGCTTTTATGCAGTGGGAAGTTGAATCTCGCTTGCTCAACTCCCTTAAGGCTGGTTATGTTAATACACTGAGAAAGGTTTTATTCAAACATCTCTATACTATACTGTATCAAGGAAAATATGCTGAATAAATGATATAATTGAAATTCAGACCCTAGTTTCTTTCACACATGTACCCTAATCCTTTGGCTCTCTCACTCTCATGCTCTCTCTCTCCTCCACTCTCTCTTTCTTTTGTTCTTTTGCAATCAGACAATTAAAGAAGTGATAGGGTAGGGTTAGATAGTTCATGTCAGATTTTTTAGCTGTACAATTTCAATGAAAACATTAAAAATGGCTAGCCTTTAAGCTACATGTGATCTCAAAGTATTGTGCTTTTTAGAGGCATAGAAAAGAGACTCCACCTAAACATTAAGAACTTCCTGACAGTAAGACCTGTTTGACAATGGAATATGCTGCCTGGGAATGTGTTGGAGTCTCCTCCTTTGAAGCTTTTTAAGCTGAGGGTGGATGGCCATCTCTCAGGAGTGCTTCCAATTCTAGGATTCTATAAGTATCCTACATTTCATTTACCCCAACCTTTACCCCCAAATGCTCTGAGGGTGGATGGCCATCTCTCAGGAGTGCTTCCAGTTCTAGGATTCTATAAGTATCCTACATTTCATTTACCTCAACCTTTACCCCCAAATGCTCTGACTTGATATCTTAGTGTAAAGCACCCTAGAAGTGGCAGGATATGAAGGATGTGAATGAATGATGGGGCGGGGGGAGAAGTGAGTGAATGAATGGAGACAGCAGTTTAGGGTACCACTGTGCACCCTTTTCCGCTATAGGGGAGGAACCAAATTCTTTTTGTTCCTTTAAAAATAGTAGATGCAAACTGCAGGACTATGGGGGAGGGATGAAAAATATTGCAAAGCATAGTCCCAGTTGCAGAATGCATGCTTTCCTTCTCGATAGCCCCATGCAGAAGCTCCCAGATTCAGCTCTGGTATTCTCTTCCAGAGGAGAGACACTTTAAAAAAATACAGAACTACTGTGAGGCTCTGTAGATCAGGGCTAAGCAAACTCTGGAAGGCCAGGGCCAATTTTCTGACCCCTCAGACCATTCCAGGGAGACATCAACATCAACAATTGAATTTGAAGTGGCTGTAAATCTTCTCATTTTGTAAAATCCCTTAGGCAGAAGAAGCAAAGTGTATAGGGTGTTCCGCCACTGCAGTATGTGGTATCTGCTGGGCAGGGGAATTGCCTGCAGGCTACATCGACTAGCCACAGCATGGTCAAATTATATGTGAAAGCACCAGCCATTTTTCAGGAAGAGGGAAATGGGACTAAAAATTTTCCCCTAGCTGCACCCTTAGAAAATACAGATGGATGCTATCACTGAAAATTTCACTGGAGTTGCCCGAAAAGTCCTGGGTGCTGGACTATTTCATGACACTTTAAATCTCCTAATGTGGATCAGAGGCTGGATCAGAGGCACGGTACAGATGGCCCAAAAGGTCCGTCCCTGTGCTGTCTATACGTTTAGACGTATGGACATCATCGTTACATGTATTATACATGGTAACCTCTGCTAGAATTCTATTTGCTAAAAATGGGAAAACCACAAGAATTCTGACAATTGAGCAATGGTTACTAAAACTAATAGATATATGGGAAATGAATAAATTGTCAGGCAGGCTAAATAATAAAAACATGAGTATGGTAGATAAGAGCTGGGCACTAATTTTGGACTTTTGCAAGAACAACAAAAAAGAAGGGAAGTATGAAGGAAATAAAATGATATAAATGTTTATCAGTAGGTTTCTCTATAGAAATGCTGTTTGAGACTTTGGGACAATCAGAAGACCAGAATAAAAAGCTTCACAAAAGTTTAAGAAGTCAAAGGATTTAGGATTTAGGTATATGTATGTGTATGTGTGTGTGTGTGTGTGTGAATAGGCAAGATATATATGTAAGAATTGTATATATACAAGAGTCGACTTGTGTATGTACTAAGTGTGAGTATTAAGTGTTGATGTGCTTAGATGGGATCAGATTTGATATGTTCAATGTGTTTTATTGCAATAAAAATCTTTAATATAAAAAAGCAGCTATAAGATTAAATAGATAAGAAATGTGCCTCCCACTCATAGCCCACAGAGATGGTTCAAAAACATGTATGGTCAATAATATCAAAACCTGCTGTAAGATTAAGTAGACTGAATAGGTTCACACTCTTCTCTCTCTCTTGTTAAATGCCATCTTAAAGGTGGCTGAAGGCCTAAACAGATGTTCGTATACGGGTGGCTTGATGCCACCCCTTTGAGGGCCAGATTGGGGCCACAGCAATCGTACGCCATGGCCCTGATCTGGATTTTTTCTCAAGCAAAAAGAAGCTGCAAAATGCTGCTCCTTTTTGGGCTGGAAAAAGGGCAGTTTTTTCTGCCGTGGTGGCTTTTCGGTGCTCCTGTGGCATGCAGTGTATAAACTCCACACTGCCAAAGTGCTGCAACCCTACCTGCCATTTGGTCAGGTGGGTACTGTGACGTCAGCTTGGGGGCAGCATCGGTAATGTGTCATCTGAAGGCCACCCCCCCCCCCACACACACACACACATACCACCCTGAAGCCGGCTGAAGCTGTGGGTCTGTTTTGCCCCTAAGACATTAGTCTTCAAAGGAGGCCTGGGCCCTGAATGGAGTGGGCTGAGATAATCCCTATTGAGTACCTTCCCTAAGGAGAGGATATAATCAACTGGAGCCAATTATTAAGTGTTAAAGTAAATTTGTTTATTGTATTATGGGTCCTGCATAGATTTCCTGTTCGGGCCTTATTAGCTCCCTAGCTCTCTCACAATGGCTCCATTTCCCCCTTGGAAACCACACGTTCCTCACCCATTCCTTCAGTGTTATATAGCAGTGTTGCTTTATATGTTGGAATGGCAACCTTCTTCCATACCTGTTTTACCCAATGTGAGTCAGACCATCTATTCAATAGATGCTTGTGACATTTATATAACCACATTACACACAGATCATGAAGGTAGAATTTTTTGGCATGGGGACAAAGGCATCATATTTCCCCACCAGTTAAATATTTCAGTGTGGGGGAACTGAAAGAAGTTGTGGTAGGTTTAATATTAGTGTTCTCATCCAAGGATGTTCTCATCTTAGGGTGTTCTGTTGATTTAAATGTAGTTCACGCAGGTATGCTTGGGGTTGCTGCCTTATTTTAATTTCTAAATTGTGATCCAGTTGTAATTTGGATGGGCTATTTGTCAGAAGTCACAGTTACCCCTTATGCACCTCCTGTGATGCCACCTATGAAAAAGGTCCAGGGAAAATGTGATAGATGGGCAGCAGAACTTCTCTGTTGATGAAGGGCAGTGTTAAATGTACTTTAAAATAAAACAGTTGTCTGAAAAGACCATGAAAGGCTTTGATCTTAACAAAGCTTGCTAGAAATTTACCTTAATTAAAGAGTGAATCCCAGCAACTGACTGGACATTCTTCCATATACTTTGAGCCCCTTTCAACTTTCGAATACGCTGTAAGAAAACAGGATCAGATGCTAATTTGTTTTCCCAAGCATTAATATTTTTTGAAGTTTCTCTCAGGAGCTGATCGCTGTGCTGTCAAATGTGCTAATGAAAGGTTTTCCTAAAGTTAATTTTCCCACTCATAATACAATTAACAAATTTACTTTAACACTTGAAAAAATTCATCCATACTAAAGAGAATCAGTTGCTTAATCCTAAAATTAAAGGTTATTGCATGCAAGAGAAAATAATTACATGCTCAAAGTATGGAAAAAAGAAAACTTTTTTTTAATATGTAGGTATTTGTATAATTAAAGACTAATCAAGCATGAAGGCTGCTGACTAAACCAGAAAATGAGATTGTTGGCAAGCAATATTGCAATGTAAATGCCATTTTTGTTTAAGTACTAAAAAGCTGGAGGAATGATATCCTGAAGAGATTAAAAGCAAACAGCATTGATAATAAATATTTATCAGATTTCAAATGCAACATGATATTTTACATGCAAGATGTATTTGCACTGAACTGTTCAGTCCTTTTTCAGGGTCTGTTAACACCTCTGCTTTTTAAAGTGTAGAAAAGGCAATGGTTTATCCATTTCTCAGCTACAGAATTTAACACTAGCCAAACATGTCGGTATTAGAGTAGACTGTATGCAAGATAAATGTAAAAATAAAATACATTTTCCTATATTTTTAGCACATCTGGGCAAAGTATGGTCCATGGACTCCTGTTAGTCACTTCCTTCCAACTTTCTAATGACTGTGAAGAAAACTAAGCAGAATTCAGAATAATTTGAATAATAAGCTAGATAAACCCCTGGGTATACACATACCTTATGCTTTCCTCACAAAATAACTCCCCATCCCTCATTTGAAAACAGTTGGTTAGTATCTTAAAGACTTCCATGTAGGGATGTTAATATTCAACTATTTTATCCTTTTCAAGTGAGGATTAATAATTTCCCACAGTTTTCTCCCTACTACAGAGAAAATGAATGTTTCTGTACAATTTCATCCCATATTTACACATATCTGGAAGTATTTCAAGAAATTTCTTTGCACAGAAATATTGCTTAATAAAAATCTTGTGCATAAAGTATCAATCTTGTACAACAAAACTATCTCAACAGAGCCATGTTGATATTCTTTTCTGCAAGACTGCTGTTTTTTGTGGATAAGATTTTGTTGTGCAAGATAGTTGAGTTTTGCATTAAAAAAAACAGCCTTTCATTTAAAAAAAAAACAAACCCAAAAGTGTCTGAAAGCAGCAGTTTTTGCACAAACCACAATTCACGTGCCAAAAACCCACATATGCTTCTATGCAGAAGAATTTCTCAAAACATTTTGGGATGTGCAAATACCAGGCAAAAATTGAACAAAATTATCACCACTGTATTATTCTTCCCAATTCAGTTTCCCAGTTGAAATCCATTTTGGGGCCTGGAAAGGACTAACAATGAATATTCTTTCCATCCCTGCTTCTAAATCTACTGTAGTGCAAACATTAAACATCTAATGGACTGACAGATATCTGCCTGCCTGCCTGCCTGCCTGCCTGCCTATCTATCTATCATCTCAGACAGTTCAATGGATGTTTTACTACAATAAACAGACACAAACAAAATGCAAGGTGTGCACCTGTGTGTGTGCATGCACATGCATGCACGCACACACAAACTCCACCCCACAAAACACACAAATACAAATATAAACTCTATATCCTATAGGGGAGGATGAAACATTTGCTGCTCCTGAGGATGAAACAAGTCGCAAATGTTTCATCCTCCTCTATTAGACACTCTGTGTCGGAGGTCTGTAGGCCAAAACAACAGAAGTCCGTCACAGAGCATCTAGTTCTGGGACTTCCAGTTAAGCCGGGATCTTTGCCCTCATTTCTGCTGGCAGAGCAGAGAGCAGCGGGATGCAGTGAGGGACACATCTGTGGGGGCCCTGCCATTACCAGTAACCAACAATTAACCACAGCAAACATTATCTACTGTTCTGGGGTGTCATGGATTTCTAATCCATCATTACTCAGATAAGTGATTTAAACTATAAATATATAAACTATAAAAATAAGTGATTTAAACTATAAATATCACGAAATAATGTTTTTTCCTCAAAGTGACACACCACCCGAGTTATACTCAGTTTTTTGGCGAGGTTTGACAAACCAAGCTCAAAAGGTTGCCCATCACCGGTATAGTCAAATCCAGCAAGGGTGGGTGTTCTTGAAAGAGTTGCAAAAATCACAACTGTAGACAACCCCTTGGAAGAAGAAAAATAGGAAACATACAAAAGAGCCAATGTGGCTACACAGTAAACACAAGGAGAGTGTGAAAAGAAAAAAAGAGTATGTTTGAAGAATGGTAGGAAAGATAGATCACAAAGAAAGAATATAGATGTTTAGCCCAAGCTTGCAGGAATAGTATAAAAAAAGCTAAATGTCAAAATGAGTTAACAGTGGCTAGGCAAGCAAGGAGCAACAAAAAAAGTTTTTTCAGATGCATTCAAGGCAAGTGAATGACCAAGACAATGGGGCCACTGTTCAGTAAGGATGATAAAATGTTAACAGATCACAGCAAAAAGACTAAATTTCTCAATACCTATTTTACTTGCATTTTCTTCCAAAAAGAGAACTGTCCATTTCCATGTAGCAGCAGAGAACTTGAAAAGGGATCTGGATTTGCAAATGAACATTGATAGGGAGTTAGCCAGTAATCACCCAATTAACCTAAATTAATTCAGATCTGCAGAGCCAGATGAACTTCATTCCATAGTACTGAAAAAAACTTATTGGTGTCCTCTCTGAATCACTTGCCGTCATTTTTGAAAAGGGCAGACAGCATTTATCTCTCCAAAAAAAGCAAAAAAAGACGATTCTGCAAACTACAAACCAATCAGCCTGACATCACTACCAGGATTATATAGGAGTCTGTCTGCAAGTATCTTGGTGACAATGCAGCGATCAGTAGAGCCAGCATGGGTTTGTCCAGAACTAATCATTTTGTTTTGTTTTGTTGTTTTTTTTTAAACAAGCCACTAGTTAGTAGATGGTAGGAATGCTGTGGATGTCATTTATCTGGATTTCAGCAAAGCATTTGATAAGGTCCTCTGTGATATTTTGATTAACAAACTGATTAAATGAAATAGAGAATACTGTCAAATGGATCCATAATTGGTTGTTAAAGTATTCTGAAAAAGTCATCATCAATGGCTGCACTTCAGACTCAAAAGTCGTCTCAAGTGGAGTGACTCAGGATTCAGTTCTAGGGCCAGTACTCTTTAACATTTTTATCAGCAACGCAGATGTCAGGATGGAGGTAATTCTTATCAGATTTGCAGATGACACAAAGCTGGGAGTTGTGCATGATACGAAGGGGTATCCAAAAGTTTTAATGATCACCTTTTTTAAAAAATTGACAGAAAGTTTGTTTTAATTTGTAGTTGTTAACTTACCTCTATGTAGTCACTATCTAGATTTATACGTTTTTCCCAGTGTATCTTGACCCTCCAAATACCTGATATTGTAGAAGCCTGCAGATTGTGTCTGATGAGGATTTTACACTTTAGTCACTTCTGGCACAGCCAGTCACAAAAATAAAGGATGCAATGAGCTGATTTTCTCAGCAATGTGCACTTAAAGACTAATGATGACACTGACAAAATTTCATCAATATGCCATAATAACTTCCGAGTGATAATTATTATTTTACGATATCCCCTCATAAGGCAGAATAACAATAACAAAGGAACTTTAAGCTGGCAATTCACAACAACCCAGACATCTGGATTTGGTACCGTCATTAATCCATGTTGCAGCAAGGATAAAACAAAATTAAAAATAATTTTCTGTGATTTATATTCCCCCCCCCCCCCAATAGTATTTGGGTTTTCCAAGGGCCCCCATTCTATAGGGGATGGGAATGGAAAATGCTAATTTTTCTTTCTTCACTTTCCCAATTTTAATTGAGTGACAGTAATGAGAAACTCCATGTTTGCTGCAGGAGGTATTTTATTTACCTTCCAATGTGATAGTACATGTACTTGCCTCGCAGGTCAGGCGCCACAATAAGCACAGATACACAAGGCTGGAGTGAACATGGCCACAACTTTATTTTAAACCAACACAAACAATAGGGTTGGCCCAAAGCATAAGGTCTGGATCTGGACATCAGCCAAACCCCCGTTGGCTAATGAATGGTTGCTTGTAGCCAAGCATCGGGATGACGTAGGTGCCAAGCCCCGCCCTAAAGCACAGTCGGGCAACTGTGCTCCACCCAATCGATTTGCAAGGCACTCTAGTCACCGGGTGTCAACTGACTGTGGCCCCCGCACTGGCCACATCAGCACGCTCCATACACCCGGGTCGCGAGGACTTCCGATCCAGAGCCATCGAGCCCTGGAAACCCCTCACCCCAGATCCAGGCCTATGCTGCCGCCAAACAGACGGTGAGGAACGAACCGCCTGCCGCCAACCCTATCAACAACGCATCCGGGCTCCACACAAAACCAATAGAACAGCAAAAACAATCAATGACCCTCAGCAAGGTCCCGGTCCAGTCGGATATAACCCAAATAGGCCCTGGATTTCCAATGTCCCAAATGTTTGATAGAGTCCGCTGACAGTCCAATTTGAGCAGCCGAAGTAGCTGCCCCAATCCGGAAAGAATGTCCCCCAAATTCCTTCGCTGGCAAACCCAAATGTCTAAGGGCCAAACGCAGCACTGCCACCAGCTGATAACGCGTAACAGGAGCTCCGTTAGAGTGGCAGAATAAGGAGCCTGTACCAGCTGGGCGTACATCCAGGAAGGCGTGCAAGGTACGGACAGGGCACACCAGCGAGCCCTTAAAGCGGTTCAATGTGATAGTGGACCCCCTCCCCAACTGGTCGCATTTGGACCTCCGTACCATTAAGCAAACAGAGCTCGTAGTGAACCAAACATCCCCAACCTGAAGAGAACGCTCGGAGGTGTCATTGGCGGAATTAGGAACAAGCTCCCCCAACCTCAGGGCCCCGAAAAAAGCAGTAACGAAAACAGCACGAAAAAGGCCGGCCTCATAGTGGGAAGAGCAAATAACAGGTAAAGCAGCAACAAGCTGCTCGAGCAGCGACAGCGTGATGGGACGTCTGGCATCCAAAGAAGGACCCTGGGATCGCCTCCAACCTTCCAGGGGCCGCCTGACTTGAAAGGAAGCACAAGGATCACCTAGGCTGGAGGCTTTTGAAAAGAAAGATATGCCCGCCAGCGTCACAGAGAGGGCCCGAGGGGAGGACCCATTAGAAAATAACCAGGCCATGAAGCCAAGGACAATAGAGGACTGAATGGGCCAATGAGCCGGGATATTACAGGCTCTAAAATATGCAGATAACTTGGGAAAAACCCTCCTATAAGCCTTTTGAGTGGAAGGAGCAATAGACGACAAAATGCCATTTATAATGATAGAGGTCCAAGGTCCCACAACTCCTGAGGAAACGGAACTGGGGAGGGGTCCGCCTCCGGAGCCAAACGACGGAATCGTTCCTCCTGGAAGCGAGAGAGAGCATCAGCGATGTTATTCTCAAGTCCAGGCACGAACCGAGCAGAAAAAGAAATGTTATTAATTAAGCAATCAAGAACCAGTTTCCTGACCAATAACATGACTCTCTCAGATGAAGAAGACATACTGTTGACCACGTTGACAACCGCCTGGTTATCACACCAAAACGTGATCTTCTTGTTGGCAAAATCTTCACACCAAATGCGAATAGCAACCACAATCGGAAACAATTCCAGAAAGGTCAAGTCCTTCAACACATTGCCCTGAGCCCATTCCTGCGGCCACCTTTGTGCGCACCAATGGCCTTGAAAATAAATGCCAAAACCTATACTCCCGGCTGCATCGGAATGAACTTGTAAACGGTCACCTATCTGCCAGGACTTTTGCCAAATGGCCACACCGTTAAAATTGGAAAGAAAAGATTCCCAAACTCTGAGATCGTCTTTTACACCCTTTGAGATCCTAACCCTATGGTGGGGGAGGTGAGCGCCAACTGTTGCCCTGGCCAGCCTAAAGCAAAATGCCCGACCCGGCGCCACCACACGGCATGCGAAATTAAGGTGCCCCAGTAAGGATTGGACTTGCTTTAATGTGGCTTTTTTGGCAACCAGGAAATCCGCTAAAAGGGCCCTGAGCGCTAACAGTTTAGTCTGGGGCAAGGATGAGGTGCCATGGACGGAGTCCAATTGAATGCCCAAGAAAGTGAGAGATGACGCAGGACCCTCAGTTTTTTCCTTAGCTAATGGTACCCCAATCTCAAGGGCCAGGGCAGAGAAAGTGTCTAAGAGCTTCTTACACTCATCGGTGCCCGCCCTTCCTACAAACAAAAAATCATCCAAATAATGTGTCACCAACGGGGAGCATGCCCGCCGTTTGAGCTCCCATTCAAGAAAAGTACTAAAGGTCTCAAACGCTGCACAACTAAAGGAGCACCCCATTGGCATGGCCTTATCAAAATACCACCCTTCTCCTACTTTGAAACCTAGCAAACGAAAATCATTAGGGTGAACCGGTAACAGTCGAAAGGCCGATTGAATATCACATTTGGCCATTAACGCCCCTTTTCCGCAAGAGCGAACCAAACGGACCGCATGGTCAAAAGAGGCATACTTCACAGAACACAACTCATCGGGAATGGCATCATTCACCGAGGCCCCAGGTGGGTGAGACAGGTGGTGAATGAGTCTGAACTCCCCTGGTGCCTTCTTGGGAACAACCCCAAGCGGAGAAACATGCAGATCAACAAAAGGGGGGGAACTGAAAGGCCCTTCAATCCGTCCAGCCTCAATTTCTTTTTTAATCTTGCTAAGGAGGACATCAGGCATATCTCGAGCCGATTTCAAATTTTTTGCCACCGAAGGAGGAGGAGGGGCCACCACTGGGATACGAAAACCGGATGAGAACCCATCAGCCAGCATTCGAGCAGCCTCTTTATGAGGATAAACTTCCAAGAGAGGTAAAAGGGCTCCCACATTAACGGGCGATCGAGCCATTGCGAACCCCTGAAGAGGAATTGAAGGCACCTCATTTCTGGCTCCCTGACCCACCGGCATCAGAGGCAGGGGCCCCGTCACGTTTGCCGGCTGCCGCATGGGCAGGGCGCCCCTGTCGAAAGGGCTGAGAACTATTGCGAGAGCAGGAGATCTTGGGGTGAGAACCTCTGCATAGTTCACAGCAATGTTCGTATCTACAATGTGCCCGCGTGCAGCGGCCCGCATTGAAATCCCAGCAAGCGAGCCTACGATCCCGCTTACCAGATGCCTTGAAGGCACCCTTGGACTTAGCTAGAGGGCCTACTTCTAAAAGCCAAATCTCGCTGTGAAGTTGATCCCACCGCTCACGAGAGCTAAGAGACGCCTGCTGCCTGAAAGCTGCGTCGTACGCAATGGCTGCTGCCTCCCCTGCTACAGACCTTGCCCGAAGGACATGCAACAAGTGGCAGTCGAGATGCCAGGCCCTCTCGGGGAAAGCCATGGAAACCACCGCCTTAAACACAGTATAGCCCTCCAGCCAGTTAGAAAAGTTAGACTCAGCAGGTGGAACTTTAGGGTGCCTCTTGGCACGTTTAGGAGAAGTGACGGCCCAAGCCTCCTGACCCTTCGGCTGGAGGAGGGTGAAGACATCAACATAACACCCCCGCAAAATGAGCTTCAGTACTTTCTTGGAAAGGTGTGAGCCCGGAGGGCGGTCTCCAGGAGCAGAAACAGGGATGGAGGAGGCCTGAGCGTCGACCCATACCCCTTGCAGACCAGGCCTCCAAGCCCTCCTCCTGATGGCCCACAAAGGTAAACCGGGAGCCCAGGCGTGCTCAACCCAGTATCCATCCCGACCATCAGGGGCGCCCGAGGACATACCCTCCTGCCCCAGCACAGTCCCAGGTGCACGCGAGGCGGAACGCCTCGACTTCTTCTTCTTCTTCTTCGACTTCTTCTTGTGTTTTCGCTTCTTCCTGGACGAATCAGCTGCTGACGCCGACGCCAAAACTTCGTCGTCGGAACTGGACGAATCCGACGAAGAGCTGGAGCTGGAAGACGAGCTGGAACTCGAATCCGTCAACTGCACAGCAACCCCGCAAGCCTGGGTCCCGGGTGTAGAGCTGGACGCCTGAACCGAACCTGTCGCCCCGACCGAAGCTTGAATACTCCCATCAGTCACCGTTGGAGCCACACCAGCCACCGTTGGAGAACCACTAGCTGCTAGTGCCTTGGAGATAATATCGGAAAAAGACCGCGCCAGCTCCGCCGCCATCTTTTGAGAGATAACCGACGACGCTTGCGAAGAAGGACCGTCGCCTGACGAAGAGCCTACACCAGCTGGACCGCCCGGCGGCACGATACTTCAAGGTTCCTCGTTCAGGCGGGCCACTGCACCCGAAGCATTTCGACCACGAGATGTTGAAGTGCGCCCAGTGCGAGCCGACGGGGCTGTTTGCTGCTTGTTAGCACCTTTTGACTTAGAAGGCATCGTAGCCCAAAGTCTATAGGGCAACCTGCAAAATAAACTGGACTTCCAGACCAAGTCAATAAAAGAGGGAGGGGCGGGCTCAGCAGGGACGAATCCGCGATCACCGCCCCCACAAGGCGAACAAAAGTCAAGAGGGCAGGCTCAGCAGGGCCGCAGCCGCGATCACTGCCCTCGCGTAAATGCCCAAAAGCAATGCAGTCCAGATCAGGAGGCTAGGGTAATCGCTCCTCACCCCCACAAAATTGAACCCAGAAAAAAGGGGGGGGCAAAAGAGGGCGGGCTCAGCAGGGCTACAGCCGCGATCACCGCCCTAAAGAAAATAAAACAAAGGAGGAGTAGGAACTACCCTCCCGTCGAACTGTGGCTTATGCCCGCCACAGTTCGCAGGCCAGCAAACCCCTGAAAACCCCGGTTTTGAATAACCGCGGGGGGGGGGGTAAACTCCCCCACACACCCCAGAGAACCGCGGTTTAAATATATAACCGCGGGGGGGGAGGCGGAGGCCACCCAATGCGCCCACAGCCTTGTGTGGCGCAACCGCGGTTTTTTGATAACCGCGGGGGGGGAGGGGGGGCGGAGGCCACCAAATGCGCCCACAGCCTTGTGTGGCACACTCCCCTAATGGCCACCCTGACCCAGGCTGCCTGCCAGGACAGGGAAAAAATGGCCCCCGAAAAAACCCGGGCCGACTCACCCGGAGCTACTGCGCTCGGCTCTGCTCGCTTCAGAGCCGAACGAGGCAATGGCGATTCTCCAAGCCCGCAGCCCAATTTATAGGCCAATGGGCCAATCCGGGGCTGCCACGTCATTGCAGCCCCGCCCCCAGGCTGGCCTTGGCCAATCAAGGCGAGAGGCGGGCCGCCAAGAGCCAATCAGGCAGCCCGCCTCACCCCAAAGCATTCTGGGACGTGAAGTCCGTCCCAGAAAAAAGGCGGGCTACCTTCCCGCGCTCTCCTCCGCGGCAGCCAATCGCGAGGGAGCCCGCCCTCGCAAAGGCTGCCGGGAAGGAGAGCGCGGCGGGAGCGCTGTATGGCACTTCCCGCGCGCGGCAACTGCGCCGGCCCGGTAAGTCGGGCGGCGCTAATTATTTTCTGAAGATTACCATGCATGTCAGAAAGATGACAGTTCAATAAATACTTTAAAACATATTAATTTTTGTAGCATCGCATCTATAGTGTGTGTGTATGTTTGTGTGTTTATTCAAAAAAATTACAATTTGCAGGGGGTAGAATGAGGTTTTTTGTTTTTTTATGGGGAAATGTAGCGAAATGCAAATTCCTCTTACATAAAGAATGCACCTTCACAAGTCATTAAACAACAATGCCTTTGAATACAAAAAAGCATCCCCTTAGTTATTTAGCCGGGGGGGGCTACAACTCAAAGGGGGAATTGTGTCAGCAAAAAGCTACAGTTGCCTACAAAATGCAATTATTAAAAAGGGAAAGGGAAAACAGTGAAGTGTCAGCATGTATGTACACATATCTATATCTACACATCTATATTTTTACTGTATACACATAAATACATTTATTATTTTTCTTTGGGGGGTTGTAATTGGTAAAATAGCCACTACTGCTATTATCTGCAGAAGGGTTATATATATCTAAATGCATGGATCAAAAACTGGGCAGCCACTTTGGTTGATATGGAGAAGAGACATGCTTGGTTGTTCCCTACTTAAACTCCTTTGATGCAGCTATCCTCTAGAACTTTATAGGGAGGACAGGTTTGGGGAGCAAGATGCAAGTTGCAGCAAAAAATCAATAGGCAGTTAGCCTCAGTCATTCCACTGCCAACACCTGACATCAGTTCACCTTCTCTTGGCTCAAATGAAAAAGTTTTTTTAAAAATCTGTTTTCTGCATGTCATTAGGATGCTAAGGTTAATTTATGTAGAATTTCAAGTTGACATTACTTAGCAGTTTTATGTAGATTTTGAAAAATATAGGAAACAGAATAGAAACCTGAATCGCCTTTTGGGGAAAATGCCATGGTAGAAACCAGTATTCTCTGGCACCATATTCTGGAACTAACCTATTGTGTGGGAGTGGAGTCACTGAAATGCAATGTCAGCAATCACCATCCTGTCCTGCAGTCCTGAAGGATACCATACGCAGTGATACTGGATGCCACCGAGAGATCCAGAAGGATTGTGCATTCTGTTCACAGGGCAACCCATATAAAAATGGATCCAGATAATCGATATCATCCAGGAATGACTGGAGTTCCTAAACCCGTGCATTGTAATAAGAAGGGATCACTTACAAATAGGCAACACTTGGGAAAGTCCTCTAGGCCTAGAGAGGGTTCTTTCTCAATGACTACGGACCTTATCAGACGTCGGAAATTGGAAGTATAATCCAATGGCAATCTGAACGCAATCATGGGGTTTCACGTTATTGTGAATTAAAGAATCTCACACAATTTTGGGCAAGAGGGAAGTGATTCTGAACGCTATCATGGATTTTATGTTATTGCAAATTAAAGCATCTACGCAATTTCGGGCAATGGGCGGTCATTTTCAGCTAATGGGAAGTCATTCTGAACACATTCCAAATGCAATAGAAATTCACGTGAATTTGCTAAACTAGCAAATTCACGTGAATTCGAATTGGCTGTATTCGCAATAAAGAGAAATTCCTCCCGTCCGATAAGGTCCAATAAGCCACTTCGATAATTAGGTTCTAAATACCTCTTTAATATCCTCCTTCTGTGATCTATTTGTAATCACTAATCGTCATTTTTTCCTGTGTCTAGTAGCAGCAAGTAGGAAGGCAGACTCTAGGCAGTCACAGGAAAGTCAGGCCTGGCCAAGCCACATGTAGTCTAAGAACAGTATTGCTCAAAATGTTGGTCCGTGGGCTGGTGCCAATATGTGAGCCAGTGGCTGCCAGTCCATGGTGACTTTCCAGGAAAGAAAGTTAATTATATCCTATGGTCACAAATATGATACTGGTCCCAGGCACTTGGACAGTGGGGGACTGGGGGAGAGAATTGCCAGTCCCCAAAATCAGATAGATACCAAGTGTTTCATTACTTGTCATTATGCATTTCAGCTTTTGTAAGAGGCATTGGCTCTTGATGTTCTTTTAGCTGTTGTTATGTGAATGACTCATCAGCATTTTACATGTATGTCAGAGTCAGGTGGAATCAAGGTGGATGATCTAGCTGGAGGGCAGGATAAGTCTGGCAAGCTTGGTGTTATAATTTTTTTTAAAAAAATTGCATTCAGGTCATAGTATTATTATTTAATTATTTTATTTTCTTATATCCCACCTTTCTCCCAATATAGGGACTCAAGGTGGCAAACAACAAGTATAAAACAATACAATTTTAAAAGTACAACAATATTAACATATATAAATTTAAAAAATAATTAAACAATTTAAGAGTTAAACAGTTATAAATTAAAATATAACATGTTAAAATAAAAATCATTAAAATTTATAATGCACAACATTAGAAACTTAGTCCTTATCCGTTTGCAAAGACCTGCTGGCAGAAGAATGTCTTTATCTGCTGCCGAAATGATAGCAGGGATGGTGCCATCCCAGCCTCCCTAGGGAGGGAGTTCCAAAGCTTGGGAACAACCACTGAGAAGGCCCACTCTCTTGTTCCCACCAAATGTGTCTGAGACAGGGACAGGGAGAAGGGCCTCTCCCAATAATCTCAATACTCTAGGGGGCTTGTACAGGAAAATACGGCCCTTCAAATAGCCTGGACCCAAGCTGTATAGGGCTTTATAAGTCAAAACCAGCACTTTGAATTGTACCCAGAAATGGACTGGGAGCCAGTGGAGCTGTTGCAACAAGGGAGTTGTATGCTTCCTGTAGCCAACTCTAGTTAACAGCCTGGCTGCAGCTCTTTGGACTAGATGAAGTTTCTGAGCACTTTTCAAAGTCAGTCCCACATAGAAAGCATTACAGTAATCCAAACAGGATGTATGAAAGCATGTACCACTGTAGCCAGGTCTGACTTCTCCAGGAACGGGTGTAATTGGCACATGAATTTTAGCAAAGGCACTCCTAGTCACCACTGATACCTCGACTTCCAGGCTCAGTGCTGAATCCAGAAGCACCCCCAAACAACAAACCTGAGTTTTCAGGGGGAGTATAACCCCATCTAAAAGGTTGAATCCCTGTTCCTGGATCTGTCTTTTGACTGACCAGTCTGATTAAGCTTCAATTTGTTTGCCCTCATCCAGTCCATTACAGTAGCCAGACACACGATGGGTAGGACAGAAACAGCTTCCTTGGAGTTAGATGGAAAGGAGTGATAGAGCTGGGTATCATCAATGTACAGGTGACACCTTACTCCAAAACTCTGGACAACCTCTCCCAGCAATTTCATTTAGATGTTAGAAAGCATAGGGGACAGGACTGAACCCTAAGGGACCCCACAGGCCAATGGCCAAGGAGTCGAACAGGAATCCCCCAACACCACCTTCTGAGAATGCCCTCCAAGAAAGAACAAAACCACTGTAGAACAGTGCTTCCAAGTCCTAACCCATAGAGGTGGCTCAGAAGGATATCATGGTTGATGGTATCGAAAACCACTGAGACATCCAGTAGAACCAACTGGGACACATTCCCCCTGCTCAGTTGCCTGCATAGGTGATCCACCAAGGCAACCAAAGCAGTATCTGTTCCATAGTCAGGCCTAAAACCAGATTGACATGGATCTAGATCTGTCTCATCCAGGAACCCCTGGAGTTGAGAGGCCACCACATGTTCCAGTACCTTGGCCAGAAATAGAAGGTTGAAGAGTGGCCTGTAATTATTTAGTACAATATGATGAAGGGAAGTTTTTTTTCAAAAGAGGGCCGAAGGCTAGCGGGACTTCTTAAATAGGAAGTGTAATTAGTATTTTATTTTATTTATATGTAGTCATCCTTCCATATTTGCAGGGGTTGGGGCACCCACCCACATGTGCACTCCCTCTCTCATTCATTCACTTGGGGCCGTGGGAAGAAAAATAAAACGGTAGCCCGATCTACCATTTTCTGCCCATCGTTTTTTGCTGTAATTGCCAGCAATAGAGCACTTTACTGTAGTTCTTCCTGCTCCCTCCCCAGCCAAGCAGAGCCATGAGATCCATGGTGAGGGGCTATCCCTTCATCATTGCTTGACTATGAGGCAACTCTCATAATCACAGTGGAGGAGATGGGCAACTTCCGTCCTACATGTGTGTGACTCAGCAAATATTTTAAAAGCACATTTTAAAAAATAAATGAATATCTGTTCATAGTCAGGGAAGGGGGGTGGAAGGAGGCATTTAGACTTTCTGCCCTTACTCATTACTACTCACTGGAATGTGAAGAAGGGAAGAGGATTCGATGTAGGGGGCAACAATTAGAGTGCAATCTGGCAAGACTGACAGATAAACAATATGGTTATTGGTTGATAGGTTTTGGCATGATGGTACTTTTTAAAAAGTATCCATTTGAATTTGGACACAGGAAATGTGTGACAAGCAGTACAATGTGACTCTGGTTTGTTTGCAAAAGGTGTGGCACTAATGGGGTCACTGTAGGATCACTGTGGGCAAGGAAAGTGCAAGATGAAGCTGAGATATATATAGATATATAGATATATAGATAGGCAATGTAGACAACCCCTCAGTCCTTAGCCTCTGGTATTTAAATTTAAATTTTGCCTCTGCTGATGGACATTTTGTTATCACTCATTAGCTATGGCTAATCAGCAGTGTAGTCTATGCATAGTCACTTGGAATAAGTCAGACTTTTCCCCAATTAAGAGTGTGTAGAACCTATATAAAACTGGAGGAAATATGTGTACATCTTGAGGCCGCATGCAACATACAGGCAACCTCTCCAACATAACTAGATATCTATGATGGGGGGTAGTCATTTTGCTCATATCAAAACTGTATTTATGACAATGATGTGTCAAAATACAGTTGGATCTGTGCAGATATAGATATTTACAGTCTAACGTGGAAGCTATTCCCAAATCTCAGTACAGTACCAGTGCATTTCTGTATCTACCAGCTAAGTTTAGTAATATTTACATACAAGAAACTTGATAAGGATTGCAGCCTAAGAGAGGATATATAGATATACAGTCTGGGATTAGAAAATCATGCAGAAGTTATTCCACACAGGCAAAATCTATACATGTATCAGAAAAGGGGAGAAAGAACTTATGTCCAGAGGAGAAGACTAGATTAAGGAAACGGTCTGTGGTGATGACTGTTTCGATTACAGCCTGGTGATATTTGAAAATAGAAAAGCGTCCAAGATGTGAATATTGATGAATACATAGACACAGAAACACACACACACACACACACACACACACACAAAATTCTGAAAGTTCTAAACAACTTCAGAGTTTCAAGGTAGTTTTGTCAGGTATGCCTCATGTAATATCCTAAGGCTTTTATTTGAAAAGCCATGCAGTTTGTCCCACACATTTGATGACATGTATTATCTTGTATCTTCTTCCCCTCCCATAGTTTATGGGAAATTTCCAACACAGCTTCTAATACGACATAGAAGTAGAGAAAGGTGGGTGATTTAAATACAAAAGAATATCTTCAGCAGATTTTTGCCATTTGGCAGACACCTTTTAGGAGGTAAACAAAATGAGTGAGAAATACAAGTAAGGAGCTTAACACATCACCCCTTTCGGGCGGCTTAGGAGCATGGTGTTTACACCTCGCACGCACCCAAGATACCTGAAAGCTGGCTTCACACTGCCCAGCTACTCACATGTGGGCCAACTTCTGAGTGCTTCAGTGGCATGGCATTTAGACACCACAAACCACTGGAGCACTTAAAGCCAGCTTCCAGCTGTAGTGGGGCTGAAAAGTCAGCTTTTTGCTAGCACAAAAAAGAGCAGCTGTTTGCCACTTGCAAAAAGGCAGATTGGGGCCACAGCATGTGGTGGTCAAGGCCCCAATCCAGTGTTGTCAGGGGCAACTTGTTTTGCCCCTTAGACATACATGTAACATGTGTATGAGAGAGAGGGGGGCGATATATGTGTATAGAGATTAGATTGGATGGATGGATGGATGGATGGGGTAAATAGAAACATTTTGTGTATTTTCCAACAATTTTTGCACTTTGGGTCATTTTTGAGCAAAATTTGTACAAAAATTATTTTTCTGCAACAAGTTCAGTTTTGCAGAAAAATATTTTTGCACAAAAACAGTGTATTTTGTAAAAGGTAACACTTTTTGCACATAAAACGTCTTTGGGCAAAAATGTTGGGATTTGTGTAAATACCTTGGTTTTTGTACAAGTTAATTTTCTGCAATTTCCATACTAAATCATGGAAATTCTTTCTGAAGTAAAGAACTTTCTTGATGGATTGGTTTAGTGTCACTGAGGATGAGAAAATTTGGACAAATTTTCTTTGCACTCCTTTGAATCCCATTTTGTCAGAAAGGAAGGATATAAATCCCCTAAACAAATAAATAAAATAAAAAGAATGACCAGTGGATTTAATTGTATGCTATATATTCTTTGTGCATACATGAATAAGATGTATTTAAACATTTAAGCATATTAAGGTATACCTAATAAGCATTTAGTAAATAATAGTCTTAAACCTCAATGTCTTTGGATTGTGCTTAGTAGAGACATTTTAAACACCACTAGACTTTAAAGGTTCTGCACCTACAACTGAACATTTAAAAACTTTAGGTTCTCACCACAGAGTTTCTAGCCTTATTGCTTTGGTTAAGATCTGCCACCCGTGGCCCTCTACGTATTGAACCTAAGCTATAAAAATATCACTTCTTATTGATCATATGGTTATTAAAGTCAGCCAAATGCCCCATTTATATGTCAAACACTTGTAATATTTCCTGTAAATATTAGAACACAGGAGGAGACTCATAATACCATTGTGTACAGTCATGTTAGAAGGGCTGAGCTTTTCATCACTGGAAAGATAATAAAACTGTCATCAGAAGTTTCATTAAGCATGCTGTACATTTATCAAGGCAGTCTGTTTTTATTTATACATGTTTCCTATACATGGTGAGTATATGCATCATGCTGCTCTTTCAGTAAACTATAAGTGTCATAACAAAGTTTATCATAAGTATTTTACAGTCTCAGACTTCACCCACCTCTTTCTTACTCAGATTCTCGCACGTAAGCATGGTTATTGTTAGCCTTTAATGAGTATAACCCACTTGACATAACAAGAACAACAATAAAATAGTCAACTAGGTCCCTGTTGAACACAGAAATCTTCAACTCACATTTCCATGGCTCCTGAAACATCTGTTGCATGCATCTAATGACATTTAAAAGAGTTTCCAGTGGAGGTCAAGGTAGAGATCCTTAGATCTCCTCCATATTCCCCCAAGCTGACTTTCCCATAGCCAGATTCTTTCAAATGAGTAATGGAAAGAAACCTTTCACCAGCCACTAGGGAGTCTTTTACAGCTCAGCTTTGCTTGCAGTCTGAGTGCAGGCCTGTGAGCAAGGAGGTGTTTGTAAGCATTTCTAATGGCATTTTGATGTACATGTACAAAATTGATGTCGGAAGGATCATTGTAAAGTCCCAAACAGTGGAATATTGAGGACATTTTCAGGTGGCAGTCAGATTCTAGCTGGGTGAGCCCAGTGTATTTTCTCATGTCACAGTTGATTAGGTTCACAGGGAAGTGGAAAGAGTAAAAAAAAATCTCTTATTACTTCAGCAATGCCATATCAGCCTCTTTTCCCTTTGAATGCAACATTAGTTTTTGTCCAGAACTCTAACTGCTTTCTACAGTTTGGGGAATTGTAAAGCTGAAACAATTTTCCCAGCTAGACTGACCTTCACAGTAATAAGAAATGGCTGGGATTTCTCTCTATATCTCAAAACATTTGGAATTGGGGTGTGGGCAGAGGGAAGGAATGTGTTTGTTTTACTTGATGTTATGTTGTGGGCATCTATTTGGCACTTTGAATCTATTTTTCCCCATTCATGAGATTACATGGACCGTGTGGCACTATCTGACCCATAGTGAGATGGCAAGTGCATTGAGAAATGACATTAATGTTTAAGGCTTGTGTTAGCAACATAGAGGCGGCATTTTGCTTTTGCCCATAAAGGAATGCATCTTTCGTCACTCTTGGGAATGAACATTTTCATTTGCTCTCTTGCACTGGTTCATGTGATAAGCAATGGTCTTCAGAAATCTGGGTGGGGGGATCATTCAATGCTAAGAATGTATCCGCTGAATTGAGCCAGCCTGTCTTGGAAAGCCAGTATTACTGTACGGTTGCTGTATGAGCAGCATGTGGCTGTGTGAGCAGATTTACAGTAACATATATCAATGTCAATTGAACACACACCCATGAAATAAAGGGCGACATCAGTTGCCAATCACTCTCCAAGAAAAGGGGGGTCACGGAAATACTACTGAACACTGAGTTCAGTACATTCGGCAAAATCATATTTACACATTCGGCAGAATCACACAGGTGTCCCTCATGGCCAGTGCTATTTTAGTGTGAAGGTGAGGGGCTGTAGTTTGGGATTATTTCGGGTACTTCGTGGGGCTAGGATCTTGCACTTGTGATGATTCTAAACAGTGGCATGTGTTTTCTCTAAAGAACAGAGACAGTTCTGTGGTAGATCTTCCACCATTGGCAATCTTCTCTTTCTAAAAATATCCCATTCTTCATGGCCTGCAACTGAGAACATTCAGTAGTGTCCTCTGTGTGTTTTTCCCACTATAATTCCCTAATGTTCTGATATGACTTATCTTTCTATTGTATTGTGTTTTCAAATAAATTTAAAAAGAAAGAGAGAACCCTCTGTGAATTGTCCAATGGCAATAACCTTAGGAATCAGAAACCGCCAATGGGCCTGTTGAAGTAAGCCCCTCTCTCTTGTAACCCATATCATATCCACTAAACCATGTGGAGATGTTGCTGCTTTCTTATTCTAAGGATGTTATCAGACGGGAGGAATTTTTCTCAATTTTGAAAAGTGCCAGTTCGAAATTACGTAAATTCGCTAGGTTAGCGAATTTACGTGAATTTTAATTGCATTCAGAATGCATTCAGAATGACTTCCCATTGCCCGAATATGACTTCCCATTGCCTGAAATTGAGTGAGATATTCTCATATGCAATAAAGTGAAACCCATGATTGCATTCAGAATGGCTTCCCATTATCCAAAATTGTGTGAGATACACTCATATGCAATAACGTGAAACCCCATGATTGTGTTCGGATTCCCATTGAATTATGCTTCCAATTTCCGTCGTCTGATAATGTCCAAAGTCTGAGTTGCCAGTTCAGGATTATCTCAGGCCCTGACCTTTCTGAGCCAAAACCCGAGACCTAGAGATGGCCTCTGGTGATATCATTAAACTTAATGCATTAAGTGCCAACATATTCACTCACAGTTTGTTATTCAAACAGAGAGAGAGACAACGTTAATTTCCTGTTGGAAATTAAGTGGGGCTGTTCCCAGATCAAGGTAAAATGAGAGTATTATCACTTTTCACTTTCTTTCGGAAATGGCCTACTTAGTCTAGCTTCTAGACAGAAGGAGAGTGGAGGGTGAGCCCTGGTGCCACAATAACTGAGAAGGGAGGAAGAACCTAAAATAAATAAATAAATACAACTTGGGTCCAAGCTGTTTGAAGGACCCTATCTACTTTTATGACTCTGTTAGAGCTCTGAGATCTGTGAGAGAGGCCTTTTCTCTCTACCTTCTTAGGTTCATTTTGTGGGAACAAGTAAAAGGAGGTTCTCAGCGGCTGCTCCCAGACTTTGAAACTCGCTTTGTAGGGAGGCTAGAATGAGTCCTTCCTTGCTCTCTTTCTGTTGACAAGTAGAAATATTCCTATTCCACCCAGTTTTTAGAAATTGACTGTGACAGGCGTTTAATCCTGTGCTGTTTCGTTGCTGTTTTAAAAATATTGCCTTTTGATTAATTTGAAACAGTTTTAATTCTATGGATTGTTTTTTAAAATAGCTTTCATATTTATATTTTTTTTACTGAAGTTTTTATATAATTTTAATCTGTAAACTGTTTTGAAGAAATCTTAAGCCTCCTTGAGTCTCACTACTGGGAAGAAAGTGTGATGTAAATGAATAAGATAGATAGACAGACAGACCCTGGTGATATTTTTTGCAAATTGCAACAACTAATCGCCTAATACTTCCAAATTGTAGCAAGCTCCTGCTCTACTAGCTGAGTTGGAAATTTGCACACAGACCAATCCTCTTACCTGGAATTGATCCCACCAAAACTGGAGAATATACACCTTCATTTTCCACCTACAGATGCCACACACAAAAACTGGAGACTCTGGCTCTGAGATCTAGCAACCTGTTCCAAATAGTGGCCTCCCAGAAACTAAAAGAATAGTCATGGTGATGATTTTCCAACAACTGCCTCGTTTCTCCAAAGACTGCAAAAAAAAGTATTACTTTTTTTAAAATCCTCTTTCAGCACTAGATGGGTTGGAGCTTCCAGAGGGATTATGTTATCCAGGGTATAAAATCTTGCCAGTTGGTTCAGGCCAGTGCTGGGGTAATTTAATGAAGGATTGTGAGTTATAGTCCCGAATTTGCCAAGCAAGTTAAGCCAGCTCTGCATGAAATCTTCTGTGTCCTTTTAAAATACTCAGCAGTTGTGACCAAGCAAATCTTGAACACCTGCTTTTTAGGATTTTGCAGGGGTTTACAGTAGAGTTCAAACACTTGGTTTCCATTCTATTACAAATGTCCTTTTCTCTTCCACATTAGTACTAAGAAACAGATGGAGTGGAAAATGGTGAAAGCCTCCGACATTAAAAAAATTTGTAGCTCCAGTTTGCAAAACATATGGTTGTATGAACTATAGATAACCACATGACAGAGGTAAAAAAAAGAAATCTCAAGCTTGGCTGACAAGATTTGCATTTCACAGATATGTATTTGGTCTCTATCTATGTCCCTTTTCATTTTAGTTTTGTTGTAACCTCAGAAAAAAGAACAGCATTATAAAGGTGGATATGGAAAAACAGAAGCTCAGTTATTAATGTATGTGATTGGGGTACTACAGAGTTAAAACATGGGGGCAGACAGTGCTACCTGAGGTGAAAAAATAGGGATAGATTATTTGGGGAATGATAAAAGACTACAGATTTAGAAATGGCATGGGAAAAATTCTGTAAGGAAGAATTTAGGGAAATTATTAAATGAACAGATTTAACAAAAGGTAAAATGAACTGCAGTGCAATGGGAGATAAATGTACCTTTTGGAGAAAATGAGTGGGTGTCAAGTCCAGCAGTTAACCAAGTTCAAAAATTCAGGCTCAAGTAGTTAAAACTCAGCAATCCCTTATTCAGTAACATTGGGTCCATAGCAGAGTCATTCACTGTCAGATCTAAACAGCAAATGTTAACATTTCCTAATTAAAATGTACACAATTTCAAAATACTGATCTGCTGGTGTTTCATTAGTTAGATACTCAAAACAACTCTGGCTCTTTCTTTTCCCATACTGCCCCCTCCCCTTTGTTCTTTCCTCCAGTTCCTTCCCAGCCGAATGATTTTGGATCTTACAGTCCATGCCTGCTCCCTTTATTTTGTTATCATATCACCTGTATGATAACCATTCCCTTACACTGATTGTTATACTGCATATCCCATCACCATCCCTTAGTTTGCCCTTAAATTCATGGCAGGTAAGATGCAAAAGCAACACCTGGCAATGGGTTATGCGTTAGAGATGAATTGATGGGGATCAATTGATGCTGAGCTGTTTGGAAATTAATACGCAATTAATTTGGAGAAGAAAGTAATTGGTAGAAGATGATTTGGAAGTGTTGAAGACCATGTACTTATTTGTTTTCTTGAACAATTCCCTAGTCTCTATGTACTTGTTAATGCTTCACTTTTTCCAACTTATAAGCAAGGCATAAGGGTAAGAGCATTCCTGTCTTGTTTGTTCCTAGCCCCTGTATTTCAAAGTTATGCTTCTTCTGAACAAGATATTCCCATTTAACTATAATCCCTTATTAGCAGGCTTCCACTCAGAAAAATCATTAATAAGTAATTTACAATTCAGTAAATTGTATTATTATTATTATTATTATTATTATTATTATTTGTTAGAAACAAGAGCACAGAGCAAGAGAGAAATGGTGAGGAAGTGGAATATATGGCTTGATTTTTCCCTCCCAGATGGAGGCCCTTGGACGGTTATGGCCCTTTACAGCTGAAATACAGCTGTCTCTCCAACCTATTTGCCAAAGTATAGAACTGAGAAGAAGAGCTCTGAGTTTTTGAAATTCTTCTGTAATCTTAGTTTTATGTTTTGGTGTTGTATATTATTATATTTATTATTTGCGATGAGCTGCAATATACACTTTTGTATACTTTTAATGTAATAATAATAATAATAATAATAATTCTAGCCCGCCCAATCACGAAGAATCCGGGCGGGTTACAACAAAGTTACAATAAAATCAAACCCTAAACCTCCCCTAAACCTTACAATACACCAAAATTACAATAAAATCAAACCCTAAACCTTATTATTCATACAGTTTTGAGGAATAAGTGGGGGGAAATACTCATCTCCTGGCTTCACTCTTATTATATGCTTCTGCTTTTCCTTTAGTCTCTTCTTCAGTGAATCATACACTTGGAGGGGTTTGGTTGGAGCCATTAAACTGATTTTCAAGGGGAGGGGAGTTTTCAGGCTTGACCACAAAGGACTAGCAAGACCAGGCTGGTAAAGTAAATGTTTGGGGCTGCTTTAATAAACATGTTTTCCCAGTCCCTGGGCTACTGCAATTCCTTTTTTTAATCTTTGCTGCAAATTTCACACATGTCACATGAAAAAGACAGCAACATGAATGAGTGCCATTATAACTTAATTTTATTTGCTTTACAATGCATGGTGGAGACATTTAAACTAAAAAGGACCAAGTGCAGAAGGGGGCAAAGTATAATTGACTTGTTAGATATTTATTCTTTTTCACGGGAGATGCCATAGATTGAATTTGGGATCCCTGGTGCCTCCATGCAAAATATATGCTCTACTACTATTTTTGACAGACCATGCTTCTTAATTGTGAGTGGGGAGGTAGAGCATGCACAGATTTAGGGTGCATCTGCCCTGTGAAAATAATGTAATTTGGCACCACTTTAACTGCCATGGCTCCATCCGACAGACTCCTGGGATCTGTAGTTTTGTGAAGCACCAGCACTCGTCAGCAGAGAAGACTAAAGACCTTGTAAAACTACAGGTCCCAGGATTCCATAAGATGGAGCTACAATACTTAGGAGTTTATCAGACGACGGAAATTGGAAGTGTAATCCAATGGCAATCCGAACGCAATCATGGAGTTTCAGGTTATTGTGTATGAGTGTATCTCACGCAATTTTGGGTAAAAGGAAAGTCATTCCAAACACAATCATGGGTTTTACGTTATTGCTTATTAGAGTATCTCACACAATTTCGGGCAATGGGAAGTCATTCTGAATGCGTTCCGAACGTAATTAGAATTCATGTAAATTCAGTAGTGAATTTATGTGAATTTGAATTGGCTCCATTTGAAATAGAGAGAAATTCCTCCTGTCTGATAAACTCCTTTAGTGTCCAACTGGGTTATATCCTCAGTGTAAATGTATCCAGTCATCCAGAAAAATGTTCTGCATATGCTCAGAGGCACTCAAAACCTTTCTGATTAATAATTCTCCTCTCTTTGATGCACTGACTGATCTTTGTCACTATCTACTTATTGCTGCACTTGAAATGGATCAGTGTAGTGTCCTGTGGCATTATCCCTTAATTACCTTTACCATCAGTTGTCATTTACTTTTAATAAACAAGGCATTTGAAGAGCAAATGACACAGTACCATGTTGTCAATGAATGGAAAGAAGAGAAGAGAGATGCAAATCAATGAGGAGATGTAATTTAACAAGGTAGATGTGATACTAGTGTTTAGGATAACATTCTACCAAGCTGATTGTTTCCACATATGCTGCATTTCTACCATGTGCAAGCAACAATTGTGTAATGGGTTTTGTAGTGTATCGGGGCGGGGGAGTGTCAGATTGTGAGAATGCCACTTTAAAATGACATAAAGAGCAATTTCAAAGGAGCTATTAACAAAATACAAGTATACCTAAGTTGACAAAGTTCCTGGGCTTCATTTCTTTAACAGAAAGTTGGGTAGCAGAGGCAAAAATACTGTAGAAAGAATAGGGATAAGTTCCTACAAAAGAAAAAAAAAGAGCAGTTCAACATGCTTCAGTAAACTTTTTATTCAAAACTAAAAATACGCATACATGAAATGAAATAACTAGGTTAAATAAGCCTTGCATAAGTAATCTTGCATGAGATTTTCTTTCAGTGATCTTCACTTTTTTAATGGTTTCCATTTATATACCTCTTTAACATGCTGGTGAGGTTGATGTATTCTGTTTTCCCCTTGTCTCTCTGTTTTGCAGTTGATGTATGCTCAGTTTCTGGAGGTACTGTATATACTCATGTGTAAGTTTAGAAATTTTAGTCGAAAAAAATGACCCCAAAAACCTGGATTAACTTATCCACAGATCAATGTAAGTCCTGTACTTTAAGTCTTATGAAAAAAGGAACAATCTCTTGGTGAAAGGCAAGAGCATAATCTGCCCTAAAAGCACTGATTCCCTTCTGTTCTGTCATCCATCCAACCTTTAGTGTAAGCACAAACAGGTATATCCGCTGGAAAAGTTCTTTGGCATTGCTTTCCTTGGCTTCATCCTTTAGTTCTTTTGTTACATGCCTCTAGGTTTAACCCTCGACTTATCCATAGGTCATATCAAAATCCATAATTTTGGCCCCCAAACCTGCCGTCGACTTATACATGAGGTTGACTTATAGTCAAGTATATATGGTAGTGGTTTTTTGCAGGCACACTCACCTACAATAGGATTGACTACAGAACAATCCCATTCTTTTTGCCAGATCAATCTTTTACTATATTTTACTGATAGTGATAAAAAAAAAATAATCTCTGAGCTCTACAGAGGACAAAGTGGAAAGGTGAGACCTGTGCAGGTGTAAAAATACTTGGTACAAAGGAGGCTTTTTAAATTGAGGTTGCCTGTATGCCTCAGGCATCCATGATGACAATCCCCATGATATTCTCTATAAATCCTGTAGTTGATAACTAATGTTTTAAGTAACAAATTGGGCAACATTAGTTGAACAATCACCAGTATTAGTAACAATTTGAGATCCCAGTTTTTTAACCTTGACTGCTAATCATTTAATTTGCAAACTGAAAATTCTAAGCTCTCAATGTTGTGGACTGGAGTAGTTAGGAAGAAGTTGAAGGAGACGGCGTTTAGAGAAAGTACGGTGGAAGTGTAGTGATAAATTGGAGAGGTCTTGGAAAAGATGTTCCCCCTTTGGAAATGGAAATCATAGTCAGTTCCTTTCTAGAATAGTGAAAGCATGCAACACCTAATCCACAGCACTTCTTGATCACATGTTACATGTTCTTTATTGCATTTTGTGGATTTGATTTTATTGTGTATGCATTTCATTGGTGCTGGCCACTTTAGTTTCTATATTTTTTTTGTCAAGTTGGGAAAGTGTGGGTAAACATTTTATTTTATTTTATTTTATTTGGAATAAACATAGAGAACAGTTTACAGCTGGCAGGAATTCACCTTTCATGGGGTGCAATAGAAACTTATAATATAAACAGTACTTAGTAGACCTTTTTTAAAAATAGTCCAGTTAAGGGTTGGGTTTTTTTTTTCATGATTATTCATGATTATTTTTTTTCATGATGATTATTATACTGATAAACAGTTGTGATTCCATCTCTAGTGATAAACATCAAATTCAAAATACATAGTAAAGAGAGAGAGAAGTTTGGCTATTTGTACTGTGCAAAATGACAAACTTGGGTGGCCAACAGATTTCTCCAAGGTCACATAAGAAATCTTTTGCAATTCTGGACTTGAATTTCTAAACCACATATATGGAACATTAACTAGGGCTATATTTCTTAATTATAAGGTCTCATATTAAAATGTTATAAAAGTAGAATGCAATTTCTTTACCTTTCAAAGTGATAAATGGTTTCTCACTAGTGCACAATAAAACAGTTTCTGTTATAATGTGTGGTGTTCCAACAGTATTTCAGAAAGTAGCGATGAAACCAAACTTTTTTTTTATTAATTGAATGTAGATTTTATTTCCTATTGGCAATGATAACCCATTGGTGTCAAATGAAAGGGTGCTTTTAAAAGTCTGATATTTGGCCAAAAAAAAAGTTGATCCTACAAGGTAAGGGACATTTGTTATCGATTGTACACTTAGTAGAACAAATTGAGTTTCCAAACTTTAATCCTCTAGGAGAAGGAGAAAAACCAAGGAACAAAATCACTAGTATTATTCAGTTGTTGCTTTCCACTTTATTACTAGGCAGAAATATGATTCTCATTCGAGACATGAATAAATTTGTCTCTGAACTAAAGCCATTTTAAAAGTTTTTTGCTATTTGCAAAAATTGTGAAAGTCCATATTAAGGAAACAGTGAGATAAATTTTGCATTATTTTGGAATGGAGAAGAATTTGATTTTATCAGCACATCACTTACTTCACTGGCAACATTTATCTGCTTAGAAGCATTAAAATATAGAGGCTACCCACAACATCTATGCAGATTTCTGATACACAAAGTAATCTCCAAGTAAATTGTCTTAAATAAGAATTCTACTTTTTTTTTAATGGAAGAAAAATGATGGAATGTTTTGATTCACACAATATAAAGAGAAAGGAGAACTCTACTTTTTTAAAATATGGAGGAAAGATGATGTAATATTTTCATTCACAGAACGTGAAGAGAAGGAAGAAATGTTCAGTTTGTCTCCAAGAAAGTATATGATAGTACAATAATTGGGCATGCAAGGTACCTTACACAGAATTTTAACTGCCATGACTCCATCCTCTGGAATCCTGAGATTTGTAGTTTTGTGAGGTATGCTCTACATGGCCCTTCCCTTGATGACTCTTCAGAGGTGTTAGTAGGTATAAAATATAGTCACTGCTTAGCTAAGAGGAATCAACTGAAGGCCAACTTTTCAGACAGAACTTAAACAGGTACAGTGGGCCCTTGTTATCCGCTAGGGTTTGGTTCCAGGACCTCCTGTAAATAACAAAATCCATGGATGCCCAAGTCCCGTTAAATATAACAGAAAAGGAAAATGGTGTGATATAAAATGGAAAATCAAGGTTTGCTATTTGGAATTTATACTTTTTTTGAATATTTTCAAGCCGTGAATGCTTGAATCCGTAGATATATATATATATATATATTGATAAGGAGGGCCAACTGTACATTGGCTGCTTTCTGCCCCATCTCTAGGTACAAATCACTCTACTTTGTTAACTATAAAAGCATCAATAATTTAGCAACTATTGCTCTTAGTTCATCAGTTGCATTTTGCATGGCTTTTGCTTGGTTTTAAACATTTGATTTGTTGGTTTTATTGATTCCTAGCTTCTGGTTTTTACATCTATATATGTTATCTCATTGTATTGTTTTTATTATACATCAGTCTTAGACTACTGAAGGCCAGTATATATATTGCATGGCAGCAGATATATTACAAAAATAAAATAACAAGGAACTTGTTAGTTGTATGTTCACCATAGTGAGTGCTGTTGTTTCCTCAGTGTGTGTGTCAGTTGATTTGCCCATGGTACAAACTTTATATAGCAACAGCAATAACAATTACATTTCTATACTGCTTATCAGTGAACCTAAGCACTTCCTAAACAGTTTACAATGTGAAAACAAGTTGGCTACTCATTTTAGTGACTTACGGAAGGATGCAAGACTGAGTGGACTCTGGAGCCCTGCCTGGGATCAAATTTACAACCTTGAATGGCTGCAGTACCATTATTTAACCACTGTGCTACCAGGGCACCTATTTTACTTGGATATGTAAGCTTTACTTCCAATAACACTATGCTTATTTACTTGTCACATAAATTGAAAAAGAGCCCATTATTGATAAATTCCTATTTTCAGAGCTTGGAAAAGTTGTTTTATGCCAACATGGCCAGTGCAGTAGAGAAGGAGGTAACCCAATGGTCACTCTGGTTGGGGAATTCTGAGGTGTGTGGTCCAAAAAGTACTCACACACAAACACACCTATGAATGTATAAATGCTTATATACATATACACATACAGTAGATCCTACTTTTTATCCACACTCAGCCTAGTTTAGACTACTTACGAATCATAAAAGTACTTCTTACATAGTAGTAAATCCAAATTACTCTAAACACTGTACCTTCTTCCTCAGCTCTTCAGTCCTTACTTAACGAAATGAGTTCCACCTTTGTTTACCCATACAAATTTATTGCAGTACAAAACCATATCAGGTTTTTGTGTGTGTGTGTGTGTGTGTGTGTGAATGCCCTATTTCCTCAGAGACCTAACATAAAGTATCATTGCTCTGATCAACCTCTGTGTTTCTCACTCCTGCAGAAAAGTACATTTAGAAATGAAAACAGGCAGCTAAAAAGAAGTTTTGCCAAAGCAGTAGCTGTTCGCAGTAGGAACTCCTACCTTGTTTTCAAAGTGTTACTCAAGATTTTTTCCCCGGTTGCTAATTACATGAGGGTCATGTTCTCCTCTCAGTTCTGAGGATAAAAATTTGGCTGTTGTTCAGTATTACAAGGAAAGGACTCGAACTGTTCTACGTACAAGCAAGCAATGTCTTGCTGCCAAAGCCTGTCTTTATTGAGCGCTCACAAGCATAATTGAGGTTGTACAAGCTACTGTGTGTCAAGGTTCCTGAGACTGAAATCCATGTAGACATAATGATGTTTACATGTGCACCATTTTGTGTGTGTTGTTTCTTATTTTGAGAGGCGACTAGCCTGTTTATACTCCATTCTTCTTACATGTGAAAATTTAAAATCTGGAGTGAATCTGCGGCCTCAAAGTGAAAAAATGTTGGGATGGGGGTGCCGAAGTGTAAAGTCAAGTGCCATGACCACATAGACAGTGATTTTGAGGGGGGAAAACATCTTTGTGGTTAAAGCACAAATGTTTCTCTGGCCTTCCAAGGTTAAAAAACCCAAAAACCTCTCCCTTCATGCTCATATCCAATTGATTTAATTCCACTGATGACCATAGATGTCCTATTACAAAGGAAGATCTTAATAAGGGAAGTAAGGCCTTTGCATTTTGCTGTGTTATTTCACTCTGATAGTGGCTTTAGAATAGTGTAGTATTACTGGAGTTATTTCTGAGATGGAGCAAAAGGAAAGCAGAAAGACTCGCACACTTGGTACAGAAAAATAATCGGTACATATCAGTAAAACATCAATTTCATCAGCAAATGCTAGGATTTTAAATGGGTTTGCCATGTTACTATCTATAGTACATATGATGCCAAGGGGTCTTATTCTGTATACATTCAAGTGTTTTTTTTTTAAAAAAAAAAAAAATCCCTCAGTGCCTTTATTGTGAATCCTGCATGTTTTCTCCCACCTGAAAGAAGTCAGAACCAGACCTGAAAGAAGCTTAGTCCTTTATTATTTTTACCACAAAAATGCTTGCTTTATACAGCACAAAAGATTGCCTAAAGGGTCCATAAATAGCTGGTAGTATTCTGACCAACAGCTGAAAGTAGGAAAGACTTGATACATGAAAAAAATTCATCTGTCTTTCAACAATGCCTTATGGAAGGGCATGGCTCTGTGTACAGTAAGGCAATAATGTGAGATTTAATGAAAAACTTACAGATTTCTGTGGTTGTTAGCAGATTTGCTGCAGAAAAGATAGTATATACAGTTTTTAATTTTAGCTCCCTTTGCACATGTCCACCTGTGGCAGAATACATCGATCATTGTTCTCACTCCATTTTTCATCCCAGTTATAACTATTTGATGTTATTAACTGCCCTTGAGTCTACTTCCACTTATGATAACCTTGTGGATGAAACTTCTTCAAGACTCTCTGTCCTCAACGGCTCTATTGAATCTAACCATCTGGAGTGTGGTCTGCCTGTCTTTCTGTTGTCTACTACCTATCCTAGCATTATTGTCTTTTCTAATGATTTATGCCTTCTTATGATCTGGCCAAAGTACAGCAGCCTCAGTTTGGCCATCTTGGCTTTGAAGAAGAGTTTGGGCTTGATCTGTTCTAGAACCCATTTATTTGTCTTCTTGACTATCCACAGTATATCTGTGCTGCGGTGGTATCCAATGATTTGAAGATCCAGTCAGGAGTCCCCCATTTTATTCTCCATCCAACAATGTTAGTCAGAACAAACTATAGGCAACTCCAGTGGAGATTTTCGGCCAGAGAGAGAGAGAGAGAGAGAGAGAGAGAGAGAGATCCTGGCCACAGAATTTGTGACACTAAAGACACTGCCTGATAACCTATCATGCCTGCAGCCTTCTCTCTGGGCAACTTGTCATTGAGGAAGGTCACTAGATCCTTGCTTATCATATCAATCCATTGGCATGTCTCTGATGAAGATGAATTCAGAAGAATTATTAATCAGGGATTTAAATATCTATAGAGTTGTAGAGGTGAGTGAGTGCAATCACTCTCCACCAGTCCTAGGTATGAAGCAGAAGAAGGACCCTCCATCCATTCCACCTGCCATGGCCCTAGCCTCAGAGGGAGAGAAGAGGTAGGCATAACTCTGCCAGACCTAGCCCAGAGGCAGAAGAAAGTCCCTCCCTCCATTCCACCTGCCATGGCCTTGGCCTCAGAAAGAGAGAAGAGGCAAGCATAGCTCTGTGAGGCCTAGCCCAGAGACAGAAGGGCCCTGCCTCTATTCCATCTGCAATGACCCTTCCTGACTTCCACTCTCTTCTCCTTTTATGTCATGTCTTTTTAGATTCTAAGCCTGAGGACAGAGAACTGTTTAAGTAACAATTTGTAAGCTGCTCTGAGAGCATTACTAAAGTGTGAGGTATAAATACAATTAATAATAATTTAGTATGTAGATCTTCCTGTTGCAATAGCCTGGCAGTATACGGAGGAAACCAACACTTTGGGCTTTTCTATATCTTCTGTCTGATGGACTAGTCCAATATAGGAAATCTGGAGCTGTTGCAGTTCATGTGCTGCTCCACATGATCCAACAGACATGTAAAAGAGCCCAGGTTAGACAATGACACATGGAAGAATGGTGGATTCAGGCAAGTCAGTTACAGTACCAGGAAAGTAAATTACCAGGTTGGTAAAAAGATAGGTCCAAAGTGAGTCCTCACAATAAGTTGGTTGGGTTGAAAAGTTTGGAAATCACAAACCTGATCAGGGAAGATGCATAATGTAAAATCTTGTGTAAAATCCTGCCTGAGAAGGTCCACTTTCCAGCATGCTGAGCATAGTTTTCTGACCCAACTGAAGTCCTTTCCATTTGCACCTTGGGCTAGGGGTCATGATGAAAGAATCAGGATTTTCCCCCTTCGATACCATGATCTCAAACCAACACCCTCTGATGCTCTTGAAATAGATGCTGTCTTTGTGCCGCAACGGCCTCCATATATCTGTCAGATTTAGAAGATTTCTAGTGTGTGTCTCACTGAACAAAGATGAACACAGGGAAATATGAGCAGGAAAATGAGAAAGTAGAGTGATATGAACAAAATTTTAGCCTTTAGAAAATGAATGACCACAGATAACAGTTGAGCAAAATATATTAAGGACAAAAGTATCAAGAATTCTGAAGACACAGTGTGCTGTTCTCTGCAGTTAAAAAAAAGCTTTAACAAAATTCCTCCTGAAATTACCTTGTTGTTAAGGGCTGAAATTGAACCAGCATCAACCTTCTCTAGCATTTGTAAACCTTGTGCGCATCTCTAATAGACCCCTGACAGAGCTGTATCTATATCAGGACTTACAGTTCATTTTGGCAGTAGGTGGCTTGCTGGCCTTGAATCCCATGAAAGTCTATAGGAAGGAAAGGGAGGTTTTCTATGGAAACAATTCTACGTGGCTGCCTTGCAGTATTAATCCTTGGGTGCCCTCTTTATATCTAATGCTAAGGATATGCTGAAGGCATTTGGTCCTCTCACACTGCAGCAAAAAAAGGAGGAAATTACAGGCAGCAGTTTGTAGCACTGTTATTTGCCTAAACAAAAAAGAATCTTTTTGCTTTATAAAGAATACATACTTTATGAGGCTTTCTGTATTTTAGTAATAATAATCCCCTCTCCAGTTTTGCCATAGAGTTGAGCCAGAACTTTGTTGTTTTGTGCCTTCAAGTTGTTTCCAACTTATGTCAACCATAAGGGGTTTTCTGAGGCTGAAACTGTGTGGTTTGCCCAGAACTATTAAGGGTTTTTCACAAAACATTGCGGCAGTATCCCAAAACAACTTTCCCTTTGTGATGTTTTTCAACAGTTCATGAAAATATTCACTAACACTTATTCTCAATTGCTTTACTACCCCACCAAAGTAGCCTCTGGGTGTGGCACGGGTACGAATGTGCCAACGTTACATTGCAAGCATTATTCTGTGTTGCATATTCAGGACAACTTTTTGAATCCGCATCATGATAATCTGCCTATATAGTGGTACATGATTAATGTTTCAGCACAATCATTTTGTTATGCTTTGATCAATAAGACTGTGCCTGAAAA
Organism: Urosaurus nigricauda; assembly: GCA_034509955.1. Lineage (NCBI taxonomy): Eukaryota > Metazoa > Chordata > Lepidosauria > Squamata > Phrynosomatidae > Urosaurus > Urosaurus nigricauda. The sequence goes on along the minus strand of JAOEGL010000006.1, from coordinate 63,304,863 downwards.
GACTAAGAAACCAACCCAACCCAACATACTTTTCCTGTTAACCCTATGCTACAACCCGCCACATTTCACCTTTATTCTAACAATGACATGCCTGATATTTTGCCTTTTTCAAGACTATGTATATGACTTAATGATAGTAATGAAGAAAGATATATATGACTTATGTGAGAGTGATGATAATATGAATTAACCCTTTGTGAGTAATGAGATGGGCAAGCATATAGTCTAGATAACTGAAAAAACCTAATATGTACATTTATACCCAAAAGGCTCACAAAAAAACTAACAGCATCTCTCTTTTTTTTTTTTTTTTTGTAAAGTCCTACTCTTCTGCACATTTCAATGTTACCCCTTATTCTGTTCAAATACCACTTTAGTAGAATGGAAGATTTCATTTTCTTTATAATTTGTCACTGTAAATTGACCAGCAAATGCATCCCAGCCTAAGTGTCTGTCTTCTTTCTGACAATGTGGAGCTGAGTTGAGTCCCCAAAGCATTCTTTAACTTTTCTCATAACATTTTGTCTTAACAACATATCAGTATATATGGTCATGCCCAAATATTCTTGCCAAAAAACACATTTTTGTTTACTAATGTTATTTTGCTGCTTAAAGGCTTTCTTTATTGGGGTTTGCTTCCTCAGTTTGTTAAGGAATGGAAGAGTTCAGATTAGGTTTCCAATCTGATCACACTAGCTTTAAAAATGGGTTGAGGCCACCCATAATCTATGCCATATAATGAGTGAAACCAGGATGTATCTTGAAGGATATGCTGTTCGTATCACCTCAGGTGGTGTCAATTCATATTGAATCAAGTCAGGTCGCATCAGCAATACCCCTATCAGTACATATTCCTGAGAGTCATAGATTTAAGTGGATTTAGACAGCAAATATCTCAGCTTCTACAAATGTATATAATGAGCAGATAACTGTGAAAGCCAGCTATTTTTAGAGTCTCCAGAAATTCAAACTTTTGATATTGGGCTATACATATTATTCTCATGTTATACTACTAAACTGAAGTACAAATGCAGGTTTCCTAGCTGTAGTAGGTCAGAGTATTAAGTAAACTGTCAGTTGGTCATTATAATGCTTGACAGAGGCACACCTTTTCTTTTTCAAGCAACTGTGCATGGTACATTTTTTTATCTGCCATTTTATTATTCCTCTTCGCTCTTCATTTTACAACAGAAATGCAACTAACAATTGAACTACGCATCCAGAGGACCATATGTTACAGTCCTTTAAACAGGATTGTATCACTTCAGAATACACATGGGGAATCATTTGTTTGGATGTATGCCCTTGTAAACATTTCCCTGTGTGTGGAAAGCTTGGTGAAGGCATCCAGGCAGCTGTTTGTCTGTTGTGCAAGCTTTACATCTAAAAAGACAGTAAACAATCTAGGCTAAAGCGGGAGTAGCACCACTGCCTTCTCAAGACACAATTTCCATGTGTTCTTGACATTTGAAATCCCATTGGGCTGTAAAGTTCTCTTGGAATGGGGCTTTGAAAATTATAGCAGAGGCAACTAAATTGGGGCTCCTTTCATGGTATACAACTATAGCAGTATGATTCCATTTTAGCTGCCTTCCTGGACTCTTCCACATCAGAATGAAGCTGGACTACATTTGAAAATAATAATTCTGTATCATTTTTTTTTTCATTTTTAAAATCCCACTCCAAATCTACGTTTTAATAACACGTGTGTAAATAACTCTTCACAGACAGAAAAGATACTATGGCTTTGTTCCACTTTGGCCATGATCTACTTAAAGTGGAATCCTTTCTGCCAAGACCAACATAACCAGTAAAAGGGTTTAGGATCCAGACGACAGATATGCCTGTTGTGAAATGCTCAAATGCTGTTTGAGATTTTAAGATTAAGAGCACCCTAATCAAATTGATTTCATCAGGTCAATTAGCTGTGTGTTACTATCACTATCCTTATTGTTTGCTCTTTTCTTCCTATTTTCAGCTGGTTAATAATCCTCTAGCAAGTCAAGCAGCGGCAGCAGCAGCAGCAGCCGCCATGGGCTCAATAGCAAGCTCACAGGCCTTTGGCAATGCACTCTCCAGTCTTCAGGGGGTCACAGGTCAACTAGTCACTAATGCACAAGGACAGGTGAGTGAAGATGAGGGGAAGTAGTGAATTAATCTAGCACACTGATCTTGGGAAAGAAATGCATTCTGTATGTATGACAGCCATTTATGGCTGCATGTGTCTGTGTATACGTGGGATGGGGGATAACTAATGTTTCCTACCAGAAGAGAAGTTGAATGGAGGATTGATATTAGCATCAGAGATTTGGGTTTGGACTCAATCTTACTTACAGGAGATTCATTAAAATTGTTAGGACTCAACATCCCTACATAACGTCTTAAAAAGTCCCAGTGATTTCACTGAGTGAACACTATGATTATATCTGGGTTCATCCCAATATTATTTTTAATAGTGCATCTAACTGTGCAAAATTATTTTGAAGCGTGCAGGCCCTCATATAATGTCAACACACCTCAACAGGTCCCCCTTACTACTTAGGAAAAATTGAAAGCAGAACACAGTGTTCATATTTTGAACATTTAACACAAACCTCTTGAAATGAGGTCTCAGAATTACTTTAGATGCACTGAGACTCAGATGCTAATCAGTGTGAACAAGGCAAAGTTTGGTGTTTTCATTATTTCAGTGGGAGAAAATTAGCTCCTACCAAGCTCTCCCACTAAAATAATTGGAAGTTTAAGCCAAATACACAAATATGCATATGTTCATGAGTAAGCTTCCCTCCCCCATTGAGTGAAATTTGTTTTACATATGATTGTAGCCCTTCTCACAAGGGTTGTCACAAGTGCTTCATGTTAACTGAATTCTGAGTGTTGTTTTCATTTATATCCTTAATTGCCTCTAACTGCTGACACACACACCAGAACAAAAGTGAAGTTGCAAATTACTTATGCAAATGATAACGCTCATAAAATTGACAGCAATTAAATGGTGTTCTTAAACTAAGGGATCTGTAAAGAAGGAATAAATGTGTCAAATTATTTGCATCAAAATAGCTATTTTTAGATTAGTTGGAATTGCTTGTTTTTTTGGAACTGTCAGTTCTTTTCTTCATGCAAATCATGTGCTTCTAAAGAGCCTAAAGTTGTATTGTATATCGGCCTCTGATAAAGCTACACATGGTACATTTATGTCATGCAAGGCCCATATGAGTTTGCTGTTCTTCTTCACCACATACTTGAAAGAAAAACCCTTGAGTACCAGCTCTAGTGAAATTACTTCCCATGAACAGTGAACTCAGGTCAACAGGATTGTAGTAAAATCAGGCCACTGAGAAAAAAGGAGACATCAGCATGTTTGGTGAAAGTTTTGTTGAACTATGAAGGGACAATGGGAAGAAGTAGCATTCATATCCTAAAATCAGAGCTATGATATTGTTCTTGCGACTAGTGATTGTGAATGTGTGCTTCCTCACTTCTGAGGATTTAACTGAAAAATGTATGAACAATGAATTATTCCTCCCTATGGTTCAGTTTCACCTACCTGCTCAAATGAGATCGAAGTGATACTTATTTCATCCTATCCTATCCTATGCTTTTTAAATATTTAAAAGGAACCATCCTTGAGGCTGATGTTTGCATTGGTGTTTGCTTTGTTTAATCATGATTAACATAAAGCATGAACAAAGATGAATCTGGCACTCACATTCCTCATATATAAGCCCCACAAGGAAAAAAAATGCTGACCTTGTTATATTTACTGGGTGGGTACAGAATTGTTCCATCACTACCCCGAGGGTTGAACGATGGAGCTTGTCAAAGTGAGGCCTTATCTAATGAATCATCTTATCGCAGGTGCACACCACACATATTAAAGGAGGATTGCACGACCAGTGTGCCCTCTACAATAACCTTTCAGTGTCTACTTTAACCCTTGCTTCAATCCCTTTTCATCAAAGGATCATTTTATGCAGCCAGCTTTAAATGGAGGCTCTCAAAAGCCTATTAAGTTTTCTGTTAGGGACACAGCATTGGAATAGAAGAAAAGTTGGTTACAATACCTATAACTCATAGTCAGATCAGCTCCATCTAGAAAGCTTGCTTGTTAATATCTGTACTTCAGAAACAGTGCAAACTCCTGGAGGAGGTAATGGATACATGGGACATAAATTTAAGGCTCTGAGATATAAAACCATGACAGTTTGTCAGTTGAAGGGGTCTCCCCCCTCTTTTTCAGGCTCTCCCAGGAAGACAAATAATATAAAGTGTTGGTAAACTGGTGAGCAATCACATCAGTCCTGGACTGGAATAAAAATGTGTAAGGGACTTTATAGTGGAACACAATATTTCAAACACCATATTTGGGGATTCCACAGATTGCAGATGTGGGTGGGATCCCATTTTTACAAAACTGCAACAGTCCATAGACTAGTCATTCTCTGCCAAGTTTCCAGGTACAGTTCAATATAACAGGTACTGTTCTGTGTGAAGTGTGTGTGTGTGCGCGCGCATACATGTGTGTGTGTGAGAGAGAGAGTGAGAGAGAGAGTACGCACTAATGTGGCATAGTGGTTTGACTCTGGACACCAGGTTTTGATCACCTGGTTGGACATGAAATCTACTAGGTGATCTTGGGCAAATGAAAAAATACCTGTTTGCTCTCTATTTGCAGACCTTTGACTAATTGTCCAATTAACTCATAATAGGGATGGAAAGAATATTTGCTTTTATTTATTTCTTGGTCAAAGAGAGAGAGGGGGGGGGAGAGAGACAGTATATGAACAATCACAAAAACCCAGTTGGGAATAAACAAGAATTTTGCAGTCTCCCACTCCAGTGTATTTAAAGAAATTACTTTGCACAATATATGTGGGGCATATGCAGGAAGAAAATTTTGAGGTTTACGTATTTTAAAAAACACATTTTAGCACGAATAGCGTTCCCTGAAATGTGAAGATTTTTGTGGGAAATAGGATTTTACACAAAAGACAAGATTTGGGCACAAAGGTTCTGTTGTTGTAGACTGTGAGGGGGGGGGGTTGCACATAGTTGTGTTTCCTGTGCAAAAATAAAAGTTTCCAGAAACATGGAACAACAAGAAAAATATTTTTCCCACTAAAAGCCCCATGTGTGTTTCTGTGTGTGTTACTTTTTTAAAAAAAAAATCTTGTTTTTCATACAAAAATGCAATTTTCATACAAAAAGACTATTTCCAGGAATAAACCTGGGGGGGGGGGGGTCTTGTTTTGTTTTTGTAGAAAAGCATGTATTTGGGGGATGAAAAACATTTTTTTATCCAAAAATGTTTCTGTAAGTAGTATTTTGCATTAAAAATGTGTTTTTGGACCCTCCTTAACAAATTTTGTGAAAAAAAAAGAAAGTTTTGGAAACTCATGAAAATTCATTGCCCCTTTGCATGGACTACTGCAAAGGAGCAGAATTACTGTAAATATTCTCCTACCCAATGAGATGAACTTTCACACAAGCGTCATCATTTTGTTGATGGCATGGACCATGCGCTCATCTAAAATTGCATGGTTTCGGGGGAGAACTATGAAAGCACGATTCTTTAAAATATTACCAGACCCTCTGTTTTGACTAAACTATGCAGTGGAAATCTTTCATTCCTTACTGAATCCTCTTTAGTGATCAAATGTATGTTCGATGTGAAGGCTACAGGCTGGTTTCTGAAATTTGCTCATTTGAAAAAACAGTTTTAAAAGAATATTCTTTTTATCAACTAGCAAGGTTACATCATAATAAAGATTGTCTTTTTGAATAGTATGAGGACTGAAAGAGGAAATAAAAATAATTATTTATAGATTTTACATCATATAATTTTAATGCACAGGGTGTAGTGTAGCTTATGAGCTATCCAAAGGATTCATTTCACACTGAACATATGCCCTTCTTCATTGACATCTCCGTGCAGGAGAAGATAGCTTTGTGTATGGCTTCACTAATTAGCAAACATTAACTGCCTTCAGAAAGGTTTAATCCACAATTAGCTTGCAGACTAAGCAGGTAGTTGTTGTTGATCCAGTTGGCTAATGGGAGTACTTTGGTTCTCATTATTCTGATGAGAGGGCATCCATTGGCTCTCGGAGCATCTTGATGGTAAATGGTGCTAATAAGGCCTGATGGTTCTCTCCTCCTAACAAGCCTCTCAGCAGCGAGAGTGATTACAATGGAGATAGATTTGATGGGATGCACTCGCTTTTGTAGTGTCTCAGCTGCTGACACTCTGCGACATAATCAGGTCACAGAGCCGGTCACAGCCATCAGCAAAAGCCGTAGCTCTATCCCTCATTATTAAAGTGTATTATTCTGTCCCAGGCCTTTCCAACACCGCCAAGGGCCTTTTCATTTCTTTTATATACATATAATATCTATATGTCTCCCCCTGCCTTGCTGTTCCTCTTTGGCTAAGTATCCGCTCCTAGCTAATAAAATAAAATACTTCATCAGCTAAAGAGCCAGCCATATATTTTAAAGCAGAGGAAATAAAGCAGCCTATTTCAAATCCAGTGAAGGGATCACAATTAAATAAGAAGGGGCATTTTTTTTTTGTCACGGTGCGCACTGCATGGTGCAATGTAATATGTCATGTGCAATAAAAGGAGTGGAAGGGATTACAAAATAGGACCTGACTCTCTTTATGGATTGATTTGTAAACTACCAAAGCATGTCCCCCTTGAAGAGACTCTGGGTGACCATTTTTTAATGTACCCGGTTCCTGTTTCCTCACAATTGCTTTTATTTTCCTATAGTACTACATATATTTTCACAGAATAAAGAGGATGGTCACTTTGGCAATACACTCCAGAGTAGTTCCACAACACTCCGACTATTCCAAGTGAAATTTTCAAAGTAATACAGATTCAGACTGGAAGTGGGTTCTCTCTCTCTCTCTCTCTCTCTCTCTCTCTCTCTCTAACACACACACACACACACACACACAGGTACACCAGAGAGATTAAGATGAATGAAAGAGGGTGTATATACACTTTTCTAATTTCTGCACATGCTGCTATACATATTATGCAGGTCTTTGCAGGCAACCTAGAACTGTTTATATGTTGTGGGAATCAACATTGGCACACAGGTTGTTATTAATTTTGCTACTTAGAGGTACTTGCAGAGGGAGGGCAATTTACTTTTCCCATTCATTATCACTTAAACATTTTTAAATATGAAGACTCTTACAAGCAGAGTGTATACTAAGAAGTGCTCTTCAAGAGTTCGGTGTAGCCTACTCCCAACTAAGTACATAGGACAGACTTCAGGCTTCCTGAGCTGGTTCAGTGACAACAGTTGTCTTAATCTTTGTGAAGCCGAAGGCTTTCATGGCCGGCATCCATAGTTTTTTGTGGTTTTTTCGGGCTGTGTGGCCATGTTCTAGAAAAGTTTCTTCCTGACATTTCACCAGCATCTGTGGACGGCATATGTCGCAAGATGCCAGCCACAGATGCTGGCGAAACGTCAGGAAGAAACTCTTTTAGAATATGGCCACACAGCCCGAAAAAAACACCAAAAAACCCCCTATGTCTTAATCTTTTTTAGTACTTGATCATTTAGTGATCTACTTTTTCCACAAGCCACTTGATATTTCCCACACAAACATCTCAGGTTCTTGTGTTTCTACAACTTGTTTCAGCAGCACTAGTAAAAATTAATATGTGAACAGGTTGAATCCTCCTTATCCAGAACTCTGAAATCTGAAATATTCCAAAAACCAAAACTTTTTTTCACGAGTGGCTGAGATAGTGACACTTTTGCTTTCTGATAGTTCAGTGTATACAAGCTTCGTTTCAAGGATAACATTATTTTAAAATATAGTATAAAATTACAGTTTGAATTTTGCTGTATGCTGCCTTGAGTTGTCTTTCCTGGCATAAATTTAGATAGGAATTTAATAAATAAGTAATGCATATAGGATTGCCAGGCTGAATATGAGACAGGGCTTGTTGCTTTAATATTTAGTTGATTCTTGGTCATGTAGGTATAGAGCCCCTCACCCAAAATGGGTATTCGCTGTCCAGTGGAACATAGGATGGGGGTACAGTGGCAGCAGAAAGTTCCATTCCTGCAACAGTGTTAATAATCTGTGATTGCGGTATTAGTAATTTCAGTAGGATTATTTAATTAGATCTTTAATAGTAGAATTTTTTTTCAAACCCTCCTTAAAATTTTTCTCAGCAAATACACAATAGGGCTCTGAGCTCCTCCCCCCATCCTGATTGTAATGAAAAGAAAAACAAACAGAAAAAAACAGTAAATTCTCACCTGTTATGAAGATCTTTTTATTCAGGCAGGTATTTGAGTTGTAGTTTTCATAGCAGTAGTACATGTGCAGTAAAATGCTTTATTTTATCATATATTTTTAAAATCTTTTAGTAGTAATTATGTTCATCATCATCATCATCATCATCATCAATTTATTTATTCAGATGTAGCACCAGCAGTGTATATGGCCCTTTACACGAGCAGCTTACAGTTGTTGATTTGACAGTTCCTTAGCCTCAGGCAATTTGTTTTATCCATGGCTTTTGATAGTGTTGTTATTTAATAATTTTTTTAACTTTTCTGAAATAAGATTTTAATTTAATCTTGTTTTAAACCTCTGGAAGCCACATTGGGAGAAAGGAAGAGTATAAATTAAATTAAATTAAATTGTTACATTGGTCTTGGGATACACTTTTTTTTATTCCTTTGTCATCAAAAAGTGTAGCTCATTGAAAAATTCTCTTATTACTTTCCAGGTTCTGTCCTCAGTATAGTTTCTAGAAAACCAAAATGTCAGACATTTAACTTTAGTCCTGGAAGTCTTTTATCCAAGAAATAAACACTCCTCTCTGTCATTTATCCCCCAGATTCAGGCCACTGCCAAGACCTGTAGATTCTCTCTTTACAACATTGCTAAAATCCGTCCTTTCCTCTCAGCCTCCACTGCCAAGACTCTGGTCCATGCCCTGGTGGTCTCGCAACTAGATTCCTGCAATCTTCTTCTGACAGGGCTTCCTCTTTCTCACCTCCATCCTTTAATCTCTGTCCAGAACTCAGCTGCACGTATTATTACATTTGCTCGCCGCTTTGACCATGTTTCTCCTCTCTTATCCTCCCTTCACTGGCTCCCCTTCCCCTTCCGGATCCAGTACAAGCTTTTGTTACTGACTTTCAAAGCCCTCCACGGACTGGCCCCTCCTTACTTGTCTGAACTTTTTTCTCCTCACACTCCTTCTCTTCCCCTCCATTCTGGTAGTCAAGGTCTCCTGTCCCAGCCGAGGATCTCCACTGCCCTGTCCCGGATTCATCCCTTTTCACTTGCTGCCCCTCACTCCTGGAACCTTCTTCTCCCACATGTGTGTCTCATCACTTCTCTATCCAGGTTCAAAAGTAAGTTAAAGACTATATTGTTTAGGGAAGCATTCCCAGGACTGTGCCATCTGCCCCAGGATGCCTCTTAACTATGTTTTAAGAACCCAAGCCCTCCCTCCAGTCCATCTGCCTTGGTCCAGGCCCCAGAGGGAAAGAAGAACCACTGGACCTCATCCCCTTTCCCACCACCTTCCCCTTTTCCTTTTGTGTTGTCTTTTAGACTGTAAGCCTGTGGGCAGGGATCCGTCTAACTATAAGATTGTATGTACAGCACTGTGTAAACTTACAGTGCTATATAAATAATCATCATCATCATCATCATCATCATCATCATCAGCTGAATGCAATCTACAGGACTGAAATATTACTGTGCTGATACTTAAAGCTCAGAAGTGAGTTTGCCCTGGAGCTTTAGCAAGGTGTAATACAGATGCTTGTGTTCATTATACTATGTCTCTTTGTGACACATGGTGCTGCCACACATGTGTTGCTCTCCCTTCAATCTGTGCTCTAGTCATATATGATATGAAGGAAACATCACTAGCAACATTAACATCACCATCCTTCACAATAAAAACTTGTGATGACCTTTTTTAAAATGTATGGCATTTGTCTGTTATTTTGTGAAGGTGGAGTTGAGTTTTTAAACAACCTTCAATCAGTGTTGCTTTCAGCAGAGAGAAAAGACATCAATTATTTATTTTCACTTTAGCATATAACTATGACAATAATTAGAAAAATCATGAATAGATATCGATACATATACTGTGGTTATTAGAAATCCTTTGGTGTGCTATTTTTCCACACTGACGGAATTAATGACTGGCCCAAATTAATTAGATTAAAACATTTTTTCTGTATAGTTCATATAGATAATGCTAACAAAACAAAAAACAAACAGCTTCATTTATATACCGCTTCATACTCTTAAGGAGTGTCTAAGCGGTTTACAACTGTAAGCTATTTGCCCCCCAACAATCTGGGTACTCATTTTAGCGACCTTGGAAGGATGCAAGCCTGAGTCGAGCTTCAGCCCTTTTGCTGGTCTTGAACTCACCACCTTATGGTTTTGAGTGAGTGGCTGCAGTACAGGCATTTAACCACTGCGCCACCAGGGCTGATAGAAGTCACACAAGATCCCTGCATAGCTGCATGCTTTGACCCACCTGGATGACCAAGTAGCCACAGTGATGCAGAGCCCCCCCCCCCTTTTACTTGTATGCCAGGAATGCATGTTTGGATGAATGAGGGCTGTTCACACTTGTTTCTCCCACAATCACATTTAGGTTAAGTTATTTTGTTGTACTTTTTGTTGCACTGCACTTGAGGACAGGTCTGTGGTTCAAACTGCTGCTACCAGGATTTGTCTGGAGGTGAAAGATCAGGTCTTCCCTTCCCCCTTCCTCTGCCATCTTTATTAGTTACCAGTTTCTTTCCACTCCAAAATCAAGTGACTTGTTTTAGACCTTCAAATCCTAATAGAGCATCTGCCCAAACCATCCCAAGGACTACCCACTCCATTGGAGCTGCCCAAGGTCCTTCTGTGAACCCTGTACCTTCAGATGTGCAGACTGTGACCACTAGAGATAAGACTTGGCTAAAAGATAAGATCAGATTAGAGTTTAAGAGACAAGACTCATGTTGGGAGAAAGGGGACGATAAATAAAATAAAATAAAATAAAATAAATGACTGTAAAATACATGGCTACCGAATTTGGGATAGTCCCTCAAGAAAGGTTCACTGCTGCTTGCCTTTTAGGAGATATCAGACTGTTTTAGTCCTGTGGGCTTTTAGGAGGCAGCTTTTAAATAAGAGTGCTCCTGTTTTTATTATTGTTGTTGTTGCTGTTGCTGTATTTTTTATTGATTCATTTGGAAACATTTACATTTAACAGTTTTACAATTATTATTATTATTATTATTAATTATTATTATAATTATTATTCCACCTCTCCCATACGGATCAAGATGGGTTACATAAAAATGATTAAAAAATACATAATACAGTACAATAAATGCTGAAATTCATAAACCCAGACCCACCACCAATGTGAAAATAAAACACTTAATTACAAATTCAAACAAGGAAACATACTAATCACAATTTCAGTTAAAAATTTGCTAAAACTATTAAAAGTAGGCAGAAGGTAAGAAAAGCTGAAGGCAGATGCGGAGGTCTGTAGATAATTCTGGTTGCTTTTATTTGCTCTGTTGTTATTACCTGTATTAATTATCTGGTCTTGTTAAAAGCCTTCATCATTTATACCGAAAGGCAGGATGCAAATACTAAAGAGAATGACGGAATGAATGATTGGGGCAATTAATGTAGCCTCTTTGTTGCCATGTGGGTAGGAAGAATAAGCTAATTTATTGCTCAGCATGCTCTGAATCATATACTATAGCTCAGGAAAGTATGCCGTGTATCCTTAAGGAGCATAACTGTGTCCAGGTTCTTGCTAGTCTTCTGGGAGTTTTAAAATCAGTCTACTTGCCTGAGGCAGAGTTGCCTCACAGAAACTCCTCTAAGGCAGCTCAGTCCCATTTTACCCTTTCTGCCTTAGGCGCTCTCTGCTTTGGCTTCTTATTTCATTTAATGTTTTTACCACTCCTGCCACCAGTTAAGTTCCACAGGTAGCTTGGATGATAGAAGAATTACCTATACCTCAGTGCCCGGGTGCTTCAAGGAGTGTGGGACCCAGACTTTTCATAGCAGATATAAACATTGGCACGGAATAACCATAGGCTAGAGTTTTACTCGAGATCCAGTGTTGTATAGTGGTTTGAGTGCTGGACGATGATTCTGGAGATTAGAGTTCAGTTCGTCGCTCCGCCATGGATACCCACGTGGATACCCACTCAGCCCCAGAAAATCCTGTGATAGGTTTGCCTTAAGGTTGCCATAAGTCAGAAACACCTTGAAAGCACACAGCGACAACAACAAGTCATAATTATTGCCGAGGAGATTTCAGGACTGTTGAGTCTGTTAAAGAATATAATGTATCCATAAGTGTGAAGGAAGCAGATTACCCTGTTTCCCCGAAAATAAGACATCCTCTGAAAATAAGACCTAGTAGAGGTTTTGCTGAACTGCTAAATATAAGGCCTCCCCCGAAAGTAAGACCTAGCAAAGTTTTTGTACATAAATATACATGCATCATATAATAAATATTCATTTTTTGTTGTTCAACAATATATGTGAATTCTTCTTCATGGAAAAATAAGGCATCCCCTGAAAAAAAAGACCTAGTGCATTTTTGGGAGCAAAAGACACTGTCTTATTTTCAGGGAAACACAGTAAGATGCATATATGGAAGCCCAGGATTACATGTTCTGTCACACTGACAATTTCCATTTAAAAGGTCAGATGAATAATCATTACCACTACTACCAATATTATAATGTCATGAAGAAAATATTTTAAGGCTGCAATACCTTAATTAAGGGTTTCCAGCAACTTGGAAGTAAGCGCTGTTGCACTAAGATTTATTTCTACATAGACATTATAGACTTACACTCTTACATATATTATTTTGATTTGTTTGGTTGTAATTAGAGTGGCTAGATGCAAAATGAGGCAGGGCATCTGCATGTGACTGTGATGGTGTCTTCAAAACCATTTTTTCCCAATCGTATTAAAAGTGGGTGATTACAGCCAAACTTGGTTTTGGGAGGGTGGAGGTTTATACCTTCTCTCTCCTACTGTATTTTCTTATGCATTTCCTCCACTCTGGCTATTTTCTGTCACCTGGCTTCATTCCTGTTGTTGAACGCTGAGGGGAACAAACTGTGAGAGCTCACCTGCAGAAGACAACACAGCAAGTCTACAAAGTTCCAAAACATTTATACTAAATTTTGAACAAGAGACTGGAAGTTGTTTTAGTTGCTCCATTCATTTTCATTATGGCAAATCTACTTGTTTTTTAATTCAGTTGTGAGATGTTTATTTATTTGAATAACTAATTCGTTCATTTTTTATTGTTTTTTTATTTATTTTAAAGCAAGACCCATGGCCTTTCACAATATACATTTATACCGCAATGATTCCACTTTAATTGCCATGGCTTCATCCTGTAGAATCCTGGGATATGCAGTTTAGGAAGAGTTATTTAGAATTCTCTTGCAGAGAGGCCTACAAACTACAAACCCCAGGATTCTGTAAGATACAATCATGACAAAGTGGAATCGTAGTGTTATAATTATGTAGTGTGAAAGGGCCTCAGTCAACCTTGTACTGCTTGTAACTGAGGGGTTTTCCATCAAAATGGCACAAAACATTTAGCCTACTAAATTCCATTTAGACAGACTGATCCTAATTTTTAGGCAATTATGAAATGTACACATCTGATTAGCTTGCAACATTTATATTCTTGGTTTATCTATTATGTATTTATAAATATTGTGAACTGAGGATGACTGTAGTTAAAACTGAATATACATCTAATAAATGAGTACAACAACAACAATAATAATAATGCAAAAATCACCTAAAATATCCAAATTAGGAAGTAATTGCTTATGAAAATTTCCTAGCTGCATTTTCAATATGTGCATAACCTATTGTTTAACAAGTCTTAACCCTGTAAAATAGTTTGGTTCTTCAGTGTAGATTATATGGAAGTAGGCATGAATGTAAGGAGAACTCTCCGTTTTGAGGGATTTATGTCTTACCTCGTGGTTGAATTCAACTTTTAAAAGGTCATACAAATAAGGATAAGGCCCAAAACTGTCTTGAGGCAATCAGTGCTAAATTTGATTCTATTATGACAATAATAGCTCGGCATGGACATGTTGCACATAATTCATACTATGATCATTCCTCAGAACACGGAGAACCACTCTGGGAATGGAAGATTTGAAAAAAAATTCTGGAGGACAAAATATCTAGACAGCCACCTCTCTAGAGAAGCCACAGAAGAATACTTATTTGTGTCGTTGCTTCACACCAGTGCCATAATATCTGGGAACCTCTATAAACCCTTTGAATTGTAGGGGCTGTCATGATTTTCCAGAGTCCCTACACAGAAAATGAGAGACACAAAGGGGTCTCAGTATGATTGGACTGCACATGCAATAAGAAGCTTTCAAACTTTATAGACACACACTCTGGAGTTTATCACATTGGAGGAATTTCTCTCAATGGAGCCAATTCGCAATTACGTGAATTCTCTAGTTTAGCGAATTTACGTGAAATCTGATTGCGTTCGGAATGTGTTCAGAATGACTTCCCATTTCCCGAAAATGACCCCCCCCCCCCCGTTGCCCAAAATTGCGTGAGATACTCTAATACGCAATTACGTGAAACCCCGTGATTGCGTTCAGAATGACTTCCCATTGCTGGAAATTGGGTGAGATAAACTCCTTCGCAATAACGTGAAATCCCATGATTGCGTTCAGATTGCCATTGCATTATACCCCCAAATTTCATCATATGATAAACTCCAGTGTGGCCCCATTCTGAAGTGGTTTTCAGCACAGACAGACACGCTGTTTGTACTGACTCTCAAAAAGAGAGAGGGAGTGAGATTGTGACATCTGCATTCTGTTGAGGAAAAAGAGTGTGTCGAACATAATAGTGATTACTTCCTGGCCTCAAAAGTGAAAAGTGGAATGACCCATGAGATAATGAAAGGAGGAGTGTGTTGTTCGTTGAAGAGTTCCAGAGGGTGGAGAGAATAGAGAAGAAATGTTGGCTTCACTAAACTCTGTGCAACAACTCTTCCTCAGAAAACAGGAGATTGTAGTAAATATTGTCATTCAGTACATTTAACAATGCCTCCCCCCATTAAGTCCAATCTATAAATTCTATGCTGTTCTGTCTCCCATGCTTGACTTTACATTATTCATAATCCAAGGTTACACCAAATATAATATAGATACTTGAATGTACTGTAAACTTCATGTGAGCACCTTGTCCTTGGCTTGCTACCACTTCCAATTGCACAGATGGCTTGTGGTTTCAATCTTAATAATGGCACTACACTCATAAGCTTCCTGAAAAAGAAATAACGAATAGACCTAAGTTTACATATGGAAAACATTCATGCGCCCCAGTGTCTCAGCTGTGATGATCACTCAAGAAACGATCATTGAACTTATACAATACATTTCATATGCACTTGAAACATGACAGGTAAAATAAAATGCATGACAAAATGTCTTCCAAAATCCACATCTGTATGAAAATTTTAAAAAATGAAGAATATTATAGGAAGAAGTTTCTATATTAGAGAAAAACTGTGTTTGACTGAGTCCCTAATAATCGTAGTGTTACAGGAAAGAAATCAGATTAAATCAATGGTAATAAAAAAGCATATTTAAACATCCTACATTTCAGTGTTGGACTTGAAGCAGACAGTGAGCAGGGTGGGGACTGGAGGCATAGTTTTTGGACAAAAATCCTCCCAAAAATTGGCCATTTATTTATTTTTTTTAGTTGGGTGACTCAATAGTTCAAGTGACTGTCAGGAGGCTTTGGGGAATAGAAAGGTGGGATTCAGAGGCCTCACTTTCCCCACATTGATCTCCCTCAATAGTAACATTATTGGGTAGTCAGCCTTCCTTGAACTGAAAATCCTATGCCATTTAAGTACAGCAGCTTTACCTAGTCCCCATAGCCCAGTTATTAACAGTGCAAGGTGTATTTATGCAGTTTTATATCTGCATAAATGGAATGTTGGCATAAATGATATATTCTCTGATCACAGGAAGATAAACCAGTGTTTGGAGTCATTTCAGAAGTGGATGAAAGTTAATGAACTGAGCTACAGTCTCAACAAGTTACTATCAAGATCAGGTTGACAGCTGAATATTAAGAAAACAAAAATAGTGACTACAGAGGATTTAAATACCTTTAAAGTCAAAGATTAAGATATTGAAGTAGTTCAAGATTTTCCATACCTTGGCTTAGCCATTAATCAGAGTTAATGCAGTGAAGAAATCAGAAGAAGACTGGAGCTTGGAGGGGAAGCTATCAAGGAACTAGACAAGATCCTCAAGTAATGAATAATAGAGTTAGGATTGGGCAGTGAAGAAAGATGACAGGAAGAAAATCAACTCATTTGAAATGTGGTGCTGGAGAAAAGTTCTATGGATTCCATGGACTGCTAAAAAAAAAAAAAAGAGGGAGAGGAGTTCCTAGAGAAAATCAAGCCTGAATTCTCCTTAGTAGTCAACTAAACTCAGACTGCCATACTTTGGGCATATCATGAGAAGACGGGACTCACTGGAAAAGAAAATAATGGTTGGTGAGATAAAAGGCAGTAGGAAAAGAAGAAGACCATAATCCAGATGGATAGACTCAGTCAAGGAAGGCATGGTCCTTAATCTGCAGGACTGTTGATGATATAGGATAACTTGGAGGTCTTTCATTCATAGGGTCACTATCAATTATATTTTGTTTTGTCCATAGAAATAGTGGCCAGAAACCTATATCAGCTACTTAGTATAACTTAGTACCCTCTCCTGGCCCAACCACTACTGGCAACATCATTCACCAGTGTTCCAGTCTCCCAAAGAATGGATCTCCTTCTCCCCATGCAGTTGATTGCCAGTAACACAGTTTTGGGGGCAATTACAATCTGGGCAGTAGTGTCACAATCATGACTAAGTATCAGTTGTGAATATGAAACAGTTGTCAGTGAGTAAAACCTATTTGCTACTTAGTCACTGTGAATAGGTTTACTTATCAATAACTGTTTCATATTCACAATATTTGTATTGATATTCGTAATCTTTCCCCCCCCCCCCAATCTACTTTACAAGGCAACAGCTACATGGGGAGAAAAAGATCTGCCAACAATCAAATCATGGATGAATGAATACTCCATCAGGTTTTGACCTGATTCTGGCTGGTTTGTTTCACTTCTGTTTTCATGAATTGCTTTATATGGCTTTACGAATTGTGATTATTGTATGCTGTTCTGCTTTTAGCTGAAGAGTAGAACATAAATAAATATATAAATACACAGTGATGATGATAACAACGATTGAAAAATTGATATAATTTTTTTAATCTTATTAGGTGATTGATCAGATTTCGAACAGACCAAATCTGACAACAAATGTTGATAACATTTACTGTGGTAGCATTACTGTGATAACATTTTAACTTCCACAGTAGGCATGCAAACCCCTAATAATCTATAGCATTAATCTAGTAAATAGTGAGGCTAAAGGGGGAAGCAAACATTGATAAAATTTGGCTCAAGTTAAAAGTATCTGAGAACAAAAATAGGATTTTCTTTATACAGAAGTAGTTACACACATATATTGTGTTTCCCCGAAAATAAGACAGTGTCTTATATTAATTTTTGCTCACAAAGATGCACTAGGTCTTATTTTCAGGGTATGTCCTATTTTTCCATGAAGAAGAATTCACATTTATTATTGAACAAAAAAAAAAAAAAAAAATAGGCATGCTTCCAAACAAAAACTTTGCTAGGTTTTACTTTTGGGGGAGGCCTTATATTTAGCAATTCAGCAAAACCTCTACTAGGTCTTATTTTCAGGTGATGTCTTATTTTAGGGGAAACAGGGTACTATAGAATACCAGGTTTCCATATAGGTTATGCCTATCATGGTAAGTTATTCCTTGGTAAATTGTCACATGTACCTACACTATACCTGCTTGTACCAACAGAAAGGAAATAAAATGAATGCAAGATAAATACAAGGATAAATCAATTCTGAAGTCCACACATGTCTTTTTTTATTTGTTTGAGATTTTATACTCAGTTCCCAAGGATCAAGCTATAGCAGGGATTCCCAAATTCTGGTCCTCCAGGTATTTTGGACTTCAGCTCCCAAAAGCTTCAGCCATCTTGGTCAATGGTCTGGAATTCTGTGAGCTGAAATCCAAAGCACTTGGAAAGGAATCACTCGGCTATAGGTAGATATAGATAAAAGTGAACTAACTAAATGACACTCAAGTCAGGTCAGCATTATTCGGTGGTGGAACAGATGGGCATGAAAGAGCAACCCAAGTCCACTCTAGCCAGAAGCAGGTCCACATGGCCTGCTCCCAAGGTGGGCCATGGACACAGGGGCTGACCAATGCCACCAGGAGTCAGACTATTCTACTCCTTGCCTATGGCAGCTTTGGAGGCATGTGCCATTTAAACAGCACTCCTCCAAAACTGCCGGAAGCTGTTTTATTTGGCTCGTCTGTTCAGGCTCTTGGACTGCTAGTGGCTGGCAGGGTTTCAGGTGGGAGCCTCTCCCAGTCATAGCTGGAGATGCTGGGAACTGAACTTGGAATGATATGAAACTAATATGCTTTACCAACAAGTAGTCATTCTCTACTGAATATTACAAAATCCTATCAACCCTATCTGACCATGCTTAGCTTCCAAGATCAGACAGGACCTGGTGCTTTTACAGTATTTAGGCTGCTAGATCGTTATATAGCAGGCATTTTTAAATGTCATATCTAATTTATTATAATACAAATTATTTCTCTTCATTGATAGATCTTGGACCTGACCTATATGTAGTCCTAGTTACCCCTAAATATTGCTAAAGATGAACATTAAATCTAGGCCCTTGCTCCCCTTTCTGAAGAACTCCTTGGCAGAATTTAAATGCGATATCAGGGGCAATTGGGAACCACAAACACAGCAGCTGTTTGCCCATGTGCTTCCTCTTCAGTATATGAAAAGCAGGGGAAAACAGCTAGATTGCCAAGTCATGTAGTATGCCAAATAATTGTGCTGCCTGGAACAGAGACAGAAAAGGGGACAATACCCTTCCTCATCCATTCAAGGTGTGTAGCATCCAAATCAAGGACGGCAGGAGGGGAAGGAAGGCAAGACATGGCATGGCATGGCATGGCATGGCATGGCATGGGGGGAAGGAGGATGAGGACTGTGTGAGGGAGAGGAAGGCATGGCATGGCATGGCATGGCATGGCATGGCATGGCATGGCATAGCTTGGGGGGAAGAGGAGGACAAGGAACGGGCTGTGCAGCACATTGCAAGGACAAGGAAGAAGAGGAAGAGGAAGGCAAAGGCATGGTGTGTTGATTTTTTTAAAAAATAAATTGATCAAAGAATCGATTCATTTTTTTAGTAACTACTTGCCTTTGCAAGTAGTTGCAAAATCAATGAATTGATTTGTCTATTTTATTTTATTTATTTATTTTTAAAAAAAAAAAACAAGCTCCCATAGGCCACACCACAAACAAAAAGGCAGCACTGGTGTGTGTGTGAAATCTTCCAAAAACTGAGGAGGGATGGTAAACACCCATTTGTCCCTCCCCTCAAGAATGATGCGATTCCAATCTGTCGTTCCCACTTGTTGAACACTCTTCGGAATCGATTCTTTTCAAAAGAACCGCTTAGAAACTAGTGTCTGGAAAAATTGGGGTGTTTGTGTTTGCCTTGCTTTATCATGACAGGAATCAATCACATTGTGACAGGAACCGGTTTCAAATAGGAACGAGGGTCATTTAAATTGATCAGCACTTCTTGTAGTGGGAATACATCCTCAGTATTTGTTCCTCATTGAAGAAAAAAACTCATACCTTCCCATTTCCTTTCAGTAGCATGTTTTAAAAACAGTGATCTCTCCCTCTCTCTCTTCCCCTCCTCCCCCCAGGAAATATATATATCCAGGCACAAAGCAGCCAATATCCAAATAAACATCAATTTTAATGTTGGATGCATCAAATACTCTGACATCGCCAGTTCTCAGAATAAATAGTTTGTTTTAGAGGTTGGATGTGTCATATTAGCATCCACCCAAGAGATAAGAAAAGAGAAATAGATCAGAGAGTGATCAGGACATCAGGGAGACAGTTTAGTGAGAGATGAGAGAGGCCAGTTACCAGGGAAAATGTAAAAATTATATATATATATATATATATATATATATATGAAACAGGCAAGGGAAAAAAGTATAAATAGGTCATTGCAGCCAACTTCAAAAAAAGTTTAATTTTAACTTGTTAAATATAGCCTTTAGAGCCATGATTTCTCAATAATATATTTATCAAGCTGTGATGTGACTAAATCAACAGAATGGGTGGGCAGGTGGATGGACAGACAGACAGATAGACGTAAAATGACAGGAAAACAATGAAAGCGAATCCACATAACGTTAACAGGCGGGTCTGGATTAGAAATAGACATCTGCAGAGATTTCATCTTATTAATTGGATCCCATCATAGCATTAAATGCAACTTTCTTTCCCTGCGTTACTTTAGATGTCTCCCCCTTTACCCCTTTCAGAGACGATCCACAAGGTGGCATACTCTGGATATACTAAGTAGCTCCAGGCTTCATTTCTCTCCTGTATGTGTATGCATCAAGGCTGCAACCTAGTGCGTTCCTGGGTGTAGACTGATTTTTTTGGAATTATTTTGTGACCAGAAAAACATGAGTGTTTGGTCGTTGGGCTCCCCATGTCCCTGCTTGGACACATTGATTTTCAGAGAAGAGGACATTTCTTCCATTCTGCATTCATGTTGTAAAAAAAAAACTTTAAAAGTTATTTTTCTATATAGACAAATAGAGACTTAGCAGGGTCATGGCACCCCAAATACCAAGGAATTAAAAATTGATCAACTAAAGGGGAAGCAAACATTGTCAAGCTCTTTGATGTTAATAGAGTGGGTCTCATTAAACACCAGAAGAAAATGTTATCCTTAAGGTTATTTCATTTTTATTTTATGGTGTTAAGTGTCAGTTAACACGTTAGACTGCTGAAGTCGAGGGAAAATGGTTGCCCTTTCCATGAAACCATAAACCTTCATACAGAATCCTTAAGTCAATATAAGAGGTTCCCATGGAATTACTTAGGAGCCCCAATTAATTTTTCATTAAGAAGCTGTATGCTTCTGATCATCTCAACAATAATTATATTCCTGTCAACTGTATTTGTTGGCCTTTTCAGAACGATGAATGACTCTAAATATAAGAATGTTCAACTTCCTTCTGCTTCTGGATGCATTTAAATCCACTCTAATTCCAGTGTTAAGAATAAAAACATAAAAGAGGGAGGGTGGAGAAGGACAAGCTTTCATGGATTTCACAGGCTTTCGTGATTTTAAATCCACTTCTTCAGACATAGTGCAGAAGTTCAAATCAAACCACAGGTATATTCGCTGTTAAATAATTGTGAGGCGTGATCAAATAGGATACAGATAGAGGCAGTTTGTGACACTGTCCAGAAACCTTCAGATACCTGTGTAAGATGATATAGGTCTGTCATACTGTCAGTTTTAAGGTGTGAAAGCAATCCTAATGAAATCAAAAGAAACTTCCAGATAAGGCCTTGATCATGCTATTGCCCTGTCTCTTTCACAGACATGTAGGATGGGTTTAGGCAACAACATCTTCCATTTGTAGTCCTCCTGTCCTGAGTTTTTCCACAATTTCTCCTCGACTTTTCCATGTTAGAGACAGAGTAGCCAGCAAATGCCTTTTGATTGATGGTACTGGAGGCCTGCAAGCATCCATGAGTCTGGCTTTGCCATGCAAAAAGTGTACTTGGTTTCTCCATTTTTAATTTAGGTAAATAAGCAGACAAGATGCCAACATCAGAAAGGGAGATGAAAGATTGCTACTTTCAATAGATTTGCTATCTCTGTTATCTCATCACATATGCCTTCCAAAAGAGCCTAAATCATCACAGAAATGGTGCCGACATTTTTGGTCTGATGCACATCTGAAGAGAGAAGCAGAAGAAGAATGGGAAGAGCATTTACAAGGATGCCTTAAGCTCCTTTTTACAAGTGTGTGTATGTGTGGGTGTGTGGGTGAGAGAGAGAGAGACAAAATGCTATGATGGTCATGGATAAAAGATTGTTCACCTATGAAAAGGATGATACAGTTTTTCATAGGCAACTCTCATTAGCATCATTATAATGAGTTATGCTCTTTGTTGTGAGAAATGAGAAATCCTGTAGTCTCACCTTAAAGAGCATTAAAGAAACATTACTGGCAGGAAATTGAAAAAGTAATATATGTTAGATGGAATATGACAACTTTTTTTTCTGATACAGCAGACAGATAAATGTCACCTACAAGTTTCAAAATACATTTAATTTTGCTACCACAATGGATATTCTCTTCATAAAATATATATGAATCAGCTTTGAATCATAAAACTTCACTGTGATAAACAAATGCATATTTGATAACAAGACTTTTTTTTTTAAAGTTATCTCTTCCCCCTCCCCACCCCAGCTCAACCTGGCTCTTTCTGGTTTTCAGTTCTACACAAACTTTAATTCATCTCTTTTAATGAGAGTAAGACTACCAGTTTAGGTACCCCATCTTGGTATAGTCTTCAATACGTTTACTTAACATTTGCTGTAAGGAATTGTTTGCTTTTTATAATCACTTTACATATTGAATAACTTATGTCAACATTTGAATCAAAGAAATAAACTGGGTTCTCTCGCTTTGGGAACTGCATAGTACTGAATCTATATCTGTGTAATCTATGTAATCTGAATCTATACATACATGAGAAAACTTCTATGTAAATTAGACTATGAGTCTGACATAGGAGTTTATCACATGGGAGGAATTTCTCTCAATTGCAAATGGAGCCAATTCGCAATTACGTGAATTTGCTAGTTTAGTGAATTTACGTGAAATCTGAGTGCATTCTGAATGTGTTCAGAATAACTTCCCATTTCCCGAAAATGACCCCCTCATTGCCCGAAATTGCGTGAGATACTCTAATATACAATTACGTGAAACCCCATGATTGTGTTCGGCTTGCCATTGCATTATACCTCCAAATTCCATCGTATGATTAACTCCTTACTGTGAGAATGATGAAATCATGCAGCTCTTTTAGAAGTAACAGCACAACTTTCTTCCTGAAATAATACTCTGCCCAGTTCAGATGTTAAACAAACATCAGAGATTGTAACAGTTACATCTTGGACTATGGTTGCAGAATTCCATCCTAACTCAGGAATTGTTTTCCAGGCTCAGCAAGTAACAGTTCCAAGTTCTGTAAGAAACCATGGTTTCCCACTAAAAATGTGCTGTGCTAAGCCTGAGGACTTCTCATCTCCTCCTTCCTCTTTTGTGAACATGAGGGTGAGAACAAAAGCTCCTGCTTTTAAACTAATCACAACATCCTAATCAAGAGAAATATCCAAAATATGTAAATGGGGAGGGAGGAGAGAAACATGTGGTCCATGGTGTTGGAATGTAGCCCTCATTATTATTCACCATTGGCTAACCATACCTAACAAGAAGATAAGGTATGCTGAAAACTAGTGGGACAAATGTTTAGCATTGTACCTAGATTTAACATTAAGATTCTGAAAACTGATCTTCTCAGGTGCTATATACATTTAGGCCTAATGAGAAAAGGGACAGGTGGCAAAGGAGTTGTTCATTCTCTTTGATATGAATCGAGGCTCAATTAATATGCTTCATTCAAATCCCTGACAATTTGAAGGGTTTTATCAACAGAGCCAAATTTCATCCACTAGCAATAGGATGTGAATATTATCTAGTCACCTGAATTTGGACTGCATGGAGTGAGCCTTATCCTGATAGTCATCTGCCCATGCATAGGACTTTGAAGAGGCTTTCTTTCTGGGGGGAAAAAGGGGCTCAATGGGCTTTGTGTAACAAATACAATTTCACACATGAGATCTGCAGCAAAAACGAACTGTCATTTCCTGATAGGATTATTCCTGGTCAGTGTTCCACCCAAAAGGGCCATTTTATCCATCCCCTCCCTCCAGCCACCCAGTTTTTATTTCCAACTTATGGCCATCATTCTGTGGCAACTGAGCATGTTCCATCTTCATTGGGTCATGATGGGCCACATTTGCCTCCTAGGTTTGGGGGTTATTTCTGTTGCATTTTATTTTGTTCTAGATTTTGCAACAGACACTGAGCATACTGATACATCCCTCCTGTTTCTCAGTAGCCTCGTTTTCTCTAAAGACTTGTCAATGGTTATAATTCATATGTAGATTTGAGACTGACTCACACAAAAAACTGTGCTTTTTGTTTTTTTGTCTTAGTGAGACAATTGGTCTCTTTCATTCAGGGTTGTGCATACTAACTTCTACAGCTTCAGAGAGAAGTTCTATCTGGAAATGCCAAGAAATGAACATGGGCATTTTGCAAGAAAACCACAGAGTTAATGTCCCCTGACACAAGTGTTTTTTATCTTCCATAAAACTGTTGTTGTCTCCACCTTCACATTGTTTCCAGCTTATGGCAACCCTAAGGCGAACCTATCACAGCAATTTCTTAACAAAAGTATTTACCTTTGCTGAGAGATGCTGAGAGAGTGTAACTTGCCCAAGGTCATTCAGTGGCTTTACATGGCTGAGCAGGGATTCAATCTCTTGGCTTCAGAATTGCAGTCTAATGCTGAAACCAGTACAACAGAAAATGCCTCTTGTCATATCAGGATAGGCAACAGTTTCACAACTTCTGCCACAAAAAAGCTTGTTACCTCCCTGATTATCCAAGGCATATTTATTATTTGGATATCAAAACAACAGAATAGCAAAAGTTTATGTTTATAATAAAGGAGAGTTTGCTGATTTACACAGCACCTTAATTCATAAAGCCAATAATTCATGTTGAGCCCTATTGGCTTCAAGCTAATGGTATAGCAAGTTGCAGAAAGCTTTCATTATGCAAAACAAAGCCCCCGAGTTCTAGCTTTTACACACAGAGAGACACACACACAAATATCAAAGACTCTATATTGATGGCATTTTGCTCTAGACATAGTAAATAAGACAACCATTTTGGATTTTAAGGAAGCCAGGACCGTGATTTATAGATATAGTCCTAACCAAAGTAGCAAAGGGGAAAGAAAAGTCAATCTCATTACATTTCATAGGGCAGTGTCATACAGCTACTATACCAACATTATTATTAACCGGATGCTATCTTGTTAGAAGATTGAATTGAAATTTAGGTGTTAAAATCTCCCAGTATAGAATATCATTATTCATACTGATGGACTCAGTCTGAAAATAGTGACAGCTGTGTAGCAACATCATGCAAAAATGTCTTAATGATTTTAAATTATTTTTAAGATTGGGAGGCTCTTTGTGATCAAATGAGCTTTAAAAGATAAGAGCCAAAGCACAATGTTTCTCTTTTTGTTGTTCCCATGTTGCCTTCAAGGTGTGTACTTCATAATCTTTACCTTTCCAAACTCTGCTTTTTGAGTAGCTAAATGAAAAGGGTAAGGTCCTAGACTTGAGGCTTCATTATGAAATGAGTTTAGGGAATAACAGGATAGAAAACTGAGCCTTTACTTTGAGCTATGTCTGAATAATTGAAAGAACAAATAAGAGCCCAAAGGCAACTTTACTATTAATAAAATATTTCTTTCTGTTATACCTCCAAAACTTTCAGACAGAAATATTTGGCTTTAAACAACCAGTAAATTAAATTTCAAGGCAGGCACTATGATCTAGCCAATGCTTCCATGCAAATAAAGTGAAGTACATTCCCATAAAAAGCTGCCATATCCAAGACAAAGGACTTTAAGCCAAAGCTCTCTAATACATTTCCTTCTTTCTTTTTTAAGTACTCAGATAAATTAAGAAATAAAACACTGAAAATCCATCTAAATGCAAGTGCTTAATACTGCTTTCTGGCGACTGAATTTCTATTCTACTGTTCTATTATATAGTGTTTGGAGGAGGTAACAAAAGCAAAATACAGATACAATACAAAATTATAATTAATGCAGAGAAACAGATCAGTTAAAACCCATCAATCAAAATACAATTAAAACCTTAATGAATGTAGGCTTGCAAATGGCTCCAGAGTCCTGGAGCAACCCCAGAGAAAGTATCATTTTACATATTAATCCCACAACAACAGTTTAAAATTAATATTCCAACTTGCAGACTTTGGAGAAGCATAACAACACCTTACTGAAGTTCTTATTATTTCTTTTCTATCCGTAGCGGTTGAGATACAACATGGCAAATTTACTTTTTGGAATCTTCTGGGCAGTGCAGCTGCTGGCCATGCTGACTTTGTTTTCTAGTTATCATGGCCCAAAAAGTACTGTACATACTCGACTATAAGTCAAGAAATTTATGCCTCAAAATTGACCCTAAAATTTGGGGTAGACTTATAGTACTTATAAGGGTCCTAAAGCAAGCAAGCCTGATGCCCCAATCTCCATTGAACACCAATTCCTTCCCCCTCCAGCCTGTTTTCCAAGCCTTTGCTTCCTATCGGAAAATCTCCCCATTGAAGTTCACTGCCTGCTTCCTCTGCTCTGTTTTGCAAGACCTGGATTGCTATGGGGAAATTTCCTCATTGAAATTCACTTGCTTCTTTCTCTGGTCCCTTTTGCAAGATCTGGCTTCCTATGGGGAAAAAAATCCCCATTCAAATTCACTTGCTTCTCTCACTGCTCCCCTCTTGCAAAACCTTGCTTCCAATGGGAAAAAAAAACCCTCTCCATTTATAAACCACTTTCTTCTGTCTCCAGTCCATTTTGCAAGACCGGGCTTCCTATGGAAATAACTCTCCATTTAAATCCACTTTCTCAATTTGATGTTAAAACCTCTCCTCCGCCACCTGGAAATCTGTTGGGAGAAGTCCAGAGAAGGAGAAGGAGGGACGGAAGTCGTATTTCTACCTTTCCATCCTTTCTTATAGCCCCCTAAGTTTTAGCCTCAACTGATTCAGGGGTCATATCAAAATCCAGGATTTTGACCCTGAAACCTTCCCTCGACTTATACATGAGGTCAACTTGTACACTTGTATACAACTTGTACATATACAGTAACCTTTTCAAGGTTTGGGACCTGCATTTAGGGACAGATATTTCACCAATCCCTATTTGGAGGTGAAAGAGATTGAGAAAAAAAAGTTGCATCTACACTGCAGAATTAATGCAGTTTGACACTGCTTTAACTGCCATGCCTCAATGATATAGAATTCTGGGGATTGTAGTTCTGTGAGACATTTAGCATTCTCTGTCAGAGAGCTCTGGTGCCACAACAAACCACAGTTCCTAGAATTCCATAGCATTGAGCTATGGCAGTTAAGGTGCTGTCAAACTGAATTATTTCTGCAGTGTGGATGCAGCCTAAGACTAAAATGGATTCCTGAGTATCTGAAAAGGTTAAAAGTATTTATCTACTCTCCAATATAGTTCTTGTCTGTATAGGTTTGATGTGTGTGTAGGGGGGGGGGGGAGGATTTTGATCCATACCATAACTGTAGGATTAGTCCTTGCAGTATTTTATAAGTGAATTGCTGGATTATCATCTATACCATTCATGAAAGTGTAGTATATACTCCTGTATAAGTCTAGAAATTTTAGTTTAAAAAAAGTCACCAAAAAAAACCCCCTCAGATGACTTATCCGTGGGTCAATGTAAGTACTGTACTTTAAATCATAAAATAAAAAATAAAAAAAAACATCCTCTGGTGAAAAGCAAGAGTGTAAACTATCCCAGAAACACTGATCCCCTCTATTCTCTCATACATCCAGCTTTTAGAGTGAGCACAGTTATGCCTGCTTGAATTTTGTGAATTCTTTGGCATTGTTTTCCATTGCTTCATCCTTTACATCCTTTGTTACCTACCCCTAGGTTTTATCCTCAACATATCCATGGCTCATATCAAAATCCATAATTTTGGTCCCCAAACCTGCCCTTAACTTATACATGAGGTCAACTTACAGTTGAATATATACAGTAATTCTTTTTGTAGGGGGACTTTGGAGGAAGAAGATGGTTATAATGTTTCATTTTTAAATTTTCCAATTGGGGTGAAAGCTTTAGTCACCTCCTTGCACTCCTTGACTGCACACTATAACTCATTCATTGTAAAAACAACACACTTCAGAACAAGAGCCCATCTTCTGGCTTCTGACCTCACAAACTGTTCACTTCAGCAATGTCATTCTTGAAATGCCTGACTGCAATCCAAGAAATGCATTTTAAATGTGGATGCAAACATTTCTATTACTGATAAAACTAGCACAGCAGTTTTTTGCCTTGTGGGGACTGGAGTCTTGCTGGCTGAAGTTACAGGCCCAGAAGTGACACTTCAAGGCCATGTCCTTTGTGACATGTGAAGCAAAGATCCCTACACACACACACACACACACTGCGGCCCATATTTTTTGCAAGCTGGTTGCTGACAGCGTAAAAAGAAAGGTAATTCTTCTAATTTGGCAATATCTGATCAAGCAAAGGTACACTATGGCTGATCCCAAGGCTTTCCGGTTATACTTACACAGTCCCGATCATTTGCATTCTGAATTGGTAGAGCTAAGCAAATTAGCTGTGAAAAGGCAGTCATATTTATATCTTCCCAAGATCCCCTTCCTCGCACACATCACCAGCTCCCCGGATATAACGCAGGTGATATACAAAGGTGGTAATATGTCACCAGCACAACTGCATGCTACTTTCCATTCATAATATTTAATAACTGTGCTCATATATTGAAATCTATGTTGTT
The DNA here is from genome assembly GCA_034509955.1 of Urosaurus nigricauda. Taxonomy (NCBI): domain Eukaryota; kingdom Metazoa; phylum Chordata; class Lepidosauria; order Squamata; family Phrynosomatidae; genus Urosaurus; species Urosaurus nigricauda. The sequence continues at coordinate 63,276,038 of JAOEGL010000006.1, read as the reverse complement.
GTTGCTGTTGTTTTAAAAAAGCAGCCACCCTTTGTTTTTCTGACTTCTTGCTTGCAAGCAAATAATACAAGAGCTAACTGGAGGATGTGGCTGTTAGCCTGGTAAGTGTGTCGGTGCCTCAGTGCCTTCAGAGTACACATTAGTTAGCTAGCTAGCTAGCTAGCTAGCAAGTTGGTTTTCAGAATTAATAGATTTCCCTAGAATAGAGTTCTCAGAACACCTTCATAAGTCTTTCTTTATTTCCTCTCCCATGGTCTGTTCAGTGGGCAGCTCATGGTCTCCCCAGATGCTGTTGGACCCCATTTCCCAGTACCCCTCATCACTGGAGACTATCACACAGGGAAAATCAGGGGATTAAAAATGCATGTTCCCAGGAAAGTCATGCGATCACGGTGAAGATTTTCAGACAATGTCATGATCTAAGAGGACTTATCCCGGGAAGAACCAGAAATGCTACAGCAACAAACTATTCATGGGATTTCCCCATGAATGGTTTGTTGCTGGAGCATTCCTGATTCTTCCCAGGATAAGTCCTCTCAGATCACAATGTATGTTAAAATCTTTGCTGCAATCGCTCAACTTTCCTGGAAAAATGCCTTTTTAATCCCCTATTTTTCCCTTATGTGATAGTTTCCATTGGCTATTCTGACTAGGACTGATGGGAACTGCAGGCCAAGAACATTTTGAGAGCCCCAAGACATACTCACTCTCGCTACTTCTGATTTTCAGCTTCCATCGCTCATACTGTACACACTTTACAGTTCAGTCTTCTTTCAGTTTTACAGGGTGCAAAATATTAAAGGAGACAGCTTAGTTCACTAAGCTAAATTTTGAACAAGCAGACCATAGCTTCAAATGCCAAACTGTAATCTCCGCTCTTCATCTTTCTAAAATACTTACATAAATGTCAGTGCAAGTTGCCATAGATTTTTGTTTTCCTGCAGGAGATTTTAAAAGGTAAATGTCTTGCTTTTTCAACAATGGAGAATTGTTGAGTGTGCCTAGTTCAGAAACTGTATTAAATCAAGTTTGAGCATAATAATTTTTCAGTGGACTGGTTAGAAACTCCAGTTACTTCCACTGATTCAGATGTTTCATACTACCCTAGTGGCTGCCAGAAAGGCACATTGGCATGGCAGAATTCACACGTAGATCATAACAATCATAAGGTACTTATCTTGAGGAAAATAACTTCAACCACAAAAGAACAACAGTGGATTAATACTCATAGCGGAAACAATCTTCTAAGTGTAATGGAGGTGGTTGGACATAGCTGTGGATACTTCACAATTTAAATACGGGAGTGGGGAGAATAAGCATGATTTGAAATCTACATTGCTCTCACTTCAGCTTCATCAAAGGTCCCAAGTGGAGGTCCTTAGGTTGAAAAAACCTAAAAGGAAAACCCTCCAGGAATGCCAGAAGTGATTATCACCAATATAATGGATAATATCAATACTCAGTCAACACATGTGGGGGAGGACTCATACATCACTTGTTTCCATCAAGATGCTAAAACTTGGCCCAGTTGTAACTTGCAGAATCCTGAAAGTATCAACTATTAACTTACCACCTGAGGATGGCAGTGGATTTGGATCTGTAAAAACAGAGCTCATTTTTTAACTCCCCATCTGTAAAAGGCCATCCACTTCATGACTTCGATGGGCAAATAACAACTCACAAATTATGATTTATTTTTCATATTAGTAACGTAATTAGCTCCCTGATCAATATTTTATGAAACTCTTTGCAATCAGTTTACCCGTTTACACTATCATTTATAGTATACAGTCAAGTCAGCTGAAGTTAACTTGTTTTCTTTCTCTGATGTGGGGTAAATATTCATATGGTGATCGGGCATGTAGATTTCCATACTGTGGAAATCCATGGCTTGGGTCAACATCTTTCTCAGGCATTTTTTATAATGTAGTGAGTCATCATTTGGAGTTAAAATGAAAATATTTACAGGAGCAGTGCAATATCATCATGAATTTCATCTTAGAGATCATCCAGTCACCCCTATTTCTGTATTGCTGATGAAACATCATATGCAGAAGACAGGAGCAGCAGGTTTCAAGTGATTTATCACAGCCTTTTCAAGAAGCCACTATTGAATAAAAACACAGGAAAATGTTTTTAAATTGTTTGCAAATTCAGTATAGGTAAACACCCATCTATGCTGAAGTGTTCCCTAGCACCCTGGAAAATTCTTTCACTGAAAAGGGGAGCTTTGGGATTCCCTGTCTGTGCTAGCTGGGGATCCTGTGAGCTGTAATCCAAAAAAGTATATGTTCTAAGGTCAAAAGTTCCATAGCAGTAGGTAAGTTCTCTATGCAACCCAGGACTCCACCAAATATGTTCGAATATCACTGTAGTCTGCAAATTTGAACCATATGCTGAGCCTGCTAGAAATACTGGTTACACAATCCAAGTCTTTTATTACCCTGTTTCCCCGAAACTAAGACGTACCCATAAAATAAGCTGTAGCAGGATTTCTAAGCATTTGTACAATATAAGCCATACCCCGAAAATAAGACATAGTAATAGGCCTGGAGCTGAATGGAAGGGGGTGGGAAGGAAGCAGAAAGATTTGGGCCAGTGGTTCTAAAGGAAATGAAGTCGCAAGAAATTAAGATTGGAATTCCAGGTTTGGAGAGTTATGATGATGTTCCAGAAGAAGACGACTCAACTTTATTTGAATAATTGTAGATTGTTGTACCATAATTAATAAAAATAAGACATCTCCTGAAAATAGTGTATCTTCTTGAGGAAAAATAAATATACGATAGTGTTTTATTTTCGGGTCAAAGGAAATGTTTTATGCTCACACATGTTCTATGATAACGCAATATGACAATAAAATATTTGTAACCTATAGAATGTCACATTTTGTTTCTCTTAGATTATTGGAACGATTCCATTGATGCCTAATCCAGTCCCATCCAATCAGGCAGCAGGAGGAGCTCAGGGCCTTCAAGTGCAGCCAATCACGCCACAGTTATTGACCAATGCCCAGGGGCAAATCATTGCAACTGTCATTGGAAACCAAATTTTGCCAGTGATCAACACCCAGGGAATCACACTCTCACCACTTAAACCAGGCCAGCAGGTAATGTGTAACAGATTTTAGTTCCTAAATTGACAAACCGTGGAAATATCTTTATTAGATGTGGTTGTTCTTTCACCTCGTTCACCACCAGTTCACTGTGTTAAGCAATAAAAATTCTATTCCATTCAAATTTTAAGCATTAAAAATTATATTCCATTTTAAATCAGATATGCTTTTGAAATATTCAGGATGCAGACATTGTTCATCTCATATTGGGGAGAAGTCACAAAGCCATTTTTTTCTCTTCAGGGATCAAGCCTCCAGCCACTAAACCAGCCAGAAAGTGCTGAGCAAGACTTTTATCTTTCTCATTTTCTCAAATCTACAGCTCCCATTTGCTCCCTCTATCTAATCCATTTTACTGTGCCCTGAAACAAAATGGGCCTAATGCGCTGGCTACATATCATCATAGCCCAGGGGCCCTTTCACAATCCATAATTACACTGCCATGGTTCCACATCAACTGCCATGGCTACATCCTCTGGAATTCTGGAGTTTTTAGTTTGGTGAAGCACTGGAACTCTCTGTCTGAGAAATCTAAATCTCCTTCTCTAAACTGTAAATCACAGGATTTCATAGAATGAAGCCATGGCAGTTAAATTTGAATCATTGTGCTATAATACTAGTGTGAAAGGGCCTCTGGACTATTTTTCTAAGGACCTTATCAGACAGGAAGAATTTCTCTTTATTGCAAATGAAGCCAATTGGAGCCAATTCGAATTCACGTGAATTCGCTAGTTTAGCAAATTTACGTGAATTCCAATTGCATTCAGAATGCCTTCAGAATGACTTACCATTACCCGAAAATGACCCCCCCCCCCATTGCCTGAAATTGCATGAGATGCTTTAATTCATAATAATGTAAACCCCATGATTGTGTTCGGAATGACTTCCCTTTTGCCCGAAATTGCGTGAGATACTTTAATTCGCAATAACGTGAAACCCCATGATTGCATTCAGATTGCCATTAGATTATACTTCCAATTTCTAACATCTGATAAGGTCCTAGGTGTGACCATCCAAATGCCTTAAAGAGTAATGTTGAAAGTGCTTCTGGGCATTGCATTGCATTTTGAGAGCCACCAAAAGTCCTCTAATTGGATTGTCCCGGTGCCAGCCAAGCTCTTGACATCCACAGGTTTTGGGTCCCACTGATTTTAAGGACCCCATCTTCCCACCAGAAGTCTTCCCAGAGCCTGAGATTTTCAAAGATGCCCGTATTTTGGTTCCACCATCCCTCCAGCCACATCTGATAAGGAGACAAGGGAAGACCTTCTTAGGGCCAATTCACACTGTACAGGTATAGTGCTATGTTCCTCTTTAATTGCCATGGCAACATTCTATGGAATTCTGGGATTTACATTTAGAATTCTCCGTGTTAAAACTCTATGTATCTGTGAATCTCCTTGGGTCCCTTTCCAGGAGAAAAGCAGCATATAAATTAAATAAATAATTTAAACTACATAAAACTACAGTGGGCCTTTGGTATCTGCAGTGGTTTGGTTCCTGAATTCTCCTCAAATATCAAAAATCACAGATGCTCTGTTGTCCACCTTCTCAACTTTCCCGTCACAAATCCTCTTCCTAATTTTAAACTCCTTTGCCACCATCCACTCAGGGCGGGCAGCAGAAGGATTGGGGCAAGGAGGTTTATTAGTGGGAAAGGGGATATATCCATGGATATTGAACCTGTGGATACTCAACATGCATTGCACAAACCCCAGGATTCCATAGGATGTTGCCATGGCAGTTCAAGTAGAATAATAGTGCTATAATTCTGTAATACAGATGGGCCTCTGATGTCTGTTCCCAGGTTGCGGCACTCCTTTCCATGGGAAGCCAGTCTGCCCACATCTCACTCTACCCTGTTATATTTTCCCCACCTTTTTATTATAAGGTCTTTATTATAAGACCTTTTTACTCAGAGCTTTTCAAAATAGTTGCTGAGGGTTTTAATGTGCTGTACATTTATTTTATTTGTTCACTGGTATGCTTTGGAAATTGTTTCTAATTTTGTTGTTGTGTTAACATGATAATCTGCTGTATCTTGTATCATATTTTATGATGTGCTTGAGTTATATCTGTAATCATGTTGTGAGCTGACTTGGATTCTGGTATTGGGAGAAAGGTGGGATATTAAATGACTTCATAAATCAAACAGACCCTACAAAGCCATCATTAATTGTTTAGCGGAATCTAATGTATAGGGTATGTAGAATAAACATACACATATTTGCTGTCTTTTAGTGATGGCAACAGTCCTCTTCTCACCACCTCGCCTGTTTTCTTTGTTTTAAATTTTCCATTGCAGAGACTTCGTAGAAATCCCAGTGCTTATTAAGAGATTGTGAATTTGAGGGAAATCTCAGTGGCAGATCTTTAAATTGTAGGGCCAGTTATAAAGGGGAAAAGGAAGGAAAGGAAAGGGCTTCTGAGGCCATGGAGCAGTCTGCCATCACCATAAGATAGTAGAAACACCATGAATTTCCCAGGGTTTTCTCATGTATACGATAGGATTTAGTTCAGAAAACCAAGTTTCAGTAGTTAAAACAGAAAACTTTATTCAAAACGTAAAGATGTTCACCCTACATTATGTTGTCAGGACTGAGAAGCCATGTTAACACAGTATAATTAACGTATATAATAATTCAAATTTTGAGTTGCTTGACACTGCATTTGCCCATTAAACCAAATTCTGGGGCTTTCTAGATTGGCAGGAAAGGGCGACATGCCTTTTCCTTAATACTTAGCAGCTGCACTGCAAGTCCCAGGTGTGTAATAAAAAGGCATAGGGCAGCTACACTGAGGAGGTGTGTGGACGACTTATCTGAAGTCTTTTCTGTTGCTCAGCAACTACATTGGAAGCTGTCAGGATGCTAGAAACACAGGCGGAGCAGCAGCATGGGTGGAAATGAATGGGGCTTTTGGACACACTGAACCTTTAATATTTTTGTTGTTGTTGCCGGCTGCGAACTGTGCAGTTGTGCCAGTACATCATACAGGCAAATGCATTGCCAGCTGCAAACTGCGCAGTTGCGCAGGTACATAATACATGAACTATGCAGTTATGAAGATCTGTCAAATTACCATTGTGGTTTTGTTTCCCTTTTTAAAGTGCGCAGTTGCAATCGGTGTACCATGAATGAACCCCTTTATTTTATTATTATTATTATTATTATTATTATTACCCTCCCCTTTTGAGATCAATCGAGGTGGCTTACACATTAAAATACTATAACATCAATAAAACAAACTGCATCCCTTCCTGCCTTAAAAAGATATTAAATCCATTACAATTTAAGTTTATGAATAAACTTCTTTATTTTATGAATGAATTGACATTTTATGCACAGTTGCATAACAGTTACAGCATCACAGAGTCCCTACTGCACATGTCTTGGGTTTGGATTAGGGCTGGAGCTAGGGTTTGGGAGCTTTAAAAAACTGCACAGTTGCACTGCAGCATTTAGACGCAGCTGCACTGTTACACCCTTTTTAAAAAGAAGCTGAGTAAAGCAGCTCCTTTTTAAAGCTGCTTTTCCCCCACTAAAATACAAAAGAAGTGCGTTCATGCCAAACTTTCAGTGTGGGTCATCTAAAAGCTACACTTTCATGCAGGCATGAACACACCCCTTTTTGCCAGTCTAGATCAGCCCTCTCTCATTTTCCCTCTATGCCAGGGTCACCCCTCCCTCCAACCCTGTACCATCCACAGCTTCTTCTCCCCTCAAATTTCTCATTAACAACCCAAGGAATGTGGGCAACAGCCTTGACAATTAAGATATAACTATACAACCAATCATCCAGTAATAATACCATATAATATACTGAAAGCAAGCAAAGAAGGTCCCTATTCACAATGGTAGACAAAGTGAGGGACTCTGATCCTGACAGGTGTTCTTAAAGGCAAGGAATACTCAGAGGTGGTTTTGCCAAGCCTTCCTCTGAAATATATAGCCTTCACCACCTGGTATTGGTTGGTGGTCTCCCAGCCAAGCCTAACTAAGGCTGTCCCTGCTTAGCTTTCAAGATCAGACAGGATCTGGTGCCTTTAGGATATTAGACATTTCTAGACCAGTGCTTCTCAGGCTATAAGATATGAGAGACTAGCAATTAATTTTTCCAGTATGCAAAAGACCAGCACCAGAGTTCAAAAGCTGCTGTTCTTTCTTTCTTTCTTTCTTTCCTGGAGACTCATCATTGACCACTACTTTGGGTAGCCCTGTTGTAGACTGCCAGGCCTTGTTTGCAGTGGACATGATACTCCAGGTTGTTATTTTTTCTATATCCCAGAATAGCCAGGCCCCATAGCTGCCATGTTTTCCCCATTACCTAGCCCTTCTTTTCTGCAGCATGGCAACTGCCTGCATGGGCATCTTACTGGGCCACCCAACACATCTTCGCCACGCTGAGTCGCTCGCATCTGAGGTTAGAATGAGACACTCAACAATGGCCACATGTTGAATGTTTGTTTAGAATCTGAATTTCTACCCAAAATATAATGTGCAAACTAGGTCTTTTGCCACCCACTCCAAATCTAGAATAGTACTGGGAAAACATTCTAGTCAAAATGCAATTCGTGATATGGTTTCACAACTTCACTGTCATAATGAGGCAGCTACCTTGATGTGATGCTGAATATTTTTATAGCGTTTGGACTGAACTATAAAAGATGCAACTACACTGCACATAAAAATACACGAATTAACTCATTACAACATCTGGTTTCACCCTTATGGTCTAACAGAATGATGTGCCCAGTGCATCTAGTTCTAAAGAACGATCCAGTAGGAGGGAGTAGATTTTGCTACATGAATGCCAAAAGGCTAACATAACTACTCCCCCCCCCCGACACACAAAGACATCATCATAATAAAAAGGTTGAAGAAAATTTACAAAGTCAAGTTACATTTACTTTTTAGGGATACCAACCAAATAATCTAATTTCCAGTGCTTGAACTAATCTGTATCTGAGTAGCTCAAAAGTATGTTTTAGAACTGATTTTTTTTCAACAGCATCCAGTTATTCATTTTGGATTATATTAAATTAATAAAACACATATTAGTCTCTCTGTGCATTTTATGGGTTTTTTTTGGGGGGGGGATATGATCCACCATCCTTATTTGTAATACATCAAATTTGTGATGGGACTGATGCCAGAAGAAACCTCCTATCTTAATTCATTTTTGCATAAAAGTAGTAAAATACATATATATTTTAAATTTTATTTGCTTACTTTTTCACATTTAATTTATATTCTGCTAGCATGGGGCTCTTTTTAAAAGTTATAAAAGATACAATCCAAGTTAAGTCACTTTGAAGTTCCACTGATTTCAATACGCTTTAACTTGCCTGTTGAAATCAACTGAACTTGAAGGTGCTTAATTTTGGCTGATCACGCACTTGGCTTTCTAGCATGGTATAAGAAATATCAGAATAAGGCTATTCTAAGGTACACCCCAAAATCTGCATTGCAGTTTAGGTTGAGATTTCAAACTTAATAGAAGTTTTAAATTCAGAATGAAAACATTGAGTTAATTCTTAAAATTTAGTTGCCAACAGAAGCTTACTGTTTGTTGCTGTTTTGCGCCTTCACGTCATTACTGAGTTATGGCAAACCTAGGACAAACCTAGCACAGGCCCAAGGTCACCCCAGTGAGTTTCCATGGCTGAGTGGGCAACTGAGCCCTAATCTCCAAAGTGGTAGTCCAGTGCTGAAATCATTACATTGTGCTGATTTTCATTAGCAGATTAATTTCTAGCAGTGGCTGCACAACTCTAAAAACAGAATTTGGTTGCTGGCTGCCTGTGAAATCAGCCATTCTGCTACAAGTAAGGTCAATTTCATAGCAGTCACACAATAGATGGGTACGAACAGCATGTTCATAACTATCTGATACTTAGCAAAACTTTTATAAATTCTTCTTTAAAATGATCCATTCCTGTTACTGCTTATAACACTTAAATGAACTCCTCTGTCCACTGTATCCCCATCAGCTCCAATAGTGAACCAAATTTTTGCTGCCCTTCATATTTTCATCCCATCCACAATGAAATGATTTGGCTGTACATGAAGAAACTTGAAATTGACAAGGTGTCTGCAGGGTCATCTTTTTCCTTGTGTTTCTTTGTGTGTGTGTTCAAGGTCTAGGCTACACTGGCCTGAATACCTTGGGCTCAGAGTCCATAGCAATGCCAGGTATCCCCCTGTGTTGCCCACTGTCACCATTGCTGGTGAAAGTCACTCCCTCTGAGGTCAGAAATGAGGCACCCAGCATTGATCACATGGGTGGGTGCCTCATTGCATTGAGCCTGCAGAGCTGGTGCAAGGCGACACGGTGGAACCTGTGTATAGACAGCCGCCCAGAATTTCTATGAGTGCTCCAGATTTTCTTGCAAAATCTAGAGCAAAAGATGAGTTATTTTAAGCTGATATAAGGCTGGTATGATGCAGATTCATTGTAGAACTGGCCTTGTGTCATGAAGACAGTCGACACTTGAATTGGGGATTTGGCCCTGTAAACAGGTCACCTTGAGGACAGTGGGAAACAGCTTAATTTGGCCTCTTATCATTTCTGACTTAGAGCAATCCTAAGGCAACCCTATCATGGGGTTTTCTTGGCAGAATTTTTCAAAAGGGAGTTTTTTGTGGAGCTTTCAGGCTATGTGGCCATGTTCTAGAAGAGTTCCTTTCTGAGAGATGCCAGCCACAGATGCTGGCAAAACGTCAGAAAGGAATTCTTCTAGAACATGGCCACATAGTCCGAAAGCTCCACAAAAAACTATGGATGCCAGCCATGAAAACCTTCAACTCCACATTTCAGAAGGGAGTTTGCTCTTTGCTCTAGGAGAATATGGCTTGCTCAAGGTCACCCAGTTTGCATGGCCAAGCATAGATTCAAACACTGGTCCTCCAGCGTCCTGGTCCAGCACTCAAACCACTATACCACATTTGTATTCCTGCTTGCAAAATGTAGTCACTGGAGAGGAGTTTTTCAGCACCTCTTCAAATGCCGTTGTGTGGAGGGTGAGGAAAGAAAATAGGGTCTTCTCTGTAGCAGCACCATCAGCTGTGGAATTCAGTGGCTCAGCAGCCTAACAAGTCCCTGTATTGGATGTGTTCAGAGGGAAATGAAGGCAACCAAAGAGCATGTTTACACTGCCAATTGTCTTTAACTTTTGTTGATTCTATTGCTTTCAGTTTTAAATGCTATTTTACTGCTGAATTAGATTCCTCTGTGTGTGTTGTTGTTGTTGTTGTTGTTGTTGTTTTACTGCTTATTTATTTACTGTTATTTAGAATTGTTTGCTGCTGATTTGGTAGCCCTTCTGGGGGCTCTTTTAAAAATAAAAATAATTCCATCATTTCCTATGCATTGTGTTAAATGCAACATACAGCACAATGTTGACATCTTACTACTTATTTCTTTCCTGAAGTTGTGTTTGTTTTGCATTTAGCTCCATCAGCCATCTCAGACACAAGTGGGACAAGCAGCATCACAGTCCAATCTTCTACATTTGGCTCACAGTCAGGCATCTATGTCTCAAAGTCCTGTGCGTCAGGCTTCTTCCTCTTCCTCCTCCTCCTCTTCATCTTCCGCTCTGAGTGTTGGCCAGTTAGTTAGCAGTAAGTATAGTTCTCTCAGCCTTATTCTACTCTATTTCTCTTAGCCATTCCCTCCAAACCTTCTTCTTTCCTATTGCTAAGTGGAAAAACCAAAGCGCTATTAACTGCTAAATAGCAGGAAATGCCCAAGCCTGGTTTCTTTTTATTCTTTTATTCATTTACCAATAATCTGCCTTCTTGCCAAGACAGCTAAAATAAATTTCAAAATAAATTTATTAAAATATATGCTACAATACTGCTTTAAAATTATTTCCATGTGCTCTGCAGTTGCATATATTACAAGTCAGCAAATGTATGGTGATGGCAATTGTTATAGTATTAGTAGCAGCTGTGGCAGCAATAGTAAGGCCAGAGGTGGGCATCTATGGTCCTGTCTAGACAACAGAGCTAGAGTCTAGCAAAGTATGGAAGGTCAAGCATCCCCTCCCTCCGACATAGAGAATGGTCACCCTGAAAGCAGTTCAGAAGAAGCTAAAGCCAAACAGATCTGGACTGATATAATCACTGGAAGAGAGATGGCTCGGAATCATTTGTCTGAGCTCCTAATAATAAGACTGGAGTAAAAGGGTAGTAGGAACAGTTTAAAAGGGAAGCAGAGGTTTTGGTAAAAGTTTCAATAGTCCTTCCATGCAGAAGGAAGGCAGGAGGAGTTTCCTTCATGGTTAGCATTCTAGCTCTAACCTAGTCCTCCTTGATTTAAAAAAAAAGCTACTTGCTATCACGTTAGGAGGATTTATAGGAAATTATAATCTGAGTAAGATGTTTTGCATAATGCTGTCAAATAAGGATTTTACTGCAGTAGTTCTATAACAATACTGAACTCTCAACATCAGACATTATAATATATTATTCCACACATTACCAGCATAGTCAGGTGTGGACCTCTAATAACCTGCATTTAGAGACATGGGTGGATCATTCTGTTAAAACATTTCACATCAGAAAGGCTTGCGAATGAGATGGAAAACAATAGCAACATCATGCCGAGAGAATGGCTTCGCTACACACAGAATTGAACAACCCTTTGATATCTTTCACCATCCCAGTCCCATGCTGTCTTCACCAGCTTGGAGAATGCTTTTATTAAGCAAGGGATCAGTTGCTGAAAGGGAGAGGAGATACCATTCTCCAGCTGTTGTGTCATTTCCCTTGATAAGTCCTAAATTGACCATGTTTCCAGCACCAAAAGAGCTTTGCTCTGGAGCACAGCTTTTATTATGTGCTCTTCTGTGGACAAAAGCTGTGCCAGTGCACATAAACAGAGGAAGAAGGCTAATTTATTCTCATGGCATCAAGAGCATTATCTTCCAAGTGACCAAAGAGAAAATAAAACACATGTCAGCTTTACCAGAGGATGGTTGGACTTGAAAATGTTCGGCACTCTCACTGGCCATTATTTGCAATGATGCAGGACAGAATTTTTGAAAGAACTCCAGTCTGTACGTGGAAATCTGTTAGAAGAACATGATGAAAACTTCTTAAATACCATGTTCAGCTTCAGACAAAACAAAAAGAGGGATAGTTGTAAATGTAAGAACTAAATCTAGACATCCATTTTGCTGCCTCTTCTTTCTTCCCATAACCTTCTTTCAACTCTCAGTTGGGAACTCAGTTTGAAATATTTAATTGCTTTCCAAAGACATATGGATAAAAGTGGTTATACTGTATTTCACAGAGGAAATAATTAAATTAATTCAGTTCTGTATAGTGCGAAGTATTTGAATCACTTTCAATTTTTCCCCAGATCCCCAGACAGCCTCCAGTGAGGTGGATGGAGTGAACCTTGAGGAAATCCGAGAATTTGCCAAAGCTTTTAAAATCCGACGCCTGTCCCTTGGTCTTACCCAGACACAAGTTGGTCAAGCTCTAAGTGCCACAGAAGGTCCAGCCTACAGTCAATCTGCCATCTGCAGGTAACAAGATACACAGTAAATGTTCCTTTTGTTTCTCTCTTCTTATTCTCTTAGGGGTTGTTATTACTGTTTGCTGTCTTTAATCACATGTCCATAGAAAAGAGCTGCTTTGTATGGAAGACACAGACGAGTGATTGCTGCTGTTATTGAACAGATAAAAAATATTTCACCACCTGTCCTTAAAATAACTTTCATCACTCCCTCGCTGCCCCTCCTCTGCCCACTTTCCTTTTTGTAACAAGTAAGGAACAATAAATATGTTCCTGGCCTTGAGACTTAATGCAATACTGGAGCTGGAGACCCCGCTGCTGCTGCATAAGCACCAGCTGACCCTCTTCATACTGTGCCATTTTCTACAGATGGGGTTAGTGAACAAATATTTCATGGATGCCTCCCTGCTAGGTTTAAGCCTGTACTACCATCGCTTGCACTTCACATCTAAGATGTTAATGATGATTTTCTTGGGCAATGCTGAAGCGACAAGGGAAGTGTGTGTGTGCATGTATGTGCGCATGCATGAATGCCTTATCAATGGCAATTTTTTGCAGACTTTCAAGGATTAATCATGTATCTCTTGCAGGTTATTTTTAAGAACAGAGAGAGAGAGAAACTGTGCTCTGAGCACGACAAAATAATGAAAACAAAATAGTCTTGATAGAGTTAAAGGTCTTGAAAGTGAAGCCCCTATGTCTTCATGTATGTGTGTTACACTAATCCCATGTTTATGCATGAGGTAACAAACACACTTAGGTAACAGCTTTTTCCTCTTGGGCAATGCCTTGTAGTCCTCCTCCATCAGCAAAAGCCAGAAAACCAACTCTAAGCTCATTTAAGTGGATTTTGTTCTTGGTGATCCATGAAATGCTCTGTCTTTTTATCTGCTCTTTATACTTTTAATGTATTCCCCATAGAACGGAAGTGTACTTTTCCTGCAGTTTAAGACTAAGGTTATAAATAACATCAGTATGGGGTAGTGAGCTTGCAGCTCGCATTTTGCTCAATGATTTTCCATAAAACCCATTGATTGTTGTTAAATACAAAAAGCTCCATAGGATCCTCTCACTTCTATGGCCTCCCCTACTGTTTTTTCTTATAAGATACCTCCCTGTAGAAAATAACCTTTATTCAGTCTATACAAGGATGCCACTGCTGTGAAATGTGTTGCAAGACTTGTATATCCTTATAGCAAACATTACCTACAAAAGGCCAAACACTAACAAGCCACACAAATGTTATGGATATGATCGCCCCCACCCCAGTTGCACTGTTTAACTCTAATTTTGTTTCATTTTAGTTGCCAATTGGTAAAATGAACCTAAACAACTAGACAGTTTATTTTTAAAAAAAGAATGACATAAAAAAACCAAAAAACGTTGTGTGTGATATTTTTGCACTCCACTGTAACACAATGGTATAAATAAATACAATTAGAATTAGTGGTTTGGTTTATTCTTGTCATGGGATTTTGTTTTGTTTAATGGGCAGATGCCACTAATGTAGATTGCTAGCCATATCCCTCTGAAGTCCACTGCAAATCCCTCAAGGATTTTTATGATGCTCAGTTTCATCAATTACACATAATTACATGAACAGATAATACAGCTCAGATCAATTCCATCTTGAAGAAAGATGCAGTCACATGCCATTGCATAAATGTAGGAAAAATTTAAAAAAATTATTATGAAAACTGCAATCATGATATTATAAAGATGGATATAGTAAATAAGCCAATTAGCATAAATCACCATGTCACAAAATTTAGATCAGTTAAGTAATATGAGGCAAAAATAGTGCATTTGCTATAGGTGTACAGGTTGAGTCTCCCTCATCCGAAATACTTATGTCCAGAAGTGCTTGGGATTTCACAATTGTTCTGGTTTTTGGAATATTTGCATATACATAATGAGGTATCTTGGAGAGGGGACCCAAGTCTAAAAATGAAATTCACTTATATTTTGTATACACCTTATACAAATAGCTGAAGGTAATTTTATACATAATATTTTAAATAATTTTGTGCGAACAACAAAGTGTTTGAACTATCAGAAAACAAAGGTGTCACTATCTCAGCCACTCCTGTGGACAATTTTGGAGTTTGGAATATTTCAGATTAATTCTGCATAAGGAATGCTCAACCTATATTTGTTGACTCACTGTATTTAGAGCAAGGCAAAATGATGATGGCAGGATTTACTTCCTCACTAATCAATGAGAGATTGCAGCTTGGCTAGCCCTTCATGGGGTCCGGCACTTTTGCAACAGGATGAGAGAAAATGGATTTTCTCACCATGCCGCCATCTTAGAGTACATGGGATCCTGTTACTTAGAATTCAAGAGAAATGGTGACATGGAAGATGGGTCATGCAAAAGATGCATTATGATGAGTTATGCAAAGGTCCAGTAGGCTTGCAAGATATGGATAGATATTATGGGTCTGGGAGCATGGTAGAGAGCAATTGGTTTAAGCATTTCAAGGAGCATAGAGGTAGAAGATCATCTATCCATCACTTAAGTAGGATGGATAATCATGGGGTTGTTGGGTCCAGGAGTACATGGGAATGACGGTACAATATTTGGTCAGGAGTGAACATTTTTAAGGTCAGCTGTAGCTTAGTGATGCCAGAATCTATTCTCACAACATAGAATAAGTTTGTTTTCTTTTTGAAGCAACCAACACAGATATGTTCACAGTGTAGCAGACTCCTTGTATAGATTGACCAATACAAACAGGATTTTTCCCAGTAATGGTAGCTGACAGTGAAATTAAAAAACTTCATTTGTGAATCAATGCTTCTATGCATACGAGGGGGTATCCAAAAGTTTTAATGATCACCTTTTAAAAATTTGACAGAAAGTTTGTTTTGATTTTATTTGTTAACTTATCTCTATGTAGTCACTATCTAGATTTATACATTTTTCCCAGCGTATCTTGACCCTCCGAATACCTGATATTGTAGAAGTCTGCAGATTGCGCCTGACAAGGATTTTACACTTTAGTCATTTCTGGCACAGCCAGTCACAAAAATAAAACATGCAAAGAGTTGATTTTCTCAGCAACATAGGGACCATTGATGACACTGACAAAATTTCATCAATATGCCATAATAACTTCCGGATGATAATTATTACTTTACAATACTCCCTCATAAGGCGCAATCTGCAGACTTCTACAATATCAGGTATTTGGAGGGTCAAGATACACTGGGAAAAATATCTAAATCTAGATAGTGTATAGTTAACAACTACAAGTCAAAACATTTCTGTCAAATTTTTTTAAAGGTGATCATTAAAACTTTTGGATACCCCCTCGTATGTATGTAGGGAATGCATGTGAATGATGAGAATTTTCTCTGAAATTCTTATGAAAGTGCTGAATTGCTGAAAAATCTGACCACTTCTAAAAACTGAGCCTCAGTGATTACAAAAGCTACTGATAAGGAGGCAGTAGAGGAATCTCTCTGTGAATATAGTTCTCTCCCACAGTATGCCAGAGTTGTTTGTGTGTTATGCTGCAATCCACAATTTAATTGGCATATTTAAGACTAGCGCCTTGCTCAAAGGCTAACCTGGTTTTGAATTCTTACAATGAGCTGACATACTAACCAATCTAAAGATCACGTAGAAAAAAACTGTTATGGTCTCTAATGGGATTTCTTTGTAAGAAACTGAAATAGTTTGTGCATCCAACTCTAGTTAATTGCCATTTAAGGGAAATAGCTGCCCATTGTAAGCATGCACATTAAAAATGGAACAGACCCTTCCAAAAACAATGGCACTTCAGCATGAACTCAATAGCTTACCCGTGCTACTTAACAGCATCACATTTTACAAAACCATATCAGGAAGAATGTGTCATATTTGACCCTACAAAAGTAGCCATTTGTTAAGTCAATGGGCAGTGCAACTGTTGAAGTGGAGTTGGTTTAAAAGAGAATAATGTCCTCAGTATAGAATTTTTCCTCACGATATTGTACAAGATCTGTAAAATCTGGTCTAGGAAAGGACTTTTGATGGCAAAATGATACACAGAAGACCTCATTTACAGGAAATGATATCATTTGGCACTGTGTGCAGACATACCACAATAAACCCAGCTTGAGGCCACAGTATATTAGTGCACTGTTATACTGGGTTTCATCTGGAAGGCATGAGTTTCTCTTAGCACAACTACTTGTGTGGGTATTCAAGGTAATTACAATGTGTCCAGCTGTTTGAACTGAAGACTGCCACAGCTTTGGGAATTTTTTCCTACCTGGGGAAGGGACACTGTGTTCACTTGCATACAGGGAAAATTGGTTACAAATGAAAAGGAAAACGAAACCTGGAATTCAACAGCTAACAGCCACTTTGTGAAATTAAAACAGCAGTGTTAGGGCAATATGCTACCAAAAAAGGGCTCAATCCTAGTAAAAATCAAAACAACACAAATGCCATTGATGTCATTTCCTGGTGTTAACTTGTATGTTAAGCTGAATCACTGTATGTAGAATTTTGGAGGGCGGAAGAAACTGAGAAATTTGAAATATGTGCCTTTAATAGCAGTAGTCTCTTCCAGGATTAAAAACTCCAGTGAACACAGAGAAACCATTCTGGTTGGAGCTCTACCCATTTCAGTGGAGCAGGTCAATCTGTCTCCATATTTCTTAGGGAAGATGCTCTGTCCTGCCCACCGAAATGAAATGAGAGAGCCTTGTGTGCTCCAGAGATTCAGGCAGAATGGATCTCTGGACTGGAGCAATCAGTACGTTCAAGCAGCATTCTGACAATTTTTTGTCACTGAGCTATTTAAGCTTATTGCATGCAACAGAAATGCAAATGGCACGGGACAAAAGGGGGCGTGATGAGAACGAAATGGGGATAGGACATTCTGAACAGTTCCTGAAAATTGGCTTCCGGGGGATGCATTTGGAATGGAACGGGCACTTCCAGCGGCGTTGGCAGCATTTTCCCATGCGCCCTATCCCCATTTTGTTCTCATTATGCCCCCTTTTCTCCCATGCCTTTTGCGTTCCTGTTGCCCCGTGTGATAAGCTTATCTGTATGTGTGTGTATGTGATTGTGTGTGTATGTAACTATCTCTGTAGACCTGAGTTTTCATAATCCATTGTAAATAACCTCTGCCAGTCAATTAGTCAGGCAGGCAGGACGTCCCACCCTGGCAGAGCATCAGTGTAAGACTCTTCTTTCTCAATTTTCCCCTCAGACACACCATCCTGAGAAGCCACTTTTTCCTACCACAGGAAGCCCAAGAGAACACTATAGCTAGCAGTCTGACAGCCAAACTGAACCCTGGCCTTTTGTATCCTGCCAGGTTTGAAAAGCTGGACATCACCCCTAAAAGTGCCCAGAAGATCAAGCCGGTGCTTGAACGGTGGATGGCTGAGGCTGAGGCCCGCCATCGAGCAGGTATGCAGAACCTTACTGAATTTATTGGAAGTGAACCATCCAAAAAGCGCAAGAGGCGTACCTCGTTCACGCCGCAAGCTCTTGAAATCTTGAATGCCCACTTTGAGAAGAACACACATCCCTCTGGGCAGGAAATGACAGAAATTGCAGAGAAACTGAACTATGACCGGGAAGTAGTTAGAGTCTGGTTCTGCAATAAGAGGCAAGCACTGAAGAACACAATTAAACGCCTAAAACAGCATGAGCCTGCAACGGCAGTCCCAATGGAGCCCTTAACAGACTCTCTGGAAGAAAACTCCTAAGCGGATAACTTTAAGGAAAGAACACACAAACGAACACAATTTTAAACATTTGAACTCTGTAAAGATGCTCTTTCACCACCCTTGTAAGTAAAAGACTGAGAAAGCGGCACGATGGACAGAACAATTTATAAATGTCTGTGCAGTTTCCTAGATAAAAACAAAGCAGAAAAAAATACAAAAAAAAAAAATACACAGCACTTAGCGTGTATGTGTGTGTGTGGTAGAACTAGTTCCGAAATAAACCAGTTTTTTTTTAATGGACTTAAAAGTAAACCAAATAACCGCTTACTTTTTTCCTGTGTATTATGAAAATGTGAACATGTTTTATGGGAAAAGAATCCAACCGCAACAACAACAACAAAAACCTTTAACTGTTTTTAAAAGAGAGATTGAGAGAGAGAGAGATTGAGAGTACAAGCCTGCCACCTGGAGGAGTGATTGTAGCCTTTCAGGTATCAAGTGCTTCTTCACTATGAAAACTATTAACCAAAGTCAGAAACATGGCATTGCAAACTAGATTGTTAGTCTACTCTTTTATGAGTAATACATTGTGTTATGAATTTTTACATTTGTACTTTGCAAAGAGAAAAAAAATAATAATAATACAGGACTGTCTTTTCCCCCGGCATCCTCTCTCACATGCCCTGCATGTGAGTAACTAACTACTTGGCTTGGGCTGCAGTGCTCAACCCTTTTCTTTGTCATATTACACAGTTTAGTGATCTCCAGATGTTCGTGTGCCAAAGTGAGTCTCTCTCCAAACTATGGATTTTGGTGTTTATTTTGGTCACTGTTTTTCATTTTATTTATTTGCAGCTTGGTTGACTCTTTATTTTGTCTGCTCTCTCCATCACAATGTCGTTTATATTTTCTTTAAACGAAAACTGAACTGGTTTCAATGGTGAGGATATAAGAATCACACCATAAAGGACATATTAAGTAGCGTGAACTTTTACTTATCTACTTTCCCTGTCTTTTGACCACAAAATGGGCGAGGTTACCCAAGCTGCTTTTGTAATATAAATATAAACTGCACACTTGGTCCAATATACAGCATCAGTGTTTTATGGTTCTGTCTATATGAAGCAATTTCTCTCCAAAGTCTGATAGCCAAAGAAATTCCTTGGGATTCTAATGGAAAGCATATTGGTGGCAAATGGACAGAAGTGATGGGGACATTCCCTTACAAGTTCCTGCATCTCTAGCCCTTCTGTTGTTGTTATCACTTTCACCCTTTATCATATATTTATTTTTTTTCTGTTTATTCCCCACTCCCACCCCAGCTGGCAATTGTTATTTTCAGGAGTATGGATAGCCACAGGTTGGATTGCATGGATTTCATAATTGGCTTAAAAATTTGTGACTTACATATTTACCAAATTTTGGAACCCTGATGAAGAAACAGAGATCACCAGCAGACATTCAGCTGTCACGAATGACAATATGGCCATGGAATCAAAAGGTATGCAAAAGGAATTACTGACTCTTTATATATCATAGAAAAGAGCCAAAACTGAGGGATTATTAGCTTTAGCCAAACATTTCCTGAAAGTGGGGATTCAGGGCCCACGTTGTATTCATTACAAAATTGGTTTTAAAGCTTGTCTCATTCTTATCAAAGTACATTTGAATCTGAAATTTCAAGGAGTAATACTTCTCCACCTGATTCCAGTGTAAATCTCTAAGTTGTTCACCAAAACTATTGTGACTGAGCATTAAATCATCCACAGAATTTGTGGCCTTAAAAGTTCCATCTCTCACATAGGTTCTTTACTGATTCACTAGAGGTAAAAGTAGTTGATTGAGTTACCATTTGTAAGCAGACCAAATACAAAAGAGCTCCACTTTGAATCTATTCTTCAGATTTTATTTATTACCATTTAAAATTTCCCCTGGGGGCACAATCCAGTTGAGCTTGCCCAGCAGCATTTTCACATGGATTGTGTCTGAGATTTTAACATTATGAGCAATTGCTGATGTGCAATCTACAACTACCACACTACTGTCAAGTTTAAATTTTTGGCCAAAAACATGCTTGGTAGTGAAACAGTTGCTGGTCTCTTTTATGCAATTGGGTTCCCCAGGGAATTCCACTATAAGTTAGAAAAAGTTAATCATGTTAACGCATCCTCTTTTAAAGAAAAAAAAAAATCCATGGGAACCAACGTTTAAAAAATATGAGTGGTTCCAAGATTCTCAATGAAGACTTCTGTCCTTCAAAATAGAATTAGTTGGCTATAGGGCCTTTATGATTTTTGAGGAATATTTGCATATATATAATATTTTTGAGATGGAACCCAAGTCTAAATATGAAATTCATTTATGCTTCATATACATCTTATAAATATAGTATGAAGGTAATTTTATACATAACATTTTTAATAATTTTGTGTATGAAGCAGTTTTATGTACATTGAGTCATCAGTAAGCAAAGGTGTCACTATCTCAGTCACCGATGTGGACAATATTGGATTTTGAAGTACAGACACTCCTCCATATCCACAGATTTTTTTATCCATCCATGGTTTGGAAATATTCCAAAATGATATAAATTCCAAAAAAGCAAACCTTGATTTTGCCATTTTATATAGGGGACACCTTTTTACTACCCATTTTATTTAATGAGACCTACAAAGTTTGGCATCCACAGAGAATCTGGAACCAACCCCCAATGCATACCAAGGGCCCATTGTATTTCGGATTTCAGAATTCCAGATAAGGGAGACTCAACCTGTATTATCAATAGATTGCTACAAGTCTAACTACAGTTTTTAAAAAAAAAAATACAAAATTCTCTTCCTAAATTCCTGCACCAAGTTATAAATGTGCATTCTTTTGTTGTTGATTATATAACAAACTTACAGTTGATTAAAATCTTGAAATGACCAGGGGATTATCCACAAACCAATAAGATAGTAGTCAACAACTATTTTTATTTTAACATTCAGTCTTCTAAGACACATATTTTTAATTCTCAAACAGCACTAACGCCTAAACATTGTTCCTGAAAGCAAACCCTATCAGTATTTTGCCATTTACAGACTTAGATATCAGATTCTCCATTAAACTGTTATAAAATCCGCAATGGAGCAAAAATAAAAGAGAAAACAAAATCCCAGGAAGGCGCATGAACCAAAGATCATAAGAAGGAATCTAAAACACAGCTATCAGAACTGTAGGTTGATGAAAAGAATTTTCTTTCTGAACTTCACATTGAAATGGTGTAACTTGGGTGAGTGTTAATGTGAAGTGAAATAAACTGCCAGCATGCAACAAATGCAATTTCCATAGCTGTTTGTTGCATTCCTGAAATCATTTATATGCCAGAATATTCCTTATTTAAAAAAAATAGTTTTCTAATTATGCATTGTTTTGTAACAGGTTTATAAAAGGAAAGGTGTTGTATCCCTTTTTTAAAACAATCTTTTCTTTTTTTGCTAGGAGGCATAAAAGAATGCCTGACCAAATTCTTATACATGTGTATTATAAAGACTGCAGGTAAAGAGAGATTCCTTATCCCATTCCAAACAATGGCCGGACTCTTGTTGGGGGCTTAGGTCTTCGTAAGTGGACTTACATATGCAGAAGTTTAAATTGTGCAGTTGTGTCCCATTTCCAGGAGAGGGCTGCTGTTATGTTACTACATAGCAAAGCCAGCAAAGTCCACAATGGACAACAGGACCTATGTGCATGGGTCCTGATGCGCATTACATTTGTCCTGATGCACATTGGCACCAATGCACATTGGGCACTATTGCTGGTATCCTGTTATGCATCTTCACAAGTCAGTAAAGGAGTTTCTCAGTACCATTGCTGCATAGCTAGGTATATGTAAATTTATGTAATGTAACAGGTCATATAGGATTCTGTTGAACATTTATAATTTTCATTTTTAAACATTTCCACACACATATTTCCACACATGTTTTGGGATTCTGCCAATTTTCTTTTCCATACAGCCCATCATGCTGCATTTGAAGCCAGTTTTCTGGAGGGCATGAGGAACCGTGGCAGGGAAGTGTTCCTGAAAAGCCTATGATTTCCATGAGCCGTCCTTTTGATCCTGGCAAAATTACATATACTGCAGTAATAGGAAACACCACCATTTATATTTCCAGGTGGGGGAAAAAATAGATCGCTACCAAACTGTGGCCAAAAACAAAACCATCCCAAACAATCCACCCATCACCTCTTGTACTCCATAATGGCTGCTACTTTCACAAGTAATGCTAAATCATACTTGAGCATTATGAGGATGAGTGTAGCTTCCCTCACAGCTTGCACACTCACTCTTCCTTCTGATCATCTGGCATGGTCATGAGTAGATTGGAAATGTCTCCTTTGGTTTTCTGTGAACCACAGTTCAAAGTTTTCCTCCAACACTAAACTGTGTTTAAACTGAACTATGGTAAGTGGAAAAAAGCCCGCTTTACAGACTATAGTTTTTTTGTGGAGCTTTCGTGCTATGTGGCCATGTTCTAGAAGAGTTCTTTCTGACGTTTTGCCAGCATCTGTGGCTGGCATCTTCTCTGAAGATGCCAGCCACAGATGCTGGTGAAATGTCAGAAAGGAACTCTTCTAGAACATGGCCACATAGCCCGAAAGCCCCACAAAAAACTATGGATGCTGGCCATGAAAGGTTTCGACTCCACATTCACAAACTATGCTTTTAAGCTGGCTTCTTTCCACTATCTGTGTTTTCCTTGCATTTGTCAGGGTTCAGGTGACATGGAAACCTGAGCAGAATCAAAACAGAAAAAAACAAGTGTCCTCCACGATGAAGGAAGTGGAAAGTGATAAGCCCATGAGGAAGCTAGACTAATTCTCTTAACACTGAGGTATAATGTTGCATTTATATCCAAACCAGCACCGTGATATGTTGATTTTATTTTCTGTGAAGAGCAGAGTGAGTTTCGCCTACAAGGCTAAAAATAAATTAGCTAGTTCTAAGATGAGGAATGAATATACTGATTGTTGTGCTTTATTTATAGGTGTGTCTTTTATCCCCCACTGAAGTCCTTATCCTGAGGTTTGGTGTCCTACAAAAAAAGTTGCTAAGGATGGGACATACCTCTGGAACAATTCTCTGTCACAAACCACTTTGCTATATCAGTATAGTAGGGATATTAGGTTGGTGTACAAAACTAAGATTATGCCAGAAATATTTAGGTTTGGAGCAAATGAGCTCCACTGAACAGAAAAAAATAGATTCCAAATCCATTCAAAAGTTTTCTGTTTGTGTTATAATCACAAAGAAGTAAATAGACCAAGAAAACAAAAAGGAGCTAAGAAGGAACAAGTTAGAGGCGTGTCAAAGTACTCAAGCTATAACCAAAAAGAAACATGTATAATGCCTTTGCTCGTCTTCTCAATGCTGGACCAAAGCTCAATGTATGTAGGTATATGCACATTGTATAGATATGGCTAAATGTTGCTGACAATCTTGCAATACTAAACTGTTACTATTTTAAGGGGGGGAAAGAAGAAATACAGAAAGAAACTGTTCATCAGTGTTTTACCTCAGCACTCTACTTGTACCCAGCTCATGAGCAACACTGAATTAAGGAATTTAAAAAATAAAATAAAAATAAAAATAAAAAAGGAAACTGATTTCCATGTAAATGTTTTACTGTAAAAAAAACTGTTTCAGTAACATTTTGTACTGAGCTATTTGTCATGTAGTTTGCTTTGTTTCCAACCTGAGATAATGTGGGGCACATTTGTTAATTTATTGTTGGGAAAGTGATCCTTTTTTTAAACCTTTAATTTTATAAATATATAAATATATATTTTGGTTCTATGTGCTATGGGGTGCAGTCCAGAAACACTGTTGCTGCATATCCCGAATTCATTTTATTGGAGCGTATGTGAGGCTCCCATAAACCAAAACTCCTTTGAAGTGAATACAGGCTATCTAGCAGTAGCGCATAGTGTCTTGCTCCCAGAATCTACAGAATGGTCACCAGGGTCGCTTATGAAGCACTGCAAAAGAGACCTGCTTTTCCATGCATGGGACATGCAGCAGGAAAGATGGCAGAGAATGAAGTGGACTGTATTGTGTTCTTCATTTGTTTGTTTTTTAAAAAGGAAAAAAAAATGTGGAGAACTTGTGACCAAAAAGCCAAACTGGTTATTTCAAGCTCCTTACTGTTCTGACTTTGAAACCAAAGCTGATTTATCTGCACAGGTTGCTTAACATTTAAAAAATAAATAAATTAAAAACTGACAAAAACTGTACTTAAACTAGAGCAATATCTGTATGGTCAGTAAAGCTGCACTTTGTGTATTTCTTAACAGCTTCAAATCTGTCACTTTTAATTTGTACCATAAAAAAATAAAGAACTGTTTGACATGAAAAATAAGCTTCCATCCTAGCTTGTCCCAAAGATTCATGAATTATTCACAGGATCAAATCTCATGTTATTTTACATCAGTTCAATACAAAAACAGTTTCAAAATGCGTGAAAAAAAATTGAAAGCTGCTTTCTGCAGTTCGAGAAGTACTTTTTAAAAGTAAGTCAAACAGGGTGCAAAAGAGACATTGTTGCACACATTCTTTTATCCCATTATTATTTCTAGGCAAGTAGATTTTGCAAGATTTTGCATATATATCTGCAGAATTCTTTGATGACAGCTGGTAGAGTAAATTATATCAAAATTGGTGGTTCTATCATATTGTTGGCTTAATATATTTTATTTAAAGGTATGACTGATCAGTTGATTGTAATAAATTGATTGATTGATTTAAAGGTATGAAAGGTGGCACAGAGTGCAAAGGGCCAGGTGCCATTCTTACCTGTCTGAAGCCCATTTGCACAGTTGATAAATGAGCACTCCAGCTGGAATCTACCCTACAAAGTTGTTTTTGTTTCTCTCCATCCCATGTCGCAGGATACTAGCGAATGTTAATCACAATAAACACTGATATCTTAAAATGGGTGTCAAAATCTGGTTCTTCCAGATTTTGAACTGGAGCTTCCATCATTCCTCCGCAGCTAGTGCTGATGGGTGCTGTAGTCCAACATCTGGAATGTTAGATGTTTGTTTATTGACTTCAGCAAGCATGAAACATAGGAGTTTATCACATGGGAGGAATTTCTCTCAAGTGCGAATGGAGCCAATTCGCAATTACGTGAATTTGCTAGTTTAGCGAATTTATGTGAAATCTGATTGCATTTGGAATGTGTTCAGAATGACTTCTCATTTCCCGAAAATGACCCCCCATTGCCTGAAATTGCGTGAGATACTCTAATACGCAATTACGTGAAACCCCACGATTGCATTCGGAATGACTTCCCATTGCCCAAAATTGCGTGAGATACACTCATTCGCAATAACGTGAAGTCCCATGATTGCGTTTGGTTTGCCATTGCATTATACCCCCAAATTCCGTTGTATGATAAACTCCCTAGAAGCAGAGTGAATCCAGTTCAGTCAGCCTCTTATAACTAGAAGCAGAGTGAATGATTTGATTTGGACATAGATTAACGTGTTTTTTCCCTTTATGTGTCCTAATCAAGTGCGTTCTGTTTATTTTGTTCTTAAACACTATGTTTTTGTGAGAGCACAAACTGCACAATGCAAAAAAGAGAAAAGAAAACGATACATCTTCCTCAAAAGAGGATACAAAGAATTCTCAAGCTGAAGGAAAAATTAAATGAACATGGTAGATTCATGTTCTTGTGCAATTGCATACATTTACCGTTCAAAAAAGAAAAGGGCTCCAGCAATGAAAGAGGAGAAGAGAAAGAAGGCTCAAGAAGTGAGACAGTGCAAGAGTATCTAGAGCAGAGGTGGGAACAAGGATGTTGCTACGGTGTGGAGGGGGCAAAATAAGGGCATGACCAAATGAAGTTTTCCTTCAGATCCCAAATTTCTAGCATTGTCAAAAGTGACTCATTGAAAATTCTTCACACCTAGAACATTTTACTGGCATTGTTCACATTCCCCTGGTAACCTTGCCTGTCTCTTTTCTTTAGTGCCTAAGCTGTATTTCTAAATGGTCAACTGACATTCTAAGTTACTGCAGTATTAGATATCTGAAGGAAAATTACATACATTTTTATTTAAGGGCAAAGTCCCCATTCTCCCACATAGCTACACCTAGGGTGCGGATCAGATTCATGCAGCCCCTCAGATATTGTTGAACCGTAATTCCCAGAATTCCTCATGATTGGCTGTAGTGAGTAGGGCTGCTGAGCTTTGGAGTCCAATAACTTGGAAAGCAACATACTTACCACTCCCAATCTAGATCAAAACCAAAATCACAGACCTTTGGAAATTTACATATATATATTTTTTTTCCTGTACAGTTCCCTTAATGCCCCAAGCACTCTGGCCATGGACCATGTTGGCTGGGACTTGGGTCTAGAAGCTCCTTCAGTACAGAATTGTTGAGTTCAAGAGCCTGATTGTATAACACTTTTGGAAAAATAAAACACTATTTTAATGTTGCTTCACTGCACATATCCTCTGGGAGATTATCGCATGAACAAATAACCCGACTTCTCCCTAACGGGATGTAGGCGGGTATTATCACTTGTAATTCATCACCAATTCTGCTGGGCAGCCGCATCCCAGCAGCATCCTGAGTCCCAGGTACGCTTTGGAGGCCATTTTCAAAGACAGAAAACTCCTGGCTTTGAAAAGCGGCCTCCAAAGCATGCCTGGGACCCGGGATGCAACCGAGATGCAATCGCCTGATGGAATCAGCAATGAATTAATGAGTGATAATACCAGGCTGCATCCCATTAGGGAGCAGTTGGGTTATTTGTCCAGGCACATGAGCTTTGGCACATGAAATTTGCATTGCAGTCCTTCTGTGGCAGAAGCAGGGTTGGAGGAGAGAGCTTCCATTGAGAGACCAAACTGAATTTCCAGCTCATTTGCTTTCTCCCCTGATCATTGCAGGTAAACCTCCATTTTTATCACACCTCACACCCATTGACCAGCTGTGACCACTCCAAATTACTGTACAAGTGCTAGTGAACTTTTACCCTAGGAATCATAACTCCACAGAGTCAGGAAAAGAGGCTTCGGTACAACACTTGCCCTTCAAATCACAGGATCACCTCAGCAAAACACATTGTTTGTTTGTTTGTTTGTTTGTTTTAAACCCTTTAAACAGCCTCCCAAAAGGCTCTCAGAAGAATGGAAACAATGGATGAGGAAATGAAGACAAGTGGTAAAAAAAACCAGAAAAACCCAAGGAGCAAAATCACAAGACCTCATGCTTCTTCAGACCAATGTGGAAGAACCATCGAGAAGCTAGGACTGGATGCAGCTCTACGGTGAATGTATGTTTGATGGCCATAGTAGATATGATGCTGAATAATCTGTCAAATGATCCAAAGAAAGGCAAATCACCATCAACACATCATGTCTAGAGAGTACACAGTTTGGGATAATATGATGTTCTTGGTCATACATACACATACATTGGAAACAATCTACCACGTTGTTTCCCTGGTGCCCATGCTGTTCCCATGTGGTGACTTGTCCATGTATAGAGACCTTTGCAGAGAAGGGAGGAATGCTCACTACTTATGGAAGGATTTACATTCTTTAGCAAACCCTGTTCCTAATAGGTAGGGGAAAGCAATTTACAAGACTGGAGAAGTTTGTTTAGTTGCTAATGCCAGCTGACCTTTTGCATTATTTCTGCCCATGCAGTCCTTGGGCACTGAGCATCAGAGGGATAAAGTGGACAATGCATCTGTGTATTCATTCAACAGATCTTGTTTTTTCTTTCAAAATAATTGCTGCGCATGTCTGTAGGGTGCAAGGAGAATCAGCATTAGGACTGCATGTGAGAGACAGGAACCTAATCCTTTCCTCCTGCACTGTTATCACCAGCAGAAAGCTCCACATCCATCCTGAAGCTTCTATAGCCCTGATGGCGAACCTATGACCCGCGTGTCAGCACTGACACGTGTAGCCATTTCTGATGCCCTCATTTCCACTGGCAGAGCAGGGATAAGAGGAATGCAGTGGGGGACGCATCTCTGGGGGCCCTGCCATTACCAGTAACCAAAAGTTAACCACAGCAACCATTATCTACTGTTCTGGGATGTCATGGATTTCTAATCCATCATTACTGAGATCAGTGATTTAAGATATCAATATATAAACTATAAAAATAAGTGATTTAAACTATAAATATTGTGAAAAAATGTTTTTTCCTCAAAGTGACACACCACCGGAGTTATGCTCAGTTTTTTTGGCGACGTTTGACACCCCAAGCTCAAAAGGTCGCCCATCACTGTTCTATAGGCACATTTCGTGTAAGGTTAAAGGGAAAGATCAGCAGGCAGGTTAAGAATATGGAAGGACAACTAGAAGTATTTTAACAAAAGGAAGAAAGAGCAGGAGAAAGAATCATGAGGGGGGAAAAACATAATTTAAGTCAGTAAACAGAAATAAACAAACAAACACAAATAAAAGGATGAAATCCAATACAATTTAGTTTTTTGCAACCAAGCATTTAGAGGCTCTCACTGAGGGAAAGCACTCAGATTTATCCTGGTCTCATAGAGAAGCCTTTAAGTCACCAATGGCATCACCCTGAGCCAAAAAGTGCTCCAGTCATTTCTCAAGGTGATAGGTATCCCGGCATATTTACACATTCATCTAATTATCTGGAAGAAATTTGGTTCATCTGAAACTAGGCAGTAGAAAGTGTTAGTTGCTAGTTACAAATAACTAGCTCTCCATTCTGGTTTTTGAATGATGGAGGGGGGGACACTTAATGTAAAAGAGTGATTAAGTTTTAAAATTATATATTTATTTTATTTATATCCCACCTTTCCCTCTGGAACTGATACTTAAGGCAGTTTATAATATTGAAACAGAGACAGATAAAGACAATTAAATGATCTATAAAAGTAAAACAATAATTCATTAAAAACAATTTTGAATAGAACAGCACAGAGAGCTAGTACAGTGTAGGGATTTGAGCACTGGACTCTGGGTTCAAATTCCTGCCCAGCCATTGGAAACCACTGTGAGATCTTGAGCAAGTCACACTTCCTCAGCCTCAGAGGAAGGCAAAAGCAAATCCCCTCTGAATGATTCTTGCCAAGAAAACCTTGTGATAGGTTCGCCTTAGGATCACCATACATTGGAACTGACTTGAAGACATACAACAGCAACAACAGTGCCACAGAAGTTCTTAAAGCAACCAGGTAGTTGCCAAAAGATGGCCAGGATAATAATAAAAAAACCCTCTTTATCTTATGGAAAAAGATGGGGACCAGTAAAGCCTCCCTAGGAAGATAAGGTGAGAGCTTGGGAGCTGCCATCAATGAGGTCCTGCCTCAAACCTGCTGCAGATGTGTCCATGTGAGTGGTGTGACTGATCAACGGGGCAGCCTCTGCAGCTGTCAGGCTCATGTTTTTAAATGTTATTTATTTGTTTATTTCTTATTGATTGATTGGATTTATACCTGCCTTTCTTTCAGGATGGGATCCAAGGTGGAAAAATACACATGGCCTGGATCCAAGCCATCATGTTCTGTCATGTTTATTACTTTTTCACAAAGTTTTGTTGACTGTAATTTCAAAGCAGAGGCGAAGTAGCTGCCTCTGACTTTTTTGATCTAAGAAGTTTCTAAAGGTTGGAAACTTGCCATCCCCACTTTTCCAGTTCTCTCTTGGAAAGTGATGGCACTGATAGCATTTAAGAAAAATGGAGGTGGTGCAGCTTATAACAGATGTCTGGAGTGTGTTAATGTTAACATAATCCTCCCCTAGGAACATTCTTACATGGACAGATGGAGGCCATGATCACGCAAGGATAAAAAGTGGAATTTTAACAGAATCATGTCTGTCCTGCTGCTGTCTTGCATCCCATTCATTACTGTTGTGCACCTTTTCATTGATGGGCAAAATCCATCAATAGACACTCAATCTCACTGCTATTCCATTTCTGCATTGGTGGAGTAGGTCCCTTCCACTGCAGTTTCACCTCTCAAACAGTCATGTGGGTGTGATTCGGTTCTTTTCCTGTCCTTCGTCCCTCCCTCTCGCAGTTATTATGGCTGTCAGTACCTTCCTGAAGCCAGCTGCTGTGTACACATTCAACACAACCGCTAGCTTCGGGGATTAGTTGGCATCCAGAATTGTTTGTTTGCCCCTGGCAACCCCATGCTTTGGGAGGAAGCAGAGGAACAAGAGATACTGGCTGCCAACATCTTCTGGAAACCAGCTGGTATGTCTACAAGCACACAACAGCTGACTTCGGGAGGTGGTTGGCTGCTGCACTAGTTTAGTGCACTGGTTTAAAAATGGAATATACTGGTTTGGCATAATTTCTTATCATACTTTCCCCATGGCTGTACGTTGGCGATTCATGGTCATGTGATCTGTTTTCAGCAAATGCCATCTTCCAGGAGGAAGGGCTACAACTGCTTGTCCCCGCCCATCCTCCTGGAAGATGGCATTTGCTGAAAACAGTTCACATGACCATGGATCACCAAAGCACAATCGTGGGGAAAAGTATGATAAGAAATTATGCCAAACCAGTATACTTCCATTTTTAAACTAGTGGGATTGTGGCAGGAAAGCAGGCTGGTGTGATAATGTCCTTAGAATGCAGCATTATGCATATCTACTCAGAAGCCAGTCCCATGATTCCAACAGGGCTTCCTCAGAAGATGCATCTACTCTGGCCACTTAGTCCAGGGTCAGTCTGGAGACTTATGTCCTGGACTGGCCCCTGATCAAACACAATGGCGACCATGTACATCAAGCTCAATCTGATTCAATGCCTCATTGTTGCGTAGATACACTAGCTGGGGAGACAATGCACTTGTCCCTTTGCCCATCCTCCTCACTGCCACGGAATACACAGATGTAACCTCACTGGCCAAGCAGATCCCTGTGTGAGCCTCGGCATTGCTGTTGCTTCTGCTGAAGTCAGAACAGACCTGTACAGTATATGCTTCTTAGCCTCAGAACCTAGTTATAAAGTATTCAGTAGTCATCCTAACTAAGCCACTTCCCACAAGTCTCTTGTAGGAAGATATTCCACCAATTTTCTTGTTCTACTGACCTCCACTTTCCAAGTTTTCATAGTCATTGTAGCTATGACAACTTTGCAATCTTTTAGCAGTGTCACCATTTGGTGCATGAGCTTGTATATATTTACTTATATATATTGTACCATAAAACACTCAGCCAAAGAGAAAATGACCTTTTCAGTTGTGGTCAGTGGAGTTAACTTTAAAATCCATTCCGGAACAATGGCTGACCCACTTCTTCATTTAAAAGATTTTTTTTCTGTGTTATTTTTGGCTATAGCTGAATTTGTAAAGTTCTAAACTCTGAAATCAGAACTCACAAGGTTTATAGAACAGGATCAGTCAAGATCTTATGAATTGTTTCTGTGTGTATGTTTATGCATTTTAAGTAGCACAATAAAACAAGTTAATAATTTTGGAGGGATTTTCTTTTCTTTTTTTTTAATTCCATAGAAATATGGATTGAGTTTGTTTCAGCCACAGCCTTTAGCAAAATAAATAAATAAATAAATATCATGAAACAAGCTACCAAAAAAATCCAAAAAAATATTTTCCAGTTATTTTCTTCTGCAAGGGAAAAACAAAAAAGGAGCATACTCCTTGTGCAAAGGATTCCTAGAAAAATGAGCTTTATAAAAACATGAAATTAGTGACATTGCTGATTTTTATTTTTTTGAACTCCAGAATACAAATCATGAATGCTCATAATGCATGCCTCATTGACATTCCAAAAGCTATTATGGCTCCAAAGCTTCTTTCTGATTCAGAATTCAATCTAAAGAATGCATGTACTTTCTCTTTTCCCCCTGACATGTCAGTAGCATTGAGCAACTGTATTTCTCTGCATTCCTAGAATATGGTTTGCAGTGTGCCAAAATGGAAAAAGAGAGAGAGAGAGAGAGAGAGAGCTCTACAACTTTTATCCCAGTGGTATTTCTTGCTGCTTGTTGTGTGCCTTCAAGTCATTTCAGACTTAAGACAACCCTAAGGTGAACTTACCATGGGGTTTTCTGACCAGAGGGTTTGCTATTGCCTTCCTTTGAGGCCAAGACAGTGGGGCTTTTTAGATTGGCAGGAAAGTGTGACATGAAGTTGCCTTTTCCTTAATGCTTAGCAGCTAGACTGCAAGCCCCAGGTGTGCATTTAAAAGGTATAGGGCTGCTAGACTGAGGGGTTTGGGAACGACTTATTTGAAGTCTTTTCTGTGGCTCAGCAGCTACATGGGAAGCTGTCAAAACGCTACAAATACAGGCGCAGCAGCTACATGGGCGGCAATGAACGCGGCTTTTAGCTGCACTTAAAAAAAATTTTCCTTGCGCAATTGGCCAGGTACACAATACAGTGACATTATCATTGCCTGCTGGGAACTGCACAATTGCGCAATTCGCAGCCGGCAAGGAAAAAAAATTAAAAGTTCAGAGGTTTATCACTGTGGTTCCTCTGCCTTTTTAAACTGTGCAGTTGCACTGGTGCATCATGAATGAACCCCTTTATTTTGTGAATGAATTGACATGTTATCCACAGTAGAATAACAGTAACGGCATCCCAGAGTCCCTACTGCGCATGTCTAGGGTTCGGATTAGGGCTGGAGCTAGGGTTTGGGAGCTTTAAAAAACTGCGCCGTTAAACCCCAGCTTTTACACCTGCAGGGCATTGAGCGTTTTAATTAGAAGTGAACGCCACACCACGCATGCTCCCAACTCACGATCCATTATAATCCGCACCTCTATCGCTGCCTTTAAATGGGCGCCTTAAAGAGACAGAGCCCCATTTAACTGCGCAACTACACCTTAGTCTTTAGATGCACTAGCGCTATAGCGCTCTTTTTAAAAAAAGGAGTGGGGAAATCAAGCACCTTTTTAAAGGCGCTTCTTCTCCCTTAAAGAGCCAAAATAGCATTTTCATGGCACACTTTCCCTTTTTCTCATCTAAAGGCTGGGCTTTCATGCAGCCTTCATCGCACCTCTTTTTGCCAATCTAAAATGGGCCATTTGTTTTCTTTTCCAGTTTCTTTTTCTTAAAGAAAAAGATTAAAATAATACAAGTAGATAATATGTTTGTCTAGCTCCTAGAA
Organism: Urosaurus nigricauda; assembly: GCA_034509955.1. NCBI lineage: Eukaryota > Metazoa > Chordata > Lepidosauria > Squamata > Phrynosomatidae > Urosaurus > Urosaurus nigricauda. The sequence goes on along the minus strand of JAOEGL010000006.1, from coordinate 63,242,587 downwards.
TACATGTTTTTTTTTTCTTCCCTGTTAAATTTCAGGCATGCCAAGACTTCTTCTTTTTTGAGGGGGGGGGGGGGTTCTGGCTACAGAGAGTTTTTGGCCTTCCATGTGAAGATTTTACCATTTCCCCATTCTGGCTGCTTTGAATATACATGTTACAAATTAGTCATGGCTGTTGCTGCTGCTGCTTTAATAATTTTGCATCGCATTTTAAATTTTGTTTTTTCTAAGCTGCTTTGGAAAACTTAGTTTGAAAAGCAGCCTAGATGTATGAGCAATAAATAGGTCAATTAAAGTTAGAATACTTTAAGTGCATCGCTATGATATTATAAACAAGGTTTCAGTCTCATCCTCACTCATGTCTGCTAGGCTTTTGATTGGGTTCAGTGGTGAGTTGGAATGACTACCTTATTTTTGGAAATCCTTTCACATCATTTCCTTTGGCACCACTTAAGAAAGGCAATTATGGGTCCAAATCCTTTGCAGTCTCTCCTGCTCCTGAAACCAAGCAATAAATACCACCCATGGTCAGAGCAAATGGATTGTCTTAAAGCTTTCGCCTCCCTCTCTCCTCCTCCCCCCCCCCCCATGGGCACAAGTTATTAATGGCTCAGGCCAAACCTCACCTCTTGGCACCGAGAACAAAAGGTTCAAGGGAACTCAAAATAAGCCAGAGAGAGTCTTCAGGGGCTGAATGCCTGACAAACTAAAACATTCATCTCCTGATTGCCTTTGTCAGCTCTTAGGAGACAATGTTTTAAACATTTACAGGTAACAGAATGCTGCCATTTCCAGTACATTTGAGGCAAGATCATCTCTCATCATTAATGTGGATGAATCCTGAAGATGTTAAAATGCAGTTGACATTTCTGAGATTCTAGTTCCGATATTTCCGAGTGACATACATTTTGTGAACCTTTGGAAAAAAAAAACCTGTGTACCATATTTTGGCCTTTAGACCTTTAGACTCTCATTATTTCCAGTTTAAGTACTTGCTATCACTGTGTAAAAAAATTGGTTTTGAATAACAAATAAATGGAACAAAGTTTGACGCAGAGAGAGAAATGGAACAACACAAGTATTGCCTTAAGTGGAGAAATGTAGAATCAGACTGACACTAGTAACAGTGTGCCAACAAAATCCAAAGTCCACAAGCAGTGATACCTTTGTAGGACCAACTCCATAGCATAAAATACATTGTGCAAGCTTTCCAAGCCTCACTAGCTTCTGCATCAAGCAAAGATGTTATAAATCATACAGCTGAAAAATGTGCAAGCAGAAGGTGATATAGACAGATAAGTTTTCCCTGGTGTGTTCTCTCTGTGTTGTGTTGCTTTCTCCCTACAGAATGGCAGTCTTTAGGGCAAAAGTAGTTTGAGAGAAATTCCTCCCATCTGATAATGTCCCTAGCCGATGTCCCTGCCATCTTGATCATGCCCTGATGTTACTTGACCATGCTTTTATGTTACAAATCCCTGTTTTCATCTATGGACCTTATCACATCAGACCAATTTGGATTGAATCTGAAGTGACCTTGGAACTGATTTCTGTGAATTGGGTTGTTATTGAATTCATTGAATTCTGGGGTGACTGGATTGACTTTGGATTGGATTTGGAATGGCTTCATAGTAACAGCATTCACATGTGATAATTCAATGCACATTCACTGAATTCTGGGGTGACTTTGGATTGGCTTTGGATTGGCTTAGGAATGGCTTCATAGTAACAGCATTCACGTGTGATAATTCAATGCATATTCATGTGAATTCACTTGGATGGATGCAGAGTGACTCTGGATTGGAGCTGTAAAAACCCACATCTCATAAGGACCTACTGGTATGCCCGTATGCCTACTGGTATGCCAGTTTACCCCCAGGTTTGTTGTAAGGATACAGTTGGTCAAAAATAAATAAAAAATCTCATATGGTGCCTTGAGCTCCTTGGTAGAAAGAAGAAAGAAAGAAAGAAAGAAAGAAAGAAAGAAAGAAAGGTAATCAATAAATAAAGCGTGTTTTAGAAACAAAGTTTTTTTTAAAAAAAAAAATTCTTATACACTACTTGACATTTTCTGGTGAATGTTAATTTGGAAGCTGTGGTTTCCTGATATTTTAGGAAAGGGAATCAATAAGCATGGGACCTCTGCTTGTCTGCAGACTTCAGGCCTGTAGAAGATCGGGCTGGTTTGTGAACAATTGAGAATGAAAACTACATAGGTTGTTTCATTGGATTAGATCGTCCTGACCCAGTAAAACAATCTTCGGTACATGGGTTTATTAACATTGTGTGTATTTTAACCATTTGAAGTTCTTAGAAGGCATCCTTAATTTGAAAGGGCCTTCAAGATCAAACAACAGTTGGTTTTGAAATTTCTTCAAAGAGCCAAAGCAGCCTGTCGGATTTCACTTCCCTGACAACAAATGCCTGGTATTGTCTTTGATATGCTGGCAGCTGCAGAAGTTGAAGTTTTCTATTAAGACAAGCACTATTTACTTCTGTGGCACTTACACATAATAGAGCACTTTTGACTCCTATAAAGTGTGTGTTATTAAAGCACTTTGCTAATGTACTGAGGCTCTTTCGCAAAACAAGGCAAGACAGAAGCAACCCCTTTTCAAAATGTCTTTGGGAAATGAGATGAAAGTAGGGGGGAAGAGGGGGAATTTAAGGGTGTAAAGCAGTTCTTTAACAATAAGAAGAGCTGTCTTAAAATGCCGCAATGCATGATTAAAGCCGTCACCTTTATACTTAGAAGTACTTTCATAAACATTTGTAACAATTTAAACATAGTCTGCCATTCTACACTTTTCACACAAGAGCCCTTCACTGTAATGGCAACCTTTTAGATGAAGCCAAAGAGGAGAGGTGTTGGGGGGGGGGGGAGAGGAAATAAATTTATGTTGCAGCCTTCATGGTATTCCTGGCGGAAGTAAAATAGTGTCATTGAAAAAATGGAATGACATCGTTTTTTGTTCACAAGTAACTGCTGTTGACTGTGTTTATTGAAGATTACGATTTGCATCACATGTCTGGCGACTGCACATCTGTTTGAAATTCAGTTCATCCCATTACAGACAATGACAAGAAGAATGCATAGAAACTGGAATTCTAGAATCACAACCTTTATACAATGCCATCAGTTCTCCAGAGTAAAATACTCTGATTCAACCCCAGCCCTTATTCTCAAAGCCCATTCTAATGTCCAGGTAGCACTCTGGGGGCAGGAACTGTATTAAGCTATTCAGGACATCACACTTACAGAGCAGGTCATAGGCCTAGGCATGCTTGGACAATATGTTGTTGTTGCTGCTGCTGCTGCTGCTGCTGCTGCTGCTGCTGTTGTTGCGTGTCTTCAAGGCAATCTTTATCACAGGGTTTTCTTGGCAAGATTTGTTCAGAGGGAGTTTGCCATTGCCTTCCTCTGAGGATGAGAGAGTGTGAACTGTCCAAGGTCACCCAATAGGTTTCCATGGCCAAGTGGGGATTTGAAGCCTGGTCTCCCATATTATAGTCCAACACTAAACTATGCAGGATCTTGGACAAAAGGAACATAATCCAGAAACAGGTACAATCAAGAAAGTTGTGATATTATTCTTACAGAATGAAACGGTGTACTTGTTTCCACCTTGACCAGCAGCAACAAGTGCAGGAAAACACTTTTTAATGAATGTCTTAAAATTCACATTTATTTCTCCCTCTCTCTCTCTATATATATATATATATCCTGGGTGAGCCACCATGGTGTAGTGGTTTGAGTGCTGGACTAGGACTCTGGAGACCAGGGTTCGAATCCCAGTTTGGTCATGTAAACCCATGGGGTGGCCTTGGGCAAGTGACTCTCTCTCAGCCTCAGAGCAAACCCCCCTCTGAAGAAGCTTGCCAAGAAAACCCCATGATAGGTTCACCTTAGGGTTGCCATATGCCAGAAATAACTTGAAGGAAGACAGCAACAAATACATCCTGGAAACAGAAAAGGAGCTCAAAAGACAAGGGCTGGGCTAAGTAAAGAGAGGGCAGAGTGGCACACGCAGGGGATGGAGCATGGGGGATGGGGGTGTTGGGTGTCACCCCCTGTCCTGGTGTGCCCACCCGATGCAGGCCACCTGCCCCCCCCCAGCACCCCCTAGTGACACTACTGCAAGCCATTCTACCACCAATGATCTACTTTTTCCACACCCAGCCTCTAGATCATGTGTGTACAGCTCACTGGTCACATGTGGCCTACAGCCCTGACTTCTGGGGTCTTTCATCAATGCAACAGCATGTCTCAGGGATGTAAGAAAGCAATACATTATACATTACATATTACTTTCCCTGTTCGGGAAGGGGAAAATGTTCCCATTTATCCTTATGTGAAGTAATCAGAGAAATTTTCTCCGTTTTCTTACTTTCCAAATGAGGTTCTTCGCTCCACAGTACAACACAGGCTCCTGTTAATGTTTGCTTTATTTTAGTACAAATTAGCAGAAACAGCCTCTTCCTTTCCCTTTAAGTAAGTAAGTCTGTCCTGGTTTCTCTTTGTCCATGACCCAAGGTAGTTTATAACAAATTAAAACAAAGTCTTATGATATAAACATTTTTTTAAAAAGAGGAAGTAACAATTCTAAGTACATTTAAAAAATTAAATACTTTTCTTAAAAGATTTTAAAAGTGGGAAAGTCTTCCTCAGATAAATTAGTTTAATGTTATTTCTACGCTCTTTTAGAGGGTAGCACTTCTTTTCCTCTCAGGGATTCTGTTGGTTGCTATCTATTAGTTGCTCTGTTTCTCAGATTTAATTTTGATGCGCCTGACTGTGAAGTTGCTTTTCAGTTTTCCATATATTCATTTAACTTTATATTAATTGGAGTGTTTATTATTTTATGTAAGCTGCCTTAAGCACTGAAAAATTGATGCTTGAAATAAACCAAGAATCCATTCTTAGTGGGAATTTTAGTGTCTGCTGGAGCAAAATAAAAAAATAGTTATGTGACCCCAAACTAACACTCTAATTATGTCCTGGAATTTGTAGACAACAAGCACCAGATGCATAAAGTGGGAAACAAACTTACTGGGTTTCCTCTCCAAAGCATCAGTTGGGGAAGGAAGATTATTCTTCAAGATATATGACAAGATTTAATAAGGGAAAAGGGGGAATTAGTTTTGGCTCTCACTCATGTGACAGATTTTGAAATGTAAGGGATCTTGCTACAGCTTCTCCATTCAACCTTGGTGAACTCCTTTGATTATGTAGAAACTGGATGGCTTGGCTCACCTGTCTTCGCTTCCCCCAGTATAGTCTGTGTCTTCTGGCACTTGCTGCAAGTCTAGGCCTGCTGAAGCCTTTGTTTGATGCTGGACATATCACTGCTGTAGTGTACGATTTATTGGGCTAGATCAATACAGCAGTTTATCCTGTGCCTAGAGCAATAAGTGACAGGAAACACAGGCTATAGTGGGGAAAAGCAGAGACAGGTGAGCTAAACCATCCAGGTCAGACATGGATAATCAAGGGAGTTTACCAAAGTTGAAGGGAGGAGCAATAACAAGGACTCTGCCATTCCAAAATCTGTCACTGAGCCAGAGACATGAAGGAATGACAAAGGTCCAATGGTCAAGAATCCACAAGCAAGAAGTGCACCAAACCAAGGGAAAGTGAACACTTGCAAACAACAAAAACTAATTGCAACAAAAATTCCCATCACTTGCTGTGGGCTTTATAGCTGCCTGACTTTGAGATACCTGGTATTTAATTGCTCAGCATGTCCTATTTAAGAAAAATGGGTATGCCCTCCAAAATTTCACAGGTGAGAACTGGAATACAGATGGCTGGGCAAAATCAGAGTGTAGTCAAGATGGCAGCAGTTATAAACAGGAACAATAAACAAGCTAGGAAAGGCTCCCATGCCTTGCTTTTGCTTCAACCTATTGGGAAGATTGAAGAGATGCCACCTCCTCTCCACATCACCCTGCAAGGCAAATGGAGTGCAAACTATTTTTGCATCTTGAACTTAGTTTGCAACAACTACAGTACGCTAAGGTCAAAGGGGGAAAAAGAAACTGGGACATTTTTAAAGCACCTGAAAAAATGAGATGACAAATGATTAATTGGGATCTTGCCAAATTGGGACAGTTGGAGGGTATACACTGGCTCCTTTGCCACCACTCCTTGTCCTATTGATGTGCCACAAATTATTTGGGTATGTCTCTAATGTACATTAATTCTGGCTACATTTGAGGTCTATGCCAACAATGTTCCTCATCAGCTGCCTCTGCCACTAGCTGATCAAATTTGTGAGGTGGGAAGCTATCACTTGGAGTCAGATGCCTTTCTAGAGTTGCCTCTTCTGTAACAAATTCTTTAGGCTGCACTGTTTGAGTTATGGAACAGGTTATCTACAGCTGATGGCTCCAGCATCCCCTTGGAGCAAGACATAGAAATGCGCCATAAACAAGTTCTAGCCAGGCTATCCCAAAGGCAACACTCATTATACCAATGGCTGAATAATGGGCCCCTGGGTTTTGGTGCAACAGAAAATAGATTCATAGGGTTATATAGAGCAAAGCCAAACAAGGAACAGTGTAAGAGTGACATATGTCCCATTCTATGAGAACCATATAGGCAAGTTGCTAAAAGGAAAATTGTTCTAAATACATTCTCAGCTTTGAAATGCCAGGATTAAGAGAAATTAGCTAGCCGGATCTACTACTAGCAAAGTGTGTCTACTACTATACTGTGGCACACTACTAGTCCGTGTGGCATAGTGCTTTGGGTGCTGGACTACAACACTGGAGATTAGGGTTCAATTCCAAACTCAGCCATGAAACCCACTGAGTGACACTGGTCAACTCACACGCTCTCAGCCACAGGGGAAGGCAATGGCAAACCTTCTCTGAAAAAATTGCCAAGAAAACCCTGTAATAGGTTTGCCGTAAGTCAGAAATGGCTTGAAGGCACACTACTACAACAACACCTAAAATAACTCCCTTTATGCCACTGGACAGTTGTCAGTCTTTGGTCATGATGCTGGTAAGGATTTTAGAACTCATCTGCAGGGGTCAGGGGTCACACAAACTACAGATTATTCAGCTGTTCCATCTTAATAAACCGACTATTACTTTTTCTTCTTCTTCTTCTTCTTCTTTCTGTTAGTCCAGACTGTACCCATGCTTCATCTAGATGGTGAACTTCAAACATCTAGCTCAACTATTGGAGAAAGACAGGTACTGTCTGTTGCAGCTGCTGCGCATCAAGCACCACTATGTCCATATCCCTGTTTTGTTTTGTTTTCCACACCCATCCCTGCCAGGTCAGGGATATTTCAGACCCTAAAACATCAGGGCCAAAGTCATCATCGGAGGGAGAGAGAGGCCTGACAGCTCCACTCCATCACGCCTTGCCTAGAGTGAGCAGATGAGCCCTCCTTTTGCCATTAACATCATCAGAGGGAGAGAGAAGCCTGCCAGCTCCATCGGGCCAGACCTGAACTAAGAAGAAGAGAGCCCTCCCTCCATTCCATCTTCCTTGGTCCAGGGAGAGAAGAACTTTTGGACCTGATCCCCTTCCCCACCACCATTCCCTTCTCCTTTTGTGTCGTGTCTTCTTAGATTGTAAGCCTGAGGGCAGGGAACCGTCTAATTAAAATAATAATTGTAAGCCACTCTGATAGCCTTTAAGGCTGAAGAGTGGGGTATAAATACCATAAATAAATAAGATGGAGGGGGCACAGTGATGTCATGAGGTATAAACCATAGTTGCACAGAGTGTGCCATTCAAATTTAAAAAATCAAGGCTAACAGATAAGGAAATTAGATACATACACATACTTGCCCTGAGATTCCTCCCCCTCATTCTGAGGAGTGGGTAAGAGGATCCAGGCCCTAAGATCTAATGAGGCCTACAGCAGCAATAGTAACCATGGGAAACCAGCTGCTCCCATGTCAGGAAGCCACCCTTATCCTCCCATATCTTCTCTTGCTTTTCAAAAATACATTAAAAAAACAGAAATGTAGTAACTAGAAATAACCACTAAGGAAAATGCAGCTGGTGAAAAACTAAACTTAGAATTCCTCCATGTAGTTTTTAGAGGAATAGGTTCCCTGCAGGAAAAACAAGGTTGGCAATCCCGTTTGTATGTTATACTGTTCCAGAACCAGTTCCACAAATGATCAAGAAATGCCTGAGCTGTAGTTATAACTACCTGTGAAAACTCTAAGCATACTTATTTGTAATTATGAGCCAGTTCCCATTTTATATTTGAACTCAGGTGCAAAAGATACTCAGATGTAATTGGCAATTTGCATGTACAGCAATTGTCATTGTGGACGGTGTGGGTGTGATTGAATAGCAGAGCATCACCACAGTAAACACAGAGGGAAGGTTTCCCAACCCTTTCCTGATCACCACTCCCATGGAGAAATCTGGTTATATGCAATTCAATCATAATCATGTTTACTGAAACTTAAATCCATCTAAATTCAATGGATAACTCTCTAGGAAGTGTGTTTACAATTACAGGCTTCAATTGATGTGTACTGTTGGCAACACGCATGTCTTTTTCCATTTAAAGTCAGGTACTTTTTGATGCCAAAGTTCAATGTGTAAAGTGAGATTTGGCTCAAAGCCTGCTGATTTAATAGAATTCACTCATGTTTGTCATGACAATCCCTTTGCATATTATTGGAAATGGAGGTGAAAATGAAAGAGGAAAGATGCTTAGAAGAGGAATTCATACCACCATGCATTAATTCCTCAGATAGGGCCAGCTCATGAATGCACATATACCACTGGGTTTCTCGGTACTTCGTGACACAACGCTGTATGTAAGCTGACCACACTGGCTTATTCACACATGCAGGAACCCATTTGAAACAGCAGTCCTCAGATGTGTGTGAGCCAGGCATCTCTCTCTTCTGCCTACATCTACACTTCTGCCTCAATCAAAAAAAGAAAGGAAATTGCAAAATGCTCCCCCACCAGTGACTAACTATACTGTTTGGGTGGTTTCTTTGTTTTGTTTTTCCACCTCCCTCCCTTCCTTTCGTCTCGAAGACAGAAAAAGACAGTAAAAGTTCCTTCTGTGAGTTGCCAAGGTGCTCCCAGACCATTGTGCAGAATCATTGTCAGGTTAAATTAGGGAGTACAGACTCCATGAGTGTAAAAAAATCAATACTTGATGGAAGATTGCTCCCCGGAAAATCTGTTTTGATTCCAGGATTAATTCGCGACCAAAGGCTTCTGCAAAATGACATGCCATTAGTCAGAAAATGAACACATTCTACCCTTGAAATTGGATGGAAATATGTCAGGTGATTGACCCATTCATTCTGTTCGCTCTCTGGGCAGAAAAAGTAGGTGTGGTAACTGAGAATTAGGCCTGTGAACCAGGTCCATTTTCCAAGCAGTTTTTTTAAAAAGAAGTCCAATGTGAATTGCAAGTATTCTCTAGGCCATTGTTGTAAAGCTATTGCAAATGCATTCAGTCAAGGCAAATGCATTTGTCTGGAAGGCCTGACTCTCTTGTGTTTTCCGAATCTCAGAATAAACCATACTAACAAAAAAAGGCCTTAAAATAAAGCAGGGATTTTTGTTCAAAGTTTTTAAAAAAGTAAAGAGAGCTTGCAATATTAATGTCAATGTAATTCATTGGCCATATATAAAATAACACTATCTTCCCAGTCCCTGGGCACACTAGTGTGTTGTTGTTGTTGTTGTCGTCGTCCTTTTCTTTCTTTAAAGAAACTTTTAAAAGAGAAAGACAAATATTTCAGTTATACTTTTCATTGTTGCAGTGTTCATGGGTTCTCTGCAGTGATTTTAATAACAACTCGGCCTTAACTGTACAGGTGGCTTTTGCATTGTCTTTGTTCCCAAAACTGCCTGCACCCACATATGCCATGAAAAGTGAGGTACTGACCCCTAGGATAAAAAAGGGCATTTTAATCTCTGTGTTCATATATTCTGGGCATGAACTATGTACAGGAACATGCTGAATGTGTGGAACAGGAAGGTCATGACATATTTCTTGTTATTGGTCTGATACAGATTTACCAAGGTGAATCTAACCTCTTGTGCATATACTTTTTCAAGGAGGCAATTCATTCATTTCAGTGTTGAACTCTTGGTCAAGCATATTTAAAGACCTCATAGAAGAGGAACAGGGAGGTCACCTGTCACTACTGATGGCTCAGTTACAATGCCTTCAGCAACAGCAAACAGAGCTGTTAAGGAACAGGCCTGAAGCTTGGGGTAATACATCCAGGGTTAGTACAAAAGCTTTGGTGTTTGACAAACAAGGCAGCATTTATTTGCACTGAATCTAGGGTACTGTTAATTTTAAGGAATCACTTGTACTCATATACTCCCTGGAAGAAGACATATTTCCTGGTGTTGCTAATACTGCTAATGAGATGTGTCTTTACAACTGTTGCCAGGCCTGGAAGCCAAGATGACAAAACTGAGGCTGCTGTACTTTGGCCATGTCATGAGAAGGCATGAATTACTAGGAAAAAAAACAATAATGTTTGGAAAGGTAGAAGGTAGTAGAAAGAGAGACAGACCACACACTAGGTGGCCAGACTCAATCAAGGAAGTCATGATATAGTCTATAGGGAACGGCAAGATTCTGCCCCTCTTCCTCCGCCCTCAACATTAATTGAATACAAACTACTTTTGTACTCTGAGTTCATTTTGCAGCAGTTGAAGTAACCTAGGACTTTATCACATGGGCAAAACTGGGGGAAATCGGGGGTTTAAACAGGTATTATCCAGCGATATTTGTGCCTGTAAATCATGGTAAAGATTTTCACACACAATCATGATTAAAAATGACTTGTTCCAGGAATAACCAGGTAATAACCAGAAAAAGAATAATTCACAGGATTTCCCTGCAAATGATTTGTTGCTAGTTATTCCCTGTTTATTCCTGAGATAAGTCATCTTTAATTGTGATGCATGTGAAAATCTTCACTGTGATCATGTGAATATTGCTGGATAATGCCCGCTTAAACCCCTGATTTTCTCCACATGTGATAAATTCCTTACAGAGGTTTAAAAATAGCTTTTCAGAATGAACTGGGACACAGTCTATTTTATAGTGATAGCCAGTGGCTTCCGCTTTTAGACAGATGGTGAATTCTCTCTGGCTTTAAATCTGAATTTTAAAGGCGCTAACAAAGCTGCTGGAGTCTGTCCACAAAACAGGTTCAGTGCTTTGTATACCTCCTTTAAAATTCAAAATAAAACCCAGAATAGATTTACTGTCACATTGACAATGAAAACATTCTTCTACCATTTTTATTCCTAGGGTCCTGTCTGCACTGGCCAAGGGGAGCCCAAAGTATCCTGGCCCTGGATTGCTCAGACCCTCCCACTTTACAAAGGCCCTCTGTTCTAATGCCAGGAAGCTGTTTAAAATGTGTTTTATTGAGCTGCCCAGCATGCCAATTATGCTGTGGGTTGCTTCACTTTGAGGTCAGGAAAAGGTGCCCAGGTACATTTACATGGTTGGGCATCTTGTTCTGACCTCACAGTGAATGACCAACTGCAGTGGTGGTGGTGCTGAACAGTTCAATGGGGTGCACTTTTAACAGCCACTTGTGATCAGAATGGAGGGCTCGGGATCATCTGGGAAGGTCTGGAGCAAATAATGATTTTTTTTAAAAAAAAATTGTGCCGAGGGGAGGTATATCCCAGTTCTGGTGTTCAATGGGCTGAATGTCATCTGGTCTATTTGGGCTATTTGTCATATAATCTCCCTGCCGAGAGGATATCCCCTGCTTTCGGAATAGGGAAGGGGAGGGAGGAGAGAAGGAGACACTGGCACCATAGGACTGCCCCATACTGGAACTTCCTTGCAAAGAGGTTATTGCACTTGAGGACGAGTGTTACAGCAGTACATTTGGGAACTTATTGACAGGTGATCCCTGTCAATGAAAAGGGATGCTCTAACAGCAAAGCAGTGACAAAACAACATAATGTCATGCAAAAAAATATTACCAAAGGGGGTATTTTTTAGCAGAGGAATAAATCAGGCTTAGCCCCTCTCCCAATCCCTGGCAAAAAATCCAGCAAACTAAATAACAATTTGCTGCTCTTTCATAATACTCCTGGGTTTGCTGCTTTATTCTGCCAAATTAGCTAGCCCTGACTTTGTCATCATTTTACTTCACTGTGTTATTTCATGCACAGGTTAATGAATAATCTCTTGACAACTATGTTCAGGCAATCATGCACTGAAATTTTGTGTACTTTCAAAATTGGATTAAATGCCTGGCCTGGCCACTTAGGGGCTGTGCAAACCAGCACAAAAAGGCAGCCTGGGGCTGGAGTTGGGACATAGAGTCCCTATGATGCTCCAGCTCCACTCCCAAGCTAACATGATGCTTTGTACTGCACCACATGGCACGTGGCTTCATGGCACTCCTCTGGCACTGCATCCACATGACACAGAGCCAAAGGAGCAACATATAGCTGCAGCGCTATGGCTATCATGCCCTTTGCAGGGCGCAAAAAGGAGCCAACCTGCAAAGGCCATATCGGGGCCACAGTGTGTGATTGCCATGGCCCCGATCTGGCTGTAAAAAGGGCAGCTGGAGGCCTTACTTACTATTGTCTTGGTGGTTAAGACCAACACCCCAATCTATCTGGCGCTGGAAGTGACTATAAAGTTGCCAGATCAAGATTATTCCAAGCTGTACCAAAACTTGAGACACAGGGATGACTCCTTGTGATGACAGGCCCTCTTGAAGTTACAATGGTGATGCTACAAGAGGCAGCTCCTGGTGATGTTATTAAACATGATACATTAAGTATCAATCACAGCTTCACCAATGAAAAACACAAAGAATCATAGAACTAGAAGAGATCACAAAGAGCATCCTGTCCAACCCCCCTGCCATACAGAAACAGACAATCAAATCATTTCCAACATATAGCACTCCAGTCTCTGTTTAAAAACAAAGAAGGAGACTCCACCACACTTCAAGGCAGCATATTCCACTGTTGAACAGCTCTTACTCTCAGGAAGTTCTTCCTAACATTTATTTGGAATCTCCTTTCCTGTAGTTTGAATCCACTGCTCCATATCCTCATCTCTGGAGCACCAGAAAACAAACTTGCTCCCTCCTCAATAGGACACCTTTTCAAATGTGTTAACATGGCTATCGCGTCACCTTTTAACTTTCTCTTCTCCAGGATAAACATACCCAGCTCTGTCCTCATAGGGCATTGTTTCCAGAGCTTTCACCATTTTGTTCACCCTATGGAGCATTAGAACACGTTCTGCACATCTTCTCAAAGTGCTTCTCAAAGTTTTGAGAGATCCTCTAAAGCAAGAAGAACTTTCAGAAAACCTAACTGCCCCTTCATGGCTGGTGTATATACCGGTAGTTCATAAGTTAATTATATTATTCTTCTCTCCAAGTTCACATAAAAAGAAATTTAAAAGACTTTGTATATAGCATGGTGACTCCAGTCAATACTTCTCTGCTTGTTCTGTCAATGCCATCAAAATATTGTTTAATAATTTAGAAGCAACCATGTCATTTTCTTTCCAAGCAGTAGTAAATTAGACACTTACTGAATAATTGACAAAAATACTTAATTCTAGGGATGTCTTGAAGAGCATACTATTATTACCTGACAGTTTTAAAAACTTTTCTTTGGATGTGTATTTTATTCTTTTATTTTCATATCAAATAGAAGATGAGGACATTTCATAGCTACTTTTTAAACCACTTTTCTTCATTTTTTAATATAAAATCTTGCAGAAGGTTCAAAAAGAAATGACACCTACAAAGAAAAGATGTGTCAAGCAAAGAGATCAATCCTTTACAAACTTAAAGTACTTTGATAATATTTCTGTTTGCTCACTTTAATAGGTGGTTATTTAAAACTGAACTTCTCAAGAATGGCAAAATGAAACAGTATAGCTTAATAAATTCTCATAGGCTGCAATCTTGTATATTCTAATCTGAAAGCACATTTCGGTGAATTCAGTGGATCTTACTTCTATGTAGACCTGTAAAATCTTGCATTGTTACTTGCCTAGTGAAAGGAAGAGTCTACACTTGGCTCTCATACGCTCCCAGAACATGTAAAGGTTATTTCACTGGACTTGACCATATCTGTAAAGCCCTTGGCATCTGGCTGTGAATATTATGTACCAAAAATATGATTTAATGTTTTGTAATGTGATGTTTAGGCATCTCAGGAGTGTTGAAGAAAGGGCAGGATACATACATACATACATACATGCATATAGCTTTTCTCCACAAAAGTGGCAGTGGGGAAGAAGCAATATTACAACAGTGGAGAGGACATTTGCCTTCCCTTATTTCATGCATTTCTTTTCATCCACTCCCTTGAGATGTGGCTGAGGTTGGGTGTGGGTGCGGGCACAGTTTACTAACATCCCTTCCATGAACTCAACTCCTCTCCCTGTATTTTCGTTTCCCTGTATTCAGCTTCTCCTCCTCATACATTATTTATGTTTCTGTTTTTTAATTTTTAGGAATTTCTTTGAAAACATAATCACAATTTCCCAAGATTGGGACTCAAGGCAGCTTACAAATTAGCATAATTTCTTTGGAGGTCTTTAAACAGAGGCTGGATGGCCATCTGTCAGGGATGCTTTGATTGGGAGTTCCTGCATGGCAGGGGGTTGGACTGGATGGCCCTTGTGGTCTCTTACAACTCTATGATTCTATGATTCTATAATCACGATATAGTGAAAAACACACAGAAAGTCAGCATTAAAATATAATTAGCATTAGCATTTAATATTCACAATATTAAAACCAACTCCAAGCATACACTTAGAATCTTTAAATCTGTGAGCCTTCCTGGGTCCCTTCGAGGAGAAAGGCAGCATATAAATCAAATCAAATAAATAAATCAAATGGATAAAAAACAGTTTAAAAACTGCAATTAAAATAATACAGCACCCTCTCAAAAGCTTTCCTTGAACACCTCAATTTCTAAGTCATTGTACTACATCCTAGTCATAGTCTAAAGTGATATAGGTCTAGACTATTTTAGTGCTAGAACTCTTAAGGAAAGGGGGGGGGGAGAAAGGTTCAGTGTAGGAATCAGGAATCAGAAATGTAATGAAAGAATGAAGGTTAAAAGAAAACCTTTGTAGCAAAGATCACAGCTCCATTTGAAATGTCATCAGTGGGATCACCCAAAAATATAGTAGGAGGAACTGAGACGATGGGGCTTTTTAGATTGGCAAGAAAGTGTGACATGAAGTTGCACTTTCCTTAATGCTTAGCTGCTAGACTGCAAGCTCCAAGTGTGCACTTAAAAAGTACAGGGCAGCTAGACTGAGGGGTGTGGGAACAACTTATCTGAGGTCTTTTCTGTGGCTCAGCAGCTACATGGGAAGCGGTCAGAACGCTACAAACACAGGCGGAGCAGCTACATGGGCGGCAATGAACGCGGCTTTTAGCCACGGTGAACCTTTAATTTTTTTTTTCCTTGCCGGCTGCGAACTGCACAATTCCTCAATGCCCTGCAGGTGTAAAAGCTGGGGTTTATCCACGAAGTTTTTTAAAGCTCCCAAACCCTAGCTCCACCCCTAATCCGAACCCTAGACATGCGCAGTAGGGACTCTGGGATGCCGTTACTGTTATTCTACTGTGGATAACATGTCAATTCATTCACAAAATAAAGGGGTTTATTCATGATGCACCAGTGCAACGGCACAGTTTAAAAAGGCAGAGGAGCCGCAATGATAATTTGACGGATCCTCATAAGTATACATTTGTGCTGCGCAACTGCGCAGGTTTGCAAACTGCGCAAACGCAGTTACACCATACAGTCAAATTATCATTGCCGGCTGCGAACTGCGCAATTGCGCAGTTCGCAGCCAGCAAACCTGCACAGTTGCGCAGGACAAATGTATACTTATGAGGATCCGTCAAATTATCATTGCGTTTCCTCCGCCTTTTAAAACTGTGCCGTTGCACTGGTGCATCATGAATGAACCCCTTTATTTTGTGAATGAATTGACATATTATCCACAGTAGAATAGCAGTAACGGCATCCCAGAGTCCCTACTGCGCATGTCTAGGGTTCGGATTAGGAGTGGAACTAGGATATGGGAGCTTTAAAAAACTTTGCGGATAAACCCCATCTTTTACACCTGCAGGGCATTGAGCGTTTTAATTAGAAGTGAAGTCCACACCATGCATGCTCCCAACCCACGATCCATTATGATCTGCACTTGTATCGCTGCCTTTAAATGGGCACTTTAAAGAGACAGAGCTCCATTTAACCGTGCAACTACACCTTAGCCTTTAGATGCAATAGCAATGTTGCGCCCTTTTAAAAAAAGTAGTGGGGAAATCAAACTACTTTTTAAAGGCACTTCTTCTCCCTTAAAACTCCAAAATAGTGTTTTCATGGCACACTTTCCCTTTTTCTCATCTAAAGGCTGGGCTTTCATGCAGCCATCAACACACCTCTTTTTGCCAATGTAACATGGGCCAGCTCCTTTTTAAAGCACTTCTTCTCCCTTAAAATGCCAAAATAGTGTTTTCATGACACACTTTCCCTTTTTCTCATCTAAAGGCTGGGCTTTCATGCAGCCTTCAACACACCTCTTCTTGCCAATCTAAAATGGGCCAAAGAATAGAGTCATGTGACATTTATCCCAGTCTGTATCAGAAATTTACTCCTTGGGAGTAAATGACACTGAACACCGAGAGCACTTCAAAGTACATATTGTGTTTGTAAGGGTCTTCATATTTAAGGATGTTTGAATGATAATGGATAATGGAAAAGTAATTCGCCAACTCCCTGCATGGACCTGCAAATGGGAGAAATTAATAACAGCCAGTCTGCCTTCCACTTTAAAAACAGTTCTGGGGGGCCATGGAATAGTTGCAAGGAGGTAATGAAATGCACCCTTGCATTTCTGGTTAGCATCAGTTACAACTTCTGCTTGTCTAAATGGACCTAAGAGCATAGCTAGAGTTGCACAAATCAGTAGTGATCCTGTACTGCTACTACAGCAACAGCAACAACAAAGAAAGAAAAGAAAGAGAAGGAAACCTAAGCTGAGATTTATGGGGGCAAAGTGGGCATCTATCTACATAGTGGCCAAGGAGGAGGATAGCTGCCATCTGGGCAACAGCATGATGGTAGCTTACCTGGTGGATCTCCTACAACCCGTTGTTTGGGTTGGGTGCAGAGCTGCACCTGTCTGGCAACCACTGCACAGCCTAGGAAAAGTCATTCTGTGAGGATATACTGAATATCTCCTTTCTCAATTGAGTTTATTACATGGGGCACTTACCGCTGCCCAAACATTGTTTCAGAAGCACCAGAGGTGGAATCATCCATTGTGCTTCTGAAACATCATAGAGACTTCCCACTTTCCTTCCATCACTGAACCATTCATGGGGAAGCCTTGGAAAAGCCATTTTTATTAACAAAAGATCCCGTTAATAAAAATGGGTTTCCTGAGGCTTCCCTGTGAATGCTTCAGCAATGGAACGAAAGCGGAAAGCCTCTATGACATTTCAGAAGCACAACAGGTGATCCCACCTCTGGTCCTTCTGAAACATTTGGGCAATGCTTCAGGAATGTTTGGGCAGCGGTAAGTGCTCCATGTGATAAACTCCATAGTTGGGGAAAGAACTTACACTAGCATAATCCTGTGATTATGCTAGCACAGTGTATGTCAACACAATGATTCTGGCTTAAGAGGGGAATCCATAGAAACATTCATATACATGCAGACAGGATTGGCTGTCATGTCTCAGGCAGCAGATAATGGGAAGTGTCAGCAACCCTCCCAGACTGCTCCCTCTGAGCTTCCCAACAGTTCTCTTCTTCAGAGGGTAGGACAGTGTATTCTCCATGATCTGGCCTGACCCTACCTTCACTGCCCTGCTGCCTCAGGATGGTGGGGAATGTCATCGCATCACCTGCCAGTCCAGGCAGTTCCTGTACAAAGAATGAGGAAAGAAGAGCATCTTGTCCTTTACTTCAGGCAGCAAAATGACTTGGGCCAGCCCTGTAAGCAGGATGTTTGTCCTAGAGCTATGAGAGGAAAGATTGGTGCAATACAAACCCAGGAATGAAAGACATATAAAAGGTGCAGCTTAACAGGCCTGAGTGAACAGCAGAGGAAGAATTCAAGATGATGAGATCAGAGAAGCAGCTTTGGTATTTTCCCAGAAGGAGCTCTTTGATGAGTCGTAAAAAGTGTAATTTCAGGTACACAAAAGATCAAAACACAGATAAGGAGAGGTGGCTTAGAGAAGGAAGCACAAGCAAAAAAGACGAAGAAAAAGAAAGAGATCCTGGGGAAATGGAGCAATTGCCTTGTTAGAAATTATTCATTAAATCTAGCTCCTGAAATATAGTCCAAATATGCTGCAACCACAACAACAACAAAAGTCCTGGACTCAAGGGGATGGACAAAATATCACTTAACAGGTTGCTTCCATCTTTCATTTCTTTGAAAAATACAGCACCAAAGTGTAACTGAATAGGGATTTGAGGCCAAAGCTACAAGCCTGGAGGATGATAGAGTCCCAGAGGCTAACATCTGAATTCCAAAGAGAATCCTTCAATTTCTGCTTTATTCTTGCCATTACAGCAAGGAGCTTATGAATATCTGAACCAGCCTGTGTTGTTTCAACATGGGGGAAAATACATTCCAAGGCTGCTGATTTGAGAGCAGCTTTCATAGGTCTTAGCAGCATGAGCATCCATCCATACTGGGATGTCTCTTTACCCCCTGCAACACATGTTCCTTGTTCCTGCAATCATTTTGTAGTGAAATTCCAGACAGAACAGCTAATAGAGTCACAGCAGTCTACCTGTATTATAACAGGAGGGAGCAGCAGATACTAGATGTGAAGTTAAACAACTCGTGATTAAGTGATGCACTGGCTATTCCAATGTACTTGAAAAGATCTCATGGACCTCAGCATTCTGGGTTTCATAACATCTCCAAAGCAGCATTCATTCCTTTCATCTCTTCCTCCCTTCCACTTTCACTCCGTTGGTAAAAGTGTACGACAGGACCTACTCATAAAATGTGTACCCTACAACCCTAATTAAAATACTAGAGTATATCAGTACATCAACTCAATGTGACATGAGACAATAGTGATACCAACTTCAGTTCTATGGTGGTGGTGTGCTCCTGGCATAAAAGAAATAAAGTAATAAACACAGTTGAGTTTCTTCCACTTTGCAAGGTGTCGTTTTTGTCTCAATCGTTATTCTACCCACTGCCTAAGAGAAACCAATGCTGAGGAAGATATTTTATGTTGTATACTAGAAGGCCTACCACCACCACCATTTAGCTCTGCTGAGAATGGTGTTAGTGTTAATATAATTCACATAAAGGTACAGAACTGTATTATCCAAAACGTTAGGGTGCAGTCCTAAAAAAGTTTCAGGTGCAGTTAAGCACTCTTGAATTTGGTAATGCTGTACTTACTAGTGAGATTTTGATTTGTTTTTGGTTTTTTTTTTTGACAAGGTTTTTCCCCCCAAAAAATGCACCCCTTTCTTTATAAATTGGAAAGACCTTTAGATTTTGAAAAACATAAGTTTCAGAGAAACAAAACAGATAGATTCTCCCATTCAAACAGTGGGTTTGAGTGCTTAGTTTGGATCCTTGGGTTTTTAACTGTATTTGTGGCACTATGTAAAGTTGCTGTCTCTTTTTTCTGACAGGTTTCTTATATTTTATGGGGGTTTTCCAGTTAATAACTGCACAGAGGGCAGGTACAGAATGATCTTTCTATACTGAGAAAGGTTGAATCCATTTAATCTGGCCAATACTGAAGGTTCAAAAAATTTTGCTTGGTTCATTTGTGATGAGAACGTATCGAATTTACAAATTTCTTCACCAAAAAAAAAAAATGTTTTAAAAAATAAAATGTGAAAGTAAGCAAGTATGACACATTCATTTCTAGTGGTTGTGCTGCACTGCTGGACTTGCACGACATGATCAACCAAGCTAAATGCATCCCAACTACTCATGTATTATGGCCTGCTAGGTACCTGAGAATCCCTTTCTACAGATTTGCTGAGACAGAAAAAAATCAGGAGGTTTTCTTGTTAGCGGTACACCTAGGAGAGAGCACATTACACCTGTGCTTAAAGCTCTCCACTGGCTGCCGATTAGTTTCCGGGCGCAGTACAAGGTGTTGGTTTTAACCTTTAAAGCCCTACATGGCTTGGGTCCATCTTATCTCAGGGACCGCCTCTCCCCATATGAACCCCCCCCCCGCACGCTTCGGTCCTCTGGGAGAAATCTGTTGCAGCCCATGAAGACTAGGTTAGCGCAGACCTCCCAGAGGGCCTTTTCTGCTTCTGCTCCCAGGCTATGGAATGGCCTGCCGGATGACATGCGTCTCATCACATCACTAGACTGTTTTAAAACAGCCTTAAAGACGCATCTCTTCCAGCAGGCCTTCCCTGAAACTGTATAATCTACCTGGCTCCTAAAATCTTTCAGCCAATTCCCAACTCCTTATCCCCCCCCCCCCTTCTGTATTTTGTTGCTACCCATGCTGTGGCCAGCATTGCGGTTTTGTGTACTATGTTGTATGGTACTTTTATTGTTAGTAATTTAATTTTAAACTTAACTAATTTAATCCTATTTTAAGGGGGGGAGGTTGGGATGGAATTCTTGAATTATTTTAATCTGTAATCTGTTTTTAACCTTGTTGTACCCCGCCTCGATTGTTTTACAGAGGGGCGGGTAAGAAATAAATATTATTATTATTATTATTATTATTATTGAGACTATGGCAGACTACCATATATGGTAGGGCTTTTTTTTACTGAGTTCATCACAAATCTTTTAGGCCCAATCTTTATATTTAATTTGACTGCATTGAATTTTGGGGTTTTGATACTGTTTATTAGACTATGCTCAGATGTGCAGTGTTGTCCTTAGCAGAGATGATCCAGCCTAATATAACCTCTTTTAAGACTCAAAGAGGTGGATCTGGACAAATGCCCTGTCTGCACCCAGAGTATCCTGCCTCCAGAGCTCCCCCGACCTTCTCACATTGCAAAGCCCTCTGTTCCGCTGCCAGGCAGCTGACCACACATGTGTCCTGCTAAGCCATCACCACTGTGCATCCATCATCACTGTGGGTCCCTTCACTCTGAGGTCAGAACAAGGCACTCAGCAATGGTCAAATGGCTGATCTCAGAGTGAACAACTTGTGTTAGAGGTGGAAACACCAGGCAGCTCAGCAGGACATGTTTTAAACAGCCACCCAGCATCAGAATGGAGGGCCCCAGGGTAAGGGGGTAAAATCCAGGGTAAACCCCAGTTCTAGTGCTGAGCAGTCTAGCCACTGTCCTATCTGCTCACACCAAAACCATGATTTGGGCC
This sequence comes from Urosaurus nigricauda, assembly GCA_034509955.1. Taxonomy (NCBI): domain Eukaryota; kingdom Metazoa; phylum Chordata; class Lepidosauria; order Squamata; family Phrynosomatidae; genus Urosaurus; species Urosaurus nigricauda. The sequence goes on along the minus strand of JAOEGL010000006.1, from coordinate 63,221,231 downwards.
GACCATCGTCTGATCTCCCCGCCAATTAAACAGGGAGATGCGGTTGCATTTGGCCCACGCAGACAGGACCTAAGATGCCTCAGTCCTATCAAAACAACTGGGACAAGTTAGCCATGACCACTAAAGTTAGGCTTTAGTCTGTTAAAGTAAGCATAAAAGTCTAATAATCTGAATTTACAGGTCTGATGGTAATGGAAATATGCATCAGTCTCATCTGTTGAAATAAGCAGAGCTTGGGAAAAGTTATTTTTTTTGGACTGCAGCTTCCAGGATCCTACCGCCAGTAAACTCACTGACTATGATAGTTGGGGGAATACTGGAAATTTAGTCCAAAAAGTAACTTTTCCAAGCTCTGCTTTTACAGCTGCAATCATGTACCTAATTACTTGAGATCAAGAGCGCCTGCTATCAGCTTTAGCTGATTCACCAACTGCGCCCTTTCCTGGAACCGGAGGACCTCGAAACCATAGTACATGCACTGGTAACCTCACAACTTGACTTTTGTAATGCACTCTGCACAGGGCTACCCTTGTGCCTTGTCCAGAAACTCCAACTGGTACAGAACATGGCAGCTAGATTGATTACAGGAACAACTAGGAGTGAACATATTACGCCAATATGGAAGTTACTCCACTGGCTGCCTATTAGTTTCCGGGCACAGTACAAAGTGTTGATGATCACCGTTAAAGCCCTACATGGCTTAGTCCCAACTTATCTAAGGAAACGCCTGCTTCCATATAATCCACCCCGTACACTAAGATCCTCTGGGAGGAATCTACTACAACCAGTGAGGACCAGATTAGCTACCAGAAGGGTAGTGATGAAAAAGTAGACAAGATCCTAAAGAGTAAAATCTGAACACTAAAATTAGAATCATCCAAGCCATTGTATTCCCCATTACCATGTATGGAAGTGAGAGCTGGACAGTGAAGATAGTCAACAGAAATGAAATCAACTTGTTTGAAATGTGATCCTGGAGAAGAATGCTGAGGATACTGAGGGCAGCCTAAAAGACAAGCAAATGAGTCCTTGAGAAGATAAAGACTGTAATCTCTCTGGAAGCCAAGATGACAAAATTGAGACTTTTGCCACATCTTGAGAAGGCAGGACTCATTGGAAAAGACAATAATGCTAGGAAAGGTAGAAGGTAGAGGAAAGAGAGAAAGACCTCACAGATGGCTGGACTCAGTCAGGGAAGTCATGGGCCTGAATTTGCAGAATCTACTCAGAGCATTGGAGGATAAGGGAGCTTGGAAATGTCTCATCCACAGGATCTTGAGTGAGGGTCAACTCAAAGTCAGTTAACAACTACAACATGTCGGCTTGAGGGAGAGTGACTGGTCCAGTTTCACCCAGTAACCCAACACAGGCTAAGATCTAGATCGCTCAAGACCTAGTCCAATACTGTAACCTCTACATAACATTATCTCTCTGTTTAGGCCTGAGCATCACTAACTCCAAAGTGGAAGTAGGGTGAAAATGGAAGTGAGAGACAAAATGAGCTACTGCAAATAGAGATTGATTCTAACATCTGTCTGCCTCTGTCTGGTCAGAGGACTATGTGACTTGTGCCTTCCTAATATCATAAGAAAAGCTGAATTTAGTAAGAGGCACAGAGTATGCATACATCCACTTGCTCCAGTCAGTCATAGAAATTACTTGAAAAGGTGGAATTAGAGCTGACTCCAACAGAATGCTTCCATTAGTGAGAACATTCTCATATGTGTCCTTGGAACAAAAGAAGAGTTGAAGATTTATTGCATTACCAATTTGACAGCAGTTTTTAACCAGTCAATAAGAACACCCTGAATTCTGCCTATGTTAGAGTGGAAAGGAGGTTTATCATCAGTCCAGCAACATGAATTAATATTGTCTTCCAATTCTGGAGCAATTATTAGGTCAGTGGCCGGCTTTTTGCTCTCTCTGCAGCTCAGCAAAAGAACAAGTGCCAGACAATTTTGGCCTGATCGTTTTAAAAAGTACTGTATTGATTCTGCTTCTTCGGGCTTTTTCTTAGAGTGTATTATTATGAACATATTGCAATTGGGTGTTCAGTTTGATAGAAGTAACAGTTTTACATTTTAATTGTTTTGAAGTTTAAAAGCAGAAGACTGAGATGTGGAGTACATAAATTCCTAGCAACTAGTTTTCCCGTGGGCTTGACAGTTTAAAGAGTATGGGGTGGGGAGGCTAGTTGTGAGCCTTCACACACACACACACACACACACACACACATACACAGAGGGATAAAAATGTTTTGAGGTACCCTTGACAAAGAGCTGGTGAACCTCCATTAATTTTTTCCATAGAAAAAGGCAAACAAAAGTGACTGGTTGCCATTGCTCTTTGCACTCCCACTTGAATGTTTGATGCAAAGATTTCTAGGAACCTTATCAGATGGGAGGAATTTCTCTTTATTGAGAATGGAGCCAATTGGAGCCAATTCGAATTCATGTGAATTCGCTAGTTTAGCGAATTTACATGAATTCCAATTGTGTTCAGAATGTGTTCAGAATGATTTCCATTACCCGAAAATGACCCCCCATTGCCTGAAATTGCGTGAGATGCTTTAATTCGCAATAACATAAAACCCATGATTGCGTTTGGAATGACTTCCCTTCTGAAATTGCGTTTATGACTTCCCTTTTGCCTGAAATTACTTTAATTCGCAATAACGTGAAATCCCATGATTGCATTCGGATTGCCATTATATTATACTTCCAATTTCCAACGTCTGATAAGGTCCTAGGAGCGGTACCTATGGCTACCTGGAGGGAGAGGTCTGGCCTTAGACATTCTGCTGCCTGAGCTGAAGAATAAGATGGTGCTCCCAGTTCCATATAAAAAGTTGACTGGCAGTTGAATCTTACCTCCAGACTGATGGTCACTCCACTGCACCTGCAAGAAGGAAGCTAGCTTAGAGACACAGGCTATATGGCACACAAATTTCTGACTACTGCTCATGATTCAACATATACTCCTCAGGCACTTACCCTAGTCATTACTGTCATTCACTTACCCACCTGTATTAGGTCAGAGTACTGTTCTGACTTGGGACTCTTTCATGCAAGGCTAAATTGGAAGTATAAGTATAATTGGAAGTCCAGGGATGGAGGTGGTTCCACCCGTCCTGAACGGGGTCACGCTCCCCGTGAAGGACACAGTACGCAGTCTGGGGGTGCTCCTCGATTCGTCGCTACATCTGACTTCTCAGGTGGATGCGACGGTCAGGAGCACCTGTTATCAGCTTCGGCTGATTCGCCAGCTGCGTCCCTACCTGGACCGGGGGGACCTTGAAACCGTAGTACATGCTCTAGTAACCTCTCGGTTGGACTTCTGCAATGCACTCTACATGGGGCAGCCTTTGTATCATACTCGGAAGCTACAACTGGTACAAAATATGGCAGCGAGGGTGGTCACTGGCGCTCCCAGGGCCGCCCATATAACACCAATATTAAAAGATCTACATTGGCTGCCGATTCGCTTCCGGGCTCAGTACAAAGTGCTGGTTATTACCTATAAAGCCCTATATGGCTTGGGCCCAGGGTACTTGAAGGACCGTCTCTTCCCATATAATCCGCCCCTCACACTTAGATCTTCTGGACAGCGGTTATTGAGAGTTCCGGAGACCAGACTAGTGACCACGACGAAGAGGGCTTTTTCCATCTCTGCCCCCGGTCTCTGGAACTCTCTACCTATTGATCTCCGCTTGTCCCCCTCCCTTGCACAATTCAAAAAGGATTTAAAGACCTATTTATTTAACCAGGCATACCGCTGAATGGACTTTTTATGTATTAGCCTGTTATAATGCCGCCCACTGTTTCGCTTTGCTGCCTATTTGCACTTGCACCTGTAATTGAGAATTGTGATTTTATACTTTTATGATTTTATTGTATTTAGCTTTTTAACTGTTTTTGTGTCATTGTTTTATTGTTTTACTTGCTGTACACTGCCCTGATCTATGGAAGGGCGGTATAGAAATAAACCATATTATTATTATTATTATTATTATTAAGGTCAATTCGAATGCAATCATGGGTTTTACGTTATTGCGAATTAACTCTTCGCATGCAAATTCGGGCAAGAGGGAAGCCAATTCAAATGCAATCATGGGTTTTACGTTATTGCGAATTAAAGCTTCGCATGCAAATTTGGGCAGGAGGGGGTTATTTTTGGGTAATGGGAAGTAATTCCGAACGGAGCAGGGGTTCATGTAAATTCGCTAAACAAGCGAATTTACATGAATCCGCATTGGCTCCATTCGGAGTTGGGAGAAATTCCTCCCCGTTTGAAAGAGTCCTTGGTTTGTTTGATTTTTCCCCTACTGGTTGAAATGATTGCTTTGGTAAATATCCTGATTTGGGAAATCAGATGGATGTGTTTGGAACATGTAATAAACATGGTTTCCCAAGGCTTGTCATAGTGCCCCCCTCTTCTCACTTTATTTTCGGTAGTGGAGGCGGAATGAAGGGCTGGGTACATTGCAGGTGAAGCCTTCCCAGGACATTTGTAGGTCCTCTAGTACAACTCTATGGTAAACTTCAACTGGAAGTTAACTATAGAGTTACACAGAGGACTTAGGAGATTCCTAGACAATGTTCACTCAGGTTTAAAAATGGTTTGTTTGTTTGTTTTTAATTTACCATTTTCCCACTTTCACCAGGGTCCAGTGCCCTTAAGCCCAGCAAATGTGGAGGATGCACTGTATCTTATTTTCCTGTAAATATGGAAAGTTAGTCCTCATGCTTTAACAGACTAAGCCTACTCAAGGAGGGTTTAATATTTTCATTCCCCACACACACATATCACTAAGTAATGTTGGACTACAACTCTGGAAAGTGGGACTTAATTCCCAACTCGGCCATGAAACCCACTGGGTGACCTTGGGCAAGTCACATGCTCTCAGCCTCCAGAGAAGGCAACAGCAAACTTCTTAACAAATCTTGCCCAAAAAAACTTGATAGGGTTGCCTTAGGGTTGCCATAAGCCACAAATGACTTGAAGGCATACAACAGCAACAACATCAATGCTTCCCCTTTGAAGTGTTTGCACTTTTTCATAGCTGTGTATTTGCTGAAATTCGCATGTGACTTTTTGTACAGCATAATCATATATTGTTAACTGTGCTCTTCCTTCACATGGAGGGCTAAAACTATGTCAGAGGACACAGTCTAAACCTTCAGCCTCTCCAAGGGGTGCAGGCTCCTCTTGACACCCCACATAGTACTTACTAAGGTTCTCAGATCTCAGGGCCTTGCTTTTGTTCTCCGAGCCTTAAAACAAAGGGAGAAGTTTCAGGGTGAGCACACTGGAAAGAAAATATACTTTTTAAAATACTATGTGCTGCTTGCCCCCATTGTATCAGCTGCGTGGAATAGCTTCTGTAGACCCTCCAGAGATTTCATCTGCTCCACTCCACTCCTTCCTTTGTCTCATTTTTAGACATGTGTTTTCTGCTTGAATAATATGATCTCAGCAGCAAAAGTGGGTGATTAATCAACAATATGTGTTGACATCCCTGGACCTCACCTTGTGGTATCATGAGGCACTGTCAGAAGGTCTCATGCTGTTTGGCCATGAAATTTCAGAGCTTGGGATGCTACTGATCTGGCAGCCCCAGTAGTATAAAAGGCACAAATGTCCAGAGAAACCAAGCATGTTGGGACATTGAGGGGCAAGGCTTACATGCTCACTTTGTCCATCCCACAATTTTAGCCCCCAGCAGAACAAACTGAACATATGCACTAGGTCATTATCACCTCCATACAATATACAAAATGCACAAGGCCAGCCAAGTTATTTTTGGCACCTACTGCAAAAGAAAAAACAAACGAATAAACAAACCGTGTTCATCTCCCTGGCAGTAAAAATACAACAATAATAATGTAACACTTCACTAGCCTTTTGTGATGCCCAACATTAAATAGCCCTAACCAAGTCCAGAGTGTAAGCACATTATCTGGAAACTTTTGGACATTCTTCATATTACATATCCTCCCTGCTATTACAACAGTACTTATAAACAAACGAGCACCTCCTTCATTTACTACAAATTTATTACAACTGGTTGTTTATGGTTGTTTATGCCAAAATCAAAACTTTTTTAGTACCTGAAATGAAAACCTTAAGTTACTTTGTGCCATTCAAGAGTGAAAATAACACTAACACACTTCTGCACTCATCAGTGTATTCAAAGTCCTTTAGCACCATCTGGTGTTCATAGCAAAAATCTATTTTCACTCCCAATGCGGCCATTTCCCCCCAGTGTTAATACTGTTGATTTAAATGGAGTGTGTTCTGAGATAAGTGAGTATATTCGGGAATAGGAAGGGAGGAGCAAACTGTATTAGGTGGAGACGACAGCTCAGCATTACACTACCATTGGCAAAGTATCCGTTCAATACAGATTTCTTACTAAGTTGTTGAACTGTTTTCTGGAATGTTGAGTAGTGATTATTATTATTTATTATTATTACCTTTATTTATAAAGCGCCGTAAAGGTACATGGCACTGTACAAAAGCCAAATAAAATCAAGAATATGTAAAAAAAAAAAAGCCTGCCTATGGCATACAATCTAGAGATTAAAACAAGTTAAAAACATGATAAGAAACAAATTAAAACAGCAGATATCAAATATTAATCAGGCATCAAAACAACCAGGTTGCAATCACAAACTTCCTGGGAACACTTCCCTAAACAATATGGTCTTTAACTCGGTTTTAAAACTGGTTAGAGACGTGTTGAGCCGTGCTTGTAAGGGGAGGAGGTTCCAGGAGTGAGGGGCAGCAAGTGAGAAAGGACAAATCCGGGACAGGGCAGTGGAAATCCTGGGCTGGGACAGGAGACCTTGGCTACCAGAACAGAGGGAACGGGTGAGAATGTAGGGAGAAAGAAGTTCAGAGAGATAGGGAGGGGCCAGCCCATGCAGGGCTTTGAAAGTGAGCAGGAGAAGCTTGTACTGAATGCGGAAGGGAAAGGGGAGCCAGTGGAGGGATGACAATAGGGGGGAGACATGGTCATACCGGCGTGCGAGTGAGATAATACGAGCAGCTGAGTGCTAAACAGAAATTAATGGGTAGAGGTGAGAGAGAGGAAGCCCTGCCAAGAGAAGGTTACAGTAATCTAATCGTGAGACCACTAGGGCATGGACCAAAGTCTTTGCAGTAGAAGCTGAGAGATATGGACAGATTTTGGAAATATTATAGAGAAAAAATCTACAGACCTTGGCTGTGGCCTGGATCTGAGGAATAAATGACAGAGAGAAGTCAAAAATGAAACCAAGACAGCGGGCTTCCTGAACTGACTGAATAGAGGTATTTTCGACAGAGATAGAAAAAGAATATTGGAGGGTGGGCTTAGGAGGGAAAACAAGAAGCTCCATCTTGGACATGTTGAGCTTCAAGCGCCAATGGCGCATCCAGTGGGAGACAGCTGTCAGGCAAGATGAAACTTGCTGCTTGAGCCTTGGAGAAAGGTCAGGGGTGGAAAGGTACAGCTGAGTATCATCGGCATACAGGTGATAAGAAAAATCAAAAGAACTGATAAGTTTACCGAGAGACAGTGTGTATAAACAGAACAAGAGGGGACCCAAAACAGAACCCCAAGGAACTCCAACAGATAGGGGAACAGTGATGGAAGACTTGCACTATTATAACTTAAAAACACAAACACACAACCTGCACATACAGCCATTCTTACATATGTGACTGTACATACAGTCACAGTCATTCTTACATAGCCAAAATAGAACCCTTCAGCATGCATGGGAAACACCAGGGTTTACAAAAATACAAAAATAAATTTTAACATTGGAGAAGAAGAAAAAAAACTTCAAAGGGGTACCCCCAAAATATCCCAATGAAACCAAACATGTGTAGTGGCCACTGAAAGCTGACTGACTGTTGGGAAACAACCAGAAATAAAACCATATGAGAGAAGGATGGAATCATCCATTCTGCAATATTTTGTTGCAGGCCCCAACTGGCTACTTCCAAGTACTTTAAATTACTCCACACCCCAATGAAGTGTTTTACTTTAGGTCATTCATATTAGCAAAATAGAAAGCCACCTTATGCACATTGGTGCATCGGCTATAAAAAGTGCCTTTGTGGTTATGGAATTTATTATAACAATATCTGTGATCTGAGTCACACAGATGACAGTGCATGGTGTAGTAAGGTTAAACTAGACGCTATGATCAGTATGTAGGGTACATGAAAGCCTTACTTTTTAACTTGCAAGAAAGTGTGCAAGGGCTCACAGTTGTCTTCTCATGGGACCTAAGAAGGAACTCACAGGTACTTCCCAGCAAACTATGTAATGAACATAATATCTAGTTTATCCCAAAGCATGGTTGCCATATTCCAGCCTCTCAGAGCCATACATCTAATTTATGTAAATTATAATAATTATGCACATTATTAATTTGCATTTTTAAACTTTACTTTTTTTAACCCCAAAGTTTCGGCCTTGGTACTATTTTTCTACTTGTACTAGCAATCTTTCTGAGAGAATGAGTACCGAGAGAGCCAACTTCAAATCCTTCCTTGGTCATGGAATTTACCACATGACCTTGGACCATTACTTCCTCTCAGCAGGTCAACCTTACAGGGTTGTTATGGGAATTAATAGCAAGATGAGAACTAGGTAAAGTGGCCATGTGCATGCCTGGTAAGGGAACAGTAACAATAACAAGAATGATATTTTACCATGCGTGGGCACATCTACTGCTACTCTCATCAGTTTATGATATTTTTTTTCACTATCAGGCTGTGTTCTTTTGTTTGTGTTTGATTTTTTTACTGATTTATGATAATAACACAGGAAGCCCCTGAACATAATTGTCATATGATTTGCAGGGGGAAACACAGAGGAATGTAATGATAGAACACATTACCTTTCCTTGCACTTAGCCTCAACCTGTCCCTCTTCTCCTGTTCCTTGCACCTTCCCAGTGCACCCCTCACACTCTCTTCCCATCTTTTCAACCTCTCTAGTGCCTTCATAATGCCACTTCCTTCCTTATTCTCTCCCTTCCTTGCCTCATTTTGCATGATTAATGTTATGAGCATCCTTGGCATGGTGGGATGACTATAGATGACAACTGAGAAGAGACAAAGCTGGTTTCTCAGAAGGGCTGTTGGTGGTCCTTCTTTCCTTTTTCCTTAACCTGGTAGGATGGCTGCTGGAAGGTTTCTGTGATATCTCCTAAGTCAGGGGAAAGTCCATGTGGAAGACTCCCATTTGATCTCTGGCATCTCCAGAAAGGATCAGGTGCCAGGGGCTTTTCACAATTTACATCTACTTTAACTGCCATGCTTTCATCCGTTTGAATCCTACAATTTGCAGTTTTCAGAAGGGTATTTAGAATTCCCAACCAGAGATGTCTTGGGCCTCACCAAGCATCAGACCCCAGGGCTCCATAAAATGCAGCTATGGAAGTTGAAGTTGCATTTTAGTGCTATAGTTGTGTAATGTGAAAAGTGCTGAAGAAATTCTGCTCGAGATGATGAGGAAGTTCTGCTCAAGATCCTGAAGAAGGTTTGCTTGCCAAGATGATAGGGCAGGGTTAGCTGAACAAGTAATGTGATTCACTTGTGTATGCATGCATTTCTAGTTGAGGTTTAACAATAATTAGTCTATTAGTATTCTAAGGGCATCTAACAACTAGACAGATACTTCACAATGAAACCTGTAACAGGTAATAAACCCCCACTCCTCTCTTTTTTTTAGCAATAGCAGATAGGAACAACAGTACTTGTGCTTTCCTAGAAAAAGATGAGAAGTGCCGATCTGAACAAGTGCCTGGTGTATGTGGCTTGCTGCTGTCGCTCCTTTCAGCTGAAGCTTTGTTTCATTGACAGTTACTATCGCTGGCATCAATAATTTAAAGTTACAGACACCATGACCATGTAAATAATTTAAAAAACCCTATAATCTCCATCCATTCTTAGTGTTGAAAAATCAACTAGGCTCCAAACTTTTCTTATGCTCCAACCTTTGTCACAAGGAATCTACCACAGGCAAGTGACAACTGGCAACCTTGCAAAAGTACCACAAAATAATATATAGGGCAAAGAATATAGTTTTATAGTGCATTGTGTGCAAGGGAGACTTTGTTGAATTGGCGTATTGTTGTTTTTTTTCAGACAACTAATGAAATGTGAGATTTTCAGGTGCTGCCAAAATATAATGTATTGTGAACACCAGGGGCTGCAATTTTGTGTGAGGAATATTCTATAGAAGAATGAGGACATCATTATGTTGAGGGACAACCTTAAATAAATAATAATTTCTGGAAAGACCTTGAGATAGCTTCCAACTCATACAAAGAGTATGTGAGAGTGTGAATGAATGACTGTGTGTGTGTGTGTGTGTGTGTGTGTGTGTCAATCAGTCTTTCTGACTGGAGATATACATACAACAGCAAGGTTTAAAAGTTAACAGGTGGCCAGCTGGAAGCATCTTCAGTGAATGGTGGTGTTATTTTCGTCACATACTGAGATATCATGTTAGCTCTACAAGAAGAGCAAAATGACTGCCTTGCAGGACACTTTTCTGATAAGGCTCATATGAGCAGGCCACTTGGGTGAGGTATTATTTGCAAACAGCATCTGTGGAGAGGACCCTCTGCATGTGAGTGTGCTTCTGAAATGGTCAAAACACTGCCTCAAATGGCTGGAAATGTTTGAACCCTCCTTCTCCATTCAAGGTGACACTGATGTCAATCAATCAATAAATCTTTATTGCTTTTAGCCAATGGCCATTGCAGAACCAAAGTCATTTCCCTTAACTTAAGGAATGACTAAAGAAATGACAGAACAGGCCTGCTCTCTTTTGTTCCAGAAGGCAAGACTAAAAGCAATGGCTGGAAAGTAAAAGGAAGAAAATTACACACAAACATTAGGAGACACTTCCTAAAGAAGAAGTGACTGAAAGTGAATGAAGCCTGCCTTCGAAGGGGCTGTACCCTCCTTTACTGGAGACATTTAACCAGCAATTGGAAGGATATTTGTCAGGGAATTTGGAGGTTTTGTCCTGTGCTGGAGATCCCATATTGAAGAATTAGAACTGTCTAATTATAAGATTGTATGTACAGCAATGTGTAAATTTACAGTGCTATAAAAATAAAGGTTGATAATAATAATAATAAGTCTAGGATTGCAGGGCCTATTCCCAGAATTTCTCTTTATGAAAGAGAAGGGTCAGGATGGAAAAAAATATTTGGCGGTTCCACTGGAATTACCTACTAAGTTTCACTTTAAGATGAAGAGAAATTTGGAGGATCACAGTATGTTTCATACACAGAAAATCATCCACAGTGTTTTGAAATGCAATTGGAATAGACAACACACACACACACACACAGTGTTGAAAAATCTGGATAAACATGCCTCAGACAATGCGAAGAATGTGTAAAATGTGTTTTTAAAAGGTTTACATTAAGAAAAGGATGTAAATACCTACTCACATTGCTGAAAATGTGTATAGAACATATGCATGAATTTCTGAGGAAGAAAAAAACACACACACAAAGCCTGCAAGCTGATACAAGTAAAGCATGGGGCAAGAACACACATGGGATTTAAAGAAATACATGAAATTCAAAACGTTAGGTTCCCAAATAGGACTGTCACATTTTCTGTCCCCTGGCAAGGTATCTAGGCTGCTCACCTTTGGCCTTAGCAGGGCGATGGTAGAGGGGAGGCTTATTCTGTACTCATGTGATGAGGCAGCAGCCCCCCACTTAAACCATGAGGTGCTGGATAAAATGTTTTGCTTTGTTTCTATCAAAGTGCTGACATTGATTATTGAGTCACTCCATTTCTTCTTCTTTTGTAGCTATTAAATTCTCTAGATATTCTACCTACCCATCAAAGAAGGTGGCAATCCAGAATGAGGTCTAAGGAAGGCATATGATGCAACTCTATAGTTGGAGCCAGTTGACCTAGCCTTATAGGTTGTCTGAACTGCGGACTGCCTGGGAGCCACACATAAACAGTTCTGAAAACTCTAAAAGAAGAATAGAGCATACTGCAATGAACAGAGCCTGTGGCAATAACATTATTGAAGAAAGCTTATATCAATAAATCAATTGAACTTGAATCACTTAACATTGCATGCAGCTGAAGGAAAAGGTTGTTAGGTGAGATAAACATTGGAGTTTATTATACAACAGAGTTTGGTGGTATAATGCAATGGCAATCCAGACGCAATCATGGGGTTTCACGTTATTGCGAATGAGTGTATCTCACGCAATTTTGGGCAATGGGAAGTCATTCCGGACGCAATCATGGGGTTTCACGTTATTGCGTATTAGAGTATCTCACGCAATTTTGGGCAATGGAGAGGTCACTTTCGGGAAATGGGAAATCATTCTGAATGCATTCCAAATGCAATCAGATATCATGTAAATTCGCTAAATTAGCAAATTCACGTAATTGTGAATTGGCTCCATTCACAATTGAGAGAAATTCCTCCCATGTGATAAACTCCATTGATACAGCAGGGCCACATCCACACTACACAATTACAGCAGTTCAGTAGCATTTTCAACTGCCATGGCTCCATCCTATAGAACTTTGGGATTTGTAGTCTGGTTAGCTACTTAGAATTCTCTGTTAGAGGACTCTAATCTGCTGTCCTGAAGTACAGCATTGAAGGTCTCTAGAAGAGAATTCTTAGGAATTTATCAAAATACAAGGATGGAGTCATGGAAGTTAAAATGTTTTATCAGACAGTTAGAGCTGCATATTATGGATAGAGCCCGGATAACATGTAAGAAGAACCATTCATTCCTATGAGAGAAAGAGAAACTCTCTCTTCTCACATAGCACCAAGCAGTCCCAATTTTGTTTTAAATAAAATATTCCCCCCAACAATCTGTTGTGATTTTACGTAAGGATAAATTTTAATTAAAATCAACCAATCAATTAAAATTAATTAATTAATTAATTAATTAAAAGAACCAGTGCGGTGTATTGGTTTGAGTATTGGACTAAGGCTCTGGAGACCAGGGTTCGAATCCTCACTTAGCCATGGAAACCCAATGGGTGACCTTGGGCAAGTCACACTTTTTGAGTTTCAGGGAAAGGCAAAAGCAAACCCCCTCTGAACAAATCTTGCCAAGAATACCATGATAAGTTTGCCTTAGGATGGAAGTTGGATATCAGTTGAAGGCATGCAACAACAACAACCCTCTAATTGAAAGTTCACTTAATGATGTTAATTGATTGATAGAACAGTCCTATTCATATCTACTCACAATTAAGTTCCGCTTAGTTGATTGAATTTTATTCCTATATATGTGGATGTAGGATCAGGAACAATTAACAGTGAGATCCTCTCTACTTCTGCTTAGAAATAAGCTCCACTGTAGGACAAGCATGCAAGCCTATGGCCACTTACTAGAAAGTAAGCCATATTAAATATAATGAGCATTGTTTGTGTGTGTGTGTGTGTGTGCCTTCAAGTTGCCTGTCAACCTATGGCAATTCCATTAATCTCATAGGGTTTTCATAGCCAAGAAATACTCAGAGGTTTTGCCAATTCCTTCCTCTAAAATATAGCTTACAGCACCCGGTATTTGTTGCCAGTCAACTTTTTGGGAGGTCTTTAAACAGAGGCTCGATGGCCGTCTGTCAGGGGTGCTTTGACTGTGAGTTCCTGCATGGCAGGGGGGTTGGACTGGATGGCGCTTGGGGTCTCTTCCAACTCTATGATTCTGTGATTCTGTGATCCAAATACCAAACAGAGCTAACCCTGCTTAGCTTTCAAAATTGAATGAGAACTGGTACCTTTAGGGCAGTGGTTCTCAAAATGAGGGGCAGGGCCCCTAGAGGGGCATGAGAGTTGCTTAAGGGGGGTGCAAGACTTGGAGGCCCTGATCCTTCCTCTTCTTCTTCCCACACATTTTTATGTTAAATTTACAGATCTTAATTGTCATCCTTGATGAAGTAAAGGCTAGTAGCACAACCTTCGAAGCCAGTCCCATTGATTTCAATGGGGTCTTCCTCCCAGTTACGTTAGTATAGGAATGCCCCATGACAATACAAAGCTGTAAATATATATGCTCAGAATTAAGCCTCATTGTGTTCAGTAGAACAAACATAGGAGTATACAAACATGGAAGCAGTGGCTCAACAATTAAGACGATGACTCTGGTGATTGCAAGATCAATAATCAGCAGTTACTCCGCAGGATGGAGTAAGCTTCCGTCACTAGTCCCAGCTTCTGCCAACCTAGCCGTTCAAAAGCATGTAAAAGTACAAGCAGATAAATAGGTACCACTTCAGTGGGAAGGTAACAGGGTTCAATGCTGGTCACATGATCACAAAGTCATCTTTGACAACGCTGACTCTCTCCGTTAAGTAACGGAGATGAGCACTGACCCCTACAGTCGGACACGGCTTGATAACCTTGTCAAGGCAAAAAGCTTTACCTTTGGCCTATACAAGCATAGGGTTGTACTTGAGGTGTAACTACATTTGTTCAGCCTCATCTAGTCTTATCCTGGCCTTCAGTTATCAAAATGTAGGTAACAAGTTCCTTGGTGTATGGTCCTGTCTTTTGTTGCTTAAGGTGCCACATATGGGGGTGTTGTTAAATAAACAATAGTAATATGAAACACTTCTCCCTTTGAGTAATTCAGCCAAGAAATACTTGGGAGTTGTTAAATTTGCCATCTACATCCAGAGCAGTTCGACAGTATGATCTAATCTTCACTGAAAAGAACTTAGTTTTGCTCATGTTTCACCCTGAACATATATTTCCTTTGCAACTCTGACTTTATTTTTTTAAGCATATGTATTTATTTTGCTACTTTCATTTCTCTTATACAGACTTCAAGGGAGCTCAGAGCAGATTTCAAAAGGCCCAGGCTTAGTTATACGGATTTCATAAAATTCTATACCTTAAAATCTTGTAAGTAATCTCATGGATATCTTATAGGCTTTCTTTCTTAAAGCTTTCAGTGCAGAGTTGACTGAGCTCAGTGGGTGTGTGAAGCTATGCTGATTGAAATGCCAATATTTTATCTCTCTGCACCTTTGAAATTTATGATTGCAATGAAATGGAAACATTCCCCCTGCATACAAAACTGGTTGTGAAGATCAGTCCATTGAACATCCTCATTTTTTTAAAAAAAAAAAATTGGCCAAGGATTCAACCATAGGTATTCCGTTTTCCCCATTATCACTTTATTGTTTGCCCTCACTGTTTGCAAGACATTTCTGAATGGCAGCCTCTACCATACATATAGAACAACAACACTCAGTAGTAATTGATTTATCCTCTGTTATGCTATTATTTTTACACCTTCATCTACAGTGAAAATAAGGCAGTGATGGTTGCTGATAGTCTACCTCCATGAATTCATGTTTATCAGGAAAGTCAGAGGCAGCTTGGAAAATGTCAAAAGAAATATTACAAGAAACTGTTACAAGATGAGTGCTAATTTGGTTATTTGCAAAATTTAAGATCCTGAAATCTGGATATTAGGAAATAAGTGTGTCTGTGAGGGGAAAAAAACCCCTGACATTCCATACTTAAGATTGCTTACTTGGATTGATGATGCTAACCCTGCCTGGACTATACAATTGTTTATGAGTTGGGAGCCCAAATACAAGTTAGCTGACAAACAGCAAAGTATGTTCAATCTCTCTGTCTAAAGAGATAGATGTGTGGGATCATATCTATTTTAAAGCTTCTAAAAAGATAATAAGGGTCCAAAATAGACGGCAGATGACGCATGCCCCTGAATCGGCTGGAAGCCATGCCAAGGTTGGCTAACGCAAGCCAAACCCAGCCTCAAAAGAAGCAGGGGGATGCTCCCTGCTGGTGGCCTGTTCTAGACGATTGGCACTCCAATCCAATCTCTTCCCCAACTCTGTCTCCTTCTCAGTCTCTGATCCCTTTCCCAGCTCTGTCTCCATCTCTGTCTTGATCTCTGATCTGATCCCTGTCTCCATCTCCTTCTCCACCTCAATCTCTGATCTCTTCCCTGTTTCATCTCCTTCTCCATCTCTACCTTGATCTCCTACTCTGATTCCATCTCCTTCTCCGCCTCTATCTCTGATCTCTCTCCTTATCCATCTATTTCTCTTTCTCAATCTCCAATCTCTTCCCCGTCTCCATCTCTTTACATCTCTGTCTTAATCTGAGTTCTTGAGTTCTTGAGTGTCGAGTCTTGTCAAATTATTTAGTCAGAGTGTTCTTGTTGTTTAAAGTTAATGTAACATAAATAAATGTTTTTATTATTCCTGATGATTCTTGTTTCAATTAGAATTAGTGGGTGGCGTCTGTGAGACACCCATGATAGTGGCACAGATGTGGTAGGGTATAGTTCTTGGTCCCCTCTGCTCCTTACTGTCAGATATTCTTTTTAGTTGTTTCTTCTTTCTGCTGACCAGGGCAGGCTCTGGACCCAAATAAAACACCTATGAGTTCCTTACAACAAGGGAACAATTTCGGGCTGTTTCTAGATCAGAAAATAGTCCTTCCCCACATCTGGCAAGTGGTTTCCAACAGAGCACACTCTGTTAGATGCCATTCCCAACCGAAAGTCCCCTACCATCTTAACTGAGAATAACTATAAGAAAATCTTGATAAAATGTAGGCATATGACTCCAGCATCATAATATTTTTTCCTTTCTCCTGTTTGTTACCTGATGCCTGATGAAGAAGCTAGTTGAGTTTCAACAGCTTGCATAATGAATTGTGTGCATTTTGGCTGGCCAATAAGGTTATTGCTGTTTTGTGGATTTTGAATGTTATTTTACTTTGTAGAGGCCTTGTCTACACATACCCATGCACACACGCACACACACCAATTGCTCCCTTTTTCTGGCTCACTCGTTTGCTTTTAACAGTTTCATGGCAAGTAGAAATTAATCAAGTGTCCTTTTTTTCTTATCTCTGTACTGCTTGCCACAAAAACCTCCTTGCTTTTCCTTTCTGGTCTTATTCTAGTGATAGGAGCACAATACACAGACCTTAAGTAGGTAATTCATTCTCCATCACTTTACCTTCATGTTAGAAATAAAATATTGCTGGCTGACCTTTTGTATTTCTGTCTAGTATTAAAACTATGGTAATGGGGGACATTAATATGTGGTGCCTCTAGCATAATAAAAGAATTATATCTCATCTCCAAGCCCTGTTAATGATGAAATGCAAAAGAGGTCAAGGATCCCACACTTTTAATAGCTCAGATATGGAGAGCACATGCACCTTTATATGAAACTTGTTAATCCTAGAACTATTACACTTTTTATCTTGAATGCATGCATTAAGATTTACTAATTTACATCTTGAGGAAGAGAAAGGCAAGCCAGCTCGAACAGGCCTTGCCTGAAAGGAAGAAGACTCCTTGCTCCAGTCTATCTGCCTTAGTCCAGGCCTCCAAGGGAGAGAAGATCTGCTGGACTTTCCCCCTTCCCCACCACCTCTCCCTTCTCCTTTTGTGTCGTGTCTTTTTAGATTGTAAGCCTGAGGGCAGGGAAATGTCTAATTAACAAATTGTAAGCCACTCTGATAGCCTTGGCTGAAGAGTGGGGTATAAATAAAAAATTATTATTATTATTATTATTATTAATCTTCTTTGTGTTGCTGCCAAGACCAGGCCATTTGTAGAAATATGCAGCATAATTACCAGCTGCATGGAATAGCTGTTTCACTTTAGCCACAGTTTCATCAGAGAAAAAGGCAATAGGTGGAAACAAAGTTTCTGACTGAAGGAATGATTGCTCCCACATCACGTAGCTTAATTTCTGTGTATTAGGCTGCAATTAAAGGCAAAGCAGTAGGGCTAGTAAAAAGATGACAATCCCAAACAGGTAATCTCTCACTATGGCTCTAAGCAAACAGTCAAGATAGCATGACCCAAGCACACTATCCTAACCTGGATCAGTCCCCGGGCCAGCACAGTGACAGGCAGGTGTTTACATGCTCATCTATTGCCACACCATTGACCGGCTACCACTGCACATCCCGTACATGCATCCACCATCCCATTTATGAGAAGATCCCTGTTGAAGCCCATCTGGAAAGAAATGGGGCACCTGGCTACACCCACATGGAAAAGCACCCCCATCCAACATAACAAAGGGGGGGGGGGCTTCTCAGCAGACATGATGGCAGAGGCAGGTACAAGGCATGTGGGACCATCCAGTCTGCCATCTGTTGCTATAGAGTTTCCTAGAAACTTTACAGCAAACAGCTTGTCTTTTTAGACTGGGTTTAGCCCCCTTTGGGTCAGGATCAAGCTGTATCCACCAGATTCACATCCGATCTGCCTGGTGCCAGCCCAGGCTACTGGCCTGTATTGTCTGGACAGGACCACATGAGGTTGGGGGGGAGGAGCACAGGCCTTTTGGCCTGTGCATACTTGCCCTATGGCTTGTGGGAAGCTCATTTAAATCCAGGGTATCTGTATCACTGGCATCCATAGTTAGGGTGTCACTTCGTGTGGAGGGCTGCTGTTGGACACCTTGACTCCCCTCCATCCCAAGCTGCTGCACCACACTGGCTGGACAAGTGAAGCAGCAGGAGGGGACAGAAGGGACATATTCTGTCCTCCAGCTGCTCCAATGTTGGGTTTCCTCTCCAAGGAGAAATCCTGCAATACAGCAGCCAGGAAGGGTTGTGTTCATCCCTCCTGCTCTGCAGAGGAAGTCACCCAGGAAGGTCTGCAACCTCTCTGCACCCCTTCCAATAACACCACTGACCTAGACCAGGTGTTATTGTTTCTAGTGGAAAGACAGAAGGGAGGAAGTGGAAAGAGGAGAGTTGTGGTCAGCTTTTGTCTGTGGAAGATAACAGGCTTTATAACTTTGAAAAGTACTAAATTAAAAATGTGTGTAAGCAAGTGATAGCCATTTGAAGTATTTGTTGCTTGGGTTCAAGAGTGCATCTAAACTACAGAGTTATTGCTGTTTGATACATCTTAAAATGTCATTATTCATCCTATGGAATCCTAGAAATTGCAATTCCTTTCTAGTGAACCAAAGATATCTCACAGAAGAGTCTAAGTACTTCCCCAAATTATAAATCCCAGGATTCCACAGGACAGGGCCATGAAAGTTAAAGTTGAATTGAACTTAAGTAATGGTGCAGCATAGATTCTCTGCAAGATTTCTCAGGAGGGATAATAGTGAAGGCATGAATGGATTACTTTTCCTTGATGCTCTCTAGAGCACTCACAAATTCCATTTTAATGCTGGTTAGAGTTGTTCTTAAAAGAGTGGCCATGTGAAAAATTTCTAGTGGACGGATGTTGAGCGCAAGTAAGTATTCAAGACTAGTGTAAGGCAACATCATTGTTAAACATCTTTTGGGGGCAACATATCCTGGAAGAGGACCCATGGCTAATCCCTTGAGTCTTCTCCTATTTCTTGCTCTTGTTGCTAGGTTGTTGCACTTCAAGAGAACAGCTAGGGGAAATAGCAATAGCCTGTGTTTGCCTGGTTTTTAGTTTTCACCTACGAGTTATCTTTCTGAGTAGGCCCAGAAGAAGAGACAAGTGAAACAGAAGGGGTGGGGTGGGGTGGGGAGCAAAGCTGGTCCTATCAGACCAGCTTTGCCTCGGGCAACAATTTGAGTGCCTTGTGTCACTACCAAATTGTTAGTTTAATGCAATATTGCTAATTGTGTTCAGGCGTTATAACTCTTTAGTTCATATTTATGCATACCCATTTTAATCTACTGCTTTGTGTCATAAGTCACAAGGGAAATTACAGTTGGCCCTTGGAACTCTCATGAGATCCATTCCGGACCTGCCCCCAACCCGAGTTCCAAAACCCACACATATTCAAGTCCCATAGGCTTGTGCATGCAGGGCGCACCGCATGGGCGGGCACCCCATTGGCATTAATGGTGGTCACCCCTCTGCAGATTTTCAAGTCCATGCATCTCAAATCCGTGGACTTGGAGAGAGCCACAAAAATGGCAGTGTTGCAGCGGCTTGGCGATGTTTCTTACTATGTACACAGTGCTGGAGGAGCATTTTGATGCTGCACACTGTGCGGTATGCGGCATCACGCTTCTCTGGGGGCATAGCCAGGACATGTGTCATGTAGACACTACGTCCCAACTCCACCCCCAAGCTGCCCCAAACTGCCAGTCTGCACAGCCCCTAAGGGGCTAAATGCATGGTGCATTGGTGCATCCAGTGACACACTGGCATAACACAATCATGGGGAGGGACCCGTACATACCCCCTTTCCTCCCTTTCCCCCTGCCCTCCTGTTGGACTGTTGTTAATATTGTTAAAATTGTTAATATTATTAAATCCATTGTATTGTTGGTGACTTCATGGAGTGTGTGATGGATTGATGATGCACTGACCACTTGTGTGGATGTTTGATTGATTTGTGGGTGGGTGACAAAAAACCACAGGCAGCACACCAGTGCAATAGTTAGCACTTTCCATCTTGATCTGGAACAAACTGGGGATTATTATGCTCCTTTGTTTAGCCGAGAGTACATCTTCATTCTGGTTTCCTCATTTAAACAGGTAGGGTTCAAAATAAGGTAAAACTGCTTATTTTTGCTTGCGCAGACAGCCCCTGAGGGTTCTTTCAAATGGGCTCTTAGTGCTGTAGGGCAAATCAATCTGTGCAGATATTCCATCTTTTCATCCTTATTAAACTTGAACCAAACTAGGGCCAATATGTAATGGTATTTTAGAAGGGGTACCATACTGAGAGTACATCTGAATAGAAAATAAATAAATACCTATGCTAGTCTGTAACAGCAAAATAACAAGACTTTTAGTTTTAAATGTGCTACATGGTGCTTTATTCTTTAGTGGTATCTCAAAATGCTGTCAGGTTGTGATTCTGGGTATGTGAATTTGGGAGCATAAGAATAAAGTGGATCAAAGCTTTTTTGGATTTAGATCTAACATGAGATGTGTTTTATGTCCCTTCAAATTGCCTGTTGACTTATAACAACTCCAGGAATTTCATAAGGTTTTCTTAGACAGTGAATACTCAAGAGGTGGTTTGCCAGTTCCTGACTGATCTAAAGAAACTGTAACTTACTTCAATATAGCTCTTTGGGTATTGCCAGGAATTGTTTGGTTTTGTCACCTCTACATCCACTCATTCCATTCTTGGAGGGTGTGTGTGTGTAGTGATTCTTCAATCTGCAGTAAGGGTCTTTTTTAAAAACTGGGGGCATGATTTCTTGAGATGATGGCATGGCATGACAGTCAATTTTTCCCCTCTTTTTCATTCACCTCCTCCTCCTTAGTTGTAGCATTATAGTGCAAAGGTACCATTTCACTGATATATTGTTAAACCTAAGAATTTTTTGAAAGCAAGGTGGCAAAGAGTGGGAGACTTTTTTGTTCTGATATGTCTTGCGTTAAAACAACAACAACAGTTCCTTGCCTCCGAGGTTCTCCTGGCATCATCTGCAAGGAACTGCAACCAGTTCAAGGAAAAATGATTACCTCTTATAGAATATATTAACTCTAATTCTCATGCTCATATTCCACCACAGCACCACAGGAGATTTTGGTTTGGAGTTTTGAATGAGACCTCAGTTCTGTAAATCTGTATTTTAGCTTGTGTTTTTAAAGTAGAATGGTGGTGTAATTGTGTTTTACCTTTTGTAAATAATAAAATTAAAACAACAACACCACTTGAGTAAAGCGTTTTGAATAAAATGTTCCAGCTGGTGCTAGAAATTGTCAGGACCCCAAGAACGATAGGAGCAAATACCTTAAATATCTGACACATTTGCCCCTTTTGGAGGAGCCAACAGACATGAGGCAGAAAAGAGGTTGGCTTCTGGTGAAAGATTAATGTGGGAGACTCCCTTGTTACTCTAGGGAGTTTATCATACAACAGAATTTGGGGGTATACTGCAATGGCAATCTGAACGCAATCGTGGGGTTTCACGTTATTGTGAATGAGTGTATCTCACACAATTTTGGGCAATAGGAAGTCATTCTGAATGCAATCATGGGGTTTCACGTAATTGCGTATTAGAGTATCTCACACAATTTTGGGCAACGGGGGGTCATTTTTGGGAAATGGGAAGTCATTCTGAATGCATTCCAAACGCAATTAGATTTCACATAAATTTGCTAAACTAGCGAAAGTACGTGAATTCAAATTGGCTCCATTCGAAACTGAGAGAAATTCCTCCCATGTGATGAACTCCTAGGTGTTCTTACTGCTTCCCTCCTGAATTTTAGACTGTGAGTCAGTCTAGGGAAGATACAGTATGAAATTGTGTGAATGGTCTCTCTTTGGTAATTAAAAGCTGTGCCTTTCCTAAGACCAGGACCTTGATAAGTAGTTAATCATTTGTCCCCTGCTGTTGCTCCAGTCCAGATCATGGATGTCTGTACCTGCTATTTGCATTTGAAGAAATCCTTTCATTGCAAAGTGAAGTTCAATTTAACCACTTTTGGGCAAACTCTCCCTATACATCTTCCTCTCCATCAGTGGCATGAAGTCTGGAAGTAAAGAAGAGCAGTACTCATGCAGGCTGTGTGTAGATTTTATATGTGATCTAAACTATTCCATGGGTGTTAACTTGATTAGGAAGGACCCAGGGGCTTCCTGGAAGTAGCACTTTCCCACACAAGAAAAGTCATGCTCAAAATTCTGCAACAAAGACTTCCTCAAAATATGGAATGATAAATCGCAGTGGTGCAAACTGGTTTCAGAAAAGGAAGAGGCACTAGGGGCAACTTTGCAAACATATGATGGATAATTGATCACACCAATGAATTCAAAAAAATAAATAAATCTGCATGTGTTTTATTGACTATAGTAAAGCCTTGACACCATAGACCATGAAAAACTATGGAATGATCTCAAAGAAATGGAATAACATTACATTTGGTTGTCCTGATAAATAACTGTGCCCAGGACAAGCCGCTGCTGTCAGAACTGAGTACGGAGGAAAAGAATGGTTCTCAAATGGAAAAGGAATCAGGCAAATCTGCATACTATTGCTCTGTTTATTCATCATGTATGCAGAGCAGACTTAGAGGAGCAAAAATAGAAGGTAAGAACATTAACAAACTAGGATATGCAGAAGACAAAATACTACTAGTAGAAACCAACAAAGACCTGGAGAAATTATTGAGGAGCGTAAAGGCAAAAAGTGCCAAGATAAGCTTGATGTTGACCAATAAGAAAACAAAAATAATGACCATGGAAGAGTTACAAGAATTCATCCTAGATAATAAGAAAACTGAAATAGTCAAAGAGTTCCCATTTCTTGGATCAAAGATTAATCAGAGACTGCAGTCAAGAAATCAGAAGTCTAGGACTGGGAAAATCAGCTATGAAAGAACTGGACAAGATCTTAAAGAGCAAAATATAACTCTGAACTCTAAAGTGAGGATCGTACAAGCCACCGCATTCCCCATCATCATGTATGGATGTGAGAGTTAGACAGTGAAGAAAATTGACAAAGAAAATAAACCCTTAAACATGGTGCTAGAGAAGAGTGCTGAGGATACCATAGTGGGCCAAGAAGACAAATAAATGGGTCCTTGTACAGATCAACCCCGAACATGCCCTGGAAGCCAAAATGACTAAATTGAGGTTATCGCATTTTGGCAACATGAATCACTAGAAAAGACAACAATGCTAGGAAAGGTAGAAAGCAGCAGAAAGAGAAGGAGACCACATGCCAGATGGATAGATTCAATTAAAGAGGCAATGGGCTTGAGCGTGCAGGAACTGAGCAGAGCAGTGGGTAATAGGGAGTCTTGGAAAAGTCCCATTTACAGTGTGTGCATAAGTTGAAGTCAACTCAAGGACAAATAACAACATGTTTCAAACATATCCTGATTATTGGGTGCAGGTAAAAATGACTGTTTCTTGCATATTTTTCAGAGGGGCGGCTGTTTTAGACTGCTCTTGTGCAGCAAAATTAATTCATTGGCCTTTACAGTGCCTCAAGGCTTTAAGGCTCTTGGATAAATCCAGGGCAGCAATAATCTTGGCTGCTCCTTGTAGTGTGAGCCAACTTTTTGGTTTATGTAACTTGTTTTTGGCTTAATCAGAAGAAACATTTTTTTTAATTGTGTATCTCATGTATATGTTGTATATCATAACTTCCACTCTCTTGATTTCTAGTCCTGTGACATTATGTTGCAGTTTCTAAGGTGAGTCCTTATCCTATGCAACACTCTTATCTATTGCATGAAATACAAAAACATTTTCTTGATGTTCATGTAACATTCTATAGACAAGATCAAAATAAAATAAAACGTTTAAAATTCTGTTTTAAGTGCTGTTACTTTATAGTGCAAGATTTAACTGTAGAGCTGGGGTTACACCAGTGTATGTACTGTAAGTTTGGAATGTTGTGAAAGAAGATATTCAATGTTTCTGTATCCCATCCCCGCCCACGACATGCAAATAATAGGCAGCTTTCATGTGCTGGAGCATGTTGCATATCCATTCACTACCTGATGGAGGACGGAGACAGCAGAGCAGCACCTAAAAATAAAAAAGATGTCACCCTGCCAGATCTCTAGCATACTCACTGGAGATCCAGGACACTGGTGACTGGTCACTTCCCCAGGCTGTGGAACCACAGCCATATGCTGCCCAAATGCCTCCCCTCCCTGGCCACTAGATGAGCACTGGTTACTTGCACAGGAGGTAGAAAAAGTGGCATCATGAGGTTTTCTTATAGAAGTCATATGATGGCAGAACGATGGTTTAATTTTTTTAAAGCACTTTACTTGCATCGTGCGACTATTAAATATAATTGCCAAGCAAAGACCAGATCTCTGTCTTTCTGTTCCAGGTCAATACACTGCCAAACCAGATTCATTTCAGTGTTTTTCAGAGGTTGGCCAGCCAGCTCCTTTTGGAATTTTAGTACTACAGTAGTTGCTTTTGTGTGTGTTTTCTTAGATTGAACAATTACAATGCCACTGGAAAGAGGCTGGGATGTCTCCTGACCATATACAAAATTCCAGGAAGCAGGTTTGCACATTATTGTTTATTTAAATATGGTTTATAAATCTTCCTTCCGAAGAAGGTGTTTCTCTTTACTCGTGAAACAAAGGCCAGAGGATTTATTGCCTTGCAGTCTCTGGAAAAAGACCTCTTGTTGCTATGTACTATTCACAAGTATGTTTGACAATGGGGTGGATGCAATTTCAAATGTTTGTACCACTGCAATAAATGTTCTAGTAAAAATCTGTATAAAGGGTTGAAAGATCTTCTCTTGATAGGAAAACACATGTTTTTACATTGGATATGTTTTCTCTGAGGGAACAGGGGCCTTAAAATGTATGTTTATAGGCAGTTGTCTGATGATGTTTTGTATTTTCCATTTCCCTGCTGGCCATTTTTTTCAGAAAGGGAGGGAAGTTCAATTTCAAATTGAGCACTATATCACAGTTCATTCTGATCTCTCACACTCATCTATTACAATGCCTTATGCTCCATTTTACTGCAGTTCTTGAATCTTGAAAATAAATGTGGGAAATTTCAAATTGATGAGGAATAGTTCCTCCAACTCATTCCCATCTGAGGACACAACTCCCTCTGCCAGTGGCAAACTTAAGAACATATATCTGTAATTATCAGGTTAATGCTTTTTAAGTGCCATCAATAGGTGTAAGAGAAAGTGCTGCATCAGTATTTGGGACAGTATCTCCTCCCTGGTGACAACAGGAGAAAATCTGAGGGCCTGGTGTACAACTGTGGGTGTACAGTCCAGCTAGGCTAGCATGCATCAATTTAATTTTGCTTCAGGTGGCCCTAGCTAGGTCTGCATAATAAGCAAGCAAACAGTTCTTGGGATGGCTAAATAAATGCTTGATCATAGTGATCACTGTTCTTTTGAAAACAGAACACCAGTTACGGACAGTCACTGAGGAAATTATTGCACCACCGTTCTTCCCATGCTAGATGTGGGATGTAAACTTCAATAGGCAGATTTTATTGCACACCCCCCGTGCCCAGGCAGTAGGCAACCTGTACCTGATCCAGGCTTCTCCTGCACCTTTTAAATAATGGGATAAAATCTGCCTATTCAAGTTTACATTCCGCATGTAGCATGGGAGAAAAAGCAATGAGATAATCTCCTGAAATACTTTGTGGAAAAATCAACCATCATAAACCAACTTCTGGAGGGAACCTTTTCCCCAATTCAGACTAAAGTAGATACTCCAGTAAAACATAGTAGCCAACTATAGGTGGTAATAAAAACTTGTAAAAACCCAGTATGTGAAACACACATACACACACCTCTTTTGACCTTTCTGCTATTTTTATTATGGAGGCATTACTGGATGTAGTGGACATGTTCCAGTCAGAATAGTCTTTGCTTATAGCTCTTTCTACTAACCAGTTATTTCACCATTCCT
The DNA here is from genome assembly GCA_034509955.1 of Urosaurus nigricauda. NCBI lineage: Eukaryota > Metazoa > Chordata > Lepidosauria > Squamata > Phrynosomatidae > Urosaurus > Urosaurus nigricauda. Next base: position 63,194,871 of record JAOEGL010000006.1, on the reverse strand, counting down.
GTGATAGGATCTGGTTTAGTAGTGGTGTGCTTGATATATAGTAAGAAAGGATAAAATGAGGTACTTTACCACATGATTGTGAGGGAAATACAAATAAACTAACACTAATAAAGAATTTCTTGGCTATCTGAAATCTTTGCTGCTGCCACCACGATGGCTTAAGCTCTGAATAGTATTCTCTTTTGGAGACCATGGGCTGGAATAGACTGGCAAGTTAAGCTGCCTTCTGGACAGCTTGGGAGCACGGCATTACATGCTGCATGTTCCCAAGATGCCCACCCAATCACACAGGGGCAGCTTCAAGATGTTACAGGGGTGTAGCATTTACACGCTGCATGCCACCGGAGTGCCCAGAAGCCACCCTGGGGCTGTGGCCAGTCTGCTTAAGATGGCATTTTATCTGTCCAAATAGGAACAGATCTCTTCCACTCTTTTGGGCTGGCTCTAGGGCAAATTGGGGCCGCAGCTCCAGCCCCAATCCGCCCTTTTTGGGTGATCTATTCCCCCCTCCCCATCTTTACTTTAGCATTCAGGTACTTCTAGCGGCTCTGACTCCAGAGGACATTTCAGATGAGTGGCATCTCTGTTATCCTCTCTCTGATGCACACCTTAAAAAGGAGAGTGGGTTTGAGTTCATCAGGGAAACTGATGGTAATATAGGATCCAAACAAAGTAAATTTTGCTGTTGGCAGCTGTGTTTGTTGTACTTCTTGGGGCTGTAAAAAAAAAAAACTAGGCATTTTCCCTCTCATTCCGGAGTATTCAGTGCAATTCCCAGCACCAGCAGCAAAGTTTTATTCTGAGAGTGGTGTGATGTTTTGTTTTTTTTAATTCCAGTATTTATTGTAGCAAAAAACAAAAACAAAACAACTTGTATGGTTCAATATTTGCAGTGTATACTGTTTCTTCACCAGAAAGTCCCTTCAGCATTTTAGATTTATATACCACAGTTCCTTCAAAAAAGAAAGGAAGTCGGCCTATATGAGTCTTCACATCTAAGAGATTTGCATGATGATTTGCTAGAATTGCCTATAATGAGGACTTCTGAGTGAAGGCTGTGTTTCTTCACTATTCCTTCCCCATGCTAACCCCATGGGTTGCTGTTTTGAAGTGTGGCAGACAAAGGGTTAAATAGTCTTCCATGGGAATATAAATTATTTTTTCTCTTACAAAGAGATAAGACTAACAATGGCTAGATTATTTTCTTGAAACTCAGGCACCTTTGTAGAGACGTGGCGATTAAAACAAAGGGAGAACCAAAGAGAAAAAAGAGAGAGAAAAGAGAAGTGATAGACCTGCTTTTGCAATTGCAGTATTTGCACAGCAGATTTATTGAAAGGAGAATGTCAAAAGCTACACAAGAACTAACACTCTCTCCAGAAAGTTTATGGAAATTTTTGGAGGAGGCTTGATTTTTGTGAAGAGATGAAAAGAAGTTGGGGGAAGAGCTTTTTAAAATGGAAGGAGGGGTTGAAGTCAGAATGGAATGAAGATCTGAATAAGACTGATGAATTTTGAAAACAAAATTAAAACTACAGTGGTCCCCCGGCTTACGAATCCCCCGGTTTGCGAAAACCCCAGGATCTGAAAGCCGCCGGACCGCTAAACTATCCCCCGGGATACGAAAGATCCCCCGGGATACGAAAAAAAAAAACGTGCGGCCCCTTTAAATCGGCCGCGCGGTCCATTGCGAATAGCGGTCCCCCGGGAAACGAAAGCTTCCGGGTTACGAAAGGTAATCCGGAACGGATTACCTTCGTAACCCGGGGGACCACTGTATAGATGAAGAGATGGGGAAAAACCTGGACTGTTCTGATGTACTGGCAGGATCTTTGTTAATAAAAATATGAGCATACAATATCAAGTTGAGCTGATGGAGAAAACTAGTGCTGAACTTGAGAAAAATGTTAAATATTTGGGCACTGCTATGATGAAAATAAATTATAAGTTGCCAGTGTGAATTATATGTTGCTAGTGGGGGTGTGGGAAGTGTGGCCCACATCAGAGTTAGGGAAATGCCACTAACTCTAGTGACAGCACTGCATTCCCATTCCCATCGCAAAGTGCATCCACCCATAGGACCCCCGTGAAAAGCTGACCAAGAGACATTGCTGACTAGGAAGCTTTGTGTTGTCTGGCAACAATCATCCTAGCAATGCCTAATGGCATGGGAACAAAGCATGTGCACATTGTGGTGGTCAAAAGACATTTAGCAGATAGAAACAGCAGCTTCATTAGGGGACATCTGGGAGAGGAGTCTGAGGAGGGGTGGAAAGCTAGTAGAGTTCAAAGGCATTTTGGAAGGACTCAGCAAAACGTTGAAAAAGAAATACTTACAGAAAGCAGTGAGTACAGGAGCACTGCTAATAAAAATTTAACAGGAGTTGCATCCAAACTAGTGTTTTTGTAACGAGTAGATCTGGGGAGATTCAATGATGCGATACCAAATCAAAGTTCCCACTATTTTTACCCCAATCGAATATCTCCGTGGTAATTTAACCCTGATGAAGTTCATTTGTACCGATTTAAAATGGAGCCGCCATTTCACACATTCTCGGGGGGGGGGGTAAACTGTCAATCAAATGGTGCATGTCTATCGAGTCACACGTGAGGGTTCCCGTCATGCTTCTGTTGCCCAAATGTCACCAAACTGCAATGGGAGCCTCCTGGTGGGATTGCTCATGGCACTATGATTCCATTTGCATCATGGAAGCATTATCGTAATTGTTAGGAAAAGGGCCCTTTTTTTAAATAACGATTTGATCCAATTATGATAAGTTTAAGAAAAGACAACTACCCCTGCCATGTCATATATTTTTTTCTCATCACTTTTCTTCTTTCTTTCCTCCTTGTGAAAGAAAATCTCTTTGTTCCCTCAGAGAAGATGGGAGGATGCAGTTGAAAATGATAGTTCTCTTTATCCCTGGAAATTCCTCAAAAATGAGGTTAACCACTTATGATAGTCTTGTGTATAGATGACTTACCACCAAACCCCAAACACTTGTGTGGTTAAAAAATCCAAGGGTAATCTAGAGTATTAGGAAGATATTCAGATACTATTCATGAATTATAGGAGTTTACAGGAATGTTTCAAGATTACTAAATACTTTGAATAGATTTTCTCCAATCACCACCACAGCCCTGAACTATATATATATATAAAATATATATTAATTAAAGCCCTGAGCTTTAAACATCATGGTGAGCCTTAGAAAGTCATGAGAAATAGACTAGGACATGAGGTACACTGTATGGATATATTTTTTAAAAAAAATACTGGTAAATACAGACATAATTCCTGCCAAATCCTGTCTTTTGTTCATTCTGGAGGAGCATACAATAACAGTGTGAAAATGTCTCCCTTGGCCTTTCTGCATAGGATGCTAAAGTATATCATTTAATGTAGTCCATCTTTAATTTTGTACTAATGGGAAAATAACATGGTTTCAGGAATTCCAACTGATGGATTGAAAATGGCTCCTCTACTTGAATTGATTGTTCAGCTCACTCTTTCCGAAATGCGCAAGGATAATCTGTCAAGCCATTCTTGTTTCTTTGTGGTAATTATATTCTTAATTATTCTGAGTTCAGGAACTAAGCTGGTAAATGAGCCGTAATTTTCCAGTTCACTTAACCTATGTGAATGAATTCTGGAAAGCCGCATTAATTTTCTGAAATAAATGACTGAACACAGTTGACTTTGTAAGAACTTACATGACCTCTCCACAGACTTGTTCTTACACACATGTGCGCACACACACACACACCTCTCATACTTCCCTAAGCTACATTCAGATCCATATGTCATGTCTTTTGTGCAAAACTGTATGTTCCTTTAGAGTTCATGTGATATTTTGTAGTAAATTAAACGAAGGGTCATCATTTTCCTGAACACATTTTTAGACCTTATAGGGTTGGATCCAGAGTTAGTCATGCTTTGAGGAGACCAAAATAAGTGGAGTTCAAATTAGTTGTTACTGATATCTATCTAATCCATAGCCAAGGACTGCAGTGCCATTTTTATCAACTTTCAAAGGCATGTGGGCTACACTATCACTACTTTGGGTGATTGTGCCTTATTTGTTTGTGCTCAGGGGTTCTTTTTGTTGTTTCAGAGTGAGAGGGACAGCATTTATGGATTCTATATCTATTTCTCGTGATCCATGAAGACATTTGGAGAGTGGTGGAGTCTCCTTCTTTGGAGGTCTTTAAGCAGAGGCTGGATGGCCATCTGTCGGGGATACTTTCATTGGGAGATTCTGCATGGCAGGGGGTTGGACTAGATGGCCCTTGTCTCTTCCAACTCTATGATTCTATGATTCTATTTTCACTAAAAGGGGGGGGGGCACATTTGGGGCTTTTAAAATTATGTTTATGTGGTTTGTGGGAGCCATGGACAGCAAGGACTTCACTAAGGACTGCATACAACTCATTGGACACATCACATGTATCCCTACCCTACTCTAAGCATTATTAAGCATTTTTAAGAACTTGAACTCTTGAAAAATTTCATTTAATATAAATGCATTTTTGGATCATGGTTTCATTTACATTTGGTTCTTCACAGCTGTTGTCTTTGTGACAGATCATAATGAATAAAGTCTCCAACTTTTTGAGATAGACAAGGGCATTTTGTTCCCACTCAACCCAATAGATACTCTCTGACTTCATAACTGAGCAGCTCTTCCAGATCCAAGCCCAGACTTTATCTACTTCATCACTCTAGTACCCCTTTTCTTCTTGATCCCTTTCTGTTACTCTTTGTTGTGTTGTGCCATCAAGTTATCAATTTATGGCAAACCTATTTGTGAGGCCACAAGGAGACCCTGTTATCAACAACCCGTTCACATCTTGCAAACTCAGGGCCATGGCTTCCTTATTTGAGTCAATCCACCTGTAATGTCATATTTCTCTTTTCCTTTTCCTCCTGATTTTCACTGTACAGGATATTATCCTTTCCATTATATCAGTTCCAAAATGTCTCTACTTAATATCTTGTGGAAAGCCTATGCTTAAGATATCACACATGGAACCGGTGACAAAACAAGACAGGCCACACTATTCCATCTCCCTTGTAGTTTCGTTATTCTCTCTCCCACTCAGTATTATGCCCATAGTTCATGCTTATTTATTGGTTCCCACTCCTTAAATTTTTGTTTTCTGATGTTATGCTGGGGATTGGTTTGGGTTTTTGAGCTGCTGCAAAGCTTGTAGTTTCTTCAAGCCTGCTGGAGTGGAAGGTAATGTTTTGGTTCTGTAAAGAATGGCACTTGGAAAATAATATATATAAGCATGGCTGAACAAGATTTATCTTCTAGATTTCTTTTAAATTTCAGCGTCACATGCTCTCTCATTTTAGACATTTTTTTTCACTCTGAACCAAATGTCTCTTATTTATTAATGCTTGAACTCTCTCTGTCTCTGAATATATAAAATGGGGGTCAGAAATTCTTTGTGTCTGATCTGATTTAAATACAAATTTAATAGTGACTAGAGATGCGAGAGAAGATGGAGCCAGAGGAGGTAACCTTGTTCAGAGCTGCATAGCTGGGCTAATTGCTGATTCATCTTATTTTATTGTTTTAGCATTTTATTGTTTTATAACCTTAACATGGTGTATTCTCTATAGTCTTATTACTGTAGAGGCTCACAAACATTACATGAAAGACTTTCCCTGACACTGCCCACAGGGTTGCTGTTGCTCCGGGCCTCTCTGGGGCTGGCACACATGCTTCTGGAAGCTCTGAGTGGCTGCTCAGAGTTGGCATTGCCCAAAGACTGACATCGCAAGATGCCATCGTGACACTTTGAGCATGATCTGGCACGAAACTCATGCCAGATCTCAGGGGAAGTCTCACGGGACTGAAAATCCCACAAAACTTCAAATGAGGTCACATAAGTATAAATATGCTGTGCACATGGTGGCAGACCATTTTTGGATGGACCTTCCATGGAGCAGGTTGCATGCCAGCCAGTTCTCTCTTGGACCTTCAACACACGGCCTGTCCATGAGTGGGATCCAAGGTGTGTTGGAGTGGGAGATATGAGATATTGGGGTGGCCACCTGGCTGATTGGGGGTGGGAGTCAGGGAGACAGGAGGAGGGAATTGCATGTGGTGGTGAGGGGCTTACCATCTCATCTGCCTTCTTCCTCTTTCTTCTTCTCTGCCGTTTATTGTTTTATAACCAAAGCACCATATACAGTCTAAATATAAGATTGTATGTACAGCACTGTGTAAATTTACAGCACTATATAAATAAAGGTTAATAATAATAATAATAGTTCTAATTATCTGAGACCTTCATAATTACTGGACATCCTCACAAACAACATTGCATGAAAGAGATCAAGGCTCTCTCTGGTGAAAGCAGCTGGCTGCTGCTTGAACAGCCACTGGATGGGTTTCCCTTCCATCTCTTGTCTAATTTCAGAACTTTTAATGCTTTTTACCCTCTTTCCAGAACCAATAATAGAGTGGCAGAGGTTATTGACATGGTTGCTGCTGAGAGAACAGTCTGGAAATTGTTTAGAAAGTGGAAAATATCAAGTTTTCTGATACACTTACAGGTTGTCTCATAGATTGGGTTGCAGATGGCTAATTGGATTAATTAAATCCTGCTGGATATTTTCGGCAATAGCTGGCACGGTGTTTACTTGAAAGACATATAAAGAGCTGGCTCTCCCACTCTACTCCATAATGATCCTTCAAGTGCATGGAAAAAAACAACAACATAAATTTCTCAGTTCTTTGTACAGGAAAGAGAGAGAGATACTTAATGTACAGGTAGAACAATGTGGCTTATTGCAGGCTGGACCTCTGCTGGGTCATATAGCCTTGGACTGGTCAGTAGACCTGAGAGGAGCCATACAATAGCCTTTTAACTCAAGAACTTCAATTAAGTTAACTGATAAATGGCTGTGGCAGACATTCAAAATTCTGTAATGAACTGAAAGTAGGAGGAGGGTTTGACTCAGTTAAATGTAGAAGATCAGGAAAAACTCTCTGCAGACAAAATTTCTAATTCCCAGCTACTGCATCATGGACTAATTTTAATTTAACTTCTAAGCAAGGGGGGAAAGCACTGGAAGGCCAAGTTCAGACAAATGGATGGTTCAACTTGATTTCCAGAGACCTATCTCTTACTTTAAAAAAAAAATCTACTGGAAAGCAGTGTTAACAACATTGACCGAATTTGTTGTAAACCAAGAGAGAGAGATGCAGGCATATAGTACTGACAACAGTTAAGTTCAAGTTGAGGTTTCACTTAAGTGTACAAAGGGTCGTTCAAAAAAAATAACAAAAGATGAATTTAAAAAGTGGCCCAAAGGGGTGGGTATAAGACACAGAAGAAAAGTAAAAACATGAAAAACATCAGAAAGTCAGATAAGCAAGGGAAATCTTTCCTGAGTGCCTAAAAGAAAGACCTACAGAGATTGTTCAGTTTGATAAACTCTGCCATAAAAGTGGTCCCTGTTAAGGCAAACCAGAAGAAATTCCAGAGAAAGAATAAAAAAAATCAATATATATATATTAAGATCATTGCCAACAGAAAGTCCCAGCTGAAGACCTAACCTTGATTAAAGTGAATGATGAAACAGCATTGGTATTAACATAAGACCAAAAGGAAGAAAAGACACTCATATGGTCACAGATTGTGGAATCTTTCAAGTTGAGTGTTATCCCTTGGCTGTAGAGTTACAGATAAATTGTAGTTTTAAGATATACAGTAGTTAGAATCTTGCACTAATACCGCAGACATTAGTGTTTATGAACTATCCTAAACCAAGAGGTTTCCTTGATCAATCAGAGTGAAGTGTACATTTCCTTTGTCTTTCAGACAGGGATCTGCCAAGTGCTCTACATCCTACTGATATTGTGCAAGTAGATTATTTGCATAATGACAGCCTGAGTGTGCATGCAGTTGCTTTTTCAGGAACCAGAGTATAATTAGTTTTATTTTTTAGGGCAAAAGTGTTTTGGATTTCTTTAAAAGATTAGATCAGTCTTAACACAACTTTTTGAAAAACATAAACCCACCCCCTCCCTTTTATAAATGCAAAATTCCAACAAAGTCATTTAATATTTATCAGCAGGCAAAGTCACAAAATACTGATACTTTTTCAAATTTAAGACAGTCACGTGATTCTCTGACTTTAGATACTCTGGTCTCTGAATCTCATCAGATTATTTTACATAGAAATTATCTGATTCTGTCAGAGGAGCCTGCCCTCCTAAATTCTGTGATGATGGCTAAAGAGGAAGCTAGCAGGTCAAACCAACAGCATGACTGCCGGCTTGTCAGCTGAACCTAAAGCAAGGGGGCTAAAGGCTGTAAAAGAGCTTTGATAGTAGAAATCAAAGACCTGACTATGCAAAATGTTTTCCAGGAAAGAAAGTTAGATAGGACTAACAGTTGTTTGTGCATGATAGTTTACCTGGAAGATTGATGGGAGCAGCAACCATTTCCACATCAAAGCTAAGATTCCAGAGAGAGGTGTGATTTTACATGACAAAAGGACAAACTCACCTTGGCAAGAGAGACCTCTTCAAAGACACCACCATCTTCCTTTCCCATATTGATCAAAGGGATTGTGCTGAAATCTTTGTGTGATCTATTGAGATGAGCACTCAGATCATTCCCTGGCTGGAATGAGCTAGGATTTTCCCAAGGCCTGCAAGCTCATTCCAAGTCACCTGTAACATCCCAAACTCCCCTTTAATCTGAAGTTGATATCAAAATATAAATTATTATTATTATCCCACCTCTCCAAGCAGATCGAAGCAGCTAACAATAATAAAGCAATATTAAAATACAGTAAAACATCATAACCCATAAACCCTCCCATCTACAATAAAAATACATTTTAATTATAAATTAAGCAGGGAAAATTGAGGGGCAACTGATGGAAGGCCACTGAGGCATCAAAGGTATGCTAACATTTGGTATCAATATATTCAGCAACTGGACATCAGCTTTTTACTGCTTTCATTGATTTAAGTGCTGCTTTTCCTTGAATATAAATGGTACTTGAGTACATAATGTACATAAGTCCTCTGTTACGTGGGCATCACATATACACAGCACTGTGAGTGAAATGCCCTGAAATCTTTGCAAGATCATTGTGTCCATCATCTCAAATCTGAGAAAAAAGCAACACATCGGTCCAAAACACACTGTACAAATAATCCATTTTGAGACTGATTTAATTGCACTGGCTCAGTGCTAGGAAATCCTGGGGATTGTGGTTTGTTTTGGCATCAGAGGCAAGGCTGTCGACTTAAGGGGAAAAGAGGTGGTAAGAGGTGAAAGAGTTTAGTTTTCTGGTTGGCATACTTTTATTTTAGCTCAATGCAACCTTAATGTAAAGTGACATAGCAATACATTTACTGTAACAGTATTGTAGTACAGTATTCATAATTGCATTTTATCATTTGTATTTGTTTGAAATAGTCAGTAGAATAAGGGGCAGCCTGCAGCAACCTCCATTTTCCCCAGATTGGCGAAGTGGCCCCGATTTGACCTTTCCAGGGCACGAAAAGGAGCTGCAAAAAGTGGTTCCTTTTTGCACCATGGAAAGGGCACAATAGCCACGGCGCCAAGGCTTTAAGGCCCTCCTTTGGCACTGCATCGTGTGGATGCAGCGCCAGAGGAGTGCTGTGATGCCACACACTGTGTGGAGCAGTGTGTGGCGTCAGTCTCACACCGCCCTGGGGGCAGTGTTGGGGCAAGCTTCATGTGGATGCCACATCCTGACTCTATGCCGACCTTAATGGCTGGTGTGCACAGCCCTGATAAACTCATCTGCTCAGAGCTGAATGAGGAAAGCTATTGTTGCTTTGGAATTTTTCCATTATCTAAACAAGCACTGTCTACACATTTTCTTACAACAGATAACCTAATAAATACCTATTTTGTTGATAAAGACACAGAAAAGTGTGATTTCAATGGAGCAATGGTCAGTGAAATTCTATTTACATATCCCAAATATGGGCCTGATATAATCAAAATCACCAGCATATAACACCCTCATTAAGCAGTTGCATTGCTGCAATAAATCCATGTTGGATCAACAAGCAGAATTTCATGCCATGAACATGAGGCAGTAATAACTCTAGTGGACTCAAGACATTTAGAACAAAAGAACTGATGACTTGAGGGAATTAAAGAAAATTTCTTTTATATTCCTGATAAAATGGATGAATTAAAGCTGGTAAGCAGAACAAAAGGATACTGACAAGGGATGCCCACATAGTATTTTGACCTGCTGATCCATGCGGATGTTTAGGACTAGGACCATGTTTCTTGCCACACTTTTGGATCAACAAATTTAAAGGTGAGGTCTATAAGGAGGATGGCAATTTGGTAGTTAGGAAGGATTTGCCTCTATCTAGAGTTCCTAAGCATCACATACCACAAAAAGACAATTCACTTCACGAAGTTACAAGTGACAACTCACAGGTCAGTGAACCTGAACTTCAATAAAAGCAGGAAGTCTGGCTGGGATGAACAAGGATCTCAGCTGTAATAAGACTCTTGCCTATGCACACTCCCCAGAACAAAGATGCTATCTTGATACCAACACAAATAGAAATTGTACGTGCACAAAGATCATAACTGAGACCATATCTTTCTGTTAGTTGGGTTAATATACGATTGCTGTAATGGAGAGGAGAGAAACAGACTAGTAAATATGCATTTTCGGTAATTTGCATTTTGTAGTACACTGCAGCCAATGTACCATTTTTGCACTTGCATAAACAAAATAGGTGGCATCCAAAGAACTGTAACACAGAATGGAAAAGCACTCTGCCCTTCCCATATTGTTCCGCACATCCTCCCAAAGTCACTTAACAGATCTTTTACTGAATCACCAAAGCAAAAGGGCAGCAGGCAGAAAATGGATGCTGCTGCACATGTGCATGGAATGTCCTTAGGTACGCACATGGAACCATGTAGATGCCAACCTACTGGTACATTATATGGCATCCTTTAGGGAGTGAGGCGGGGAGACTAAAGGTGCATTTCAGGACCTATTTCATCTGATTAATTTAACTGTTTACCATGCACAGCAAATTCATCAGTATGGTCTGAAAAAAAAATTCAAAGCATTCCAGGTAATAAAGAAATATATATAATCTAGCATTATGCCATCCACAACTCTTCCCTGTATGCTGATATTTCATGTTTCAAAAATTTACGTTTTTAGGCTGAGACTGAAATTATGTATCTTTACAAGCCTTCCCCAGGTAATTTCATTAACAACACTAATACTATATCTAATGGTAATTTATTATTGTGCACTTCTCTTGAAATTTTGTGATGAATTTGTTTTATAAATATTTGTAAAAAAAAATAATAAAGTATACATGAAAGGGCTTTAACTGTTTAGCACATATTAAGAAGCAACTACCAAGCTTTCTAACATTTACTACTTGGAGCTAAATCCATTTATCAGTCCCAAGTAGAATAGACTCACTGAGCCAATTTTTATGTAAGTTCTATTGATTCAATGAGATACCTCCAGTTAGGATAAATAAATGGATTTAGGACTAAATAATTGATTTCTTCCACTGACTTCTCCTGTTGTTGTGTGCCTTCACATCATTTTCAACTTATGGAGACCTAAGACAAATCTAACACAGAGCTTACTTGACAAATTTGTTCAAGGGGGGCAGTGTGTTCAAATGGATTTCCATAGCCAAGTGGGGATTCAGCTATATTCCAACACTCAAAACACTACACCATGCTCACTTTCATGTTCCCTTTTTGTTTTGTGAGTTTCTAATATGTTTCTGTTCTTTTTGTTATTATGGGGGGAGTCAAAATAGTAGGTTAAGTGGATCAGGATATAGATACAGCATAGTTAATTTGGTATAAATGTATATCTAGTCTCAGGCATTATACCTATAATTGGAAATGCAGCAAGTAGCAATGTGTAGTAATTATCACAAAGACTGTATTAAATGGCAATGCCTTAATTGAGCTTTAAGTATGATATGGAATTAACATCTAAGGTGTGTGGGCAAGCTGTAGCTCTTCAGATGCTGCTGGACCTCAGCTCCCACCACTGAGAACACTATCTTTTGGGAACCACAGTCCAACACCACCTGCAGGGCCACATATTCCCTACCTCTCCTGTAGAATGAACACCCAATTACTATTCAATTTTATTAGAAGTTTCTCATATTAAAATATTCTGTGAGTGTTTGGCCATCTTGGCTTAATACACTGTCTCAAATGTACACCTTCATACATTATGTTGTGATACAAATAGTTCAAAGGGATTCCTACAGGAAGCTGTGAAGCACAGGCTCCATATCCTGCATACCTTTGGTCTCAACAACACCAAATTGATTATTTATTTATTTAATTTTTATACTGCTTTTCTCCCAGGGTGGCTCAAAGGAAAAAACACTTTAAAAACTTTACAATTTTTTTGTAAAAACCATTCAGTGAAGTTCCTTGATGACTGGCAAGTTGTGTGAATGTTTCTTTTTGAAAGTATTGCCTGAACTGACTCCAGGTGTTAAGGAACTTCACCTGTAGTGATTTGATCTACAATGGTTCATTTACTCAAGGGGTAGAAATAATGTTGTTTGACTGCATCTCCCAGCATTCCTTACCACTGGCCATGGCAAATAAGGCTGCTGGGGGTTGCATTCCAATATTACTTTGAGGATCATGATTCCCACTCGTGATTTACACATTAGTCCATAACAGATGAGCATGAACATGTGAACTGGTCCCACTATGCACGTGAGGGAAAATGGCTTTCTGGGGATGAGGAGGACAAATCCAGAAACTGGAAATTATTCATATTTAAGGGATGAATAGATTTTTATAATTCTTAAAACTGTCTTGCTGCTAGAAATTTGTTATAGTATGCTTTTTTCCCACTTCTGTTCAGTGGTGATCAAATGTTTGAGCTCCAGGGGAATTTCAGTGAACTCTTTATTCAGCGTCTAAAACCAAGACGATAAACTGCAGCAATAATTCTCCCAAGAAGTGAAGACCAAGGTTGCTCTGCACATATAGCAACTTTAGAAGTGGATTAATGGTGGCAACTGTATTCATGGTTTTTCTACTTTTCTGGAGGTGCTAAGCTCCTAACCCTCACAAATGTGGAGGGCTGACTATAAACAGAAACCATATCAATGTAGTACCACAGATTTGGCCCACTACATAAATAAAGAACTTTGTTTTTGCTGAAGTGGCTTCATTCCTTCACAAAAAGGATGTATCCATAAATTGTATTTCATGCAGCGAACTAAGTTTGCAACAGGTGAATGTGTCCAATTGTGTCTGAGTTCAAACCTAACCCCTCCACTAAACTGACTATTTTTTCTTTTAGTGAAGTCAGGGTTGGCCTTCTGAGGTCTATGCCTTCTTTTCTCTTTTGACAACATTCACCTTGGAGAGAATCAGTCCCACTGTTGTTCCTGCAGTTGTGTCCTCTAAATGCAGTGCCATTTTCACAGATATTTGCAGTTGTAGTACCACTGCATGTGTGACCAAGATCCATGGCCTCAATAGTATCCTGTAAGTCTCCAACATGTGTCTGTGGTTGGGTATGGTTAAAATCCTTAAGCACATACTCTTCATATTTTCTTAATTCATTCTGTAGTTCAGTAACTTCATTCAGCGTTCTAGAATTGCATCCATTGTGTTGACACCAAGATGAGAGAGCACTAAAATAAAATTTAAAAAACTATGTATTAAAATATGGATATTTAAGGCTACATGCAAAAACAAGACTTTATAAAACACTACCAACTGTATTTTCTTTTTTTTATTTTCACTCAGATTTAAAGCAACAGAGTAGAATGTTAACAGTGAACTGTTTAGTATTCTGATTTCAAGTTCTCCACAAAATACCTAAAAACCATAACACCAAGAACAAAATATCTTGTCAAATAGAATCTGTTTCTTTCTTGCAAATGCCTGACACAGATTATATTTTCATTAAAATGTCAAGTTCCCTAAAATTCACTTTTGATAAAAGCAAAACAAAGGCAAGGATGCTGGCCAAAATCCTGTTGGGCAGTTCTGTATACATAACCTACAGTTACATTCATAACCACTACATGAGGGGCAACCATTATGCCATGATCGGAAGCTGCAATTGGTTCAAAACAAGGCAGCCAGATTAGTTACAGGGAGTTCTAAATTTGACTCTATTACATCTATTTTAAAATCCCTACACTGGCTGCCAATTAGCTTCCGGGCACAGTATAAGGGGTTGGTTATTACCGATAAAGCCCTATATGGCTTGGGTCCAGCCCACTTGAGGGAACACCTCTTCCCATATAATCCTTCCCGCACACTCAAGTCCTTTGGGAGGAACCTACTGCAGCCAAAGAAAACCAGGCTGTTGGCGACTTCCCAGAGGACCTTTTCAGCTGTCGCTCCAAAAATATGGAACGACCTGCCAGAGGAGATCTGCCATATTACATCTTTGGAGACCTTTAAAAAGGCAATAAAGACGGATCTCTTCTGATGGGCCTTCCCAAACTGACCTCCTTGTAATTGAACTCTATTGTCTCTCTGCTCACACTGGATTATGATGGATTGTATTGGGAATTTTTACTGGGCATTGCTGTTTTAATGCTATTATTAGGGTGGGAGAGAGATAGGTAATTTGATTTGTTATATTTTGCTATGTTTTAAATTTGTCAATATGTTTGATTTTATTGCTTTTTAATTGTTGTTACCCGTCTCAATCCAATATAGGGAGAGGAGGGATACAAATAAATATTATTATTACTATTATTATTACAACTAGTTTAGATTGTGGCTTTATGGATGGAGAAAGCTCAAAGGAGATGCAAGTTGCTATCTTCTGCTAACTGGAGCCCCTAGTTTAGGTGCTAAATAGGAATCATGAAAGTCCCCCAAACTCCACTTACTCACAAATAACTGCTTGGATTGCTGGGGATCCATATGTTTGTCAATTGAGAAGCAGCTGACGTTCCCACGCCTGCTCGTGATAGGGTCCTTTATCTGCTTGTCATACCAGAGATCACTCACGAAAACGGGTAGGAAGACAGGAAGATGCTTCTCCAATGATAGCGGAATAGACTCTTGCTGAAATCAGTAACTGCTTACCAGTAAGTGTGGGGGTAGCAGTCTAGCTGGAATCCACTATGTAGCATTGTAACTACAGAGGTATGTAGTATGCAATGGTCATACAGGATTTCAGCAATTGTATCTAACAACTCTGAACTAAAAGGTATTTGTACCACTGTTATTTTTCCCCTCCCACTATACTAACTATAGAGGTAGTTTCAAGTGTGGGCTTCCAAGGAAAGGTTGTTTCCAAATTACATGGAAATGGGATAGAGAAGATAATTGTGGCTTTATGAATGGAGAAAGCTCAACAGAGAAGCAAGTTGTCATCTTCTGCTAACTAGAGTAGCTCTTGTTATCATCATCTGCTCTTCTTCACTAGTTCTAGTTTGGTAGTGTGTGAACGTATCAAGACAGAGAGCTATATTTAACATAATGATAGGGAATTCATAAATAAAGTGAGCACCATTAACCCTGAAGGCTTAGTCAGTTGAATTTTTGAACTCCTTAAAAGAACTTGTGCAACAGATTTCCACAACCTACCTTAACGTTCCTTTCAGTTGGCCACAGGAAAACATAATCTTTACTGCTTCTTTATATCCCTGATTAAAGCCCTGTTGAAGTGTCACTTTTTTCCCAGCTTCAACTCCTTCCCTATAGCCTTCCTTTAAGCAAAGACACAAAAAAGAGTGCTTTAGAACTAGAATATAAAAAGTACAGTACTCATTAGTGTGTAACTTATTCAAATACACCAAAACTAAGATGATGTCTATTGTTTATTTATTTTTAAAATATTTTCCCAGAGATAAATTTTATCCAGGGAAGGCAAGGGCAAACCTCCTCCGAACTAATCTTACCAAGAAAACCACATGATAGGATTGCCTTAGAGTTGGAAATGACAGGAAGGCACACTGCAGCAGCAACAACAAATGGCAACCATTTTAGGAAGATATGAACATTGGCTTACCTTGTGATATGTTTGTTTTCAGCGATGGAGGCGAAGGAATCCTCAACTGGGTTAGTTCCCTCCTCTCGCTCCAGTAGGCAGGGACTAGAGAAGTTGCAGGTGACGTCACAGGAGGGAACGCCCCTGACCCTTCCAGTCTATAAACAAGCTGAAGCTAAAGATTTATTTAACACTAATATCTACTAGATAAACAATAACAACATGTAAAGATAACTTAGATAAACTTGACCCTCTCCACAACCGAAACGTTATCTCAGTTCTGGGAGGGCAGGATTCCTTCGCCTCCATCGCTGAAAACAAACATATCACAAGGTAAGCCAATGTTCATTTTTCCAGCGATGGAGGGAAGGAATCCTCAACTGGGATATGCCAAAGCTATCAACTATGGGAGGGAGAACTGACAATAGCTCTTAAACAACCGTTTGCAGGACTCGCCTGCCAAACGACGCCTCAGCAGATTGGAAAACATCTAAGCGGTAGTGGCGGACAAAGGTAGAGGGAGATGCCCAGGTAGCAGCCCTACAGATATCTAATAAAGGGGCATTGGTGGATAGAGCTGCCGAAGTGGCGGCACTTCTAGTGGAATGGGCAGTGATGGATCTTGGTAGAGAGGAGTTGTTGGAGCTATAACATTTAGCTATGCAGTCCCTTATCCATCTGGATAATGTAGTGGAGGAAACTTTTTTGCCCTTGGAAGATGAAGAAAAAGAGACAAACAGGCGATCAGAACTGCGGAATCTGCGAGTACGCTTGATGTAAATCCGAAGAGCCCTGCGGACATCTAGCGTGTGCCAGGATTTTTCTAAATCTTTTTTGGGATTAGGACAAAAGGAAGGCAAAATTATCTCTTGAGCCCTGTGGAACGTCGAATTGACCTTTGGAATAAATGTAGGATCTAAACGTAAGACCACCGAGTCGTCTCTAAAGGTGCACAGTTCTGACCTGACCGACAGGGCCCCCAGCTCTGACACTCTTCTAGCAGAAGTGATGGCTACCAGAAATAATACCTTCCAAGTAAGGAATTTTAGGTCTGTCTGCTGTAGAGGTTCAAAAGGAGCCTTGGTAAGAGCTGCCAAAACTAAGTGTAAATCCCACGTCGGGTAATGGTGTACTGTGGGAGGGCCAAGAAGCGAAGCAGCCCTAATAAACTTTTTTATATATGGATGAGAAGAAATGAAATTTGACTGTTTCAAAGGCAAAGCTGAGGTGATCGCTGATATTTGTCTTTTAAGAGTGTTAGGCTTAAGTCCCTTATTGAGACCCAGCTGGAGGTATGAAAGCAGGTCGCCTATGGTAAAGGATGACACAGATACCTTGTTAGAGACACACCAGGCTGAGAAGTTAAGGTAAGTATATTCATATATCCTTCTAGTAGAGGGTCTTCTAGATTGCAAGATGGTATCTGCCACCTGAGGGTTCAGTCCATCCTTTAGCAGGATGCTGCGCTCAGTCTCCATGCGTGAAGGTTGAGCCATTGAGGGTCTGGATGGCATATCTGACCCTGAGACAACAGGTCTGGACGGAGAGGGAGCTTTATCACATCTTGCGCCAGGGCCAATATTTCTGGAAACCAAGGCCTTCTTGGCCAAAATGGGGCAACCAGTATCAGAGTTGATCTTTCTCTTCTTAATTTTAGAAGACATCTGGATATCATCGGAATTGGAGGAAAGGCGTAAAGTAGTCCGGACGGCCAGGGAGCGTGTAGGGCATCTGCGCCTTCCGAGCCCTGTGTCGGGAACCGGGAGAGGAATCTTGGCAGCTGATTGTTTACTGGGGAAGAGAACAGATCTATTATTGGGTAACCCAGCACTTGGGATATCAGTCGAAAGACTTCTGGGTGTAGCCGCCATTCGGCCTGGTCTATGTCCTTTCTGCTCAACCAGTCTGCCCTTGTGTTTAGAGTTCCTTTTATGTGTTCGGCCTGAAGGGAAAGAAGGTTGATTTCTGTCCAACTCAGGAGCTTCTTTGTCTCTAGCATCAACGAGCGCGATCTCGTTCCGCCCTCTCTGTTGACATGAGCTTTTGCTGTGATATTGTCGGTCCTGACTAGAACATTGGCGTTCACCAACTGGGGAGCAAAGGACAGAAGTGCAAGGCGAATTGCCCTGAGTTCCAGCCAATTTATGCTGTGAGCCTTTTCGCGGTCGGTCCATCTGCCCTGCGCCACCTGAGACTCTAGAGTGGCTCCCCATCCGTACAGGCTTGCATCCGTGGATATTTGTATCGGCTGAGGATGCCATATGGGACGCCCCTTCTGTAAGCGTTTGGACATCCACCAATGAAGTGATCTCTTTACACTGAGGGGCACATGAATTTGTTTGTGTAACTTTAGAGCTATCTTTTGCTGAAAGGGAAGGAGAAGCCATTGTAGGTCTCTTGAATGGAATCGGGCCCAGGGAACACAGCTCATGGCTGAAATCATCAGCCCCTGGAGCCTTGCAAGTATTAACAGATCTGTTGAGGGAGATGGAAGAATCGATGAAATCAGACCTCGAATGGACTTGATCCGCTCTGGTGGCAGGGACACGGAGCCCTTCTGGGTGTCTATCAGAGTTCCTAAGTGCAGGATGCGCTGGGATGGAATAAGGTGGCTCTTCCCAAGATTTACCAGAAAACCATGGAGAGATAATGATTTCAAGACCGATTCGACCGCACTGGAGGCCTGTTGGTAGTCTGGGGCGGAGATCAGTAAATCGTCCAAATACGGGAAGACGAATAAACCCTGCAGTCTCCAATGAGCAACCAGAGCTATCATTATCTTTGTAAATACTCTCGGTGCCGACGAGAGACCAAACGGAAGAGCCTTGTACTGGAAGTGGCGCTTGTTGTAACAAAAGCGAAGGTATTTGCGGTGAGACGGGTGAATCAAAACGTGAAAATAAGCGTCCCTTAAATCGAGAGATGCCAAGTAGTCTAGTGGCTTTAATGACTCTAGGATAGTCCTTAGGGTCTCCATCCTGAAGTGCCGTTTTCGGACCCTCCTGTTGACTCTTCTTAGGTTGAGGACTGCCCGCCAAGATTTGTTCTTCTTGGGAACGATAAACAGGATGGAGTAACACCCTTTGTGTCTCTCTAATGGTGGTACAGATTCGATTGCCCCTATCTGGAGAAGGTGATCGATGGCTTCTAGCATTAGCCGATGTTTGCGTGGACGCTTCGACCTTGGCGAGACTGTGAAGTGGTCGCTGGGTGGATAAACAAAGTCTATTAAATATCCCTCTGAAATAGTCGATAAGACCCATTTGTCTGAGGTGGTGGTCTTCCAAATTTGATGGAAGTGTTGTAGCCTGCCCCCCACCAGATGGGGCGGCCAGTCAGGATCGTTGATTGGTTGGTTGTTTTCCAGTACTGGATGAACTGGTGAAGTTAGAAGATCCCTTACTGAAGCCTCTGGATAGTGACTGTTGTTTGGAGGAAAAACGTCGCTCGGACCACTGCTGTTGTCTTCCATATCTGTTGTCTTTCTGACGAAAGGAGTTATTGTTATTGCGGAAGGAACAGCTGGAAGATTGCCCCAGGCGGGAAGCCTTTCTATCATCCCGACGGTAAACTGATGGTAGGGCCTTCTTTTTGTCCTTGGTCTCTATGAGAATGGGATCCAAAGCTTCGCCAAAAAGTTTAGTACCACCAAAGGGAGCCATAGTGAGGTTTTGTTTGGATCGCATATCTACTTGCCAGTTTTTTAACCAGATCTGCCTTCTGACTGGTATGGAGGCCGCCTGGGCTCTGGCACAGAATTGAATGATGTCCAGCGAGGCGTCAGACGTGAATGCCAGAACCTTGACGAGCTTGTTGATACCCTGTCGGAGTTTGGTATTACCTTTTGGAACCAACTGAATAAGGTCCTTTGCCCAGCAGTGAGCGGCCCTCGAAAGAATAGAGACGGATGCTGATGCCCTAATGGCGGTAGAAGAAGCCTCGAAGCATCTCCTCAAGGCTGAATCTGCCCTCTTGTCTTCTGGGAGTTTTAGTGCGTCGTCGCCATCCTTGGCATAAATGGCCGACGACACGAGGGCTGACACAGGCGCATCAACCACAGGGACCTGGAACTTAGACATCACAGGATTAGATAAGGTGTAAAATTGTTTGACTGCTGCTGGACTAGATCTGACTACTCCAGGTTTGGACCACTCTTCTCTCACCACTCTCATAAAATCAACAGGAAAGGGAACCTCTGAGGCAGAGGGCCCAGGACGTGGAAAGGAGTCGCCCTTCCCTTGAGGCAAATCAGTGTCAAGCACCTGAGATGGTTTGGGAGGAACAGATAAATCTAGTGCCTTAATGGCTTTTTTTAGAAGAATGGTGAAATCTTCTGCGGAAAACAACCTTGGAGATGAAAGAGTCAAAGGAACTTCCATGTCTTCTTCATCAGACAGATCATTATCACCCCCTTCAGAAACTGACTGGGATTGAACTTCCGGTTGGGAGCGGCAGCCCGTCGGACGTGCTTCGGAGAGGCTCCGAAGAACGCCAAGTAACCGGTGCGGTTTTCTCACTTTATAGTGAAGAAAAACCCCAATCTGGGCACAGATTGGGCGAAGGAGGTTGCAAGGCTCCACTGTTCGGGTATCCTCCACAGCCCTGTAGGATTTCAGGGGACATCTGGAGAGGAACCTAGAAGAGCCAGAAACCTAAACCGCCGCGCTGGCTACCAGCTGCTGAGCAGAGCCAGGTCTGCCCCCAACTTTTTAATTCAAAAGAACTCTTTAAACAGCCTAGCTGCGTCTTCAGAAGGCTTGGAGTATCTGCGCTGAGAGGAATTTCACAGCCGACTAAACAAAGAGCCGAAAGCAAAACAGTAAGCAAACGGGACGCGTTTAAATCTCACCTTTATTTAACTTTATTTGAGTCAAACAAGTTAAGCAAAAGTGGAGTCTGGCGAGAAAGTGAAAAGGAGAAAGAGGAGACGCGGAGAGACAGGAAGGAGGAGGGAAGGAAAAGGTGGAGTGGAGTGGAAAATTGAAGAGGAGAAGGAATAGACGAGCGGAACGGACGGAGAAAGGAGAGAGGAGAAAGGGAGGAGGAAAGTTAAGCTGGACAGAAGGGGAAGGAAGTAGAGGCGTTGAAGCAGTGGAAAAGAGAAAAGTGGCAGAAGCAGAGGAGGAAAGAACGAATTAAAGAGGTGGAAGAGCTGAGTCGGACGGAGGGAGAAGAAGGGAGACGGAGAAGGAAACGCTAAGGAGGAAGAGGAGACGCGGAGGCGGAGGCGCTGAGGTGGGAGAAGGAGAAAGGGAAAAGGAGGAAGCAAAGCCGAACTAGACTGAGGGAGGAGGCGGTAGTGAAGCCGAAGCAGTCGGAAAAAGAAAGACGCTGAGGTGGAGAAAACTTGCAAAAGAGGAGTGAGAGAAAGAAAGGCTGGAAGTAGAGCCGGACAGAAAGGTGGAGGAGGCAGGAACGGATAAGCGGAGAAAAAGAAAAAGAGGAAAAGGAGAAGCCGAACCGGATGAAAGGAGAAAGAAGTTGATACGAGGGGAAAAAGAGAGTGAAAGAGGCAGAGACGCCGAGGCGGAGAGAAGGAGAAAGGAGGTGGGAAAACGAACTGGACGGCGGGGGGAGGAGGTAGAAACGCCGCGGCAGTTGGAAGGAGAAAGGAGGAAGAGGAGGTAAACCGGACGGTGGGAGGAGGAAGTAAACTGAACGGAGGGAGAAGGGAGAAGGAAGCAGAGAAGAAGGGAAGAAGAAGGTAGCAACGCCGAGGAAGATTAAACGAGGAGAAAAGGAGAAGGAGAAGTGAGCTGGTCAGAGGAAGAAGGAGGTAGAGGCGCTGAGAAAATCGGGAGAAAAGGAGGAAAACCCGGGCCGGACTGAGGGAGGTGGAGGAAGGAAAGACGACGAAGCAGAGAGCTAAGGAGAAAGGAGGAGGCGTAATAGAGAAAAGCAGATCCAGACGGAGGGAGAAGGAGGTGTAAGGTCACAACAAGGAAAAACGGAGGTGGTTGATAGAGAGAAAAGGAGAAGGAAAGAAGAGGAGAAGACAAGAGTAATAGGCAGAATTAGAGAGTAAATAAAAACAACGCAAAAGAAAGAGAAAGAGGTATTGAAGTTCATTTTTTAATGAGGAGACCTCAACCATAAGTCTCTGCTTCACTCTTCTTAAGTTTACAGGACTTCCATTCTTAACCGTTTTGAATATATAGTAAGAAATGAAATAAAAACACGACTGTCCAGGTTCAGCGCTCCTTGATAAGTTGAAAGATAGAAAGAAGCTTGAGAGAGGAGAGTAGAAGTTAAGAGAGAGAGAAAGCAAGGGAAAAAAAAAAAATCCCAGGATTGGCGAGCTGAAGACAATACAACGAGTAGTAAGAGGAAGGGGTTATACTGATAGCAACACCATAGGAACGGAGAGGAAGGTTGAAACTCCCGACAGGAGAAAGAGGTACATCAAAAATGGCGACAAGAAAAGCAAAACAAGCAATAGAACAACAAACTTATAGAAGACCATCTTTTGACGCTTCTTCAAGACAAGTAGAACAACCAAATTTAATGGAAGAGCTAAGAACACTATACATGGAGATGAAAGAGGACATTAAATCTATGAGGGAAGATATGAGTGCAATGAGAAGAGAAATTAAGCTAGAAATAAGACAAGAAATAAGAACTGAGATAAAAAATCTGAAAGATTCTATAGGGAAAGTAAACGAAGAGGTAAAGATAACTGGACAAAAAGTAAAGAAGATAGAAGAAGATACGGACAAAATAGCAAAAAGAGTTACGCAGTTAGAAATATCACATGAGATCGATTTGGATGAACGTGCGCTACAAGATTTAAAACAAAGAGAAAATTGTATTAAGATCCGGGGTTTAAAAGAAATAGAGAGGGAGGACTTATTTGAATATCTCTCCCCCATCTTGGCAGATTATATAGGCATGGAAAAAGATCACTTCCAGTTAGAAATTAATAAAATGTATAGGATTAATTCGAAAGCGGCTAAACAAAGAGGTCTTCCAAGAGACGTTGTGGTATACTTTACTCGGAAAAAAATTAGAGACGAAATAATACAACTGAATTATGAACAGAAACTGGAAGCAGACGGGAAGGAGCTTATTATATACAAGGACATCCCTTTAAGAATACTGAGGAAAAGAAATGAATATAAACCTCTGACGACCCTGCTAATACAAAACTATGTCCCATATAGATGGGAAAGACTTGAAGGAATTAATTTCAAATACAAAGGGGAATTTTTTAAAATTAATTCAATCATGAAGATGAAAGACTTTTTGAAAAAATATAAAAAAGATCTCGAATACAGGAAAAAAACGGCGAAGGAGAATAAGAAGGAGAGGGAAGTGGACGAGGAGGAAGAGGACAACAAGACAAGCGGAAAAGATACGGATGAGGAAACTAATAAGACTAGTGATAAAGACTCTGAAGAAGAAGACAAAGAGGAAGCACAAAAGAGACAGGACAAAACTAGCGCATCGGACTTGGACTAATTACAAATAAGTTACTCTAATAAACAAACCAATAATGAAAAAAATTACTATACTGTCTTGGAATGTAAGGGGAATGAATTCCCCGCAGAAACGAAAGAAAGTACTACACTATTTGATTAAGAAAAATCCAGACATAACTTGCTTACAAGAGACACATATAAAGGACAAAGACGTGAGACTGTTAAAATTTAAAAAACTAGGCACGGAATTTGTATCTGCCGGAAAGACTAAAACCAAAGGTGTGGTCATTTATATAAATAACAGATATGAGGCGAAAACTGTTTTTAAAGATATGGGGGGGGCAGTATATTGGAGTAGAGGTAAAAATACAATCAGTAAAATATCTGATAGTGGGAGTATATGCCCCGCTAGAAAGGAAAAGTTTTTTCTTTGAAAAACTATGTAAAGAAATGCAGGAGGCCACACATGATAAAATATTAATGATGGGGGACTGGAACGGAGTCATTCAGCCGGAGTTGGATAGGAAATCAGACAAAAAGATGAAAAAATCACAAGGAAAACTCCCTAAATCTTTTGATGATATGTTAGAAACCCTATCATTAGTTGATATTTGGAGATACAAATATAAAAATGCAAAAGAGTACACTTATTTCTCTGAAAGACACAAGTCGCTATCCCGGATTGACATGATACTAGGATCTAAATTAGTGTGTAAAGAGATAATAGATATAAGTCATGAGGTTAGATCTATTTCAGACCATAGTCCCATATGTGTTAATCTAAAGAGCAAACTGTCAAATTTTTCCTGGAGATTAAACGAAGAACTACTACAAAAAGATGACATAATAGAGAAAGGAAAAGAAACATTGAAATTCTTTTTTAAGGAAAACTTAAATAACGAAGTTAGTGAAATCACTGTATGGGAAACATCTAAGGCAGTTATGCGAGGATTTTTTATTCAGCAAAATGCGATCCTTCAGCGGAAAAAAAAAGAAAAAGTGGAAAGCTTAAGGAAGGAGCTAGGGATAAAGGAAAAGCAATTGAATGAAAATCCTAAATGTAAAAAAACGATAGCTAATATAAAAATAATTAGGAAACAGATTGAGATGGAGGAAGAAAAAGAAATCCAAAATAAGATAAGAGAATTGAAACAAAAACACTTTGAGCAGGCTAATAAGCCAGGGAAGTGGCTAGCTCACAAAATTAGGAAAAGAAAGAACAGGAATTTAATAACGGAAATAAAAAAAGGTTCAGTAATGATTACGAACCAAAACAAAATAAAACAAGCTTTTTTAGATTACTACTCTAAGTTATATAAGAAATGCCAAATTTCAACGGATAAAATTGATTCTTTTTTAGAAAAGGCAAAACTAACAAGACTTACAGAAGACCAAATGAAAACGTTAGATGGTCCAATTACTATAGCAGAAATTACTGAGGCGATCAAAAAGAGTAAAAATCAGAAATCTCCTGGCCCAGACGGACTCACGGCACAATATTATAAGACATTTGAAGAGCAGTTAATAATTCCCTTAAAGTCAATGATAAACACTATAAGAGAAAAGCAATACCCTGAGACATGGAAACAAGCAAATATAACACTAATCTTAAAAGAAGATAGAGAAGCAGATGATGTTAAAAATTACCGCCCGATCTCCTTGTTGAATACTGACTACAAACTATTTGCGGCAATTCTAGCAGAAAGATTTAAAAATATATTGAAGAATTGGATTCATGTTGATCAAGCCGGCTTTTTGCCCAAAAGACAAATTAAAAACAATACCAGAACCGTGATTAACATCATAGAACATTTTGAGAGGAAAAGTGATAAAAAGCTAGCATTAATTTTTGTTGATATTGAAAAAGCGTTTGACAACATAAGTTGGGATATGTTATTTACGGTTATGGATAGAATTGGAGTAGGGGAAAGATATAAATTGTGGCTGGAAGCAATATATAAAGAGCAAAAAGCAAGGTTGATAATCAATCAGGAGAAAACGGAAGAATTTAAAATCCTAAGAGGTACGAGACAAGGCTGCCCACTGTCTCCGTTATTGTTTATTTTGATTTTGGAAACCCTGTGTAATATTGTGAGGTCGGATATTAAAATCCGGGGAGTCAAGATAAAAAATTTTGAATACAAACTAAGGGCTTTTGCAGACGACATTATTTTTACATTAGAAGAACCCAAAGAAAGCATAGCGAGACTAATGGAGATTTTGGAGGATTTTGAAGGGGCCTCAGGCCTAAGCATAAACAGGAGCAAAACAAAAATAATCACAAAGAATGTAGAAGTTAAGGAGAAGAAAGAACTGGAAAATATAAGTGGTTTTAAAGTGGAAGGGAAAGCAAAGTACTTAGGCATTAACATTACAAATAAAAATTCGGATTTATTTGCAAACAATTATCTACCTTTATGGAACTCCATAAAAAAAGACTTGGAAAAATGGAACAGCTACAAGTTCTCATTGCTAGGGAAAATTTCATTAATCCAAATGAATGTGCTCCCGAGATTTTTATTTCTGTTTCAGACTATTCCGATCTTAAAGAATGAGAAACCCTTAAAAATGTGGCAAAGGGAAATAGAAAAATTTATCTGGGCCGGTAAAAGAGCTAGGATAAAGAGGAAAATATTGTGCGATAGTAAGAAAAGGGGGGGCTTAGGCCTACCAAATATACAAATTTATTATGCAGCGTGTTGTCTATCCTGGTTAAATGATTGGATAACTCTAGAAGATGAGTCAACCTTAAACTTAGAGGGTGCTGATTTAAGATATGGATGCCATGGATATTTAATTTACGAGAAGGACAAAATACATAAAGATAGCAAAAATCATTTTGTTAGAAGATCCCTTTTGTTAATTTGGAACAAGTATAGAAAAAGAATATATTCTAAAATACCGAAATGGTGCTCCCCTCATGAAGCCTTCTTTAGAAGGGAAGGTATTGCTGCTAAAAAATGGTTAAGATACCAGGATTTGTTGAGTGAAGAGCAAGGGAAAATATGTTTTAAGGATCAGGATGAATTACTTAAAGATAACATCAACTGCCATTGGTATTTACACAGACAACTTAAAGAAAGGTTTAAGATGGACATGAAATTGGATGGAATACAATTTGTAGATACAAAATTTAATGAAATTTGTTTGAGAAATAAGGGGAAAATGATCACTAAGTTTTATAACATATTAACAGAATGGTATACAGAAGAAGAAACGATACGGGAAAGTATGGTGAAATGGGCCCAGAACATTGGACATGACATAGAGTTAGAACAATGGGAAAAATGTTGGGGCAAGCGGCTTAAATTTACAACGAACCAAGATCTTAAAGAAAACATGTATAAAATGATTTATAGGTGGCACCTTCCCCCATTAAGATTGGCATATATGTACAAGAATCTTAAGCCTAATTGCTGGAAATGTAATTCTGAAACCGGCTCTTTTTTCCATATGTGGTGGTTATGTCCAATGGCAAAGGAATTTTGGGTAAATGTACATAAATGGATAATGAATAGCTTAAATATTCATATCCCTTTTCTCCCAGAGGTTTTCTTATTAGGAATGTTGAACAATGATATAGAAAAAGATCATGGTAAATTGTTGTTTAACTTGTTGTCTTGTGCGAGAATTTTATTTGCAAAAAATTGGAAGAGCGAAAGACCCCCGACGATGGAACAATGGACCCTTAAAATATTTGAAATTATGGAACTCGACATAATGACGACATGGAAGAAAGAAGAATCTGAAGGGAAAACAAGAAAAGAATGGGATTTATTAGCAAGATACTTCGAAAATAGATGGAGAGACACTGGGAAATAGGAAGTAGAAACATTAAGTATATGATGGTTATCAGGGGCTATGTCCAGTTTGCCAAAATTGAGATGAACAGATGGCTGTAAGAGAGAATAGAACTACTGTAGATAAGTAGAGTTAAGAGAAAAAACGAATTAATGACCAATTAAAGGATGGAATTCGTATTAAAATATGTAAATAGATACAATGTTGAATATATTATCAAATATTCTGAAGATGCATAAGAAGGAGGTAAACAGATTTTTTTAATTTTCTTTTTTTTCTCTCTCTCTTTCTTTTCTTCTCTTTTTTCTTTATTCCTTTTCTTCCTGTATTCCCTTTTTGCGGGTTGGATTTTGAATGGGGAAATTTTATATGCAAATGAAAATTTGATGGATTGCGAGCTTAACATGTTGAAAATGTAACAAAATGTAATTAAAAAAAAAAAAGAAACTGACTGGGATTGAGAATGTACATCAATATCTTCAGCAGAAGAATGAATTGCAAGCTGGAGTTTAGCCTTCTTGTAATTCGAACAATTGCCACTAGATGTCACCCTTCTCTTATGAGAAGCCTTGGAGTGGGCAGATTTGGCGGGCTTTTTCCCGCCAGTTTTAACAGTCCTCCGTTTGTGGATTCTAGGCCTAAATTTTCCCCTCTCAGTCTCAGGAATGGCCTCAGAGGACGACCTGGCAGGGGCTGAGGAGGAGGAGGAGGAATGGGCCTGAGGGAGGGAGACCTCTCTACCCATCGGTAAGTCCCTGGGAAGGGAGTTGGAAGCAGGCTGAGCTTGTCCCACAGAGGAGGAGGATGCCTGCATGGCAAGGAGGGAGGCCAGGAAGGAGGAGACCTCCGGTGGGAGGGAGAAGGGTGGAGGGGCCATGGGAGGCAGGGAAGGGTTACTTGCGTGTCTGGTGGTCTCTGCTGTTTTCGCCACCTCTTCCCGATCCCGGGAAGCGTGATGGTGGCGTGGCGCATCTGGGCTCGGGGACAAGGGTTCTCCCTCCCCCGGCCGCGCCGCTCTGGAGGCCCTTGCCTCAGCCTGGGCTCGCTGCAAGGCATCCTCCGACTGAGAGGTTTTCCCGGACATGCCGGGGCTGTCCTCCGCGTCCTCCATCTGGCTCCTATCTCTCCCTAACTAGCCCTGCACTCAGGGAAACAAAAGGAGGGAGAAGAAAAAAGGGGGGGAAAGGCTTTGCTTTTTTTTTTAAATTATTATTATTATTATTATTATTATTATATATAAGTAAAGAGGAAGGAGAGGAAGGAAGGAAAGACCTATCTGGAGCGAGGCAGGAAACAGACTGGAAGGGTCAGGGGCGTTCCCTCCTGTGACGTCACCTGCAACTTCTCTAGTCCCTGCCTACTGGAGCAAGAGGAGGGAACTAACCCAGTTGAGGATTCCTTCCCTCCATCGCTGGAAAAAGAATGTTTAACTGGAAAGTGTTATTTCTTATTTATTTAAAATAACTTATTGCCAAGGGCTCCTGAGGCGTTTTTACAGCAGACTAGATAGCATTCAGTAACAGGTGCATCAGGTCAGCCACTTTAATCCTTAGTTACATGTTATCTGATATTGTTTGTTTTGTTTTAATCATTTTTATACTTTATTTTTTCATCAATATAGCAAATTCTAAAACAATTGATTCTACATAAATTAAAGGATTCTGATCTTCCATAATCCATATTACATTCCATATCACATTGTGTATGTCATAATCCTTACAGTTCTATGGTCAGTGTCTGTCGGACGTTGACCACAGGGTTGTACTGGAGGAACTAGGATGCTATACTTAATTTACTTCCTAAAGTCGTCCCAATAACTAGTCCTATTAAAATTTGAGTTACTTGTCTTATTCTCCGTCCAGCAAAAAAAGGAATGTTTATCATATGTAAATGAAAACATTTTACGTCATAATAAGTCAGCAATTCTTTCCATAAAGATCTCTTGGAGCCCACAAGCTTCCATAATTTTCCCTATCTGTGATTTTCTATCCCTCAGTCCATTTCTGAGGTTTTAATCATTTTTAAATTTAAAAAAAAATCCTTCCAGTGATATAGGTTTAACAAGAGAGATGTACTAAAACAAATGACAGTGCTTGCCTGTGGAAAAAAACATACTTGCCCATAGAGAAACATGAGCAAGTAGGCTTTCTCTATGGACATATAGGATTTTTCTATGGGAACATCCATTTCCCTCCTTAACAACAAAACCCTATAGGCAAGTATTCACCAATGTTTCTCTATGGGAAGGTATGCTATCCATGTGGCCAAGCACTGTCATTTGTTTTAATACATTCCTTAATAAGGAAACAATTGGTTATTCATAGGCTTTTTTGTGGATTTTTTGGGCAATGTGGCCATGTTCTAGAAGAGTTTATTCTTAACGTTTCACCAGCATCTGTGGCTGGCATCTTCAGAGAATGCTGACACGGAAGAGAGTTGAGTATATAACTTGTCCCTCCACATTTGTGAGGGTTAGGGGCACAAGACCCCCGTGAATATGGAAAAACTGCAAATAACAAAAACACCATGTTTTTACCTGAGAGGACACTTCTCTAGGAATCTCTAGATCCTCCAGTACAACCCTGTGGTCAATGTCCGACAGACACTGACCATAGAACTGCACTGAAGGAGCTACAAATGTCTAGTGGAATATTCCCTCTAGGAATAATCTCTAGGTCTTTCAGTGCAACTTTTAGTTAAAGTTGACCATAGAGTTGCACTGGAGGACCTAGATATTCCCAGAGAGAACAAATTCGTGAAAAATCAGATCTGCAAATATCAAACCTGAGGAACGCCTTAGGGAACTGGGATGTTTAGCCTGGAGAAGAGAAGGTTAAGAGGTGATATGATAGCCCTCTTCAAATATTTGAAGGGATGTCATATTGAAGAGGGAGCAAGCTTGTTTTCTGCTGCTGCAGAGACTAGAACGTGGAACAATGGATGCAAACTGCAGGAAAAGAAATTCCATCTAAACATTAGGAGGAACTTCCTGACAGTAAGGGCTGTTCGACAGTGGAACACACTCCCTCGGAGTGTAGTGGAGCCTCCGTCCTTAGAGGTCTTTAAGCAGAGGCTGGATGGCCATCTGTCGGGGATGCTATGATTGGGAGTTCCTGCATGTCAGGGGGTTGGACTGGATGGCCCTTGTGGTCTCTTCCAACTCTATGATTCTATTCTAATATGGAGGGAAGAGTGCACTGTGTGACTCTGGGTATTGCATACCCCCCCCCCCATTGTGAGGCCTTGCCATCAAAAACAGAACAATACCCAGATTAACATGAAAACCACTCCTCTGCACCTGGGGTCACACAGTGTGTGTGTGTTTATATATATATAATTATTACATATATATATATATATATATATTATATAATATATAATACTCTAATAAATAATACATGATATACCCCACTCTCTCCCATGCCAGCTTTCTCTAAAGATGCCAGCCACAGATGCTGGAGAAAAACTATGGATGCCGGCCGTGAAAGCCTTTGACTCCATATTAATAATAATAATAATAATATTTATTTATTTATACCCCACCCTTGAGCCCTAAAGGCTATCAGAGTGGCTTACAATTATTGTTTTAATTAGATGGTTCCCTGCCCTCAGGCTTACAATCTAAGAAGACACGACACAAAAGGAGAAGGGAATGGTGATGGGGAAGTGGATCAGGTCCAAAAGTTATTCTCTCCCTCTGAGGCCTGGACCAAGGCAGATGGACTGGAGGGAGGGCTCTGCTTCATAATCTAGGACAGGCCCTATGGAGTTTGGCCTGTCCTTTCACTCCCTTCCTAGGCGACCAGATGGTGCTGCCCTGGAGGGAGGGCTCCTAACTAAGCCAACCCAAGGGAGGGAGAGAGAGAGAGAGACCCACTTTGACCCGCCTCTCCATGGCGCTCTTCCACTCCTTCTGGGCCACCTCCAGCTCATCCCCGTCTTCGTCGAAGGCGTCCTCCTCCAAGGCCAAGGCCGCCACCCACGACATCCTCACAAGCCCCCCTGCCCCTGGGTCCCTACTAGACTGGCCACTGACGGCAAGCAGCAGGACTACTGCCGGGTCTCTCACGGAAGCGGTAAAGACGTCACTTCCGGGGCAGGGTGTACTACTTACTTGACTCTGTTATGAGGGCATTTCCGGTTTCTCTGCAAAGGGGGGAGGGAGGGGGAGGAATAGCCGGAAGTTGCCCAGCCTCACTTATCAGGATAAGATTTTGATATAGGTTGCAACCACACTGGAGAAATAACCCGGTTTGGGAGCGCTTTAACTCTTTTTGTGGCTCACTGCTATGGAATTCTGGGAGTTGGAGTTTGTTGTGGGCCCTTCGGGCCCACAACAAACTCCAACTCCCAGAATTCCATAGCAGTGAGCCACAAAAAGAGTTAAAGCGCTCCCAAACCGGGTTATTTCTCCAGTGTGGATGCATAACAACTTCTTCTTCTTCTTCTTGTCAGTCTGTAGAGAGCAATCTCTAGCAGCACCCTTTGAGGCTCCCTGAGAGAAAGAAGTCAGCAGCAAGGGCTTTCCTAGACGAAAGTCTACTTCCTCAGATACATTTAGATGCAATGATAATAATAGTAACATGCAAAGAGATCTCGTGGCACCTTTGAAACTCACTGAAAGAAAGTAGTTGGTAGCATGAGCGTTCCTTGACGAAAGTCGACTTCCTCAGATGCATTTAGATACAATAATATTAATAATATGTGGAGAGATCTTGTGGCACCTTTGAGACTCCGTGAAAGGAAGAAGTTGGCAGAAGGAGATTTCCTAGATGAAAGTCTACTCAGATGTATTTAGATATAATAATAATAATAATAATAATAATAAGTAGAGAGATCTTGTAGCACTTTTGAGACTAACTGAAAGGAAGAAGTTGGCAGCAGGAGCTTTCATAAATTTCAGCCTACTTCATCAGATGTATTTAGATGCAGTAATAATAATAATGTAGAGAGAGATCTGGCAGCACCTTTGAGACTAACTGAAAGAAAGAAGTTGGCAGCAAGGGCTTTCCTAGACATAAGTTTACTTCCTCAAATGTACTTAGACGGAACAATAAAAATGTAGAGAGATCTTGTAGCAACATTGGGACTGATTGAAAGAAAGAAGTTGACACATGGGCTTTTCTAGATGAAAGTCTACTTCCTCAGATGCATTTAGATGCAACAACAACAACAATATATAGAGAGATCTTGTAGCACTTTTGAGACTCACTGAAAGGAAGAAGTTGGCAGCAGCAGCTTTTCGTAGGAGTTTAATCACACTGACATTAAAGAGAGATTAAGGCACATTTAAAGCACCCGGCAAACAAAGTGGAAATGGCAAGTAATTGCTCGAATGAATATCACATGCAATTGCGCCAATAAAGCAATATCGCAAAGACATTGTCGCTGAAATCCTGAAAGTAAAAAGATGTGCATTGATGTTTCTTTGTGACCACTTTAATGGCGGGCTTTGTGCAACATTGTGTGAAATCATTACACACAATTATGCGATTTTTCCAGAATGTTCATGGGATAAATTCCCGATCTCCTTCATGTGATAAACTGTAGACTTCAGTAAATGCATCTGAGAAAGTAGACTTAAGCCTAGGAAAGCTCATGCTGCCAATTTCTTTCTTTCAATCAGTCTGAAAGGTGCTACAAGATCTCTACGTACTGTTTCTACAGACCGACACGACTATATTGTTGTTATTGTGTGGCTTCAAGTCATTTCCAGTTTATGGCAACACTATCATGGGGTTTTCTTGGTGAGATTTGCTCAGAGGGGGTTTGCCATTGCCTTCCCCTGAGGAGGCTGAAAGAGTGTGACTTGCCCAGGGTTACCCAGGGATTTCTATGGGAATCGAACCCTGGTCTCCAGAAGCTAACCTTCAAACTACTCCATAAGACTAGCTCTCCTGCTGATCTAAATTATTCATGTGGGAAACTGGATTTGAATCCAGGAAAGCACAACCAATATCTAGGTCATTGCTCTTATTAGAACATCTTCTAATAATGATGATGTCCTAATAAGAGGAATGACCTAACTGCATTTCAGATTTAGTTTGTGCTTTCCTGGATTCAAATCCAGTTTACCCCATGCATCAGTGTTTCAGCAAAGAGATGGCAGGGCTGGTCTTCTGGTCCCACTGCTTACACGCACACATCCTTTGTCTGATGTATCTCTCAGATAGAGATATAACGTGCTCCGATCCAGGAAAGCTTATGTCTCAGTAAATGTTTTCGTCTTTATGCTAAATTGTTTTGAGATATTATGCATTCACCAATATCCTGCTTCCAAACTATGTTCCAACATAATGTGCTGAAGCCAGCTTTAATAGTTTGGGCCCTTGGTATCTTCTGGGGTTTGGTTCCAGGATTGCCCATGGATGCTAAAATCCGTGGATGCTCAAGTCCCATTAAATACAGTGGCGTCATAAAATGTCACTAGTATAAAATAGAAAAACCAAGGTTTGCTTTTTGGAATGTATATATTTTTACAAATATTTTCAAACCATGAATGGTTGAATCTGTGGATAAAGAAACCGTGGATACAGAGGGCCAACTGTAAGGCTTAAGGTAGATCACTGGAATCCATATGTCTGCTCTGAATTTGGAGCCAACCCATTCACGCTTTGTTTCTTTCTCACATACAGTAGTATGTATTCATATAACAGCGTGCAGTGTGCTGGATTTGCAGCCATGTACATATTTTCATGAAGGGTATTCTACTCTTCTGCGTAGTCAAGTAAAGAGTAGATTATTGCTTTTGTCTCTGAAGGATACCTTGAAACATCACTTTAGTGGCAGAACTTCACTTTTGAGTAGCCTTGCATAGTAGGCATTTTGAGGCACAGAATGGTAAGGAAATGTGCTTTGTTGTCAGTATGACAGGCTCTCTGAAGCCACTGATATTGGTGAGAACTGGTTGCTACATAGAGTAGGTAATTTAGGATTGCTCCCATTCACCCTATACTTAATTCCACTCTCCATCTAGTTGCTGGACTAGATTACTCCGTTTGTACAATTTCTCCAAGTGTGATGCCACTGGCATGCAAAAAAATTTATACCAGGTCTTTCAAAAAGTATGCAAACAGTTCCACATCTAATCATTGCAATTCTGATCAAAAAGGATCATGGAAAAGCACAGCTTTATCCCACATTTCTGGCGCACCTGATAGCAGTCCGAGAAAAATGCAACAGTACTCTAACTTAGTACCTGCCTGGATGAGCACCTGAATTGAGGTCTTTAAAATCTTGGATGGTCCTAGCCCCAGTGAAAATTCCTGAGTATTGTGGGTTTATAAAATTGCCTATACTCACAGTTGGGTTTCATAATCAAGAACATTCTGCAATATCCAAATATGCAGGGCCAGAAAATACATGTTCACATTATGTGGAATGTTAGGGTTGAAAAGCTGCCGGGCCTTTTTGTTTGCAAAACTGCATGGAAAGTAGTTGAAATTCAGGAACATGAATTGACAACTTTTCAAGTACCAATGCCATAAAAAACCTCCCTGTGAATACTATGGCAAAACATAATTTTGTGGAACTAAAATCTCCCATCAGCCTCAGTAAAGATTAAAAGGTTATTTGCTTCTGCTTCATTTTAATGTTGTTACTATGTGTCTTCCAGTCCTTTCTGACTTACGAAGTTTCTTTCATTGGTTTATTCCAGGGAGAGTTTGACCTTGCTTTCCTCTGAGGCTGAGAGTATGTGATTTGCCCAAGGATACCTAGTGGGTTTCCACGGCCAAGCAAGGATTTGAACCCAGATCTCCAGAGTCTTCTTCCAACACTCAGACCATTGTACCATGCTGGATCTTATTGTGAAATACATGCTTTCTTGCCTTAACCTCACCTGCATCTTAAGCATTAACCTGATGGGTACTACCAAGTTCAAAGTGATCTAGTGTGGTAGGATTCAAAGATATAGCTGTGTTAGTCTATAAAATCAGTATGTGAAGAGATCTTAGAGCACCTTTGAAATGAATGGGCCAAAAAAAGTGATTTCTGGCCACTTTGAGGGCATGGCATGCAGATGATGCATGCCCCCGGATTGGCTGGAAGCAGCTGCGCAGCCATCTAAGGCAGGCCAAATCTGGCCCAGTAAATGAGTATCAAAAAGTCGCTCCTTGCAGAAGCAGCTGGCCTTGGGACCACAGTGTCCAACTGCCACAGTCCCAGGATGACCAAGGGCCACTTGGTACTGGAGTGGCCAGAGGCCATGCCAAGCCACCATTCTTCTTTACCCATAACTGAAAGAAAGAAATTGGCAGCTTGAATTTTTGTAGACTTCAGTCTACTTCGTCAGATCTACAAAAGCTCACGCTGCCAATTTCTTTTTTTCAGTTAATCTCAAAGGCGCTAGAAGATCTCTTCACATGGTGATCTAGTGTGTAATTGTATACACCCGTAAGTAAGTCCTCCAGACCCAATTACAATTTATTTTGATTACACATTCTAGGATTGGGCTGCTAATCCTTATATGATAAAATGTTGGTGGTCTTCCCTCAAAATAATTTATATTACAATAAGAGTCAGCATGGTATAGTGCTTGAGTATTGGTTGAGGACTCTGTTGTTCCACTTCTGTTTTGTTTGGTTAGCATCAGCTGTGCACATTGGACCTAAGGAAAATAACAACAGTATATAAATTACAGGGCACTCTTTGCCATTGCCAACTGTTTATGATTACAGAAAGTAGAGCAAAGACATATAAGAAAAACCCAAGAATGAGTACATACATAGTAAGAGCGCTGTAACAGAAGCAAGCAGCTTAAATAGCATTGCAGAACAATGAAAAAAGTAGTGTGGAAATTAGTAAAATGCTATACCAAGCTGTAAACTGGAGGAGGGCAAAGCATGGCCTTTCCAATTGTGTTGGACTGCAGTTCACATCAGCTCAAGCCAGTAAAGCCAATGGTGAATGCTAGGATCTGCAGTCCAACAACATCTAGAGGGCTACATGTTCCCCTCCTATATCTACTTACCCAATAAGTAAATCCTTTTAAACTCACAGGGTCTAACCACTGGGTGATTTAAATGCATAGATTTTATATACAGTATACTAATCCCTACATAGTTATGTTGTTTCACTTACCACATTTAGCACATAGTCTTTTTGTCTGAAATGTGAAATCCTTTAATTATTGAAGGGATTGAATTTTATTATATTTTCCTGCTTGTGCTTTTTTTGCATTTACTTGTGTATATATAATATGTGTTTATATATTTGTCTTGTTTGTTAAAAATGTCACAAGACAGTGAAAATGTTCCTTTAAAATCTTTGAGGAATAAAGTCAGCATGGAAACTGATTAGCTTAGAGAAATCCCATGTAATCATTTATTAGGCTGCATGGTTTTAGTTTTGTTCCCAATAGTATGGTTTTGGCTACTCTTTAGCCTGTCTTCCTCTTGGTGCAAATGTCCAATTTACTGTTTTAGGGGAAAGAAACTGTCTTCCATTTAGCTAAGTGCAACAGAGTGGAAAAATGGTGCTTTCTTCAATATGTTGTAGTTGCTCCAGTTTATTAAAACGGTTTCCCATACCAGCAGGGATTTCAGAGCAATTTCCTTGCAGCGTAGCAAGAGTCTACTGAAAGGATTAGTGTATCCTAGCAACAAGTTAGGAGCATCTATATTGGTATTGATTTTTGTGTGTGTGAATTACATCATTTTGATGATTTCCCCCCAAAATCTTGTGCTGGGATATTTAAAGGGGAAAGAACTGTGATAATCAACAGCTAAACTGTCTACAGCTTTATAACCCTGAATTCTTTGACCTTATATGACCCTATGCTGACCATTGGGGGAAGAATCAATGGGTCATGGTGGGGCCATTTGTCACCCTGGCAGGCCACACTAGTATGTTCAACCAAAAGTGATGAGATGTCACTTTCATGTATGTTTTGGCCAACTTTCATCCCCCCCCTCTTTTTATTCCCCTTTTGGGGTTCCAGGGTGACAGAGGCAAAATCACCATGTTTGGGGGCAGCTTTTTATGGCTTAGGGTGATTTAGAGGCCAAAAATCAACCACCCCAGGAGTACTGGAGGTTTATAGAATCATAGATGAAGGCAACATGGGCTGAAGGATATGCTCTCATATGAACTTGACTGTAAAGAAATGATCACCTGAAACTCTGCTCCAGTTACCCACACAAGAGATTATATTCACTCCAGGGACAACCCATTCTGTTATGGTGTCCAGGATGTAGAACAGTATTTCATTCCCACTATCACAGTGCTTCATTTTCCAGCTGAGGATGGAGAACTGTGCAACAGGGCCATCAGCGAATCAAGACAAGCCAGGTGGATGGAAGCATCACATTTGCAATGACTCATGCTGCATGTAAGAGTCTATATATAGTTTCGTCTGCTGCCTCACCCTGCTTCCTGGAGCACTACTGAAGTCCAGATTCAGAAAATGCTTGGGATCACAGTTCCTCAGCTTGCTTCTTCTCTTCTGTCTTAATTGGGAGCTGTGCAAACAGCCCCAAATGACCGGCATCCAGCCGCCCCTTTTCCAACAAGATTGGGACCATGGCAACTACACATTGCGGCCCCAATCTAGCTGTTCCAGGGCGCAAAAAGGAGCCGAAAAAAGAGGCTCCTTTTTGCGCTCTGAAAAGGGCACGACAGCTGTGCCACCACAGCTATATGGCACTTCTTCGGTGCTGCATCATGTGGACACAGCCCCAGAGGAACGCCGTGACACCATGCGCCGTGTGGTACAGCACACAGTGTCACAGTGCCCGGGAGTCGGAGTCGGGGTGTGTGTCAGGTAGAAGCTATGTCCTGAGTCCGCCCCCAGGCCAGCCCAAAGTGCCAATCTGCACAGGGCCTAAAACACATCACAAATTCCTGCTCATCAACCCCGGGAACTGGCTGTGAAAGATCTGGAATATGACCAGTTGGGGTACAAAGAGTATCGTACCTCTGTTGACTTGACTAGTGGGATGTCTTCTGAAGTAACCGTGGATGTGTTCAGGGAATGCTGGCTCATATTTAGCATTAGGGCATGGACCAGAGGAGTACTGACTTTCTCAAACCATGCTCAAACATATGCACTTGGCACCCATGTTTGGTCTTTTAGCTGCCCTAGTTTTCAAGAGTCCTAAATAAACCTGTCAAAAGCATGTCAATCTGGTTACAGCTGCCCCAGAAATTTCTGCCACTGGGAGCAATAGACCCCCAGCTATAATTGTGCACTGAATTGGCAATATCCTTTGGGAAGATGTGCATTGAATCCTGTGCTGCAGTAGGGAAATGGTACCTTGAAATGGTACCTTGAAGAAACCCAAGTTATCAGTATAGGATATTCTTAAGCCCTATCATTATTTTTTCACCAAGGAAAAACATAGAAATCCTGTTCCTACTGCCAAGAATCCTGTGACATTAGAAGATAATGTCAATATCGGTGTATTTTAAGGGTCGTTTGCTACAACAAAGCATAAAACACAGCAACTTATTGTTGAAAGAAGAAAAAACTTAAGGAGGTGACCATATTTATACCAACCTATGTGGACACACAGGCACACAGAACGGAAGAGAAATGCAAAGTGCTTTGGGGAAAGTCCTGTTCTTTAGTCTCGGATTACAGC
The DNA here is from genome assembly GCA_034509955.1 of Urosaurus nigricauda. Taxonomy (NCBI): domain Eukaryota; kingdom Metazoa; phylum Chordata; class Lepidosauria; order Squamata; family Phrynosomatidae; genus Urosaurus; species Urosaurus nigricauda. The sequence goes on along the minus strand of JAOEGL010000006.1, from coordinate 63,156,055 downwards.
GCCTAAAATCTGGAGCCTCATGAAACTTGTTTCTTTAGAAATTTCCCTGCCTTATACAAACTACAGCTTTTATGCAATGACTACATCATTTGAAAGTGTAATTTCATCTCAGTACATTCTGGTGGTGTAAATGAATGTGAAAACTTATATCCCATACGACTACCACATTCAGTTACTTCCTGATACTATCACATCTTAGCTTATTATCATTTTATCCTTTTACTTGCTTACATAATCTATTGTTCATGACACAAGTTGAATACTTATTTGTGTTGATTAAATATATAAATAGTTTTTTTGTCAGAAAGGAACTCTTCTAGAACATGGCCACATAGGCCGAAAGCTCCACAAAAAACTATGGATGCCGGCCATGAAAGCCTTCGACTCCACATTAAATATAGAAATTTACCTATTTTTCCCACTAGAGATATTGTATCGTGTTAGTAGTAAAAGAGTAGAAAATACCTTCACATGTAATTATCATCTCCTACCAATATATCTATCCTTATATGTCTATTCCATTTCCTTATACTATTTTCTTTTATTATACATTATATACTATATACTGTATATATTGTATACTATATAACATCTCTTACTATATACTGTCAATTACAATCTATTATGTTTTGAAATTTCATTCACAAAACAGAGGCAGGTCTAGCCCTAGAAATTTTGCTGCCTTAGGCAGAGCAGCAAATGGCATTACCTGTCCACCCAAAACCCAGCTAGATTATTTTGGGAGCTGTGACAAAAATGCAGACGTCACCTTTCCTCCTCCCTGGCAGTAAAATGCAATGCTAGCAGATTTCATAACGGAGAAGCTACTGCCCTTTCATGGCACCCACAACCTACTGTCTGAAGTGGTTACCTCTCTCTGCCTAAGGGTAGGGCCAGGCTAGCCTGGGTTAGGACACTGTCTACGTTCCTATGTTTACATCTGTGACATACTTCTATTTACTGTTTCACTCTGGCTTTGTTTTCACAAAAATAGAGGAGGTAAAATCTGTGGCTGAACTTCAAACAGCAGATGGGGGCTCCCATGCTGGGAAGGAATTTTGTTACAACAAAAATCTGCTCACAGAATGCTAGTATGTCAAGGAGAAGCCTAAGGTAGAACCCTTTCCTGTATGATCCAGGCTTCTAAGCGCAGGATCATTCAGTCACAAGCTCCCACCTTGGTCTGGAGTTATACAGTACAGACACAGGTTTACCACCTAATCTTCTGTTCATGAGTACTTGACTGTAGGGTGATACATGTGCATGTTGAGTAGCAGATTATCCTTAATTTAGATTCATATTTTTGCCAGATTCTCCATAAATATCAGATCACAAGTCTCTGATCAGATGACTCCTCTCTCCCTGTAACCGAATACTTCACTCTGGAGTTTATCATACGACGGAATTTGGGGGTATAATGCAATGGCAATCTGAAGTCAATCATGGGGTTTCACGTTATTGCGAATGAGTGTATCATGCAATTTCAGGCAATGGGAAGTCATTCTGAACGCAATCATGGGTTTTATGTTAATGCATACAAGAGTATCTCACGCAATTTTGGGCAATGGGAGGATCATTTTTGGGAAATGGGAAGTCATTCTGAACTCATTCTGAACGCAATCAGATTTCACGTAAATTCGCTAAACTAGCAAATTCACGTAATTACAAATTGGCTCCATTTGCAATTGAGAAAAATTCCTCCCAAGTGATAAACTCCTCTGTCTATGCTGAATCAGAAGCAACCTTTACTAGGTTTACATACAAATCCTAAACTTTTCCTTCATTTATCCTGCTCAGTCTTTGACACACAGTCGCACTACATGGGGCTTCATGTTGTCCTCCACAAAACAGGCAAAATAAAAATTAAAGACTACAAGCCTAAGCATGCTTAGGTCTACTACTCTGTACTGCAGAAATAATACAATTTGGCTGCATTCACACTGGAGAAATAACCCATTATGGCACCGCTTTAACAGCCTTGGCTCAAGGCTATGGCATTCAGGGAGTTGGAGTTTATTGTGGGGCCCAGAGCGGAGCTCTGCTCCGCTCTGGGCCCCACAACAAACTCCAACTCCCAGAATGCCATAGCCTTGAGCCAGGGCTGTTAAAACAGTGCCATAATGGGTTATTTCTCCAGTGTGGACAGTGTTTTATCTGTCACAGCTCAATTTTATAGAATCCTGGGATTTGTAGCTTTGCAAGACATTTAACCCCTGTCACAATAATCCTGGTGCAACAACAAAATGCAAATTCCCATAATTCCACAGCCTTTCCTGATAGCCTTTAGGGCTGAAGAGCTGGGTGTAAACAAACAAATATCATTACTATCATTATTATTGAGCCAATGGCAGTGAAAGTGGTGTCAAACACAGCCCTATTCCTGCAGTGCATGATCATATGTATGACTATATATATATTAGCCCTAAACTGGGGGTAGTAGTAGTAGTAGGCCGCAGAGAGAGCTTTTCCCCTTTTGACCATAGAGTTTCCCACAGGAGGAGGGGAAAGAGCGGCAATCTAGTCCCATTTCTTCTTTTCACCATAGAGTTTCCCAAAGGAGGAGGGGAAAGAGCGGCCATCTAGTCTCAGTTCCAATTCTCACCATAGAGTTTCCGAGAGGATGAGGGGAAAGAGCGGCTCCCTCCACAGCCGGCGGCGCATGCGCATTAAGCACCGGCTGAAGGCGCTGCCGCCTGCCTCGCACATTCCATCCCTTCCTAGTTCCGCCCTGGGGCGGAAGTAGAGCTGCCTTTTAGGCCCCGCCTCCTGGTGTGGAAGGAGGAGGATTGACTGGCAGCAGGGAAGAAGGGAGTCGCCGCCATCCTTTCCTTTTCCTCTCCTGGAGCCAGAAGGAGGAAAGGGAGGCGGGAAGGCGCGGGCCTCGAGAGCCTCTCCCTCTCTCTGTGTCTCTCTCACAGACAGCTTCGCCTTCTTTCTTTCTTTCCTGAGGCCTGGTCCGTCGTCGCCGGCTTCCTCAAAGGTCGGTGTCCTTTTGTCTTTTTGGGAAGCTCAGTACTAAGGTCCGAGGAGGAGGGCGCTTTCAACGGCTCTGGGGTCCTGGGAATGGTCCTCTGTGGAGGGTGAGGGCAGGGTCGAGATTCAAAGGGACCTGAATAGACTAAAGCTGGGCCAATGCTAACAAATTGAAATTCAACACAGAGAAATGTAAGGTTCTGCACCTAGGGCGGAAAAATGAAATGCACAGATATAAAATGGGGGACACCTGGCTGAATGAGACCACATGTGAAAGGGATCTAGGAGTCCAAGTAGACCATAAGCTGAACATGAGTCAACAGTGTGATGCAGCAGCTAAAAAGGCCAATGCAATTTTAGGCTGCATCAATAGAAGTATAGCGTCTAGATCAAGGGAAGTAATAGTGCCACTCTATTCTGCTTTGGTCAGGCCCCACCTGGAATACTGTGTCCAGTTCTGGGCACCACAATTCAAAAAGGATGTGGAGAAACTGGAGCATGTCCAAAGGAGGGCAACTAAGATGGTGAAGGGTCTGGAAACCGTGCCCTATGAGGAACGACTTAGGGAGCTGGGGATATTTAACCTGGAGAAGAGAAGGTTAAGAGGTGATATGATCGCCCTGTTCAAATATTTGAAGGGATGTCATATTGAGGAGGGAGCAAACTTGTTTTCTGCTGCTGCAGAGACTAGAACACGGAACAATGGATGCAAGCTCCAGGAAAAGAGATTCCACCTCAACATTAGGAGGAACTTCCTGACAGTAAGGGCTGTTTGACAGTGGAACACACTCCCTCGGAGCGTAGTGGAGTCTCCTTCCTTGGAGGTCTTTAAGCAGAGGCTGGATGGCCATCTGTTGGGGATGCTTTGACTTGGAGTTCCTGCATGGCAGGGGGTTGGACTGGATGGCCCTTGTGGTCTCTTCCAACTCTATGATTCTGTGATTTTACTATTCCCAGAATTCCATAGCCGGGAGCCACAGCCATTGAAGCAGCTTCAAACCTATTCATTTCCAGCTTAATATGTAGGACTAAATTCTTATGGCAGTTTGAGAGGTCTCTAGGTCCAAAATGCACACTTCAGAAATAATCCACCTTGAGACCACTTTAATTTGCCCTGGCTCAGGGAATTGTAGTTTATTGTGGCACCAGAACTTTCTCTCTGACAAGAGAAGGCTAAATGTCTCGCAGAACTACAGGTCCCAGAATCCCCCAGGGCAGGTGAAGCAGTCTCAGACTGGATTATTTCTACAGTGTATTTTGGACCTATATTTGTCCCCAAACTGTGCTCTTGAATGGATTTTGGACTTCACCTCCCAGAATCCCAGTCTGTTGGCCAACGTGGCTGAGGCTTCTGGGAGCTGAAGTCCAAAATGTCATAAAGGGCACAGTTTGGGGACTGCTGGTCTAAAGAATCCATGGAGGAAATTTCCTCCACTTTTTGTCCCTAACCCATCACCATGGTTTTGCCCAAACTCAGGTTAGCTGTTCTGTATTCAATTCTTCCTCTTAGGTTCTGGGGAGAGTAGTAGCCTAAAAGGCTACCTCTGAAGAAGATACTGTATATACTCACATATAAGTCTAGACATTTTTGTTGAAAAATTGACCCTAAAAACCTGAGTTGACTTATCTATGGGTCAATATAACTACAGTATTTTAATTTATGTATGGTCAAAGGCAAAATTTCAGTCTGCCCTGGAAGCACTGACACCTTTCTACTCTCATCCATCCAGCCTTTAGTATTTGCACAAATAATTAATGCCTGCTGGAATTTTGTATGTTTTTTGGCATTATTTCCCTTTGATTTATCTTTTACATCCTTCATTACAGTTTTACCCTCGACTTATCCGTGGGTCATATCAAAATCCATAATTTGGGCCCCAGAACCTGCCCTTGACTTATATTTGAGGTCAACTTATAGTTGAGTATATACGGGTACCTAATTTGGCATCTAAATTGTATTTTTAATGCATTTGTATTGTTGTAACCTGCCCAGATTCCTAGTGATTGGGCGGACTGTAAATAAATCATTATTATTATTATTATTATAAAGGGAAACAGGATTTCTCTCTCTCTTTTTTCTTTTCTTTTTCCAGATTCTGCTTTGTTAGGCTGGTTCACTCAAGCCAAAGCCTTCCTAAAAGCAGAATGTCTGGGATCTAAATCAAGAGTTCTCAAGGTTTACAAGCATTTAAACGATTTCTTGCCAAACTTCTTCCTTGACAAACATTAGTAATGCCATTCAAAAATTTAAATATGGTTCTCTTATGAGCGCAGGACAACTATTTTGAGCAGTTTCTGGATCATGGAATGTGAAATGTAAAATGTCTTAGTTTTTTGTTAACTATGGACCTTTAGATGCAAGGCTTGCTTGGAAGAAACAAGTTTTAGGTGGACCAGTCTTAGATGGTGGGACCCTTCATTTCTGATAAAATTGAATGTGATTGCTGTTTGAATGTCAAAAACATTATCTTGCAAAGATATTTTTCTTTTATCAGTCTGTGATCATAAATAAATATACTACTATATTTATATAATTATTTCTCATGTTTAACCATGAGAGATAATTGAGTTTGAGCATAATGATTTCTCAGTATAATTACTAAAGCAAATACTTATCAGTCACTTTATCTTTATTTACATTCTAATAATCTTTATTATTTACATATTATCATTTACCACATATAACTATTACATAGCTATTATGCTTTATACTTCCTTTTTGCCTGTTCTAAATGGCATGGGAAAATAAAGGCTTTTTGCATGTTGGCCTACAGTTCAAATTACTCCTGATGTATGTTGAATGGAGATGAAGGAAGTTGGAATCCAATAACATCTATAGGCTACAGGTTCCCTAGCCCAGTTCTGAGGTTAGACACTAGTGAGTATGATACACAAAAATAACCATTTTATGACACTTGTTCTGAATGTCAAATACTGTACTTAGACCTGACTTTATGTCTGAATAGTGAAGAGGAATCTTAAGAATGAGACTGGTTTGAGGATTTTAAGGGAGCAATATGGAAGTTATTAATCTGTGTTGTTCCGGTCATGGTAGAATTCCCATTTTCCCCCATTACTTTTAGAACAAATGCTATAGTCAAAATTATTATATGTTTCCAGTATATTAATTATTTTATTTCCAGTGTTCTGATCCTTTCCCTGCTTTTTCTCACAGCCTTGGCATTCTTAATAAGGAGACTCAGATGAACTCTTTCATACATTAAAAGCATATGTGACAGAACTGCATTGACTAGTTTGGCCGTACATGATTTGATAATAATGAGAAAAGGTCCTGCTTGAACACCAATGTATATACTGTATACTCATGTATAAGTCTAGAAATTTAGGTCAAAAAATTGACCCAAAAAACCTGAGTCGACTTATCCATGGGTTAATGTAGGTGCTGTACTTTAACTCTCATTTTTAAAAAAAGAGAACCATCCCCTGGTGAACGGAAAGAATATAATTTGTCTTGGAAGTACTGACCTATTCTATCCTCTCATCCATCCAGCCTTTAAAGTGAGCACAGAGTTATATCTGCTGGAAATTTGTAAGCTCTTTGGCATTGCTCCTCTTTAGTTCATCCTTTAGATCCTTTGTTACATGCCCTTAGGTTTTACCCTCGACTTATCCACGGGTCATATCAAAATCCATAATTTTGACCCCCAAACCTGCCCTCGACTTATACATGAGGTCGACTTATGGTCAAGTATATACAGGTAAGTCAAATTGTTTATACAAGGACCAAAAGCAGTACTCTGTATGCAGATTACAGTACATGTCAGCAAATATCAGGCTTTTTCTGCCTTCTTGCTGAATATGTTTGAAGATCACCTCCTGCAGCCCTCTTGTGGGTAGGGGGCATCTTTGAGTTCCCCTGATATGAAACAGTCTTTCCTGACAATTCTGGACTGGTTTGGACAACTGTGTAGTGGTTGGAGTGTTGGACTACAACTCTGGAGACCAGGGTTCAATTTCCTGCTCAGCCATAAAACCCAGTGGGTGACACTGGGCAAGTCACAAGCTCTCAGCCATCGGGGAAGGCAATGGCAAGCCTCTTCTGTACAGATGTCTCAAAAAACAAAACACCACACCTTGATCGGCTCACCTCAAGGATGCCACAAGTTGGAAACACAACAACAACAACAACAATGGACAACTATGAAAGATTCACACTCTTTGCTCACAAATCATCCATGTATTGGATGAAGTGTTGGTGAGGTGTCTTTAGCTATGTGGAGCAAAGCAGGTGTCATTGAACAAGGAGCATAGCAACATGCCTGGGGCAGAATAAGTGTACAGATGCAGCCAAACCACTGCCTGAAATTATGACTTGTTAAATGTGCTGCTTACCTTCGTCAATACTTATTCACTATTTTTTGTAGAAAGGGAAAACGCAAGAAAGAGCTGTGGCTGGGAAAGACTTGGCCCAAAGCCATATTCTGACTTCATCTTTAAGCTGTCATTTGAAATAGCCACTGCCTTGTCACGAAGAATCATGGATCTAATTTCTCTACCACTTCCACAGATTCGTAATAGAAATACAGATATTTCTGTTGTTAAATAGCTGGCAGTCAGAAATCCTTTCTGATCTACTGCAAACTACCCAAAGATTTACCAGTAAATCACAGCCTTCCTTCTCCCTCTCTTTTTTAGACTTTTGGTAGCAATGTAACTTCGTATCAGTTATGAGATAAGCATGGAAGAATGACTACTATAGTCTTCTGCTAGTAATGTTAAATATACATTAAGCAGTATTTCATAAACCTATCTGTTGATTTGATAAATGTTTCCTATTTGCTCACAGTATGCTAATTTATACTGGGACTTGAATGTTTGTGAAATAAAATATTTTAAAATTAATAACTAAAAATATTTAAATAAAACTTTTCGTTGTATCTGCTGCCATTAGCATGCCAAAGTTTTTTTGAGCTTATTATATGTGTAATCTGAATTTAGGTTTCTTGTGGCCGTGCAGAGGCAAAGAATGTATATAATATTTGCCTGGTAAATATTTTTTTTAACGTATACATATTAGCATCTGTCTTTCTCAGTACTTATGTGACTTTTAGACTATTAAGGACAATCCTGAGATCAGCTATCTATCTGTAATCGTACTTGCAGCTTCTTAATTTTCTATTATTGTAGTCTGCTAGGTTTCCTTAAGCTTCAAGAATATTGTCTGTATTTTGATCACAGCAATGATGTGTGTTCAGGCTAATTTGGTAAAGAATATAGACCTTGTAGCAAACTATGCTGCACTCTGGGTGCACCAAAGAATTATGGGTTTTATGGAAACATAAAAATTTCTAGTGCCCTAAATGGAGCGTGATTTTATTTAGCGTGTTTAAAACTTTTTGTTGTTCCGATAGCCCATGATCCTTTGAACATAAATAGTGAGTGCAATGGTTAGATTGTCAACTTGAAACTCAGAGACCTGGGTTCAAATCCTCACTTGACCGTGTGTGAGTCAGTGTAGTGTCAGCATTAAAGACTGAAAAGGTTGTTAGTAAGGATGAAAACTTCAATAAAACATATGTTCTCACACATATTCTGGTGATAAACACCTGAAAAACAATCTTTTATCAGTAGAGCACTCTTAATCTGAGTTCTGTTTCAAATGTTGTTGACAGAACTGACAAACTTCCCTAATGATACATTAGCATCCATTCATGTTTACCAATGAATTTTATGAAATGGTTTTGCTTTGTTTTTTACAAATAGATTTGTGTATGTGTGTGTGGGAAAGTTAGACACTTAAATTTTTCCAGGAAATTCCCCATTTTGTAAAAAAATTACTGTGCATGAGGGTTCACTGCAGCAAACAAAGTATAATGAAAGACATCGAGAGTGCATGTGCCAAGAAGTTGTTGTTTCTTGGTGAAAGTTCTTGAGCATTTTTGGATGGACCATCAATCTTGACTGTAGTAAATTCACTTGTATTTGGTGAGCTGAATAAAATGTGAAGCAGCCAGGATAATTCACTGAAGAGTATGATATAGATTATAATTTTGTTTAAACAAATGAAGTGGTTCATTGGTTATGAACTTTGAAACCTTAATAAGGAACCTGCCTGGATGAGGTATATTCCTGTCTCTGTGTGGGTGGTGATATCTATTCCAGACGGTCAGACAGTCTGCAGCTGTAGGATATGAACGGGGCAGGCCTCTTTGGCCCAAAAAGTGAGAACATAACAAGAAAGTTGGCCTTCCTTATCCATGGATTTTTTATGCACAGATTCAAGCATCCACAGCTTGAAAATATACAGAAAAAGCATAAATTCCAAATATCAAACCTTAATTTTCCATTTTATATAAGGGACACAATTTTGTTATGCCATTAGATTGAATGGGACTTGAACATCCATGGATTTTGTTATCCACGGGGGGTCCTGGAACTAAACCCGAGTGGATAACAAGGTCCCACTATATAGCCTCCTCTGGCCATCCTTTCTTTATTTCAACAGGCTCTTTTTAAAGTGGGTGTACTTTTAATAGTGTGTTGTACCACTTATTATTGTGCTGTTTTTAAAACTGCATTTTATTATTTTTAGTAGTACCGTATGGTCTACGGTTTTTTAATGGTTTATATCTTTTGCTTGTATTCTGTTTCTTTAAATTTTTAAGTCTCCTTGACTCCCACTTTTGGGGAGAGAGGCAGGGTGGTAGTGGCGATAATGGCAATTTATACTAATTCGGACACTTTTCCAACAGGCATACAAAGCACAGTTCAATTCTTTATGGCTTGAAGGCATGCAAAGTTAAACCTAATTTTGTGCATTGTATTTTTGGTCTCAGTGCCTTTGAATACCCCGTTATGTGTACTCCCTGATCAAAGGTAGAATCTTACAAGCCAGATTGGTAGCACCCATGGTCTGTGTCCAGCTCCTAAGCATGTCTAGTATTAAAGATAATGAAATGTATGTAAGGCTGTAATTATATATTACTGAAAATACTGCATCTTCATTTTAGGGTTCTGTTTTATTTTAATATACTTGGCTGATAAATAAAACATGGATTATTGAAACTTAAACATTATCTTCCATCTCCTGGAAGAAAATAAGGACTGTTAAAAGAAATCTTTAGCAGCATCTTGTATTTTATTTCAGACCATCCTGCATTATCACTTCTGTTAATGATCTTTTCCATTTAACATTTCGAATCACTTTTCTAGGGAGGTTACAGTTAAGACGCCATAAGATCAGTGGATGGTAGAGCATGTAAAAATATACCCTAGTCCTCTAACAATTTGTTCTGTGGATAGTAGCGTCTTCTCATCTATGGACTGTTCTTGCATTACACGACTCAGGTTGGATCATTTTACATGACTAGTAAGTGATCTCTTGGAGAGAGTTTGCTTCATTTTGGCTAGTCCTTTCACCAAGGGTAGGCAGAAGGCAGATTTAGGATTTACAAGTAGATGTTGAGAGGACTTGTAGTACATCTGCAAGGATTTGTAATTGATGGTTACAAATACTGTAGCCACAAGTGGGTTTTCCTTTCCTAAATTAGTCTGTTGAAATGAAGAAATGGAGCAGGAAGAGAACCAAGAGTGTTTGTATTGTTTGGGGTAAAGGAATGCAAGCTTGGTTCTGCTACTGAAAAGAGATTCTTGGTTTGAAGCATGTGTTCAAAAGTAGCACTCTGTTGCCTAATGCTTCTAGGTGTATGTCTTTTGACATTGTTTTGCATCTTGCAACAGTTGTTAGACTTGGAAGTTTTCAAAAAGCAAAACAGATACCAGAAGAGTGGAGTTAGCCCAATCTTCTCTTGCACAATATGGCCCCATGTCCCCAAATGCCTTCTGAGCAGAACAAGCAGCTAGCTAAGAATACAGCATTGGCACTAATTACTATATTGATGATGACAGTTCTTTCCATTACTTGCATTGGTAATGCCTAATTCAGATATATTCCTGGAGGAGACCTGTTAATCTTCATGGAGCAGCAGCAGCTATATATGTTTTGTGGCTGTTCACGCTTTCTGGATCATAAAGGTGGGTTTTAAACCTTATGAATAACACACCTAGATGGTGGCAGTTCACTAATCCAGAAGTATTCACCTGTGTAAGGTAAGTATGAGTCAGCTAATCTTCTAAACAGTATTTGTCTTTTGAAACCATAGCACAGAAGTAAGTTAGTAATATGTTCATCAAACTTAGTGTAAATTGTGGCTTTGTTTACTTTTCGTTTACTCTTTGCCTCATTTACTTTTAACTGCATACTGTCTGCTCCTGCCATAGTCAGGGTTAGCCCACATTGAAAGGATGGTGCTCAGTCGTGTATCAGGATTATATACAGTACTTGATTTCTTTTTGGTTCTATGGGACAGTTTGTAAGAAAAAAACCCTCAGATGACAGTATTGTATTCTGAAAAAAAGAAACACCCACATGCCTATCAATGTCATGCCTGATAATAGACCTGTCTCTGCATATTTTGCTTGTTCTTTTAATCAAAGCTCTCTATCAGGTAAAGTTATATTCGGGCAAAATTGCACGCATATTTTGCCTAATTTAATTTATTGTTCCATTTGCAAAGGGCTAAGGAAGTCTTTAAGGCAAAAAATTCTGCTACTTGAACACCAACTCAGCTGCCCCTCTCATTTGTGAGAGACTGTCAGCCTTGTCCATTCATATTTTTTATATGGACTATAAACTTGGTGTCCCAAAATGAAGTCTCAGATTCTTAGACTATTAAAACCTCTGGTCAGCATTACTTCATTTCTACCAAAAGTACACAGCTGACAGCATTTCTCAAGCCAATTTTTTACCATGTGTCATTTATTGCTATGCTTAGTTGTACTAATCCCTACTGGTTGTTATTGAGTTGCATTCCCTGTTATATCTTTTGGAATCGGGGAGCTTCTAAAAACTCGAGGTTTTAAACATTTGCAGTACTTAGGTGCCAATCACATACAAATGACTGTGCACAATTCTTCAAATTGTTGATTTGTTATCAATAATTCAGTAACCATTATGTACTTATTCAAAGGTCTTTTGTGAGATTAGCATTCCAAATGAGCAAGGAAACATGTAACCAGGCAAGTGTGTAAAAACGTGGCATTAGTAATTTTGTGTCCTGCATGGTCCTTGTGCCGCTTTAATTAATTAATTTTATATAATTTATATCCTGCCTATCTCCCAATAAAGGGCACAGGAAGGCTCACAACTTGAAATAAAACAAAATCCAGTTAAAACATTTGATATTGCACTTGTTAAAAACAATCATATTACAAACATTAATTTGAAACCGTGTTTAAAAAGCAGTTAAAATATTATAATAGACATAAAAAATACTGTACAAATACAACACATCCCAATTAAAAGACTTTCCACCAAATGAGCAAATGTTGGTGGTACTAAGTGAAAGCCCTTCCCAAGGACCTTAACTCAGGCAGACTCATATTGAAAGATAGGTCCAAAACACACTGCAGAAATAATCTAGTTTGAGACAGCTTTAATTGTCTTGACTCCGTGCTGTGGAATCCTGGGAATTGTAGTTTATTGTAGCACCAGAGCTCTCTGACAATGAAGGTTAAATGTCTCACAAAACTACAGTTCCCTCAATTCTCTATCATCGAGCCAGGGCAATTACAAGTGGTCTAAAACTGGGTTATTTCTGCAGTGTGTTTTGGACCATAGTCTTTTAGATAATCGGGATCCAAGCAGTGTGGGGTTTCATACATCATAGCAAACACTTCAGATCATACCTGGAAGCTAACTGGTAGCTAATGAAATTGTTTCAACAGGGGAGTTATATATACCCTGTAACCAGCCCCAGTTAGCATTTTGGGCTGCTGCAATTTCCAAGCAGTTTCCAAAGGCACGCTGAGTGCAACCAGAGTCAGAACCGTACTTGAAACAATAGCCTCGGATGGCTAACAATGAACAGGACAGCATGTGCAAGTGGAAACAAAGGGGCATCAGACTACATGTAAAAGCCTGCTCCCGCTCAAGCAAATAAATAAATAATGGTTTGAGTAGTATACCTGAACTTTGACCTCTCTAGCTGTTTTAGCCTTCAACAGGCCTAACATGCAAGACTAGTGGTCAGCGTGAAGGAAGTCATTGTTCCAAACAGCATGAGGGTATTAGGTTGCAAAAGGCTAGTTTGGAGGATTGTCTGAAAAATATTTTTAAAAAACATTTTCCATGTTCTTCATTTTATTGAGGTATAAATCAACAAATTGCTTAATACATTTTAACTACTTGACTTCATTTCTTGACAAATTTGATGCCTGCAAGTATTAAATAAAAAACAGGCTTTTCTAGTTCAGTTATATACTTTTATAAACAATTTTTATCGCCCAAGTACATAGTTCAGCCCTGCAGCTGTTGCAAAGGAGGATGTTAGGTGCTGCAGAGCTGCTTCTGTATGGGCAACAAGGGCAGCATCGTCAGCGAAAAGCAGCTCACGGACTAGATAGTTTAGATTCTTTGTGCGAGCCCTCAGACAGCTTAAGTTAAACAAGCTACCATTAGTATCATCATGTAAAGCACCACCAATTATCATTCCTGGCTCCTTTTGTTCTGTTGATCTCGACCTGTTTGTCCCCAGGAGATGGCTTTTGTATCTTGTTCAGCATCAAATCAAGAAGCTAGCAGTCTACAGAAAGAACTCTGTTCGGTTCAAAAATAGAAGTTCTGTTTCCTCTTCTTAATCCTAACTTTAACATGCCCTCAGAAATTTCCTCCACTGCCCATATCTTGTAATTCCCTTTAATTTCCAACTTCACTGCTGTTTGGCTTGCAATATCTTGTTACTCTACATATCCACACAGAGCTTCATCCCCTGTGAAGCACTCACTACTGGATTCATGCAAAATCTATTATAATGCTGAAATATATCCACAATGCATATGTACCGGTAGCAGCAGTACTGAGGCAGCAACTGACATTCAGAGATCCAAGGAATGTGTACTTGTATTGGGGCATATATGGATATATGCTCATCTATAAGTCTAGAAATTTAGGTCAAAAATTGATCCAAAAGAACATGAGTTGACTTATTAACTCTTATTAAAAAAAGAACCATCCCCTGGTGAAAGGCAAGAATATACTCTATACTAGAAACACCTCCTCTATTCTCTCATTCATCCAGCCTTTAGAGTGAGCACAAACAGATATGCCTGCTGGAATTCTGTAAGATCTTTGGCACAGTTTTCCTTTGCCATGTCCTTTACATCAATGTTAGATGCCCCTAACAATGTTTTACCCTCGACTTATACATGGGTCATATCAAAATCCATAATTTTGGTCCCAAAACCTGCCAACTTATACATTAGGTCGTCTTATAGTCGAGTATATACATCCAGATTGCTGACTTTAGGACATTGCCCAGTACAGATAGGCTTCCAATGACTACCCTTACTGCTCCCAATTTGGCAAAACTCTCTGCATTCCTGCTCTCTCTATACTCCATCACTTTTACTAGATCTAGTTAGCTAATCCAATGTTGTATGCCTTCAACTCATTTCCGACTTATGGCAACCCTAAGACTAACCTATCCCAGGGTTTTCTGGGGCCCAGAGTGTATGATTCACTCAAAGTCATCCAATGGGTTTCCATGGCTGAGCAGAAAATCGAACCCTGGTCTCCAGGGTCATGGCCCAGCACCCAAATCACTACACCACACTGGCTCTCTGGTTTTAGGGGTGATATAATTATCAGTTTTTCCTTTTCATAAATACTGGTGTTAAAATAAAACTTCAGTTTTATCCCCCCTAAAAAAACAAATGTTGTCAATAGAGTCTATTTATTCATTTAAGACCTTTTAAACCAAGTGACAGAATAAGATTGAAGGATTCTGCATTCATGCAGAACTATGAGCAGATATTTATTGGGGCAAGACTTGCACCCAGGACAGAAATCAAGATACTGCAGCTGCACCATGCAGAGCATTAAAGAAGTCAGGCAAGAAAGTTTATAGTAGAAGCAGACTAATTAAAGACACCTCTTCCCACAACAGGAAAGTTTATCCTTTTTAGCACCATCATAATCAGAAACCCTAAACATTTGCCCACAAACACTGCTACACAGAATGGTGCCTGTAGTCCAAATAGACAACTGAATTGAGAAGAGTTTACATAAGACTGTAAAGTCCAAAGTCTTTGTAACCCTAAGAGCACAAGTCTCTGCTTGAGTGGGTTCTCCCCTCTACAAATGATAGTACAAGGAGACCAACATTCATCAGGATCCCTCACACGTGTGGGGGGCAGGGCTGTTTGGGCTGGAAGTCAGCCTGAAGAAAACGGAAGTTCTCTACCAGCCTGCACCACAGGAAGAGCACTATCATCCCCACATCACCATGGGCAAATCTGTGCTTAAGTCTCTTCAGCAGTTCACCTACCTGGGAAGTATCATCTCTTCAGAGTGCAGTCTTTTACAATAAGTAGCCTGTAAATGTGTCTTCTTGTTGCCTGTCAGCCTATGGTGACCTCATGAATTTCGTAGGGTTTCCTTAGGCAAGCAATATCAAATGTGGTTTTGCCAGTTTCTTTCTCTGAAATATAGCCTACAACATCTGGTATTGTTGGTGGTCTCCTATCCAAGTACTAACCAGAGCTTATTCTGCTTAGTTTCAAGATCAGATGGGATCTGGTTTTTTAGGGTGCTAAGGTTTGATGTCCCAATCCCAGTCTAAACCAGGGATGAAAATGCTGCAGTTCTCCAGGTGTTGGAACTACTGCTGTCAGCACTCCTTGCCATTACCAAATCTGGACAACTGGAACTTGGGATCCAGCACTATCTGGAGGCCTCCATGATTCCCTCCCCAACTTAAACCTTGGTGTGTGTCAGCAGGGGGCTGGCAGACTTTAACCCTATACCACAATTGTCCTCACCTGGCTTTTTGAATTGGGAAGAAAAAAGGGTGTCATTCCTCCGAGTGAATTTTGCAGGGTCAGTTAAAGGGATCAGCTCCTAGTCTGGATCAGGATCACAACTAGGGGAGAAGGATGAAATCCTCCCCCCCCCCCACACACACACGTGAGGGATCTCTGTTTACAATCTTCTTCAGCATGATGCTCCAAAGGGCTACAGCAGATCTCAAAGAAGAAAAAGACAGCATCTATATACGTTACCGTACTGATGGTAGCTTGTTTAACTTAAGCCGTCTGAAGGCTCACACAAAGACTCTCAACTATCTAGTCTGTGAGCTGCTTTTTGCTGATGATGCCGCCCTTGTTGCCCATACAGAAGCAGCTCTGCAGCGCCTAACATCCTCCTTTGCAACGGCTGCAGAGCTGTTTGGACTGGAAGTCAGCCTGAAGAAAACGGAAGTTCTCTACCAGCCTGCACCACAGGAAGAGCACTATCATCCCCACGTCACCATAGGCAAACCTGTGCTTAAGTCCGTCTAGCAATTCACCTACCTGGGAAGTATCATCTCTTCAGACGCCAAAATTGATAAAAAGGTCGGTCACAGATTAGCAAAGGCATATAGTGCATTCGGAAGGCTTCGCAAAAGAGTCTGGAGTAACAAACACCTGAGATGAAGCACAAAAATCATTGTGTACAGAGCCATTGTACTGTCTATTCTACTCTGTGGGTCTGAAACATGGATCATCTATCACCAACATATACGACTCTTCAAATGCTTCCATCAGCGCTGTATACACACAATCCTAAATATACACTGGACTCACTATGTGACGAATCCTGCTGTATTTGAACATTGAGACCATGTTGTTGAGAAGGCAGCTGCGCTGGGCAGGGCACATTTCTAGGATGGAGGACCACCGCCTCCCATAAATAGTACTCTAGGGTGAACTTGCCACGGGTCAGCATAAGAGGAGCCCCAAAGTAGAAATACAAGGACTCCCTGAAACAACATCTCAAGCTCGACCAAATTGATCATCGACAATGGTCTGCCCTGGCCTCACATTGGGAGGCATGGGGACGCACTATCCACAATGCTGCAGCCTCTTTCGAGAACTCACACCGAACAAGTCTCAAAGAGAAACCACAATGCAGAAAGAACCACAACTTGGAAACATTGCCCAAGGAGACTTTTTGCTGTGTTCTCGGCAACCGGACTTGTTTATCTGGGATTGGCCTTTTTAGTCATCAACACGCTTGTACAAAGCATGGGATGAGTCCTTCCTGAATTTTTGTTAGTGAAGAAAAGCCAGAGAGCGAGAGAGAGAGAGAGAGAGAGACATCTGCTAATACATCTGCAGGTGAAGGTATTATCCTAAATGTAGAGCCTCCACTGACAGTTGCAATATAACTTTAATTAATTTGGAAATTTTTAGCTTCAGTTTGCTAAAAACATGCAGGAATGGAGCACCAGCTATACCATAACAACTGATCATGACTCCAGACATGGGGAATTACATGACAATTTATTAGAAGGAATATAAAAGAATACTCATATTAAAGTAAGTCACACAGCATACAGAGCTAACTAAATACAGAAAAGTGAAAGGGGACAGAGGAGTTTGAGGGTTAGATGAGGGGGCATATCTACAGATCCACAGAAATCTGGAAAGCAGAAGTGGCTTAAACCACATAGCTTTAGTAAGTGGACAAGAATGGACAAAGAATGGTGATGCAGACTGAAACCTGAGCGCAACAGTTGCTGTGCAAGTGGAGGGGGGGGGGCTGCAGCAAAAAGACTGATGTTTTGGGCTGCTATTTGTACCTTGAAGCCAACCTCAATTCATAGAAATAGAAAGTCTGATTGACCCTCAACGGAATCTGAGAAGTGAGAAATTTGTTTTGATACCGGAAGATGAGAGTGATTTGATTTTAATTGATGATGCTTCATGGACCTACAACACGTAGACCAGATCTGGAGTCCCCAGGAATGAGAAGGCAGGAGGGGGTGTTGAAGAATAAACAAAAATGAAGGGGGGGGGGGTTTCCAGTCTTGTTTAATCAGACAGAACTCATATTTTGGTTTTTAGTTTCATCTGAATTGCAAGGTGCGGGGAGTAGTGGTGCTCTTCTGCAAACTCTTCCGTCCCCATGCCTTTCCACATGGCTGGGTCCACATGTACTTCACACTACCTATTCTAGTGCTGTGTATGCTATTCCAACCACATCTGTTCATGCTGGTGCTACTGTTATATCAGACTATGGCTGAATTAATAAATATATTAGGGGATGCTCCGACGGATACAAAGGTGCTGCATAATTGGGCCATATTTCCAATTTGTGATTTGTTTACTTGAGCTGGTGTCCTGGACATTCGGAGGGATATTTGTATTTATCTTGGCCTTCTGTTGTTTGTATGTTCATGTGAGGACAATTCTTGTTCATTTTATTACAGAATGTTGTTGTAGTTTACTAAAACTCCACCAGCTAGAACCAGATACTAAAAAGTAACTTAGGTAGATAGACATATGCTAAAAATTAAAGAGAAGGATGCTTTTGAACTACTCTTCAGCGCAGGAATATATGATGAGCACCATGGCCAAACTCATTATTCCCTTCAAACAAAAGACTACTCTAGAGAAATGAAGATTCGGAAAAATTGCAGTGAACATGCAAGATTCACCCCCCCCCCCACAGCCCTCCCTCCCTAGAAAAATGGAGAAAATTGATTTGTGGAATACAGTGGGCCCTTGGCATTGCCAGGGTTTGGTTCCAGGACCCACCATGGATACCAAAATCCGTTAACACTCAAGTCCCATTAAATATAAATGTAAATATAAAGTGAAATGGTGTTCCTGATATAAAATGGCAAGATCACATTTTTCTTTTTGAAATGTATATATTTTTAAATATTTCAAGCCCGAGATGCTTGAATCCATGGATAAATCTGTGGATATGGAGGACTGATTATATAACACAAGGTATTCACATACCCTGTTTCCCCAAAACTAAGACATCCCCAAAAAATAAGACCTAGTAGAGATTTTGCTGAATTGCTAAATATGAGGACTCGACCGAAAGTAAGACCTAGCAAAGTTTTTGTATATAATCATATATACAGGATATAATAAATGTTCATTTTTTGGTTCAACAATAAATGTGAATTCTTCATGGAAAAAATAAGACATTCCCTGAAAATAAGACCTACCACATCTTTGGGAGCCATAATTAATATAAGACACTGTCTTATTTTCGGGGAAACACGGTATGTACTGCTCTTTCTAAACACTGTATAAAAGAAAGACTTTTATGTAAGACTGTACAGTATTAGGTCATTACAATTCCTGGTCTTGGTTTACTGATCTCAGCTCTTTCATGGGAATGGGTGTATTACATCTGCTGACACTGTGGAGAATTAGTGTAGACAAAACAATTTTCTCTGTTTTACTAATGATGGTTTTTGTTGGGGGGGGGGTGCCTGCTTCTCAAGCTAGCCAAAAAAAAAAAAAAAAAAAGTTCTATACAGTTCAAGACCATAAAGCTGTGTGTGGTATGTTTGTCATTATATTCTGAACAAAGTGCACTTTTAAGACACTTGACTTGTTGTATGCAAAACAAAAGAGATTCTGTACAGTTGAGACCATATAGCTCCATTTGTAACAAATAAAATCTATCTATCTTCAGTTTGCCTGTACATTCTGAATAAAGTGTACTTTTAGTAGTTTTTTGTGGGTTGGCTATGTTCTAGAAGAGTTTATTCCTGAGGTTTTGCAAGTATCTGTGGCTGGCATCTTCAGAGAATTCTCTGAAGATGCCAGCCGCAGATGCTGGCGAGATGTGCCATATATCCCCTCAATAAACCCACAAAAAACTATGGATGCTGGTCATGAAAGCCTTCAACTGTACTTTTAGTATATTGGACATGATAATTGCATGCCAAATGTATTTTATGATGTTAAAATAACAAATTGAATTTCAACCTGTAAAGGAAGGTAGTATTTCATTTTTCATTTTTTTCTAAAAAATTCCAGGGGAAAAAAGAAGACACTGATTTTTTTCATTTACTTCCATTTTTTAAAAAAATTACATCTGTGGTCTATTCATACCAGAGTGTGTGTTTATTCATTGACTTAACACTTCATAAACAATAGCATGTTTATACTTCATGTTCACTGAACCTTTTAATTTCCTTACTAATGTAAAAAAAATTCTTCCAGGTTTTCCTTTGTGTAAAATATCAGCAACACAAGAATGGCAGCAAATAAACCCAAAAGTCAAAATTCTTTGGCTCTGCACAAAGTAATCATGGTAGGCAGTGGAGGTGTAGGAAAATCTGCATTAACTCTGCAATTCATGTATGATGAGGTAAGCATTTAGCTTTTACCATTTATAATATATAGATATATTCTCAAGCTGTTTTTGAACTGGCACTTGAACTTACTGAATTTTATCCTGTTATGTTGTGTCTACATATAATGGTAACTGAAATTCAAGTACAGGCCAAGAATGTAGGTCTTTCTGTTGGGATTTTTAAATATTGTACTGCATTATATGAGGAGCTGCCCTATTGTTTTTGGTAAGATTTTTAATTTTTATGGCAAAGATAAATGGAAAGCTCTAACACTAAAGAATGGTCTTTCTTACTTACCAAATTGACAGCCAAAGATACACTGAAGGGGAGGGTGGGGAGAAGACACAGTATTTGCCTTAAGTGCTTGTAAATATGTTTAAGGACCCATGAGGATCTGTAATAGTTTTTCAGTAAATAAGCTTTTATTATGTCTTCTTAGTAATTTTGAATTGAAATAATATATGTATACCTCTGGTTTGCTAAATGAATGTAAAAGATATCCAACAATAATTAACCTAGCTGAGGGATATTGTATTTGTGTTAAAACCTGAGCATAGTAAACCTAACTGCAACACACACAAAATTGGAAAGTAGAACACAAAATAATATGATTTTAGAAAACTTGCTGTTACTACTTTTGTGTTAATTTATATACCATGAATTTGTAGTAACATGGCCTATTTTATTTCATGAAAGTTTATGATGTAAAGCTATTACACTTTTCCGTGTTGTCTGGGAAATGTTCCAGGCTGCCTAATTAACCAATATTTATTAAGGAGTGGCTGCAATGGGCGAAACAGAGAGCCATTTTAATAACTTGAACATCTGAATATAGAAACTACATTACACATATTATAACACTATTAACACCCCAGCCTCATGAGGGTTCTCTTGGTCTGTTTATCACATCTGCTTTCTGGTTTCCAGTCAGCATCACACTTCATTTCATTAACCCCTTCCACCATTCATATGGTTATCTATTTACCTTGGCTTTAGGCAACAACATCTTTACTCTGGCTTGTCCCTCAGTGGCCATAGTGAAAACTCAAAGATACAGCCAGATTAGTCTGTAGAATCAGTATGTAGAGAGATCTTGTAGTACCTTTGAAACTGATTGAAAGAAAGAAGTTGGTAGCATGAGCTTTCATAGACTAAAGTCTACTTCCTCAGATGCATCTAAGATAGTTAAAACTGAATTTGTCACCTCATCACCACATCCACAAAGTTTGCATTTCTGTTGCTATTCACACAACAACCAGCACATTCATAACTTGCTTATTTATATATTTATCAGATTTATACTCCACCTTTCTCCCAAAATGAGATTCAAGGTAGTTGTTCCTATGAAGTACACTTAAGTGTACAAAAGCTTATGCTACCAACTTCTTTCTCTCAGATAGTCTCAAAAGTGGTACAGATCCCTTTGCATAATACTGTAGCCATGCGTGCTTGACTACAGCAGGCAAGGTAAACAGGAGCTGCTTTTGGAATCCCATACTGAGCATGCACCAACAGCAAAATAGAGAGAAAAGGGGAAAGAAGATTAGCCTGTCTGGGTTTCCGCACAGTAAAAAAAATATTGACACTGTAAGTTTCATTGGCAAAATGAAAATCAGAACAAAAACAGAATCTTGTGAAAGAGAAAATCATCCCTGGATGCGGTTTGAAAGAAGCTTTCAGGGTGGCCCTAGAAGGTTCAAAAAGTTATGTTTACTCATGCAAGACTTACCTGACCTGGTTGTTTCCTTTTTACATATGTCTACTGTTTATTTGAAATAAAACGTTTGTTGAAACATGTTGAACTATTGCATATCTGAAAGTGCTTTCAAATGTTGTTACCAATATTTTGCCAAGAAATGAAATTATGATTAGTAGATTGTTGTTCAAAGTGGCACTGACTATTTCATTTCTTAACAGTTTGTGGAGGACTATGAACCTACCAAAGCTGATAGCTACAGAAAAAAGGTAGTCTTGGATGGGGAAGAAGTCCAGATAGATATTTTGGATACAGCAGGACAGGAGGATTATGCTGCAATCAGAGACAACTATTTTCGAAGTGGAGAAGGTTTTCTCTGTGTGTTTTCCATTACAGAACTTGAATCTTTTGCAGCTACAGCTGACTTTAGGTAACTGGATGTGTGTGGGAAACTGTTTGTTTAATGTCTTTAACATATTATTTTTACTGAGGTGAATGATTGTGTTTTCTGTCTCTTACATTTCTGGACATTTCATTCTGAATGCTTGAACCTTGGATGACTTGGAGCTATCCATATACAGTGGTCCCCCAGGTTACGAAGGTAATCCGTTCCGGGATTACCTTCGTAAACCGGAAGTCGTTCGTAACCTGGGGGACCACTTTAACCAATGCACAGTGCGCCGGAAGCGCACTGTTTTAAAGCATCCGGGTTGCGAATTTTTTTCGCAACCCAGGGTTTTTTTCGTTGGCCAGGGCTGTTTTTCCGGCCCCGGTGGTTTCGGGTCCCGGGGATTTCGGATCCCGAGGGATTCGGATCCCGGGGGACCACTGTACCTAAAACACAGACTATCACAAGTGCTATATATCTAAAACACAGACTCTCACATCTTTCACTTATTCTACTGAAGTACAGTGCATTTTGGCATGATGTCCTTATCTGCCTTGAAGAAAAAAGATAATAATGCTTTATACAAGAGGGCTTTGGCAAAAAGCTTATAGAAACGTATATCTCACGACACTACAACCATTCTATGAGTGGGCACTCTGCCATTCTAATACCTGGTATATCTGCAGAGGTGCCCATTAATTTAGTGTGTATTGATGACACTTTAATCATTGTCCAGTTTGGTTTCCCAGTCTCTTTCTACCTGCAACATTAGCTTAAACTGAGATCAGCTGATATGTGGTTACACAATGGGCTGTATGATTAGGGAATTTTGATCCAAATCATTGTAATTGTTAATATTCATCAGGAGTCCTAAGCTGCACCTACTTGACATTCAAAATGGCTGACACATCTCTTCTTTCTCCATAAGTGTAGTTGCACTGTCTAATTCTGTTCGTGTGGGAAAGAACATAAGGGAAAGGGGGGATCTTCAGGATGAAATATTCTTCGCTAAATGTCAGCTATTACCTTCTGCATTCTCACAGATTTATCACTGCACCGTTCCCATTTGAACTGATCAAGTGGTTCAGGAGGACTTACAGATATGTGGAACATGTATAATACTGCTTGAGTTTGTCAGCCCACATTATCACTTCCTTGGCTTGGGGTGGGAGAAGTCTCATCAGAAACCTGAAGGGAAGAATAGAAAGTTGTTGCCAAAAGATGGGACATTTGACCAGTGTTCTTCAATTTACCCCATGAGTATTGGCAGTGCGAAACTCCCAGCATTCCTCAGCATTGACTATGCTAGCTAGAGCTGCAGGGCATTGTACTCCAATAGTATCTCAAGGGGTACATGATTCCTACTACAGTACTTGTCTAGAATAAGAGTGACCTATGAAGTAGAGGTAAGAGAACAGAACTCATTAAGAGCTTAGAAAAACTTGAAGAATTGCTTCAGATGCAGTTGCTCCAAAATGCAGAGACTTTCCAGGTGTTTGGGCCATAGTACCATAGGCTGCCTATTTGATTTCAGTTTTTCGAAAACAAGCAGTCAGCTAATTACTGCCAGACTAGGAATCTTAGTCCTATATAGTTACCAAAAAAAGAGAAAAAGAAAAAGACAGATCCCTCTATATGAATATAATGTCTGGGATGTAATGAAAACCATGATCTTTCATATAGTGAGTGTCACTTTAAGGAAAGTTAGTGTCTTTTAGCTTTAGATGTTTGATAACATGCTGGTGATAAGCAGGAATAATAAAATGGACCGCATGTATGGAGATTATCGCACTGTTCTTAAATAATGGAATAGAAGTGGGATTGAAACTATAATAAACTGACTTACCATACCACATCGTGGCTAGGCAGTAAGCATCCTGGAGTCCAGTGGTCCCCAAACTGTGTTCTTTAAGGGATTTTTGACTTCTGCTCTCAGAATGCCACACTATTGGCCAACATAGCTGAGGCTTCTGGGAGGTGAAGTCCAAAATTTCTTAAATGGCACAGTTTGGAGATGGCTGCTGTAGTCAGTCCATGCTTCTGCTGCTTTTAATAAATGGAAAAATCCAGTGAATAGCTGTGAGTACCACATTAACCTGTTATGGGAGTATGTGCCATAGGTCATTCTGGGGTAATTCAGAGAGAAGAGGATTTAAACAGGTTTCACTGCACTCCCCTCCCAATTCCTAATGAAGGCAAGACTTCTTACTCATGAGTAGGAAGAAGAAAGGTGATTTAAACTGGTTTCACTTCATAGGCCCAGTTCCTAATGAAGGCAAGACTACTTACTTACTTATTTAATCTCTAATAGCTGACCAGTAAACAGAACAGTAGTGCGATAAGATGCTTGGGCAGCCTATTACCGATTTGCAACTGCATGGTAGTGTGAAAAGAATTGCTGCTGTTTTGGGTGTTTAAAAAACCGAAGCAGAATTGAGAGGGAATCTTCGTGTGATAATCCCCTATGACAGAGGAGATACTGAACTCACTGAATCAACTTGGACTTGCAACAGAAGATACCCTCTCTAGCACAGTGTAGTGTAGAACGCCACAGAAACCTTCAAGGGATCAGAGGTTCACTTTGCTTACCCCTCCCCTAGCTTGTCCCCTCTTATGGAGAAAAATTGCAGATGATTAGCAGTAGTAGAACATGCATGTACTTTTCTAGCTAAAGAAACCTAAAGATTGAAAGTATCCCTGCTCTCTTACCCTCTTTCTCTCTAGTTTGTTGCCTGTATGGAGACTGGTTCTATGTTTTTTCATTTGTTTATTTTATACCCCCCTCTTCAGCCACAAAGGCTCTCAGAGCAGCTTACAGATAGCTAATTAGACATTTTTCTTTCTAATTAGATAATAAGTTATTTGGTGAACAGGCCCACTGCTGCTCACCTCTTCCTTAAAAATGAAGTTAAGCTTAAAGTTTGCTATTCTAGTACTATTCTCACTTAGATGATTATTGGACAAGATGTGAGAAACTTGTAGTAAAATTAGAAGTGCATGAAATAATTTTTATACACAGTTACAAGGACTCAAAATATTATCTTGCTTTACTGATTTTATGACAGAAGAAGAGACCAAAGGGATAGGGCACTGAAAGCTTCATATCATTGTACTGTCAGTATGGTAGACGATCTTCCCACCATATTTCCATGGAAATGTTCTGATCTCTCCTTCTACTTCTTAAAGCAGAACATATCTAACAGAGCACAAGATAAAATTGACAGTGTCATGAGAAAAATGCCATTATGTTGAGCAAGCTCTGAAGCAATGTACTCCTAATAGTGGTTTAAGAAAGCCCTGGTATGATACAAGGCTGCCAGTAGTATATAATAAGGAGTTAATCAAGGCACCGACTAAAAGCTGTGTGGATCACACAGTGAGTAGTTGGCATGGCAAGTTTTGAACAGTAACCAAAAATAAATAAAATCCCTGGGTGGATACCTTTCTGAAGTGTATTGAAAATACTGTTCTAATGCACTGAACAGTTTGAGGAAGTGGAACTTTATTACTCTTAACTATTCTAGCTGTATTCTAGCTGTTACTGTTCCCTCAATTATAGTAATTGCTAAGCATTGTGGCTTTTTTCCTTACAATATCACATGAGTCATAGGTTATAAAAGTTTCCTCAACTGATGAAAGCACTCACTAAACTCTGTGTGATGGACAAGCTTGGTCCTGTTTAACATCCTACACTTATCATGCATAGTCACAGGTTCTTAATACAATGTTATATATTATATATAGGTAGTACAAGGATTCTATTATTAATTCAATATCATAGATAATAATTTGCACTGGATTTGTTAAAAAGATTTGTAATGAGATGCAAGCAGTTCTTGGGAAGCCATGTGACAGTTACTGCAAAGGTTTGAGAGAGCCAGCTGAGCTAGTAGATGATGGATCCTAACTATCAGGTGAGAGGGATATGAACTACTATGTTGGAGTAGCTATCATGCAACATATACCTTCTGTATATCAAGTACACAGTATTAACAAGTGGTAAAAAGTATCAAAAACATATGGTTGCTTATGCAATTGTCATGCACGTTGAGTCTCCCTATCCAGAATTCGAAAATCTGAAATATTCCAAAACTGACACTTTTTTCATGAGTGACTAAGGTACTGATACCTTTGCTTTCTGATGGTTCAATGTACACAAGTTTGTTTCGTGCACAAATTTATTAAAATTTTTGTATAAAATAACTGCAGGTTATGTGCATAAATTATATTTAAAATATAAATGAAATTAATGTTTAGACTGGTCCCATTTCTCAGCTATACCATTATGTATATGCAGAAATTCCAAAAATCTGAAATCTAAAACACTTTTGGTCCCAAGCATTTCAGATAAGAGAGACTCAATCTGTACTTAAAATACTACCTTATACTGATGAAAACCAAATTGCATGGGTCTGAAGTCTGTTTCTTTCTCCCCAGAGAGCAGATTTTAAGAGTGAAAGAAGATGAGAATGTTCCCTTTTTGCTTGTTGGTAACAAATCAGATTTGGAAGATAAAAGACAGGTTTCTGTAGAGGAAGCAAAAAACAGAGCTGATCAGTGGAATGTTAACTATGTTGAAACATCTGCTAAAACACGAGCTAATGTTGATAAGGTAAAATATTACTTTTTTTCCAAATATCTTTATAAGTGTCTGATCCTGTTTTTCATGCATTATTTGCCAAGACTAATTATCATTATTATGAGTTTTACACTGTCTTTTTTGTGGATTGTTCATTATCCTTCTGAGTGAATAGCCTAGTGATGAGGAATCTTTTTTGGGGCCAAAAATTCAAATTGTGGAGGGGGTGGTGGTGTTTGGGAGGTCATTGCAGCACTGGACAGAGATAAAAAGACAGGGTGATGCCAAAGCAAGTAAGGTGGATTTAGTGCAAGTGACACCAATTTGTCCCAGTATAACAGCTTTCAGACATGCAAAATCCTTTAGATATGCAATCCAAAATTCTGTTCCAAGTAAAACTTCATAGTTGACCAATTAGAGCTCATTACCCTGCACAGCCCCCGTCCCCAGTCTTGCCTTTTAATGCCTGTTATTTTCAATTACTGGTCAGAAATTAGGAGCAGAAGACTTTCAGCAGCCAAATGGGGGAAATCTGAGGGCCATTTTAGGTCTGTAGGCTGGAGCTCCCTTTCTCCTTCCCCAGGAAATAGCTGGCTGAACAGAGAAAGTTTCAAGACCTCACTTGAACATTCTCTCTTGAAGGTTGAGCTTGCATGCTCCACTCCCTCTTGAAATCCTAGCTTGAGAGAAGTTGTTTGATTTAATAAATTGCCATTCTTATCATTATCATTATGATCATATTTTATTTATATTTTATTTATATTTGCCTTTCCCCTAAAATTAGGACTCAAGGCGGCTTACAATTTAAAAATGGCTAAAAACATATGAAAGCAATGATGTTTAAAATTACACTTCAAAAGATAAAAAAACAAGTAAGACAATTGTCTAAAACAATATAGCTTCCTCAGCCCATTTTTAAAACACTTTACAATTTAAAAGCCAGTGGTGGCGGAAGGACAGCAGGGAGGAGCCATTTTGGCCTGCCCAGAAGGGAGTTCCAGAGTCTAGCTAGGGACAGTCTCTGAGAAGGCCATCTCTTGCATCTCCACCAACCATGCTTGTGATGTTGATGAGAAGTGGGCCTCTTCTGATTATCTCAGGGCCCTGGCAGGTTCCTGTAGAGAGATACAGTCTGCCAGATAACCCAGACCTGAGCCACATAAAGCTTTACAGGTTATAACCAGCACTTTGAATTATGCCTGGAAACAAACTGGCAACCAGCGAAGTTGTTATAACAGGAGAGTAAGATGGTCCTTGTAACCAGGTTAAAAATTTGGCTGCAGCTCTTTGTACTAGCTCAAGTTTCTGAACACTCTTCAAAGGCAACTCCATGTAGAGTATGTTGCAGTAGCCCACGTGGGATGTAACTGAGGCATACACTACTGTGGCCAGATCCAATGTTTCAAGGAATGGGCACATTTGGCACATAAGCTTTAAATATTGAAGAGCACTCCAGCTCTCTACAGAAACCTAGGCCTCCAGGTTCAAAGCTGAGTCCAGGAGCTCCTTCATAAACTATGAGCCTGTGTCTTCAGGGGGAATGTAACTCTGTCTAACACAAGCTGAATCCCTGTTCCCTGATCAGCCTTTGAGAATGATCTCTGTCTTGTCTGGGTGAAGTTGCAGTTTGCCTGCCCTCATCTAATCCCTTACTTGATAACAGACACTGGTGTAGGGCCAATAGAGCCTCCTTCACTTGTAGTGGAAAGGACTAGTCGAGTTCAGTGTCATCCACGTTATTGAAATTTGGGTGGTGCACAAGAAGAGGGTTCAAAGTTCTTGTTTACTCCATCTCCAGGAAACTACTGTTCAGAGCAAAATGGATGCACTTTGAACCAAGTTTACGTTATGGATGACAGCATCACCCCAGTCTGAGGAAATAGTTTCTGGTAGCTGTGTTGCCATAGTGATGGGTTCTGACTCTTCTGTTCTTGCAGGATATATTACCTGGAATCCTTACAGGAATAGGGAGCCAAAACTATGTGTGAGGAACCTGTCACTTTCAAAGAATCTCTTATTTATTTATTTATTTATTTATTTTTAAAAACCTTGAAATTGTTGTTTTTATGCATGTGCGTATGTGTTCCAGCAGAATAATGCTAGCTAGCCCTGTTGTCTTAAAAGTCAGATTTGAAATATAAAAAGGCGGCGAAGGGCATTTGGTAATGCTTGTGATCTCATATAGGGACAAAACCTTTAAGAATTTTTTTAAGAAATAGCAGATTTTTTAAAGAACCTCTCCTGTGGTTGTAAGTGTATGTGCTGGCCTTGGAGAAAATCTATTTGGCGGAAGGTTAAGGGGCTTAGTGAGTTAATATGCAAGCCTCTCCTTTCTGACCTACATACGAACTGGACTGCATAACAGGAAGGTCCTTTAGAAAGATCAGATGTTAGAAATTGGGTCACCACATGTAACTTGGTTTGTTTATTCTGAACAATGCTGTACTGAACTGTAACTAACCTGACCAACTGTTTCTTAGAAATCTTCTTGAATCCTAACTTGAAAAACTGGTTTTGTACTTCTGAGTAGTATTTTCATGAATGACCGTTTTATGGTGACAGACATGTTGGCATTGTAGCAAGATGATCTTTGTTTCTCCAGTTAATTCATCTGCAAGACTGAGTTGCCATTTTCTGGCATGTGGCATTGTTTTTAAAAAAATTCAAAACATATATGGTTAAATCCATGGATGCAGAATCTGTGAATATGGAATCGCACCTTTGCAAAAAATAGGTTAAGAATTATAAAAAGGTAGCATCTTGTGATCTCAATTTGGATAAAGGCTTGTGTTATGCATTTATAGTATGGAGTCAATTGTTCTGGGTTCAGAGTGAGAATATGTCTCCTGGATAAGTCTTCAGTAGCCTCACACAGGAGAATTTCTTAGCAGCTTCTGGTGCTGTAATACCAGATAAAGTTTCTGAACACTCTTCAAGATAAATATATATCTGTCTATCTATTTTTTTACTTGTAAAATTGTTTTGTTGAAGATCTTGATAATAAGTTCAGGCACCTGTAATTGTCATTCACTCTATGAATGGAAAGGAGGAAACCTATTTGGCCTACTTGACAATAAAATAAAAGCTCAGAAGCAGATGGACTTCTGTTACATTAAGTCCTCATGTACTAACAATAGTCTTGTTCTTTCTAGGTATTTTTTGACTTAATGCGAGAAATCAGAGCAAGAAAGATGGAAGACAGCAAAGAAAAAAATGGGAAAAAGAAAAGGAAAAGTCTAGCTAAGAGAATCAGAGAAAGATGTTGCATTTTATAATCAAAGTTCCAAACTATCTTCATACCTTGACCATACTAATAAAATACATAACTTTATAGCATGCCATTTGGAGGCTCCTATGACTGAAATTACTCTTTAACAGTTTGGGATTTGTAATGTACCACTTAACGCATGAATTGGGACAGCACTGAAGTCTTTCATGAAAAAGTTTAATTTGGCTTCAAGCGAAGCAGAATTCAACCCATTTCATAACTTGCCTCCTCACCATGGTTCTTCTGAATGTAGAGGTTTTTTTCATGCGCAGTCTCCCTAGAACTGTAAACAAACAAACAAAAAAGCATTGCTTCTTATGTTTCTCTGAAAGCATACATTTTTATATCACCAAATCTTCACTTTGTCTTCTACTGCCTTGAAAACTACAGCGGTGGTCAAAACTAAGCAAAGGTAGTATATAAGCTTTTTTGCTGTTATAAGATTATGCAAATTAGAGAAGAGAAACTGGCTCTTTTCTCTACATCTATTGGGAGTCATTTATACATGGAATTAGTATAGACAAATGGTATAAACTCATGAGAATATTTGAATATGCCTTAATTTAAAAACCTAAAAATGTTAATGTAGTTAAGGGTATATCTTCATTGTGATGCACGTATGTGTGTGCATCATTATGAAATGATATCCTGTAGTGTGAAGCGCAGTTCTAGTGAACAATTTTGCTAACTAGCTTTGTGCTAGAAGTCTGTCTGATCAGAAAGTGTGCCATACTCTGGATCTTAAATAGTCCAGAGCATACCGTTACCTTGATTGCTTTAAGCGAAAGGGCCGACATATACATGTACATCTGAGATTAAAGTGAAGAGGGTACAGTACATTTCATTCTGAAGTGGTCATTTCTCCTTAATGCACAGATACTGACATTGACCTCTGCATATACAGTACTTAATGTCTACATATTTCGGGTGGGTATTTTCCTGGGGTTGGGGAACAGTGTGGATTTCAGTAGCACAAATGTAGTCTTGCTCTTAGGGCTGTCTGGAAAATACGAATCAATTGCCTGTTTTTATTGCGTTCCTGCATTCTAAGCCTTTAGTAACATTAACTGTGCATTATGTAATAGGGAAGCATTCCAGCTCCTTTTTTTTCTGGTTTAATATCAGTCAAGTAAACCACCCTACTCTGCTATGTAAAAAGACTGACTGTGTGCTTCCAAAATCCCTCATCATAACACTACAATTGTATTGTCTTCAACTCATCTGCAATTGAAAGAATACTAGCACAACGTTAGTATGTGGAATTGAACGAAAACCATTGCCTCTTGAGACTTTTAAGCCTCTTGAGTGTGAGTGTAAAGGTTAGGTCAGTTCCAAAAAATAATTTTTGTATACATGTGTAAACTTATAAATTGTCTGTTCAAGGTGTGTCAGAGCAGCATAGATGAAACTTGTATTTAACATGCTAACAAGTAGGACATTAGTAATGTGTCTGTTTAGAGAACACTTGTTTATCCAGAAATTTTGTACACATCCTCCAGTAGATGATACCATGTGCAGAATTAGTTCTTGATGTGCCTGACCAAACAGATTGGTCCTCATTTTATTGTGTATATGTTTTCAGTCTGTCTACCCAGGGAGTTTAACCACTAACATTGTGATGTTTGTGTAATGGGAACCAAGGTGTTATGAAGCCAATGGACACATAAAACAATTGTCGTAGGCTGATGCCTTACCAGATTCTTTTTATTTGCTATTTGAGCCATTAACTATGAATAAACTTTCATTTTTTTAAGATACTTTGTGGAATGGTAATTACAAAAGTTTACATTCCAGCAGAGCAACTTTACTATTGCTCTGTTAAGCTCAAGTTTGTCCAGTGCATAATTCAATTATATTTCTTACTTGTAATTCATGCAGCTTTAAAGCTTCACAGACCATTCACAGATAGTCTTCAGACTATTGCAAGTGTGCAAATGATAAGTGTCAGTTGTATGAAAATGAGTTATTCTACCAGGACAATCTGATGCAGAAAGATGCATCTCAGGACACTGTGCCCAGCCCATTTCTGTTTCAAGACTCATATACCAATGACTGTTGCTGTTTTACTCTCACAGTCCTTGTCAAAATAAGACATCCCATAAATGCCAACTGAACAACTGGAAAAAAACAGATTAATACAGATGTGAACATAATGTTCTTCACTTTTTCCATTAAATAATATTTTAGATTTGGTGGAACACAAGATACTAGTTACTTACCTTCAGTACTACAGGGGTTTTTCAGTACATTCAGCTGAGTCCTGAATTAAGTTACTGGCAGCAAGAATTGAACTATCTGTAGGACAGTTTCCTTTGATCTGGCTTAAGACATTTTACCCATACTGCATAATTGCAGCCATTCTAGCCAGGTTGGTTATCATGGTTTGGGCTAAGAAGAAAACACGGGGCAGAGTATACTAACTAAAAGTCTTCATTAACTGTGTTTCCTATTCTTATTGCATCCACTATTGTTTGTCCAGAACTCTTTTTTTTTTTTTTGCATAGCTTCACACTGCCATCCTTCTAGAAACTGCCTCTTCGCTGAAAATAATGTTACGTATTTTATATTCATTATGCCTTAATTATGACAAGTCACATTGCTGTAGGAGCCAAATTCCACTTTCTGATGTCATCTCAAATTATTCTAGCAACTGCAAAGTGCTCATGATAACATTTTACTATACATGGCTTATACACACTTGACCAGCATCTGAAGAACTGTATCGTTGGTTTCTTGTGCTGAAAGATATGTAGTTACTTCTCAGACAACATCCCACCCTTGTTACATGGTAAGCTTATGAAACAGAGGGATGTTTAACATGTAGTTGGATTCTGTTGCTCAAAGGAAAACTTATGAATAATTCAACTGATTAGTTACAAATGTTTCCTAGGCAAAGGTATTTCATAGCTACAATATAGCTATATCTATTCTCACTTTTTATTATGTAATTATGGTTTAAGTCTCAAAATATTTGGTTTCTCTATACTTCATAGTTATTTCTTAGTAGCTCTTCACAACAACAGTCAAGTCAATCAACATCTTCAATAGGCAAGAAAAATGCTTTTGTAAAGTGAAAAAATTATGATAGTATAGTTCCCTACTTTGGTGCTTGTATAACATAACAATATAATATAGCTTCTTTTGGGCCCTTCAAATTTGTGTAGCGCTAGGAAACTGTCACTTTGTGACAGTTAAAAAAAAATGCTACACTTAATGGGATGTCTGATAGCTGTATGAAGGATGATGTGTTTTGATCGCTATTCTCAACCTTTAGTTGTCTGCTTTGGGGCTTATCTCCCAGAATCTTTGACCATTGGTTATTCTGACTAGGATTTCTATAACATTGGAGAACCAAAGTTGAGAAAGGTTGCACTATGTTATGGCACACACCAATGCTGTGAAAAAGGAAAGTCCAGTCCAGATAAAGGCCTCCAAAATTTGGCATGTACCAGCTCATTGATGTATGTGGATTTATAGTCTGGAGAAACTAGGCTATAAATAAATAAAATTTATTATTATTATTAGGGACTAGAAATCTAAACATTTTGGAGAAAGGTGTAGGAAGTTCTTTCTCAAAATGTAATAACATGGTTATACATTGAATGCACTGCCATCTGCTGGGCACTATGGCATGATTTAGATGCAAGTCAGGATTACAGTTGCTAGCTAGTACCATTTACGTAGGTGTTGAAACTGACTGAATGTGATAATGGTCTAGATAAGGGCTAATAAACTGAAGCTGAATCAGTCTTAGCAAGACTGAGGCACTGACTGGATGGATTTTTGGTCTAGGAATTTGGTGTTAGAACTAAAAGAATGAGTGTATTATCCAGGAGTGCTACTTCATCATCAATATCACTGGAGGCCTAAGTGTCTTCATTGGCACTTGAGTATTCTTTACTAGCTTTAGATGGCTTGCCCCTGAAGATGGTTAATATATCTCAATTAACCCAGAACCTGGCAAGAATTCTGACTGGCTTAGCTATATGGAGCCAAAGAATTTCACTTACAGCCTATTCACCCAATATAAGGTGCTCACACTTACCAATAACACTCTGAATGGCTTTGGATCCAAATACCTCAAGGAGCACCTCCTCCTGGTGTATTATAAACATCAGATGAAGACCTCTGAATATGATCAGTTGTAGATTATATGTGTACAAATGTTGTTTTGGCAGTCACACTCTCTGCTTTGAAATTCCTTCACTTTGACTTTTGTCAGCAGTACAATCTTGACACTAAGTCAAAGCATGTTAATGGATTTTATTGCTTCTGTCTGGCTTGGTTGTTTTATAGTCTTGCCTTTTTAGACTTAATTGTTACATAAAGATTGATGTGTTATGTTGCTGTTATATTGTACATTTACTATTGTATGCCACCCTGTAATCCATTAGGATGAAGGGAGGGCTTAGAAGTTGTTGAAATAAATAATAAATATAGATCTTTGCTGTTATTTGTAAAGAATGATTTGCTTGGCCACCTGTCTCATGTAGAAGTACCACAAGTAATCAACTAGAAATCAAAATGTAGAAATGAGGTGTATATATGTTACAACTGTCTAATTTTAAGATTGTATGTACAACACTATGTAAATTTACAGCGCTATATAAATAATGGTTAATAACAACAACAACAACAACTAACAGCTCCTATGTCAGTGGGGAGGTGAAGCTACTCCTTTGGGTTTTACTCCAAACTTT
The DNA here is from genome assembly GCA_034509955.1 of Urosaurus nigricauda. Lineage (NCBI taxonomy): Eukaryota > Metazoa > Chordata > Lepidosauria > Squamata > Phrynosomatidae > Urosaurus > Urosaurus nigricauda. The sequence continues at coordinate 63,121,283 of JAOEGL010000006.1, read as the reverse complement.
TAACAGGGCTACCAAAGTACTTGACTGGTTTGGGGACAGAGCTCAGAGCCTTTGATAGCGACTTTAAAATTTGGGCTAATACCATGAGTGGAGTCACTGCCCTCTTGACATGGAGGCTGCCAACCATCACTGTGGTGAGGCAGGTTTGCCGTCCTTTTTAGGCGATTGAATATCACGTTTACACAACTGGTAAAAGCATAGAAAGCCTCAGTATCTCAATGAAAGATTTCATTCATTAATAATAGTGAATTTTCCTGATTCAGGTCAAAGGAAATGGAAATCCCCCACTGCCTCATTTTCTGCATCCTATTTTGGTCTGATGCTTTCACTATAACAAGATCTATCTGGGCTATTGCTGAAATCTTACTGGACAAATATAGCTTGCAATACCTCATTGCAGCCACATACACCCTCCCCACGGATTTAAAATCAATTTGCAATGCAGTATAGATATATGTGGGCTGAAGAGGGGGAAAAAACAATACCCCACTGACAAAATACAGGGTATGCACCTAAATGGCCACAATCAGACAGCTCCTTGGGACAAATCCAAAAGCTTGTATCTAGTCAGTGAGATTTAATTTTTTTTCCATTTGCGCCCACGTACTGCTGTGATGCTTTGTAAATTGATTTAAATTTACACAACTTAGAGAGGTGAGTTCTAGGCCGTGTTCACCAGTTAAAGAATCATTTTATGCTAAGACGTTGTCTATGTTAATGCAATTTGTTGCATTAGCCATAAATTATACAGGTGATAAAACATAAGATGACATCCTGTTAGTGATACACTCATGCATAAGTTGTGCTATACATGCAGGGCAAATTATTCGCTATAATGCAATCGATATGTTCTATTAACAGTTGCAGAAGCACAGTTGGGAATACAGCAATGTTGTTCATTATGGTTGCACATTGCTCACTGCAGTTGCTCTTGAACATTGTGGTTGGCATTGTGCATTGCAATTGCACTGTGCAGTTTGGTTCAGTATTGTGCATTGCACTTCTTCATTCTGCATTCTAATTGTGAATTTTAGTTGCCCCTTGCACATCATTCATTGTACTGTGCATTGTCTGTCGTGTATTTCACAACAGTACCTAGTCATTATCATTTGTTGTACAATGTTACTGCTTTGATGGGAGTTGCATAGCGCTTGCATAGTATATGCCTGGTATATTCAGGGGTATTAGATTGCAGCCATAATTTGTTTTTCCTGTTTCTGGTCTCTTTCTTTTCCACTCATTTTATCAATTCCTGTTTCAGAGTGAAAAAATTAAGTTATAAATAAGTCATAATTCTAGATTCAGACATAACAACAACCGATGATATAAATTAGCCAGATTTCACAAATAGCTAAATAGTCATGACTTAATCTGTGGTCTCTAGGGCACTAAAAATTCAGTTTGCTTTTTAAATATGGCTGGACACACACAAAAAAAATAGAATTCAGCAAATTTATTGATCGTTAGGTACAAATTCAACCCCAGTATTTTCTGTTGGACTTTGCATTGGACATAAGATTGTAGCTTTAACATTTTGCATTTCTCTTCCTATTACCTAAGAGTGTAACTATTCATAGCAATTCTATCAGTACAGCTGTTTCACAAAAACAAAAAAAAAAGATCTGATTAAGATAGAATATCTATAAGTAATTATTTGAAGAATTTACACAGCACTGCCATTTTGTGGTGTTTGTGTGGGATGCCTCCCGCTTTGGCTAATTCAAGTCTGATCACATCAATTAAGAAGATACTCAAATCTACCAGTGCAGCTAAATCTCAGGGGCCAAAGTGTAACAATAAGGCTGCAATTCTGTCCCAATTCCACTTTCAGTACTGTACAACTATTCCATGGCAGAGAATATTGTAACCAACCCTTTGTGCTTCTTTCCTTCCTAATTCACCTTTTCAATAATAATAGAGAGTATAAATAGCTAAAACATTCCAATTTATGTTCAGGCCTTGGTTGGCATGGTAATTCATCTACATTAAGTACTAGGCAGAGAGACTGTGTTCCTGCTGGTTCTGTCATTGTATCCTTTGGGCCATTTGACTGATACAGGATTTGTTGGCACAGTTCTGCTGTGCTTCTGGTCCTCTTTGACTGAAAGTTTCCAGAAGGTGATGCTGGCAACACTGTGACATTCAGCCTCCTGTCCATTAGCTTGTGGGCTCCAATAGGGTTCAATACTGTCCCCTGTGCTTTTTAACAACTATATGAAGCTTCTGGGGGAAACTTTCTAGAATTGGGGTCAACCCAGCTCTACTACACTTGGTGCCAAGGAGGCTGTGGATGTCCTGTTTTGATGCAGTGAATGACTGAGTGTGGGTGAATAATTGAGTCCCAGTAGAACCAGCATGAAGTAGTGGTTTGAGTGTTGGACTATGACTCTGGAGACCAGTATTCGAATCTCCACTTGACCATGAAACCTCCTGGATGACCTTGGTCTCATGCTCTCAGCCTCAGGGAAAAGCAATGGCAAACGTACTCTGAACAAATCTTACCAAGAAAACTCCAAGATAGGTTCATTTTAGGGTCGCCATAAATTAGAAATGACTTGAAGGCATACAACAACAACAAAAGTCAAGACAAAAGTTTTATTAGTTGCTAGGAAAGGCAACACAGGACTGCAATTATAACCTTTTTCTATATGGAGTTGTATTTCCACTGAAAGATCAGATGCATAGCATAGGGGTGCTCTTGGACCCAGCAGTGCTTCTGGATGACCAGGTAGGCATTGTGTCCAGAAGTGCATTTTCCCAGCCTTGGATGGTGTGCCAGCTTGCTCTTTCCAAGTGAGAACAAATTTATCTACAGTGGTTCACTTTTTAATTACCTCACAATTAGACTATTTAAACATGTGGAGCTTCCCATGAAAAATGTTTGGAAGCTAAGGTTGGTGCAAAATGTTGAAGCCAGACTGTTGCCAGATGTGAGCTTTACAGAGACTATATATTGCATTTTGCAAGAACTACACTGTCTTCCACTTTGCTTTTGAGTTTAGTTCAAGCTGGGTTAGACCTACAAGGCTGGGTTAGACCTTGGGGCAAGGATACAAGTCTAAAGATCATGTAGTTAGCTCTTACAGTTGATGGTGCTGGCTGGGGCTGCTGAGACTTGTAATAGCAATAGCAAGGACATTTCTATACCGCTTCTCAGTGGACTAACACTCCCTAAGCAGTTTACAATGTGTAAGCTAATTACCCCCAACAAGCTGGGTAGTTCCTTTAGTGATCTATGTAAGGATACAAAGCTGAGTGGACCTTGCCGTGAAATAACATCTGGAAAGCTACATGATTTACACCACCACACTAATACAATCTGTGTGCCTAAAAATGCAACTATGCAGCATTTGGTATTGTAAATTAGAAATTAATAACCACACATAAGCATGTTATCCTAAAAATTTCCTTCTTCATAATGCAATTTTTTTATTATTGCACAATATGTACAGTTCTGTCTTGACCATCATCACAGAAGCTAACATCCATCTCCTTCCTACACTGCTTTAATTAGTCAAGATGTTTGTTAAATGATTAAGCTATAATTAACCTAGATTATTCTACAGCATTTTAAATGGTGGGTAGTTCCTTTAGTGACCTATGTAAGGTCACTGAGCAAGACAACGATCATGCTGCTCTAGCCCATTACAAACATTCCTAATGCATTTAAACTGTTTTCCTAGTCGTCTTTATGCTGAAAACAAAAATAATGACCACAGAAGAAATACACAGATTCAATCTAGACGACGAAGAAATTGAAATAGTTAAAGAATTCCCATATCTAGGATCAAACATTGACCAGAATGGAGACTGCAGTCAAGAAATAAGAAGAATAGGAATGGGAAGGGCCAGCTATGAAAGAGAACTGGAAAAGATACTGAAGAGCAAAGATATACAACTGAGCACTAAAGTCAGAATTGTTCAGGCCATTGTATAGTATTCCTGGTTACCATGTACGGATGTGAGAGCTGGATAGTGAAGGAAGCAGACCGAAAGAAAATCAACTCATTTCAAATGTGGTGCTGGAGAAGAGTATTTAGGATACCATGGACAGCTAAGAAGACAAACAGATGGGTTTTTGAACAGATTAGACCAGGGCTTTCCTTGGAAGCTAAGATGACCAAGTTGAGACTATCACACTTTGAGCACATAATAAGAAGGCACAGATCACTAGAAAAAACAATAATGCTAGGAAAGGTAAAGGGTAGAAGAAAGAGAGGAAGACCACAAACCAGATGGATAGACTCAACTAGGGGGTTGTGGGCAAGGGCTTGCAGGATCTGGGCAGGGCAGTGGAGGATAGGGATTCTTGGAGATGTCTCATCCATGGGGTTGGCATGAGTCGGAACCAACTCAAGGGCAGCTAACAACAACAAATATAGTTTTGACAGCCAGAAGTGGCTGTTTTAAACAATTGTGCTAGATTGCTCTTATTTTTTTCTTCTTTAAATTGCTTTAAAATATTTTTTAGTTCTGTTGAATCTCTTCAACTCTTTACATGATACGTTAATAATTAATTCTATTCCATTTCATTATAAAGAGATTTATGGCTGCTGAGCCTTGGCCTCCGTTAAACTCTTTAAAAGTATATTCATGAGGCAGGAGAAAGAGGAATCTAGTCTAACTTCAACTTACCTGCTGTATTCTGTTGCTGCAGAGAGAATGAGATACTCCCTTGCTTCTCCCCAAGGGCAGGCAAGTAGGTAGGCACCTTATGGTCTGGAAAGTTCCATCAGAGCAGGAAAAATTACTTTTTGGGAATACTCCCAGAGTCCCCGAGCTACTTAATCACCAGATCCTATTGATCTTGCAAGCTAAGCAGAGTCATCCCTGGTTAGTACATAGATGGGAGACTGCCAGGGAATACCAGGCACTGTAGGTTCTCTTTCAGAGGAAGGAACTGGCGAAACCACCTCTGTGTATCCCTTGCCTAAGAAAAGCTTGTGAAATTCATGAGGTTGCCATAAGTTGACAGGCACCTTGAAAGCGTGTGTGCATGGATACACAAACATGGACAACTCTGCACTAGAGTAAGGGGGGGGGGAACCAAGCACACTTAACCTAATTTAGTAACTGACATTTAATTTAAATTAATGTCATATTGCTATATTTCTTATCTCATGAATATGTAGGGTAGGGGCTGTTTTAAGCAGGCAAAAACAACTTGGTTCATTTTTGTCTATTGGCTGCACTGCTGCTCTTGTTGTGCTTGCTTCTTCAAATGATAATGAAATGTGGAGTCCCCCAACCACCTCTTTTTGTTTCTGGTAGTGTCCGAAGGAAGATGGGGGAAAAAACCAGGAGCTGGGTAAGAATAGAAGGTTTAATTACGGTTTGCGCAAATATAAAGCATACTGTACAGGAAAGATTACTTTTATCTTGGTAGCCCCCACTCCCCATCCTGGGTCAGTGTTCCTTGTGTTTTCCAGATAAAGGGGACATGGGCTGCCTCTCTAGGCCGAAGAGGCCAGAGTGGAGGCATCCATTGTGTGATACTTCCCACACACAACTTCTCTGATGAAACAAGGGGAATTTCTCTCACTCCCTTGGACTCTTTCACATGAGGGGAAAATTGGAGGGTTAAAGTAGTCCCAATGCAGGGTCATCCAGGGTTTAGAGACAATTACGCAGCTGCTTTTCACATGATGCTGCACGCAATCAGGAGAGATTCCACGGAGAATGTGAGGTCCATCAGGAAATAAGCAAATTCACAAAACTACTGGATTTACATTTCCATTTTGCATACAAATTGACTCCCTTCACGTAATGCACACTGTCTGGAAATGCAAGCCTCCAGATGCATTCCTTTAAGCAGAGAAGGCTCTCTGCTTAAAGGGATGCACAAATACACTTCCCTCACTTTCCTCCTCTTTGCAGGCTCTAATTAAGAGAAGAGCTCGTGGGAGAAGGAAAAGAGAGGGCATTTTGGAAGTCTTCCTGGACAGGAAGGAGAAATGGAGGACATGCCCTGGAAAAGGAGAGTAATCTCATTCTGCCTGGTTCTTGTTTTTAAGGCATTTTTTTATCCATTCTAAAACCAAAGATTCTACATGCTATATAATCTCTGGATGGGCTCGTATATTTGATCACATGTTAATATGTCAGCTCTGCCCCCAAGCAGGCATCACGCCGACCACCAAACCAGATGGCGGGCAGTGTTGTGGCGTTGTGGTGGCACAGCATTTAGATGCCGCGCACCACCGAAAAAAAACCACCGCCGCAGTGGCAGAAGTGCCTTTTTCCCAGCACAAAAAGAAGCAGCTTACTCTGCTGCTTTTTTGCGCTGGGAAGATGCCAGATCAGGGCTGCAGCATATGGTTACCACAGCCCTGATCTAGTGCTCAAAGGAGCAGCCAGAAGCCACTCCTTTGGGGCAGTCTGTTTTGCCCCTTAGTTGCTGCTCCCTTTGCACCCAGTCATCTTAGGAGCAGCTGCCTGAGCAGTGACGGAGAAACTTCTTCATTGTGCCGGTCTTGCAGCAAAAGCCAGCACAGCATAGCAGAGAGTCCTTTTAGTCACTGTATGACTGGTTGCTCAGTTGCTACACCTGTTGCACCCTGTCATCCTGGAAGCAGCAATTGAGCAACTGGCTAAGCAGTGACCAAGAAGACTCTCATCTGTATCAGCCTTGCAGCAAAGTCCAGTGTGGACAAGGGGCTTCTGGGTTACTGCTTAGGGAGCTGCTCAGTTGCTGCAGGAACAAGGGAGAAGCTTCTTCCCAGAGAGGAAGGACTCTCAATCTATTTATTGCCTGGAAACTTGCCAGGGACTATCAGCTAATGTATCAGGGATGAGCAATGGACTATGGACCACCATTTTGAGCAGAATGTTTAGATCTTATTGAACTGCAATCCTATCCATCTCTACAATCAGCTGTGTTTGTTTGATTTGACTGGAGTTACAAGTCAACATTCACCAATCCTTCCATACAGGATGTTGTATATTGCAGTTGAAACAGCTATTATATGAAATCACGGGCAGCATCTACACTATTTTGGAGTAAGAATATACCAGCAATGTAAACTATGGGAGGCAGCAGGACTCAAGCCTCCTCTGTGATTCCCCTGCTCCCAGGGGGAGGTATGCCACTCCAGGATTTCCTAGAATTGGCTAAGGCCCCTCCAGGCAACCAGCTGTTATGTGTTTGGCGTGTATATGAACCAATTTGCCTCCAGGCCAGGGATCCCTTCAAACAAACCCTTCCTCTTCGGCTGGCCAGATGATCTCTTTTTGAGAGCAAAAGCCATTCTCCTTTTGTGTCAGGTTGAGCCTTCCACCCTCTCGCCATTCATCCCCTTCTATCTTGTAGGACTAAGGTAAGTGTAGGGAGGGGTATCCTTAGTTTCTTTTTCTCAGAGACACCGAGTTATAAGAAACTAAGGATACCCCTCCCTACACTTACCTTAGTCCTACAAGATAGAAGGGGATGAATGGCGAGAGGGTGGAAGGCTCAACCTGACACAAAAGGAGAATGGCTTTTGATCTCAAAAAGAGATCATCTGGCCAGCCGAAGAGGAAGGGTTTGTTTGCTTGTTTATGCATACATGTGGTGGTGGGGGAAATGCGGGGATTTTCTGGGGGAAATATGAAGAAACCAAGGAGAGAGATAATAGTCTAGAAGGTGGGAAAAACAGAACTGTTGTTGAACTCCATCCACCATTGAGGCCAGAGCTCCAGAAGATCTGTCCCATGGCAGAAGCAGCAGTACTTTCCTGCTAGTGCTGGCTGAAAAATTGATTTTTTCCTGATGCCCCTGAAACCCATCACTTTTGGTAAGTAAAGAAGGCTGGAAAAGTGAATCATGGGTTGGTAGGGCAGCTGGGGTGGAAGTAAATCCAACATTTGTGCAAAAAAGAAGGGGGAATTCTGTTCCCTTGTTTTAAGATAACAAACATTTCCATTTCATGTTTAGTCATGTGGAAAGTGTGGGTGTGTAACTTACCCATATGAGTATGTGTATGGGGTGAGAAATAGGTTTTGATACACAAAAGGAATATTCATATATGCATTCATTCTGAATAATAATAATAATAATAATAACTTTTATATTTATTTATTTATATCCTAGCTTTTGCCCAGTACTGGGCCTCAAGTCGTCATTTCAAAATTTAAAACATATATTTTTAAAACCTAAGAAAAACAAAAATATATACAATAAAAATTTATATATATATATATATATACATATTACAGTATGAAAACATCAAACATTTAAAATACATAACAATTTTACAAGTCCTTAAAAACATAGATGTAGACTCAGATTTTTCACCAAAGGTCTGCTGGAACAGAGAGGTTTTTGCCTATTTCAAAAAGCACCTTAAGGAGACAGCCAGTTTAGCTTTGCTGGGAAGAGAGTTCCAAGGCTCTGGAGCAGCCACCAAGAAGGCCCTCTACCATTTTCCCAACAGGAACATCTGTGAAGAGTACGGTGGGACTAAGAGAAGAGCTTCCCCCAGAAGATCTAAAAGCACAGGCATGCTCATAAGGGAGAGTATGGTCTGTCAAATAGCCTTGATCTGAGTCATATAGGGCTTTATAGATCATAACCAACACTTTGAATTCTGCCCAGGAATAGATTGGAAGCCAGGGGAGATGTTTTAATAGGGGAGTTGTATGATCCTTGCAACTTGCAGTTCTTTGAACCAGCTGGAGTATATAACATGTTTTCTATCCCTCTGCACAATCCTATTTCCTTTGTTGAATCACCACATGGAGAGACTTCTTGTCAAAACGAAGAAAATATGTGCTGTGGCTGGCACCAATGAAAGTTACACTGGCAAGTCCTCTGGACGTAATACAGAATATAAGTTCCAGGACCAGACTGATGAAGCATTATCTTCTGAAGGCATGCCCTCAGATATTAGTTTCTGTGTGTGAAAAGAAAGCCAGCAGGACGCCAGTACAAGGACACTTAGAAGAGAACTTTTGATTGTCTCTCTTATGAAATGGACAAAGCATCTTGCAACATCTGTCACACAGCAAGTGTAATGAGTGCTCCTTTCCCAAAACCTCAAGAGACTGGAATGCATACAAAGCTTTTGTTAAGAAAGGCTTCTCAAACTGGCAGAAAGCTTTAGAAAAATTCCATAGACATCAACACTCAGATTTTCACCATGGCAGCTGTTCAAGGTATGGCTGCTGTTGAAGGTGGTATAAACATTCAAGTCATTTGCTCAGAAGAAAAAAAGAAGCAAATGCAAGAAGCTAGAAAGGCACTGCTAAAGAATTTATGCTCTGTAACATCTTGTCTGTCAAGGATTAGCAGTTCATGGCCACACTGAGGAAGGATTAAAGCTTCATTGACTCTTGCTGCTTTGTGCTGCTGATGTTCCTCAGCTGAAATCATAGCTGGATCGTACAAATTAAAAATGGATTTCATCAGCTATTATGAATGAGTTTCTTAAAATCATGGCTCACAATGTTCTACTTACATTAGTGAGAGACACTGAAGTAGCTGTTTACTACAGGACAATTGTGGATGAGACTACAGATATCCATCCATCCATCCATCCATCCATTTGTCTGACTGTCTAACTCTCTGTTTGTCCACCTATCCATCTAAATATTTGTTTATCTGACTATCTATCTATCTATCTATCTATCTATCTAATCCACTTCTGTGACTGTGTGACTCTATCCATCCATTGGTCTGACTGTGTGACTCTGTTTGTCCCTCTATTGTAAGCCTGAGGGCAGGGAAATGTCTAATTAAAAATAATAATTGTAAGTGGCTCTGATAGCCTTTAAGGCTGAAGAGAGGGGTATAAATACCATAAATAAAAAATAATAAATAAATATTTGTTTATATGACTATCTATCCATCCATCCATCCATCTAAATATTTGTCTGTCTCTCTCTCTTTCTCTCTGTCTCTGTCTGTCTGTTTGTCTATCTATCTATCTATCTATCTATCTATCCATCCATCCATCCATCTATCCACCCATCCAAATATTTTATCTGACTATCTATCTATCTATTCCAAATATTGATCTATTATCTATCTGTCTATCCAAATCTCTGTCTGTCTATCTGCCTATCTACCTCTGCCAGTCTCTCTCTCTTTCTTATCTCTGTGGTGGGGCAGGGCCTTGTCCACCTTTTGCCCCCAACGTCTGCCTGGACGTTCCCCTCTTTCCTGTGCAGCGCACTTCTGGGTGCACAAGGGCTGGTGTGGGGAGGAGGGAGGGGGGTCCCATGGGAGGGGAGAATGCACCCCTCGCCCCGGGAAAAGGGTGTCGGTGCCCTTGTGGGTGGCCCAAGAGAGGCTGAGGATGGGGATTTGGAAGGCAGAACTCCAAGAAGGGCCATCCAGTGCAAGAAGACCCTTATGCCATGCAGGAACTCCCCATCAAAGCCCTCCCTGGGACTGATGGCCATCCAAGGAAGGAGACTCCATTGCTCTCCATGTTCATCTTCCACTGTCACTCACTGTCACTCACTGTCAGGACGTTCCTGAAGCTTCCCGTCCCAACATCAAATAGCGACTTCCCTTCCTATTAACATCTTTTCCTTTTGTGTATCCTTTATGAAAATGTGTAAGCATAATACTTTCTATCCATCAATAAAGCCATGAGTTTGAATAATAGTTTAGATAAGATGGATATAAATAAGATTTGTTACAGTATTTTATTCTGTATACCTACCTACCTATATATTTATATATATTACAGAGTCTCATTCACACACACACACACGCACACATATGTATGTATATATTTAATACATATTCTCCATGTGGAATAAACCAAAATTTAAACCTGTTTACTCTCTTTGATATCTTATTTATTTTCTCCCCATTTCCCACTTAGATATTATATGACTTTCCCCCAGTCTTCTAAATGTTTCATATTTGAGACTTCTACAGTAGTTAAATTATCTATCTCAATCATTTCATATATGTTTTAATCCCCATTCCTCTATATATGGAATTTCTCCCCCCCCCCCCCCACCACCATGGAATGGTTTTATGCTAAATGTTGCTGGCTTTTTTCTTTAAAAAATGGCTATACCCATTATGTATTTATCTGTTAATTTAAGGTATGTTTATCTATTAATTGTTTAATTATTGTATGGGGGGTTTGTTGGGATTTGATTGTATTTTTAACATGTAAGCCACCCCATTGTGTTGCACAAATAAATAATAATAATAATAATAATTATTATTATTATTATTATTACAATAAAAACTATCTCAGGACCATGGATAGTTCCTACAAGGGAATAGGAATGGATCCCACCTCCAAGATGTCTCATTATATATATGCATATATGCAGATATACCAAAATCTAAAATACTTCTGTTCTCAGGAATTGGGATAATAAGGATAAATGAATTTTTTTTATTTAGAATTGCATCCCATCTCTAAGATATCTCAATATGTATGCAAATTTTCCAAAATGCAAAATACTTCTGGTTCCAGGAATTTCAGAGAACAAGGAGACAATATCTGAAACATATACGAGTTTAATGTTTAGATTTGTGTCCCCTGTATCTCCAAGATACCTCATTATCTATATGTTCAAATATTCCAAAATCTGGTCCCAGGAATTTCAGATAATAAGGGCACTCCACCTGTATATGAAAAATAAATTTTTGTGTTTAGATTTTCCATCTTCAAGATAATTTCCCTCTGTTTATATTCAAATATACTACAATCTGAAACATTTCTGGCCCCAGGAATTTCAGATAATAAGGGTGAGTAAACCTGTATTTGAGACATAAATTAATTTTGTATTTAAGCTCCAACATATATCTCATTATGTATCTGCAAATATTACCCACTCAAACCCATGGTCCCCCAAATTTGGACACTCGCCCGTGAATTCCCTCTGTTGCCCTTGGAAGTTCTCCTGGTCAATGACGGTGACCTGGAAAAGAAAGGAATAAAAATGGTTCAGAGCAAAGGAAGAGAGTGGAAAAGTCACTTGGAAGGGACTACTAAGGGTCATATAGTCCAACCCTCCTCCTGCCATGCAGGAATACATAGGATCCTAGAGCTGGAAAGGACTACTAAGGGCCATATAGTCCAAACCTCCTTCTGCCATGCAGGAAAACATAGGATCCTAGAGTCGGAAGGGACTGCTAAGGGCCATATAGTCCAACCTTCCTTCTGCCATGCAGGAATACATAGGATCCTAGAGTTGGAAGGGACTACTAAGGGCCATATAGTCCAACCCCCCTTCTGCCATGCAGAAATACATATGATCATTGAGTCGGAAGGGACTACTGAGGGTCATAGAGTCCAACCCACTTTCTGCCATGCATGAATACATAGAACGCTAATGTTTCTAGACCCCACACCTTTCCCACCATTACCTGGAATGTTCCCCACTAAGATTCCTAACTGACCCTCTTCCAAAGCATTAATGTGTAAATGAGCCTTCTGATGTCTAAACAATACAAAATGTACTGTAATGTACATATAGTAACTAAACTATTTTCAACTATTTTATATAAGGGACCTGATGCTGGGGTGTATGTGTTCACTTAGGTTCGCCATAATGTATGACCTCATTCAGGGAAAGGTGAACCAGCTGTTATATGCAGCAAGATAGGAAAATATTGTACAGGGAGTCCTTTCTCACTTGGTTTGCCCAAATAGAGGGAAAGGAGGTGGTGTACTGTTCATAATTTCTCCCACTCACCAGGCTCACCAGTGCTGTTTCACTGGAGTGTGGAGTGGAGCACTGATAAAGCTACGCTTCTTATTGCTTTTTGGTCTCTCTTTTAAACTCCTTCGTGGGATTGATTTCAAGCAGACAGGGGTGGGGGATTTCAATAAACCAAAAGGGAGGGGGAGGGAAGCCCCAAGGACCATGCTTCAATTCTTCCTTCTTCCTCAGAGCGTGCCAGCTGTCCCTTCAGAGCCAAGTCACAACAGAAGCAGGAAGAATGTGTTCCTGGTGCCTTGGTCTCTCCCTCTCACCCCTTTGCCCAGCTTCCCTTCCTACCCTGAGACTGCTTCACAGCCTAGCTGCAATCAATTGCAGGCTTAAAAAAGTTTCTTAATTTTAGTCCGTGGATACTGAAATCCACGGATAACAAATCTACGAATGGCGAGGGCTGACTGTAGCTGACCTTATTACAGTGAGACGCAGCGGATACCAAAATCTGGACCTCAAGTCCTGTTGTCCCCAATGGCAGTGCGTGCATTAGGGACCACCATTAGGGACAATGGGACTTCAGATAAACCCCCATCCCGTTGTCCCTAATGGCATCCCTAATGCATGCGCTGCCATCGGGGACAATGCAGGCTTGCCATCAGCAGATTCTGAAATCAGTGGATGACAAGTCCCTGGATAGCATGGTTCCACTCTACTTTCGTCAGAGGTTCACGCAAACATCTCGCCTGGTTCATAACATATCAAGGGGGAGAGGAGAACATACATCTGAAATGATTTTGCCCCACAAGATGGGCTGTTGGAGAAGCTTTCTTACAGTTAGTTGCTCTTAACTATAGGCAGCTCATTGATTTCTTTGAGGATGTGGCATCTGAGGAAAGGGGAGATGCTGAGACAAAAGCAGATGGATATGCAGAAAGCTTGAAGAGGTTTGGTTCTCAGCACCGCACTTCATACAAGTAACCTACAGTTCTGTCAAGCAGAACTTCTTTTGGGTCTGCAGAGGAGTTTAAAACAGCTGAAGAACAACTTTGAAGAGTTCTGGACAAACAACAGCAATGACTACAGTGACAGTAAAATACTTAGGTTTAGGAAGTTCTACTCTACCTAGCATCCACACCACATTGTTTCTGAGTGTGAGCCTCAGCAGTTTGAGTCTCCTGAGGGATTCTATAAAATAAATATCTTAGGGTGTGTTTGATAATGCCAGCAGCAGTTTACACAATTGCTTTCCCTCAGATGTGTGCAAATATACAAGCAAAACTGAAAAGTTTGTCACTGGAGAGATTGCAGGCTTTAAACAACTGACATGGATTCTTCTAGATTACAACTTCATCATGATATGCTATTGGATATTGAAAGGGAGAATTTGCAATAAAATTTTAGCACTTCAAGATGTGGTTGATCTAGGCAAATATTTGCGACATCTACTATCAGAACTGACAAAGGTGATCAAAATCACCCTTACAGTGCAGGTTTCATCATGTTCACCAGAAAGGTCATTCTCATGCCTTTGTAGAATAAAGACCTTTCTGCGGTCAAGAATGGGACAAGCCAAGCTGAATTGCATGGCTGTTCTATATGGACATAAAGACATCAGTTTGGAGATGGATCTTAACATTATAGCTAATGGGTTCATCCAAAAGAAATACATTAAGTGCAGAACCCTAGAAGTACATATCCTGAATGTATTTTTTCCAATTGGTGCTTTGTTTTGTTACCTACCTATCAGTGCTCCTTCTGGTTAGTTATAATAAATTTATTTAAATCCATAAGCAGAGTTTGTGGACTTTTATTTTATTTCAGGATCCAATTTGGATGGGTTATTATATGGGCCTTTGGGTGTTTAATGTTTTTGTTGAGTACGTTTTGCTTTGCTCTGCTCTGGGCCCACAACTAACTCCAACTCCCAGAATTCCATAGCCTTGAGCCAGGGCAGTTAAACTGGTGCCAAACCGGGTTATTTCTCCAGTGTAGATGCAACATCTACGTTCTTTTCAGTTTCTTGGGTGGTATTTTAAACCACTTGAGGAAAAGAAGTCTTTTACGTTAAAGCACTTCTGTGCCTTTTAAACCACAAAAAAACAGGCCAAGTTCAACTGTGAAGCGTCTCCCATCAATTCATTTTCTCCTAGGCTGCACTGCCGAAATAATCCGGTTTGACATCACGTAAACTGCCATGGCTCCATGCAGTGGGATTCTGGGAACTGTAGTTTGTTCTGGTGCCAGAAAAAAACTACGATTCCCAGAATCCCATAGCATGGAGCTGTGGCGGTTTACGTGACATCAAACCGGATTATTTCAGCTGTGCGGATGCGCCTTATGGAACCTTTGGTTGTCACAAAGGATTTAAAACGCAAAAAGTCCTTAAGACAAAAGGGCCAGCGAAATGTCCTCTGTCTTCAGTTTATGTTGAATACCGGGCATTATAATCTCTGGAGCCTAAACATTGGTCCCTCCACATTTGCTGGGGTCAGGGGGGCACAGGACCCTGTGAATGTGGGAAAACCACAAAAACACTATGTTGTTACCACTCTAGGAATATCTAGGTCCTCCAGTGCAACTCTATGGTCAACATCTGCCAGGCATTGACCATAGAGTCGAGCTGAAGGAGCTTAGAAAGGCCTAGTGTGGAGAATGTCCTCTCTAGGAATCTCTCTAGTGCAACTCTATGCTCAACATCAGCCAGGCATTGACCATAGAGTTGCGCTGAAGGAGCCAGAAAGGCCTAGCGGAGTGGGGAGAATGTCCTCTCTAGGAATCTCTAGAGCGCACTTTTAGAGTTGCGCGGCCGCTGTGATGGGAACCGGAAGTCGTAGGCATGGGAACCAGTGCGACCTTAACTCTTGGTGGTGGAGGTTCTCCTCCTCCTCCTCGCCTTCCCTCCCTCAGACCGGAAGTCTTCCGAACGGACGCGACAGCGTCCGTTCGGAAGACTTCCGGTCTGAGGGAGGGAAGGCGAGGAGGAGGAGGAGATCTCGCGAGGTTTTGTCCGCAACGCGAGAGGACAGCCCTCGGGATTGGCTGGCGGAGCGCCTACCGACTCTTGACGTCTTCCTCTCAGCAGCGAGGCCGCGCATGCGCAGTAGAGAGACTGAGACAGAGAGACCTGCGCGCCGGGGCCTTCGTCGTCTCTTGTGATTTCTGTCTCTTTTGCGGACGGAGAGCGAGGAGGGCCTTTCCGAGGAGGAGGAGCCCGCTTCGCCTTTTCTATTCGTCGTGTCTGAGGCCTAGGGCCTACTACTACTACTACTAGGCCTCAGCCTGGAAATGGGGCTGAGGGGAGGAAGCAACGGAGGGAGAGGCCTACGACGGTGGCCCCCGGTGTGAGGAAGGGGTTATTTTGCCCGTCGTCGAGGCTCAGCTGTCACCTTTCCATGGCCTCCTCCTCCTCTTCCTCCTCTTTGTGGGCTCCTTGACCGGTTTTCCTCAGGATGCCGAGCACTTCCGAGGCGGCCACGTCGTCGTCCCGGGGCGGAAGGGGCTCGGAGTCTCCGTCGTCGGCGGAGAAGAAGCGCCTCCAGCAGCGGCGGAAGCGATACTCCTCGGCCCCTCAGTCGCCGCCGCCTCCGCCGCCGTTGCCTCTCCCCTTACCCCTTCCCCTTCCGGCTCCGGTGGCCGGCCCGAGTCCTTCGCTGCTGTTCCCGCTGCTGCAGCCCCCTCAGCCCTCCCTCTTGCAGCCCCCGCTGCCGCCTCAGTCCTTGCTCTTCTTGGCGGCCACCGGCGCCTCGGCGGCCTCCTCCTGCTGCGGGGGGGACAAGGAGCGCAAAAGGGCCCGGGGGAAAAGGCGGTCGGGACCCAGGCATAAGCGGAGGAGGGGGAGGCTAGCGGGAGTCGGGGGCGGGGGGCTTCTCGGGGGGCTGGGGATCGAGCGCCGAGGCGGGGCCGGCTTGGGGTCCCTGGGCGGGGAGTACGACGACGTGAGCTCGCAGTCGGAGGGCCCGCTGGGGGCGGCCGGGGCGGGGGGAAGCCCTGGTTCTTCCTCCGGACGCTTGAGCCGGAGCCGCCGGGCGCGGAGGGAGCGCCGCAGCAGCAGCGGGAGGCGCTCCCGGGAGCGTCACCGCGAGCACCGGCGGCGGGGGGAGGAGAAGGAGAAAGAGAAGGAAAAGGAGAAGGTCAAAGGGGCGACCCAGAAGCAGCAGGAGGGTCCCGCCGGGGCCGCCTCGTCGTCCTCGTCCTCCTCCAAGTCCCGCAGCGGGCGGCACAACCCGGAGGGCGGTGGCGGCGGCGGCGGTGGCGGCAGCGAAGGCCGCAGGAAGGGCTCGCCCAGCAGCAGCGGCAACAGCAGCAGCGTCCGGAAGGAGCGGGAGAGCAGCAAAAGCCGCCACCGGAGCCGCAAGGAGACCCCCTCAGCCTACAAGGAGCCCCCCAAGGCCTACCGCGAGGAGAAGAAGAAGGCCGAGCCCCGGGCCTACCGCCGGCAGCGCTCCTCCACCAGCCCCGGCGGCCGGGATGACAGCCCCCCCGGAGGGCACCATCACCGGACCTCTTCCTCCTCGCAGGGCCAGCGCAGCCGCAAGTCACCCCTCAGCCCTGCCCGCTCGCCCCTCAGCCCTTACCGCCGCCGGTCGCCCAGCTACAGCCGGCACAGCTCCTTCGAGCGCGGAGGGGACGCCTCCTCCCCTGGGCCCTACAGCTCCTGGAGACGCTCCCGGAGCCCCTACAGCCCAGCAGTCAGGTAAGGTGGCTCCGGGCAAGACCCCCTGACATGACAAGGATTCAAATTGTGAAGTTGAAGGCTTTCACAGCCAGCACCCATAGTTTTTTTGTGGGTATTTCGTGGTGTGTTGCAGCACAAGTGAATTGCTGGCCTAGGGGTTTATCACATGGGAGAAAACTGGAAGTATACATGGTGATTAACCCACAACTGCGCAAATCGTTTTCACACAGCGTCATGTGCAAAGTGCCATTATCCTGTGAATAGCCAGTGATTAATCTGCAGTTGGTTTTCGCACAACATTGAGACAAAATATACTCAAAGTGCCATTATCACGTGAATAACCAGGTAAGAAACAACCATAACTCATTCACGGTATTGTCCCGTGAATTCTGCTGCTTCTTGCCTAGTTATTCCCTGTTTCTTCACAGGATAATGGCATTTGGGTTCATGTCATTTTAAGCACATTTTAATATCAATGGCACAATTTTAATCATTGTTTTTTGTGGGTTTTTCAGGCTATGTGGCCGTGTTCTAGAAGAGTTTATTCCCGACATTTCGCCTGCATCTGTGGCTGGCATCTTCAGAGAATGCTGGCATGGAAAAGAGTTGGGTACACTAATCAAGCAGATGCTAATCCCCTTTGCATATCCTTCCACCCTGAGGCCCTGCCATCAACAACAGAACAATACACAGATTAACATGGAAATCACTCCTCCCTACCCAGGGTCACACAATATACATATCCTAACTCTCTTCCATGCCAACATTCTCTGAAGATGCCAGCCACAGATGCAGGTGAAACGTCAGGAATAAACTCTTCTAGAAGATGGCCACATAGCCCAAAAATCCCATCAAAAATAGTGATTGGAATCTCCAGGTCCTCCAGTGCAACTCTGTGGTCAACATCTGCCAGAGGTTGATCACAGAATCATGCTGAAGGACCTAAAAATGTTTTTGTAAGTGTTTTCTCTAAGAACGTCTGGGTTCTCCCAACATAGCTGTATGGTCAACCTTCAGCAGAATTGCACTGGAGGACTTGGAGATTCCTAGCGAGAACATATTATCAGAGCTGTGAAAGTCAAATCTGCAAACGTGGAGGGCTAACTGTATTTTCAGCATAGCACTTGTAATGGAGTTTATTTATTTACTGTATTTATATCCCACTCTTCAGTCAGGCTCTCAGAGCAACTTTCCACTTTGTGAATAGCTTTCTTGAGTTGTCTTTTTGTGTGTGCAAAAAAGTTGGCTAGTCATAGACACTCATTGATTGTGAAGTCCTGAGAGTAGTGAAGCTGATAAAACTCGGAAAAGTACAACATAATTAGGGTATTTAGATATAGAAAGTATTCATTTCCTGTTTAAGGTATAAAGAATGAATTAATTGCAATGATAGCAATGATGGACTTGAATTACCAGAAAGGCTACATGATTCAGGGCAATGTTTAATGGAATGTTGAAGCACCCTTCCTTTTTATATTTTTTCATTGAATTTACACCTTATTTTTCTCCTTGGAGGGAATCCAAGTGCTTTTCTTAACAGAGTCTGGTAGAACAAGGTGCCTTTTCATGCTACGTTGGTGTAAATCAGTTTTGTTTTGTTTTGTTTGCAGTCACCTTTCAATTCTTACTCTCTGTTATTGATTCAAACATGTATATTCAGGTTGTCACGGACTGCGGGCCTAAATTACATATACAGAAATAAGCCTTGTTGCGATTAGTAAAACATGAATAAACAAGTTTGATCATGAAATATTGACAGTTAATTATTGGATTATCACTTCATAGAAACTCAGGTTGGAATATTACTTTACGATTTGTGCCTAACTGCCAGGTACGTGTCTGGTTATTGTTCTGATTTCATCATGTTACTTGTTGATTTGGAATTGGTGTGTTTAGAATTTCCACACACGTCATTAGCTCCTCCTTGGATATTTAGGTAAGTCCTTGAAAATATGACAGAAAGTTTTCTAAGATGTAGATGGTCCAGTCCTTAGAATTGGATCTCACTTATTTTGAACAAAACATGCTCCCAAGTAAATATAATAGATTCAGCACTCATCAATTCTTTGCTTCCCGTTCCATAAAGTGTTTTTGAAGCTTCCTTACTCATGCTGTTGATTTCCTGCCCTGGGAACTCTGGCCTTGATATCTGCTTTGGGTTTGTGTTCATTCATAACTTAAAGGTAGGACATGGTGACTCCTCTGTTTTTGTTTCCTAGAAAAGTGTCTCTTAAACTCTCTGGTTTACTTAAATGGTTGAATAACAGGTAGGCACATGCATTATGCCCTTTTTAACCCACTTTTTCCCCTTTTGTTGCTCTGGTCATGGCATGTGCCTGCTTCGTGTTTGCAGACCTAAAAAGTGCGGTCCTGTATGCAATTACTCAGAAGCCCAGGTTCAGCAGGGCTTATTGCCAAGTAAAAGTGCTTACATCCCATATCACCATCTGTTTATTTATATGGCACTTTCAGTGACCATGGCTGCTCGCATCAAATGGACTACATAGCACAGTTAAAAAATAAGCAGAAGCAATTAGAAAGGCAAGGGCAAACCCTCTTGAACGATTCTTGCCAAGAAAAATCCCATGATAGGATCACCTTGGAGTTGCCAAAAATGGGAAATGACTTAAATAGCACACAAGTATATACAAGTAATACATAACCCATCAATCCATAGAGTATTTAATGTTACAGTACAAACACACGTAGGGAACATCCACACTGTAGAAATAATGCAGTTTGACATCACTCTAACTGCCATGGCTCCACCAAACAGAATCCTAGGATTTGTTATTTTGTTAAGCACCATCACTCTGGCAGAAAAGGCTAAGACCTTGTAAAGCTGCACATCCCAGGATTCTGTAGGATGGCGTTGCAGTGCTTAAAATGGCGTTAAACTGCATTTCTACAGTGCAGATGCACTCCCAATCAGTCATTGATGAACATGACAGAATAAAACACAGCACAGGAATAAAAATACACTACCTACAAAGATTAAAAAATAACAGTCTGCATTTCAGTAAGGCCTGCATTTCTTCATTTCAGTAAGGTTCTCTGCATTCAATTACAGTTGTTGATTGCTGGCTCTTTCTTTCTGTTCCATCAGCTTTCTTCTCATCTCTTATCTTGGCCTCCTATCTCAGTTTCTTCCCTAGTTTTCATCCAGTTTCCACTGCAGAGTTAAAGGTTGCCAGTCCTACTTCAAGTCCCACAGATGCTCAGATGACATGTTGGTCTTTCTCCACCAAAGTCCTGTTCTTCGGACAGAGGGTTTTAAAAGGATTTAAGGTAGTTGGTTGCAAGGAGATGGGTGGAAATACGTCTTGATATTAGTGTCTGTTCACCAAACACTCTTCAGTCTTTGTAGCCTTTGCTGTAGGTATGAAAATGAATTCCTCTTTCTCTTTGTAATTGTGCAAAGTCATTTTATTTGACCATAGGTGAAGAAATTTATGCCCCAAAATTGA
Source organism: Urosaurus nigricauda (assembly GCA_034509955.1). Taxonomy (NCBI): domain Eukaryota; kingdom Metazoa; phylum Chordata; class Lepidosauria; order Squamata; family Phrynosomatidae; genus Urosaurus; species Urosaurus nigricauda. Next base: position 63,100,532 of record JAOEGL010000006.1, on the reverse strand, counting down.
CCCTAAAATCCTGGGTTGACTTATATACAGCAACACTGCCAGATGCCCCTTTCTCCATGATGCCCCACTTCTGAGCCTTGGCAGTGATTTCTGAAAGAGCAGCCCAGGTAGGAGAGTGTGAAAGAGGCAATTCCCTTCTCAATCCGATGTTAAAATCTCTCCCCAACCTCTTTCTCTTCCAGATCTCTATCCCCACCAAACACCCCATTTAACTCCACTTTCCCTCTTCAATCCAATGTTAAAACCTTCTCTCCCCACCAAACACCCCATTCCTCCCACCCCTCTCCTGTTCCTTCTCTTTTTAATCCAAAAGTTAAAACCTTCTCCTCCAGCACCAGGAAAGTGGTGTTAGGTGGTTGGGAGAGGTCCAGAGAAGGAAGGAGGGAAGTAGTGTTACATGCCCCTACGTTTTACCTTCAACCTATCCACGAGTCACATCAAAATCCATCATTTGGGCCCTAAAACCTTCCCTCAACTTACACACGAGGTTGACTTGTACACGAGTATATACGGTGGTTAACCTTGTGTGATACTGTATTTCTTAAAATAATCTTCTAATATTGATTTGTGTAGATTTGTGATCAAGTTTTTCAGTCATGTTCATAATATGTTCTTTGAACCGACGGATTATTTTTCATGTCAGTTTTTAAAATAGTTCTGTGATTTCAAAAAGGATAATTTCCTTTTGTAATCATAGTTTTGCTGATTGCTTCATATATTCTTCATCTGCCTGATGTTTTCCTTTTTTCTTACATTTGAGTAGTTTTCACCGGGCATTTGTAACAGGCTGTTAATCTGTTATTCGTATTTAATATGAGAAGATGTAAGTTTTTTTTCCCAATTCTTGGAATTTTGTGGATAAGTATTGTATAAAAGTATCACTTTTGAAAAAATAAGTATTGCTTATTATCCTTGGTCATGATAATATCTTTGTGAGATATTGACGAAGAAGACACTTGACAATGGTCTTTTTTTTTTTAGTAATTGATTTGATAATATTTGAAATTGATTGGTGTCAGATTTGATTGTACTTGATTGGAAGATAATATTTTGTGTTTTCTTTGGAATTGGAGTTTGGAGTGTTTTTGGTGTTCTGTTTTTGTATGAGGTTTGCTAAACAGATATTTAATTGCTTGTGATATTATAGCTTAACATTATAATATAATATAATATAACTTAACCATAACTTAACGTTATGTTTTGGAATTCTGTCTGTGAGTAATACAGCAGTCAATACAACCAAAGACTTGACATGTTTGGTATATACACTTGTCCTTCCATACTCGCTAGGTTTAGGGGCACAGTACCGCCGTGAATATGGAAAAAAACCACAAATAACAAAACACCATGTTTTTACCTGAGATGATACCTCTCTAGGAATCTCTAGGTCCTTCAGTGCAACTTTTAAAGTTGACCATAGAGTTGCACTGGAGGACCTAGATATTCCTAGAGAGAACATATTAATCAAATCCGTGAATAATCAAATCTGCAAATAACAAAGCCATAAATATAGAAGGATGAGTGTATTGATAAAAAGCCAGTATTGTCTGAGCAGATAAATATTATGAAAGCTCTTTGATCACGTTTGCTGGTTTCTGTATTCTTTGGTATAATTCCCTATCTTGTGTAGTATGGTTGTAATAATACATGTTGAGCCTCCCTTATCCAAATGTCTTGAGCCCAGAAGTATTTTGGATTTCAGATATTTTTTATTTTATTTATTTTGGAATATTTTTATATGCATAATGAGATATCTTGAGGATGGGATCCAAGTCTGAAAACAAAATTCATGTATGCTTCTTATTCACCTTATAAACATAGTCTGAAGGTAATTTCATACATACCGTAATATTTTTAACAATTTTGTGATTGAAACAAAGTTTGTGAACACTGAACCATCAGAAAACAAAGGTGTTAGCATTTCAGCCATTCATGTGGACAATTTTGGATTTTGGAATATTTCACATTTAGGAATTCCAGATAAGGGAAACTCAACTTGTACTACCACTATTAAGAGTACTTCACAACTGTCTTATCCTAAGGAGGGTAAGATTAAGATGATGTCTTTCCAAGCCAAGTGAAAAAAGTGAATCTGAATTTGTCAGATTCATTTCCTAAGATGCTGCAAGTTAAAAATATACCCAGAATTTAGAGTTACTCTATGGACATATTTTAAGCCCTTAGCATTTTCGTCCTTCTGGAGGAGTATGTGAAAGTAGCTCATAGTCCATTTCACCATCATTCTTTCTTGTGTGCCAGGTCACTGTTTCTTAAAATATGAATACTTTAACATTTTGGTAGAGAGCTAGAGTGGTGTTGTCATTTGAGCATTTATTTGAATCTCTACTCAGACATGGAACCCAACTGGGTGAGCTTGAGTAAGTCACACTCTCTCAACTTCAGAGGAGGGCAAAAGCAAATCCCCTCTAAATAAATCTTGCCAAGAAAATCCTGTGATAGGTTTGCCTTAGGGCTGCCATAGGTCTGAAATGACTTTAGGGAACACAACAACAACAAAGATTCAGTTACTGGAGGAAAATGATAGTTTACTCTTTTTATCTGCACATAAATGTCCCATTCGTCTTGAATGCAGTAATTTCGAAGTACATTTACATAGAATATCATGTAAAATTAAAGGTAGCCACAGACATGTTACAAAGTAATTGGCTTTCTGCTGGATGATCTCACCTGGGTTGCCTTCACTTAACCTTTTCTTAATAATGTAAATGTCTAGCCTGCAACATTTCGGGATACATATTTATATAAATTTTAATTTAATTTTGTTTTTGACATCGTTACTAAATTTGACAAACTTGCACCTTCCCCCCTTTGATGGACTAGGAACAATGTGCCAATAAAAATATTGGTAAAATGTCATTAAAAACAAGTAACCCATAAGCAAACGTGTACAGTACAAATTGTGAACAGCATTCAAATTGTTATACACAAGACACTATACACTTACACCAAAAAACAAAAACAAAAACCCTTTATGGAGCAATGCAGTCTTCAGTGACCATCTAAAGACAAATGAGAAAAAATTCAATCTCACCAACTCAGAATGACAGTCTGTAATCGGAGTGCTGCTTCTGAAGAACATCTGTCCTGAATACCCATCAATCTGATCTGTCTGGGTGGCAGAATATGTAGCAGAGCTTCTCCTGATGTTAGTAAATTGTAGGTAAGGTTTTTTTTTATGAGAAGAGGTCATCCTGTAAGCATTTCTCATGGTGAAAAGTGATGTTGATACTTCCTTTCCAACTTTAACCCTTCAAACCTCAAATCAAGAAGACCCCCCTAAGTGTTGTGAGCATGGAGCGGACATCTAGAAAAGTTTTGTTTTTTGCCTCTTTTCGATTCTTTATATTTTATATTCTTTATATTTTAAAACTAACATCATTGGAATATACAAATAAGGTATTACTAATTTGAAGTTAAGCCATTTAATACTCTTCACAATTCAACCAAAAATAAAAAGTATCAGAGGGTGCATTTACACTGGAGAAATAATGCAGTTTAACACCACTTTAAGTGCTGTAGCTCCATCCTATGGAATCCTGGGGTTCGTAGTTTTATGATGTCTTTAGCCTTCTCTGTCTAGCTGTCTCACAAAACTACAAATCCCAGGACTCTGTAGGATGGAGCTATGGCAGTTAAAGTGGTGTCAAACTGCATTATTTCTACAATGTAGATGCACCCAAAATCTCACAGATTTCAGACTGAAGAAATAAATCAGAAAAAGCAGCTTAATTCTGTTAATCTTACTTTTTAATTTCACTAAATTGTTTTATACTCTATTTTTACTTGGTATTTTTTATTTCATTTGTAATGAGCCCAGAAAATATTTGCATTGAAAGTCTGTTCATGTATTCTTAAAATAAATGTGTGCTTAAGACATATTTGAGCTACTTTTCCTGGTCTTGTCTTGTATACCTGATTCAATACTATTTTGGAAACATGTAGAACTCATAAATGCAGTACCTGAGGCTGAGTGGTTCCCTTTCATTTTTACAGAAAATTACTATATTATCTTTGCATTGAGAGCTTAAGATTCTTATGATGAAAATATTAATGCATTTGGGCAAATGGTTAAAAGTGATGCTGGACAGAGAGAATGAGAGTGAGAGTAGTTCTCTAATGCCCAACTAAAATCCCTATAAATAAAATGTGCCTTTAAAATTTTGCTTACTGCTGTTGTATTCACTTTTAGATTTTAAATTATGCTTTTCTCCTGTAAGGTGAAGAACTTCAGAGGAAAGTAAGTTGTGTTGCTTAAGCAAGTATTGTTTGGGTCTGTCAGTAATTATGCATTTATGTGTGTGTGATTTAAGTGATGCACTGTCATGTTTTCTTTGAACAGGGAGAAGGCTGCAAGTATGGTAGGGATATAATGGACACAGGCATTTCTTTAAGAAGAATCCATAGCTTTTCATGATTATACAGTGAAAAGCTTTGGTTATAATCTATAAAGCACAGAGTGGTATTCTTCTGAATTTTTTTGGTGCACTCCATTATCCAATATATGTTTGCAATATGATTTCTAGCACCTCTTCCTTTCCTGAATCCAACTTGGACATCTGGCATTTCTTGCTCTGTATGTAGTAAAAGCCTTTATTGCAAAACTTTGAGCATTACTTTTCTTGCATGGGAAATTAATGCAATGCTCTGTTGGTTACTGCAATCGCTGGTGTCCTCTTTTTTGGAAATAGGAATATATATTGTTTTCGTGGCCATGCTTTTGTTTTCCATTTTATCAGATTTTTAGTAGAACCTGAGTAGATTCATTCTGCTTTCTTGAAGAAGCTGTACTGGTATGCCATCTCTTCCTGGTGATTTATTTCTCCCAAATTGCTCTGAATGCAGCTTCTGCTTCATTTCCTAAAATTGTAGGTTGATCTTCAGATGGGTCTTCCTTGAATTAATCTGTCATCCTTTCATCTCTTTAATAAAGTTAAAGTGTGCTTCTCCATCTTTTTATTTCTTGATCACATAATGCGTCCTCACTCTTGATTTAAATTTCTCTTTGATTTTTCTGATCTTATGGAAGAAGTCTCTTGTTCTACCTTTGTTGTGGTCTTCTCCTATTTCTTTGCATTTATTACTGCAGTAGTAATATGCACAAGTTGCTGAACAGTTGCAGTCAGGTTTCTGACCTATTTCTGTCGCCTTTTACTTGTGCTTCTTGTCTGTTATCCATTAAGGGTTCTCTTTCTTTTTGGCTGCAGATGGTGTCTTTTTGCATTTCCTCCTAACAATGTCCTTTGCTTCTATCTTAGAGTTTTTCAGGCTCACAACCAATTAGGCTTAATAATACAAATCTGTTCTTCAGGGTTTATTTTGGCACAGTGATAGATTTAGCTTTACTCCAATTGTTGATATTAGTAATTAATGATCTGTGTCCAAATCTCCTGGTCTTGTTTTTTCAGAGCAAATGGAGTATCTCCATCTTTTGCTTGATTATGACATACGTAGTCTGTTTGATTTCTATATTGGCCATTAGGTGATGGCCATGTATACAGTTGCATCTTTAGTTGACTGAAGAATGTGTTTGTGAAAGACAAGCTGTTGGCATTGCAAAATTGATCAGTTATTCTTCTACTTCATTTCTTGATCCTAGCCAAATTGCACAGTCTAAATGCATATGAGCAAGTAGACTGAATTCCATGAAAGCTCATGCTGCCAACTTCTTTCTTTCATTTAGTCTCAAAGGTGCTACAAGATCCTGCCACATGCACGATCTTTGGTTTTACTCTGTTTCCTCCTTTTGTGTTCCATTTGCTATGATTATAACATGTCCTGTTTTTCCTTGGCTCATGCGTAAACTCTTTCAACGCCTTCGTCTGCTTCTGTGGTTGAAATATAACCTTGGATGATGGTTGCTATTGATAGATTTTCCTTTATTGATATTATTTGGTAAGCCTTTGCATTATATTCTTTGGTTACTTTTGTTACATTGCTCATCACTATTAACGGTGCTTCACTTTAATGTCCTGAGTAAAACACTGAGTAATTGTTGTTGTTGTGTGCCTTCAAGTCATTTATGACTTATGGTGACCATAAGGTGAGCCTATCATAGGGTTTTCTTGACAAGTTTCTTCAGTGAAGGTTTGCCATTGCCATCCCCTCTCTCTAACACAAAATGTCCAATTCCTGTTCACTTTGACTCAGCCCAAGTATTACCATGTTTATAAGTTATATTTCTTATTTTAGAGTATCTAACTTGCCCTGATTCATGCTTCTCATATACCATGTTTCCTGTAATACATGTTGTGCAGCTCCAGACTTTCCTTTCACCTCTGAGCATATCAGCAGTTAAATGTCTTTTTGACGTGAGTCCAGTTGCATTATTAGCTGCAGTGCTACTTGTACTTGCCCTGTGCTTTTCCTCAGTAGCTGTAGTGTTTCATTTCGGATTGTATCATAATAGGATTTTCAAAGTAAAAGACATTCACAAGGGATTGACTGGTGCCTCCTTATGCACAGTACTAACAAGTGTTGGCTGTAGTCAGCTGCCATGGTCTCTGATAGATCCTCTGGCAGTGTCTTCTCCTGCTACTGTTGCTGCCTATTAGGTGTTTCACACATTTAGTCTGGCTCTTCAGTAAACTCTTTGAGATTTCTTTTGTTATGTGTTCAGTTGTGAGGGCTCACGAATTAATATATTAAGACCTTTGCTAATGTGTGGATATATGTCAGTGCAAATGTTTCTTTTTCGAATCTTCCTTTGAATTTGCTTTGTTTGAGAACTTCTATTTGTAAGTGGAAGACTACATGTTCAGGAAGGTAGAAATGCTCTGCATTAGTTGTCCCATTTAGCCAAAGCTTGCCATTTCTGATATCAGAGTTGGGTCCAGTTAGCCTATTGTGTAGAAATACTGTTGTCCTGTTTGTCCCACGTACCCATGAGAAGTATTACTGAGAAAGGATGGTGTATATCGCATTGGAGGGTGAGCAAGTGAATGCAGGACCAGTTTTGTTGCTGCCAGGATAGATATGGGGACAGAGTTGGCATATGGCCTTATAGCAGTATCTCATCCCTGTATTTCAGTCCATGACATGTGTCTGTTGTAAGTGATTAATTGTTTTAGGTTTAAAGGCTCTCTGTAAGCAAGTAAACACCTGCCACCCAGAGCCTGTGAGAGGGCAGTGTTATCTTCTAGAATTGTAATTATTGTGTTGATGATGCATCTGAATCTGGGAGCTGTAGGTGGTAACTAGTGATAATCTTATTTTCTATTTTGTAGTAGGTTTTTCTGGGTAGCAGTCTTCTCTATTTTATTTATTTTTCTATCTCATTGGGTGAGTATTGTAGTTGAAGAAATTCCTGTTGCAGATTCATTTTGTATCCCTCCCTTGTGGGCTGAGCAGATGTGGTTGTATTGGAAGGTTTGGATGGAAATATGATTTTTGGTAGCATGTTCTGGGTGGAGGCTGGAGACATATAAGTGTTCTGTACCTCCATGGATAATTCCCTGAGTAATGTGTGTAGTTCATTTTGTTATCTGTCTAAAGATGTGGTGGTGAACATTTGTCTTTCATCCTTCTGTATGTAGTCTGATTTGTTCATGATAACTATGGCTCCTCCTCTGTCAGCCTTTTTAATGACATCATTGGAATTGGAGAAATCCAATTCCATGTTCTGACATTCAGGATGGGTCCATATAGGGGTGAAACAGATTGCTTTAAAAGGGTGGATTGGGGCCGCCCCGGCACCATGGTAAATACACGTGTGCAGCCCATTGCCACTGTTTCCAACTGGCCTCTGAAAAGGAGCAGTTTTTTTCCAGATCCTTTTCAGGCTGGCTCTTCTGAGTCGAGGCAGTGTTAGGGCATCTTCTGGCTGCATTCAGGGCATGCCATGGCCCCAATACAGCCTGGCAGTGGACTTTTTGACCCATCTGTTATGGACCAAAGAGTTCTTTTTATAGTGCTAGAAAGCATTCTTCTATGTATTGGTATAATAGTCATTATGTTGTGAAGGTGAGTTCACAACATAGGTTAGTTAATGCCCTGTCCGGTGTCACTGTCCCTTAAACATATTACAGTAAAGAAGCGTTCCTGATATTTTGCATTTTGATCTGATTAGTAAGGAGTGTTTGTGCTATAAATTGTCCCATTCAAATATTGATGGAAAATCGTTCCATCTAATCATAAAGGTCCATATACAAGCCTTGTTAAAAATTTGGGTATTATGGTCTAGAGAATGAGGAAAGAGTATCCCCACTTTTAGAGGGGTATGGCAAGATTGGCTTCCGAGGCCCCCTTATTGTATAAGATATATGTAAACAACATTGTTTTTGCTTTTTCCACTCCTGCTTAAAGTACAGGGTTTCTGGGAGAATGACAAGTTTTATTCTGTTCTATACTAACAATACAATTTCAATATCATCTTCAGAGTGGATTTAAATATAATAATAAGGATTTTTGCAATTATTGGTAATCTGAATTATTAACTATCAACTAAATGTCATGGCTATGAGGAAAGATCAGAAACATTACAGGTGGACTATGACTTGTCATCAGATCACTCATGTTAAACCATTTGAATATCTAGGATTTATCTTTACCAGCTCATGATCCTTTAATACACACATCCTTTAAAGCATACAACCAGCTAGAGAAAATGCAGGGTGTACAATTAAAGGTGTTGTTAAATTTTATTATGACAAAGGAGGCAAACTAGTACAGCCTGTACATAAAGTTTATCAGGGAAAGGCAGTGGGGCAGCTGCTTTATGGGGCACAACTCTGGAACTACATGGATCTCAAAGGAGTGGATCTATCCAAACCCACTATTTCAGGACAAAATTTCAGTTACTAAATAGCATACCATCCTCCTTGTTAGCTAACATCAATATACTAAAATTAGACTTTTTAATAAACAGTAAGATGCCTGGGTATTGGACTGCAATGTCCTTTAGAGAGTACCAAACACCTTCCAGTTGGCACTATTGGGCATTACAGATACTGGATGCATCAAATCAGTTCATAATTTGATTTTAAAAAGTGGATTTTTACCTGAATTTTTATTACTGTATGATTAAAAAAGCAATTGAGCTTGTGAAATAACAAGTAGAACAAAACCAGACATTAAGAATCGTCTTCTGTGATATACAACCAAACTTACGATTTCATTGTCCAAAAGGTGGAAGAGGCAACAAGGGGATCAGCCATTTTAGATCTGATCTTAACCAACAGGGAAGACCTAGTTGATGGGGTGCAAGTGGTTGGATCCTTAGGTGGAAGTGACCATGTTCTCCTGGAGTTTGTAATACAGTGGAAGGGAGAAGCTAGGCATAGTCAGACACGCACTCTAGACTTTAGGAGAGCTAATTTCAATAAACTTAGAGAAATACTGGGAGTAATCCCATGGTCAGGAATACTAAAAGAAAAGGGAGTTCAAGACGGATGGGAGTTTCTCAAAAGGGAGATATTGAAGGCACAATTTCAAACAGTTCCAATGAGGAAGAAAAATGGAAGATGTCTCAAGAAGCCAGGATGGATGACTAAGGAACTTTCAACTGAGCTAAGTTTTAAACGGAACATGTATAAGAAATGGAAAAATGGAGAAATCACGAAAGAGGAATTCAAACAAATAGCCAGCACTTGTAGGGATAAAGTCAGAAAAGCTAAAGCGCAGAATGAACTCAGGCTTGCTAGAGAGGTTAAGAACAATAAAAAGGGCTTTTTTGGATATGTCTGCAGCAAAAGGAAGAAGAAGGAAACAGTGGGGCCACTGCGTGCAGAAGATGGCAAAATGCTAACAGGGGACAGAGAAAAGGCAGAATTACTCAACACCTTCTTTGCTTCAGTCTTCTCAGAAAAGGCAAAGGGTGCTCAACCTAAGGATAATGGAACAGGAGACAGAATAGAGGGAATTCAGCACAGAATAAGTAAAGAGGTAGTACAGGAATACCTGGTTAACCTAAATGAATATAAATCTCCAGGACCAGATGAACGACATCCTAGAGTATTAAAAGAACTGGCAAATGTAATATCAGAGCCATTGGCAATAATCTTTGAGAACTCCTGGAGAACAGGAGAAGTCCCAGCAGACTGGAGGAGGGCAAACGTTGTCCCCATCTTCAAAAAGGGAAAAAAAGAGGATCCCAACAATTATCGTCCAGTTAGTCTGACATCAATTCCAGGAAAGGTTCTAGAGCAGATCATTAAGCAGAGAGTCTGTGAACACTTAGAGGCCAATGCCATAATCACAAAAAGCCAACATGGGTTTCAGAGAAACAAGTCATGCCAAACGAACCTGATCTCTTTTTTTGATAAAATTACCAGCTTGGTAGATGAAGGGAATGCTGTGGATATAGTATACCTCGATTTCAGTAAGGCCTTTGACAAGGTTCCCCATGACATTCTTGCAAACAAGCTTGCAAAATGTGGGATAGACAAGTTAACAGTTACATGGATTTGTAATTGGTTGACTGGCCGAACTCAAAGGGTGCTCAACAATGGCTCCTTTTCATCCTGGAGAGAAGTGACCAGTGGGGTCCCACAGGGCTCTGTCCTGGGCCCAGTGCTATTCAACATCTTTATTAACGATTTGGATGACAGAATTGGGGGCATACTTATCAAATTTGCAGATGACACTAAACTGGGAGGAGTAGCTAATACCCCAGAGGACAGGATCAAAATTCAAAATGACCTGAATAGACTAGAAAGCTGGGCCAGTGCTAACAAAATGAAATTCAATGCGGAGAAATGTAAGGTTCTGCACTTAGGGCGGAAAAATGAAATGCACAGATATAGGATGGGGGACACCTGGCTGAATGAGACCACATGTGAAAGGGATCTAGGAGTCCAAGTAGACCATAAGCTGAACATGAGTCAACAGTGTGATGCGGCAGCTAAAAAAGCCAATGCAATTTTAGGCTGCATCAATAGAAGTATAGTTTCTAGATCAAGGGAAGTTATAGTGCCACTCTATTCTGCTTTGGTCAGGCCCCACCTGGAATACTGTGTCCAGTTCTGGGCACCACATTTCAAAAAAGATGTGGAGAAACTGGAGCATGTCCAAAGGAGGGCAACTAAGATGGTGAAGGGTCTGGAAACCTTGCCCTATGAAGAACGCCTTAGGGAGCTGGGGATGTTTAGCCTGGAGAAGAGAAGGTTAAGAGGTGATATGATAGCCCTGTTTAAATATTTGAAGGGATGTCATATTGAGGAGGGAGCAAGCTTGTTTTCTGCTGCTGCAGAGACTAAAACGCGGAACAATGAATGCAAACTGCAGGAAAAGAGATTCCACCTCAACATTAGGAGGAACTTCCTGACAGTAAGGGCTGTTCGACAGTGGAACACACTCCCTCGGAGTGTAGTGGAGTCTCCTTCCTTAGGGGTCTTTAAGCAGAGGCTGGATGGCCATCTGTCAGGGATGCTTTGACTTGGAGTTCCTGCATGGCAGGGGGTTGGACTGGATGGCCCTTGTGGTCTCTTCCAACTCTATGATTCTATGATTCTATGATTCTAGAGTGCAAATGAATAATTATTTGGGCAAGAATGAATGCTTTCCCCTTTGCAATTATCTTAATTAGATTTACAGACATCCCCTTAAGGGAACAACAGTGCCAGTGTAGATTTCCAGCTCTGGAAACATTGGACACATAATGTTCTGATAGGCTCCTGCTCACTTGAATGGCAGATCAGGGGACATGGCTGCAGCTTGGGCTGGATAGGGTTATACTTTCCCTGGAAACAGATTCACAGCTTAGGTGCGTTCCTGGTTTCACCCTTGAGCCTGGAAGCCTAGGTATTTTGGCTGGAGCCGAGAGTGCATTTGAACAGTTAAGGTTGATGTGCTAAGCTGCATCTATTCATTGAGAAGACAGATCTTGACAGAAGTCTTGATTATATCCCTAATAATAATAATAATAATAATAATATATTTATACCCCACTCTTCAGACCTAAAGGCTATCAGAGCGGCTTACAATTATTTTATTTAGACAGTTCCCTGCCCTCAGGCTTACAATCTAAGAAGACATGACACAAAAGGAGAAGAGAATGGTGTTGGGGAAGGCGATCAGGTCCAAAAGTTCTTCTCTCCCTCTAACGCCTGGACCAAGGCAGATGGCATGGAGGGAGGGCTCTGCTTCATAATCTAGGACAGGTCCGATGGAGTTTGGCCAGTCCTTTCACTCCCTCCTAAGCCAGATGGTGTTGCCATGGAGAGAGGGCACTTCAACTTGAGGCCAGGTCCGATGGTGTTGCTAGGCCTCTCCTTTCACTCCCTCCTAGGCCGGATGGTGTTGCCATGAAGAGAGGGCACTTCAGCTTGAGGCCAGGTCCATTTGGATTATCAGAATATGCTATACATGGGGCTGCTGCCACCCTCATGGATACATGTTGTAGCAACATGGGAAGGGGCCTTCGTGGCTGCTCCTAGATTCTGGAACTATCTTCCTAAGGAGATTAGACTAGTACTGGCCTTACTATCTTTTGTAGGCAGGCAAAGACCTTTGAGGGCTGAGATTTCAGGACCTTTTATATGCTGTCTTGTCATATTTGTTGTTCTTTTTAATGGTGTGTCTTTAACTGCTTTTAATTTTATTGATAATTCATTTATATGTTTAACTCTTGTAGTTGAACATATAAGTCACACTAGGAAAAAAAGCAGGATATGAAAACAATAATACAGGCCAAGATAGAAATATGTAGCACAGTATTTGAGGAGTAAAAGTGTCTGGAGAGAAGTTGATATACTGGAGTTCCTATAGATAAGCCCGATCAATAGAGCCGTGTTTGGTTTAACCAGTTTTCTATTGGTAGTTCGGTCAGTTAAAAAGGAATGGGCTGAACTCCTTACGATGAGACCACCAACATGATTCATCCCAGTGAAAGCAGGGAGGAAAAGGAGGGAGAGAGATGACAAATTTTGTGTTCCCATTTCTATTATTGGTTTATAAAATGAGCTCATGCTGGATCAGTATTTTGTATTGAATTTTGGTTTATTTTATTGTATTATTATAATTGAATAGATGGCTTTTAGCTAACCAGTAAAGTCTCTTAGTTTGTCTAAATCTTTACTCTTCTTAATTCTTCTAAGCAGGAGATCAGCAAAATCCAGAAGCAGAAGCCCTTATTCATCACGACACTCAAGATCCCGTAGTAGGCACAGATTGTCAAGATCCAGAAGTCGACAGTCAAGTATTTCCCCTAGCACTCTGACTCTAAAAAGTAGTCTGGCTGCCGAGCTGAACAAGAACAAAAAAGCCAGAGCAGCAGAAGCAGCCAAAGCCCATGCAAAGGCTTCAAACACTTCTACACCCACAAAGGGAAGCACTGACACAGGAATGACTATCCCTCAAGCAAACAATGTAAAGGAAATAAAGAAAGTAAAGACTGAACTTGCACCTTCTCCTTCAGTTGTGTCAGCTTTGAAAAATGATAAGACAAAGGCAAAAAATCCTGTTCAGGAAACAAAGGGGGAAAACAATTTGGTTGTAGAGAAAGCTGTTAAGCAAAAAAATCCAGTGGTGAAAGACAGTAGTAAATCAACCTCAGTGAAGACACCGACACAACCTGTTCCAGTGAAAGAGAAAAGCAAGCCCCAACCCTCATGTGCAGCACCTAAGGAAAAGGATCACAGTGTTTCACTAATAACTTCTACTCTGCCACCTTTGCCTCTTCCTCCTTTGCTGCCAGAAGATAAAGACACTATCAGGTGGGTTGTGAAAACTCTGTATATTGGTCACAGTTTCAAACCACAAACTGTTTTTAAAAACTAATGAATCTTAATTGATGTGAGAATAATGCTTGGTGCCCTGTATCTAGTGGTAAGCAACCTAATATCTGTAATTTCAAGTATTTTGCAAGTGTTCATCATGTCTTTGTAGATAAAATATTTGCTAAAACATTTTGATACCATTTGCTTACTGTCCATAAATATTAGAGAATGTCTGCTGTGTCCTTTGAGTCTTGAGTAAGTATACTAAATAAAAATGACTCATAGTCTTGAAGATTTTAACTTTTATATTAGCTTTGTATTCTGTTTTACAACAAAACATTTGATGCCAGTTGGCATCATTTTAACTGGTAGAGTCTAATATTGTGACTCTTTGTTCTCCTCTCATTGCATTTTCCTAATGAGTGGACTGTGGATTAACCTTTCATTCTTCTGTTTCTTTTTGCCTCCCCAACCTATCCTTGTTGGGTTATCTTTTTATCTCAGAGCTTGGAGTACTAAGTTTGAAAAATAATTCATTGTTGTCAGTGGTTTGCAGTTTGGATGTTAATTCATTGCTACTACCATTCATAATTGATAACTGAAATAGCTTGATTTTTTTGAATCTTTGTTGATGAAGTAATTACTTAATTTTTTCATTTTTAAAACAAGGTATTGGATGGTAGAGAATGGCATTGAAATTATTACTGTCAACCCTTAGAGACACATTCCTATTATTGCTTCCCCCCCCAAAGTGCTATTTTTGTTGTATTAAAAATGCCATCTCCCAACTAAGCCCAGTCCTCAATTGACTACAAAGCCCAAACTACAGTTGCTACCTTGAGAAAGGTTGTCCTAAACATGGGATATCATCTTACAGTGTTTTCAGTTAAGCTTTCTCACAAATGTACATCTCTCTTCCCTCCTTTTCACCCCATTCACTCACCTACACCAACACATGCACTTCATTCATCCTTAAAACACTCTGAAGATACTGATACAGTGCAAATGCTGCAATAAATAGCTGGCTGCAAAGATTACTGAGTGAAATAATGATGGAGAATTCCTTATTAGAAATACTTTGAGTTCCTCTGAGCATATGTAGAACATTCATCTGCCCAATAAATTCACCACAGGCTCATTGCCTATCCTTTCCAAGTCGAGAAGCATGATCTACAAAGATGAATGACAGAGCACATGATTTGCATACAGAAGCTAGGGATCCTACGTTCACTTTGTGACATATCCAGTTTGAGGGTTTGGTATCCAACAAGCACATTATTGTACTATTGTAGACAGAGGCTAGGTGAATCTTGGTTCAAAGGTCCTTACTGAATCCATCACTATGTGACCTGCTGATGAAAAGTAAGGTGGACACCACAGTGAAGTAGGTTGGGGTTCATTGCAGTTCACTCCAAATAATAAACAAAACCAGAAAATAAAATCAATAAAAAGTAGAGGAGAATTGAAGAGTGAGTAACACCACATACTTCTCACCCAGAAAGACTCTAGCAAGTTCAGTACATACCAGTAGGGTTTTCTTTGCTGTGGACATCAGTCTTCAGTTTTTAAAGGGTCTGATATCTTGACAATGCCGTGGCTGCCTGGGGGCTATTTCCTGAGCGAACAAATCACCTTTTTCTTTTTTAGGCAAGGCTGTGCCGTTTTCTTATTTCATTAGAACAAGCCAGTCGGTATAGAACAACATGATCAAAACTCAGAAGTATTTACCTTTACCTATCTCATGCTCTGTGCGAAACATCGGAGGAGAAGACACCTTGACTATTCTCTACTTAGCATTAATTTATCAGCAGCTGCTTTCTATGTAGAGAAGCACCTCCCCCCTGAAGTTCATTAAAACATAAAAATAGCATGACATTCCAGAGATTCCCCCCTCCCTAAGTTCATTAAAACATAAAAAACAGCATGACATTCCAGAGAAAATTTTATTAGTTCAGGTCCCTACAAAGATATTTTAAATATAACATTCTGATTTTTCTTTTATGTTTAGAAATTAATTGTTGAGACCATCAATAAATAACCTTAAAATGGGCTTATTCAGAGTTGCAAAAGCACTGATGAAAACCCATGTGGGGATAATTTTTCCCCCATCAAACACAATAAAATATTACCACATATCAGTATATTTGTCATAGTGGTTGTAGTTGTTTTCTCATGTAGATTTCAGTTGATGTGTCAGTTTGTTCCTTGGTACCCAACTGCCAGTCTTCTTTCACCACCTTAAAGTTCAGTCTTCCTCATCTCTTCATGAACTCTGTATCTTATAATGGAAGAGCCATGGAGACACTTAAATATAGAAAGCACCGGTATCAGCAGTGCTCCACATTCCTAGACTGTTTAGTATTTTTGATAGAAAGTGGAATAACCTTTTTAAGAACAGTTATATTTTAGGATACTGTAGACACATATGGAACAGAGAAGCCATTTGTGGCTTTCTCTAGTAGTGGTCACAGTTGAAAACAGCTCCCAGTAAGCTAAACTATAGATATTTTTTATGCAATGTTAAGCACAGCTACTGAACGCTGGATGTTGTTGAGGAGGTGCTATGGTGACATGTTTTCTTAGCCGGAGAAAGTATGAGGAAACCAAATTACCCTGTTAGCAGCTCTGTGTCTTGTTCACATTTATTGGATTTATATCCTACCTTTCTCACAAAATGGGATTCAGGATGGCTCATATGTGTAGCATAATAGCTGACCTGAGTTACTTTTCCAGCAATAGTACTTTTATTGCTTTCATTCAAACAGGGTGTCCCAAGTGTGGTTGTGGGTAGGCAGATTGACCCCAGCAAAACAAATTCACATGAATTTCTTGAGGTAGGTGTTCATGATCACCCTCTTTGAGAGCACTGCTTTTGATTCAAGAGCAGAGTTCTCAAGATGGTGGGCATGGAGAAGAATTTTGACCCTTGTGGTAATTCAGCAGCAGCAGCAGCAGCAGTAGTAAGATTTATTCAGTCATTGACCAGTATAAAATCTTGTCAGTAGTGATAACGGTCAGTGAATTAGGAGGTGGAGTTGTGATCAGATGTTTTGGGGAAAAAAGTCTGGTTAATTCTTTTTGTTTGTTAGTTTTTGCCGCCGATAAGTCTCCTCAGATATATTCAAAGTATTTAATATAGCCTCCTTAACCTTGTCATAGTCTTTGGCATCAGCTGGTGGTAAGGTGTCTACTGCTTCCTGAGTCGGTCCAGTCAAACACGGAGTCAGCATTAAGGTCCATTGGTTAGATGAAAATTTTACTGGTGAGAAGTGAACTAGATTAAAGTAAAATCTGGAAGATCACTCCCAGTAATGACTTCTCGTGAAAAAGCAATAACCAAATGTTCAAAAACAGAGTTGAAAATAAACCAGAAGGACGGAGTGAAAAGATCACTGCATGCATGAGTCCATCCCTCCCCTTTTTGTGGGGATTATTTTCCCAGAGAGAAAAATTTTGGGCACTCTTCAGTCAGTGCATAATGAGGACAGGCTTCAAAAATCATAGCTAATTTGTAAATACTTTTAGAAAAATTCGTACCTGTACATTTGTCCAAAACAAATGTCTGGGGACAGCATTGTGACAAAAGAATAAGAAAAGAAAGGAAAATGACATAGATTGCAAGACTTTATCAGTACTATGAACACATTGTGGTCTCATTCCTGCAGACAAGCTGGAAAGAAGTTGGTTGTATGATTTTACTGGTAAACAGATTTGTGGCTTGTTGGCAAATAAACCCAAAGAGTGTTCAGCAGTAATTCTTGCCATCTTGGAAAGTGGCAGTTAGAGTGCTATATGATTCTGCTTGATGGCCACATGGTTCGGCGTAAGTCTGATGTTATTCATTGTCTTTATAAATTACTTTGATAAAACGTATAGGGGAGATGCTTTTTATGTGGATGACACCAGATTAGGAGAGGTAGAAGAATGACAGCCAGGATATGGGAGGTAATAGTGTTACTTCTCTGTGTTGGTCAGATCTCACTTGGAGAACAGTTCTAGTTTTGGGTACCGCAGTTTAAGAATGGTATTGATAAGGTGGAATGTGCCCAGAAGAGAGAGTGACCAAAATAGTAAAGTCTAGAAACTGAGTCATTGGAAGAGCAGTTGAGGTAGTTGGGGTATGCTTAGCCTGAAAAAGAGAAAACATTTGAAGGGCTGTCATGTGGAAGATGGCAGGAGTTTATTTTCAGCCACTTAAGAGCTAATCGATTTCTGTGTACTTCCAGCAAGGCTGAAATCAGTGCATTTAAACTACATGAAAAAGATTTTGTCTAACCATCGGCACAAATTCCTGACGGTCATGCCTGTTTGATAGTGGAGTGGAGTGGAGTGCCTCTTCAGAGCGTGGGCTCTTCATTGTTGGTTTTAAACAGGTTGGGTAACTGGCTTTCAGAAATAGTATAACTGTCAATTATTGTAATGAAAGCTAAATTAACCCTTGGCATCCCTCCATTTCTACATTTCTGTGATTTTAAAATACAGTTCTCGTATTTTAAAAAACAAAACTACTTACAACATGTTTTTATTTATCTAGTTTGCATGGGAGCATATCTGCAAAAGCAGTTAAAAAAGAAGTGGAGAAGAAATTGCGCCACTTGCTTGCAGATCTGCCACTGCCACCTGAGTTGCCTGGAGGAGGAGGAGATGATGAATCCAGAAGCCCTGAAGAGAAGAAATTAACAGTGCAACCACATCATAAAAAGAGGCCAAAGTATGTATCTGTTCTTTTTCTGTACTGCTGTTGTGTAATATGCATATGCTTCAGTTAATTCAAAAGTTTCTGTTATAAACAAAATATAATTTTATTAAAGGTGCTGTTACAATTTAATTGTATGGACAAAAATATTTTTGTGTGATTCCTTAAAAAGCTATTTTCTGAACAACAGAGGGAAGTCATAACAAGTAACAAGAATGAGACATCATCTGGTGATATATACCCTACCCTTTGGAACAATTCTGTGGAAGGCTGAGCTGGCCCCTTGCCTGCTTTGCTTTTGCCAACAGGCAAAGAAATTTTTTTTTAAATTACCGGTAGGCTTTTAACTGTTAAGCAGGGAAGGTTTTTATTTCTTTGTGTATTTCATTTGTTTTACACATGTGCATATCTTTTAAACGATGTTACAGTGTTTAATGTGGAGATTTTAAATTGTATTTAAAATGGTATTTTGAATGTTTTTTTAATTCTCTGTGGGTCCTAACTTTATTCTCTGTGGGTCCTAACTTAAGAGAAAGGTGGCATATAAACAAAGTAAGTTAAATAAATAAATACAGTTAAATAACTGAGAATTTGGAACAATATTTCTGGTGTAGGTTTGGAAGGAGGAGTAAGTTGAATGTATTAATCTCCTGACTCAGTGTCTTAACATAGATTGGGGTGGAAATATGAAGCACATGGACACATGCAGCTCTTGGGGACAGAATCTCATATTGCCCTTTAGTCTCCTGGAACCCCCATGACCTTTCCATCCCCAAGATATTTTTTTTAAAAAAATACAGCAAAACTAATTTTTATCCAACAATTACTCCAGAGAGTCCAGTGTAGCACTGTTACACCAATTTCTCCCTGCTGCCACTGAACAGCAGAAAAACACCCCTAGGAGCACCTGTGAAAATAATGCTATCTTTAATCTCCAGTGAGTTTAGTGAAGATTATTGAAGCAACAAATGAAACAAATTTAAAATTTACTGAAATGATAGACAAGGTAGTGAAAAGCAAATCAATGATTATAAAAGCAGTGAATCATGCAGAATATATTGTATAACAGTAGCAATCATAATATTAATAATGATATCAACAGTTAAGGCATAACTAAGCAAAGTTCATGTTGACAGGTATAAAGCATAATCATTAAAGCAGTTATAATGTAGCTAGCATAAAAGGCTATGGTGAAATAAAAAATAGTATGTAATAAGAATTGCACCCCAGCTTGGTTTAATATCAGCTATAGAATAAATTTAAACATTTTGAAGTCCTCACCATACATGAAATGTCTGTCTACCACTCCTATTAATAATCTGGGATTCTTAGTTGTTTAATCAAAAAGTTCTTAAAAGATCCAAAAAGTATTTTTAAAGTTCCAAAAGTTTCAAAAAATTAACAAAAATTAAAAGGAAAAATAAAAATGCTTTTTTTCTTAAAAATGTAAGGTTATTTCAGACTTTATGAAACAAAGTTGTACTAGACAAAAAAGAAAATAAGAATAGCCAAATGGTCTGTTTCTCTAAAATATTTAGTAAATATAGCATCAAGCCTGCAAGTAACACACCTGAAAATCAAAACAATCATCAAACCACAGCTATCCCATCCTTCATTTCAAGCACAGATAAACAAGACTGTGTTCCTCTCAACACTCCAACCCTGGTGTTACTGTCACTTTTATTAAAACTGCCTCGATATTGATTTTCTACTGTATCCGAGCTTACAAAGCCTTGTTTAATTCTGAAGTGTATCTCTAATTTTCATTATCAAAACTTAATATATAAACCCTTGTGTTCAAGAATTCTTCTGAGTGTCCATCCATATTACCATGAATCTTCACCTAACCTTTAATAAAACCAAAGTTCATAAGTTGTTCAGCTTTAAAAATAGAGTGAAACAAAGTGTAACACACTGTAACAGTGGTCCAGTCTACATATACCGGCATGTTAGGTGAACTGGTGCAGGGTTTTGCACCTTCAAATGATGTTCATTTGTCTTCAGATCTCCTGAGCATATTCCAACCTGTTCACATGTACGCATATTCTGTCAGCCAAATGCATTTTAAAAAATAAAATTAAAAATTAAAATGGTGGGCAGGAAGGAAGTGTCTTCTAATTATTTGTGCATCTGTGTAACTGGCTGCTGCACATAATTATACTTTTTTGGCTGTCATTCAGAGTGGGGGGGGGGACATACGCACTTTCACTTCAGTTGTCACCTATTCTGACTGGTGTTGTTTTTGGGAGTCCATCAAAGGTCGTTGCTCTCTGTCCACCCAGTCATAACTTGATGTGTGTGTGTGTGTTGGAAAAAACAAATGTTTATTTCTTCTTAAAGGCTGCAGCTGAGGCATAGTAAATCAGTGTAAACTAAGAGATTTAATGAGGGCAGAAAGAGGTAATAACCAGAAGAGAGGGGAGATGCCGCTGGGAGATCTGCAGCCCCTTCTGCCCTCCCTGCAAATGTGAGGGAACCAAAAGACTGTTTGAGGACCATTTGCATATTTTCTCCATCTGTATTTTGACTATGACTCAAATAAAATAAATCAGGAGAGGCAACCTCTCCCCCCTCCCCAACTGGTCAGACAAAGAGTCCCCCACTCCTGCTGATCTGAGGATCAGCTGGACCACCTTAAATCAAGTGGTCACCTTCCTTCAGCAGTTTGGTGTCTTTGCTGGCTCACAGCGCAAAGGCTCCCTTTTCCTACGTAGACAGACATGGACAGCTCTTTTAATGTCCTCTCCTGAGATGACCTTCCCAGTCCTGCTGGATATGCCGCAGGGAGAAGTTCATATATACTGCATAGCTATTAACATTTAACTTTTAAAATGTCCATTCAGTTCAGTAGTGGAGTAAAAAAAAAAGCAAAAACTGAATGCCAGTTTCAAACAGCTAGTTTCAGTCTGAAAAAAAAAATCAATTAAGAATGTTGTAAAGTGCCAATAATAGTAGGTAAGCCCCATAGGCAGCTAAAACCAAAGAAATCTATTGCCGTAACACCCATTTGCCTCTGCTGAAATGTCCTTCTGTGTGAAGGCATGTGAATCAGATGGTCACACATCCGATAACGCATACGCTCGCAGATCCTTTGGTAAAAGTCACAGATTTGTTTCTTGCAGAATTTGAGGAGATTTTTTTGGATGTGGTGGGATCACATTCTTTTTGTATAGAATGTGGAGGACTTTCATTGTGCAGACTGGAACAGTGTACCAGACACTGTTACTAAGATCAAGACTGGCATGGGTTTAAGAATAAAAAGTGAAATTAATTTAGACTAAAAGATGGATATATAATATTGTTATAGAAAAAGAGTAACAAACTACTGAAACAAAAACCTAAAATTCATTATATATAAATTACTTGCATAATGATGGACCTTTATCTTCAGCTGTTCTTCACCCATTTGCAAGTGTGAGTCCTCTATGTTAGTGTTAGATAAGAATATCCTTTTGTGATCTCCTTCCAGCTTGAGTTCCTATATTTCATCCTCAAGTGCAGACTTGTTCTTGAATTATGTCCAGCAAAACTGTAGAGGTCCATCATGGCATTTATGAATCACCTGAACCAAAGCTTTTTGGAATGGAAGTTCACTGGAGACAGTCAGGCCCTTTATTCCTGTTCCCAGTATCCCAGGACACAGAAAAAATAATTTATGTCCTTCTGGGAGGCTTCCTGTAGGCTACCGGTTGTCCACAGTGCAAATGGAAGATTGGACTAAGGAGGGCTTTAGAATGATCCAGCACAGTTCTTCATATGACCTATGTCATTGTTTTAAAATAAATCTGTAGAATATACTAAATCAGGAAAACAATCGCCCTGAGTTTGTAAGATATTAACAGAGCTGTTAATAACAAGCTGTCTTGGAGATCATGTATAATAGGGTCACCATAAATTGAAGCTGACTTGCTGGCAATTAACAGCAAAGCAACCTGGATCTGGACCTTTAGTTCCAGGAAAATGACAATTGTAATTTTACAGCATTGGCCTGAGCTGAAAATAGTCCTCCAGTCCTTGGAGTTTGCCCACCCCTGGAATAAATACACACTCATCATGCTAGATAGCACTGTCCACATTTTGTGGTCTTTGTTGTATACAGTATTCCTTGATACTGATAATGCCAAATTCAGTGGAGAACGCTCTTTACTGGTACAGTAAAGGTAAAGGTAACGTTTCCCTTTGACAAGATTGTTAAGTTGTATCCGACTGTAGGAGGCGGTGCTCATCTTCATTACTAAGCCATGGGAGCCAGCATTGTCAAAGACATCTCCATGGTCATGTGGCCAGCACAGAACGGTGTTAACTTTCCACTGAAGTGGTACCTCTGATCTACTTACACTTTTACTTGCTTTTGAACTGCTAGGTTGGCAGAAACTGGGACTAGTCACAGGAGCTCACTCCGTCATGCGACACTTGGACCTCAAACTGCCGACCTTGCGATTGTCAGAGTCACTGTCTTAATTGCTAAGCCACTGCATCCCTTTTACATTAGAACTGGAAAATTATATTAGGTGGAAATAAATTTCAAGTGATACTAAATTTTAATGATAGCATTTTCACTAAATTGAAAGTAATAGTTGAAATCTTTTAACAGATGGTAGCATGTTTACAGAAAAGGACACACTTTATGAGGAGGAACATGTAGTGAAAATCTGATACAATCGAATTTTCTTTTCTTAGGATATGTGGACCACGCCATGGTGAAATAAAGCAGAAAGAAATTGACTGGGGGAAACGCTGTGTTGATAAATTTGATATAATTGGCATAATTGGTGAAGGCACTTATGGACAAGTTTATAAAGCAAGAGATAAAGATACAGGTAAGCTTTCAAAAATGTTCCTTTCACGAAGAGTCAAAGTTGACTGTGATCACCACAGTTCATTCTCTATCTTTGGGGCTAAATAGATGGCCCTAAAGAAGCAGCTTGCCGCCTCCCTTTGAGTGCCAGATTGAGGCTGCAGTTACTGCCTGTTGTGGCCCTGATCCGGGTGGAAAGCCACTCCTTTTGGAGCTGGCGAAAAGCTGTCCTTGCTGTGGTGGTGGCATCTTTCCCCCATTTCTTTGGTGCAGCATGTCTGAATGCTGTGTTGCAGAAACATGATGCCACTCGCCATCTAGGCATGTGGGTGGTGTGACGCTGGAATCGGTCAGTGGGCAGCCACCACGCCCCCACTGTACTCAGATGCTGGCATTTCTTGCCAGCCTGTATATCCTGTTTCTCAATGTGGTATACCTTGATTCATTCTCCTTAGTTGCAAAATAGTCTTGGAATTTCTGTTTGGCAAGTGGATGTAAGCACAAATAGCTATGACCTCAGGGAGGCAGGAACAGTTATGACTTCAGGGCTATTGTATTGAGGAGACTGATCCAGTTATAACCTGGAATGTATTGGCTTCCCAGGAAAAATACTCAGGACAGAAACAATGTATTGCTGAAAAACAAAATGTAGCTGAAGCATGGTGAAAGAATAGAAAGCTGATGTTTGATGGTCTGCTATATGTGAAATATAATTTGCATAGGGTTTTAACTCCAGTTGATATAACTGCTCTCTTCATTTTAATTTAGTGTAATTTAATTTATAGCCTGTTTTTTTCATAATGTAGGAAGGTAGATCACAGGATAGGTTAAAACAAAGTTCTGCTAAGGATGGATGGGTAGATAGATAGATAGATAGATAGATAGATAGATTACAACAAATAAGATATCCTATTAAAGTCACACTAAGTTAGAACAGTATAACATTTGTTGGGCAGAAGGAAGTGGTTTTTGAACAATAATTTTTGGGGGATATGGTCATGAAAAAAGTTCTCTGTGAAAGTTTTTTCCCTGGATTATACCTTGGATAGTATGCTGAGAGAAAAGGAGGTAGTAGTAGCATTAGGAATGCTTTAACTCACATTTTATTTGTATATCTGTAATGCTGAAGCTGAATAATTTATTCAGTTCTATTTTCTTGCAGTAATTGTAATGATGGCAGGGTTTTTTTAAATGTTAGTTACTCTTATTGTGTTATAAAAAAGGTGCATACCACTCTGAATTATTAAATGAGATCACTATAGAATAAAAAAAATTTCTTCTAGGGGAAATGGTGGCACTAAAAAAGGTACGGCTAGATAATGAAAAGGAAGGGTTTCCTATCACTGCTATTCGAGAAATAAAGATTCTCCGACAACTTAATCACCAAAGCATAATCAACATGAAAGAAATAGTAACAGATAAGGAAGATGCTTTGGATTTCAAAAAGGATAAAGGTAAGTACATAAGCCCTGAATTTAATGCAACTTTATGCTTTGTCTGGTTATTATTGTGTGCCTTCAAGTTGTTTTTGACTTACATGAGTTGGTGACCGTAATGTAAACCAAATACTGTTTTTTTTGGGGCTAAGAGTATGTGAATCACCCAAGATCACCCAATGGTTTTCCATGGCCAAGCAGGTATTTGAATACTAGTCTCCAGACTTGTAGTCCAACACTCAAGCCTCTACAAATATCAAAGTTTAAGGCAGAAAGCTACAGTACTGTACTGAAACCATTCCTTAAAACAAAAACGCAGTAAAAGATACTGTAAACCTTTACACACATTTATTCTGTTTAGGTTCTAGTAATCCACAGTTATGAGCAGGATAGTAACATCCTACATACTGTGTAGTTGATCCCCCCCCCAGTGTGATTGTTCTTGTCAAATAGCATGCGGTTTTATTAAAATAACTTTGTCTCAGCTTTTAATCTGTGATGATTGAAGAGGAAGGAAAAAAAAGGTTGGACTTGCTTAGTCCAGAGATGGGCAGTTTCCTGGAGATAATTTTTCCCTTCTTGCAGAACTTTGGGAGTTGCACTCCTTGTGACTTGCTCTCTAAATGCAGTTTTTATTCCTTGCAGAACTTTGGGAGTTGCACTCCTTGTGACTTGCTCTCTAAATGCAATTTTTATTCCTTGGGCCTTTTATTTTCCAGAAAAGGCCTTTTTCTTAAACAGGAAGTCACAAGGGATGTAGTGCTTTTTGCCCACCCCTTAGTCACAAGGATTGGATTTGCTTCATCAGATATGAAAAAAAAATGATCTTAATACTTGAAACAGATGGGTTGCTTGGAGTAACCTCTGGCTGCTCCGCCTGTGATCGAGCCCTGATTGGCTTGGGACTGTGGCAACTAGACTGTCCTCTCTGAAAGCGGGCTGTTGCCACTACCACTACAGTCCCAAATGAGGCACTGCTACAGTCCCAAACGAGGCAGCTGATTTTCACCACTCCTTTTGCGGGTTGCTTTGGGCCACCTTAGGTGAGCTTTGGAGGAGGAGCTTTCTGCCTTGGAGGAGCTTTCTGCCACGTTGGGGGCATGCGTTATTTGCATGCCATTCCCCTGAAATGGCCAGAAGCCGCTGCTTTAGACCTGTGTGTTTCGGGCCAATATTGAAAGAATATCATGTTGAAGTTGCTAGCTTAACCAATCCAAAAAACAATCCCCCCTCAACAACAACAACAATAAAACCCAAAGAAATAATTTACTATATGAATGGTTTAAAACTAAGAGCCAGTGTACTGTGGTAGTGTATTGGACTACAACTTTGGGGACCGTGGTTTGAATCCCTCCTTAGCCATGGAAACCCACTGGGTGATCTTGAGCAAGTCACTTTCTCAGCATCAGAGGAAGGCAAATGCAAATCCCCTTTGAATAAATCATGTCAAGAGAACCCTGTTATAGGATTAAAAAGCCAACTTCATACCATAGTTACTGGCTGTGGCTTGTTTAAACCTACTGTATGTAACATTAATCACAGTTTATTGTATTATCCAGACCCATAACTATATTTGAATAAATGTAGACGGGAAGGATTCCATCCTCCTCTCCCTTACTGTGTGGGAAAGGAATAGCAAGAGTGTACAAACCCAAGGCTTCCTACAATCATATTCATTTATCATGATATGCAAACTGAGCTGGTGAAAATTTGTATCAACAACCCAGTTGTGCTTCACAGAGAAGTGGGCTAGAAATAAAGATTATTATTATTATTAGTTATCTGAAGCTAGAGCATAAGCTTGACTTTGTACTCCAAACCTACTCTTTAAGGTCTGGGGACCAAATGCATTTCATTATAATACCAATAGTTATCTTCTTGAATGGTGTACTTGCAGTTGTTTTTAATTCACCTTTACTGGAACATTCTGATTATAATAGAAATTTTGAAGTTTATTGGAGACATATTCTAAAGATTTGTTTTATGTCTGCTTTTGAATAACAACTGGATTGGAGAAATAGCATTTACATGCTAAGGGATTGAGACAAGTTCTGCTTTTGTAATTGTCGTATATCCTATTAGAGGGGAATAGCCATGCCTTGGAAAAAGTTAGGGTTTGGGGGCGGGGGGGGGGGGGTTACAGCTCACAGAATTCCCTAGTCAACATTGGGGATGTTTGAGGGATTCATGAAATTATATGGGCACACATGCAGGTACAGTGGTCCCCCGGGTTACGAAAGTAATCCGTTCCGGATTACCTTTCGTAACCCGGAAGTCTTCGTAACTCGGGGGACCGCTTTGTTTGCTGGACCGCGCGGCAAATTTAAAGGGGCCGCACGGGGTTTTTTTTCGTACCCTGGGTTTTTTTCGTAAGCGGCTCTTTCGTACCCCGGGGTTTTCGTACCCCGGGGGATTCGTAACCCGGGGGACCACTGTATGTTTTCTCAAGAAAATGTGCCCTAAATTTTGTATGCATGAGAGAGAGAGAGAGAAAGAGAGCAGTTTACCATATTCATACAGAAACAATCTTGTGTGAAGAGCATGTGCATCCCCCATTCCTATTTTGCCATATGAGGAAAAGGTAAAAAAATACACTTTAGAACTTACAGATTCCTACCTTTGTTTGAACTTAGAGTGCTACGGCTTATTCTAAACATATTTTTTTGTGAAACCAGGATATCAAATTACCATATTCCTTGAAAATGAATTCAAACCTGAAATATAGGGTTATTCTGACTATTATTCTTCCATCTCAATTTTTAAAGCAGGTCTTAAAATACAATACATCTTGCATTTTCTCAGTTCTTTTAACATACACGTGGAGATCAAGATGGCATTTGAATATGACACGTAGAATTGTGTTGAACTTTACCATTTATGTTTTTACATTCTGTCATGAAGTATTCAAGGAATATATGTTATTTATATACTGCTGAACGTCGTAATAATATATGTGTGAAACAAAGTGTGCCTAAACTGTGTTAGTTGTGTTCACCGTTGGTGCCTGACACCAGTGACATTTTCTAAAAGTAAACTAACTAAATGTGAAATTAATATTCCCCTAGGTGCTTTTTACCTAGTATTTGAATACATGGATCATGATCTGATGGGCCTTCTGGAATCTGGTTTAGTTCATTTTGATGAAAATCATATTAAATCCTTCATGAGACAGTTGATGGAAGGCTTGGATTACTGCCATAAGAAAAATTTCTTGCACAGAGATATTAAATGCTCCAACATCTTACTAAACAATAGGTATGCATTCAGTTTTGTAAATATGTGAAGCTTAGAAATTCAGAAATAAGCAGATTCATTTTTATATGATAGTCAGGATCTGTCGAGTTTGATGTAATTTTTTAAATTACATTTGCACCTTGCCTCCTCCTCCCAACATATCCTTGATATTAGGGGCCAACAACATATTTGTCAAATATAGTCCTTTCTGGTACAGTGGTCCCCCGGGTTACTAAAGTAATCCATTCCGGATTACTTTTCGTAACCCTGAAATCTTCGTTTCCCAGGGGACCGCTTTGTTTGACGGACCGCGCGGCCAATTTAAAGGGGCCGCACGGTTTTTCCCTTTCGTACCCCGGGGTTTTCTTCGGATCCTGGGGGCTTTTTTTGCGGCCCTGGCTGTTTCGGGTCCCGGGGATTTCGTTCCCCGGGGGAATTCGCATCCCGGGGGACCACTGTAGTTGTCCATTTTGGTTCCCTGCCACTACAGTTGTCATTGAGAAAACAGCAGTTCCGCTGAAATGCTTTCTGCACTATTTCCCATCTGAACTGCTGATTTTATGGAGAAAACATGACACATAGTGATCCCTGCTCTTGTGTGTCCTGTTTTTCTGTAGGATTGGAAACCAGTGTTCAGGCTTCCCATGTGCCCTGTTTCCTAGCAGAATTGCCCATCTCTGTTTTATACACATCAGTTGAGCAACATTAAGCGGCTGCTTTCTTCATTATTAATGAAGGATGCTTTTTGATTATGTTTATTAGCCATGATAGCCACATGGAGCTTCCAGACAGTGCACCTTTGGACTTGAGAAGCTGAGAACAAGTATTGAGAGAGGGCTGTTACCTTTGTGTTCTATTTACTGATTTCACAGCTGGACAAATCTACAAGGCTACTTGGAAGGTCACTTGGGCATCCTACATACATTTCACACATACACACAGCCAATACACAGGTGGTTAGCTGCAGTAGTGAGCCTTAAGACCTTGGCTGCAAATATATTCTTAATGAAAATAGGAGCATACATTTCATCAATAATTAAATTGAAGGCAACCCAATTATGCTTTAAGTCAGATGGCACCTTTAAAGTATTAGTTCATTCACAAGATAGAAAATAAATCAATAAATAATAAGAAATGGCAAGTATACAAATAAAAAGAAATAGTAAATAACAAATGTGGTTTAGAATTATAAATTCTAACCATTTGTTCTAAATGTCCAAATAGAGTTATTACCATTAATTCTAATACTGTGTGTATTCGACTGTAAGTCAGGACATTTATAACCAAAAATTGACCCTAAAATCCTGAGTCAGCTTATATAGGGGTCAATACCGATTAGGAAGGTCCTGAAAGAGGCACCACCCCATGTGCCTCTGCAGTGATTTTTGAAAGAGCTGCCAGGCAGAAGTGTGTGTGAAAGAGGTGATTCCATTCTAAATCCGATGTTAAAACCTCCTCTCCCCATCCTCCTCCTCTGAATCTCTCTCCCCATCAAACACCCCATTTCCCTCCAGTTCCTTCCCTTTTCAATCTGGTGTTAACCTTCTCTCCCCCTCAAACTAACACCGTATTCCCCTCCTGTTCTTTCTCTTCTCAATCTGATGTTAAAACCTCCTTCAGCACCAGGGAATAGTGTTAGCTGGTTAGGAGAGGTTCAGAGATGCAGAAGGAGGGAGGGAAGTGGTGTTTTCCTCTTTAGAGCTTTTGTTAGATGCCCTTATGTTTTCCCCTTGACTTATCCACGGGTCATATCAAAATCCATAATTTTGCTCCTAAAAACTTCTCTTGACTTATACATGAGGTTGACTTGTACACGAGTACATATAGTAGGATCATTTGCTACTATTGAGAATTTTTTACTATGAAGAATTGTATGTATTTTCTCATTTTATTTCTTCACACATAATTAACAAACCATGAAGCTCTCAAAGCATTTTTAAAATTTCAGTCATGAAATGAAACAAGTTTTTTTGTTTTGTTTTTAATAATTGTACAAAATTTTTACTCTTTCCACTAGAGGGCAGATCAAACTTGCAGATTTCGGCCTTGCTCGGCTGTATAGCTCTGAGGAGAGGTAAGTCTAATATTAATCCTAAACCTTTTTTCTGTGGAGTACTCAGTGAAATATTTCTTAAGCAAAATTTAAAAGCTAGGTGGATTTCAATTATGTAGCTTAATAGCATGTCAGTCTAAAATATTTTTTAAACAGAATTGTAAAAAATACATAGTTTTATAAATTATATATTCTATAAAATATATACAATAAAATTCAGGAGAAGAATGAAAGTACAAACCATACTTCTGAAATCATCTTACGTGTTGCTAAAAAAACTTTGATTCCAATGTAATATAAATGACAAACATTCTTGATTGTCAGACATCACCAGCATATGAACTCCACAATCAAGTCAAGCAGCACTTTTAGAAAGTAACGGCTTTTATTGAAAGTTCATATGCTGGTGAAGTCTGACATTGATACTCATTTGTCCAGTTTCCACTGAGGTAGAAAATCTTTCTCTGCAGTGTGACTCAGGATGTGACATGAGGATTCATATAATTGAAAATTCTTCTGCCCAAAAATAGCTATTCATTAATAGGGACAAGGAACAGTAGTGAGCTATTGGGGGGGGGGGGGGACTGAGTTATGTGTGTTATATGGCCTGCTCAGTGCCCTCTAAACTGGCCTGCTACCCTCTGCAGCAATAGAAATCTGTTTTTGGATATCCCTGTGTTCTTGGGTGAACAGCTACTATAGTCATGTTTCTTACTTCAGAAGGAGGCAAATACGGAGTGGTGACATCCAAGATAGTCTCTTCCAGGGACAACTAACTCTTTTGCCTCTTTCCAGATACAATATATCTGATGGAGAGATGTGTCAAAATTATCTCCACAGGAATGGGATCAAGGCCAGTGCTTCAAGTCATGCAATAAGCAGCTAACTCTGGGCACACAGAAGCCCTTTAAATACTTGTACTGGTACACTGAAAATTCTGTTATGGCACATTTAGTCTAGTATTTCCCATCAAACTTTTGTTGATCATTTAAATCGCACAAGTCAGTGCACTATGTGGTGGAAATGGACTAGCTGCTTCTTTGCTATTAAGATAGCTACAGTAACTTCTTAGCTTCCTATTGTCAGCTATGTTTTTTAAAGGAATTATGTTTATGTCCTGCCTTTCTTCCAGTCTAGGATTTAAGACAGTATTATCCAAGCCTTCATACCTATAGCTGTCATATTTATTTTTCTCTGTTTGCAAACATTAATATATTTTCAAAACAAACCACTTGAATTCTCTCCTTCAAAATAAACCAGTATTTTATCAGGATTCATGTCTAAAAGATATTAATTTTTTCTCTCATTGAATCTCATCTTCATTATTATATTTTTGTAGTGCAGTTACCATGAATGCTGTAATTAACAAGTAATTTATTTCTGTTGTTTAATGGATAATTGTTAAATTACATATTATTTTAGTTTAATAGGTGTATTTGTGCCACTTGTAATAAATTTTAGGATGTTATTTCAAACAAGTAGAACAAAATGTAAAGTATCCTGTTAAGAAAGGTATTTATTTAATCAACATGTTTCATTTAGGAATATAAAATGTAGGCTGTACCAACTGGTGGTTGCATAAAGTCAGAACCAGCAGAAATGAACTTCAAGGTATTGTGGATGCAAATCAGTTGTGGATAGGATTTTCTTTATTCTGTCTTTGAATTTATGGGGGATTGCATCATTGGAAGAAAGGAGGTTATAATAAAAGTATTGCAGTTGTTTTGACAATTCAGGACAACTCATGGGAAGAAAGTGATTATAACAGAAAGTGATTTATTTTATTTTTTTTCTTTAGCTGCTTTACTTCTCTCCTGGGTGTAGGGTCAGGAATCGTCTGGTGTGGTTTGTTTAATTTCTGTAGTACTGGAAAATTACATCTACAGTAATTCATTTTTGGAGAAAATTCAAATGTGTTTCTTGTTTCAGTCGACCATATACCAATAAAGTTATCACATTATGGTACCGTCCACCAGAACTTTTGCTGGGAGAGGAACGATACACACCTGCCATTGATGTCTGGAGCTGTGGGTAAGGCTTTTGATACAGACAGTAGAGGCTGCAGCAACAAATTGACACAGGGAAAAGGTATTGATAAACCTATCGTGCATTCTATTTTGCAGATGCATACTGGGTGAACTTTTTACTAAAAAACCAATCTTTCAAGCAAATCAGGAAATTGCTCAGCTAGAATTGATAAGGTAAGTACTACCATTGGGTCTATGGATTTCTGAGAAACTTAAGACTTAAGCAAATTTTTGCCAATTTCTTGTTCTCCATCTAAAGTATATATGAATTGTCATTATTTTGATAAGTCATTCGTGCTTAGATGCAATCAGCCATTTAAACAACCTATATATGTAATTATTTCACAGAGAGGAGAGGAATGACTTTTTTCCTTTCACAGACTTGTGTATTAGTTGAATGTAGTATCCCTTTTGTTTATCTCAGATTTTTATAGGTACTAACATCTACATTAATTAGCTGTTTCTTAGCAAGATAAACAGTTCATTTGCATTTCCAAAGTGGTGCTAATTTTGGTCCATAGAACTCATTGTATTAAACTATTAAGCTCACTGAAGATCTGAATCTATACTATTAAATGTGATGATGCATTGCAAACATGGAAGTAGTTTGGGCTTGGTTTAAAAGAGTACCTTTTCCCTGTTGCTTCTTAATATTAAAAACAGCATTCTTTTTGAAAGAGTTATCCACTAGATGGCAAAAGAGCAGGTGTCAAAAGTAAGAGCTGGAATAATTATTTCTACGTCTTACCTAGTTTGAAACAATTTAGGTCTCTTCTGAAAATGGATTTAATCAATTTCATTAGCATGTTAGTGGATACCTAGACCACACCATCAGTATGATAGCTTGTCATAGTTATATTAATAAGTTTGCTAGAGCCAAAGATTAAAAAACAGCTGGGAAATAATGAGCACATTGATTATCTCAAGTCATTACACAAGAATACTTGGGTTTTCTTCTGTGCTGCCTATCATTCAATTACTCATTGGCTATGGGCTTAAAATATTTTTCTTGCATCTGAACATACTCTTACAGTAAGCCTCACTGACTTGCTTGGGTCTCAGCAATAGATGCAGAAAGGAGAACAGGTTGCTTGCTTATAACTCTGATTCTTCAAGTGGTCATCTGTAAATTTACACAAATGAGTCTTGTTCACCTCTTAATGCAAAACCAAAGGTCACTTAGGGTCCAAACAGACAGGCCAAAATAAAGCTGCTTTGGATTGCTTTGGAGGTATGCTGTTTAAATGATTCATGCATCCTAAGTGTCCGGAAGCTGCGCCAAAGCCATGCTCCAGTCGCAGCTTCTGGACTCTTAAGATGTGTGTGTCTTTTAAATATACCTCCAAAGTGACCTGAAGCAACTTTATTTTGGCCTGTCTGTTTGGGCCCCTAGTCAACATTTTTTTCAATACATGATCTAACACAAACTAACCTTGTCATGATAGATGTGAATGCTTCCATCATCATTGCACTAGATAAGTCACCAACACTTTAGCTTAGACATAGGCCTGGGTACTCAGCTGCTGCTGAGTCTAGACTATGGCACTATTTTACTGGTTAGACTATAGCCTGAGTACAACCTTACCCCTCAAGTATTTATGCAAAGGTGGCCTCTTCAATTGTTTCTTATGTCTATTACCTCTACTCAGTGTCTTCTCCAGCTTCTGATGCAGCTCGTGTGCATGCTGTTGCTCCTGGTCAAGCATCAATGTTGGCAATGGTTTTACCACCAATACTGAAAAAAAAAAGTGGCTCTAGTGACCAAAGTTATACCAGTCTCCATTGTGGCAACTCTTACAGCCATTTAGTCAGCCCTCTCAGCAAATACCGAATGCATCATACAGTCTCTCTTATAGGTGTGAGGTACTGCACAGAGTAAGGATATACTGTACTCTCTCAAGGTCAACAGGAGCCATCCTATACTATTTATAATTCTGACTCCTCACATGATACTTCACTATCCCCATTGACTTTGTTGCTGGTTCTGGTATCAGCACACCTCCACCACTATCTGAAGACTATCAACCATGCACAGACCAAGTCCTACAAACAGTTAAGTGTTTGGATATGGAAGTCATGTTCCCACCCTTAGCAGTCTTAGACCCATTATTCAACAGTATCAAATTAGAAGACTTCCAATAAGTTTTCATAATTAGCCAAGCAATATTGGATTAAACCTTTGTCATCCCACCCACCTTTATGCATATGAAAAATCTATACAAGATTCAAGGGCTTGGTGTGACTTTTATTTTTAACACCCTTCCACCCACCCAAATTCTGTAGTGGTTCAGGCAGCTCAGACAAAAGGAGGGAGAAAGCTGCATACTACTTCAGTAGAAAAGGAAGGCAAAAAACTTGACTTAATTGGTGGATATTTCTACTCAGGGTTA
Source organism: Urosaurus nigricauda (assembly GCA_034509955.1). Taxonomy (NCBI): domain Eukaryota; kingdom Metazoa; phylum Chordata; class Lepidosauria; order Squamata; family Phrynosomatidae; genus Urosaurus; species Urosaurus nigricauda. Next base: position 63,066,225 of record JAOEGL010000006.1, on the reverse strand, counting down.
CACTGCCAACTGTGTCTGCCTCGGTGATTGTGAAGGGAGACATGCCAAAGAGGGGGCTTGCTCATTAGATAGGATATATGTTCTCAGATCAAAAGCCTGCCCTTTGTTGGTGATGAGTTATTCACTGCTGCATCTTGTGAGGCTGTGGTTCAGAACAAGAGCAACGGAAGTATGCATTGGCAGCCAGCCATTGTACATTCCAGACAGTACAACCTCAGTGGTGTAGACCTTCTACTCATTCTAGATATGCTAAAAATGTCTGTCTTGCACTTCTAGACCTCCTATTCTCAACAGTGTTCTCAGTGTAAGCGTTTCTGTAAACTATTTTAATACAGTGGACCCCCGGGTTACGAATCCCCGGGATCCGTAATCCCCGGGACCCGAAGGAGCCGGGGCCGGAAAAACGGCCCCCGGTCTCCAAAAAAATCCCTGGGTAGCGGAAAAAAAAAAGGAACCCGGGCCCTTTAAAACAGCGCGCTCCGGCGCGCTGTGCAGCAAAAAAAGTGGTCCCCTGGGTAGCGAATACTTCCGGGTTACGAAAGTGATCCCGGAACGGATTACTTTCGCAACCCGGGGGACCACTGTACTGCTCAGGTTCTTTTAAATGCTCCTCTTCCGGTTGTTCAAGCAGGAGCTCTGACTTTCATCCCACACCAGGGTGCACTCTCTCACTTCACTTTATCAGTACCTGGTGAATCTTTTAAAAACAGTTCAATAATACTCACTATTGTTCAAAAAGGATATGCGGTAGTGTTTGACACACACCTCCTGGCATGGGTTTTACTGTTCTTTCTCCTCTGTTAGAAGAAGAGAGAAAAACACTTAGAATCTTAGATTCATACAATCATAGAGTTGGAAGAGACCACAAGGGCCATCCAGCCCAACCCTCTGCCATTCAGGAACTCAATCAAAGCACCCCTAACAGATGATGATCAACCCTCTGTTTAAAGACCTCCAAAGAAGGAGACTCCACTAATCTGAAGGAGTGTTTTCCACTGTTAAACAGCTCTTCTTGTCAGGAAGTTAATGTTAAGGTGGAATCCTTTTCTTGTAGTTTACATCCAAGCTTCTTCTATTCTCAGTATGACACCCCCTCAAATACAAGGGGTATCCAAAAGTTTTAATAATCACCTTGTTAAAAAATTGACAGAAAGTTTGTTTTGATTTGTAGTTGTTAACTTATCTCTATGTATCACTATGTAGATTTATACATTTTTCCCAGTGTGTCTTGATCCTCTGAATACATGATATTGTAGAAGTCTGCAGACTGTGCCTTACGAGGGGGTATCGTAAAGTAATAATCATCACTCGAAAGTTATTATGGCATATTGACGAAATTTTGTCAGTGTCATCATTGATACCATGTCCTTTATTTTTGTGACTGGCTGTGCCAGAAGTGACTAAAGTGTAAAATCCTCATCAGGCGCAATCTGCAGATCAAGTTACGCTGGGGAAAATGTATAAATCTACATAGTGACTACATAGAGATAAGTTAACAACTACAAATCAAAACAAACTTTCTCTCAATTTTTTTAAAATTGAGCATTAAAACTTTTGGATAACCCCTTGTACTTAAACAGGGCTATCATATTACCTCTTAACCATCTCTTCTCCAGGCTAAACATATTCAGCTCCCCAAGTCTGTATGGTTTCCAGACCCTTCACTATTTTGATCGACCTCTGGACATGCTCCAGCTTCTCAACATCCTGTTTGAATTGTGGTGCCCAGAATTGGACACAGTATTCCAGGTTAGGCCTGACCAAAGCAGAATAGAATGGCACTATTAACTTCCCTTGATCTAGACACTATACTTCTGTTGATGCAGCCTAGAATTGCATTGGCCTTTTTAGCTGCTACATCACATTGTTGACTCATGTTCAACTTATGGTCTACTAGGATTCCTAGATCCCTTTCACATGTACTCTCGTTAAGCCTGGTGTCCCCCATCCTATATTTGTGCATTTCATTTTTCCACCCTCAGTGCAGTACCTTACATTTCTCCCTGTTGAAATTCATTTTGTTAAATTTGGTCCAGCTTTGTAATCTATTCAGGTCATTTTGAATTTTAATCCTCTCTTCTGGACCATTAGCTACTCCTCCTAATTTGGTGTCATCTGCAGATTTGGTAAGCACGGCTTCTATTTTTCATCCAAGTTGCTGATAAAGATGTTGAATACCACTGGACCCAGAACAGAACCATGTGGCATAATACTGGTCACTTGTCTCCAAGATGAAGAGGATCCATTGCTGAGCACTCTCTGTGTCTGGCTGGTCAACCAGTTACAAATCTACCTAACAGTTGTATTGTCTAGTCCACATTTTACGAGCATGTTTGCAAGAATGTCATGGGGGACCTTGTCAAAGGCCTTAATGAAATAAAGACTATATCCACAGCATTCCCTTAATCTGCCAAGATGGTAATTTTATCCAAAAATGTGATCAGATTTGTCTGGCATGACATGTTTCTCAGAAACCCATGCTGACCTTTTGCAATTATGGTATTCCCTTCTAAATGTTCACACACGCTCTGTTAAATTATCTGCTCTAGAATCTTTTCTGGTATTGATGTTAGACTGGTGATAATTGTTTGGATCCTCTTCTAACAAAATAGAATGCTTACCATCCTGTCAGAAGTACACTGATTTCTTCTCTTGCTACTTTGCAGAACCCAAGAAAGACTGAGATATCCAGCAGATTCTGGATCTCAGTGGAGTGAATTATATCAATTTTGAGAAATTTAAAAATGCAGAATGTTGAACGAAAATGTTGATTTTTACTTTTGACCATGATAGTACTCAGGGAGATTGGAAACCCACCAGTTGCTCTCCAACATTGTATTTTCTCAAATTTGCCACAAATGGGGTACCCTAAAGTGAATATTTTTGCAGTGGAGGCCACTTCCATGTACTCCCTTTTCTGAAGCAGAACAGGGCTGGGACAGTGCCTTCATACATTTGTGGGCTATTGTACATGTTTTCTGCCTTTCCTCTAATAACAAGGATTTTGATCACTATCTGGGAGTGCAAAAGGTGAAGTGCATGCTAATAATCCAAAGTGCATATGGGTGGCTAAAACAGACATGTCTGTCTTCACTGCTCCCTGTACCCGTTACTCTTGTCAATAAGATGTTTTGTTTGGCTTCCTAATCACCAGGATGTCTTTATGCAAGATTTGGGCAAGATCTTCACCAGAATCTTGCAACTCTTCGCCCAATGGCATGAAAATTCTTTCTTCTTCCATGTTAAATTTGTATGTTGAATAAGTAATTGATGGAAGTAAACTGTTAACCCAGCCATCCTATAAGTTGCTTAACTGCCTGCCAAAGGTTTCTCACTATTACATAGGTCTGTTGGTGCCATTCTGCAGTTGCTTCACCTGAAGATACAATGTTTGGCATTTGTAAACATATGGGTTTCCTGTGTGGGAATTTCAGTCATTCCATCATAGCTTAAACACCTGTAGTATTTCTTGATAGGCCTCCTTGTACTTACCAGTCCCTGTATTGTCCTTAGTGATTCTGTCAAAATGTACAGCTAGACCATTCAAACCTCTTGTATTAGCTGACTGGCTATGTGCTCACAAGAGTGGATGAACCCTACCTTGTTTTCCATAGCGTGATGTTTTGACCCAATATGAACTTACTACCTAAAGTTATTTTGCAATTCCATCTGGGTCAGGATGTTGTTCTGCTATCATTTCCCCGATTGCTTTTTCAGAGGGGCGGAATAGAAATAAATATTATTATTATTATTATTATTATTATTATTATTATTATTATTATTAGAGTTCTGTTCTTTGTAATGCTTTTTTCTTACCAGGGTCCAAGAAAGGACCAGCCTATTTCTGTTCAAAGGCTGTCTCCATATATTCTCCATGTTATTTTGCCGTCTTATTAATTAGCCCATTTGCCTGTTCCATAGTTTCTTAAGGCACATTCAACAAAGGTGCTTCCATTGCCATGTTTTGTTGTGTTTCATTGGCTGAACTACATAGTGCTGTCATTTGGATACAGCCCTCAATGTTCTTGAAGCATTATTGCATGGACATGAAGCTGAAATGAGATGTCTCATTTGATGGATTAGTATTTCTTCACTATTGACATAACTTGATTCTTTTCTTTGTTGATTGAGCAACCCATTTGTGGGCTCAGATAACAAAAAGATGAACAGGTTTTTGCCTGTAACTGTGGTTCTTCAAGTAGTCATCCAACCTTTCTCTCCTGTCATGTCCTGCAGCAGACAGTGGGACCGAGGGAAGTAACTTTGTCACACTTGGTAGTGTGCAGTTGAATGGGAGGAATCCTGCCAAAAGTGACTGAGCATTAGAGAGTTCCATGGGAGCCTCTGTTCATATGCAGCAGTAACTATTTGTATAAGTTACCGAGGCCATGAAGAAGAACACAGTGCATGAGTATTAGCATCTGTTTTGTTTAAGAGATAAGCCTCATATAAGCTCAATGAATAATCAGTTGTTTTGTTATATATATCTAATAGCCACAGTTGTGGGATTTATCGAGTCTATCCTTTTCCTCTGCTTCCTTTAAAAGTTCTGTTTGAGAATCAGAAGAATATATGTCTGTAGCCCAGCCGTGGGCATCTCATTATGCCAAAAACAAGTCTCATATTCATTTAAAGCTTCTTTTGCTTTTAAATTGCTCTCCAGTTGATTTTTTAAGACTAGCTTAAACAATACAGCACTACTGCAAAGGATCCATAGGATCTCCTATTTTTCTGCTTTCCCCATTTACCTCAGGAATATCACCAACCATATCCCAGACAACAATCTCCCATTTCCTATCCTTTTTTGACCTCAGATATCTTAGCAGTGCTCTCCTTTTTCCTGCCTTTTTTCCCTGTCTCAGGAGGCCTAGCAGAAATGTCTTGAGTTTTCAAGCTGTTCTGTAGCTGAATTGTAAACAGTATTACATGTGTTTGTACCTGTAGCTGATATACCAACAGACGTCCATAGTTCTTCCTGCTTCCAGCTCTTTTTTGCTTTCTAGCCTTTAAAAATATTTCCAGATGTGTTATGACAGTTCCCTCTTTTGATTTGAAACTGATAACTCACTTGAACTTAAAGCAAAGAAATTCTTGTCAAATTTTGTAGGATCTGCCATAATGTCCTGATGAGCTATGGCAAGCCACCCTTTATATTTCTAGAAACTGACCTTTGATTTTCACTTTCCACTGCCCCTGTTATTTGTTTTGTTTGAAACTGAAACTTAGTGCCCCCCCCCCAAGAAAAACTGTCATATTTTCAGCTGTCTAACACAATGTCCTGATGAGTTAATGGCTGCTACAAACAGCTGAGCATACAGTGGATGACCTTGTATTGAGCAATATCCTCTTTAGATTCTTGTTTGATTCAGAAATCTTTTTCTATATGTTATTTACAGCTGCATGCATTCATTCACTTGATACTGGTGTTTTTCATACAGCCGCATTTGTGGTAGTCCTTGTCCAGCAGTATGGCCTGATGTGATAAAATTGGCATATTTCAACAGTATGAAACCAAAGAAGCAGTACCGTCGAAGACTGAGAGAAGAATTTGCTTTGTAAGGATTGGGTTATTTGAACAAAGCTTTTTTTTTCTTTGTGAACTATTGAATGTGGATTTTTTATGATCCATCAATTGACTTCTGTATTATCAGATTGAAAATATTTTGTTCCTAATATTCCCTTTAATCATGTGCAAATTGTATAATTTCTGAAAGCCATACATCACTAGCATTAATCTATTACTGGTAGCCCCAGATATATATATTCTTTGCCTGTGTTTTGCCAATTCTGGGCACATTAAAGACTGAAGCGAAAGAGCTTTATTTCTGCCTCTTTCTTTAAGTGAAGGTTTGTAACTAATATGCATGTCCCTAAACTGTCTGAAAGGATTTTTGAAAAAATGCTTTTATTCTATTTCTTTAAGAATTCTTTCCATACCAGGGATATACTATAGAGAAGGAGTTTCCCATTCAGCTGCCTATACATTTAAATTTTGTCCTTGGCTGTCAGGTACAAAGTGTGTAGTAGCACAGCTATGTATCCTTAGTATGCTGATGCTGCACATAGATGAGAAAAAGGGGCATGGGCTCCCATATGGTTAGGTTCTTCTGTCTTTATTGAACCTCACATGTTAAGGAGACTAGACTAAACATTTCTCTTGATCAGGTTATCTATTGAAATAGAATTTAGTTGTGGGAAACCTCACCTGTAATTTAAAGTTTGTGCATACCCCAGAGAATGCTCATTGCATTGTCTTTACAAGTGTACATTATAACCAATTTGTCAAACAAGATTTTGGGCCCTGAATTGTTGGGGGTATGATATGGAATTCTGTTATATTTTGGGTACAGTCCACATTGATACATTCAATTTTATGAGATATTATACAAACTGGTATATTAAGCACAGCTTGAGCAACAATCTGCACATAAATGAAAACTTCTTAAATTGAAATTCCTTTTTCTTGGCACTACTATTCATCTTCATCCTCTTGGCAGTATTCCCACACCTGCACTAGACCTTTTTGACTATATGCTGGCTCTGGATCCCAGTAAACGCTGCACAGCAGAACAGGCACTTCAGTGTGAATTTCTGCGAGATGTTGACCCTTCAAAGATGCCTCCACCAGAGTAAGTGCTTGTCTGCTGAGCTCATAGCAATAGCAAGTACATTTCTATACCACTTGTACAGGTGTACTAAGCGGTTTACAAAGTATAAGCTAATTTGCTTTAAAATGAGATTTTGTACCTTGGATTATAAATTAGAAGCCCCATAATACATTTGTGTTCAGTGTTTGTGTTGTAGGATGAGTGAGATCAAATATTGTACATTGTGCAAGTAATATTATATGAATATACCCTTAGGTTGCTAGTCCCAGCCAGAGTATACCATTGACTCAACTCCTGAAAGGAGACTCAACACTTAATTTCCATTTATTCAGTGTGTTTATTTGTATTGATTGGCAATTAGATTAGACCATAAATCCATCAGTGTAAACACATTGTATATCATTTGTGAGCAAAACCAAAACAAAACTATACAGTGGTACCTCGGGTTACGAAAACCCCGGGGTACGAAAGAGCCGGGGCCGCAAAAACGGCCCCAGCTTATGAAAAAACCCCGGGGTACAAAAAAACCCGCGTGGCCCCTTTAAATTTGCCGCGCGGTCCGTCAAACAAACGAACACTTCCGGAACGGATTACTTTTGTAACCCGGGGGACCATTGTATTTGAAGAAATCAGAGAACATAGCCTGCTACTCTGGTGAATCTTTTCAAAACATTTTAAGTTAGGTACTAACTATCTCAATGTTGTTCTTCTTGCCTTGTGTATTCCAACATGAAATTAATTTCTTAGGCTTTATTTTCTTACACAATTTTAAAAAGTTTAATTCTGTGGATTCCCCCCCTTTTTTTTTTTAGTTTACGGATTGTATTAATAAACAAGGCGGGCCAAAGTTGGGGCCAAAACATGGATGCCGGGTTGGGGCCGCAGCAACTGCACACCACAGGCCCAACCCGACTTTTTGCCAGCACAAAAAGAAGCCGCAAATTGCTGCTCCTTTTTGAGCTGGCAAAAAAGCTGACTTTTCCAGTGCTGCACTGGCTTTGTGGTGTTCCTGTGGTGTGTAAATTCCATGCTGCTGGAGTGCTGCAAAGCTGCCTCCATGAGGTTGAGCGTGTGACATGATGCCGGATTCGGGGCATTGTTGAAGCATGCAACATCTAAATGCCACGCTCTGGTGCTACGTAACCCTAGATTTGACCCAGGAGATGTGAAATTACGACCTCCCCTGTTTTTATTTTACTACATAGCAAACACAACAACAAACAGAAATACATTTGTGTAATTAAAAACTACTCTAAAAAACTACAAACAAAAAACAACAATAATCCTAAAAAAAACCAATCCCCTAAAACAAAAACCTTACAGAAACTAACAAATACTGCTGACTTCCTGCCCCCTGCCAACCAATGACTATATTCCCTGTTGTTACACTCTCTTTAATTCATAATACTTAGCTTCTATGATATAAGCAAACTTGGTTCATTTTAAAAACCTAAAACTGATAACTGGCTCTAATAAGAATATGTAAGCATGAAACATTTTCCAGTCTTTTAAAAAAATGATTCTTAATCAGAGTTGTCAGATTCTCCATTTCAGCAAATCCAACTAGGAGTAGCAGCTTCCTTCCACCTCTAGGCATAGACCATTCTCGCTACTCTAATTCTATACTACACAGTCCTTCCATAATTATACAGTACATTATCCAATATTTCTATTCTTCACCACAAGTCCATCATATATGAAAAAGTTCCAACTTTATTCTTGCATCTCCAAAAAGCATTTTAACTATCTTTATACAGTTTTGATACTCTGTCAGCTAGTCAATACCATCTGTACGTCACTTTATAGGAATTCTATCTATTTGTATCCCAGCATTGACATCTTCAAAACATGACAGGATATATATATATTGAATTCTAAACTTCTCTACACATAGTGGGGAAATGAACCAAGTAGAAATGATTTGCACACATGCACTCCCATCTTTAATTTAAAAAAATTAAAATAATTATATTAATCTCTATTGTATCCCTATCTGAAGACAACAGAACTGGTAGACTAATGGAATGAAGATCAGAAGAAGTTTTGAATTATATCTAATGATTCAGGGTCTGCTGAACTTGCTACCAAAGTATTGTATACAGTTCACTCTGAGAGACAGAGTATTTACTTTTATTGCTGCCAAGTATTTTCATTTGCTTAATAGCTATATTTCCTTTTCTTTAGTCTTCCATTATGGCAAGATTGCCATGAGCTATGGAGTAAGAAGCGTAGAAGACAGAAGCAGATGGGCATGTCTGATGATGGATCTAAAATTCCTCGAAAAGATTTGTCCTTAGGAATGGATGATAGCAGAACCAACACCCCTCAGGGTCTTCAAACGTCTTCTCAACTGAAAATTCAAGGCAATTCTAACATAGCGCTTGGTCAGTTATTTTTCTCTCTCTCTTTTAAAAGTGTTTACTCTATTGTTATGTATAGCTTTAGGATAAAAGAGCAGAGCTTGGAAGTAAGGTGTTGCCAGTAAAAAAAAAAGGTAACGTGATGTATTGTAGTCTTTTAAGCATGACAAACATGTTCTTATAAAACATTGTGTTATTGGCGTCATTTGGCTGGATTTGGGGACAGTTTCCTATTTTTAACTATATTTTTGTAGAAGCAACGTTTGAAAATAATGCACGTGTCAGGTAATGCATTACATTTTAAAAAGCACAGTGGGCCCTTGAAATCTGCTGGGGTTTGCTTCCAGGACCCCCAGTGAATACCAAAATCTGTGGATGCTCAAGTCCCATTAAATATGATGCCATAGTAAAATAGTGTCCCTTATATAGAACGGTGAAAACAAAGTTTCCTTTTCGGAATTTATGTTTTTAAAAAATATTTTATAGCCGTGGCTGGTTGAATCCATGGATAAAAAAAACCTGTGGATATGGAGAGCCAACTGTAAAGTTCCAAGCTCTGTAACAGAATTTAAGTTTTGTAATAGGCAGCTAAAGAATGTAAGCTTTGGCACATTCATCATAGTACACTGCTATCAGAGAGAGAAGTTGTCTGCCTATCTTGGCCTAACATGGCAGGTGGAGGGAAAACGTTGTGAAATTGTCCCTAATACATCATAGAAAAGAGACAGGTGTTTTTGAGGAGTCAATGTGGTAGGGGTGTCCAGCTTTTCAGAGCCCTAAAGGAGGCAGTGAAACAAACACCCCCACACACAGTTGCATATCACTACATGGGTGAGTTGTTTCTGTTGAAAGTATGCTGTTTCTTTTCGCAGAGAAGAGCTTACGCACTGTTAGGTTGGGGGGGGGGGGGTCATGCTTGCCTGCAGTCAATGAGTTGTTCTGCTGTGTTTGTAAACTGCAAATATGTATACAGACATCCACATAGTATACATGAAATCTACTGCATAGTATTTATGAGATCTACTGCATGAGATCTTTGCCTTCCATCTTTATGTGTAATAACAGATACAAGTGAGACGAGGAAATAATTCAGAGAAGAATCTAGTTTCCAGCTTCTTTACTTTTTCATATTTAAATATCAGGAGATGCTTCATTTTGTTAAATACACAAGCAGAGCACCAGAGAAGTAATTTTTGTGCACTATAAAATTCTTCAAAATTTCTTAGTTTAGTAGAACCACGTGCACATTGCTGTAGTACTGAAAATCACCTCAGTGTGCTTCTTTTTAGTTCCCTTTACCATGTGTTACTTGTTCCCTTTACCATGTGTTACGTGTAACAGTGACACTTTCTGATTAACATATGATTTCATCCCAATCCAATAACTCTAAACATTACAATTTGATTTTTTTTAAAAAAAAAAAAAACTGCCTTCACTAGTAGTTTCGAAATATTTATTTACAATATCAACAAATTGCTTCTCTTGTCTCCCCCCAAAGTTTCACTGTTTATTTTGCTACAGCTTCACTAAAGAAAGTTATGAATCCATAGCAGGGCAAATCCCCTCCCAGTTTTATTTTGACTTGCAGGTTCAAATTTTCTTTTGTTGTTTTTGCTCTGGCAATCTTCAAGTGTCTTGAGAATCATGAAAGGACAGATTGAATACCTGTAAGTACAGTTATTTGATTGGTTATCTCTGAACTCACACAAATGAGTTATCCTCCATGGTTCCTCTTTTGGAGTGTTCTAAAGCATTCTGAAGAGTTTTTGGTGGTATCCCCACCCACCTATGCCAACCCTATATAGGGGCTGCTTCCAAAACCCACCAGTTTCATAGGACATCAGTAAAGTCGTATATGTGAACCAGCAGGACACGATGTTGTCCTCCTTCGTGATCTCTGTGACTCACTCAAATGGGAACTAGCAAGTTACAAGAAGTAGGAGGTGGAAACAAACTTTATTTTTTAAAAAAACATGTATTTAGTTAACAAGAATAAGCACAGCAACCCCTTGCTCCAATATGTCATACAATAAGAATGACAGAATCAATACAGTTTCAAAGGAAGAGAAACCCTGAAACAGTAAATATGATACTGAAATAAGGCTGGAATTGAAGGTGTTCAGCGTGGCAGTCACCTGAAAGGAAATATGGCTGGGTCCAAAAGTATTCAGCCATATGATACAGAGACAATATTCAAACAGTATAATCAGTTAAGGAATGAAGTACAGCTTTCCCAAACACTGTATCAGTCTGAAATCTCAAGTCCACTGTATAATGTGAAATAAAAGTTATAGTCTGGGACCAAGTAGCCAACAACACCAGACAGGAAAGCACAGGAAAGCAGCAGCCACTCTGGTGGAATGGTCTCGAACCCAAGTCAGAGAATCCATCTGACTCAGTTTGTAAGACAGATGAATAGTTGATGCCACCCACTTCAAGAAGCAATGCAAGGAGCTAGGCCACCCCTGCCTCAGTGCCAAGTAACAAACAAATAGTCTGGGAGAGGTGGAAAGCTGCAATCCTGTCCACATAGAAGATCAATGACCTGCATACATCAGGATGGTGCCAACACCTCTCATAGTCCGGAGCAGGGTTCTTTCTGAAACAGGGAAGACAACAAAATGTCCTAACTGAGATGAAAGGCCTTTGGCAATAAGGTGATGTTGAGTCTCAGCACAACCCTGTGTGGTTGGAGTTGAAGATATGGGTCATCCACCTCATGATCTGGCTGAGACACCTTCTGTTGATGGAATCGAAGATACAGATCATCTACCTGCAAAGCACAAAGCACTCCAGCTCTTCTAGCGGTTGCAATGGTAACCAAAAGTGCAGTCTTCCTTCAACAGCAGCCATAGATCACAAGTTGCCATTGGCTTGAAGAGAGTCCTACAGAGCTAAGCACCAAGTTCAGAGTCTGGTCTTAAGATTCAGTATTTTTAGAAGGATTCTGATCAGCCAATGCTCATCCTTGTTGAACAGAGGCCAGGACAGCAGAGTGTGTCTTGTCAAGGAAGCCTCGTCCCCTATACGGGCAAGTATAGCTCCCAGAATGACTGCTACCAGTGGATAGCAGGATTCCCAAGATGAGGGACTGTATCTATAATAGGCATGGCATTGATGGCTATAACCAGTTCATGGGTGGGACCAATGGTGTTACCTACCTCAGTAATACCAGTCGAAAGAAGCAGAATCAGTGTCCCAACTGCAGTAAGAACATAAACTGGAACGTGTGTGTCAATGCAGAAATGGAATTGCTGGAAGAAGTTTCTCTTGAACTGAGACGTGAACCGAAGTAGGAGAAACTGTAACTCTTTTGAGGTTGGTATTTCTTCCTCTGAAACATGATCGTCCAACCTTCTGTCCTGGATGGAGATGGTATTCATTACCACTGTACACAGTTTTGAAGAAGTCGGCAAGGCAGAAGCCATATCCTCATGAAAAACTATATCCGAGACAAGGAGCAAGTGATTTAGTCCTTCACAGAAGAAGGAGGAGGAGAAGGCCAAGATTCAGAATATTCTTTCAATCTCTTCTTCTTCATATGCTTGTGTTTCAAGCCAGTCTGTACTTTGGCCTCGAAAGATCTACTTGTGGTCAATAGACGATGAAATGATAGGCTACTGGTACCATTTCAGACCCTCTTAGCAAGCATACTAGATGATCTCTACCAAAGTACATGGGACTTTCTGTTTAGAGGTAACATCCGTCAGGACCGAAGCTGCCTTCTCTATCCTTGACTTGAACTTGTTCAAAGACAAAGAATGATGTTAGGGGCCCACTTTATCTCTCAAAGGGTGCTGATGACTCTCAGACTCTTGCAGTTTCAAGGCCTGCTTATACGGAAAAGCTTTAAGGCGACACTCTCTGTTGCATCAGGCCTGTGAACGCTGCACAATGCATACACGAGGCCACAATATGGGACTTGCCCAAACACTGAAGGCATCTCAAAAGCCCATCTTGGTCTGGATTCTTAGCGCCACATTTGAAACACTTCTTAAAAGAAGCCAGTGGTCCTGAGAAAGCCCAAGGGCTAGCATGGCTAGAAACTCACACCTACAATAGATCCTCAGAAGACGTCTTCCATTTCGAGTACATGAACACTGTTTTTAATGAAGCAGCTGCAGTGGTGGATGAAAAGGAACTGAGTTTTGTTTTGTTTTTGTTGTTGTTTTTTTGGTGGGAGCCTTTTAGGTAGAGTTGGCAGAGGTGAGTGCCCAAACTCTTCAGAATGCTTTAGAACAGGGGTTCCCAAACTTTTTTTTTTAAACTTGCGGAGCCCTTATTTCTGTGGCAGAGCCCTTAAGAGGCCTACTCTGTGTCTTACAAGTTAATGGTATTTAGGTGTATATAAGAATATATTCTTATTGTTTAATTACATTCAATTTTTGTTTCTTTCATTTTCCTGGAGTGACCATGGAGCACCTGGGCAGTGCACATGGAGCCTTAAGGGCTCATCAGAGCACAGGTTGAGAACCCCTCCTTTAGAATACTCCAAAAGACACACTGGGCAGGTGCAAGGTAACTCATTTGTGTGAGCGACAGAGACCACGAAGAGGAACTTTGTGTGCACATACTTTCTAGATAGTAGTTCCTTGAAATTTTTCACAGGTTAGCTAATTTAGAACAGGGATGCATGGTTTTGCAACCAACTACTCGGTGTCTTTTTCATACAGTAGTACAAAATTAGAAAGCAGTGAGAAGCAGAGTGACACTAGGCATGTTTCTGTGCTGCCTGTGCATGGACATGTGTATACCATAATCATATTTGGTAGTTAAAATGACAAACTATAATTAAGTACTATATACTCTTTTCTAAGTGATGTTTGGAAATATCTGTTATCTTGATACAGGCCTCATTCATATGGTTGCCTAAATGGCATTTCAGGTGACTGAACAAATCATTGGTGAGCCTCAGGCTTGTTTTTTCCCATTCTTGCCTCATTCAGAATTTGACAGTAGACATGTGAAAAATTCTGTTGTAATTGTAAAGCAATCCACCTTTTCATATCTTTTCTAAATCTTGGAAGCTCGTGTTTTGTTCTACTGAATTTGAATGTTATGTGGAACTGCGGCTTAGTGCAAGTAGAAAATTTCACTTTTACCTCTTGACATTCCAGAGGAACTGCAGGGAGCTTTTCCTAATCATTGAAATAAAGTTTAAGTGATCACCTGAACTGGGATGTAGGAAATATGGTTTTGTTTTACACCTTAAATATGATTATACTAAACATTTTTTTATGTTCTTCTCTTTAGTGAAAGGCGGCAGTGGTCAGCCACTAAATCAAAATGAAATTGCCCTTCTTCTTAACCTGCTTCAGTCTAAAACCAGTATTAATATGGCACAATTTGCTCAGGTGCTGAACATTAAGGTGAATCCTGAGACTGAGCAACAGCTGAATAAAATAAGCCTTCCAGCTGGCATTTTGGAAGCTGGGGAAAAACAACCTGAGCCTCAGCTACTGCAGCCGCAGCAGCAGCTGCAGCAGCAGCCTCCTCCACCGCCACCACCTAAAACACCACCCTCACCAGAACAGGAGCCTTTAAAACAAGCAACAGGTGCTCCTCCTGCACAGACTGCTCAGTTGACCCAAACAAAAGTTGACACTGAGGTTACTCAGGCAGCTGTGCAGAGTGCATTTGCTGTTTTGCTGTCTCAGTTATTAAGGGCTCAGCAACTGAAGCAAAAAGAAGACGTAGTAGAAGAGAAGGAGAATGGCTCAGGAAGTGAAATGTCGTTACATCCCAGGCAGCCTCCAGAGCCAAGTACGCCTGCATCTGGCAACTGGGAAGATTCAGACTCTCCGATGTCCATTTATCCCCATCTTATCAAATCATTATATTCATGTGCAGGTAAGAATCTGCGGAAAACACTAGATAAATAGGAAATGCACAGAGCTTGTGAATGATTTTACTGTGACTGTAAAGCTCCTGTCAAACTTAGCTGAAGATAATTATCTGAAATTCTGTCACATTTCTTAATGAAACTGAGCTTATGTTTTACACAGATTGTTGGATCATTATTAATACAGCAGAAAATTGGAACCTGCTAATAGAAGCTCTTCAAACTAAGACTGCAGTCCAAGGATTTTCATTTAGAATAGTCTAATACAGTGGTCCCCAAACTGTGCCCTTTAGCTTCCAGAAGCCTCACCTGTGTTGATCAGTAGTCTGGGACTCTGGGAGCTTATATCCAAAATCCTTTAAAGAGCATAGTTTGGGGACCACTGGTCAAAAAGATCAGAAATGGCTTTGGAAACCTAACTTTCCAAAACTGTTTTGAACACATGTGGTTGCTGTTAAAGAGCCACATATCTTGAGGTTTTCCATTGTCTTGCATCTTTGGATCCTGGATTGGGTACAGTATGTTCTTCTTCCAGTAAGATGTTATTGAGAACTACATAAATAGCAATGGGAATAAATGTTCAGAAGGACTTAAAGTGACAGTTTATCCATCATTACATGGGTTCATTTACTGTACATTTCCCTGCTAGTTAATTTGTGAAGATCATGTGTCACTTGTTTTTGCATAAAAGGAATAATATTTTGTGATCAAACTCTGTGCTCGAGTGCAGAGGAGATCAGACAGGAAGCTGCTCACAGCAGAAGTTTTCAGGTAACCTTTCCACCACTTACTGTAAATATTGATGACTGTTGTTTCAAGTAGTTAAGTTCTGTTTGTAGATTTCACTCTCAATAATCTAAAAATCCATTTAGGACAAGACGATTTGGTCAGGCATCCTGAGATTGGACCTCAAACGCCAGAAGAACGACCTCGCATCTTGCCTCCAGACCAGCGCCCCCCTGAGCCACCAGAACCACCACCTATCACTGAAGAAGATCTTGATTATCGGACAGGGAACCTACATTTATCATCACTTATTAGCTCTTCAGGGATGGATCCTCATGCTGGAGTGAAAGCGGCTCTTCTACAGCTCCTTGCTCAGGCTCAAACACCTGAGAAACCAGCAACATCTAATGTGGATTTCCAGACAAGAGATTCCTTTATGACAGGTCCAGACTATAAGGATAGTTTTGGATCTTCTGCATTCTCTTCTTCTCATTACAGTACTAGTGACGGAATAGAGAGTGGATCTTCTGGGACTTTAGAAAGGGGAAACTTTATTGGGAATTCAGATGTGCAACCCTTGGAGAATTACAATACTGCTTCTTCTCACACTAGTGGTGCCCCTCCACCTCCTGCCTTTTCAGAACCATTTCATAGCTCAGTAACTGGTTATGGAGACATTTACCTCAACACTGGTCCCATGCTATTTAGTGGTGATAAGGACCATAGATTTGAATATAGCCATGGTCCCATCACTGTTCTGGGTAACAGTGGTGACACATCTGCAGGGTCTGGATCTGAAAGTACTCACTCTTTGTCCTCACAGATGCAGAACTATAGCTATGGCAGTAATTTACAAGAGCCCCCTGGCAACGTTGGCCATATGCATGGACAAACATGGACTTCTCCTGCTCAAGGACCTGGATATTCACAAGGATACAGGGGACATATTAACACATCAGCAGTCAGAGGACGAGGCAGAGGATTGCCATATTGAGCATTTGTTTTGTTTTGTTTCCCTCAGGCACATTATTTTTACCTGGAAAGACTTTGTAGCTGTGATTTCAAAGCAGCAGTCCAACAGACTTGAATAATGTTAATTCAACAGCTTTATTTTTATGTGGAAAAGGGTCTTGCATACAATAGGAAATTGCTTACAATTCATGCTGTTCTGAGTACCAGAAAATTGATTGTACATCTTTGCAAATCCTAGCTATAAATTTTATATTTTGGCAGTTTTAAGTCAATGCTAAATTTAGGGACATCAGCTTTTTACAGCACACTGTCAGATCTGAACTATGCACACACTTGTGCTTTTTTTGTAAGTTTGGACCAACTTTTATGTAAAAATTTTTACAACAATCAAACAGGGCACTGATTTATTTGGTATTTCTTTTTACAAAACTCCTTTAGTCAAAACGTCACTGTCCTTGCACTGCTTTCAGTGTTATCTGTGGAAGGTGTTCTTTGTGCTCATTTCAGACAATAAAATACAGTCTTTCTTGATACTAGTTTTATACATACTTGGGCATTCATTTGATTTACTTTCAGAGGCATCCATCTAGTAATATATCCTGTCCATCTAACCAGTGTTTGTATTTTTTTTTAAAAAAAAAAACTGTTTTACTTGAATGGTAAGTGCCTTAACGTTGTAAGCTTAAGGTCTGAAGAACATTTCATTAAATTCGAAAGGTTGTTTGAAGGTATTTTGTAGTTTGATACAAAGAAATAATATTTACACAACTTTGCTGGTAACTTATGGATGAATGGGATAGATGGCATTCTTGTAGATATTCATGTGCCAGTAGGTAAATTAAGATACTTAGCTTTCCTTTACCCCAAATTACAACCGTATCCCAATAACCAGTTAAGGCAAAATGAGAATGTATGGGCAGTAATAAAGATTTGTTTCCTTCAATTTTCTGTAATACCTTTACCAAATAAAACTTAGTGTCCTGTTTTATTAAAAATAGTCTCATTATAAAAAAAAAAAAGAATAGCATAGCATTTATATCAACATACAGTGGTTTTTCATTTCCAAAATGGTTTTGGAAACAGATGCTTGCTTGCCCCACATAACTGCTGCAGGGTGTAACCAAAGTTACATAACCAGCATTTGATGCAACAGAAGTTTTTAAAAAATAGTTAAAAGTTCTGGAAACCAGGACTGTGCCAATCAATTCTTGTATTAAACACTTTAACTAACTTGTTGCTTGATTTGAATCTATTTTGGAATAACCCCCTATGTGTTCACTCTAAAAGCAAAACAAAACAAAAAATGGCTCCTAGAAATTATAATTCTGCCTCCAAAGATGATGCTTTCCAACAGTACAAATTTGTTCTGTGAGAATGAGACTTGAGCCTCTCCCTGCAAAGATAGGGCACTGGCTATGTTTTCTGCGTACTGAAATGTTTTTAAATGACCATATTGGAGAAACTGTTCCCAACTGATTATCCAGTTGACAAGCTAGTGCATATGTAGCTATTTTCTAAATATGTAATGTTTCTATTAACTAAATTACAAATGTAGTCTTGTCAGCTGTGACCTGAATCTTTCAGAAACAAACTTATCACTGCTTCAAATATTTGACTCTTGGATTTCAGTTAATATTGCAATTGTAGGGTGTCGGATTTATTGGATCTCTCTTGTAAATAAGACATTGCTCATTTTCAGTATCATTTAGAGAATCTTGACTGAAAATAAAAGCAGCTTAACTGGAAGAAAGTACTTTGTAATCCTAACACTTTGTGTTGATATTTTATGCCGAAAAAGTTGTTGGGTTTGGAGCAAGCCTTCTGGAGGAAATTATCAAGGCTTACTTAGAAATGAGCACCATTAACAGCCACTTTTTGTTAATTTTGGCTCCAATACAATAGATCACAGATAGCTTACAACCATATACAATACAAGAACATAAAAAATTACTAAAATTTAGAGTTCACTGTACACAAAAGCTTTCATACTGTATTTCAATTTCTGGTTACAATTCATGATGATACTTTAGAGTTGGCTTCCTGAGATGACTTTCTGATATTGGAAGGGGTTGTAGTAGTAATGTGGAATTTCCTAAGCTCCAGGGTGTGCAGAAGGCTGTGGGAGTGCTGTTTTTGTTTTGGCTCCTACAACATGTATTGATCCATCCTATGGAGGACTGCAGAGGTAATGAAATGTGTATCTCTAAACTGTAGGTGTCATGACCAGCCCAGTGGAGGATTTGGAGGAATGGAAGAGGTCGTGGCTACTCAGGTGCTGGAGCAACCTGAGGCCATGCCAGGTCCCAGCTCTGTTCCTCCAGTCCCAGTGATTGAGAACCAGCTAGACCTGAGCTCTATGGGGTCTCCTCTAGAGGCTCAGCAGCCTAGAGTTGCTCCAGAGGAAGAACCAAGCATGCAGGTCCCTTCCTTCAGCCAAAGGAGGGCTGAAAAGGCTTGCTTAAGGAGATCTAAGAGACTGGCAGACAAGCATGCTGCTGATAAGGAGTAGCTGGGGGGGGGGGGCTTTGCTGATTTAAGGCACCTGGAGAACGCTGATTCTTTGCCAGAGTTTATTGCAGATCCATCATATTGGATGCTGTCGGCACTGGCTCCTAGAATCCTGTGCTCTTGTGCTTCTTGAACCTTTGTTGGACTTAAACCTACGACCCTGGAACGGACTTGACTACTCCAAACCTTCTGGCTCCCCTGACCTTGGCTTGTTCTGACCTCTGTGACTTCTATCCTGACCCTGGCTTTCTTTGTGGTTTGCTACTTTTGGACTCTTGAAAGGTCTGTAGACTGTTTGCTAGATGCCTACTTGGCTTCCTTCGCTGAGCCATTCCTATCAGTGTTTGTGTGTGGATGCTGACAGCATTCCCGGACAGTATGCGTGAATAAAACTGTTTTTCCGTCTTTAAAATCCAGCAAACATGGACCAAGACCAACTTTTCCCATATAAAATTAAAATGGGGACAATTTTGCCCCAGTGGCCAAACTTACTCTGCTGAACACATGGGTGCTAAAAGCACTTGGGCCCATACTTGACTGCTGAGACCCTGTCTATTCATTCATAAAGACTTTTCCTTTTTTAAAAACGAGCTGTTTCAGCCACCCAGGCAAACATTTTGGTTTTTGGAATATTTTGGATTTTGGTATTTAAGATAAAGGAGATTCAACCTGTGACAGTCCTTGATATATGGAAGGGGGACTTACACTATATTTACAGAGGAAAATACATGGGTGATACTTAAATGTTCCAATATATCTCCCAATGAGTTTATAGTGGTTTCTTATTTGGAAGTGCAATAATGTAATTTGGCTTAACAAATATAATTTTACCTGTTCATGTCAGGGACAAGCTAAGAGACAGAAATTTCACTTTTAAGGATAATTCCAGCAATTAGCCCACAATGCAAGAATGTAATATGCCATTTTTGAACTATGATCTTTTCAAACAATGGGCTTATCCAAACATAAAGTAAAATCCAGTGGGCCCACATTTTCCAGATTTGCAGTGACCTGTGGGCTACTCTATAACTGTATTATTAAAAGTGACACTGACGATATTCACAGCAAATTTGGATTAAGCAGCCATATGCCAGCACTCATGTCAGTGTAAAATTATTTTCAGCCATATGGCAGTGGCCACTTGGCATTCTGTTTTTTACTTGACTCAAGGATGCATGCATTAGTATTTCTGCAGAGGTGCAAATGTAGAGGAGTGAAGGTAAAATATGTCAGGTAAGTTGATATATATGGCTATTTGCACAAATGCAGCAGTCTTTTAAAAAATGGTGATTGTGTTGCTCAAACCTGGATGTGTCTAGGAAAACTGGTCACTTCCTGGCATCCAACCTACACTAGGCACATTAAGCCATGATTCTTTCCCCCTTGAGCTTTCTGTGAAATAAGCCCCCAGGCACCTAAAAACTGCACATGCTGTGAATTGCTCAGAATGTTGTGTGTTCAGATCACCACCAATTTGGGGTAAGAAACCTTAAAAATATAGAAAAGCCTATTGGAGGCTAAAAATAACATGCAATGGAACCTTGGTATCTCCTGGGGTTTGGTTTGAGGACTCTGTATCTCAAAATCCATGGATGCTCAAGTCCTGTTACATACAATTGTGTCCCTTATATAAAATGACAGAATCTAGGTTTGCTTTTTGGGGAGGAAGGAAGGGAATATTTTCAAACTGTGGATAGGAAGGGCTGGCTGTATTAAAAAAAATACACATCCCAAGCTCCTGTTTTATTTTTTAGAAATGGATTTACTTACAATGTCATCTACCTAATCAAAGCCTGCCCTCGACTGTACAGAGAATAAAACTGTTAAAATATGATTAACTAAAACAGCAAAATAACTAAAACAGTAAAATAACTGCAGCAGCATAACAGTAAAAAGAGTATTTCAAAAACAGCCTGCAATAGGAGTAAGACTTGTTACGTTTACACTACAAATGTTAGTCACTGGGTCCACTCTGCATATTAATAAGTTTAAATAAGTTTAAATCCAATCCATCTGCTATCTTCTGTCTTCCTTTAATGGAAAGTTTGTTTTTATAGGAGAGCGCTTCTGGTGGAATAGAAATGCAGGTAATGGCACCTAACTCCCCATGCGGTAGTTCTTTTGTCAGCCACAGGGCATTAGAGACCTGAGGGTGTCTAAAGCCCTTAGGGAAAAGCCACCATCTTTTCCAACCCCCTAGCAAGCCAGATGGTTATTTCCCATCCAGTTGGCCAGGCCAATCCAGCTTCTGCCAAGCACAGAGCAACAGATTGGGGGAACTTGGTCCCCTCTCATTCAGTGTGAGCAACACAACTGGACACACATAGCCCGCCTGCCCACCAACCCCGTCAGATCTAGATCTGCATATGAGAAGCAGGGGCGGCCTCCTGAAAGGCACAAGGGGAACCCCAAGAGTTGACAACCAGGAGAAAGATTATAGGGAGGAGGATCTATTCAATCCTGATTCTGAGGACAGGGGACTATCCTCCAATGAGGAACGGGATAGCTCCGCCACACCTTTGTTCATCTATTCCAACTGGGAGACTTCAACATTCTGTTAAAGAAAGTTAAGACCCTAGGCATCAGCATGTTTGTGTAGACTCCTGAATGCCAGGACCCCGATTTACCCCAATGCTGTGGAGAGTGCCTCCCCTACACTTAGCACCACTGTATCAGGTGCTCCATTTCCAGCTGAGTTCATGGCACTGGTAAGGGAGGAAGGGAACAAGCCAGGAGTTTCTACGTTTCCCAGTTGTGTCATGGCCAAGCTTTGGTGGATCACTGCTTTGTTGACCTCTTCTGTATACTTGAGGGATAAAGAAGACTCCCTTAAAGCTAATGAATTAAATGCTAATAAATTCTGGGATTTGTATTTTGTGTGTGTGAGATATTTAGCCTCCCCAGTCAAGAGACCTTAGGCTTACACTCAGAAAGAGGAGTAAACATAGGAAGAAGGAATATCAACAATCTGAGATAGGTGGATGACACAACATTACTAACAGAAAACAGAGTTGAAATGATTAAAGGTCAATTAAGAAAATACTAAGGCAAGCTTATTGATGAAGAAAGACAAAAATAACAACCACTGAGAAACTACACATTTAACCCAAATAATGAGGAAATCGAGACAGTAAAAGAGTTTCCATACCTTGGATCAAACATCGAACAGAATGGACACTGCAACCAAGAAATCAGAAGATAACTAGGAATGGGAGGGATAGCCATGAAAGACCTAGAAAGGGTTCTACAGAATAAAGATATACAACTGAGAACAAAGGTTAGAATTAGCCAAGCCATTGTATTCCCCATTTTCATGTATGTGGGCGAGAGCTGACAGTGAAGAAAGCAGCTGAGAGGAAAATTAATTAGTTTGAAATGTGGTGCGGGAGAAGAATGCCGAGGATACCACGGACAACCAAAAAGACAAACAAATTGATCCTTGAAGAGATCAAGCCTAAACTATCCCTGGAAGCCAAGATGGTCAAATTGAGGCTGTCATACTTTGGCCACATCAGGAGAAGACATGATTCGTTAGAAAAGACAATAATACTAGGAAAGGTGGGGGAAGTCGAAAGAAAGATAGCTATATGAATGCTCCATTAGGGAGGCAGCAGGTATGAATTTACAGGACCCAAGAAGAGCAGAGGAGGACTGGAGATGTCTCATCCCCAGGATTGCCGCGATTGACTCAAAGCCAGTTAGAGATTATTCGGAGACATGGGGCGCGGGGTTATCGGTACGCTGATGACACCCAAATAGTCTTCTCTATGTCTCCGACTGATGCAGTGACCAGGGATGGCGTCGCTCCTCTCGTGGCCTGTCTAAAGTCGGTAATGGACTGGATGAGGGAAAACAGACTCAGCCTGAATCCAGAGAAAACGGAAGTACTCATGATAGGTTCCCCAGGTCCAGACATGGAGGTGGTTCCACCTGTCCTCGACGGGGTCACGCTTCCCGTCAAGGACACTGTACGCAGTCTGGGGGTGCTCCTTGACTCGTCGCTCCACCTAACTTCTCAGGTGGACGCGACAGTCAGGAGCACTTGTTATCAACTTCGGCTGATACGCCAGCTGCGTCCCTATCTGGACCGGGGGGACCTTGAAATTGTAGTACATGCTCTGGTAACCTCTCGGTTGGATTTCTGTAATACGCTCTACATGGGGCAGCCTTTGTATCACACTCGGAAGCTGCAACTAATTCAAAATATGGCAGCACGGGTGGTCACTGGTGCTCCCAGTGCCTCCCATATAACACCTATTCTAAAAGACCTTCATTGGCTGCCGATTTGCTTCCGGGCTCAGTACAAAGTGCTGGTCATTACCTATAAAGCCCTATATGGCTTGGGCCCAGGGTACCTGAAGGACCGTCTCTCCCCACATAATCCGCTCCGCACACTTAGGTCTACTGGACAGCGTCTATTGAGAGTTCCGGAGGCTAGATTAGTAAGTACAACAAAGAGGGCGTTCTCCATCTCTGCCCCTCGCCTCTGGAACTCACTGCCTGCAGAGCTCCGCTTGTCTCCTACCCTCATCCAATTTAAAAAGGATTTGAAGACCTACTTATTCAAGCAGGCATACTTTTGAATGGGCTTTTTGTAATCTGCCTGTCAGTTAGCCACCTACTGCATCGCCATTGCACTTTGTATTGGGAATAATGTTTTTAATAGTTTTATTGTATTTGCCGTTTTATTTTATATGTTTTTGGATGTTTTAATGTTTATACATGTTGTACACCGCCCTGATCTTTGGAAGGGCGGTATAGAAATAAATTTTATTATTATTATTATTATTTAACAACAAGCTGGAGTAGAGTTCTGCAGGAACTGTTAAAAAGACAAAAAGGCGTCCTAGATCAAATCAAGCTTGAATTCTTCCTAGCAGCCAAGGTGAATAAACTGAGGCTGTTATACTTCGTATATATCATGGGAAGGCATGATTCATTAGAAGTCAATCACTTATCTGATCTTGGAAGCACAGCAGGGTCAACCCTGGTTAGTACTTGGATGGGAGAAACCTAATATCTTGTGAACCAACTTGGGTCCCCTTTTGGAAGAAAAGTGGCATAAAAATGAAATAAATAAACAGAAAATAAATGAAATAAATAAACCAGGTGCTGTAGGCCGTATTGCAGAAAGAACTGGCAAAACCGCCTCTGAGTAGAATTTGCTCAAGAAAAGTTTTTGAAAAAATTCATGGGGTCACCTCAGGACAACAGGCAACTTGAAGGCATATACACACAAGGTAGAAGCCAGTAAGAAAGGAGGAAGGCCACATTCCGGATGGATATACTTAAACAAGTCACAACCCTGGGATGGGAAGAACTGAGCAGGGCTATTGAGTATCAGGTGACTTGGAGAGAAGTTTCTTTTTGAAAACACCAAATCAGATTATATATTTAGTATCCGATACTGCTGCTGACATTTTTTCAAGGCAGAAAAAAACGCCTTTAATCTGAAATATTTGACTTTATTTCTACTTGATGCATACAGGGCTGATATTGCTCAATGTTTAAAAACTTTAAATGAACACAGTACAACTGGCTAAACAGAATTTGTACAAACAGGCCTATCAGGGAAAAAACAAGATATGTGAAAGGAAAGAGTCACAGTTTTGAAGAGCTGGTTTCTTTTTATTTCATTTACGAATACAGAACATCCTCTGTCATTCTACAAAACAGCATTCAAAATTTGGGAAAGATACATCAGTAGTTTTTATATTATCCGAAAAACATATGGAAGGAGCACATTTAATATGTATAAACCTAAGGCCTGATATTTGTACCATGTAATAATATTAATGGCAAACATTCTTGATAGTAATCTTCTTTCTTACTGAAACAGAGTGGAACCAAGTTTTATTTTTGTCTTTTATTTGCTGGTTTATATTCTGGTTTTGTGTGTGAAACAATTTTAAAAACTAGGTATCTACTTCCAAGTTCTCCCAGGGACAACGAAAACAGCAACTGGTGGGCGGTGTCACAACGTTTCTGCGGCAGTGTTTACACAGCCGCAGCGAAGAAATGCAGACGAACCACCGTGGTGGCAAGGGCAGCTTTTTTCCACCCCAAATAGGAGTGGCATTTTGCTTCTTTGGGGGCTGAAAAAACACTGGATCGGGTAGGCAGTGTGTGGTTGCGCCAATCTGGCAAGCAAAGGAGTGGCACAGAGATGCTCCTTTAGGGCCATCTGTTTTCGGTTTAGGGTTTTGTCACACCTGAGATTACAAGAAGTGGGTACCATTGCATTTGAGTTTTCCTAAACACCTCTTTCAACAAACCTTTACATATACAGTGGTCCCCCGGTTTACGAAAGTAATTCGTTCCAGCACCCCTTTCGTAAACCGAAAAAGTTCGCAAATCGGGGGACCACTGTAAGCATAAGAATAAACTTTGTCAAATTCGAATTTCCTGCAGTTTTTGTTTCGTAACCCAGGGTTTTTTCCGTAAACCGGGGCCGTTTTTCCGGCCCCGGCTCTTTCGGATTCCGGGGTTTTCGTAACCCGGGGGACCACTGTATACATTTTTAAAGTAATGGCATTTGTAGACGAGGCAAAGAAAATTCAATTATGGTAAGGAGATAGCTATGGTTATAATAAATTCAGCATTCCCTTCCTTCCGTCATCATGTTTAAAAACTATAGCTTTAGTTAACTGAAGGTTCACAAGTCCAAACATAAGTCTTTAGGTTTAGATAAAAATACTAAATTTATTCTTCAGCGTTTTCCCCATCAAATGAAATACAGATGAATTTTTCTTTAAATTACAACCTTTCTTACAAAGAATTTTAATCCCCTTTTTGAAATGTAGGAGGAAAAGCAATCCGAGAGTTCAATATTAATTCCCTGAGCAATAATTTTACTGATACTTTTAACTTAAAAAGGAAGCTCTGTCATATTAAATTCTTAAACTGTTTTAACAAAAAGTGTCATTGAATAAATCCAGAGAGGTAATGAATTATGACATACAAAATTATAGGCTTGCCACTAGGTACACACTGTTCCTTGACTTAAAGAGTTTTCTTTTAATCCAGTGATTTTTGTTTATGGGGTCAATTTGAGTGAATGAGGTGGTCTTTTGGTGCAAAACTAGTAAGTTTTTGCTTCTAAAAAGAACACTTGAAACAGGGAAGTAGTTTTGAATCACTTTCTGAAAAGAACATATCAAACCTGCTGAATTTAATTTCCTGTTCAAGATTGTATACAAAAACTTGTATAGCCTACAAGTAATCACAGGAAACATGGAATTTCAACTGCATTATATGAAGTATGGGGCAAAACAGATTGGCAGTAAGTAATGCTGAAAAGTGGCGGCGGTAGCAAACCTGCCCTTTTCCCAGCTCAAAAGTATTAGTATTTTTGCCCAATTCTTTTCGAGCTGGGAAAATGCCAGATCGGGGGCGGTCAGAAGCCGCTCCTTCAGTGCCGTCTGTTTTGCCCCTATGGTAACTATTTGTAAATACTACAAAGCATTCACTTCAGTTCAAATTTGTCTTTGTTCTCAAAACATTTTAACACAAAAGATAACAGTTTCTCCGTAAATTTATAACAATAAACATTGTGTAATGTGGCACAGAAGAAGTAAATATTGGAAACTGTCACAAATTAATGTGCTGGTGACTAAAGAATACTTTCTTCTTCATTGCTGGAAGATCCGTTCTACAGAGGCAGGAGCATTACGTTTTCTTTTCTTTCTTCCCATATAAAAATACACGACGCGGTAAAAATGGGTGGATAAAAATTATGGGTAATTCAAATGAACGTATACCCACGTCCTTCATTGTTGCTTATCTTAAATATGAAGGTTTTATACATGTCCCAGTTTTTCAAAGCTGTGTTAGTCCACTTCTAGAAATGTTAACTGAAATATCGTCCTTTTCTACCAGTGTACGTTGTTTGCTTACTGCTGAATTGCTGGTTGACATCTGTAACAGATATTGGCTCTAGGCCTGCCCATGGGTCCTCAAGCATTGAAGGTTTGTAATAGTTTTCCACATCGTCATTTGGCCCTCTTTTCTCTCTGCCATGCTGCATGCCAAAGGGAGTAGATGTCCTCGGTGAACCCTTTAGGAAACAAAGCCACGAGGCAAAGGAAAAGAAAATAGTCTAGATTAAAATGTAAACTTTTACCTTTTGTGCTCAGATGTCTTGAACTCATATACATTTTTCTTTCTTAAAACTTTTAGCTGCATAGGTAAATTCAGACTTCCCCAACCTGGTACCTTGATATTTTGTACTACAATTCCGATCATCCGCAGTCAGTATAGCCAATGCTCAAGTACTGAGTTATTGCCTAGCGCTGCTATACAATGGTCGGTTGCAGAAGTTAATTACTAGCTATCCGTGTATAAAAACGTCATGCTCCAATTTAAAGATGTAATTAGAATTTTGCTAAAATTAATGCCATAAAAAAAAACACACAAGAAAAAATGAGATGACAAAGGCCTAAAGGAGGTCTATATTAAACAAAAAATATGTTATAAAGGACAGCATCTTCTCACCTTCAAAACAAAATTTCACATTAGTGTGCTGTAATTTCCATTTCATGCTGCCCCAAGGATGAAGTGGTTAGGTGAGATGCAAAATGGGTTGCAGAAGAACATTCGCATTAAAAATTCCTCTGGATCATTATGGCAAGTATCAACAGCCAAACCACTAGGCTCATATGGATAATATATATGACTGGTTGTCACATAAGGATTGCCTCTCAGATGACTTCTCATTTTAGCTTGGATTTCTCTGACTTCCAAGGAAAGACGCAACTTTATACTCCAGCTTATAGATATTTTAGTTCTTCATTGTGGCTTGTGTGTGTTTTGTTAATTTTGGGAAACAGTCCATCCGTTTTAAAAGATGTCCCCATAAAAAGAAAGCATTTTGGAAGATTTTTGGGTGACCCTGGTCAGATTATACCCAGCCTCAGAGGAAGGTAATTCCCTTCTGAACAAATCTTGTCAAGAAACCCTAACATGATAGGTTCACCTTAGGGGGTCACTACAAGTGTGAAATGACTCAAAGACATACAACAAGAATCACAGAATCTTGTTGCATTTTGAAGCTGAGAAATGTGGCGGGTCACTCAAACCCACCAGGTCTCTTCCTATGGCAAAAGGAAGGTGAATGAACCCGAAGCTAAGCATGGTCACCTCAGATTTCTACTTGGATGGGAGGCTGCCAATGAATATCAGATGCTGTAGGTTCTATTGCAGAGGAAGGAACTGGTCACCCCCTTGCCTAAGAAAATCCTATGAAGTTCATAGGGCCAACAGGTGACTGATACATACAGTAACAACTGACCAAGTCATCATCTACTTTAAGTTCTGCATTTTGCTTCCTAGGCAATGTGCTTAAGGAGTGTGCGTTGATGAATTTTCTTTCGAAGCAGATTTAACTTTAAATAGTTTTGAACCATAAAAATTGACAAGAGGTATTAATACAAAAAATATTAAATAGTTTTAACTACTAAGGATATTACTGCAGTACACCCTTATAGTTCACTCGTACAGTCCACTTTAACTGCTCTGGCTGTTGCATTCTGGGGTTTGTAGTTCAGTGAGGCCTAAGAGCTCTCTGGCTGAGAATTCTAAATGGCCCTCATTAAACTGCAAATCCCAGAAGGCAACAGGAGGCAGCCAGAGCAGTTATAGTGGAATAGCAGCACTGTAAGAGCTGTCTGATTTTACAGTTTGTGAAGTGTAAAAAGGCTGTGGCTGTGTGAGTGCTGGACGTGGAGGTCCCCAATGTTGTCTACCAACCCTCACTGAAAAGAGCCAGAATTGTTCAAGAGTATGGCCTAGTAGTTTGAGCCTTGGTCTTCAGACTCTGGAGGCCAGGGTTCGAATCTCAGCTCAGCCATTAGTTGAATTCGACCAAGTCACACGCTTTCAGCCTCAGAGGAAAGCAAAGGCAAACCTTATTCCGAACCATGTTGCCAAGAAAAGCCTTTGACAGGGTCGCCGTAAATAAGACGTGTCAAGAAGTTCAGAGAAATGTGCGCTGCCCACAGCTTTCACCTTATTTTCAGTTTAGGACAGTACTTTCCAACCTTCCTGATGCCGCAGCCCTTTAATACAGTCCCTCGTGTAGTGCTGACCTCCAACCGTAAAATTATTTTCCTAAAACTATCAGAATACAGTGGGCCCTTGTTATCTGCTGGGGTTTGGTTCCAGGACCCTCCGTGGATAACAAAATCCGTGGATGCTCAAGTCCCATTAAATATAATGGCACAACAAAATGGTGTCCCATACATAAAATGGAAAAATCAAGGTTTGCTATTTGGAATTTATACTTTTGGGGAATATTTTCAAGACCTGTGTATGCTCAAATCCACGGATGAAAAAAATCCGTGGATAAGGAGAGAAGAGGCAAGCCTAGCTCCACCAGGGCTTGCCTGAGGAAAGAGGACTCTCCCTCCATACCAACTGCCATCCTCTGCCTAGGGAGGGAGAGAAGAGGCAGGCCCAGCTCCATCAGGGCTTGCCTGAGGAAAGAGAACCCTTGTTTATCCACTTTTGTAAACCGCTTTGATCTTTTTTGGAAAGGCGGTATATAAATAAAATAAATAAATAAAAAAATAAAAAATAAATAAACTGTATGTGTTTTCTGATGGTCTTAGGTGAGTTAAATCTTGAGAACCACTGGTTTAGGGCTTGAAAACTTTAGGAAACTGGTAGCAAACCGACTACAGTGGTCCCTCCGGATTCGCTGGGGTTAGGGATGAAGGAACCCCATGAATGTGGAAAAACCATAAATAATAATAAATTAATAACAAATATATAATAAACAAAAACAAAATAATAAATTATTAATAACTATAAATAATAATAATAATAATAAATTAATAACAAATATATATAATAATAATAATGAAAAAGATAATACTATTCTTTTTTTCTAAGAGAAGACCTCTCTAGAAATCTCCAGGTCCTCCAGTGCGACTCTATGGCCAACATCTGGGCCAGAGTCCGACCATAGAGTCAGGCTGCCTAGAGCGGTGCTTGTTTTCCCCTCTAGGAACTCCCCCAACACAACTCTATGGTCAGTTTCCGGCCTATCTCTGAACCTAGTCTGGCCCTTTGCATACTTTGGACTCCATCTCCCAGCGTCCCTCGTCCTTGGCCACCCTGGCAAAGGCTTCTGGGTGCTGGAGTCCCGAAGAAGGCTGGGGGCTTACCTGGCTGTATCTTCTCTGGTAGCCCCCCGACAGGGGCTGCTTGAAGGGCTGCTGGTGGTGGTGATGGTGGGGCTTGGAGCCTCCGCTGTCTCTGCCTCCGGGGGAGCCATAGCGGGGGCTGGCGCTGTGGGGCCTCCGCGGCGTGTGAGGCGGAGGCGGCGGGGAAGGGAAGCGCGGGGAGCGGCTGGGGACCTCGTAAGGCCTGGAGCGCTGCCCGTAAGGAAGAGGCGGCGGCGTGTGGCGGGGACTCCGGGGCCCTTGCGGGGAGGAGGGGCCGCGGAACTCCCCGCAGGAGGAGTAAGGAGGAGTGGGCGGCCAGTAGTTCTGGCGGTACATGGCGGCCTCTCTCTCAGTCTCTCTGTCTCTGTTTGTGAAGTAGGCGGGGCTTCGGCGACGGTTGGCCCAAGATTCCAAAAGAACGCCTTACGTCACGAATATTCCTTCCGCGGATTGGCTCATGGTGTGGGCGTGGCCATGACTAAGCCCCACCTCCGCCTCTCCAGCCCCGCGTGCGCATGCGCAGTCTTTTCCTCTCTGGCATCTCCACTGAATCTTCTCAGCCGTGAAAGTGGAGGTGCTGCTGCGCATGCGCGGAATGGGCGTGGCCGAAATAAGCTCCTCCTCTTCTTCACCGTTTGCGCCTGCGCAGTCCTTCCCTCTGGCGTCTCCGCTGAATCTTCTCAGTCGCCAGACCTGAGCTGAGATTGGAGGTGCTGCCGCGCATGCGCGGAGTGGGCGTGGCCAAAAGCAAGCTCCTCCTCCTCTAATTCTTCTTGTTCTATCACGCTTGCGCCTGCGCAGTCTTCTATCTCTCTGGACCTAGTTCAGTGGTGAAATTGAAAGTGGAGGAACGGAGTGCTGCGCATGCGCAGAATAGCTGTCTGTCTGTGGGGAATTATTTGGACCGAGAGAGTCCGAAAGGGCGGGTGGGCGTGGCTTAATGCCGCCTTCAATCATTCACTTCAGAGAGTCAGCTTCAGCTGAAGGAGGGAATCATGTTGGGAAGATTCTGGAGGAGCAGCGTTGGCGGCGGCGTTTCTCGCCTCAAGGGCGCCTTCCGTCCCTCCCCGGCCCCCCTGCGCTGCCCCCGGGCCCCGACACTCCCTCCCTGGGCCGGGGTCTCCGGGGGTCCCTCGTCAGGTAGCCGCTTTTGACGTCTCTTTCCTTCGCAAGACAAGCTGAGGGAGAGAGAGGGGACTACAAGTCCCAGAATCCCCCGCGTCTGCGACTGAGGGGTTGTGGGAAATGTAGTCCAAAAGGTATGAATTCTCTGGTTCGGCATCCGCATGGCAGAAATGATTCAGTTTGGCTCCTCTTTGGACGGGGCATGGCACCGTGCTATGGAACTCTGGGAACGGTCGTTTGTTTTGGCCCCGTCCAAAGAGGAGCCAAATCGAATCATTTCTGCCATGCGGATGCAGCCTGAAGGGAGTGTGAGGGCTACAGGCAACAAACCCCATCTGGTCTTGGAAGCTAAGCAGGGTCGGCCCTGGTTAGTACTTGGGTGGGAGACCGACAGTGAATGTGTTTGTTTTTCAGAGGAAGGAGCTGGCGAGACTCTCTCTTTTCCTCGCCTCAGGAAACCAAAAGAAATGAAGCATCGCTCAGGGAAAGGCACAAAGACACACACATATATATGTGTATATAGACACACACACATATAAAAACAGATACACATATATATGTATATACGTATATGCATATACAAAGATATATTGTATACACACATAAACACATATATGCATACACAAACGTGTATACACATGTATATACATATACACACATATATAAACACGTACACATATACTGAATCAGATCTATCTCAAGTCTATATAGATACTGTATTGCATACGCTTGACAATCAGTAGGACTTCTGGTATTACAAGTGGTAGACACTTTCCAAGTACTCCAGTATACTTTTTAATTGCAGACCTACCAGCGTGTTCACAATGCTCCTGGAATGCTGTTGGAGGTCGTACGTTTGATATGTTTCTTCAAGTCATTTCAGGGTTATGGCAGCCTTCAGGCAAACCTATCGCAGGGTTTTCTTGGTGGGATTTGTTTAGAGGGGGTTTGTCCTTGTCTTCTGAGGCTAATAGAGTGCGACTATCCCGTGGTCACTCAGAGGGTATCCATGGGCAATCTGATAGTTGATCTTGATCTCCTAGGTCATAGTCTAGTACCCAAACCAGTATACCGCTCTGGCTATAGTTGTAAGTACAGGCAACATAATCAATTGAATCTGTGGATTTGCCATTCGTCCCTCTCTCCTCTCTTGTATGTCCTAGAGCAGTGGTTCCCAAACTCTAGTCTTCCTAACGTTTTGGATTTCAGCTCCCATAATCCCTGAATGTTGGCCAAGCTGGCTGGGCTTCTGCGAGTTGAAGTCCAAAACACACAGGACCAAGGTTTGGGAACCACTGTCCTAGAGCCTCCCTCTCCCCTTTCCTTTATTTCCTTTATGCGTCTCGTGGTGCTACTAACCCACATTCCTTGGCTTAAATCTATTTATATTCTTCTCTTTTCTCTATTAGTTTTTATTATTGCTGTTTTTCTTCACATTTTCTCTGCAGTACGCAAGAAGTCAGGAAGGCACCTTGCAGTTTTCAGAAGTGAGACCATTTCTAACTGAGGGGAAAATGAGTGTGTATATATTAACCTGCTAGCAATAAAAGCATTACTTTTCAACTGCATTGGCTAATTCTTAATCTGTGTCTGTTTTCAGATAGCCTGCTAACTGAGGTAAAAAGTAACTGTCATCTCACAGTTTCCATTGTTTTGTTGCAATAGAAAAAAAAACACCCAACAACCTTGCAGTACCTTAAAGATTAAAAAAAATCTATTACATAACATTTCACAGTTACATATATTGGGAAGTATGCACTATATACTTGGTGGCATAGTACTGCAGCCACTCACTTACAAACCACAAGGTTGTGAGTTCAATCCCTGCAAGGGACTCAGGGTCAACTCAGCTTGTATCCTTCCAAGGCTGCTAAAATGAGTACCCAGCTTGTTAAGGACAATTAGCTTACACATTGTAAACTGCTTACAGCTGTAGTGGCAAACCCATGATGCACATGCCAGAGATGGCACATGAAGCCATTGTTCAGGGCACACTGATGGTGGGGATGAGGAGGAATAGGCGCGCACCTGGCTGCCCCGGGCCTTCATCTGTCTCTGAAGAGGCAGCTGAAGGCCTTGGAGGGTGTGGGGGGTGGGTGGGGAGGAGGAGGAACAGCTAGAAGTCCCATCCTAGGAGTCTGATCCCCCCCGGAAGTCCTGCCCCTGGCACCAGGAAATACCCGGTTCTGGAAAGCCATTTAGTTTGGCCACTTGGTCCCTAAAAAGTTCACCATCACAGGCTTAGAAACTGCTTAGTGTGATATGAGGTGGTATATAAATGAAGCTACCATTGCTATTGCTATATACATCCAGTATGGGAAAAGTGGTTGTTTAGATGTTGGAGCTGTTCCCAGAAATCCAGCCAGCATGATCCATCCTTAGGAATGATAGAATCTGTAATTCAGCAACATACTCAGCATCACACCTTCCCCGTCTTTGATATATGTGATTTATCAGTGAAAAATGTAAAAGTACAGTTTATGACAATTCAATTGATAGCGCCTACCCCCACCCGCAGCTATTCTGTTGCTGGAGGAGAGTGGGAAAGGGTGAGATTAGAGAACATTTGCTATGTCCTTCCTGGGATACTCCAAAGTCTCCACAGACTGTTGCATCTGGCTATAGGCAGATGGTTCTCCAATCCCCTCTGCTCTCTACCAGCAATGTAATGGCTAGGGTGGGGCAGTGGCTATTGCGGCACAATATAGTATATCATGAATGGGCTTTGGACATTCCAGAGGGAGGAAGAGAATACCAGCGTCTGCAATGACCAAACAAATACATAAGCACAAAGTAACTTCCACTTACAAATGTCACTAAAAGGATTCTGGCCAAATGTATATGTATAGAAAATAAGCTCAAGTACAACTGACGACAAGTCGTTGCAGCATTGTTAGGTAGACTTGTTCACTGGAATCCTGTTGTAGAATCTTTAAATGGACATATATGTGTATGAATATATGTGCAGTTGCACAATATCCATATCCAATAGATAGCTATTGTTACATTGCTATGCATTGGCAAAATGCTCAGATACACGTTGCTTTGCAAAGCACATTAGTGCACAGTATGCACTGGACACTCTTGCAAGTGTCCTGATATATAAACAAAAGAATTGCATCTTATTTTGAATTCATCTCTATAACACCTGGCTAAACAAGACTACATGTGAAAGAGATCAAGCAGTCCAAGCAGACCACAAGTTGAACATGAGTCAGTGTGATGTGGCAGCTAAAAAGGCCAATGCTATTTTAGGCTGCATCAATAGAAGTATAGTGTCTAGGTCAAGGGAAGTAATAGTGCCACTCTATTCTGCTTTGGTCAGCCCCACCTGGAATACTGTGTCCAGTTCTGGGCACCACAATTAAAAAAAGACGTGGAAAAACGAGCATGTCCAAAGGAGGGCAACTAAGATGGTAAAGGGTCTGGAAACCATGTCCTCTGAGGAACACATTAGGGATCTGGGGATGTTTAGTCTGGAGAAGAGAAGGTTAAGAGGTGATATGATAGCCTTGTTTAAAAATTTAAAGGGATGTCATATTGAGGAGGGAACAAGCTTGTTCTTTGCTGCTCCAGAGAACAGGACCAGGAACAGTGGATGCAAATTGCAAGAAAAGAAATTCCACCTCAACATTAGGAGGAACTTCCTGACAGTAAGGGCTGTTCGACAGTGGAACACTCTCCCTCGGAGTGTGGTGGAGTCGCCTTCTTTGGAGGTCTTTAAGCAGAGGCTGGATGGCCATCTGTCAGGGATGCTTTGATTGAGAGTTCCTGCATGGCAGGTGGTTGGACTGGATGGCCCTTGGGGTTTCTTCCAACTTTTTATGATTCTATGAAACAGTTTCAACCCAACACATGTTAACAATGCAGATTCATATTTTTTAATGTGCTTCAAGTGGGATGCATGTAAAGTAGTGGTGGATAATGTGGCTGATCCCAATTTTAGCTATCACACCCAGAGCAAGGCCACATTGCCACATTTTGCAAACAGAAGTAACCTCTGTTGTGAATTTTGTCATTGGTAATTTGGAGCAGGAGGCACCAAACCCATTTCTTTTTACAAGTACCCTTTAAGGCTTTTTTAATTGTTATTTTTAGCACAAAACTTTTTTTTTAATTGGAAATCCAAGGTTGGTTCTGGGTGGGCTTCAAAAAGCACTTGGTGAGTTGCACGTGGCCCACATGGCACAATTTTCTCACACCTAATGTAAAATGTACATGAAAAGGAAAATTATACCTTATGCCTCTTGTGAGAAGAAATAGAGAATTTGGCAGAAGAAAGTATTGGAAAGCACAGCAAAAACTGTATTAAGTCAATCTGCAGGATGTTCCATCTCAGATCTCAGTGATCAGTTACAATGTTCTAAGTATACATTGAACAATTTATTGTCATTAGAGTTTGCCGTAATACATTTGTGTGAGCAGTACTGGGAAAACTGGGAAAGATTGGTTCAAAGGTTAACATACACTCTCTCTGGCTTTTCTTCGCTAACGAAGATTCAGGAAGGACACATCCTATGCTTTCTACAAACGCGTTGATGACTAAAAAGGCCGATCTGAGATAGTTACAGAAAGCACAGCAGAAAGTATCCTTGGGTGATGTTTGCAAGTTGTGGTTCGTTCTGCATTGTTGTTTCTCTTCGAGACTTGTTCGGCGTGAGTTCTCGAAAGAGGCTGCAGCATTGTGGATAGTGCATCTCCATGCCTCCTGATGTGAAGCCAGGGCAGACCATTGTTGGTGATCAATTTGGCCAAGCTTGAGATGTTGTTTCAGGGAGTCCTTGTATCTCTTCTTTGGGGCGCGCCTCTTACACTGACCTGTGGCGAGTTCACCGTAGAGTACTATTTTGGGGAGGCGGTGGTCCTCCATCCTAGAAACGTGCCCTGCCCAGCGCAGCTGCATTTTCAATAGCATGGCCTCAATGCTGGTGATCTCTGCTTGCTCAAGGAAAGCAACATTCATCACATAGTCCAGTGTATATTTAGGATTGTGTGTAGACAGTGCTGATGAAAGCGTTCGAGGAGTCGTAGATGTTGGCGATAGATGACCCATGTTTCAGACCCATAGAGGAGAATGGACAGTACAGTGGCTCTGTACACACTGATTTTTGTGCTTCGTCCCAGGTGTTTGTTGCTCCAGACTCTTTTGTGAAGCCTTCCAAATGCACTATATGCCTTTGCTAATCTGTGATCGATCTTTTTATCAATCTTGGCATCTGAAGAGATGATACTTCCCAGGTAGGTGAATTGCTGGATGGACTTAAGCACAGATTTGTCTATGGTGACGTGGGGATGATAGTGCTCTTCCTGTGGTGCAGGCTGGTAGAAAACCATTTTCTTCAGGCTGACTTCCAGCCCAAACACCTCTGCATCCGTTGCAGAGGAGGATGTTAGGCGCTGCAGAGCTGCTTCTGTATGGGCAACAAGAGCGGCATCATCAGCAAAAAGCAGCTCACAGACTAGATAGTTCATAGTCTTTGTGTGAGCCCTCAGATGGCTTAGGTTAAACATGCTACGATCACTATAGTAATGTAAATAGATGCTGTCTTCTTCTTCTTTGAGATCTGCCGTAGCCCTTTGGAGTATCATGCTGAAGAAGATTGTAAACAGAGTTGGAACTAGAACACAACTTTGTTTCACACCATTAGTTATCATAAAGGGCTCTGAGAGAGCATTGCCATATCTGACTTGACTGTGCTGGCCCTCATGTAGCAAGATAATCATTTTGAGGAATTTGGTGGGACATCTTAATCGTTCCAGGATCTGCCACAGACCTTTTCTACTCACAGTGTCGAAGGCTTTGGTAAGGTCAACAGATGTTACACAGAGTCCTTTGTTTTGCTCTCTACATTTTTCTTGCAGTTGTCTAAGAGCAAATACCATATCTGTAGTGCTCCTATTAGCTCTGAAGCCACATTGGCTTTCAGGGAGAAGTTCTTCTGCAATACCAGGAACTAATCTGTTCAGGAGTATCCTTGCAAGGATTTTTCCAGCAATGGAGAGCAGTGTTATACCTCGATGATTTGAGCAATCAGATTTTGTTCCTTTTTTCTTATACAGGGTGATGATAACTGCATCTCGGAGATCTGAGGGCAGTTCTCCTTTTTCCCAGCAACTCACAAGGAGCTCGTGGAATTTAGCATGGAGTACATGACCTCTGTGTTTCCAAGCTTCAGGTGGAATTCCATCAATCCCGGCTGCCTTGCCATTTTTCATCTGCTGTATGGCCTTAATGCTTTCTTCCAATGTGGGAGCCACGTCCAGTTCATTTTTCATTGGTTGTTCTATCATATGTTGGATAGCTGATAACATACAAAATAACATATTTTGTCTGGATAACATACAAAAACAAAAATCCACCAAGCAGTGATACCTTTATTATCCAGCCAAAATGCACAATTTACTTGCTGCAAGCTTTCGAATCTCCACTGGCAAGTTTCTACATACCAAAGAGGAGAAAAATTAGGGATGTTAGTAAGATGCCTGTATTTTGTTGCTTCTATTTGCATATCAATAAGGACTCCTCTTTTGCAATCCAATATGTCTCCATTCCTGTGAGGCCACAAGCCTCTTTGTAGGCAGAGGACAATGAACTCCTCAAGAAGTCTCAATGTTTTTGTATCAGGAACATTTTGTAGGTGTTGAGGTAAAACTTGCCAAGCTGGACCATATTTGAGAAGAAAAAAAATGGCTTTACCTTGGTCTCAGTCTGCTTGCTCATTCATCACAGTTCTCCTTCTACAGCTACAATGTGGTATCTGACAATCCAGAAAACATGCTGTGTTGGCCATTTAGTAAGTTAAACAAAATCCACCAAGCAGTGATACCTTTATTGGCCAACGGAAATGGACAGTATACTTGTGGCAAGTTTTCGAAGCTTGTGCATTTTGGTTGGCCAATAAAGGTGGATTTTTGTTTGAATTTACTAAATGGCCAATACAGCTACCCCTGCATATAAAAACAAAATTAGAATTGAAAAGATTTTAAAAGAATTGTAATGACATCCCAATTATTAAACAGAACAATGCTTGTATTACAACAAAGTATCAATTCTGAATTTCAGGTTTTTTTTAAATTTAACATTGGCCTGATACAGACAAGCAAAAAGGGGTGTGTTCATTCCTGCATGAAAGTGTGGCCTTTAGATGACCCATACTGAAAGTTTGACATGAACACACTTCCTTTGCGTTTTAGTGGGGGAAAAGCGGCTTTAAAAAGGAGCTGCTTTTCCCCACTTCTTTTTAAAAATGGTGTAACTGTGCAGCTGCACCTAAATGCTGTGGTGCAACTGCACAGTTTTTTAAAGCTCCCAAACCCTAGTTCCAGCCCTAATCTGAACCCTAGAAATGTGCAGTAGGGACTCTGGGATGCTGTAACTGTTATGCAACTGTGCAAAAAATGTTAATTTATTCATAAAATCAAGAAGTTTATTCATAAAATAAAGGAGTTTATTCATGGTGCACCGGTGCAACTGCACAGTTAAAAAAGGGAAGCGAAAAAGCAATGGTAATTTGACAGATCTTCATAGCTGCACAGTTCATCTGTGACGTAACTGTGCAGTTCTCAGCCAGCAATACAATTGTCTGTAGGATGTACTGGTGCAATTGCGCAGTTCGCAGCCAGCAACAACAACAACAACAAAAATGTAAAGGTTCAATGCGGCCAAAAGCCCCGTTCATTGCTGCCTGCGCAGCTGTTCTGCCTGTGTTTCTAGCGTCCTGACAGCTTCCAATGTAGTTGCTGAGCAAGAGAAAAGACTTCAGATAAGTTGTCTCCACAC
Source organism: Urosaurus nigricauda (assembly GCA_034509955.1). NCBI lineage: Eukaryota > Metazoa > Chordata > Lepidosauria > Squamata > Phrynosomatidae > Urosaurus > Urosaurus nigricauda. The sequence continues at coordinate 63,027,139 of JAOEGL010000006.1, read as the reverse complement.
CCCCTCAGTGTAGCTGCCGTATACCTTTTAAATACACCCCTGGGACCTGCAGTGTAGCTGCTAAGCATTTGGGAAAATGCAACTTCATGCTGACCTCTCCTGGCAGTGTGTAAAGCCCCATTGTAAAAAAAAGAAAAAAAAAGAAAAAAAAAAGTGCAGGTCCAAACTAATCAGAACTTAAAGACTTTTCCCCCTTAAAAGCCTGCCACAGTTGCCAGGTACCACAGCTGGCAAATTCTGCCATCTCTCTTGCGAATGGAATAGATTAAGATTGTTTTTCAGTTAAGGAAATCATGAAAAGACAGGTGGTTTTCCAGTCAACTGGTATGAATCATGTTTAAAGTTCATTCCTAAGCTTTTCTGTCTGTATCGAATCATTTTTGAGTCTGACATTTCCAACTTCCTTTTGTGAAACTTTTATTTCTAATTATTCCTAAACCAGGGAAAAATCACTGTTAGTGAGGTGAACTGTAGGCCAATCTCTATTAAACATTGATGCTAAAATTCAAGCTGTAATGTTGGCTAGGATGCTTCAAAATATAGTAACAACATTAGTTCATCTGGTCCAAGTAGGTTTTATTTCTTATAAGCAAGAAATTGTTAATTTCAGGTTACAAATGTGGTTGCTTTAAATATGGAAAGACTTCATCTTCTTATCTATTTCACTTGATACCAGGAAAAGTTTTGATAAAATTTCTCCTTTTTATGACTTTGAAGGAATGTGATTTCCCAACAGAATTTTCCAAAATGCATTCATATTTTTTAAAAACCTTTTTTCTATTCCAAGGATCAATGCAAAAAGTTACTTTTTAGTTGTTGTTTTCTATTTAGAGAGTGATAGATGACAGTGATGTCCTCTTCCCAAATATCTGATGTATGTTTGGAGCCTTTGGCTTATACTGTCAGGCAAAATACAAAAATATCTTGGTATGTATTTTTAAAAAAGGGAAGTCAATCAGTTTATATGTTGTTGACCTGTTTGTTGTCTGTTTGCAGGTGTGAATCTTCCAGAACTGATAAAATAAATTAACTGTTTGAGGTTCCTTTCTGGTTATACTGGTTCTTAATCTGAATCAGATGCTTTGCCTGTGGATTCATTTCACTTAGATTGTTTGCCAGCTGGCAGTTTCATTAGTGCCCAGGAACCATTTGATATTTAGTTATAGAGCTTCTTCAGGATATTACATAAATTATTGTTGGAACATGTCTGTATTGTTGGCTAAAAGGTCTCTTGATTTGAATAGGTAGATGTACCACCTCATTCCAACTACCGTTTAAACTGGATCGTGATTCATTATGATCTGGTTTAAACGAACATAGTTCCCATTTAATCCGAATCGCTGAAGCGACTTGGAAAGGGAATTCCTTCCTTTTGACCCATTTAACCCACGTCAAAAAGATACTGTTTCTGCCAGATCTTTTGAGCTGAATTGATTTATTTTGAAATAAATCAATTCAGCCCAAGTGGGAACCAACCAGGTTCAAATCTGCTGGCTTCCCCAGCCTCTCCCTCTCTGCCCCTGGCCTTACCTTCTCCACCCCGGTAGTCACTTCCCCAGCCTATCCTTCTCCTGGCCAATCCTTCTCTGCCCCGGCAGTCGCTTCCCTGGCCTCTCCTTCTCCGCACCAGCAGTCAATTCCCCGGCCTCTCCTTCTCCATCCCAGCAGTCGCTTCTCTGGCCTCTCCTTCTTCCAGCCTTACCTTCTTCGTTCCAGCACTCGCTTCCATGGCCTCTCCTTCTCCCAGCCATTCCTTCTCCACCCCAGCAGTCGCTTCCCCGGCCTTACCTTTTCGGCCCCGGCAGTCGCTTCTCTGGCCTCTCCTTCTCCCGGCCTCTCCTTCTCCACCCTGACAGTTGCTTCCCCAGCCTTACCTTCTCCGCCCTGGCTGTTGCTTTCCTGGCCTTTCCTTCTCCTGGCCTTATCTTCTTTGCCCTGGCAGTCACATGCCCAGCCTCTCCTTCTCCTGGTCTTTCCTTCTCCACCCCAGCAGTCGCTTCCCTGGCCTCTCCCGGCCTCTCCTTCCCTGCCCCCGGCCTTACATTCTCCATGCCAGCCTCTTGCCTCCTTCTGTCCCAGCTCAGGTGCAAAGGTAGTGTGAACCATGCTTGGAGCTGAACCAATCATAGATTCAGTTCGGAACTCAAATTAAAAGCTAAGTGGGAATGATCCCCCAGCCAGGAGCCCTGGAGGCACAGTGGTTAAATGCCTGTACTGCAGCTACTCACTCACAAACCACAAGGCTGTGAGTTCAATACAAGCTGGGACTCCAAGGGTCGACTCGGCCTGGCATCCTTCCAAGGTAGCTAAAATGACTATCCATCTTGTTGAGGGCAATTAGCTTACACATTGTAAACCGCTTAGGGAATGCTTAAGTGCACTGATAAGAGGTATAGAAATGTACTTGCTATTGCTATTGCTACATACTTAAGTATTTGGCTGTTAATGATTCAGATTGAGACTGAATCTGGGCAAAACGGAGGTACTGACAGTTACTGGCCCAAAACTAAACTTGGGAATACAGTTCCCGGTCCTAGACGGAGTCACACTCTCCTCGAAGGACTCTGCTCGTAGTCAGGGGGTGCTCTTAGACTCGTCGCTTCACATGACAGTCAGGAGTGCCTGTTATCAGCTTCGGCTGATACGCCAGCTGCCCCCTTTCCTGGAGATGAGGG